>CM060910.1:265560501-267044251 GCA_030737875.1 Allium sativum | reverse complement strand
TGGTTCGCAAGATTATGAAGGAAAGATTGAAAAGGGAAGATGATGAGAAGGAGTGAGGATTCGCTCCTACCAAGACCTCACTCACTGAGAGAATCAAAATGCCCCGTATCCGAAGAAGTTCGAACCTCCGATGGTAAAGGCCTGTAAGGGGAATGGAGATCCAAACGTGTTCCTGTTCTAGTATGACCAACATATAGATGGGGCACATGCCACAGACGAGCTTAAATGTATGTACTTCCCGACCTATCTAGAGGGGGTAGCTTCTCTTTGGTTCACCAATTTACCACCAAAATCTATGGATAATTTCACTACTCTAGCCAAGCGGTTAAGAGAATAGTTCAGGCTCCAAGCTACAAAGGTCCGAGATGTTATAGAGCTGAATGAGGTAGAACAAAGGCCAGGGGAACCAGTCAAGGACTTTCTCATTCGATTGAATGCTGCTGCAGTCGAGGTCAGAAATCACAAGCCTCGCTTGGTATTGATGGACTTAAAGGGAGCCATAAACAAAAAGACTAAATTAGGGCCATGGATCAAGAAGAAAAAGCCGAGCACGTTCGAGCAACTTATTGATAAAGCCGATGACTTTATATGTGTGGAAGAAGATCCAACCTACGCCCTACATATCCCTGAAAGCAGCGTGCAACCTGAAAAGAAAGACAATAATGTGCAGGATGGCTAGAAGAACTCCGGGGGCCAGAAGAGGGGTAATGATAGCAAAGACAATAAGAGCAATAAGAGGTTCCGCTTCTTTAAGAACTCAGAGTTGACCCCACTTAACGGCAACATGTAAAATGTTTACATGGCTACAAAGGACACCGAAAGCTTCCCGACACCGAAGCCTATGAAAGTCATCAATGCTAGCATGAGCTCAGGAAGGTTTTGTAGGTTCCACAACCAGCCGAGCCACAACAATAATGAGTGCAGACATTTAAAGAACCTGATTGAGGAGCTAATAAGGAAGAACAGGTTGCAGTAGTATGTAAGAACCCTCAGAATTCTCAGACTGCACAGGGGTAGAGCAATCCCTCAACAGAAAAGGTTCCAACTCCCATCAAACCAAATCCAATCATCTACACAATCTCTGGAGGTCTCCACCCAGCCGCAAGAAGCTGGGGAGATTACGTGAAATACGTTGATGAGATGAATAATCCTCCACAGGAAGAAGGCAATATGGTCCTCAACAATTCATTCCCTGTCAAATTGCCAAAGACGTCATGAGAAGATGTATTGTTTAGAGACAAGGATTCAGATGGAATACTAACACCGACGGTTGATCCAATGGTGGTTACCATAGGCATAGGGCCGTCTATGGTCAGGAGGGTTCTAGTGGACAGTGGGGCATCTGTCAATGTGCTTTTCATTAATGCCTTCAATAAAATGAAGATCCTCATGTCAGACTTCCGAGCATGTTAGAACAAGATTCACGGGTCCACAGGGCAACCAACATAGCTAATCGGCGTGATAGATCTGCTAGTTGAACTTGGTGAAGGAAAAATGAAAGGCGGCTATGATGCAAACCTTTGTAATAGTTGATGAGCTTTCAGCCTACGATGCTTTTCTTGGAAGGCCTACTCTGGAAGGATTCAAAATTGCGCTAGCTCTTTGGTGTATGACCATGAATTTTCCAATAGAAAATGGAGTTGGTGTGATAAAGGGAGATCAAAAAGTGGCTAGAGAGTGCTACATGGCAGAGCTAGTCGAAGCGAAGAAAAAGAAGACAGGGAAGAGTGCAGAGGTTCCGCTCTATATTCGTGACACCACATTCTAGCAACTAAGGTGGGGCCCTTGCACTGGCGAACACAGTAGAGCTCAAAAAGAAATGGACCCAAGAAAAATCAGTGTAGGGAGAACAGAGCGGCACCAGCTGAAGCCACATTCCTGATTCCAGTCCATGACAAAGATCTCGATAAAGCGTCGAAAATAGGCTCTCAACTGGGCCTGAAGTTGTAAAAAGAATTAACTACGTTTTTAAAAGCGAATTTGGTTGTTTTTGCTTGGAATCATTCTGATATATATGGAATTTCATCTCATGTAATGGTACATAAATTGAATATTGATCCAAATATGACTCCAATAAAACAAAAAATACGAACTCAAGGACCCGAAAGATCTAAAGCATTAAAAAAAGAAGTGGATAAGTTACTCGAAATTGACTTTATAAGAGAATCCACATTTCCTGACTGGGTTTCTATTTCGGTCCTTGTAAAAAATTCTAATGGCAAATGGAGGGTATACATCGATTATTTAGACCTCAATAAGACGTGTCCCAAGGATAGTTTCCCATTGCCCAGTCATCTTATTGATGTGACAGCAGGGCACGAACTATTATCTTTTATGGATGCCTACTCCGGATATAATCAGATAATGATGTATAAGCCAGATGAAGAAAACACAAGTTTCATAAAAGATAGGGGCTTATATTGCTACAAGGTCATGCCGTTCAGACTAAAAACGCAGGAGCAACTTACCAATGCCTTGTGAATTCCATGTTCGAGTCCCAAATTGGGAAAATAATGGAAGTCTGTGTAGACGATATTCTAGTAAAATCAAAGAAAGATGATGATCACTTAAAGAACTTGGCGGAAATTTTCCATATCCTCGGGAAGTTTGAGATGAAGCTGTATCCACTTAAATGTTCATTCAGAGTAGCATTAGGAAAGTTCCTAGGATTCATTGTCAATGCCAGGGGCATAGAGACCAATCCCACTCAAGTTATTGCTTTGCAAGAAATGCGAGCTCCTAGAACAAAGAGAGAAGTTCAAAGTCTGAATGGGATGGTAGCTGCACTTAATAGATTTATCTCTAAGGCCACGGATCGGTGCATTCCACTCTTTGATGCTTTAAAGAAAGGAAAATTTTCCAATGGACTCCTGAATGCCAAACAACCTTCGAAAAGATGATCAAACACACGGAGTCACCACCGATGCTATCAAAGCCTAAAGATGGAGAAGAATTATTCCTATACTTGACTGTCTCATCTCAAGCATTAAGCGTCTCACTTTTCCGGGAGGATGCGAAGGTTCAATGGCCAGTTTACTACATCAGCAAAAGGCTTGTTAGGGTAGATCTGAACTATCCTAAGTTGGAGAAGCTTGCATATTGTCTGCTCATCACTTTAAAGAAGCTAAGGCCATACTTCCAATCCCACTCTATTAAAGTTCTTACGGATCAGCCGCTAAAGCAAGTTCTTCGGGAAGATTATTGAAGTGGAATATTGAGCTTAGCCAATATGACACAACTTACCACCCTCGAAGAGCTATAAATGGGCAGGCTTTAGCCGATTTCATTGCAGAATTCACTGATAAAGGGGAAGAGAAAGGAGGAACCAGTTGAAACAACCGTAAGATGGAAGTTGTTCATTGATGGGTCCAAAAATGATTACTGCTCGGGGGCATGGGTGCTTTTGGAAACTCCTAAAGGCCATCCTCTATGCTATGCTTTAAGAGTGGAATTCCCATCAACCAACAATGAAGCTGAGTATGAAGTTCTAATTGCAGAATTGAAGTTCGCTAAAGAGTTGAACCTAAAATCCTTGCAAATTCTCAGCGACTCACAGGTAATAGTGTATCAAGTCCGACGAGAATTCCAAGCGAAGGTCGGAAATCTCCCTACTTATCTTTCTAAATCTTGGGAACTGCTCGACGACCTTGATTACTACACAATATCCCATATTCCAAGAGAGGAAAATATGAAGGCTTATTCACTCGCCAGAAGTGCCAGTTCCGAAATGCTCAGATACTTGGATTAGTGTATGTTGAAGTTCTTTCAAATCCCAGTATCGAAGATGCTTACGTCAACTCGGTCATGTAGACTGATGAAGAGCCAATCTCATGAATGACCCCGATCAAAGGGTATCTCCTCAGCGGGATACTTCCAGAGGATTCTAAGAAGCGACGAATTTTTTGTGCAAAGCTCCATTATATCTTATCCAAGATGGAAGATTGTATAGGCGAGGCTTTTCCACGCCCATGCTTCGGTGTGTGACTAAAGAAGAAACCAAAGCAATCCTAGCAGAGTTGCATGAAGTTGAATGTGGAGGACACACAAGCGAAAAAAAGTTAGCCAAAAAAGTACCACGATACGGCTACTTCTGGCTTGATGTGAACCTGGATGCTATGACCTATGCTAAAAAGTGTGACAAGTGCTAGAGATTTGCAAAGATTCCGAGAGCACTGCCTACAGAGTTGACCCAAATGGTCAGTCCATGGCCATTTGCTGTTTGGGGCATCGATCTGATCAGCGCTGTAACGACCCATATTTTTGACAGTAAAATATTTAATTTAATTTATTATTTTAAATGTTATATTTGGAATATTAATGGATTTTAAATATTGAATTCGTTATTTAAACGAAGTTTGAACGCTATAATTTATATATAACATAAATCGAGCCCGAAATGGCGCTGTAGTTCGTAATCATTTGATCGGTAGGCGAATTTTAAATGTGAACCGATGAATATATATTGAAATTATAATAACGCGGTTGTGCATACGGAGTCAAAATTCAACGAAATTTAGGACATTGGTTCCAGAATGTCGAAACAGAGCAGTGTTGTTTATTTTCGTTATTTTTAAAGCTTATATGTTGCCATACAAAGTAAACCAGTACGATGATAAATGAGTATAAGGATATATATATATATATATATATATATATATATATATATATATATATATATATATATATATATATATATAAAAAGCATTCCAATCCTTTTTGGTTGTTGTGCTGCGGAAACAATCCTATTACCTACGTGACAAACATTTTATTTCTTCCAGTCCAAACCAGTGTCTTCCTTGCGTCCAAATCTTTTAGCTTACTTGCATCCCAAACCACTCAATTTCCTTGAAGATGAATCCATCCAAACACTGTACCCCTCACGTTCTGAAAAGTCCACAGCTATCTATACTTTAACCGCAAGCCTACGACTCTACTTCCTTGCTTGCCACGGAGTCTCCCCTATATAATATCCTGCTACTTCGTTTCTTCTCATTCGTTTTTCGTTTCAACCAGGTAGAAACCCATTAATCCACTAACAATAATAATAATGCCACCATTACACATAGAAACCTCAAATTTCAGAAATCCAAACCCTCCTCTCTATTTGAAACAAAAACACGCAGCTTCCTTAGTCCTAGGGTTTGGACTACGTGAAGATGGACGCACCCTCCGGCGAAGACTGATGACACTCCGGCGATGTGATTCGAAGCACCGACGGCTCACAAGGTTTGGGGATTCGTTCTAGCCCGGAGATGACGCGGTTCCAGGTGGTTGTTGAGCTGGGTGAGGAGCAACCTCAGATCAAGTTTCGGAGGTTGGAAGGAGGAATGTTACTGTGGCGAAGTGGGTGGGACATTGGGTTTTAATCATGGTTGAGGAAGGAGTTCGAGTCAAAGAGGAGTGCATGTCTGAAATACGTGAATGGGAAGGGGAAAGTGGAGCATGGGTTCTAAGGGAAGGTGCAGGACTAACGAGATTATCAGAAGCAAAGGAGAGAGTGAATGGTGTGGCCGTATGCTTTATAACGGTGATTAAAGAACTAATTAAATTTAAAGTATAAAGGGTTAATACGTTTAATTAATATCCTATAATAATTTTTGCAGATCCCATACAGGAATGGGTGCGTTTTAAACAAGTACATGGGAAAGTTAGCACAAACTGAAAAGATTTTTGTTACAGTAGAAAACGTAAGTATAATGGGTTTAATCAGGAATGGTTGAATGCGATAAGGAATTGGAACAACTTAGTATTTTGGGGAAGAAATATACACAGTACGGCCGGTTTATTAATATGAAAACGTGAGTAAGCCAAGGCTGATTTATAATTAATAGTTAACCATCATAATTAGAACTCCTATTTTATTGAAATGTGAATTCATTTCAGTCTACCAAAGTAGCTGGGAAGAAACGAGGTTCACTGGGCCTGGGTATTCACATCGGTTCGGCCCAAAATTGGGTGAATGAAATTAAAGGCATCGGTTGGCGTCTGTTTGAAGTTGGGTAGAAAACAAAAGGGTAGAAGAACAGATAAGGACAACCGGTACTGTTTAAACGTGAATTAGTTTAATAAATAATGTATAATTTATTAAGAACTAATTTATTTATTTGGATTTTGTTAACCTAAGGTAATTATGAATGGATTCAATGCAGGTTCTCAAACATGATTACGGAAAGGAGGAAGAGAATTGTTGGGTCTGGCTCTTTAATTAACCAAAGTAATTTAGTTTAAAAATTAAGTAATTAGTTAATAAATGAATAATTAGAGAATTAATTATGTAAATTAAAAGCGTGTTACTAAAATGGGTATAACATTTTCATATCTTACCAGAATTGAGTGAAACAAGTTACACCGAAATCGTATCGACGAACTCTACACTATGAAACTGTTTTGGACAGTGCAGGGCACATCTGGAATTTACAATTAAATTAAACGGCTGTTTAATTTAATTGTAACCAAACCATTCCAACAAATCAAAATCAAGGTGAGTTAAACTCACTCAGTATTTCCCATTTATATTTTATAAATTGGGTTTTTATTTTGTGTGCTTTGATTGCTAATGGTTGACCGTTTGCTAGTTATATATCTATTGGTTGATTTAACTGATGAAAATTAAACCGTTATTTAATTTCAGTGAAATATCAAATCGTTATTTAAACGATTGGACCCAATAAAGGGTAACTTACCTTATTGGTCACGTTTATAAATAAACGTGTTTAATTGTTCGAATTATTTGAATTGTTTTGTTGATTGATGTTAAATGGTCGTTATTTGATATTATAGAAATTATCAGTTAATGGAATTGATTGACTTGATTTGAGATAACCATTTGAATACAGGGAAGAACAGGTTGGAGGGATCCATCGGGATTCCTTAATATATTATTTATTTCATATTATCAACATATGAACCGTCCTTATTGGGTGATTGATTTGATTAGTGATCATTGACCGAAAATTCAACCTATGTTTTGTTTTAACCAATGGGCAATATTGGTTGGGTAATCGGCAGTACATGGCCTAAGAATAAATTGGTTAGCTATATTGATTTACCGTCAGGTGGATCGATAGTATTGAAGTTATAAAATTTATTTTACAACCAGAGATAGATTTTGAAATACCTTATTTTGATTAAAATTTTTAAAAAGGAAATAAACATTTATTTTTATTAATTAAGTTTATAATTAATTAGTAATTGATTTTATAAAGTCAATCCTGATGTTAATCAGATTTATAAGAATAGAAATTTACCTTGCACTTAAAATTGAATAATTGTTGTTAAGAAACAATTAATTGGAATTATTTAAATTAATTTTATTATTAATTTATTTAAAGGGGAAATGAATTGGAATCGGTTAATGAAATAACTATGTTTTGAGTGGACGAAATCGACCGTTTTTAATTGGAATTAATTATTAAATTAGTTTGATTTGAATTAATCTAATAAAATAGTTTAATGAATATTGTTTTACTTTCAGTAAGTTTTTTTACTATTTATTTTTGTTGATAAATAAATTAACTACGGAAGTAGTTAATAATCGAGGTAAATTATTATTTTAATTAATAATAATTTAGAAAATTACTTTTTAATTGAAACCCATTTTTAAAGTAATCATAATTGAAATGAAATCTAATGGAACGGTGAAAGGAGTTTATGAACAGGTTTTATATTTACAACTCTAATTTTTATAACGAAGTTATAAAAGGAATTTCAAGCGAATACAATAGCTTGAAATAAATATTACTTAATTATATGAAATAAGTCAAAGGGGATTGGGATAAAATGGTTTATATTAAACCAGAGTTAGATAAATGAAGATTAAAGTTTTAACAGCATTAATTTTACATTAATGTCACGTGATAATGGGATTAAGTAAAAGTGGGAAATTGAAAGGTGAGTTTCAAGCGAAAAATGGTCGAAAGGATTTGAAAAGGAGTTGGAGAAAAATGAATTTGATAAAAGGAGTGGGTCGTAGGATTTTGTAAATAAATCCGAATTATAAATTGAAATTGTTTAAAGAGGTCGAGGTTAAAATGTGGTATTTTATTGGAAATTATTTAATTATTAAATTAAGAATAATAAGGAAGAAATTTTCAAAAGGTATGAAGGTTATATGAAACCGTATTTTGATTAAAAGGGTAAAAATGGAATTTGTATTTATATTAGAATGAAATGTGGGTTTGGATTACAACTCGTATTTATCTTAGGATATGAACGTTGTTAATCAAGGTCTGAGAGGTAATTAGAATACCCCAACTTGAACAACATCAGGATTATCTAAGGATAATATTAGTTGAATGGTAAAACGGATTAGTGATAATTGATTATTTCCATTAAAGGAATAATAATGCAATGCATGGTGGAAAATTGGAGTATATATTTTTAGATTTCCAGATTAATGGAAATAAAAAGGATTTGAGTATATATATAGTGAAATCCCTAGAGCAACGGAAATGAGAAAATTAGAGAATATATATTTATATATATAATGATATTCCAACAGTAAAAGGGAAAAAAGGGTAAGTTTTTGAAATGAGTTATTCTAAGAATAGAGATTGAATATTGTTTTCAAGTAACGATGGTTTACGTGAAATTTGTTAAAACAAGGTTGGGAATATATATATATATATATATATATATATATATATATATATATATATATATATAGAATGAATTCTAATGTATTTGAAATGTTTTGAAAAATAACATCTTATGTTAATTAAGAAGCAAAAGCTATATTCAGAATATCGAAATATTTTAGAGTTTTAAATTTACTTTTGTTTTCAAATTAAAAGGTCAAGTGATGCTGGATAATGAACTAGTGAACTCATTGGATGTTCATGATTGAATCATTGTTTATTTTGATAGTTAAATCACCGACTATCAAATCTGTCCAATACGATTGTTGGCACGGAAAGTCCGGGATCGAATTAATATTCGAAAACCATTCCGACCAACAAATACGTGAAAATATCAGAAGATGATCGAGATGGAGCATTGAAGACCGTGAATTTTCATAAACGGAAGAACCACTAAAATTCTTTGCCTGGCAAGTAGAGATAAGTTGTGATTCTGTCGTGGTTGGAATCTACGGGTTGCAAGGACTTCTCGCTACTGATCCATGGGGTGATTCCTATATTGGATGAAGTAAGAGAGTACCTTCGGTTCATCCTGTTCCTGGATGACTTGTATGGACGGATGTCTGACAGAGTATTTCCAAAGGACCATGTACATTGATTTCTTCAAACATGCTATAGTTGTTGGCGAAGAATTGTCGTTCCCTTAGCTCAATTGCTAGAGTATTTTTGTGGGCGTCAATTAGTGATATCTGACGGATCTGACGATGTGGCATTCAAAGTGAAATGATGACCCGATGTTCAAAAGTTAATCTAAACCTCAAGCCTCATCAACCAGGAAATGACAAAAATCGGGCAGGCAGCATGGCTATGTGGGTCGCTCCCATTAGGGTGTATAATCACCTATCTAGAGAATATCCTCTTGCTTCTTTAATCTATTTCGATGCTGTCCCTTTCGAGAAACGGTGGTTTGAGCCCAACCGTTGGTGATATACATTCGATACACTCAAGTGAAATGAGTGGTCGGTCATGTGTGGGCCGGGTTGCAAGACGTTCTTGTTGAACCCAGTGTATTCGCCTCTAGGGATACACTATCGGCAGGTGGTTCCATACCTTGTCATAGTCGAAATCCAATCTCCAATAAGCGCCCGCGGTTTTGATTGTATACTATATATGTGGAGCGTGAGATGCAAGCGTTCCGCTAGATTGATATTTACTTATATTTAGACACTATTATAATATCAGAAAAGATATTGATTTCAAAAATGTTTTGGGTTATCGTAAGGTAAAAACTGTCCGTATTTATGTGTGGATTTGGTCTTACGATTATCCTTTTCTTTGAAAAGATTTATGAACTTAAAAATCAAGTTGGATGATTTCCTTTAATATTGTGCGAGTTTTTCTCACTCTGGTCCACGAGAATGACCCGGTGTTTTGTAAATGCTCGGGTCAGACCGGGGTGTACAGATCCAGGTTATCGGATGTTGCGAAGTCTAGAAACGAGCTGGAGAAGTTCAGATGTATTATATATATATGGGGTGTATTCCACTATGTGTTATGTATGGGCAGATTATTATAACTGTCCAGAGGTGTTGATGTACTCTGATATTGTAAATATTTTTAAAAGCTCTCAATTAAAGATTTATTTCTGTATTATATTTTATTCCGCTGCGATTTGAGACTCTGTGTTGTGTTGTTTCTTCTTCTTCCTCTTCTATTATAATATTTCTTTCTTATCTCACTCTCTAAATTCTTTGTAATAACTATCCAGTGTTTTTGGTGTTTGGAGGATCGTCATGGATATGGATTGTATTTATGTCGATTTCCGGGGCCGAAATCCTTGGGTCGTTACAAGCGCTTTACCTACAGCCAAGTCAAGAATGAAGTACGCCATTGTAGCCGTCGAATTTTTCACCAAATGGGCTGAAGCAGAGCCACTAGCTACCATCACCTGGAAGAAAGTTATCATCTTTGTCTTGAAGAACATCATTTGTAGGTTTGGTGTGCCACAGAAAATAATCATGGACAATGGGAATCAATTCGAAAGTGACGAGTTCAAGAATTTCTGTGCCAAATACAAGATTAAAAAGAGTTTTGTAGCCGTTGCTCATCTGCAAGTCAACGGGCAAGTTGAAGAAGTGAATAAAATGATAAATCAACCATCAAGAAACGCCTTGAGAAAGCTAAAGATGGTTGGGTAAAAGAGCTTCCATTTGCACTATAGGCGTATCGTACAACTCATAAAACTGCAACTAGGCACACTCTGTTCTCCCTCGCATTTGGGTCCGAAGCTATGATTCCGGTAGAGCTGGAAGTTCGCACTCACCGTAGAATTCACTACGACCAACAGGAGAACGAGAAGCTGCAACTTAAATCACTGGATTTGCTCGAAGAAAGAAGGTGAGAAGAAAAATTCATAATCGCTGCTCATCAAAGGAGGGTTGCCAGGCACTTTAATTCTAAAGTCAAACAAAGGACCTTCGAAGTTAGCACCTTGTTCTGAAAAGAGTCTTGACAGGGACTGGTGTTTTCGGACCCAACTGGGGAGGATCTTACATAATAAGCCAAAAGCTTTTAGATGGCACCTTCAAACTAAAGACGATGGATGGAGTCAAAATTCCTAGATCCTGGAACAACATTCACTTCCGCCGATACTTCCCTTGAAATTTCTTTCATATGTCTTGTAAAAAGTTGTAAATATTCTGCAAGTATAGTAGACAAACTTTGTACATATTAACGAAAGAAATTTCCATGCTTGCCCAAATCGTACATTTGCAAATTCTTATTAATTATTTACAAGTTGCTAAAATTCGATTTTGATTGCAGGTCCCCTAAAAGAACGTTGACACATCCATAACCTAGTAAAGCCTGGTGACCATTACAACACATCCCGATTGGGACAGCTCAAGCGCCTAGTGCCCAAAACATCATCCGCAACAAATATGAAGGTGTGAAGCATATATAAAGGACACCAAGAGCAGAACGGTCAAATGGTGCAATGTTCAGACTAAAGACAAAGTTTTAAGTTTCACTGTAGGGGCACCTTCATAATTGTAAGGTCTAGGACCCTAGTTCTGCAAATCATGGTAAAGCCCGATAAATGAACTAGCGTCTGCCATGTGAAACGATGTAACCCCAAACCAAAGACCTCTCCAGGGCACCCATTCGATCGTCCGTGTTAGGAAATATCTGACCTGATTGCGACATATACTGGGCAAAAGATCTCTACCGAGGCATCCGAACAAAAGTCGGGTCTTCCAAATTCGGTTACTAGCGGACTCAAAAGACATCTATGGGGGCATCCGACCAATAGTCGGGTCTTCCAAATTCGGTTACTGGCGGACTCAAAAGACCTCTACGGGGGCATCCGACCGGAAGTCGGGTCTTCCAAATTCGGTTATTGGCGGACTCAAAAGACCTCTATAGGGGAATCCAACCAGAAGCCAGGACTTCCAAATTCGGTTACTGGCGGACTCAAAATACCTTCTCAAAGGCGTCCGACAAATTCGACAAGTGGATGAATTGTTCAGTCACAACGAATAATAGATTCACAAAGACCTCTTCGGAGGCACAAAAACCGAGACCTCCCAGAGGCATATATTCAAATGTAACCTCCGAAGGGCTTGGACTGCCAGGTTAGCGAGAAACATGATCAAATATATTAAAAATATAAGACCTCTCAAGCAGGGGCACAAAAAGAAAATTTCTTTTCATTTAAGGTTCGAGTTTGATCAACTAAGTTAAAATCCTTGGGTCATGAGCAAACTAGGAAATCCCAAATGTGATGGCAAAAGCAATAGACTTAGCCACTACGACAGGAATTTTCGGTGTTTCAATCATAACCAAAAGATTCTATATATGGTCGATTACATCAAGCCTATAAAAGTCCATGACGAACATTGGTATGGGGGCATCACCACCGCATTAAGATAAATTAATAATGATCGCTAAAACATACCACAAGCCCGTCACAACTTTACACCAAATAAAAAGGCTTGATGCTTGCAAGGACTACTCTGATCAACAAAGTTGAATCCCTTGAAATGGCTAAGGTAAGCTCGAGAGCTTCAACACAGTGGTAAACACAAAAAGTGGTTATTCACGGAAAAGAAGTCTCGAGTGCCGCCCCAGTCAAAATCAAAAGAATTCAATCAAGTTGATCAAGTGGACCTAGCTAGTAATGATCTATGGCTACAACTGAAAAAATCATTATTTCATTATTTACAAAAACGTACCCAAGGTTATTATTACACTATGAATTACAACAACAAGGGACTTATAACGTAAGGTACTTGTATTGTAAGCATGTAAAGAAACAGATGTGAAATGCAAAACAAGAGAGTACAATGAAGTTAAAGTAAAGAGCTTAAGTACAACAAGCAAATGCAGTTTCATTACAACAAAACAAGTCAACAAGTCAATCATAAGTCAAGTATGAAAGTTTTAGACACAAAGCAACATAGAGTAATAAGCGGGGACCGACACCCGCATATACAAATGATCTAGATGGAATGTATAAAAGGAAGTAAAACAAACTGGTGTCGAACACTATTTCTTCTTCTTATCATTGGACCTTAGAGATGGTTTGTTGGAAGGAGGAGGAGTATTTGTTGCACCGCTAGCACTTTCCTGGGAAGACAGAGTAATAACTTCTCTCTTTTGGATAATACGCTTCCTTCCTTTGCATTTCAAAGATGATGAGGACTTGGCTTTCTTCTTCCCCTGATCTTTAGTGGTATCTTCTGGGCTCTCATCTGTTTATGAAACTCAAAATCATCACTAAGGCTATAGTCAACATCCTTCAAATCAGAAAGTGCACCGATTTTAGCATCCTGCGACCTAGGAGTTGTAACGCCAAGTAAGATGCGTTACTAGGTCTAGGAGTGACAACTAAAGCAAGAGGAACCATCATCAATGTTGAGTCAGTTATAATGGCTTCAGTTGTCATTGCCTCGCCTACAGTAGGAGAAGGTAGGGGTGAGGTTAAACCTAGAGCAAAAGAATAATGAGCTTGGAAGGCAAGAGAACCAGGTGAACTAAAAAGAGAATCTAGGAAAGATACAGTATAATCAATCTCAGTTTCACCTGTAGCCTAAAGATTCTCTTGAATATTTCAGTGTTCAATTTCCCATTTATCGGGGTTATTATCAGCTCCTGCACCGTTTTCATCATGTTCCTCAACAATGGCTTCCTCAGTAGTATGCTTTTCAGTAGTCGCTGCCTTCTCTTTGTCAGTAGTGCAGGGTTCAGTCAGAAGATTAACTGCAGTTTGAGAACCCGAAGCCTCAACAACGCTTGTAGAAGCAACTGCAGTAGTTATTTTCTCCCTAGAGGATTTGGCTCGATGTTCCATAAGTTGTCTTTTTCCTTTTGCTAAGGCTTCATGGAACTCTTGGTCTAAATGGTCTTCGATGAGATCATCTTCATTATGATCGTTGTCGGCAATCTCAAGCACTTGTTACCAAACCAGAGCCAATACAGTTGAAAAGATGTCCCCCAAATAATGCAAACTCCCTCGGCTCGTAACGGTGAAAACATAAAATCTGAATAGATCAGCATTAGCGTCATCCATAGCCTTCTTAAGAGTTTATTTAGCAGCTTCTTTATCCTTCTCGAGAGCTTCAATTTTAGTCATTAATATGGAATTTGAAGTTTTCAAAGAGGCATTAGTTTCACGGAGTTGGGCAACTTTGTCCCGGTATTTCATAGAGACATCCTTCTCCGTAGATAATATGACTTAGGCGTTGTGTTTGGCAAATTGAGCTTCCTTCTCTCTTTGCATAGAAGCCGCAAGCTCCTCTTTAAGCTTCTGGTTTTTGGCATCATTCCCCTCCAATTCTACATTCTTTTTTGTAAGGGATGCAATGGTAGCCTCCCGAGAATCTAGAACATCCTCGCACTTAGTCTTGTCACTCTCTAAAGCAGTAGTCTTAGCAAGATTAGCATCATTGTGCTTTTGGAGATCGCCGCCAAACTTATGCCATCAATCCAACTTTTTCTTGGCATGGCTTTTGGAAATACCCATCTTAGTTTCAAGATGAATTTTAGCAATGTCAAATTGGGTGAGCATTTGATTTGTTACGGTATCCATCTCCTCAGCTATGTCCTCACTATTAGATGGATTTACGCTACGGTCAAAGAGTAATCCTTTCAAATTCCAACCCTTGAATCAACACGCAAGAGTAGTATTTTATGGTTCGGGTTTATTGCGGGGATTATGAATAATCATATGAATTTTCGTAGAAGGGTCAGGAGGACCAGTACGCGGAATTGATCGGGACAATACGAAGCTTGTCCAACCAATGGTGCTTGTGAAAACTATCCCTGCCCTGATCATCTATTCCTCGCTTCCTTCCACGACTTTCTTCATCATGAACATCATTGTATTCATCCCAATCCAAGCACGATGGCTCCTTTCCTCCTCGTCTTCCTCATGCTTCCTTTGCCACCTCTCATCGGTCAATTCATGCTTAGATACTTGCAAAGACTTGTGAGAGGATTGCGGATGCTGAGGACGACAAGATTGCTGGGAATGTCGCGATTGTCATGAGTGATATGGTACTAAGAGATTCGTTGGACTGTGGTGAGTACTTTTTTTCAAAAGTCTAGCAAGTGTTGCCCGTGCATTTCTGAACATAAAATAAGATCAGATAAATTTTTAGTACTTAAATTGTAAAGTACTAAGGCAAATTGTGAAAGTTATAAAAAGATTCAAGAAATATATGCATATTAAGAATATTCTATAAAGCGCATCAATTAACGAACCAATATTTATATCCGGTTCTAAAGAAATTCCTAGAGCCTCAAGCAATTTTCCTAGCTGAGTGATGGGAGATCCATTATGTTAGTTCCTGTACTTATGGTTTGAGGTTCAAGTGATAGGGTAATAGTATCACCCTAGCTAAGATACTTAGCTGAATTAAGGTCACCTAAACCCCCAAATGTACCCGTAGAGATTTCCTCTGGAACAATTTGAACAACATGATTCTCAGTCATAATCTCAACATTCAGATCAACTTCCAAAGTAGTTTCATCTTCCCCATATGCTTAGTTTCATGTACAAGATTTGGGATAGTGCCTTCTTCCTCAGTTTGTTCAATAGGAGATACAAGGCCTTTGCCCTTATGTTTTTTAAATGCTTCTTCATCCGTAGGATTCAACTTAGACTTAGAAGGTGACTCACTGTCACTGGAAGACTAGGAACAAGTAAAGATTTGTCAGCTTGTCCTTCTATTGTGTTATCGTCACCAGAAGTGCCAATACTTGGTTTCACATGTTTAGTTTTGGGATTTGAAGATGTTCCTTTCAAAGGAAATTTCCTTGAAAAATGGAGCAATCCGTGCTTGCGAAGAGAATCTCCTATTATCACATACCATCTGAACCCACGTGATTCACCGACAGTATGAATAGATTCACAAAGTGGATTATAGGGGGCACCATCTTTGTCCTTGATAGGAGCTGGAGTAACAGAAGAATTGAAAATTAAAGTTTAATAATTGAAACCCATAATGAAATTAGATAAAGATGTTCTGCAAAAAAGAAAATTCACCTCCTTTTGTCCAATTCCCGCGAAAAGTTTCAGGACATCTAACAAAAAAGAATTGAATCAGGAATCCCGAAACACTATCTGGTAAATCGAGTATAATTTTTTGATTCCAAGCTCCTTCAATGTGAATGATGGAAGGGGTGTCTTTTCTAGTCTTAAATGAGCATAAATAACGAATCTCCTGGAAAGTAGGCTCGCATCCCTCTCTTTTCATCGCAACAGTATAAAGCCCTAACAAGATTATATAACCGTTTGGGTGAAGCTAAAAGGAAGCGACTACCAAGTGATTCAGGATTTGTTCCAATAAAGGGTTAACTGGAGGGATGGCACCGCTGGCGAGCATGTGACGATTCACAGCCACATAACCAGCTGGGGGTCTATCCGTGAATACGCCCTCATCCAGCAATGTCGCATACGTAATAGGAATTCCATATTAACCACATAATTGTTCAAATTGTTTTTATTTCAATGTAGTAGAATGCCTCTCTTGATCCCTGGAATTAAAAGGATGAAGCTCTCGGAATGGTTGTGGAAGAGCTTGACCAAAAGCTGTGGTTGTTATAGTTTCAAAGCAGGAGAAGAGGGGGTGTTTTGAGCAAAAGAAGTTCCTTCGGTTTGAAGGCGAGAGCTCTGCCTAGTATTCATTCTACACAGATATACTTGTTCATAAACGTATCACAGGTACGCACACTTTAAATAATAAATAGATAAAGGGCTCCTATAAACAATAGTTGTGGCGAAGCTTAAAATATGATATTTAACTTATACCGATAAATCGATCTCAAGCCCCGCTGTGAACTTAAACTAATAAGTGATAAGTGTGTGCGAGCAAGAGTTAATGAATCATAAACTGTTGATTAGATCAAACTAACACACACATGTCACTTTGTTTAAATTCTAAAATTTGTTATGATGCAATTCTTTATCTATCTAACTAGCTATCAAAATGGACTATTGATAGTTATGTATAAGTCCAAAATGTGCTAATAATTGTCAAATAAGAAACATAGTAGAGAAACATTTAGTTTTCAAGAGAAAAGCTATGGATTACTCGAATTTTGGAATACTCAAAAGTTTCTTAAAAATCTAAATTTTAAGATCTCATGCCGACCTAACCATTAAGTCGTTCAAGACTCAAGTCGTAATAAGACATAAGCCATTCAGTTCTTAAGTCGCAAAAGACTGAAATCACTGAATGACTTATGTCGCAGTATGACTCAAGTCGCAGCAAGGCTTAACTTGTAATAAGACTTAAGTCGTTCAAGAGTTAATCCATTCAGGATCAAGTCGTTACGTACTTAAATCGTTAAGCACTTAAGCTATTCAGACTTAAATTGTTAAGCACTTAAGCCGTTCAAACTTAAGTCGTTAGGTACTTAAGCCGTTCAGACTTAAGTCGTCAAGCACTTAAGTCATTCAGACTTAAGTCATTACGCACTTAAGTTGTAAAAAAGGGCTTATGTTATTTAAGTTTCAAGGCGTCTTATGGTTAATATCACATGATGACATGATCACCAACTCACAACCGTGGACTTAAGTCAACAGAGAGTCAAGTCGTTCAAACACCCTCAGAGCACCAAGTCATTCTGAGCGACTTGGGAACTTAAATCAATCACACAACATGGCATCTCATATGACATAAATCTCGGCTATGACTTGATAAATCAACTCGTCACAATGACATGGGGTTTTAAAGTTATTTCAGCAACCTGGGGTCGTAGTGGTCAAGCAAACACCATTCGACATCATGCAAAATGAAAACAAGCATTCATCATCGTTTTGATACACAAAATTATGGGTTATCAATTCGAACAAAAATGTGCAATCGGCCTAGAACTACATTAACAAGTCAAAGAAAGGAATGATTGCACCAAATCTACAAAACCTATGTCAAGACAGAAAGTTCCACGGTTCAAACATTTCAGCGAACATATTGTGTACATTAAGCCAAAATCGAGTTTTAAGAGGGCTAGTGTATTCCGAACCCCTCATGCACAGCTTTAAACCCATTACAATCCAATTCAATCCTAATTCACATCATTTCATTACAAGTTCGAATAAGGATATCCAATATAGCCCAAAAATTTCCAAATGTCAAACAAACCCTAGAATCAAAGGAGATAAAACAAGACTTAAACCTTATTTTAAGCGGAAGGTATTTTTTATAACCTCTAAGTGATTGGCAATAAGAAATATTTCAAATTTGGAGAAGCAAGTGATGAGTTGGATCAAATCGATTCCAATCAAAGGCTCGATTCGGTTTATTGAAGCTTGGATCTGATCAGAATTTGATTAGTGGCATCCTGAATCAATCGGTGAATCGATCGAGAGAGAGGTGACGTCTTTTCAGAAGATGGCCACCATTAACAAGATAGGAGCTTCAACTATGAATGGGATATGAATGGATGAGTGGAATAAGAGATAATATAAAGGCGCTGGGGGTAACTGGGCCAGGTCAAACGGGTTTAAAGCCCAACATGGCTAGAAGTCCCAGAACGATATAAAGGTCCAGTGCGGATTACGACATGGCAAACGACTTGCAACATGATAACGTGAATGGGATGGTTCTTCAGAAAAAAAATTAATGACTTAGTAAAGATGCTTGACAAATAACATCCAAAGTATTGTAATTCCAAGCTCGCATCATTTCCAATAATGCAAACTTTGAGAGGAAAATGTTAACCCATAAAAATATGGATTGATGTTTGCATTTATGTCGTCATTTCCCAAGTCGTTCAAAACAAGCTAAGTCATTCCAATGTCGTTCCGCAAAGAGGAAAACACACCATGTCATATCATCCTTCATCACGTCATCCCGAGGAGACCGAGTCATCCCCAAGTCATGCGCACTTCGTTCATAACGTCGGAGCCAAGTTGAGTCGCTTAGTCATCATGTCGTTTTCATGCCATTATACATCCATATCGTTCATCGACTTGGAAGAAAATTCGCTTGTTAGAGCTCAAGATAAAACCGCATGCGACATGATGCCATATCGTACTGTAGCATGAAGTCAAGGCGCAGCAAAAAGATAGAATCATGTCTCATACACCCAAGCCGCGTTTGGGTCAACGCAACTCCATGTCGTCACTGGCCAAGTCGGAGCCGACATGTGACATGGGTTATGTGGTTACTAACTGGACCCAGGATGTCGCCAGCTGTCTTCTGCCAGGCTGTTGCCAGCTGGATCCTCATGACATGAGCCATGTCGTTCCAACAACATGAAATCCTGCACTACATATTTCCACTCCACACTCACTCCTATAAATACCCTATGACCTCTACTTTAATGGGCACCGAATTCTAAGATCCTGAAGGGCTGTCCAACCAATTTCTCCACCATTCTAAGTGATTCTATCATCTCCTAGCAAGGATCTAATATCCAATTTGCTATGGAATCCGCCAAAATCAACCAAATGTCTAAGAGATTGTAGATCTACCTTCATACTCTTCGCACTTACAGAGAGTCAACCGTTCCTTCGTTGATTTGTAAAGATCAAAGTGAAATCCTTGTATAAGAGAGAGATGAATGTACTTAGAGATAATTCAAGCCTTGTAAATCTCGAAATGATAATGAAAACTCTTGCCAAACTGGATGTAGATCTATTTTAGATCGAACCACTATAAAATTCTTGTGTTTTTACATACTTTTAACGATTGTGGCTCCATTTTCTACTTCCTACCATTTCGTGAAGTACTGCTAAAGTACCTTTGGTGTTTTAAGCCAATTTTGGTTCAAACACTACATGTGTCTGCTAATATGCTTATTTGCATTATGAAAGAACTTTGTTAATTATGAAGATGCACTGCATGTGACTTGTAGACTGAGAAGGGAGTTTTTAACAACACCAATTCATGATATCAGGAAAAAATGTTTTTTCGAGAGATTTAGGGGTGTTTATACTTAATTCCCTTAGCTCTCTTTTAACTTCCTGAGCGAAGGTTGCGAAGCGATTCTAAAGAGTTTAAGAGTTAAACATGACGAGATGTTACGTAACCGATAGATGTATTAACTAAGCAAAAGCGAGCCTTTGTAACTTTTTTTTAATCTATATGCCATGGTATATTGGTTTTAGATTTAACTTGCACAAAGTTTTCATATAAAAATGGAGTTTTATTTTTGTAAATCTAAAAGAAAATATAATCGTAACTATCTTCCTGCGTCCTGTGAGCAGGTCGATCGTCGTAAGATTTTCCCGTCTCAGAGTGAGGTGTTGCCAGCAAAAGGGATTTTTTCTATGTCTCAAGAGAGGAAGATTTTACTTCAGAATTTGTCCATTAAACATTTGAATGAGAGAATGAACGCTTTGAAAGACCAGTTAAAAGAAAGAGATATAACTATTCTTGGATTAAGAACATACATAAAGACTAAACCCTCTATCAAGTTTGAAGATGAATTGAGGCCTTTACGCCAACATATCGTCGACTTGGAAATTGATTTAAACAATGTCAATACGAAGTGCAAGACATGGGAATATTGCTTTAGAAACATTCCTACCATGACGGGAACTTCTCCTCCTAGTGTTGCGACCTCGCGCAAGACCCCCGCCCTTCAAAAGTACTTTAGCTTGAATAACCCTCCTTCTAGGTTAAAGGAATCAGTTATTTCTGAGTGGTGTAAAAGAGTGGTAGCCGAGATAAAGGGGACCTATGATACTAAGTTAATTATGGATTCTCATGACCGCGTTGTCCAGTACGTTGATTAAATAAGACGTTTACAAGGAGAAAGGCATGACTTATGTATAAATGTTTTCGAGTTAGAGAAAGAAAACAAGTCTTTTAGGGCAATGCGCAGAGCTTATAACAGAGCCTTGAAACTTCATATTAAACCTTCTGATCATCTTGACGAAATGAGTAGAATAGTGCAAAAGCTGAACAAGCTATCAGGTATTGCACTCCGTCATGCCATTATCCCCCCTTTGTCTGAGGAGGGAGGGGACCTAGATATTTACTGACATTTTGTAATAATGACGTGTAATTATACCCACATCTGGGTTACTAAGAATATAACTTTGGTGAATGAACTTGCATATGGATGTTGTCTATTATGTAAACATTTACTGATATAAAATGGGAATAACAATTGCTCGAACATAAATGGTTTAAGAAATTTCCCCAAATAAGAGAAGAAATAATCGTTTTATTCGTAGTTGCTTTGACGATAGACTTTCTCCTGAGAGCATATCTCTGACATTTCTAATTTACCTCGGGGCTCTTCCGTTAGTGAATTATAAGCTTTCGGATCCATCCCATACTAGGATCCTCTGGAAGAGGACTGGGAATTAGCTTCTGATGCTTCAATGGAGCTTTCGGTCCATTTTAGGTTTGCGCATGTCACAGAAGTCTCGAACTAACCCTGATTCAAGTACTGAAATAAGACCGGGAATTTACTTCCGGTGTTTGTAGAAGTCTTGAACCTACCCTTGTTTGGATAATTAAGGATTGTAACCAAAAATCCCCTTCCTTTACTAATGGAAGTTATGAACTAACCCTTGTACGGGCCATTAAAGTTTGGTGACAAAAAATATCCTTTCGGTATTTGTGAAGAATCGAATCGACCAAGATTCATTTACTAATATAGAAGACCTGATCCAACCCTTGTTTAGGCAATTAAAGTTTAAGACCAGAAATTTCCTTCTGGTATTAATGGAAAATCGAATCGACCCAGATTCGGATATTAATACAGAAGACCTGAACAACCCTTGTTCAGGCAATTAAGGATTGAGTACCGAAAATATGCTTCCGGCATTAATATTTTGTATCTTCCTTGGATCCGATTTGTGAAGCGTAGGTTGTATGTGCTTCTTAAGCCAATCTCTGGGCTTTTGACATCAAAGCAGAGGATGTACGTTCTTTGTTGTCCACTCTCTGGGCATGTGCCTCCGATGCGCTTGGCTAGCTTATCCACAAGCAGTGCCCAAGGACTTACCCGACCTCCCTCCTGGAGGCGCCTTACCCTGACCATCGTAGGTGATGATAAGGTCTTAGAAACTTAGACTAGGCCATCGTAGACACAGAGCTAAGGTTTACTCTTTTGATGCTCTATGCTGACCATCGTAGGTATTGAAAGAGGCTTACACGCCACCCCCTCCAAGGGGTGCCCAATCCTGACCATCGTCGGCGATGATAGGGGTTTGCGTTCCCATCTACGGGTAATACGGAACATAAGCAGAGGTAGGACGTGCTCTTCTGCGAGCAAAGGTATCACGTGCTTAGTTCTAGCAGAGGTAGGGTGTACTCTTTTGCGAGCAGAGGCATGGCGTGCTAATTTTAGATGCACCGCCACGACCATTTATGGTGTGAAACGGAGGCTTACGCTTTTAATGCTTTAACCTAGCCCCCTCTGATTTGGGAATGGAAAAAGACTAACACACCACCCCCTTTGAGGGTTGCCTTTTCCCTGACCAATTTTGTGATGGCAAGGGTTTTTCTTTTCATTTATCCATTTGTGGCTTGACCTATCCTTTGTCATTTCAAGTTTGTGGGGATTTTCTCCCTTGCACTCATGTAGGTAACCTTTTGTTGCATTCCTAAGGACCTTATCAGCGTAAATTTCTATGTCTTCTTTACATATTTTCATAGTTTTCCTTGGCTTAAGAAGTTGATGATCATTCCCTCTAAAATTACAATGGTTTGTTTCGTGTCTGTTTACCATATGGTAGTAGCAATATGTCCCTTCCAACTTGACTTCGTTTTTGGGTTTCTTCTTTAATGACGGCCAAAGGTTTAACTCATGTCTAGTTAAGAAGAAGATATCCTCAATTGACATTGTGAGCTTACAACCTTTTGGTAATCTTGTTTCGAAAGCCTTCTTTTGTTGTTGCAGTTTGACCCTTTTACTGCTCGATTTCGTTACTCCCTCTTCGTTTCTGAACTTTCTCTTGACTGCCTTTCGACATGGGGGTATATCCCTTTTAGACCTTTTTATAGTAAGAGGAGTGGATGCCTTCTCAACCTTCTGTTCGAATATGGTTCCCCTAGCTTGTGTTTGGATAGCCTCTTTGATACAAAGAAAGGGGGTAATATCTTTTCATCGAGGAATGATTTAGGGCAAAGATCGGAATTGGTCCCAAATGGAAGGGAATAATGCTCCATCGATCAGGGTCATAAGGCTCTACATCCTTCTCTTTCTCTTGGATATGTAAGGTTTCTAATTTAAACCTTTCGGTTGCCCACGGCTTTCTAATACTTGTCCCAACCATGTGGAACCCATTAGTGATTAGTAGACCCCTGTTATTCATAGTACTTGCTTCGTCAAAGCTTTTGTCCTATCCGGTACGGAACATCACAGATGGATATGTGGGAAGGTTAACCAAAGGATCGGAGGTTCAAGCCCTTCTTCTAGCATCAAAATGTTAATGATATTTTTCATCAACACCAGAGGTAGATCAATGGGAATGGACCTAAGGGAAAATAGGTTGTTTAGCCTTTGCAAGTTTGGATTAGTTCATCGTTCCTAAGTATCAAGGTCTGGAATCCGAAAGAATAGTTACTCTTCCCTCGATGGGGTAAGTATCACGCTTAAGCGATTCAAGGACCAACAGTTACCTTGGAGAGAAGGATCACTAAATACAACCCTTGATAAAGGACTTAACGGATTGTAGAAAGGGGTTCTGCACCAAGCTCGCTAAAAGGCCTAAGCTTGTAGGAAGGGTCTAAGCTTGTAGGAAGGGGTATTTCACCTTATTCATGGAAAGGTCTGGGTAAGGACTCATGCACACGTAAGAAACAACAGTAAGCTATATTAGCAATAACTAAGAAATAGCATGATAATCTAATAAGAAGACACCATAAGTATCGATTCGTTGTTTATTGATCTTTGATTTAGAATACATTAGCATAATTATAGAAATCCCCAAATCAATCTATGAATTAGGGTTTACTCTAGAAAGAAAGAGTATAAGAATAAGAATGAGGAATCGTTCTCAAAATGAGACCCTTGGGTTCTTATTTATAGAGAATTCGGGTCCCCTTCTGCCGTTGGGCTATTGGGCCTGCAAGAGCCTTTGTCGACCGCTTTTCTCTTTGATTTCGGATGTTTGGCTTTCGACCGCTTTTGTGGCGCTGATTATAGCCTCCAAAGTTAGGACCCCGATTAGTTGGGGCTTCTTTGAGATTGAGATGAGTTTGTCAATGTAGTAGATTTTTGGGAGGTATTTTAGCTTCCGGCTGTATGCTTTTGGTTATAAGCTTCCGGATGTAGGCTTCTGGTTTTTCTCATGATTACTTAGAGAAGCTTGCTCTCATAATGTATGTGGATAGCTGCCGGTTCGGAACCACTGTTGGAGTCTGTAAAAAGTGGACTAATATGGATAGCTTGTATCCCTTTTAGGGTTCTGGGTTGCCTTTCGGTGGAGCTTTTGGTATAGTCTGGTCTTCCGGAAGGTAGCTCCTGGTGATGTGTCTGTTGTCTATCAATATGACCTTTCGTCATTTGTGTAGCAGATGTTTCGGAAGCTGGTTCCGGATATCACTACGTACTTCTAGCTTAATTCTCTTGATGTCGTTACTTCCTAGTGTGTCGGTATTAAGCAAGTTAATTTCGACAACCCTTCCGTCCTTCCGGGTTTCAGTTAGGGGGCCCTAGCCTCCTTCTTTCTTAGCTTTTGACTTAGGTGACCTTTCTCTATATAACCCCCCACCAGGTGTACCCTACTGGATAGACTATGTTGGTATTCTATAGACTTTAAACTCTTTTCCCTTAAGAGGATGTCGGTTTGTGTAGCTCTCGGATTATTCTTCCGTGCTCTTGGTTCTTTCTAGTGTTTTTGGCTCTTCCCTTTTTGGAGAATTCGTATGTGCTTGCGGTCACCCAATATCCCTTCACCGTCATCTTGTTTCAAAGTTATTTTTGGTAGTAACAACTATCTCACAGATTCGTCAATGTTTAACATGACTGTATAATATGTCCACACTTACGATCAACTTTTGGTTACATTTTACTTGCACATTGATGTAATCTTACAATTCACCCTAACAGCAAAGAATAGATTTCTGCTCCCTAGTGTTTGAATTATAAACATCAGCGATGAACATATCGGCAAGTTAGTATGACCGAAATAACATGCAACAATTTAATTTCTTTGTGGGTAGACAATGTAGATCAGATGCTTTGAATTAGATTTCACTGATCGCATTGAAACTATATCTTCATTTTCTCTACATTTACATAATAAATGATGTTTGAATTATGTATATTATATTTTATTCTCTATGTAAGATATTATTAATTCTGTATATTATATCTTATTCTCTTTCATTCGATATTATATCTTATTTATTAATATATATTTTTAACTTTTAAGCATTGAAAAATAAAATAAAGATGCCATAATACAAGGATTATGAGTTTACCATAAAATTATCGTAATAATTAGCTCGCTATACAAACCATTATTAATGGATTTGAAGAATATAATTCTTATTTTACTTTCGGTAAATTGAGACGATGATTTTATTTTTTAATAAGATATTTTTAGTAGCACTATGATTTTATGACTATATATTTATCTATGATTTTTTTTTGAAATTAGAGAATTATATTTATATTTATATGTGTGTGTGTGTGTGTGTGCGCGCGCGTGTATGTGTGTGTGCTTATTAATAATTGAAGAGCGTATAATGCTTTATGTGTGGTATATTTGTTACTATGTCATTCTTCAGATTTGTCTTCATATTTTATATTTCGTATCTGTGATGGTTAGTTAACGTTCCGAATTCCAAAGCTGAAGATACAGCTACATGCAGCACTAAATTAGCTTGATATTAAGCCTCTCAAACTAAGTTCAGCTTTTACTTTGTTTTACTAATATTTACGTAAGCTCACATGAGATTCCATCTTTTTTTCCTTTAAATATTGTTAACTTTCATTCATTTGTTAATCAAGTCGTTTTAGAATATTTTGTTGTAGAAGTTTGTTTTTGGTTTCCTAATCGATATGCATTTTTTTTGTATAATATGGCATTGATTTGTATATTAAATCAGTGTAACATTCTAAAGATTTGACTACTATAAGTAGAAGCTAACTTATCCTGGTTGAAATAAAAAAAATCAATACACACACACACACACACATCTAGTGAGAAGAGCGTTCATTGCATCCCGAATAGCGGAGCACCCTAAATGCCCACTGATTTTCAACACACGACCTGGATTCTCTCTCCTCCCAATAATTCTCTCTTCCACTGGTATATTATTCAAATATAAATGGGTGGTTGAGAACGAGGAATGCATAATACATATACATACATACATACATACATACATATATATACACACACACACATATACATATATACATTATATACATATATATACACATATACATATTGTACCAACCCGGAAAATCAGAACCAATTTAAAAATTTTATTTTTGGCAATTTTGATGAATTTTGAATATTTAAAATGATTTATTTTAAATAATGACGACAAGAAATTTATTTTGAATAGAATTTGAACGTATATATTTATTTAAATCGAAGTTGGAATATAAATATTTAATTTAATTATAAAAGTAATTGAAAATGGCACGGTAGTTTGAAAATTCGATTTTAAATTTCAAATGAATCTACAGGATTCAAAATAAACCGGATTTTAGTGAAACTAAAAATATTCGAATCTGTTTAATCATATCTTTCTAACGGACGTAAGAAACTGAGATTTCGTTTTAAAAGTTGAGAGATATGTCCAGTTTAAAATTTGAAATAGTCGCTGTGGAATTTATATATATTTTAATATATACATAATAGCCTTAAAAATAGCCATTTTGCAAATGATCTCCGTTTTCGACGAAACCACTTTTGTTGGATCCGGAATATCAAATTATTGCTAGATTCCAATTTACATAATTTTTGAAATCAATATGTGAGCATGGCGAAAGAAAACGTGTTTTGTCAGTTTCAGTCAAATCAGATCGACCAGAAAATAGCCATTTTTTAACGGTCTTCAAATTTGACGAAATCAATTTCAAAAAAGGTCGTTATGGATGCAGTTCGGTGGCCGTTATTGGAAACCGACTGTACGGGCGATAATAAAATTATTAAAAATATGGAAAAATTATGTAAAATCATAATAAATGATTTGGAAAGATTTTGGACGAAAAATTCCAGTTTTGAAAAGATAAAAATATATTTTTATTGAAATGAACTAGTTATTAACTAGAATAATAATTTATTTATTTTTAAAATAAATGAATTGTATTTGAAAAGGGTTTTAAATTAACCAGAATTTTCCAAAGAATAAATTGGAAATGGATTCGAAATGGAAATAATCGTCGGAATATTTCGATATTGGATTCCGTGATTTTACAGATATTGTTGAGGTATTTGGAAGATATATATATATTTATCGTTATTCCAATACGATATCCGTTGGTTTTAGAATTTGATATTGAATATAAGCTGATATATTTTCTATTCAGAGCCTTGTATTTGATATTAAATTGGATTTTGGGTTTGTCGTGAATGGTATCTTTAATAATAATGTTCTTAAACCCAATGAAGATAAGAAAATTAGAAACTAGCTGGAGATTAGCTAGATTGAATGGTTTCCTTGGTATTGATCTGATGTTGGGTTCGGCCTTTGGTATAAATACTTAGGAAATTGTTCTCTTACTAATTTACGGTTGGAGACTGATGGAATGGAATGTGATTTTGGGTTTATCGTGAATGGTGTTTTAAATAACACTTGTTCTTTAACCCGATTAATAAGGAAAATGGGATTTTGGGTTTGTCGTGAATGGTATCTTTAAAAATACCGTTCTTAAACCCAATGGAGTTACGAAAATTAGAAACTAACTGGAGATTAGATAAGTTGAATGGTTTCCCGGGTATTGATCTGATGTTGGTTTCAGCCTTCGGGGTTAATACCTAGGGAATTGTTCTCTTACTAATCTACGGTAGAGACTGATGGAATGGAATGTGATTTTGGGTTTATCGTGAACTGTGTTTTAAACGACATTGGTTCTTTAACCCAGTTAAAGATAAGATTAATTTCTTAGCTTTGAATAATCATTAATATTGATTTTTGGAAAGATTAAAACTAAATGGAGTTTTAATGAATCTTTGATTAGATTGAAAAGTGAATGTGATAATTAAAATTATCAATTCAAGAAAATGATCGAAAATGGAGTACCACCAGTTTTACTCTAGGCGATAGCTAAATCTTTAATTAGATTTGAATGTGAAATGGTAATTAATATTTACCGATAACACCGTGGTGTTAGATATGGAGTATTACTAGCTTTGCTCCATGGGATGAATAGGTTGGGATTGGGAAATAAAATAAATGATTACTTCGGTGTAGTTCGCTAATCCCTACTAGTTTGGAAAACCTTAATATGGTTTGATATACAAAGGAAGATTAAAAAATAAATTTAAAGAATTTATCTTTGATAAAATTAATGGGAACCTTTCCCAAAGTAAAATAATATTTGAATAAAAGAATATTCTGGATTGGAATGAGGCGTATGATGTGTTATTCTAGCACTTGATTATAAGATACGCGGGTTATTTGGAAAGGCCGGGTTTATACCCATTCTGAATAACTGGTTCAACGATAAGTCGAAGAGATTGAAGACGGTGCAAGGCCGACGATCTTCACATAGAATGGATGGGTTCTACTGATGCTCACGATTTGAGTAGCTACCTTGAAGGGGCTAAAGTGGTAGCCGTCCGGATGTACTTGTTGATTGTACGGATATGCGAGGGCTTCTCCCCTGTATTGGACATATGAGGGAGGAATAAGGTGCCTCCGGTTTCGTTCAGACCTAGAACGGACTTGTAAACGGATGGTGTGTCTGACATTGTATTCCTTTATACTGTATTCATTGATCTCTGCTAAATATATGTCTGTTTGGTGGCGGAGAATTCATTCTCTTGATTAACACCCTTCTCGGAACGTACGAGCTCAAATGTATCGACCACGGGATTTTCGACTCCGAAAATCGACACAAATACCAGTGTCGACTATTTAGACATCAGAAATACCAGACAGTTAATAGAAAGAAGTTAGAGGGTGATAATAGATAAGGTAGAACTATTAGAATAGAAGAAGAAGAAGAAGAAGAAGAAGAACACAACAACATCAGAGTAACACGAACATCACAGCGGAACGAATAAAATATAGTATACAAAATAACATTGAAAACTCAAATATGTATTTGTATATTAGAGTACAACACTTACTTCACAGCGGAAATAAACAATAGCTATAAAATGCTGATGAAGCCTCCTGCTCCAAGCTCCATCTAATGTGTCTGTAAAACCCGACTACTTGACTGCCCGTACAAATTTGGGCACCCAAGAGTTTAGGAAAAACAAAAAAAAATTCTGGGTCAGCCATGGGACTGGTGTGAGTAAACTCCAAACATTTGTTTAACTTTTCAAAATCCTTTTCAAAAGAAAAGATAATCGTAAGACCAATCCACACATAAATACAGATGGTTTTTACCTTACGATAACCCAAACTTTTTTTTAAAATTCAATAATATTCTGATATTATAATAATGTCCAATCACAAATAATTAAAAATCTAGTAGAACGCTTGCATCTCAGCTCCACATATATATGGTATACAATCAAAACCGCAGGCGCTTATTGGAGATTGGATTCTGACTATGACAAGGTATGGAACCACCTGCCGATAGTGTATATCTAGAGAGGAATACATGTTGGAATCAATCGATCAAATCGGTCATCCAATTTATCATTTTAACAAATTAAAGTGAAGGATCTATGCATAAATTATAAATCGAACAAACAAAGTAATTGGGGTTAGAGATTCATACCTTATAAGCCAAATCCATGAAGGTCCGACGAATTCAAATCGGATGAAAAAAGGGAATGGAGTGTCGAATCCAAAAGCTCAGCAAATCACCGGCCCTCTATTGGTAATCCACACGAATGCTTCTCTTCTCGATCATAATCGAAGAAGAAAGAGGAATTTGGGTGCTAGCCACCATACCAAGGGTATCGTGAAAAGGTAGGGTTAGGGTTTTCATTTATTTGATCTGTCTTATTAAAATAAAATTGACGGCCCTCCGTTATCTTATAAAGGGAGTAGTCAAAAACCCTTATAAAATCAAGTATACTCCATTTATTAAGGAATCACTTGCATACATTTTCAATACAATATAAAGTATCAACAAATTTGATAATTTATTTACCCGATATATGTTCTTCCTTTATAACGTTCTAAGTGTGTGACCCGATAGGTTATTATAACGTTGGCAACAATTTAAATCGTATTTAAACTGTAAACAGTGAGCGGCATCTAGCAATACATCACTGCTACCCAAGTTATAATAAGATCAACGATTCGATACTTCCTTTTGTGACCAGTGTATCAATGTAATATAGTCCTTTTAACCAACATATCCAGGATTAAACTTGAGGCATGGATCGTATCATCCTCGTTATAATTCAATCCGGTTTTTCTTGATCGATGAGTAGACTGTTTAAAACAAATCAATATTTGAGCACGACCATGCATTTCACAGTCTCACTCAATCAAGGGGCCCATGGATATCACTACGAATATATCGTAGGGTTAAATTCCATCTAGATCATTCATAATTTTCATTCGATTCGAGATGTATCCAATAACCACCTTTATCGTTACTCTGTTACGAAATAACTTTAGATGATATCAAAACACAAATATCCTCGAATAAAATTATAATGATTTCAGGTCTGAGGACCATTACATCACTGTCACTATGAGAATAACTCATGATACTGTTAATTATATTCCATGGAGTTATATCACGGTGGGTCAGCCCAATACAGTATTCTCCAATACATATTTATATCTTGACTTTAATATCACGTATATTAATGATCAATGAGATGTGATCATCAGTCAATCGATATACTAGTCTCAACGCTTTATTGTTGTCCTATATGAACAATAAAACTTGACTAGGGACATTTAAGAATTATAATACTTAATAATTACATAATCTCAAGTTTAGTCTTACTCGAACTATATAATTCTGTATTATTATTCTAAGGACTTCTATTATATTATTATTTATATTATGCAGTAAATAAAATATAATAGAATAATATTTTATTCCAAATAAAATAATAACATCAACAGTGTTATCAATCTCATCAAATGAATTGCCACTAGGGCACAAACTCTAACAATCTCCCACTTGCACTAGAGTCAATCATTTATGTATCGTATACTTATGAAACTAGTGTGATTATTAAACTTCTGCTGCGACAGAGTTTAATTCTGTAGGTCTGCAACATTACAACTTTTGTAACTTTGCAGACATGTTTATTTCTTCTGTGAAAAACTTCACATATGGATTATATTTCTAAAATATATGTTTGGATTGATGATGAGTTTAATGTTTTAGGCCTGAGCAACAGCCATATTGTTATCGCAATGTATATCATTCGATCAACAATGAATTAAGTTGTAACACCCCGCCTCCGCTAGGGTCACTCGCAAAGGAATGCACTAGCTTTAGAGGGGCATTATTGGTAAACATGCACAGAAATATCACAAGACAGAACATATAAAATAGCGGAAGTAAAATCAAACTTTCATAACATGAATAAATAAGGTCTAAAGCCTTTTACATCAGAGTACATCAAAACCTGTCTTGCAATAGTAAAGAAGCATAAAGACTTTTTAATATATTATTCCCCAAGTAAAACAGTAAAGTAGCCATAGCCAAGAGAAGTCCAAGCCATCCATGATGACCTTCAAGCAGAAGAAGTCCGAACTAAACAGCATTGTTTCCTCCCTGAAACCTTGGGGGGGGGAACGGAAGAAAAGAGGCGAAACAAAACGGGTCAGTCAAAAAGACTGAGTAAGTCCTATCTACTTCCAGTATAAAAACAGGTAAAGGTAACATGACATGCATAAACTGAAAGTAAACATAAGGACAACTACAAGATAGATAAACTAAACCGGGCTAGCCGGTTTAACTACTGTGGCAAGGTAAACTAAGGTATCATGATAAACTACGGTGTTATGATAAGTCAAGGTATCACATCGTCAGATTTCTATCGAGTACATTATCCCAAGGTATCTGCCCCGTCTATCATCCCACGGTATCTATTATGTATTTTAGTTCTAACATGTATATTTGCTCTGCACCCTCCGTACTAGTATCCCAGCCTTGTTACGTGTTAACCATGAATGTCCCTTACTCAAAGCCGTGTAATGGTCCATGTCAACCTAATATCGCATATAAAGGTTACTCAAATCATATGTTTCTTTCCTTGTATATAAGTTCAGTCCTTTGTCGTACCTCGTACGGGCTTCCTCATGTCGTATTATCCTAGGAATCGTTTGGACTGTCACCCTTGTTCTAGCTAGGCTCTTCCATATGAATCATCGTTTGAACTACTAGGACTTACGCCACCTAGCACCACTAGGGATTACGCTTACCTATTGTACGCTTTCGTATTTTGGTTTGGGTTAAACCACCTAGGCCACTAGGGATTACGCTAACCCTCAACTGCGCCCTTTTTCCCACGCAATCACCGTGAATCGTTTTTCTATAACTGTATGCACATGTATCACATCGTGCCATCCGAGTCCTGTCACAGGGCAAAACAAGAAATACAGGACTCGGTCGGGAGCTTTAGATTTATCTGCCGATGCAGATACTAAGGTCTGTTTTTCTACACGTGGCTATGGTCCCACGAGACCCCTCCCTCAACTAGTGAAAGGCAACACAAGAGAAAATCTTGCATGAGAACTACACTCCGGCCAGCCCACATCCTACGGCCTACCTCACCCATAATTAGATAGCAATTATGGTCTGTTGGGTGTTCCCTGCCCTTCCGTACGTACACGCTTGACTCAAGATGGTAGATGATCGACGAACTTGCTATCTCGGGCACCTTATGTATTCGTCGACTCACTGCTATCCACCCCAGTCTTTAGGTCGGTCGCATAGCAACCAAGGCATATTCTTGGTTCTTCTACCGCAGACCTCAACCTCTCGTGAGCCTAGTATAATGACCTGGCAGCTCACAGAGGGATCCCAAGAATATCCTCACGTTCCCCGAAGCCGCTGCTTCGTTACCCAGTTCGTTGGAGCCTTTATCTAAATCAGATAGCCTGCTCCTATACGCATACTTAAACGTTGACCTAACGTATCGGGTTACCAATCTATCTAAGGAATGGTCCAAATTTCCTTGACTAAGAATTATTATTTAGTTTCCCTTAACTAAGGTTTACCACTTAGCCTTATTTCCATACTCCTGGTTAACTATGGTTATTTACCTAATCCTCCGAATTAGGGTTTATCTAATGGGTTAAGGGTCACTTAAGTTCCTAACTTAGCCCGTCCACAAACCATGTCAAAATTGGCTAAGTATCCAAGTCCAAGACTTAACCCTACAAACCAGGTGTCAAGTTGGCTAAGTATATTAAGCAATCCATAACTTAACCTCGTCTAATTACCATCTTAGATTGGTTAATTATATAAATTAACTTGACCTTGTCAAATTACCGAGTCAAATCGGTCAAGCGTATTCAAGTGATTCGTGACTTAGCCTTGTCATGTTTTCACGTTAGATTGGTTAAGTATAGATTAACTTACCCTCATCAAATTAACGAGTTAGATTGGTTAAGTATAGGTCACTTAACCTCATCAAATCATCGTGTTAAATTAGTTAAGTGTTTAACTTAACCCCATTAAATTACCAAGTGGGATTAATTAAGTCTAGGCTAACTTAACCCCATACGATTACCATGTTTAGATTAGTTAAGCTTAATCTTAACCCCGTCCATTAACTGTATTGTACGGTTAAGTGTCATTAAGAAAATTTACTTAACCTTATCACGTTATCGTGTTGGATTGATTAAGTGTTGGTTAACTTAATCCCGTCCACTAGTCGTATAAAAATGGTCAAGTGTCATTAGGCAAATCAAGTTACTTAACCTACCCAAACTTATCATGTTTTGTTAAGTATCATTAGCCTAATCAAATTACCTAACCCATTTGTCCATATCATATTTGGTTAAGCCTCATTAATCAAATTAACTTAACCCTATTATGTGGCATTAATTTAATTAATGCACCCTCAACCTCTCACATTAGACCTCGTTGTGGTTACTAGTTAAGCCGGGCGGGTCCGGGTAGATTTACACCACAACCTAGTCTAACCTCGGGTCTTAAGCGCGACATGACCAACTTCTCACATTGGGTCCTATTGTTTGCAACTACTAGTTAGGCCGGTCGGTTCCGGGTAGTTTTACGTTGCAAACTCAACCCAACCTCGAGTTGGCCACACTCATATTATCTAAGTTCATCCTGTTTCCAAAACATGTTACAAGTTTCCGAGCATTTGGGTAGACCTAACTTAATAGGTAAATTCCCAAAGGGTAGACCTAACTTAATAGGTAAATTCCCAAGCTCATGTTTTTATGCATACTTACATGTCGTCTTCCATGTTATCTTTCAAGTCATATTTTCAAGTATAAACGCATGTCCTATTCAAGTTAAGACCTTGCGACAAGTTCATGTTTATCTAACTACCCAAAATCGTGTTTTCCCAACGCAAGCAAATCGAGTCAACATAGTAAGGATACTATGCCACATATTGGTCTCAAACCATGCATGATGCCAAAAAGGGCTTGGCTTCCACATGCATAACATCGAAAAGGGATTGGCCCTAAACATGCATAGTGTCATAAGGTAATTTTGGCCACAAACATGCATATTATCACAAAGGGTTTGGCCATAAACATGCATAGTCTCATAAAGGACTTGGCCACAAACTTGCATGATAGCATAAAAGGGTTTGGGTTCATAAACATGCATAAGCCCCAAAATCTCATCTTGGCCAATTTTTCACAAGTAAAATGGTTCCTAGAGGTTCATGCTAGCATTTCATGCATAAAGATCCAAACTTGCAAGTTAAACTAGGTTATGCATAGCATGAGAGGCATGATTAAGTCACTCACATGGCCTAAGATCATAAATATGAACACAAGAGGCATGGTAAGGTTCATATGGATTCGCATAATCATGTTTAGCCTCATTTTATCCCATGTCAACATTAAAAATACCGTTTTGACCCAAAAGTAGGTAGAACTTACTTAGTTAGGCCTAGGGAAAGAAGCATGAATCATCTTGGCTAAGAAAGGTGCCTCCTTTTGTAGAAGAATCGTCATGGAACTCGCATAGAAATGTTGATTTGGCCTTGATTTGGTGTAGCAAGCTTGCACCTTTTGATTTGAACTTGATTTGAGTGCATAGGCTCTAGGGATTTGAGATGGAGGCCATGATCACTTTGCATTTGGGCAGCACTTCGTGGAGAGGGTGAGTTATGAGGGTTTAGGGGGGGCTTAGGGGTGTTTTTATAGAGATTAGGATAGTTTTAGGCCCTTAGATTAACCCTAGGATAGATTAGGACCATCAGATCTCGGAAGCTTCCAGACCCAGCCCAAGCACAAGACTAGGTGAGACAAACAGGTGCACCAGGCCATATGCCCCGACCACCCCCTGTCGACAGGCAAGTCGACAGGGCTGTCGACTTGGTCTGGGCCCAAGTCGACAGGCCTGTCGACAGCCCTGTCGACATGGCCTAGGCGGGAAACTTCCCGCCTGGCCCCAGATCTGATTTCCAAAACTGTTTCCGAAATTCGAATTTCCCGAAAACTTCTTTGGGCCTTAACCGGGTCATACGGACTCCGATTTTCGAAAACTCGGACTCTATTTCGCGTATTTTTCCGAGACGAACGCAATGGCATAGCCCGTTTTACTTGATTCAGAATTTAAAATTAAATTCTGCCTTGATTCTCGTTTTAACATGTTATTGAAATACGGGTTGTTACATTCTCCCCACCTTTTAGGATTTCGTCCCCGAAATCTCTAAGTTAGGAAGAACATATCCTACCATCCATCATCCATCTACTCAAAACATCATCCACAAGCAACCATTGTCCTTAGATGATTTCTAATGCTGTATGAATATATGCAAAACGTGTGTGTACATGTTCCTTAGCTAATTCTAATGATCAGGCCTGAATAATCTTTCTAATGCAAAATATGTATAGTGCCATGAATCCAACATGTATGCAAATAGTCCTAGTCATATAGATACTATATGCGTGCACAATCATTCATTCATATGCAACAATCCGCATGATAATACATTCGATTTCATCCATAAACAAGTATAAATACTCGTGCATATGCAATATGAAATGTGACCGAGTCGAGCTAATATCTAATGTAAATTCGCGCATCCACGAGTAACCACTTGCTACCATATCAACCATAACATGTTTCAAATACATGTTTACATCCACAGGGTTCTACCTAAGATTCCCTGAAACAGGGTCGAGAAGATAAACAAAACAAACTCCGTACGGGATTTGTAACAAAGACAGGACCGAGAGGATATCCATAAAAGATAGCCTACAAGCAAGCTCAACAGAAAAACAGGGATCGAGGATATATTCCCAAAAGAGATGCACGTATTTAGTCTTCAGTCTCCTGAGTCGCATTACCTTGAGCTTAGTTCCATCGTGCCTTGACCGTCCCTTTTTCTTCACGATTTCGCAGCTTCTTATTTCCTGTTTCCATAACCTGAGCTGGAACTCCTTTCTTCGTCGCCTATCGTTCCACTTGCACTTATCCTCTTTCTAGAATACTTGACGCAAACATGACTGCGTACTCATGATCTCATGCAAGCTTTCCAAAATTCACTAATGAATCTCGGACCTCGTACCACAAGGTATTCCACATAGAAGAACTTTCTCTTGAAAGTAAACAGATGCCAACCAGGTTATCAAGCGCACTTACTAAGGTGATTTCTATAACCCATGCATAAGTGAAATAAACCATCCGTCTTATCGGCGAACACCACTCGATTGGGCTTCCAATTTCCCATAAAGGCATCAAGGGATTCTAAGTAACTAACCATGACCAAACCCAAAAGGTTACACGAGACTTCGAGGGTATTACCAAGGCTAGTCAAGAGTCTAACTACCCTCCTATCAAAACCGAGAGTGGCACCCCTTACTGGATAACCACTTCATCCCTAGAATCCATCCACAACTTATAAACATAAGCATTATTTCCAAACACAACACTTGGCATAGACATTCCCAAATCCAAACAAGCCATGAGTAAATGGACCGATCTTCCAATAGGACTTGAGACAAAAACGGGATCCTCTACTACGCTAGTACTAAGGTGCAGAGACTCAACTATCTAAGCAGACTTAAATGATACGATGATCAAAACAAAGTCCTAACGGGATGATAGAGAAGAAAAGCTAAACCTTTAACAAGATCGTTACCCTCCTTCTGAGGTACCCTAGAAATGAGAGCATACTATTGCCCTCCGAATGATCTTGTCCCTGTCCCATGATACTTAACTATCCGTCCCGTTTCACCATGCCAAAGGTACTCTCTCGTCATGGGTTTCATTGTTCATCTTTCTCCCTCCTTTTAGGACTCAGCCATACCAACAGGTTGCTTATCCCTAAGCTCGTATCCTTCATCCTTGTTCTTACTATCCTTTCATGCATAACTCTGCAACGGTCTCTCGAGAACCATCTCCATCGTACGGGAAACACTTACGCAGCTAGAAAGACTAGTCGCAATCAAAACCACTGTGACTACAGATGGAGGAAAGAAAGGAAAAGAGATTCAATCAAGGAAACAAGGATAATGCTAATGGCCTTTGGGGAATAGCCTTTTTCTTTTTAAAAGAAAATTTTCATGAAAAATGCTTCTTTGTACACGGTTTTTCAAATAATTTTCAGAAGGTCTTTAAAAACTTTTGCCCAGTCTAGTAACCTTCTGCTCTGATACCAAATGTAACACCCCGCCTCCGCTAGGGTCACTCGCAAAGGAATGCACTAGCTTTAGAGGGGCATTATTGGTAAACATGCACAGAAATATCACAAGACAGAACATATAAAATAGCGGAAGTAAAATCAAACTTTCATAACATGAATAAATAAGGTCTAAAGCCTTTTACATCAGAGTACATCAAAACCTGTCTTGCAATAGTAAAGAAGCATAAAGACTTTTTAATATATTATTCCCCAAGTAAAACAGTAAAGTAGCCATAGCCAAGAGAAGTCCAAGCCATCCATGATGACCTTCAAGCAGAAGAAGTCCAAACTAAACAGCATTGTTTCCTCCCTGAAACCTGGGGGGGAAACGGAAGAAAAGAGGCGAAACAAAACGGGTCAGTCAAAAAGACTGAGTAAGTCCTATCTACTTCCAGTATAAAAACAGGTAAAGGTAACATGACATGCATAAACTGAAAGTAAACATAAGGACAACTACAAGATAGATAAACTAAACCGGGCTAGCCGGTTTAACTACTGTGGCAAGGTAAACTAAGGTATCATGATAAACTACGGTGTTATGATAAGTCAAGGTATCACATCGTCAGATTTCTATCGAGTACATTATCCCAAGGTATCTGCCCCGTCTATCATCCCACGGTATCTATTATGTATTTTAGTTCTAACATGTATATTTGCTCTGCACCCTCCGTACTAGTATCCCAGCCTTGTTACGTGTTAACCATGAATGTCCCTTACTCAAAGCCGTGTAATGGTCCATGTCAACCTAATATCGCATATAAAGGTTACTCAAATCATATGTTTCTTTCCTTGTATATAAGTTCAGTCCTTTGCCGTACCTCGTACGGGCTTCCTCATGTCGTATTATCCTAGAAATCGTTTGGACTGTCACCCTTGTTCTAGCTAGGCTCTTCCATATGAATCATCGTTTGAACTACTAGGACTTACGCCACCTAGCACCACTAGGGATTACGCTTACCTATTGTACGCTTTCGTATTTTGGTTTGGGTTAAACCACCTAGGCCACTAGGGATTACGCTAACCCTCAACTGCGCCCTTTTTCCCACGCAATCACCGTGAATCGTTTTTCTATAACTGTATGCACATGTATCACATCGTGCCATCCGAGTCCTGTCACAGGGCAAAACAAGAAATACAGGACTCGGTCGGGAGCTTTAGATTTATCTGCCGATGCAGATACTAAGGTCTGTTTTTCTACACGTGGCTATGGTCCCACGAGACCCCTCCCTCAACTAGTGAAAGGCAACACAAGAGAAAATCTTGCATGAGAACTACACTCCGGCCAGCCCACATCCTACGGCCTACCTCACCCATAATTAGATAGCAATTATGGTCTGTTGGGTGTTCCCTGCCCTTCCGTACGTACACGCTTGACTCAAGATGGTAGATGATCGACGAACTTGCTATCTCGGGCACCTTATGTATTCGTCGACTCACTGCTATCCACCCCAGTCTTTAGGTCGCTCGCATAGCAACCAAGGCATATTCTTGGTTCTTCTACCGCAGACCTCAACCTCTCGTGAGCCTAGTATAATGACCTGGCAGCTCACAGAGGGATCCCAAGAATATCCTCATGTTCCCCGAAGCCGCTGCTTCGTTACCCAGTTCGTTGGAGCCTTTATCTAAATCAGATAGCCTGCTCCTATACGCATACTTAAACGTTGACCTAACGTATCGGGTTACCAATCTATCTAAGGAATGGTCCAAATTTCCTTGACTAAGAATTATTATTTAGTTTCCCTTAACTAAGGTTTACCACTTAGCCTTATTTCCATACTCCTGGTTAACTATGGTTATTTACCTAATCCTCCGAATTAGGGTTTATCTAATGGGTTAAGGGTCACTTAAGTTCCTAACTTAGCCCGTCCACAAACCATGTCAAAATTGGCTAAGTATCCAAGTCCAAGACTTAACCCTACAAACCAGGTGTCAAGTTGGCTAAGTATATTAAGCAATCCATAACTTAACCTCGTCTAATTACCATCTTAGATTGGTTAATTATATAAATTAACTTGACCTTGTCAAATTACCGAGTCAAATCGGTCAAGCGTATTCAAGTGATTCGTGACTTAGCCTTGTCATGTTTTCACGTTAGATTGGTTAAGTATAGATTAACTTACCCTCATCAAATTAACGAGTTAGATTGGTTAAGTATAGGTCACTTAACCTCATCAAATCATCGTGTTAAATTAGTTAAGTGTTTAACTTAACCCCATTAAATTACCAAGTGGGATTAATTAAGTCTAGGCTAACTTAACCCCATACGATTACCATGTTTAGATTAGTTAAGCTTAATCTTAACCCCGTCCATTAACTGTATTGTACGGTTAAGTGTCATTAAGAAAATTTACTTAACCTTATCACGTTATCGTGTTGGATTGATTAAGTGTTGGTTAACTTAATCCCGTCCACTAGTCGTATAAAAATGGTCAAGTGTCATTAGGCAAATCAAGTTACTTAACCTACCCAAACTTATCATGTTTTGTTAAGTATCATTAGCCTAATCAAATTACCTAACCCATTTGTCCATATCATATTTGGTTAAGCCTCATTAATCAAATTAACTTAACCCTATTATGTGGCATTAATTTAATTAATGCACCCTCAACCTCTCACATTAGACCTCGTTGTGGTTACTAGTTAAGCCGGGCGGGTCCGGGTAGATTTACACCACAACCTAGTCTAACCTCGGGTCTTAAGCGCGACATGACCAACTTCTCACATTGGGTCCTATTGTTTGCAACTACTAGTTAGGCCGGTCGGTTCCGGGTAGTTTTACGTTGCAAACTCAACCCAACCTCGAGTTGGCCACACTCATATTATCTAAGTTCATCCTGTTTCCAAAACATGTTACAAGTTTCCGAGCATTTGGGTAGACCTAACTTAATAGGTAAATTCCCAAAGGGTAGACCTAACTTAATAGGTAAATTCCCAAGCTCATGTTTTTATGCATACTTACATGTCGTCTTCCATGTTATCTTTCAAGTCATATTTTCAAGTATAAACGCATGTCCTATTCAAGTTAAGACCTTGCGACAAGTTCATGTTTATCTAACTACCCAAAATCGTGTTTTCCCAACGCAAGCAAATCGAGTCAACATAGTAAGGATACTATGCCACATATTGGTCTCAAACCATGCATGATGCCAAAAAGGGCTTGGCTTCCACATGCATAACATCGAAAAGGGATTGGCCCTAAACATGCATAGTGTCATAAGGTAATTTTGGCCACAAACATGCATATTATCACAAAGGGTTTGGCCATAAACATGCATAGTCTCATAAAGGACTTGGCCACAAACTTGCATGATAGCATAAAAGGGTTTGGGTTCATAAACATGCATAAGCCCCAAAATCTCATCTTGGCCAATTTTTCACAAGTAAAATGGTTCCTAGAGGTTCATGCTAGCATTTCATGCATAAAGATCCAAACTTGCAAGTTAAACTAGGTTATGCATAGCATGAGAGGCATGATTAAGTCACTCACATGGCCTAAGATCATAAATATGAACACAAGAGGCATGGTAAGGTTCATATGGATTCGCATAATCATGTTTAGCCTCATTTTATCCCATGTCAACATTAAAAATACCGTTTTGACCCAAAAGTAGGTAGAACTTACTTAGTTAGGCCTAGGGAAAGAAGCATGAATCATCTTGGCTAAGAAAGGTGCCTCCTTTTGTAGAAGAATCGTCATGGAACTCGCATAGAAATGTTGATTTGGCCTTGATTTGGTGTAGCAAGCTTGCACCTTTTGATTTGAACTTGATTTGAGTGCATAGGCTCTAGGGATTTGAGATGGAGGCCATGATCACTTTGCATTTGGGCAGCACTTCGTGGAGAGGGTGAGTTATGAGGGTTTAGGGGGGGGCTTAGGGGTGTTTTTATAGAGATTAGGATAGTTTTAGGCCCTTAGATTAACCCTAGGATAGATTAGGACCATCAGATCTCGGAAGCTTCCAGACCCAGCCCAAGCACAAGACTAGGTGAGACAAACAGGTGCACCAGGCCATATGCCCCGACCACCCCCTGTCGACAGGCAAGTCGACAGGGCTGTCGACTTGGTCTGGGCCCAAGTCGACAGGCCTGTCGACAGCCCTGTCGACATGGCCTAGGCGGGAAACTTCCCGCCTGGCCCCAGATCTGATTTCCAAAACTGTTTCCGAAATTCGAATTTCCCGAAAACTTCTTTGGGCCTTAACCGGGTCATACGGACTCCGATTTTCGAAAACTCGGACTCTATTTCGCGTATTTTTCCGAGACGAACGCAATGGCATAGCCCGTTTTACTTGATTCAGAATTTAAAATTAAATTCTGCCTTGATTCTCGTTTTAACATGTTATTGAAATACGGGTTGTTACATAAGTTCAATCATGAACTTCTTAATCCAAACATTTTATTTCTTAGAATCATTATATATATTTCTTGGTTTTTAAACTAACATTATTTGCAATAATTAATGTGTTATCAAATAACATTTGAATTATTGTATCACTCCCACTCAATTTCTTGTCTATACAAGATTCAGTGGCATTTTGTGGTTTCGAAACGTCTTGAATTCTATTTCATTCCCATGGTATCTTAGAGACTGGATCTCCTTTATTAAGGATACCAATTCGAGTAATAAACATTTTATTCTCAGAGGATATATAGAAATAATATCCATTTGGTTCTTTCGGATATTCCACAAAATGATTATTTGATTTGGATTCAATCTTATCAGAAGAAGGACGTTTAATAAACGTCTTTGCATCCCAAATCTTCGCATTAGACACACTAGGACATTTCCTAGTCCATATCTTATATGGCGTCTCTAAAATCATTTTGGTAGGATCTAACGCAGTTCTTCTAAATTTAATTAATTAGAAGATCAATATGACTTATCTTGGTCGTACCATTTCTTATATGGTGTGATTACTCCTTTCAGACACACCATTCCAATATGGTCTTCTAGATGGAGTAAGTTACGAAACAATTTCAAACTTATATGGACAGTCATTAATTAATTGGCTTAAATATTCTCTTTCGAACTGTTCGAAAAGTCTTTATTTTCTACTAAATTTTGTTTATAACTTCATTTTGAATTCTTTGAACATTTCAAAGGATTCTGATATGTATTTCATAAGATATACATATCTATATCTACTAATACCAATAGTAAGTATAATGAAGTAATAAGTCCTGCCTCCAGCTTATGTATTCATTGCTCCATATACATCATTATGTATGAGACCCAATACTTATCATGCATTCACTGTGTCAAGTGAAAGGTGATTCATTTATTTTGCCTATAAAACAAGATTTGCATTATTCATATAATTCAAAATCAAATGGTCTCAAAATTCCATCATTATGGAGTTTTGATATACTCTCTTGTTTATACGGGCTAACTGGTAATGCTACAGGTATGTTGGATTTAAATTATTAAATTTAATCCATTTGTTATTAATGTCAAGTACATTATAGTTAACGATTTATAAATATCATCAACTATTTGCGAAATTCCATACGATATTTCATTTAAACAAAATGAATAACAATTATTCTTTTATTACAAATGAAATTCAAATCTATCAGAACAAGATTTATAATAACATTTATTTTAAATGGAATTTCATAATAACAATTATTTCATTTATTTAATTAAGCCAGTATATTCAATAAAATCAACTTACTATGGATAATCTATCAACATTTGCTTCATTCCCAATTGTAAGTCCATTTGTTCTCTTATCAGATTTCTACTTATTCTACAATTTCTGTAAATCAACATACATTTATGTGATTTATATCTAGTATCTAATATTAGGAACGTACAAGTAGATTATTATAACAATTATATATTATTCAGTCGAAGTCATACTTTAACTTCGATTTTAGATCCTCTATATTTGTTAGAACATTTACATTTTAATTGTTTGAGGACAATCCTCAAATTTCAATGTCAGTCAAGAAATTTGATTTAATTCAATTTATCCTTCTTAAGGATTAAATTAAATTATCGAGTTATTTATTATTTAATATCTACAATAGATAATAATAACTGATTCTTTAATATTTATTTAATATAAATACAAATTTTGACAATCAACATTTATATTAATATTAATATATAATCTAAACTAAAATACGCTCCCACTCAAATTAACATCCCTCTGTTTATATATACATATCGATATATATATATAACGGTGTTCCAAGATCCATATCTAGTCATGTCTTGACTCTGCTTTGGCAAATCCCTAAAACACAACTTTTAGGTAGACATCTTATGTCAATTATATCGTCTATATAATTCTTGGATCGCATGTTGAACATTTTGTTCAGTATTATTCATTTGCTCAAAATATATATAGAATAATTCATGCTTTTGTCTCTAAGGCCATAATCGTATTATGCAGCCTAGTTAAGTCAGACCCAATAATAGGTTGGAGCACCACATTTTACTCCATCGCATATAACCAAAATAAAAGGTGCACAACGCTTTGGCGTTAGTTACAACCAGTGATTTTGGACAGTGACGAGTATATTATTGGAAGACATCACCATGACTTAATATAACAAAATTTGCTTTTAGAGGGAATTTATAATTCGTAATGGCGAACAATATCAGAGTTATATACATATATCAAATATATGTATTTTATATTCATAATATAAATTGGATTTAAACACATATATTTAAATTCAATGTAATATATAGCAAAGATGCCTATATATACAAAGTTTAACAAGTTATCATATCAAATAATGAAGTGGACTATTTCATACTTGCAATGCGCTATTTTGCAACTTCTTGCAACAATCAGACAGGTATTTTACATTATATTATATTTTGCAAATATCATTTGGGTTAACTGGAAAGACAAGATCCAGTATCACTAATACCCAAAATGATAAAACTCACGCATGTATTAACACTATAATTTAAAACAATTCTATAACTATTTAAATACTTCAGTCTCATTCAAAATAGTCTTAGATACTGAAATTTCAAGTAAACTGAGTATGTAAAATATATGGGTGAAAACCTGTTTTATATCATAGAACAGTACATACTCAATGAGTCAATGATCTCTTATATATAACATATGTGACTGGTATTTACGGACGTACAAAATCATACATTGATTTACTTCTAAACAAGTCATCCTTGTTTTATTTTTTATCCAGTATACAAACCATATATATACATATACATACAGATAAAGGGTCGAACCCTTTCAGTATAAAACCATTTCAAAATTTCTCTGTGATAATACATGTTTATACATATTATAAGGAATTACATACAAGTACAAAGTTTATTCATATTTAATAACATTTACATATATTTGCTTTTACTGTCTCTTATAGTTTCAATCAAAACAGAGAATGCAATGCCAGCTTCTGCGGAAACGTGCCCTTTCGAGTTGTTTCTTTTGCTGAGCTGAAACAATTTCAGCAACCATAATTCCTGGATGTTATGAAACAATTTTCAATCCATGGTTATTGGCAGAGTTAAATACATCATGCGCATTTAATATTTTGCATTCATTTATATATACATTAAATGTATACATATATGTAACATCTATATGTACTCAATCAATGGCCAATATATATTAGCTCAATTCTTTACAGTTTGTAAATCAGTATGTGTATATACATGATCCGGGCAATCTATAACTATAAATCAACATTTATATAACAGTTTAAGGCCCAGATTCAATTGTATTTGCTGTAAATAAACAATTTTATAAAACACAGTGTTTATGCAGGTATCAGGCAATAAGATTCTGTTAGATACAAAAGAATTGAATTTTGTATAACAATGAGGGATGTAAAACTTGCTTGCTTCAAAGTAAATCATTTTACCAGTAAATCATATTACAATGATCAGTCCCTTACAACTAAACAGAACTTTACATAGATCAAAAACAGACTCTAACTGTTCTTAGATTTAATTCAACTTCAGCAACTATAGTTCGAGAGTCAAACTATCAACATTATATTTTATCCCATCAATGAGTTATTCCAGTTTAGAAAACCAATCACGAGATAAACTAGCATAATTAACATGAATCAATATCAGATGTATCTATTTATTCACTGCATAATGTATATAATAAAATGTATCTCCAAGAAAAAGACATCATAGTATAAAATTATATGAAAATGCAGTTTACAAATCAGATTTGTGAGCTAAAATCAATAGTGTATCTTTATACACATTATATTAACAAATACATATATGTACTTATGTATGTATTTGCTAGGCCACATAAAAAATTATAAAAAAAAATCCTACAGATTTGATATCAGGGTAAATATAATCCAGGAATAACAAATGTCTATATCCAGATTTTAAAATGACCAAGAAAATAAACCAGATTCATCTCAATGAATTTATCATATTAGTGTTGAATTATCAAAACACATGCTAGTTTACTGAATATGCATTCAGTACAACATATATCATTTTAAGTTCAAACCAAAGGTATACTGCCATTGAAAATGGAACAGAGTGAAATTTAATTATACCCATGGTCTTTAATCATTGGGTCAAACCTAATGTTAAAACTATGATCTATTCTGGATTTAATACATTGTTAAATCCGGTATGATGATAATGTATATGTAACAGGACATATTTAATATATATATATATATACACACTATATAAATTTATCATTGTAAATCATATTTGCAATTGTATTCACAAATCAGGTTTAATATAGAAAAGTCCATAAACATATCAAACATATGTATTACTTCTGTGAACAAATATTATATCAACTTGACAATTTTGTATCAGTTTAACATTTATACATATATATCAACTGATCATACATTCATAAAGAAACCTATTTCATTTTATCCATTGTCTTATATATATCTGTATATATATACCACAAGGAAATACAAAATCTGTTAATCTAAATTATATTGAAAGGTTTCATTATCAATTTTTTGCCTTAAACAAGTGAATAGAACCAATCAAATTGGTTTAAAATTATGTATTGTTCAAGAGAGATAATTTTAAAACCAATCAATCATGAAATGGTGCATACAAAGGCAATGTTTAAACCCAGTATTCAGGTCTTGTATCATCAGATATGATATATATATAAGATCTGAAAGTGGTTTCAATAAATATCATATATTAAATCATAATCCCTTTTCTGATTTCAATGACAGAGTTTATTCTAAAAACATTAATCTTATGACTCATAACAGATCAAATGTATATATGATATATATACAATATGTACATATATATACTACTGGTTTGTTTCAAGATAACATATCAAACATTTTGATATGGAATCTTTACAATTGTGTTGAATTTGCATTCAATGATTAAAGTCATGTCAAAATTATATATATCATAATATATATATATAATTGCCTAAAGCCATTACAAAGTTATGATCAATATCATAATTGCAAAATACTTTCAGCCATGAATCTTGCATTCATCCATTTGATCATCAATCAAAATTATGACTTTAAAATTGAAACCAAACCATAAATTTAGACATATAACAGAGTCATGTTTTTAATGTTCATAAATCAAACAAAATTTTGATTTTACTTTCAGGTATAAGGAACAGAAATAAATTTTTCTAAACAGATTACCATATGAACAGTTTCATTAAATTAAAATCATCTTATTGATTCTTTTAATCAATAGACTCATTTAATCATGATACGAAAATGTATGACAAAATCAGTTCATACATACTCATTAATCAAACAATTTTGATAACAAGTTCTTCTCTGTTTATTCATATAACAGATCTTTTGCCTGAGAGTAATTCCAGGTTTTCAAGTTTAATAAGATCAAAATCCATTATTTAAAAGGAATTAATATCTGATATTAATTCTGAATTGAATGCAACGTTTTATTTCAAAAACAAAATCATACAACACCATTGCAAGAAATTTTAGAGTAACAAAACAGATCGAAACCCTAAAATTAACTATCGATTTAACACTTAAAACATGGATCTAGTTATTAGAATCGATATCTCATATCAATTCGTATATGAAAGAATCAATTTTATTTCAAAACAAACTAATTCATCATAGACAATAAATAAATCCAGAATCACATTCTATTTTCAATCGATTCAATATCTTTGATAGTATAGGAAATCAAACATACGCAAACCCAAAATCACAGCTCAATTTATAATTTCTCGCAAAAACTAGCTCTGATACCATTGTTGGAATCAATCGATCAAATCGGTCATCCAATTTATCATTTTAACAAATTAAAGTGAAGGATCTATGCAGAAATTATAAATCGAACAAACAAAGTAATTGGGGTTAGAGATTCATACCTTATAAGCCAAATCCATGAAGGTCCGACGAATTCAAATCGGATGAAAAAAGGGAATGGAGTGTCGAATCCAAAAGCTCAGCAAATCACCGGCCCTCTATTGGTAATCCACACGAACGCTTCTCTTCTCGATCATAATCGAAGAAGAAAGAGGAATTTGGGTGCTAGCCGCCATACCAAGGGTATCGTGAAAAGGTAGGGTTAGGGTTTTCATTTATTTGATCTGTCTTATTAAAATAAAATTGATGGCCCTCCGTTATCTTATAAAGGGAGTAGTCAAAAACCCTTATAAAATCAAGTATACTCCATTTATTAAGGAATCACTTGCATACCTTTTCAATACAATATAAATTATCAACAAATTTGATAATTTTTTACCCGATATATGTTCTTCCTTTATAACGTTCTAAGTGTGTGACCCGATAGGTTATTATAACGTTGGCAACAATTTAAATCGTATTTAAACTGTAAACAGTGAGCGGCATCTAGCAATACATCACTGCTACCCAAGTTATAATAAGATCAACGATTCGATACTTCCTTTTGTGACCAGTGTATCAATGTAATATAGTCCTTTTAACCAACATATCCAGGATTAAACTTGAGGCATGGATCGTATCATCCTCGTTATAATTCAATCAGGTTTTTCTTGATCGATGAGTAGACTGTTTAAAACAAATCAATATTTGAGCACGACCATGCATTTCACAGTCTCACTCAATCAAGAGGCCCATGGATATCACTACGAATATATCGTAGGGTTAAATTCCATCTAGATCATTCATAATTTTCATTCGATTCGAGATGTATCCAATAACCACCTTTATCGTTACTCTGTTACGAAATAACTTTAGATGATATCAAAACACAAATATCCTTGAATAAAATTATAATGATTTCAGGTCTGAGGACCATTACATCACTGTCACTATGAGAATAACTCATGATACTGTTAATTATATTCCACGGAGTTATATCACGGTGGGTCAGCCCAATACAGTATTCTCCAATACGTATTTATATCTTGACTTTAATATCACGTATATTAATGATCAATGAGATGTGATCATCAGTCAATCGATATACTAGTCTCAACGCTTTATTGTTGTCCTATATGAACAATAAAACTTGACTAGGGACATTTAAGAATTATAATACTTAATAATTACATAATCTCAAGTTCAGTCTTGCTCGAACTATATAATTCTGTGTTATTATTCTAAGGACTTCTATTATATTATTATTTATATTATGCAGTAAATAAAATATAATAGAATAATATTTTATTCCAAATAAAATAATAACATCAACAGTGTTATCAATCTCATCAAATGAATTGCCACTAGGGCACAAACTCTAACAATACACTGGGTTCAACAAGAACGTCTTGCAACCTGGCCCACACATGACCGACCACTCATTTCTCTTGAGTGTAACAAATATATTGTCACCTACGGTTGCTAGCAACATAACCGTTCCCAGGAGATATAGAAGCGAAAAGAAGTAACAAATATGAATATTCTCTAGATGGTGACATAACACCCTAATGGGGGCGACCCACATAGCCATGCTGCCTGCCCGATTTTTGTCATTCCCGGTTGTGAGGCATGAGGTCGTAACGTATCTTTTGACAAATCACACCTCCGTTTACTTTGAATGCCACATCGTCATACCCATCAAATCACAAATTGATTTCCACAAAAATATCATGGGTATAAAGCTAAGAGAAACGAATTCCTCCACTACCAAACGTGAATACGTTTGAAGAGATCAACTTATGCGATCCATTAGATATACTCTGCCAAACATTCGTCCATACAAGTTGTCCTGGGATTGGACAAACCGAAGGCACTATTCTGTAAACAGAACAGCCCTTGCATAAACTCTGTCTTCAATTATCTTCATTGCATTCTTGATTCGCCACGCTACTGCCCATACGGAGTGGTTTTCAGATAATAAATCTGATCCCGGTCTCTCTGTATTGACAACGGAAGAATGGTCAAAAACTTTGATAGTCGGTGATTTAACTATCAAAGAAAAACATACAAACAAGCAATGGTTATATTTCCAAATGGAAATCCTATCGATCAATCATCAATCAACATTGAGCCCATTTAAATAGATTTATTATTTTATTTCCCCTATTCCCTGCTTCCCGTATTTTCTCAAGTATTTCTCAAAACCCGTTTTGCCTCACCCGATCCTTGGAATACGTTTCCATTTATTTTAAACTATCCATTTTCTATATTAAGAAAATATCTCCTTTTTAACATTGGGAATTAATTCCATATATTTACAATTCTTATTTTTCTATATTTAGAAAATATACGTTATTAACACTAGGAAAGTAATTCTAATTATCATTTCTTAACTTCTTGTTATCCCAAATCATTTCAATTTCTATACTTAGAAAACACCTCCGATTAAACCAATCTCGCCACCGAACCTTAACCATTCCTCAGTTAATCATGAAGTCAATTAAGTTGGGGTATAATTACCTCTCAGACCTTGACTGAACATCACTTTCAACTTCAAAACAATCAAGTTCACCATTTCAAATCTTTAACGGTCATTGCTCACGCAACTCTCGGATTCAATTTAAGAGTCTACTTTCTTTACGGAAAAACATTGATTATAACGATATCACTAAAATTCTTGTTTCTGAAATGTTTAATTTTAAAATATAACTTAGATTAATTACTTTAAATAAATACTTAATTAAATAAATAATAAAAAGATCTTGATAAAACTGGAAAGTAAATAGTACTTTCCTTAATTCGATATAATCGAATTTCAACTTATAACTCTCTTTCGAATGATTTATATCTAATTAACATTCCGAACTTCGGAATAGACTTACTGTTTCAGTTTAACACATTCACTTTTGAATTTATTACTTCCAACGTTTACCATTTCCCTTTTGACACTATTCCAATTTCAAAGTGTTTACTTTTAAAACCGTTATTTACTTTATAAAGTGAATATTGTTCCTTTACAGAAAACTAGGCTGTTATATCAATCAAATCTTAAATTTTATTTATAAATACCATCATAGGTTCAAATCCTGTTTATCGAGTTATTTTATAAATTCATATTTATATCTCACTTTATAAACTCCATTTATAAATCAAGTTCTTGTTAATTATATACCAGGTTTATAACTTAAATCTCGACTACAATTTCAATTATAAATTATTTGTGTTAAATCAAATACTAACTTTCTTGTCACATTTTGCATTATATAATATAAAATTTCTAAAAATAATTCATTTTACTAGTATCCGACTTAGTCGAATTTTCATCATAATTTCTTTTGGACTGGTTTCCTTTACATTTCGAACCTCGAAATATCTCCATCATTTTCTTTTGAAAACGAATTCCATTTCCACTTTATATCCACTTCTAAATTTACAAATCCTAAATAATTTAATAATCATGTTTTTATTTCATTATAAATATTGTTCATAAATCCAATTACTTGTTTTAATATACTTAAAACAAGTTATTATACTTTAGTCCATTTGAAATTTGATTTCAATTTTTAAAATAGAAATTCCTTTTTTTAAAACCACAATTACTTTTCTAATATATTCGAATATATTTGACGGTATTTATATACCAATTATTTCAGGTCACTGTTGTGCAAATATCGCACACCACACAATAATCAACACCAAGTTATTTGTCATATCATATAAAGCAATATATGGAAACCAACAGTAAAATTGTTGAGGAATCCAGTTGGATCTCTCCAACTTGTTCCTTGCATCCAAAGACGTTAATCAATAGAAACATTTGAATGAATATTTAAGCAATGGTTTATAACGGTGTCTATAATTTTAACCAATCGATTAGCAAATCATCCAAACAACCACCACACACCATATTCAATCATTTTTATTGAAAATAAATAACGTTTATAAAATTATAAAACTGAACAGAGTTAGTGAGTTTACTTACCTTGGTCGTTAATCATTAAAAACGATTAGCATTCGGTTGATCCATTCAAACGTTGAATTATGCCATAAATTTAAACAAGCTCCAAGTGGTTCACACCAGCCCATTATGTAGTTCACGTTCATACCGATCCAATGTGACAGACGGCTCCCAATTCTGTCAACAAGATTCACTGTAATTATGTTGTGATTTAATTGCATTAATCGTAATTAAATCCGACCGTTAACATTTTATTGATAATTTACGTTTAACCTAGCGTGTTAAACTGTCGTGTTTTTATTCGCTGATGCGATTAAAATTTCGGAAACTGCAAATAAAATGAATTCTGTTATCGGTACGTTATTTGTTTTTCTAAATTAACAAGTTAAATTAAGTTACCACTGCATAAATATTAACTAATTCAATAACTACATAACTTAACTAATATAAAATATGACCAATATCCAATGCATGAACATTCACTCCTTTGGTCTTTCATACGCCTACACAAGCCATTACAACCCAGTCCATCATCACCGCACTCCTGTGCATTCATACCTCTTTCCATTTATTTAGTGCGCCACTTCCCTCCCTGTACATAAGGCATACACCTTCCCATATTCCACCGACTATTTCCCCTTGTAGCCCATTCGTGCAAGTCCCCTATATACCCCATCTAATTTACGTTTCTTCCACCTTTTATGGGCTTACCATTTATAAACTAGCCCACGCAAAACATTACCCACAATGGTGCTTGCTTCTTCCACCTTTTCAAACCGTACTTCCTGGAGCTTTGTATTCACACAACGCCGAATACTTTGAAGCCTCCTACTTTCTCAATCAACACTACAGCTTCAAAACATGGCAGCGCCTGTCATAGTGACTGCGTCACTACATATCCCGAGCCACCCGATTGCTACTCCGATGCTCCACCTTGCTTCATGCACCTCAGTCCGTTCTTGACCTTCCCGCGCTGCACTGGACAAGAACAGCGGCACCAATGTTGTCTCCACCACGAACGCTCTCGTTACCAAGAGCAAACCACCAGCTAAACTTAGCAGTTCAATCTGAACAAGTCTCCTTCTCAGCAAAGACCCAGTCTTTTTAGTAAAACTGTTTTTAATAACTACTGCTTCCTTGATGACATAGAAAGCACTCTGGCAATCTAGTCATTCCATTTTTACTTTATTTTTCTTTATACATATTTAGTGATGTTTTACCTCACGTTTTGGTTCCTGACGAGAAAAATGCCTGGCCTTCGTTTATATAGGAATTGTACCCTTGGCATGCACGTAACGGTTAGCTTGGACTCACGGCTTAGGAGAAAATAGGGTATGCAGGTGTACTTTTTGGTTTGCAGTCTCTTAAATTTTGATATATCTTTGACATGGCTGTGTAGGAGACAAGTATAGGTCGCAACGTGTTTTGCATTGGAGGAAGGGACGTGTTATGGCTTTTATGAGGTACAGAGTGGCTAATGTTAGGCTTTGGCATGTGCCCTTTGTCTGTGTGATCGAAAGTATACGTTGATTTGATTCGAAGCATCGAAATTCCTGAGCAGACAAAAATGGAGCTGTTGCATTTTGATAGGAAGAGGAGTGGGATAAGATGGAAATCCGTTTTCATACGCATGTGTATTTCTGTCGTGTATTACAAATTAGTACAGGCTTTGGCATGTGCCCTTTGTCTGTCGTGTATTACAAACTAGATACATCTTACAGCTTTCCTGCGTGATGTATTTCTGTCGTGTATTTCTGCTTTATTTACTGTGTATGCGAAGAGATGGGGGTACGATCCTTCATTTGAAAGAAAATATTTTTGATTAGGCAAGACAATGTAGATTAGAATATAGGTCTGCAAAGACATATGAAGGCATGCGCAGAAAGTTGGCAGGAAAAGGAGGTAGAGTAGTTGCTGAAAGGATGGGTTTGGGTTGAGTTTTCATGTCATAGTTTCTTCATATGTAGTGTATACCATATATGTATTTATATAAGTTTAGTTGCTTGCAAGAGGACGCATGTAATACTTTAATATATATGTTTCTAGTTTTCTATGGTATAAATATATTTTGTTTTCAAAATGAAGTTTTACGGTCTTTGTAGAAAAAAATTATTTGTTATACGGACCGCTACGGACAAGAATAAAAATACCATCGTGTCATGTGATGTGTCACGATCCCAAAAATATAATTATATCAGTAGGTTAACTTATATTATGAAACCCAAAAATATTTATATAGGGTGCAAAATACTCCAAATAAAAAATTGCATATTTAATTAATTAAAAATTACAGTAAAATTCTAAAAATTAAATTATGGCTACGTCTCGAAAGAATCTTGTCCAAATTCAAAACCAATATTTAATTATATTAAATAAACTGTTATGGTCCATATACAATTTCATAGCGATTTTCTCAATATTTGATTTGGACATATCACATAATCTATAACGCAAAAGATCCATTTTTCGCTTCCACTAGAAAAATACAGTTAAACAGATTCCAACGTTTCTTGTTTCGAAGAAATCCGATTAATAACGGATCATGTACACTCAGTTGAAGTTCAGAACGTTAAATTACGAACTACCGCGATATTACGGGCTCGATTATTTAATATATATATATATTTTTATACGTTCAACTTCTTTTTAATTATATAAATCCACTTATATTACGAATTCAATATTTAAACTGATTTAAATATCCAAATACAAACCGATAAAATGTGGGACGTTACATCAGAGGTTATATATCGGCAGAAATCAATGGTACGGTATGGATTGATAGTGTGGCATGCTGAGATGCAGTGATCCAAACTTTTGTTGAAAAGCAAAGTTTGGTGGATGATGATCAAAGCGCAACTTTAATATAGCACGGCTTTGTGTAGCGTTAATTCGCGAGCCTCACACCCCGGTATGGTGGTAAACTGATGGTTAGATTGGTATGATTTTTAGAGGATGGGCACCTTCGTGGTGTCGTGGATTCGGTCGACCGAGGTGAGAGATAGGGCACACCCCCGCTTTCCCTGATGGATAGGGTTAGCGGTGTTTTCGCATGCCTACGACGTAAACCGCGGTAACTTGTTTTCCTGGATAGTGCAGATGTGCATTACGGTGTTTTCGCATGCCTGCGACGTAAACCATGGGGGATTGGAATACGCGATCGATCTTTCGAATCAATAACCACCAGTATGGAGATCCAATTTCCAAATACGACATTTTTCGGTTTTGATTGTATACTATATATGGCGACTAGTGGTATGGGACATTCATGCCGCCTATGATTGATACATTTATATTTGAAGTTGTTTTCTTCACTTATAGTAATAATAAAGATTAAATTTCGCGTACCAAGCATTATTTGGCTATTATATGGTAAAACCCTATCCTCCGGCTTGCGTTGCATTGTGTGATAGGACCTGGGTCTTATAATAGCTTCATTGTTCTTTATTTAGCATTACGTTGTTTGTTATATGCAGTGGTATTCTTGGGGTTAAACCCATTCCGTGTTATACGACGTGGTCCCTTGAATTACCTAACTTTAAAATCAAATAAATAACTATTTTAGTTCTCACACCAGTCATATGACTGACCTAGAGTTTATTGTTTTAACCTAAACTCTGGGTGCCCCTATTTCCACATTGGCAGCTAGTAGTTTCGGTTTTGCATATTTATATTCACAGGATCTTGGTTTATAGCTGAAGCGATATTCGGAAAGCTCTGTATCCGTGTATCTGTTTTCAGTTGTGCTTTATATTGTTTTTCCGCTGCTATGTATTTAAATGTAATTTAAAACTCTGATATTTCTGATGTATAATATTCATTCGTGCTCTGTAATATTCGTGTATTCTGATGAAATTGTTGTAATAAGCAATGAAATGTTCTTCTGTTTGTGTTCTGATTTGTCGTGTTCTCGAAGCAATCCGGGCTTTCCTTTACGGGGAAGTTTGGGTCGCCACACATATGCACACACACACATACATATATATACATATACATATACATATATATACACACACACACACACATATATATATATATATATATCATATAATATAGCATTGATTTGTTAGTCTTTCATTTTTGTGTTTGTTCCGAACTAATATGGCTTTGTGTTTATGCTATGTGATCGCATTACACAAAAATTAACCATTTTTGGCATTATTTTATATGCATGCATACTTTCTTCATAACCTGTATACATAAAAAGAATTAACCATTTATTTTATATGTTTTTATAGAAACCATTGACTCTTCCTTCTTCTTTTAGTTATTTATTTAGGCATAAAAATTACATTTACTTTTTTTAAAATATTTACATAAAGGTCACCTGATCTAGAATCTTTTTTTTACCTCTGGATGTTTCAACTTTTATTCTTGCTTGGTTTTAGCTGACTCTCTTTTGTTTCCTAATAAATATAAACTGCTTCCCATCTGATATATATTGATCTGTCTACTACTAAGTTTTATGTACATTCTACTCATGTGACAACTATCTGTAGAAAATAACTGATTTTAAAGTAAACTAAATCAAAATTAATTATATATATATGTATGTCACATAGTGTAACACTGATTTGCAGTTTTCTACTTTTTTTGTTTTCCTAATTGATATGCCTGTTGTTTCCAAACTATGTGACTATATTGTAGATAAATATATTCATTTTTTCTCTAAATAATTCGTTCTTTTACCAACGAGAAAAGAATACGTGTAACTGTAGTGACAAGAGTGAAATTTTACATATAAAATTTCAGACAAACAGGATTATACATGACGCATACCGTTCTGATGTTTATTTTGATACATTTCCTCATTTTATTGAAACTATTCTAGATTGAATTTTCACCGTACACGTACAATTTAATATTAAAACAAGAGATCTTAGGTCAACATATTCTTACTCACATCGCACTAATCTATATTGAAACATCCATTATTTTTATATAATTTTTTTCTGACACTTATTTCAAATGTTAAAATGGACTAGTATTGTAACACCCCACCTCCGCCAGGGTGACTCTTGCAAGCACTCTGACTTTGGAGGGGCGTTTGAATCAGGTAAACATGCATAATGATATATCAAGGAAGAACAAGAACATAGATATATATGTAAACAGAGTAAATAACATAGATAAAACAGCGGAAGATTTTCAAACCATTTCAAAACAAGTCTGGTACAACATAATGTTAACTTTCCAAATAAACAAGTCTAGATAAAACAACATCAACTGACAAACTGAAATACATAAGTGCTATCCCCAAAATAAGTGAGAACCATAGCTAGCTTCATGTCGAAAACGTACATGAGCTGAAATCCCACAAGCAAGCAATCCAAAATCCAAGCTAGGCTCCGGTATTCCCTCCCTGAGAACCTGGGGGGGGGGGGGGAACGGAAGAAAAGAGGCGAAAGAAAACAGGTCAGTCAAAAAGACTGAGTAAGCCCTACTACAATCAATGTAAACTGATAAAGTTAACTGGCATGAGCAGCAGGGATGAACATAAGGATAACAACATACTAGCATGTTGATTAACTAACAAGGTGGATAAAGGTGTCATCGCATAATCAGGTTTAAGGTTTTGCACCACAGGTCTACTAGCAAACTAACATGACTTGAATAAACAAGTATTGATCCCTTGGCCCAAGCTTTGGCCCAATAACATGAAGTGACCCTCATACGAGGTCCAACCAAACGGTCTAGTCGATCGGCTCCCTAATCCTAACTCATCACGTGTTAGTGTCAATACGGCCCAAACATAATTGTAGTCGAACTGTGCCGGGTCCACCCTTCGGGTGTATCAAGCCCTAGGGTGCCAACCCCTGGACACCATAAACATGAGTGCACAGTCTCGATCTACTGGTACCCATGGGTGACTTCTCCAAATACGGACTACGTGCACGACCATTGTCCGTCCGGAACTACATCGGCGTACCACCCGGCCGTCGTTTATTGGTCGCTTACCTCCAGCCCAGTAATCGTGCCCCCACCCTAGCCTAGTCCCTAGGGTCATGATGATACAAACTAGGGATTACTGCTGGAGTGGACCCCCCATTGCTAGGATTTTTCTAGTGGGTTAAGTACGGTTTAACTCCTTTACTAATCATGGATTAACTTGGTTAAGTGTAACGATGAGTTCACGACTTAACCCCGATTAATCTACCAAGCCCAAATTGGTTAAGTATTAAATGGACCATGACTTAACCCTAATCATGAGGCATTAATTAATTAATGCACCTTAACCTCTCACATTAGACTTTGTTGTGGTTACTAGTTAAGCCGGGCGGGTCCGGGTAGCTTTACACCACAACTTGGTCTAACCTCGGGTCCAAGGTACAACATGGCCAACTTCTCACATTGGGTCCTATTGTTTGTAGCAACTAGTTAAGCCGGTCGGTTCCGGGTAGGTTTACGCTACAAACTCAACCCAACCTCGAGTTGGTCACACTTGTATTTTCTAAGTGTCATGTCCATCATGTTTCCAAAACACATTACAAGTTTTCAAGCAATTGGGTAGACCTAACTTAATAGGTAAATTCCCAATGGGTAGACCTAACTTAATAGGTAAATTCCCAAGCTTATGTTTTTATGTCTTTTAAGTTTACCCAACCCCAAACGCAATCCCATCGCTTACATATCGCAATAGCGCATAAAGGATAGAAAGAGGGAACTTGGCATAATCATGACATAAAAGAGTTGAAGCCACAAGTTTAACATGGTGGCATATGAAATGTACATATGTTCATATACTTGCATTAGGCCTCAAAAGCATGCATAAAACCAAACTTATCATATTGGTGATACATGGTGATAAATGACATGTAAAAATGGCCACAAGTTCGCATCTAGCCTCACATGCAAGTTATCATAAGAGATATGATAACTTACATGTTGCCAAAATGCAACCTTTGGCATAAAGCTTGAAGCTTTATGTTCATAAACCCAAGATAAGCTTGCATAACATGATAGCATGAACAAAATGTTCAACCCAAACTTGCATAACATACTTGCATATCATAACATATCGAACTTGCATAACATAACATGACATACTTGCATATAAACTTGCATATTACAACATGATAAACTTGCATATCATAGCATAGTAAAGTTGCATCTAAACTTGCATATTACAACATGATAAACTTGCATATCATAGCATAGTAAACTTGCATCTAAACTTGCATATCATACATTTAACTTTAGAGTTTAAGTATGAAAGTAGAATAGGGCTTACTATGCTTATGAGGACTCAAATGAGTATAGCAAATATAAGAAAGCCCTTATGCAACCAATTAAACCCCAAAATGCAAGCTTTAATAGAAAAACCCCTAAGCCAAAGTGATCAAAACCCTTGCTTTATGATGCAAATATAGAAACTTGACTTGAATGCAAGCTAATGATGCTCATACAAGCTTGAAACCACTTGTATGCATGGAAAATCTCATAGAAATTTATTTAGGAATTTATGAAGAGAGTGGAGGCCATGAGAGGATTGATTTTGCCATAGTTTAGTTGCTAGAATGAATAATGATGATTTAGGGTAGGCTAGGGTCTTATTTATAGATTAGGCAAGTGTTTTAGGCCATAGGATTAAACCCTAGTTGCAATCTCAGCCCTCAAAACCGAATCTGGCCCCCAAGCTCAACACAAACCCAAAATGGTGCACCAGGCTAAACAGCCCGTCTGGACCAAGTCGACAGCCAAGTCGACAGGGCTGTCGACTTGGGTCCAACCAAGTCGACTCCCAAGTCGACAGGGCTGTCGACTTGGGTGTTCTGGCAGGATTTTTCCCGCCTGGCCCAATATGACCCAATTTCTCAAATTCAAACTTGAATTTGAGATCTGTTTTTACCTTGAAATTTTCTGAAAACTTCGTTGGGCCTTAATCGGGTCATACGGACTCCGATTTTCGAAAACTCAGACTCTATTTCGCGTATTTTTCCGAGACGAACGCAATGGCATAGCCCGTTTCCCTTGATTCAGATTTATAAATTAAATTCTGCCTCGATTTACGTTATTACCGGTTATTGAAAATACGGGTTGTTACATTATCCCCTCCTTAAAGGATTTCGTCCCCGAAATCTTCAGGTTAGGAAGAACGTATCCTACCATCCAATCATCCATCTACTCAAAACATCATCCACGAGCAATCATTGTCCTTACAAGATTCTAAATGTTGTATGAACATATGCAAAGGTGTGTGTATATGTCCTTATCTAATGCAAATATCCTCAATGCAAATTATGTTAGTGAAATGAATCCATATGTATGCAATTCCTAACATAATGTATAACATCTATATGTGTGCACATAACATACATCCACATGCAACATCCATGTGATAACACAAAAATTTTCATCCATGAATAAGCATAAACACTCATGCATATGCAATATGAGGAGTGTGTGAGCCGATCTAGTGCCTAACGTGTATAATGCATCCACGAGTAACCACTTGCAAACACTTGCAACCACTTGCAACCATCAAGCATAACATGTTTCAAACACATGTTTCATCCAAAGGGTTTCTACCTAAGGTTCTCATGACAAGATTAACACGATAAACTAGATAAACATGGATAGCAAGGAGAAAGATATGCTAACAAAGAAAAGAGATTGGGAGTGTACCCTCAAAAAGGAATGGATAAAGCCCACGCATCTTCTCCTCGGTCTCCCAAGTGGCGTCTTCTTCGGCTTCACCCCATTGAACCTTCACCAACTTGACCTCTCGATTCCTTAGCTTCTTGGTCTCCGTCCCCAAGATACGAATCGGAGCTCTCCTCAAGGTAGCTTCTTTCTCCACTCTACATCTTTCAGAACACTTGGCTCAACAACCTCTGTTGATTCATGTAAACACTTCCGGAGATGCGAGACATGAAAAACATCGTGTACTCCGGCAAGCTTCTCGGGCAACTTCACTCTATAAGCCATCTGCCCGATCCTCTCTATAATAGGGAATGGTCCAACAAACCTCGGTGCTAACTTCCCAACGGCTCCAAATAGGACCACATTCCGCAAAGGAGAAACCTTCACGAAAACCATATCCCCAACATCAAACTCCAAATCAGTTCTTCGCTTATCAGCATAGGATTTCTGTCGGTCTTGGGCCGCTTTCATCCGTCTCCGAATCAACTCGATCTTCTCGGATGTATCTCTGATCATATCAGGCCCAAGTATAAGCTCATCTGTAGTCTCCCACCAACATGTATGCGACTTGCACGGCCTCCCATATAAAGCTTCGAATGGTGCCATCCCTATGCTTGCCTGATAACTGTTATTATATGCAAACTCAACAAGAGGAAGATGGTCTTCCCAAGTACCACCAAAATCTAGAATACAAAGCCTCAACAAATCCTCGAGTACCCTATTCACCCTTTCGGTTTGACCGTCCGTCTGTGGGTGATAAGCAGTACTTAGATTCAACCTTGTGCCCATGGCTTCTTGCAAGATATTCCAGAATTGACTTGTAAAGATTGGGTCACGGTCACTGACTATACTAGAAGGGACTCCATGTAGTCTCACAATCTCACGAAGATATACAGACGCTAGCCAAGATGCGGTCCTCTTGCTCTTCACCGGAATGAAATGAGCACTCTTCGTAAGTCTATCCACAATAACCCAAATGCTCGTATTCCCTTTCCTTGACCTTGGTAGCCCATCGATAAAATCCATGGAAATACTCTCCCACTTCCAAAGTGGAACGTCTAGAGGATGCAATAGCCCACCGGGCTTCTTCGACTCGGCCTTAACTTGCTGGCAAATGTTACATCTAGAGACAAACTCTGCTACATCCTTTTTCATCCCAGGCCAAAAGAAAATGTGCTTCATATCTTTATACATCTTATCTCCGCCCGGATGTACAGTCAACTTAGAGCGATGCGCTTCCTCAAGAACTTTTCTTACTAAATCTTCTACCATTGGAACACATAACCTTCCGTCTCTCCTCAGCCAACCCTTGTCATCAATAGAATATCGAGCGAGATGACTAGACGCCTCTCCTCGAATCAGCTTATCCATAATCTCAACTATCTGAGGGTCTTCTCTCTGCGAAGCCCCAACTTGATCAAGAAGGGTAGGTCTGAGTTCCAGAGATGCTAAAGAACCGGCCATCGACTCAACCGCCAAAGAGAAATCAAAGGTTGCCACATACTCTAAATTCTTCATCTCAACGAATAGAGGACTTAGGGTCAACCTTCTTCTACTCAATGCATCAGCTACCACATTCCCCTTGCCAGGGGTATAAGCTATCTCAAAATCGTAGGACGCCAAGAATTCCATCCATCTTTATTGCCTCAGATTCAGATCCTTCTGAGAAAAGAGATACTTCAATGACTTGTGATCGGTATAAAGCTCAAATCTTTCTCCCAGAAGATAATGGCGCCAAGCCTTGAGTGCATATACTATTGCTGCCAACTCTAAGTCATGAGTGGGATAATTCTTCTCATGCACCTTGAGTTGTCTACCGCCAAAGCATATCACTCTTCCTTCTTGCATCAGAACAACTCCTAACCCCGTGCCACATGCATCGGTGTATACTGTAAATAACTTCCCTCCATCGGGCAAAGCTAGAACAGGTGCTGATGTGAGAGCTCTCTTGAGCTTCTGAAAAGCAATGTAACACCCCGAAAATTCTATAACTGTGAAATTCATGAATTAAAGTATAATCAAATTCAAATCAAAGAACTAAGGGAAACGGGATACGCCATTGCGTTCGTCTCGGAAAAATACGCGAAATAGAGTCCGAGTTTTCGAAAAACGGAGTCCGTATGAAGAAGATATGGCCTTCGGAAGTTTTGAATTAAATTTAAAATTCAAACAGAATAAAATAATAATTTGAAATGGGGCCCAATGGGCCAGGCGGATAAAACACCCGCCTAGCCACCCAGGTCGACTGGGCTGTCGACCTGGGCTACCCATGTCGACAGGGCTGTCGACAGCCCTGTCGACAGGGGTGTCGACCTGGTCGAGCCCAGTCAACCTGGCTGGCCAGGTCTGTGTTTGGTCGAATTTCAGTGGTCTGCTTTGTCATTAGGGCTAGGTGGCGGGTTTTTATTGGTCTCTCTTCCTAATGAATGGCTATGATCTAACCTAGCAACATCAAGGGTCCTAATCAATTCCTAACCTCTATATAAACAACCCTAGACTAAACCCTAATCTATTCATTCAAAATAAGATTATAGCCGCCATGTTGCTGAGGAACGACAAAGAGTAGCCGCCGACTAAAGAGAGAATTAGGAAGAAAGTTCTAAGCCTAAAGCAATTCAAGCAACCTAAAGCTAATCAATTCAACAAAGGAATTTGCGTCTTCAATCCCTAAACTAGAGAATTCATCAAACCATTGTAAGTAGAGTATTACTTTGGTATTAATAAACAACTGTGTTGATGTGTATGCTTGAATTGTGGCAATGGAAGTAATTCATATTTGTGCAAAATTATGTTATTCATTATAAAGAACTACATGCGGTAGTTCTATGCAAGTATACGTTTGGAATATTGCGCAAATTGTGTAATCTATATTGAAGCTACATGTATGTAGTTAATTGAAATTCATGCAAGTTTGGGGCTTTGTGATTATGCCATTATGATGTATATTTTTGTGCATAAATCGTTTTGCAAGTAATTGAAACAAGTTTGGTTATTATAGTTCATATGAAACTATGTGGAATTTTGACACCATAATCCATGTATTAAGTCATGCTTTTGCAAACTTATGAATATAGCTATGAATTATATTTGGCATAATTGAAATCTATGATTAAGTCTATCTTGTTTAAAAGAATTATATGGTGACATATGTGAGACATGGCTAGGTTAGACTCAAAAATCCTCTTTTTGCAAGTTTTAAAACAAACACCATGATTAGGAATATTTATGCATAAGTATGTTTATACCATCGTTATGTGATTAGGCTTAAATTATGATTAAGTTGAATTATGCTATGTTCATGCTAGAAGTATTTATGCCATGCTTATGTTTGACCATATGCCATGCCTATGCTAGAAGTATTTTATGCCATGCTTATGTTTGACAATATGCCATGCCTATGCAAGAAGTATTTTATGCCATGCTTATGTTTGACAATATGCCATGTTTATGCTAGAAGTATTTAGGCCATGCTTATATGCCTAAATAAGAATATAGGTTCATGTTGTAGTTAAACCTATGCAAGTTCACATGCTTTTATTCATGTCACCTATGTTACCACTATGCAAGTACACCAATTTCTATTTTGTATTTCCAACGTCGTACTGCAAGTTCATGCGCTCACCTTCCCCTCTTTGTGTATGCGCCATAAGCCTCCCCTTTTCGCATGGCTAAATTGGGCTTTAAAAGGCTAAGCCCAATATATATGAACGAACGTGAAAAACGGGGGAAAATAACGTTGGGTTAAAATTAATTAATGAATGAAAATATAAAATAGAAGGGCCCAAATTCAAGTATGGGTTGGGCCCATGATTGGTGTAACCTTTACACCATGAACTTAATAATGGGCCGCAAATATTTACATATAAATAAAGAAGAATGACAAGATACGTAAATGTAGAAAATACGATGTGTTTAACCCGAGGTTGGATTGAGTTGTGATGTAAATCTGCCCGGAACCGCCCGGCTGTCCAGTAGTCACAACAATACCTATCCAATGTGGGAGGTTAAACATGGAGCCCAGCAAGGACCCGAGGTTAGACTGAGTTGTGGCGTAAGACTGCCCGGAACCAACCGGCAACAGGCAGCCACAACAATACTTGTCTAATGTGAGAGGTCCGGGCCTTAATAAGACAATTAAGGCTGAGTCAGGATTGTTAGGATTAAGTGAACTAAAGACTTAATCAAAATGGAACATGCTAAACTAAACGGACTGGTGGGGTTAGGTAGGAAACACTTAACCAACTTAGCATGTTGGCTTGAGATAGAAAACCTAGTAACGGGGGACCCTTTTCAGCAGTAACCCTAGAAGGTGTATCAGGATACCTTGAAACTAGGCAGGGTGGGGCACGATTACTGGGCTGATTGTAAGAGGTCAAATCGACGGCGGTGGTGTAGCAGTGTAGGTTCTAACGGTGTGCAGGCGTGCACGCACTCCGGCGCAGAAAAATAAAGCACTGGACACCAGTAGCATACCTTTGCACTCTAAGATTGTGTCGGGTTGCCACTATGGGACTTGATACACCCCATGGTGGGACCAGCATAGGTAACTACAGACATCGGGGGCCGTAAGACACATGTAACTATGCGAGTAGGAGCCGATCATCGTAGAATGGATCACATCACCCTGATTTTGGGGTGCAAATTGGAAACTAGTTTATATGGGTTCAGAGATTAATTCGGGGTACGATAGTATATTCGACCCTAGATAACTTGACCAAGTTTATAATGTTGCCCACTTCCTGTTTTACTTATCATACCCAGTTCTTTACTCATAGACAAAGTAGTACTAGACTTACTCAGGCTTTATGTCTGACTCTATTTTTCTTTCGTCTTCTTTCTTCCGTTTCCCCCCCAGGTCCTCAGGGAGGGAACACAGCAGCTTGACCTACCTCAACATCCAGCTTGAAGAAGAGAAATGTATTGCTTGGACTTTCCTGTTTTGAACTATGGCTTTGGACAATCCACTTTGGGGCTTTGGCAGTTTATCTATGTTTTATTTATGCTTCTTTAAAAATAATGTACTCAAGACAGATTATGAAGTGTTATGTTATGTTTTTGGAAAGGATGTTGTTGTAACACGTATTTGACTTGATGAAATAAAGTTTGTTGTTCTTCCGCTGTTTACAAATATGTGTTCTTATATCTGTCTTGTATATCTGTGACTTGTACTTATAAACCTCCACCAAAATTAGGGCATTCCCTTTGAGAGTGACCCTAACGGAGGTGGGGTGTTTCACTTGGTATCAGAGCATAGGTTTACCAGATAAGATAAAAAAGTTTTGAAAAAATTATTTTCAAAAAGGAAATTTAAAGAAGCATTTTTAAAAAGAAAAATATTATTTTATTCTAAAAAGGCAAAGTCCACTCCCCAAAGCCATAGGTATTATCTCTTATCCTTCGTTTTGAATCTATCCTTTTTTGTTTCAGCATGTCCCAAGAACTTAACTTGCCTGAAGGGGTACCCATACCTGGTTGGTTTAGACGTTTCTTAGAAGCAAGGGCCACTCAGCCAGGTCCTACCGTTCCTCCTCCTCCAGTTGAAGGGAATCATCCAGCCACAGCAGCACCTTTTCCTCCACCTCCTCCTCAAGGAAACGCATTTGCTAAGATATGTAAAGATTTTAAAGCTATGGGAGGAAGGGATTTCCATGGAACTGAGTCCTTCGTGGCAGCTAGAAATTGGCTGAAAGAAACGGAGGACCTATTCATCATCTTTAAGGTAGAGGATAGACAAAAAGTACAATTGGCGGTGTGGCTATTGAAGGGCGAGGCTTCCTACTGGTGGGAAGTCACTAATGCTGAAAGACCAGTGGATACATGGGAGGACTTTAGGGCAAGGTTTGAGACTAAGTTTCTCTCAGATGCAGAAAGAAGTTTGCAGTTGGAAAAATTCTTATTTCTTAAGCAAGGAGACAAGACTGTCAGAGAGTATGTGAATCAGTTCGATGAGCTGGCTAGGTTTGGGCTTGACCTAGTCAACACCCCGCATAAGAAGGCTCTCCGTTTCGTCAAGGGGTTAAATGAGCCATTACATAGTTTGGCCATGACCCATATACCCATGGGAGCCACGTATGAAAGATTGGTGCAAATGGCATTGCTGAGCGAAGAGGACAAGGGCAAGAAGGAGACAAAGGCAGAAAGCTCTCAAGGGAAGAAAGAGGGTTTGCAGCCTAAGAAGACGGACTTTAAGAAAGGCGGGAAAGGCAACAAGGAGAAGAGGAAGTGCAATTTCTGTGGCAAAGTGGGGCACTTAGTAAAGGACTGCCGGAAAAAGAAGGCTAAGGAGAATGGTGGGTGCTTTTCGTGCGGTCAGACAGGCCACAGGGCTAAGGACTGCCCAAGGAAACGAGGACAGGGGCAGGGCACTGGATCCACCCCAGGGGCACAGGTTCATGTGCTGGAAGCGCCACCTTTGCAACAGCGAGGTACAAACACTTCTGTAGAAAGCGTAGTTTATCTTTATGATCACCCCGTTCGCACTTTATTTGATTCCGGCGCATCACACTCCTTTATCTCGTCTGCTTTAGTAGAATCTCTGCACCTAAAAACTAGTATGGTAGAGGACCCCTTAATTGTTTCAAACCCAATTGGGGGCCCAGCTCATTTGTCTATGATCTATGTGGGATTGAAAATTTCTATCCTAAGTGTTGAATTTCTATGTAGTGCCTTTGTTTTGGGCTTTGCGGGGTATGGTTTGATTTTGGGTATGGATTGGCTATCCAGTAATGGGGCCATCCTTGATTGTGAGAAAAGGGTTGTTAGGCTCCTAACCCAGCTCAGTAATACTTTGGAAATTTCTTGTAATCCCTCGTATGCGGTTATGCTTAGTTATCTTGAGTCGCTAGATGCCTCTGTTGAAAATTTGCAATCAGTTAGAGTGGTCCGGGAATATCCGGATGTCTTCGAAGAGGTGAAGGGCTTGCCTCCGAAGCGGGAAATAGACTTCCGCATATATCTTGTAGATAGTGCAAAGCCCGTTGCGTTGCCCGTTAGACACATGGCTCCACGAGAAAGAAAAGAGCTCAGTAAACAAATTAAAGAGCTTCTAGAAAAGGGGTTCATTAGGAGGAGCATTTCAGAATAGGGCACTCCAGGAGTGTTCGCCACTAAGGCTGAAGGTTCATTTCACTTATGCATGAGTTGTAAAGAATCACCTTAGTAAGTACATTTGGCAACATAGTTGGACTTAGGAAGGGACTCCCTTGTGACCTAAAAGGAGTCCATCATGCTTAGTTTCCTAGAATCATATGTGGTGGTTGGGTTGATTAATTCTTTGGGTGTCAGTCTGATGTTGATTTCGGTCTTCGGGGCTGATGCTTAGAGAGTTCTTCTCCTAATCAATATATATGTGGCATAGATTTCCAGTTTTGACATTGCCTAATGGGCACAAAATTTTTACTTGCTTCTATCATTCGACTATACCTTTAGGTAGGACCATTTCCTATCATTGAGAAAATTTGGAAAATGACCTATAGATTAGAGCTACCCGAGAAATTGGCCGGAGTCCACAACGTTTTTCACGTTTCACATCTCCGAAAATGTCTACATGAGTCTGCTGAAGTGGTAGAGCCAAATATCCTCGAAGAGGCCGAAGTGGAACGCGAAGCAACCATAAGAAAAGTTCCAACCCGCATACTAGGAACGGAAGTGAAGAAGCTACGCAACCGCGAAGTCAAACTCGTCAAAGTTCAGTGGAGCGACGCCGAGGGAGACGCGACTTGGGAAACTAAAGCTAGAATACGCACTGCTTACCCTTTTCTTTTCGAGGGTACGTCCTTGATCTTTCTTTTTCCTTAAGTTGCGCTTTTATCTATCTTTTTAGGAATATCTCCTCGACCTTATCTTTTAGATAGAAACCTTTTGGATGAAAACATGTAATTGAAACATGTTATGTATGATGGTTGCAAGTGATTGCTAGTAGTTGCTCGTGGCTGCATATACACACACAATCTAGGTTTTAGATCGGCTCAGTCACTTCATATTGCATATGCATATATATTTGTATTCGTATGTGGTTGAACTATAATGTGTTGCCATGTGGATGTTGCATTTGCATTGAATGATTGTGCACTCATGTAGAATCATGAATAGGAAAAATTTGCATACATAATGGATTCATGGCACTTACATGATTCGCATTAAGGAGGTCAACTGAATCAGTAGACCGCCTGATTTTGCATTAGATAAGTTCATGTACACACACACTTTGCATATGATCATGAAGCATTAGAAGTCTTTTAAGTACAATGGATACTCGTGTTTGATGGATGAGTAGATGGATGATTGGATGTTAGGATATACGTTTTCCTACACTTGAAGATTTCGGGGACGAAATCCTTTTGAGTGGGGGAGAATGTAACACCCCGAAAATTCTATAACTGTGAAATTCATGAATTAAAGTATAATCAAATTCAAATCAAAGAACTAAGGGAAACGGGATACGCCATTGCGTTCGTCTCGGAAAAATACGCGAAATAGAGTCCGAGTTTTCGAAAATCGGAGTCCGTATGAAGAAGATATGGCCTTCGGAAGTTTTGAATTAAATTTAAAATTCAAACAGAATAAAATAATAATTTGAAATGGGGCCCAATGGGCCAGGCGGATAAAACACCCGCCTAGCCACCCAGGTCGACTGGGCTGTCGACCTGGGCTACCCATGTCGACAGGGCTGTCGACAGCCCTGTCGACAGGGGTGTCGACCTGGTCGAGCCCAGTCAACCTGGCTGGCCAGGTCTGTGTTTGGTCGAATTTCAGTGGTCTGCTTTGTCATTAGGGCTAGGTGGCGGGTTTTTATTGGTCTCTCTTCCTAATGAATGGCTATGATCTAACCTAGCAACATCAAGGGTCCTAATCAATTCCTAACCTCTATATAAACAACCCTAGACTAAACCCTAATCTATTCATTCAAAATAAGATTATAGCCGCCATGTTGCTGAGGAACGACAAAGAGTAGCCGCCGACTAAAGAGAGAATTAGGAAGAAAGTTCTAAGCCTAAAGCAATTCAAGCAACCTAAAGCTAATCAATTCAACAAAGGAATTTGCGTCTTCAATCCCTAAACTAGAGAATTCATCAAACCATTGTAAGTAGAGTATTACTTTGGTATTAATAAACAACTGTGTTGATGTGTATGCTTGAATTGTGGCAATGGAAGTAATTCATATTTGTGCAAAATTATGTTATTCATTATAAAGAACTACATGCGGTAGTTCTATGCAAGTATACGTTTGGAATATTGCGCAAATTGTGTAATCTATATTGAAGCTACATGTATGTAGTTAATTGAAATTCATGCAAGTTTGGGGCTTTGTGATTATGCCATTATGATGTATATTTTTGTGCATAAATCGTTTTGCAAGTAATTGAAACAAGTTTGGTTATTATAGTTCATATGAAACTATGTGGAATTTTGACACCATAATCCATGTATTAAGTCATGCTTTTGCAAACTTATGAATATAGCTATGAATTATATTTGGCATAATTGAAATCTATGATTAAGTCTATCTTGTTTAAAAGAATTATATGGTGACATATGTGAGACATGGCTAGGTTAGACTCAAAAATCCTCTTTTTGCAAGTTTTAAAACAAACACCATGATTAGGAATATTTATGCATAAGTATGTTTATACCATCGTTATGTGATTAGGCTTAAATTATGATTAAGTTGAATTATGCTATGTTCATGCTAGAAGTATTTATGCCATGCTTATGTTTGACCATATGCCATGCCTATGCTAGAAGTATTTTATGCCATGCTTATGTTTGACAATATGCCATGCCTATGCAAGAAGTATTTTATGCCATGCTTATGTTTGACAATATGCCATGTTTATGCTAGAAGTATTTAGGCCATGCTTATATGCCTAAATAAGAATATAGGTTCATGTTGTAGTTAAACCTATGCAAGTTCACATGCTTTTATTCATGTCACCTATGTTACCACTATGCAAGTACACCAATTTCTATTTTGTATTTCCAACGTCGTACTGCAAGTTCATGCGCTCACCTTCCCCTCTTTGTGTATGCGCCATAAGCCTCTCCTTTTCGCATGGCTAAATTGGGCTTTAAAAGGCTAAGCCCAATATATATGAACGAACGTGAAAAACGGGGGAAAATAACGTTGGGTTAAAATTAATTAATGAATGAAAATATAAAATAGAAGGGCCCAAATTCAAGTATGGGTTGGGCCCATGATTGGTGTAACCTTTACACCATGAACTTAATAATGGGCCGCAAATATTTACATATAAATAAAGAAGAATGACAAGATATGTAAATGTAGAAAATACGATGTGTTTAACCCGAGGTTGGATTGAGTTGTGATGTAAACCTGCCCGGAACCGCCCGGCTGTCCAGTAGTCACAACAATACCTATCCAATGTGGGAGGTTAAACATGGAGCCCAGCAAGGACCCGAGGTTAGACTGAGTTGTGGCGTAAGACTGCCCGGAACCAACCGGCAACAGGCAGCCACAACAATACCTGTCTAATGTGAGAGGTCCGGGCCTTAATAAGACAATTAAGGCTGAGTCAGGATTGTTAGGATTAAGTGAACTAAAGACTTAATCAAAATGGAACATGCTAAACTAAACGGACTGGTGGGGTTAGGTAGGAAACACTTAACCAACTTAGCATGTTGGCTTGAGATAGAAAACCTAGTAACGGGGGACCCTTTTCAGCAGTAACCCTAGAAGGTGTATCAGGATACCCTGAAACTAGGCAGGGTGGGGCACGATTACTGGGCTGATTGTAAGAGGTCAAATCGACGGCGGTGGTGTAGCAGTGTAGGTTCTAACGGTGTGCGGGCGTGCACGCACTCCGGCGCAGAAAAATAAAGCACTGGACACCAGTAGCATACCTTTGCACTCTAAGATTGTGTCGGGTTGCCACTATGGGACTTGATACACCCCATGGTGGGACCAGCATAGGTAACTACAGACATCGGGGGCAATAAGACACATGTAACTATGCGAGTAGGAGCCGATCATCGTAGAATGGATCACATCACCCTGATTTTGGGGTGCAAATTGGAAACTAGTTTATATGGGTTCAGAGATTAATTCGGGGTACGATAGTATATTCGACCCTAGATAACTTGACCAAGTTTATAATGTTGCCCACTTCCTGTTTTACTTATCATACCCAGTTCTTTACTCATAGACAAAGTAGTACTAGACTTACTCAGGCTTTATGTCTGACTCTATTTTTCTTTCGTCTTCTTTCTTCCGTTTCCCCCCCAGGTCCTCAGGGAGGGAACACAGCAGCTTGACCTACCTCAACATCCAGCTTGAAGAAGAGAAATGTATTGCTTGGACTTTCCTGTTTTGAACTATGGCTTTGGACAATCCACTTTGGGGCTTTGGCAGTTTATCTATGTTTTATTTATGCTTCTTTAAAAATAATGTACTCAAGACAGATTATGAAGTGTTATGTTATGTTTTTGGAAAGGATGTTGTTGTAACACGTATTTGACTTGATGAAATAAAGTTTGTTGTTCTTCCGCTGTTTACAAATATGTGTTCTTATATCTGTCTTGTATATCTGTGACTTGTACTTATAAACCTCCACCAAAATTAGGGCATTCCCTTTGAGAGTGACCCTAACGGAGGTGGGGTGTTTCAAGCAAGCTCGCATTCTATGCTCCAAGCAAAAACTAAATTCTTCTTCGTCAATTTAGTGAGAGGAGCGGATATCTTTGCGAAGTCCTTGATGAACTTCCGGTAAAAACCCGCAAGACCTAGAAAACTTCTCACTTCGGTTGCATTCCTTGGAGTCTTCCAATCCTGAACTGCAACTACCTTAGCGGGATCCACCGCTAAGCCTTGCTTAGATACGATATGCCCAAGGAATCTAACTTCCCTTCTCCAAAAGTGACACTTGGAGAACTTGGCCTTCAACTGATGCGCTCTAAGCGTATCCATCACCTCCACGAGATGCCTTGCGTGCTCTTCCTCATCATTAGAGAAGATCAGAATATCATCTACGAAGACCACGACAAACTTGTTCAAGAACTCCCTGAACACCCTACTCATCAAGTCCACGAAAAATGCGGGTGCATTAGTCAAGCCGAACGGCATGACAAGCCATTCGAAGAATCCATCTGGAGTTCTGAACGCAGTCTTGTCTATACTATCTTCAGCTACCCTGAGCTGATGGAACCCCGTGGCAAGATCAAGCTGAGAGAAAACAGAAGCACCAACAAGCTGGTCAAAGAGATCATCAATCCTCGGTAACGGGTGTCTGTTCTTCTTAGTCAGCTTATTCAACTCTCGATAGTCAACACAAAGTCGGAGAGAACCATCTGCCTTGGTAGCAAATACCACAGGCGCTCCCCATTCAGATATACTTCGTCTAATGAAGTTCTTCTCAAGCAACTATTTCACTTGCTTACTTAGCTCCCGCCTTTCACGCGGAGCCATGTGCCGAACGGGCAAAGAAACCGGCTTTGCATTATCCACCAGATAAATGCGGAAATCAATCTCTCGCTTAGGGGGCAACCCCCTAACTTCATCGAAAACTTCCGGATACTCTCGAACTACTCTCACAGACTGAAGAGTTTCCATTGACGAGTCGAGTGATTCAAGATAGCACAACATGACGGGACCTCTCGGATTACAAGAAATTTCTAGGGTGTTCCCGAGGCGAGTCACGAGCCTCACAACCCTATGCTCACAATCAAGAATGGCTCCATATCTGGACAGCCAATCCATGCCCAATATCAATCTGTATCCCCTAAAACCAAGAACATAAGCACTGCACAAGAACTCTACACCCAGTATAGAGATCCTCAAATCCCCACATATCATAGACAAATGGGCGGAACCCCCAATAGGATTTGAGACACAGACGGGATCATCTACCAAGCTAGTACTAAGGTGTAAACTATCAACAAGATCAGATGAGATAAAGCTATGCGATGCACCAGAATCAAACAAGGTACGAACTGGAAAATCAAAAATATATACAAGGCTCTCAACAGAAATACTACCTCGATCGGGAACTGGAGCGGTATTGAGAGCATGAACTTGCCCTCCTGAAGGTCCAACACGCTGAGTCTGACCCTGGCCTTGCCCTTGCTTCTTCGGGCAATCCTTACTGAAATGTCCAGTCTCACCGCAGAAAAAGCATTCACCATTTTTCCTTTTCCTCTTCTTACAATCCTTAATAAGATGCCCAACTGAACCGCAATAATGGCACTTCCCCTTGACGTTCTTGCCCTTGTTGTTGTTTCCCTTGTTGCCTTGACTCTTGTTCTTGTTCTTGTTCTGATTACCTTGACTGCTCTGACCACTTGGATTACCCTGGTTTCCTTTCCACTGGGAATCGGTCTTCTTGGCTTGAGTATCATTCACCTTGATCTCTTTCTTGCCATCTCCCTGAAGTAATGCCATATCAACCAAACTCTCAAACGTGGCCCCATGGGGAATATGTGACATAGCCAATCCCTGCAACGGCTCGTTCAATCCTCTAGCAAAACGAAGAGCCTTCTTCTGAGGAGTATTCACCATATCCAAGCCAAAACGAGCTAACTGATTGAACTTGTTCACATATTCTTTGACAGACATATCTCCTTGTTTCAAAGTTATGAACCTCTCCATTTGCAGATTCTCCTCAGCAGAAGATAGAAACTTAAGCATGAACCTTGCCCTGAAATCGGCCCAAGTCTCAACAGGCCTGGTACCATTGGTGACTTCCCACCAATAAGCGGCTTCATCCTTCATAAGCCAAACCGCCAACAAGATCTTCCTTTGATCGTCTAACCCAAAGATAGCAAATAAATCCTCGGTCTCTTTCAACCAATTTCTGGCCTCTACAAAAGTCTCAGTGCCTTGAAAGTTCTTGCCACCCATTGCTTTGAAATCTTTGCAAGTCTTTGCGAAGTCCGCTTGAGGATGCTGAGGGGGAGGAGGAAGAGGAACCTCAGCGACAGGAGGAGGGACATTAGCGACAGGAGGAGGAGGAACATTGACTACCGGAGGAGGAGGAGGAACGTCTGCGGGGCCGGCTTCGGTTGCCCTAGCCTCCAAAAGTCTCCTATACCAAACAGGTACGTGCACTCCTTCCGGAATAGCAAAGTTATCAGCCATACTGAAAACGAAGAAAAAGACAGATTCAGAATAGAGAAAAACGAAGGAATTTTGCTAATGGCTTTTTTTTTGGGGGATAGCCTTTAAAATAAACTAGACTTTTCTTTGGAAAATACTTTATACTTGGTTTTGAAAATAGTTTTCCAAAAGTTAAAAAAAAAAACTTTTTGTTCCTTCTCGTAAACCATATGCTCTGATACCAAATGTAACACCCCACCTCCGCCAGGGTGACTCTTGCAAGCACTCTGACTTTGGAGGGGCGTTTGAATCAGGTAAACATGCATAATGATATATCAAGGCAGAACAAGAACATAGATATATATGTAAACAGAGTAAATAACATAGATAAAACAGCAGAAGATTTTCAAACCATTTCAAAACAAGTCTGGTACAACATAATGTTAACTTTCCAAATAAACAAGTCTAGATAAAACAACATCAACTGACAAACTGAAATACATAAGTGCTATCCCCAAAATAAGTGAGAACCATAGCTAGCTTCATGTCGAAAACGTACATGAGCTGAAATCCCACAAGCAAGCAATCCAAAATCCAAGCTAGGCTCCGGTATTCCCTCCCTGAGAACCTGGGGGGGGGGGGGGGGGGGAACGGAAGAAAAGAGGCGAAAGAAAACAGGTCAGTCAAAAAGACTGAGTAAGCCCTACTACAATCAATGTAAACTGATAAAGTTAACTGGCATGAGCAGCAGGGATGAACATAAGGATAACAACATACTAGCATGGTGATTAACTAACAAGGTGGATAAAGGTGTCATCGCATAATCAGGTTTAAGGTTTTGCACCACAGGTGTACTAGCAAACTAACATGACTTGAATAAACAAGTATTGATCCCTTGGCCCAAGCTTTGGCCCAATAACATGAAGTGACCCTCATACGAGGTCCAACCAAACGGTCTAGTCGATCGGCTCCCTAAGCCTAACTCGTCACGTGTTGGTGTCAATACGGCCCAAACATAATTGTAGTCGAACTGTGCCGGGTCCACCCTTCGGGTGTATCAAGCCCTAGGGTGACAACCCCTGGACACCATAAACATGAGTGCACAGTCTCGATCTACTGGTACCCATGGGTGACTTCTCCAAATACGGACTACGTGCACGACCATAGTCCGTCCGGAACTACATCGGCGTACCACCCGGCCGTCGTTTATTGGTCGCTTACCTCCAGCCCAGTAATCGTGCCCCCACCCTAGCCTAGTCCCTAGGGTCATGATGATACAAACTAGGGATTACTACTGGAGTGGACCCCCCATTGCTAGGATTTTTCTAGTGGGTTAAGTACTGTTTAACCCCTTTACTAATCATGGATTAACTTGGTTAAGTGTAACGATGAGTTCACGACTTAACCCTGATTAATCTACCAAGCCCAAATTGGTTAAGTATTAAATGGACCATGACTTAACCCTAATCACGAGGCATTAATTAATTAATGCGCCTAAACCTCTCACATTAGACTTTGTTGTGGTTACTAGTTAAGCCGGGCGGGTCCGGGTAGCTTTACACCACAACTTGGTCTAACCTCGGGTCCAAGGTACAACATGGCCAACTTCTCACATTGGGTCCTATTGTTTGTAGCAACTAGTTAAGCCGGTCGGTTCCGGGTAGGTTTACGCTACAAACTCAACCCAACCTCGAGTTGGTCACACTTATATTTTCTAAGTGTCATGTCCATCATGTTTCCAAAACACATTACAAGTTTTCAAGCAATTGGGTAGACCTAACTTAATAGGTAAATTCCCAATGGGTAGACCTAACTTAATAGGTAAATTCCCAAGCTTATGTTTTTATGTCTTTTAAGTTTACCCAACCCCAAACGCAATCCCATCGCTTACATATCGCAATAGCGCATAAAGGATAGAAAGAGGGAACTTGGCATAATCATGACATAAAAGAGTTGAAGCCACAAGTTTAACATGGTGGCATATGAAATGTACATATGTTCATATACTTGCATTAGGCCTCAAAAGCATGCATAAAACCAAACTTATCATATTGGTGATACATGGTGATAAATGACATGTAAAAATGGCCATAAGTTTGCATCTAGCCTCACATGCAAGTTATCATAAGAGATATGATAACTTACATGTTGCCAAAATGCAACCTTTGGCATAAAGCTTGAAGCTTTATGTTCATAAACCCAAGATAAGCTTGCATAACATGATAGCATGAACAAAATGTTCAACCCAAACTTGCATAACATACTTGCATATCATAACATATCGAACTTGCATAACATAACATGACATACTTGCATATAAACTTGCATATTACAACATGATAAACTTGCATATCATAGCATAGTAAACTTGCATCTAAACTTGCATATTACAACATGATAAACTTGCATATCATAGCATAGTAAACTTGCATCTAAACTTGCATATCATACATTTAACTTTAGAGTTTAAGTATGGAAGTAGAATAGGGCTTACTATGCTTATGAGGACTCAAATGAGTATAGCAAATATAAGAAAGCCCTTATGCAACCAATTAAACCCCAAAATGCAAGCTTTAATAGAAAAACCCCTAAGCCAAAGTGATCAAAACCCTTGCTTTATGATGCAAATATAGAAACTTGACTTGAATGCAAGCTAATGATGCTCATACAAGCTTGAAACCACTTGTATGCATGGAAAATCTCATAGAAATTTATTTAGGAATTTATGAAGAGAGTGGAGGCCATGAGAGGATTGATTTTGCCATAGTTTAGTTGCTAGAATGAATAATGATGATTTAGGGTAGGTTAGGGTCTTATTTATAGATTAGGCAAGTGTTTTAGGCCATAGGATTAAACCCTAGTTGCAATCTCAGCCCTCAAAACCGAATCTGGCCCCCAAGCTCAACACAAACCTAAAATGGTGCACCAGGCTAAACAGCCCGTCTGGACCAAGTCGACAGCCAAGTCGACAGGGCTGTCGACTTGGGTCCAACCAAGTCGACTCCCAAGTCGACAGGGCTGTCGACTTGGGTGTTCTGGCGGGATTTTTCCCGCCTGGCCCAATATGACCCAATTTCTCAAATTCAAACTTGAATTTGAGATCTGTTTTTACCTTGAAATTTTCTGAAAACTTCGTTGGGCCTTAATCGGGTCATACGGACTCCGATTTTCGAAAACTCGGACTCTATTTCGCGTATTTTTCCGAGACGAACGCAATGGCATAGCCCGTTTCCCTTGATTCAGATTTACAAATTAAATTCTGCCTCGATTTACGTTATTACCGGTTATTGAAAATACGGGTTGTTACAAGTATCATGATTATTTCAATTCGCGCTTATTATCTCTAAATGATCTGAAAATCTATCTACATGCTTTGCTAAGGTGATTTTGATTGTCAATGAATATATCCCAGTAATGTATAATTGTTAATTTGGTTCCATCGTACAATATTTCCATATTAACATAAGCCATTTTCTGTCGGTATTTGTAAATACTTCCGTAGTAATTAGTAGAATTTTATAGGCATCGAGCGATGGATAAAAATATGTTACTGTTGATCACGACGATTACATTTCTTTAAAGGTTGTGCGGCAGTTCCTAGACAAAACCTCACCACTTTTTTTGGTCACCTTTGCCGCTCTTACCGAATCTGATTTTGATAGGGAGCCAGACATTTCTTTAATCAATTCAGTGTCTTTTTTGCTTAGTTTTCCCAATTTTCCACCCTATTTGAGGTAAAAAATACCTACTTATATTGAGGCATCAATTCAAGTGCTATACCTTTACTGTTTTAACTTCATTTGTTTTATTTCATTCATATAGTAAATATTTTAAGTAATTTCTAAGTACATCATAGTGTGTCTGCACAGCATAATGATATTGCATCAGTTTGAACATGTGATTTATGTGCATGCGAAGGAGATGTTGTGTCTTAATACTTCAAACAATAGAAAGAAAGATAATAAATGTTTGTTCTTTGTAATTGTAAAAAAGGGGGAAAATCACGAATCAACCTTTTGAAGCGATCTTTCGGAGTGGTATACCTCCAATCTCTATCACTTTCCTGAGAGGTACTATTATAATATCGCCTACTATTAATTTCCATTATTATTCAGTTATGTTATTTTCCTTGACAATTAGGCCAAAGTAGACAAATTGTTACACTATGCTTAGGTATGTGCATGTGTTTTGTAACATACAAGCCGAAAGGTGCCTAAAGTTTTTATTTACATAATTTTTGAAAGATAAATAGTGATATTATTATACAATATTCATGCTTATAATCTATGAGTTTTTTTTTATTCGTCCTGCGTCATTTTGTGTACTTGAAAATAAAACAGCATTTTTCATGTTTTTTTACGTTACACTGTTATGGTGTTGGACATCAAAGAAAGTGAAAGGATGAAAAATAATTATATTAAAAGGTCGTCTTACATAACACATTTGAATAGAGTATGCTCAACATGAGTTTAAGGAAAAGGTACTATAGTTGTTGGAAGAAGGAAAAAAACCAATCATATATAGCATATGTTGATACATAGCAAATGTTGTTGTTCAAACTTCCTGTTATTACGATGAGTAGATATTAAGATGCATAGTAATGAAATTCTTGAGAATTTTTGTGGAAGTCATCTTAAATAGGATATCTCTTACATAATTGATTTGTCAAGTAGAACTGGTTTGACTGAAATTGAATTGAAATAATCAAATTGTTGTGGAAAATCTAAGCATTCTTTAAAAATTTGAGTCCAATCAAAAAGGAATCTTCCACCGGGAATTTTGAAAAATATATTTATTGTAATTAGAACTTATTCTATTTTAGGAAACATATTTCTTGATAATTTTAATGTCCTTTCGGGTGTCTTCTGTGGTTAATAATTAACAAAAGAAAAATGTTAGGAATTCCTGTTTTTTATGTTTTTGTAACCAAATTCATGCATAAATGATTTTTAAATTAGGTTTTTATTTTTGAAACCACAGAAAAACAAGATAAATCACATATTTCTGACAGAAAACGCAAGAGAACTTGCGGTTCATATAAAAAAATTGGTAATGATGAAAAATCACGGTTATTTACTAAAATTGCACTTAAAAAAAGATATCATGATTTTTCAAAACATTCAATTTGATAAGCGTAAGTTAACATGCATTTTTAAGAAAAAATAGCAAGTAGATTTGCGCTTTATAATTTTGAAAAATAGGGATTTTATTCACACATTCATTAATACAAAGATTTTTCTTATAACAACAATAAGGACCAGATGTGCAAAGCCTCGATAATTAAATTACATACCTAAATTACAATTGTGACTTATTTTTTTTATTGATTATATTAAGAATGGAACACCACGTGATAAGTAGGAATTGAGCCTATGATTACTCCAAATTTTATTGTAGTTGATGCAACAATAGCTTAACCAAATCATGTGATAAAGGTAATTATTGATGTATTGCGATTTACAAATTATTGAAGTGTTTGTTGTCATAGTCATTACTATTTAACTTATTTTTTTGTTAGATTGCTTTGAATTCAAGTATTTGTATTTAAGATGTCATTTGCTATTATTCCATGTAATTTGTAATATCTGGCATGAATCATTCAAATATTTTCTATATAATGAACCTATACACATGACTAATTTATTTAAAAGGTATTTGTTTAAAGTTTAATTTAGTTCCACGTGGAATTCGATGACATTGTGCAGATATTTAAGTATTCAAGGACTAAAAAAAATGAAGCTGTGGTTTTTCCATATCTTACTTCCAGAAGTCATGTGTTTTCCTCAATAAAGCACTGAATTAGTCTGCAATTTCTTTTAACATGGAAATTGAGACAAAAGAAGCAAAAATTTTGGTTCTTGGACTTTTAAAACTATCTCAAATTAGGCACTGGATGATGCGCTTTGTTGAAGTACCCCAAGCATTAGCTTTTTAATCTTGCGAATCACGACTATGTAAATGGAAAATAATTAATGAAAGATTTTGATTTATAATTCATTTTCTAACTAACTCATAACCACCTAATTTTACTTTTCTGGCTTCGTGGCATATAATGTTTTACTTCTATTTGTCAAAAAAAATGCATATTAAATGTTATTTTACATCGTTCTTTTGAATTGTATTCAAATGAAGGTTTCTGTGACTTTACACCCTAAGCAACTCCCGCTAACCTTTCTATAACCACTTCGACCAAATAAAAAGTACCATTGTGTTCTTCAGCTGTAAATTTAATTATATAGACAATATGCCTGCTAGAAACATTGAAGTAGTAGGTAATATAAATTGTATGACTACTTATACGAGTGTACATAAGTTTAAACATGTGATTACGCATTAATGATGGCTATGCATGTAATGATTGATCAATTAAAAATATAGTGATCTTAAGAAGCATTATGTATAAATGTGTGATGCCAAAATTATTGCGCCCATCAATCTTCATTCATTTAAATTTAGGCTTACTTGATTTAATCTTTAAAATGAAATATGTTAGGGAATGCGAAATGCAGATCTTAAGGCAAAACAAACACTAAAGGGGTGTGAATAGTGTTTATAAGGAACTTAAGAAAATCTTAAACTTAATTGATTTACTATATAAATCACACAATGATTATCACACCAGAGATGATCACAAACACAGAAACAATCACAGACATAGAAACAGATAAATAAAAAATACAAAAAAGGAAAGAACACAATGGATTTTATAGTGGATCGGATTACTCTTACGTCCAGTCCCACGCAACGCTAAATTGCGCAAAGTTTCATTATTATCAGTATCCAAGTACAACCCCTTGATTTCATAGCTACAAGGTTGACACCTCTCCAAGCACCGTTGATTTCCAAGCTACAAGGTTAACACTGCTCCCTTTCCTTGATTTCAAAACTACAAGGAACACATCCTTTCCCAAACAATTCCCAAATGATTACAACAGCCCTATAACTCTTCAATAGCACTTCCAAATTGATAGTAGTAGATAGAGATTATGAAGCGAAGAAGTTTGATATAATTTAAGTAGAAATCAGCAAAGTATAAGTGTCAAAATCAAGAAAATAATGTATATTAATGGTTGTAAGTAAAAGGGTGAAGATGGAGAAGAAAGAATAACTAAAAATTCGGAATCATCCCCTTTTTATAGTGTCCCAAAGGTTGCAACGTTTCTAAAACGTTTCAAATAGTGAAAAGAAACTTCCTTTGAAAATTGAAAATCTGACAGTTATATGTCGACATGTCTAATTATGTATGTCAACATATGTATAATATTTCTATTTTTAAAACTATTTTTCAAGTGTTTAAACATATATATTATTCTGGAAATTCTTGAATCAAAATTTAGTAATTTAAATGAATATTCTAAAGTGTAAAATCATATGGAAACATAATAATATACTACATAGACATATTTATAAAGTTTTTTTTTTTTGAAAATTGGTATGCTTTATTAACTTCAAAGAAAAGTACATAGCAAGGTTAGCACTCTAACTTGAATTACATATAAAACAAAAAGAAATTCAAATACAACATAATAATGTAAAAACCGTAAAATAAGACCCATGATGAGGTCAGAGAGTCCCACTACAAGTGCTCCACTAATGCACTTCAACGCATGCACTCCACGTTCTCTTCACAATTACAAACCAGTTGTTCGTAACTGGCCATGGTCATGCAGAAAACATCTTGTAAACTATCGGATATTACATTACCACATAAATGCTTCATGCTGGCTCACATCTTGTAAACTGTTCCATTTGACATGTTGTATTTCTGGAAAATTAATCCAAGCACAGATGCATGTAATGTCAATGGAACTTTACCTCGGTAAATAGCCATGAAGCAAAATTGAACTTCTGTAGAGGTTATAAATTGTTCCAATTGACATGTTATATTCCTGAAAAGTAACATAATGTAATAGTGTCTCCAAAAGGAACTTCAATCCAATTCGGCAGTATTGGCATATGAAACGAAAACAGAATTGAAACCTTCAGAGCAGATCCAAAAACAAGTGGTGGATGTAATCGAAATAATCCCTTTAAAGTACTAGAATTCAAAACCACCAAATTTCAGGTATGTCCGGACTAAAATTCACAGCATGATTCCGAAGACTCCATCTTAAAAACTTAAATGGGTACACAGTTTCTAATCAACAGTTAGTATAATCACGCTGAAGCACTATTACTTTGGCACTGAACCTGCTTCACAATTTAACCAAACTGGCAATATAACTGCCTTTAACCGGAAGCAAAACTAACTTAGAAACATGAAATTACAATCATACTTTAACCTTTAGATAGCAAATCCAAAACCAAATCACAGCTGATAACACTATCACCCTTAATACAGAAAGATCTTTGCGCTATGACAAACCATTCACTAAACAACACTGACCAAGAAAAAAGAGAAAAAGTCAAAAATCGAATTACCAGAAGGATCGGTTGTGCGAGACTAGAACCGAGAACTCTTCATTTACGCCGGCAATGCCCGAACCCAGGCTTCCTGATGGCTTGATTCCTTAAATTCAAACAATTTCGCCTATTTCCATTTTTTGGAACTAGCGAGATTTGTTAAAATCGCTCGATGTGATATGATGCTAATAAGTCGTAGTGATTTAGGGTTAACGATAAATTTTTGGTTTTGAATTGGGGTAGCAAGATCAGATTTAAGGAAGTTTGTAAACGAATGAAGGGAATTTCAATGAAATTTTAATTGGAAGATGGCTTGAACTGCAGTCGGTTACGCTTACTTTTGGATCGCCCTCCCTCTCTCCATGGGAGAGAGGATGAAAGCCATATTTATAAAGTTACAAGATTTAAAAACTATAAAACTATATTATAAACTTATATTAAAAATTTATAAACATATATGTTTGAAATCTAAGTAAGATAATAGTTTGAAATTATTTAGAAAATAATTTAAAATCAGGATTTGAATTTTGAAAATAGAATTTGAAAAATAGAATTCGAACCTGGAGTGTTATTCAGAGTTACATATAAACTAGACACAATTACTATATTTTTCTTGAAATCTTGATAACTTGATAACTCATGAGTCTTGAAACTCTTTTGAATCTTGAATCTCTTGTAACACTAAAACTGCAATAATCTTCGGTATTTAAGTCCTATATACAAACCCAACATATATATATGTATGTATGTATATATTGTAGATTGACATGTTAGTATATATTCTATAATCAATTAATAATGATAATTGAAATAAGGTTGTTGTCATCAAAACTCCATTCTCCAACAATCTCCCCCTTTTTGATGATGCAACCTTGATTTATAAAATATTACCTGTTGATACTTTTTGATCTGGTTCTTCGAATACTCCCCCTTTCACCATGAGTCCTACATACTCCCCATTAAACTAATCCTTATTTTATATTTTCTCCCCCTTTGTCATCAATAAAAAGAATCTCTAAATATACTCCCACTAAATCTATACCATAAATAACTATCAATCTATTCTAAGGTTATAATACTTAATTCTATACTAGTATACATGACTCCCCCTAAATTCATGCATATATTATCCTAATTCTAAAAGAGTAAACAATTCTAACAATCCAAGTATTATAGTCAATATAAATATTTCAATCCATTCATATACAATTTTCAATTCCAATCCAAACCAAGCAATTTTTACAACCAAGTTCAATCAAACAAACAAATCAAACAAATCATATCAAACAATTCAATTATCTCTTGGAACTTCCACCCATCTGTCTCCTCCAAAGATTGGATCCTTCTTGATGACTTCCCAATCTTCATATTCTTTTGTGGGTGGTGCTTTAGTGAGATTGTTGTCTTCATCTTTAAAAAGAGAAGATATTAGCCAATGAATGGCATCAAAGTGCTTCTCTTGATGTTCAACCGTCTTTATTTGACTCAATTCGAGATGACTCTAATTACGAAGTATTATAGATAGGATATTCTTGAATGAATTCAAAATTTCTTCAAGATTCTCACTCAAATTGTAAATAGGATTTTCCATAATTTGATATTATTGAAAAGGAATGATTAGAGAGGAAGAAGAAAGTTTATAATAAGTTTTTCTTAAAGAAAAAGGTATTTATAGGGTTTGGAATTAGTTGAAAATGAATAGACATTGGTTGGTTATTTAAATATAAATTTTGAATAAATTTGAAAAACTCGAAATTATGTCGACATGCTGAAAAATGTATGTCGACATACCATGGTTATTTTTTGGATATTTTCATTTTTTAGTTAGTTCTTATTATATTTTTTTAATTTATTTAATTCTAATGTGTTTTTACATTTAATTGGAGATTGTTTTGATAGAAATGAACACCATCCATTACTACTTGAAAGCAAATACATTCAACTAATACAAGATACTAAATACGAGATTGAAGAACAAGCACAAGCAAATACAAAAGATAACATAAACTAGATAAGCTTAGATTTCATCGGATGATGAGGAGGAAGATGATATTCCAACTTCTCTTCCTATTTTTCCAATGAACTTAGACATATGGGTAAGAGTCTTCTTGATCTTCTTTTGGTTCTTGGCTAACTTGGTTTGATTTTGGACAAGTATTTCTTTGGATATGGTTCTACTATTAGATGGACACTCTATACTTTTTAAAGAGGTTTCTTCTTCATCATCAATTTCCATTGGATTTTCCTCTTGTTGTTGTTGCATTCAAGCTTCTTTATCTTCGAATGTTTCATAAGGCTTAAAGGTGATTGGAATTTGCATAAGATGTATATTTGCCATGTTAAACACCTTTCTTGACAAAAATTCTTCTCCTTTGAGATACACTCCAAAATACATTAAAATCCGAGTAAGATAAAATCCAAGATAATGGGTTTATCTTTGGTGGACATCTCTTTGGGTTTAAATTCTTTTAAAATTACATTGGCCCAATTTATATCATAAACACCAAAAATAGCAAAGAGGGATTTTTGGACTTTAAGGGTATGGTTGTTGAAATTTTCGGAACAAAGTGTGAGAATATGTTGAAGGAGGAGGTTGACATACAAATATGTGATTTTTAAATTCCAAATTATCAACACTTTCAAATATGTGATGAAAGGTTTCCAAATCCGTTTCATTAATTTCAAATCCCGAAAAATCTGAGCCCGTACATTTATAATTTAAAATAGTACCCAAAATTTCACAATCCAAAACGGTTTGAGTACCTTTTAGGCTACTCCATACTTGATTCTCATCTCCTTCGTAAAAGCCACGATTCAAATTTGCGTAAAACATTTTGACGAGATTCGGGTAACATAATTCATTGTTATCCCGAGCATCAACCAAGCTTCATTTTGATTGAAAAGAGAAAGAAGATCATAAGGGGGAAAATCTTCAAACATAGAGAAGGCTCCTATGTTGACTTTTCCATTTGCATATAGTCGACATAGGCTTGAATAGCTTCTCTATCATTGTAGAGATGACCTTTGAGAGTTTAGGTCAATCTCATGATTTTTGATGTGCTAGAGGAAGCCATTAAAGAGTTGTTTTGAAGAGAATAGATATGAAGAAAGTTGTTTGAATTTTTAATGAGAGGTAGAGAGAATGTGATTCAATAGATAAATAAATAGAGATTGAATAGGAACAACTTTTCTGAAATTAAAGATACCTCTTCAGACCTTGGGAGTTGGTGAAAAACTGGAGGGAAATTTGAAATTTTAAACTTTTGAATTTAAAATTTTGAATTTCATTTACTGGCCTATATGTCGACTTGTTGATTTCTGTATGTCGACATACATATTGGCTTTCAAAAGACATGGTGATTTGACTCTGTTTTATTGTATTAATGTTTTATATTTTAGGTTTATTATTTCCTAAAATATTATTAGTCCTATTAAAATGTCCAAAAATTATATTATTATATTTATTATTTTATTATTATTTTGAATTTCAAAATTCAAAATTCAAATTCAAATTTTAAATTTTAAATTTCAATTTCAAACAAGGCAAACAAACAAAACATCCATTCATCCAAATCAACCAAAAAATTTAAAATTGATTAAGGTATACCTGGTTTCTAGATCCATTTCTTCGATATTTTCTAAATTTCGAGTCATTGTGAAACACATATTTGAATTTCCAATTCCTGGCTCTTCATTACTTAATAATGAATCTGAGTTGTCTACAGTTGCTGCATATGCTCTCTTTCTTTTCTTTGATGAATTACTATTGTCTGTTTGTTGATTTGATTTATCTGGATATGGAGACATTCTCTTTATATGGCCTAATTTGTTGCAATTATAACATCTATCGTCATTTCTTTCCGTACCCCCTTGATTATTTCTCTGAATTTTTTTTATCCTTTTATATCTTAGAAACTTTTTGAAATTCCTGGTCATTAAAGCAATTTCTTCATCGTCCTCACTACTTGAATCAAAACCATTTGTTGCTTTGAATGCTGTAGATTTCTTTTCTATGGGCTTATTTTCCTTTCTTTTTTGTAACTGAACTTCGAATGACATTAAATTCCCTATTAATTCCTCAATCTTCATTTCACTGACATTGTTGGCTTCTTCAATCGCCAATGTTTTCTGATCCCATTCCGGAGTCAATGAATTAAGTATTTTTTTGACTTGGTCTTCTTCTAAATAGGTTTTTCCCAATGCTATTAATGAATGCACGATTTCCTAGAATCTACAATACATATTGGAGATAGATTCATTCTCATTCATTTTAATTAACTCAAACTAATTAATTAGCATTAATATCTTTGTCTGTTTAACTTTATTGGTTCCTTCATGAGTAACTTGTAATGTTCTCCATATTTTATAAGCAGATATACGAAATGATACTCTATTAAATTCATTTCTATCTAATGAACAGAATAACGTATTCATGGCTTTAGAATTACTTTATGCAGCAGCCATTTTTTCATTAGTCCATTGTGCAAAATCAGTAGTGGGTTCAACATATTCAGTCTATGTGTTATTCCATGTGTCTAATCATACCGATTGGAAATATATTTTCATTCTACATGCTCAGTATGAATAATTACTTCCATCAAATAGTGGTGGTCTAATAGTGGAATGACTCTCTACAAAAGAACTATTATTACTAGTGTTGGTTCCATTTAATATTTTCAAAAATCAGATTATGTACTTTTTGAAAACCTATGCTCTGATCCCGATTGTTAGGGAATGCGGAATGCAAATCTTGAGACAAAATAAACACTAGAGGGAGGGTGAATAGTGTTTATAAGGAAATTATGAAAATCTTGAACTTAACTGATTTACTATATGAATCACACAATGATTGTCACATACCGAGATGGTCACAAACACATAAACAATCACAAACACAGAAATAGATAAATATAAATGCAAAAAAGAAAGGACACACTGGATTTTATACTAATTCAGATTACTCCTACGTCCAGTCCCACGCAACGCTGGATTGTGCAGAGTTTTATTATTACCAATATCCAAGTACAACCCCTTGACTTCACGGCTACAAGGCTAACACCGCTCCAAACACTCTTGATTTCACGGTTATAAGGCTAACACTGCTCCCTTTCCTTGATTTCAGGGCTACAAAAACACACCCTTTCCCAAACATTCTTGAACGATTACAATAGCCGTATAACTCTTCAATAACACTTCCAAATTGATAGTAGTAGATAGAGATTGAGAAGAGAAGAAGTTGATATAATTGCAGTAGAAATTGGCAAAGTATAAGTGTAGAAATCAAGAAAATAATGTGTATTAATTGTGGTAAGTAAAGGAGTGAAGATGGAGAAGAAAGAATAATTAAAAATTCGAAATCATCCACTTTTTATAGTGTCCCAAAGGTTGAAATGTTTCAAATAGTCAAAAGACACTTCCTTTGAAAATTGAAAGTCTGACAGTTATATGTCGACATGTCTAATTATGTATGTTGACATATGTATAATATTTTTATTTTAAAACTATTTTTCAAGTGTTTAAACATATATATTAGTCTGGAATTTCTTGAATCAAAACTTAGTAGTTTTAATGAATATTCTAAAGTGTAAAATCATATGGAAATATAATAATATATTATATAAACATATTTATAAAGCTATAAGATTTAAAAACTCTAAAAAGCCATATTATAAACTTATGTTAAACTTTATAAACATATTTGAAATCATAAGTAAGATAATAGTTTGAAATTGTTTAGAAAATAATTCAAAATTAGGATTTGAATTTTGAAAACAGAATTTGAAATTTGAAAATCAGAATTTGAACCTGGAGTGCTATTCAGAGTCTTATATATAAACTAGACTCGATTACTATATTTTTCTAGAACTCTTAAAATCTTGATATCTTGATAACTCACGTGTCTTGAAACTCTTTTGAATCCTGAATCTTTTGGAACTCTAAAACTGTAACAGTCTTTAGTATTTAAGTCCTGTATACAAACCCTACACATATATATATATATACTAGATAGAGATGTTAATATATATTTTATAATCAATTAATAATGATAATTGAAATAAGGTTGTTGTCATTAAAGCTCCATTCTCCAACAAATTACAATCCATATAAGTATACCGTCAGTGCATGTAAAAAGATGTATTTTGTTTTTTAACAATTATTTGATTGAATGAGCTTAATTGGTAAACTTGATGCCGTGTTTTCCTAATTAGTTACCATATTATTCCGCTTTTATGTGCAACCTCGATTATCTCTCAGGTTTGTGCAATACTCAATTTGCAATAAGTAGATTATGGTTAGTTAGTATTGTTGACACCATACATAATATTAAATGACAAGTAAAACCTAATTTGGGGCTGAAAATAAATCAAAATGTGGAACGCCTACAACAAATTAGGGAACGAATTACCATGTAGAGAAATTGGTTTCCACGTGCTCTTTTGATGTTCTATTTAGTTCTGTGCACATTTTTTGCAACTTTGAATCCTATCTCACCAATCTAACCAAACTATTCATATATTTCAGTTTCATTCATACTATTAACATTTAAGTTTTCTCAAGCTTCATCATTTTGCACATCACAGTATTAGAATATCAATAATGTGAAGTGAGATATATTTTTAGGCTTTGCTTTAGTTGTACCATTTTTTCCCTCAAAAGGTAAATCAACACCATGCAACGTTTCCCATACATCAGTTTCAATGCCACATGTTAGTACATAAATGGTTTCTTTCTATAGCATTAAATATACTTTGTCTCTTCTCGCTAATAAACTACAGGTAATTCCATATGAGTCATGTTTTCACTTAAAGTGTAAGATCTTATTAATGGTTCGGATGTTTGCAAATAAAACTGATGCATCTTATATGTTGTTTAAATTTACTTCTTGTTTATGATCTTCATATCGGGAGCATTGTTTCTTTCTTCAACCTTGCTAGACCGCAGAGGCTGCTAAAAGAGAAAGTGAATACTCATGAGCTATATATAGAAAATGTAGTCGGCGAGTGATGGCAGAAACTATCTTCCAAAAAGGATTCAAATCTGTCCCGATTTCAACAAGCGCAAATGTCGTTCTTTGTTTCAGGTTGGAAAGATCGTTGATGAACTCATTGATGATTTGTTAACAAATATAATATTCATCGTAAATAAATTTACTCATTCTAAGTTCATTTATGCTAATTTAACAACTTTAAATCTTATCTATTACAGTAATTGAGCATTGAATTTTAAGTTTATCTCAAATTCTACACCATAATTTGTCCGAGTATCAGTAGGCATAGAAATTTGTGTCAGTTTGGATTTTCACACTGGTTGATGACAGTAAATGTTATGAAATCAGTCAATTTTGTCTGAAGATTGAACGACTTAGGAGTTAGGATGGTAACAAAATTGTTTGGATATGTATATTTATCTACATTTGAATTTTTACACTTCAAACTATTTTATGAATCCATCTTCTGTTGTTCTTCATATGTTTAAAATATAAAATGCTATGAACTGAGTTTAGAACTTAAAATTTCTATACTATATAAACAACTACAACTGCTCTTTAACCAGTGTAAAAGAAATAGGAACCATGATATGGGGATCTATTTAAAATAGGCATTGGTAAACAAAAATCCAAAACATGCGCCAATGAAATAGCAGTAACCACCACATATAACTGATGTTATTGTTAGAGATAAGGATAAGGTATGTTACCTTTATTTGACTGTATTGATTTGGGTTTATATTTGATATAGAATTTTTTATTATAATAGACCCAAATATACTTTAGTATATTCTTATCTAGAATGTACTTTTAGATAGGGATAAACCATGTACAAATAGAGGCAAGGTTTAGCATTGTAAATCAATAAAGTTTCTTTTGTAAAATCAGTTAATAAAGCAATAAAGTATCTTTTATGCTTTACTGTTTAATATCTCTCTCCCCTCTGTATATCTAATTCTAACATGGTATCAGGGCCAGGTAATCGTGTTGTTCGAATAGGTAGGGGATATATATATAGGGGGCGGCTATTGGGACACAACATAGAGACACAGAATCTTGACCATTGGATCTTTTTGTCTTTATGTGGAGAGGTGGAATTCAGGGGGAGATCCAATGGTGTAGATTTTGTGTCCCCTTATTTGTGTCTATTTTTTGTGTTCAAATAGACTTTCCCATATATATATATATATTAAAAAAAAAATACAAGGAACCACTAAAACACCGGTTCAAAACACAGTATAATCTTATATACTCCCGAATTCAAACCGGCTCAAATCGAAATCACTGTTTTGGCAATTGCGAATTTTTCTTAGGTTTTTGGAGGAATCGATTTCAGATCTCGGTCATTGTGGTAGATTTTTTTGGTGGGTCAAATCTGAGTTTGTACGATGGAGGAGGCTACGATTTCTGATTTCTGGTTTGAGGTGGTTCGCAGATGATTGTGGGTTTTAGTTATCTGGGTTTGGAAATTCGATGACGTGAGTGGTGGAGTGTGGTATTCGGAAGGAGTAGGGATTGCCTTGAAGGTATAGATGAGTTGAGGCTACTGTGATGTTCGTTTATTGGTGATTGTGTTCTTCAGGTAAGTTTAATGGTTCATATGGTGATGGGCTTGGAATTTGCAATAGGGTGACGTGCTGTAGATGGGTGTTCAGTGGTTGTGCTGTAGATAGGGTAGTCTGGTTGTGAATTGTGTAAAGTGTTGTGGCTTGAGGGCTGACGGTTGTGACGAGTTGGGTTTTGGTGGTTATAAGAAGGTGATTGAATTTGTTGTAGGACGTGAGGATGTGAGTATGTGATTGGCGAGGATGGTTTTTTTAGCAGTGCGTGAAGATGATGATGTAATGAGATGGAGGATGCTGTCTGGATGGTTTCAAAGTGTTGTGATATGGTGGTTCGAACTGACGTTTTGATTTGTGAATACGGTTCCGATTATTGAGGCTATTTGAAGAAGGTAGCGCAATTTCTACTGGAGACTAAAGGTATAGGCATTCGACGGTGGTGATTGGATTCGTTGATGGCGTGATGATGGCTAGCTGGTAGTTCGGGTTTTTGGATTCGAGCAGAGGTGTTTTGAAATTGTGGTAGTTTGTGTTGATGCTATTTGTTTGTGATGAGTTGCAGTTTGTAGTATTAGTTGTTGTAGGGGTTTGTGAGAATAGGAGTGGTTACGGAAGAAACAATCGATATAGTTTTGATTGTGATGTATGATGGAGCACGAGATGAGGTTGTGTTGTTTAAGCCAAAAGAGACGACGACTGTTTGGTGACAGTGCATAGGAAAGTAATGTTCAGGTTTAGAGTCATCTGGGAAGATGATAGCTTTGACTTGTTTAAGTGCAGGTTAGTGAGTTCAACTATTTTGATTTGTGAAATTTCAAGCAGTTTGGGTAGGATGTCTTGTGGTTGCTGTAATTGGTTTGAAAGCAATCATGGTAGTTTGCTAGTTTTTGGATGGTTTGAAGCTAACTATTTGGTGCTAGAGAAGGTTTGTTGATGAATGAATGTTGATGGTAGCATAGTTTGTTCTAGAAGTGGATGGTGATGATGACAGTGGACGGGGTTCTGGTGATATAATTTTTTGAAGTTTCGGTGACAGAGGGTATTGTTATCGGACTGATGTGTGAGCTGTGAGTTGGTTGATTGCCGAAAAGGTGATGGGTTGATTGAGTTGTTAGAGAGTAACATTAGTTTGAAGTTGTTTGTTGTTCATTTGATGTTTGTATCGGTAACCCTGTTTATTAGGAGGGAAATTGACATAATTGAAGGTGGTAGATGGTACAATAAGATATGTTTGGAGGATGCAAACATATGCTGGTTCATCCCTATTGATTTGGTTTTGTTTTCATTTGATACGTTTGGGGGATGCAAACATATGCAAAATCATCCCATTTTGGTTTATTTTGTTTTCTTTGTATGTTTGGGGAATGCAAACATACAAACACATCTAGGACCAATTTTATCATTTGCCCGCTCAGATCGTTTGCTTACCGACCAGATTGACGATAGCTTAGTTGTTCTGGAGTTTCAGATCGGAGTTGTTGAGTTGCTTGGAGCTGGAGTTGGAGTTGAATGTTTGATGTTTGGTGTTTGGTGTTACTCTCTAAAAATATTTAAATGGTTGCTCGATCTTGCTACTCTTCATTTTGCAGCTTCTATTTGACAAACTCACAATTTTTCACATTGTGAGTTTGAGTGGGGATGTTAGAGATAAGGATAAGACACGTTGCCATTATTTTGTTGTATTGATTTGGGTTTATATTTGGTATAGAATTATTTATTATAATAGACCCAAGTATACTCTAGTATATTCTTATCTAGAATGTTCTTTTAGATAAGGATATACTATGTATAAATAGAGGCAAGGTTTAACATTGTAAATCAATAAAGTATCTTTTGTAAAATTAGTCAATAAAGAAATAACAATGTAGTCTTTTATGTTTTACTGTTTAATCTCCCTCCTCTCTATGTCAAATTCTAACAGTTATTAAGATCATGTAAACAAAAGGGCTATTAAAAAATAACTGAAGGTAGAGAGAATGATAAGAGAAGAAAATTAAAATGAGCATAAATGGGCAGATGTGAGTATCGGGCTTTATAGCTGTCTACATTGAACAAAAAATATTTGTATTTTTTAGTTTTTTTTAATCTAAGGAAAAAAGCAAAAGAGAGAATAGATTCACGTAAGCCTGGATTTTGATGAATGACTGCTTGATGGGAAAGAGGACTTGGATGGTGCTGATGGAGAGGAGTTAGTGAGTTCAGGATGGGTAGTGAATTCATAGCTAAATGAAATGAAGAGAAGGGAGAGAAGCGTGAGACTAATATGTTGAAGTCAAAAGCAGAAAAAGGGAATGGTTTAATTTAAGAGGACAGAGTGAAATCTTTCTACAGCAACAATAACCATAATGTGTATGATCATTTTATGGGGTGTAACTATTGAATATCACTGATACTGTAGGAAACAGAGACTATTTACAAGACTGATAATCTGTGGGCTAATCGCCATAAGGTGATATGTAGGGTGTTCAGGTGTTTCTTTTTTCCAGTAGCACAAAAATGATGTAACGACCCGCATTCTACGAATCATAGGATCGTAGAATATTTGTTTCTTTCACATACGAAGTCGTATGGTCATGTAACTTTGGGAGACGATTATTGGAGTCATTTCCCATGTTCATGATTTTTGCCGATTTTTAAATGACCATTTTGCCTCTAGCTAATCTTGTTTTGGCCATAACTTTTGACTGAAAAGGAGATTTGACCTGAAACTACTTCCTTTGGCTCCGGATGATGGTTTACAATTCCGTAGAGTGGTCACATTAGCCAAACGGACTCACCGTTTGGGAGATATGGCTGAAACAAGTTTCAGATGGTGAAAAATAGCTTAACCGGACCTAATTTGGGTGATTAGTGAGTGGGCCCATAACCCATTTCGGGATTAGGGTTATGGGGAGGCTGATAGGGTTAGGGAATTCAGTTTCTATCATTTTCTAGCCGCCACTCTTTGTTCCTTCAAGTTTAGCCATGGCCTCCACTTTCTAAAACACCCCAAATCACCTTCTAATCGCTAATTAAGCCAAATCAAATCAAATTAAGGGGGAATAGCACCAAAGCAAGGTTAGAGCTGCTGTGTTACATTGGGAACAGTGCCAAACAGAGAATCATTTCAGTTTTAAGGTTTTATTTGTGGCTAAGGTGGGTGATTTGCATAGTTTTGCACTAATTACGGTTAATTAAGGGTAATTAGTGAAGATTAGCGAATTTATACATAAATAAATTCTGGAAAAATGTTTAGAAATTCTTAAATAATATTTTATGCCTCTATTAAAAATTGGGTTTGATTTGGTTAAGTTTTGCTAATCATGCCGTTAGTTTTACTTGAACATGCTTAAGAGAAAATATGGGGTTTTGGCTATGTTTGATCTACTTTAACCTATCAAGTTATTGTTTTGATGTTTGTGGTTGACGTTACATGTTGCTATGACTGTATGACATGACATGTGATTGTCTAGAAGTGTTAGATTGGTTGAAAACGCCGTCGAATGGCGTAAACAGTCGCTGGGATGAGTTGCAGGAATTTGGCCGATCCAGATCGGATCGGAGGGAGGAGCCCGAACCGAACCGACCAGGAGACCTCCCCAAGAACCGATGTTCTAGAGTCAGGTAGCCTCACGAGATGAACTAAAGGAGTATATCCGAGCCGACCCGGTGCTATGGAGCTAGAATCCCGACCCGACCCGATGGAGAAGCTTGAGAGACCCGACCCGATCCGATTGGGAAGAAGAACCGAATCAGAGGAGTTTTCCATGAAGCCAGGAGGTGTGGACTCCGATCCAAACCGCTGGAGGAAGATCACCTCGATCCGACCCGGGGCAGAGAGGAAGGTTTGAGCTGGAGATTCCGAACCGATCCGACTGCTTAGAGAAGAGTATTCCGATCCGAACCGAGGAGCTGATGACCACGGCCTGAAGCAAAGTAAGGTGAAGAAATGAAGACCGATCCGGAGAAGAAGGTGATGACTAGTGGCTTCGTCTCAATCTTATTTATATTTTATAAGTCTTCATAGCATTGTAAGCCCTATACTACTCTTAGATTCTAACTATGAAGTTAAATATGACATGTTGCAAGTTTGAGTTTGGGCCTAAGAAAGATTTGTGCTTTGATTCTATCATGTTATGCATAGATTTATCCTATGCATGTTTGTAAAGCTATCACCTTGACTTTGTGCATAGAAAACTATGAGCTTTGATCCTATCACGTTATGCATAGATTTATTCTATGCATGTTTGTAAAACTATCACCTTGACTTTGTGCATAGGAAGCTATGAACTTTGATTTGAAATGTTGCATAAAGCAACATAGAAGCTCTCATAAACCTTATGTAACTTGCATATGATGTTATATGCGAATCACTTGCTATCATCCCATGTTATTTATGGCAATGTTTCACCTATTTTGCTAAAGCTGATATCATGCATGTTTTGAGGCTTATAATGTAATATGCAAGTTTATGAACACAATTGCCTCATATGCCACCATGTTTAACTTGTGGCCAAACCTTAACTCTTCATGTTCCTTAGTATGCTTGTGGCCAAATCATCCTAATGATATTATGCATGCTTGTGGCCAAATCACCCTTATGCTATTATGCATGCTAGTGGCCAAATCACCCTTATGCTATTCGATATGTTTGAGGCCAAGTCACCTTTTATGCTATCGTACATGTTGAGGCCATATGCTAGTATGTTGAACCCCTTTTGGCCTCAAATATCACCATGTTTGACTAGTGATAGACTTTGCCACCTTATGCCAACCTTGTCATATAGTTATGTTCCCTCTTTGATCTATTTGCGTTGATGCGAATTTACGTGCGATGGGAATACGTTATGGGTAGTGGGGCAAACTTGAATAACATGAAAACATGACTCGAAAACATGACATGAAAGTTTGACATGTGTTTATGCTTGAAACACGAACGTGGACATGACATGTAGAAAACATGAAAGTGGCCAACTCGAGGTTGGGTTGAGTTTGTAGCATAAATCAACCAGGAACCGACCGGCTTAACTAGTGGCTACAAACAATAGGACCCAATGTGAGTAGTTGGTCATATCACACTTAAAACCCGAGGTTAGACTAGGTTGTGGTGTAAAGCTACCCGGACCCGCCCGGCTTAACTAGTAACCACAACAAAGTCTAATGTGAGAGGTTGGGGTGCATTAAGTTAATTAATGCCACATGGTAGGGTTAAGTCATGAACTACTTGAATATACTTAACCAATTAAACACGATGGATTGGTAGGGTTAAGTCATGGACTACTTGAATATACTTAACCAATTAAACATGATGGATTGGTAGGGTTAAGTCATGGACTACTTGAATATACTTAACCAATTAAACACGATGGATTGGTAGGGTTAAGTCATGAACTACTTGAATATACTTAACCAATTAAACACGATGGATTGGTAGGGTTAAGTCATGAACTACTTGAATATACTTAACCAATTAAACCCTATGTATTGATAGGGTTAAGTCATGAACTGCTTGAATACACTTAACCAACTCAATACATGGTTAGGATAGGGTTAACCACACTTAACCCGCTTGAAACCCTAGTTACGTGGTCCTTTTCAGCAGTAACCAACTTCGAAGTATCATGGGTACCCTGGACTAGGCTAGGGTTGGGCACGATTACTGAACTGATTGTAAGAGACCAAAAGAGACGGCTGAAGGGTGCACCGGTTGTTCAGGCGGACCATGGTCGTGCACATTAAGTCCGGAGTTGAACATGGGCACCAGTAGGTTTAGACTGTGCGTGCTTGAATTGTGTCTGTGGTTTACACCTTAGGGCAGGATACACCCTGGGGTGGACCTAGCACAGTTAACTACATTCCGCGATTAAGCCGTATGACACCGATACACGACGAGTTAGGCTTATAGGGAGCCGATCGACTAGACCGAGTAGTTGGACCTCGATTTAGGTCATCTCATGATATGGGCCAGCTTTGGGCCAAGGGATCATTTCTTGATTATACTTGACATGGATTGGAATACTAGTACACACCTGGTGCAACTTAACCTTGTATATGTGATGCCACACTTGATCTATCTTGTTAACTTTTCACCATGCCAGTTATCACCCTACATCTCATCTCTGTTTACATGTTCAGTTAACTTTATTAGTTTTTATACTAATAGTAGATAGGACTTACCAGTCTTTTTGACTGACCTGTTTTCTTTCGCCTCTTTTCTTCCGTTCCGCCCCCCCCCCCCCAGGTTTACAGGGTGGGAACACTAGTACCTAGCTTGGATCTTTAGCTGCTTTTCTGGATAGCTCATGTACGGTTTGGACTTGAGCTCGCTATGACTTTCTTCTACCTTGGGGATAGTTTACTTTATGTTATTTCCAGTTTTCAGTTTATGTTTTTCTAGGCTTTGTTTTGTGGAAAATAACGACTCAATACTTTGATGTAACTTGACTATTGTTTTGAAATACTAGTTTTATCTGCTGCTTTATTTACTCTGTTTTTACTTATATGTTCTGTCTTGTGATATCTGCATGCATGTTTACCTCGTTTAACGCCCCTCCAATGCCAGTGCCGTTGCAAGAGTGGCATTGGCGGAGGTGGGGTGTTACATTTGGTATCAGAGCCAGGTTTACAAGATTTGAGCAAAAGGTTTTTAAAACTTACCTTTTGAAAAACTATTTTCAAAACCAATTAAGTATTTTCCAAGAAAAGTCTAGTTATTTTAAAAAGGCTATTCCCCAAAAGCCATTAGCACTATCCTTTGTTTCCTCGTTCTCAATCTATCTTTTTCTTCGTTTCAGTATGGTCGATAATTTTGCCATTCTGGAGGTCGTACCAGTACCTATTTGGTTTAGAAGGTACATGGAGGCAAGGGCAAATGAAGCCGGCCCCGTGAACATTCCTCCTCCTTCCCCCGTGGCTAACATTTCTCCTCCTCCCGTAGCTGAGGTTCCTCCTCCTCCTCCTCAGCATCCGCAAGAGGATTTCGCAAAGGTTTGTAAGGACTTTAAGGCGATGGGTGGCAAGAATTTTGTCGGGACGGAGACTTTTGTTGAGGCAAGAAACTGGTTGAAGGAAATTGAAGACCTCTTTGCTATCTTTGATATAGAAGACCGTAGGAAAGTTCTGTTAGCGGTATGGCTGTTGAAAGGGGAAGCTGCATATTGGTGGGTAGTCACCACCACTACTAGACCAATTCAGACTTGGGATGACTTTAGGAGAAGGTTCAGATTGAGGTTTCTATCATTAACAGAAGAGAACCTTCAGATGGAGAGGTTCCTATCTCTAAAGCAAGGGGACATGACAGTTAGGGAATACGTGGATACGTTTAATCAACTTGCTCGGTTCGGTCTAGACTTGGTTAACACAGCTCAGAAAAAGGCCCTACGCTTTGCTCTAGGATTGAATGAGCCATTGCGCGGTTTGGCCATGTCTCATATACCCATGGGGGCGACCTTCGAGAGTTTGGTGAATATTGCCCTGCTTCAAGAGGAAGATAAGGGTGGCAAGAAGGAGGACAAGGCAAATGAGTCTCAAGGCAAGAAGGTAGATTCCGGAAAAGGAGGCAAGAACAACAATAGTAAGGACAATAAGTCAAGAGAAAGGAGGAAGTGCAACTTCTGTAGGATTACTGGGCACATAGCCAAAGACTGTAGGAAGAAGAAAAGGAAGTTGGACAAATGCTTTCATTGTGGAGAGTCTGGACACTATAGTAAGGATTGTCCGAAAAAGCAAGGACAAGGGAAAAGGAAAATTCAGCAAGCAGGACCCTCTGGAGGGCAATTGCAGGCTCTCCTCGCTCTTCCAGCTTTTGATCGAGGTAGTGTTTCTATAGAAATTCATGTTTACATTTCTGATTTCCCTGTTCGTACCTTGTTTGATTTTGGCGCATCGCATAGTTTTATTTCTGATCCTGTTGAAAGTTTGCACCTAAGTACTAGTCTAGTTGAGAATCCCGTTAGTATTTCAAATCCAATTAGGGGTTCCGCCCATCTATCTACGATTTGTATGGATTTGAAAATCTCTATCTTGAACGTAGAATTCATGTGTAATGCTTATGTTCTCGGGTTTATGGGACACGGGTTTATTTTGGGCATGGGTTGGTTGTCCGGTTATGGAGCCATTCTTGACTTCGAACATAGGGTTGCGAGGCTCATGACTCGCCTCGGTAATACCCTCGAAAATATCGTGTGACCCTTAGGGTTCCGTCATGATTAGTTATCTAGAATCCCTTGGCACTTTTATCGGAAATTTGTAATCCAATCGAGTAGTGTTCGCCACTAAGGCGGATAGTCCATTCCGCTTAAGCATGGGTTATAGAAATCACCCTAGTAAGAACATTTGGCAACCTAGAGTAGCATTTGTTTTCAAGAGATAGTTCTTCTGCGTGGAATACCATATGGTATGTAAACGAGATCCAGGATTCACTAAGAATTTTGTAAAGCTTGCATGAAACCATGAGCACGCAGTTGTAGCCAAGTATTTTTAGGAAAAGAGTAAGTGGATGTGGAACGAGAGGCAACGGTGAAATGAGTTCTAACTCATATTTTGGAAATAATAATTAAGAGCTACGAAATTGTGGCGTTAAAAGACGGTCAAGGAACGATGGGATTAAGTACAAGAAAATGCGGCTTAGAAGATTGAAGACTAGATGTGCGCATTATATCTCTTTCTAAGAGTATATCCTTGATCCCTATTATTCTGTAGAGCTTACTCGCATGCTATCTTTTAAGTATATCCTCTCGGTCCTATTCTCAATCTTAGTTCTGTTGCAAACCCCATAAGGAGTATGAATCGCCTGTTTGTGATATATATAGTTGGGGTGAAGATGTCCATTAAGTTGACCAAACAATTTGGGCTTTATGGGATATGGGTCATAGTTGATAGACTTACGAAGAGCACCCATCTCCTTCCAGTAAAGAACAAGAGGACTGTATCAGGTTTAGCATCTGTTTATCTTCGAGAGATAGTGCGGTTGCATGGAGTTCCTTCTAGCATAGTTAGCGATCGTGACCCAATTTTCACTAGCCAGTTCTAGAATAGTTTGCAAGAAGCGATGGGTACGCGATTGAATCTGAGTACAGCCTATCACCCCCAGACGGACGACCAAACCGAAAGGGTGAATAGAGTGCTAGAAGATCTTTGTGTTCTTGACTTTGGTGGTTCTTGGGAGGACCACCTCCCTCTTGTAGAGTTTGCTTATAATAATAGCTATCAAGCTAGCATAGTGATGGCACCATTCGAAGCTTTGTATGGGAGGCCGTGCAAGCCACCAACATGTTGGTGGGAGACGACAGATAAGCTTATAATTGGACCCGACATGATAAGGGACACATCCGAGAAGGTTGAATTGATTCTCAGACGGATGAAAACGGCCCAAGACAGACAGAAATCCTATGCTGACAAGCGAAGGATAGATTTAGAATTCGAAGTTGGGGATATGGTTTTCGTGAAAGTTTCTCCTTTGCGTAATGTGGTACGTTTTGGAGCAGTTGGGAAGCTGGCACCAAGGTTCGTAGGACCCTTCCCTACCATAGAGAGAATTGGAAAGATGGCCTATAAAGTGGAATTGCCCGAGAAGCTAGCCGGAGTGCATAATGTCTTTCATGTCTCGCATCTCCGAAAGTGCCTACATGAGTCCGCTGAGGTGGTTGAACCAAGCATTCTTGAAGACGTGGAGGTAGAGAAAGAGGCAACCTTGAGGAGAGCTCCAATTCGTATCTTGGGAACAGAGATCAAGAAGCTAAGGAATCGAGAAGTCAAATTGGTGAAAGTTCAGTGGAGTGAAGCCGATGAAGATGCAACTTGGAAAACCAAGGAGAAGATACGTGGGCTTTATCCATTCCTTTTTGAGGGTACATTCTCAATCTCCGTTCTTAATCAGCATATCTTTCTTTTTGCTATCCATGTTTATCCTATTATCTCGTTAACCTTGTCATGAGAACCTTAGGTAGAAACCCTTTGGATAAAACATGTATTTGAAACATGTTATGCTTGATGTTTGCAAGTGGTTGCAAGTGTTTGCCAGTGGATACTCGTGGATGCATGATACACATTAGGCACTAAGATCGGCTCACACACTTTCATACCGCATATGCATGAGTGTTTATGCTTATTCATGGATGAAACTTGTATGCTATTACATGGATGTTGCATATGGACAGATGTTATGTGCACTCATGTAGAGACTATAAGTTATGTTAGGAGTTTGCATACATATGGACGCATTGCACAAACATATTTGGCATCAAGGAGGGTTACTGAATCAGTAACCGCCTGATTTTCGCATTAGATAAGTACATATACACACACCTTTGCATATGTTCATACAGCATTAGAAATCTTTTAAGGACAATGATTACTTGTGGATGATGTCTTGAGTAGATGGATGATGGATGGTAGGATACGTTCTTCCTAACTTGAAGATTTCGGGGACGAAATCCTTTAAGGTGGGGAGGATGTAACAACCCGTATTTTTGAATAACATGTTGTAACATAAATCAAGGCAGAATTAAATTATAAAATATGAAACGAGGGAAACGGGCTGAGCCATTGCGTTCGTCTCGGAAAAATACGCGAAATAGAGTCCGAGTTTTCGAAAAACGGAGTCCGTATGACCAAGTTATGGCCCAATGAAGTTTTCAGAAAATTCCAAGCGCGAAAACAGTTCAAATTCGAATTCAGAATCGAATTTCAGTCAAAACAGGATAGGCGGGAATTCTCCTGCCCCAGGCAGGGTCGACACAGGGGCCGACACAAGTGTTGACCCCCCCAATGGGTCGACACCCATGTCGACCCATGGGTCGACACCCATGTCGACCCAGGGGTCGACCCCCCCGGTCGAACCAGTTTTTCTGGTGCACCATTTGTGACATGCTGAGTCTTGTTCCAGAAGTTTCTGACGGGATTTGACGGACCTGATGTGTTTTAGGGTTAATCCTATGGTCTAAATTAACCTAATCATCTATAAAAAGACCCTAATACCTAGCCTAAATCATCATAAATCAATTCTAGTAACTAAGTGCTGCCAAAATGTTTAATCATGGCCTCCACCCTCTTGTCATAGCCTCCATCTTCATTCATATGAGAGTTCCTAAGCTTGTTTGAGAGTTTCTAAGCTTGATTTAAGGCCAAAGTTCAGTCTTTCTTCATCAAAGCAAGGATCTTTTGCTTGTTTCTCAAGGGTTTTCATTGGAGCTTATCATTTGGGAGTGTTTAGAGTTTCTAGTGGCTTCATCTCAATCTTATTTATATTTTATTAGTCTTCATAGCATTGTAAGCCCTATACTACTCTTAGATTCTAACTATGAAGTTAAATATGACATGTTGCAAGTTTGAGTTTGGGCCTAAGAAAGATTTGTGCTTTGATTCTATCATGTTATGCATAGATTTATCCTATGCATGTTTGTAAAGCTATCACCTTGACTTTGTGCATAGAAAACTATGAGCTTTGATCCTATCACGTTATGCATAGATTTATTCTATGCATGTTTGTAAAACTATCACCTTGACTTTGTGCATAGGAAGCTATGAACTTTGATTTGAAATGTTGCATAAAGCAACATAGAAGCTCTCATAAACCTTATGTAACTTGCATATGATGTTATATGCGAATCACTTGCTATCATCCCATGTTATTTATGGCCACGTTTCACCTATTTTGCTAAAGTTGACATCATGCATGTTTTGAGGCTTATAATGTAATATGCAAGTTTATGAACATATTTGCCTCATATGCCACCATGTTTAACTTGTGGCCAAACCTTAACTCTTCATGTTCCTTAGTATGCTTGTGGCCAAATCATCCTAATGATATTATGCATGCTTGTGGCCAAATCACCCTTATGCTATTATGCATGCTAGTGGCCAAATCACCCTTATGCTATTCGATATGTTTGAGGCCAAGTCACCTTTTATGCTATCATACATGTTGAGGCCATATGCTAGTATGTTGAACCCCTTTTGGCCTCAAATATCACCATGTTTGACTTGTGATAGACTTTGCCACCTTATGCCCACCTTATCATATAGTTATGTTCCCTCCTTGATCTATTTGCGTTGATGCGAATTTACGTGCGATGGGAATACGTTATGGGTAGTGGGGCAAACTTGAATAACATGAAAAAATGACTCGAAAACATGACATGAAAGTTTGACATGTGTTTATGCTTGAAATCACGAACGTGGACATGACATGTAGAAAACATGAAAGTGGCCAACTCGAGGTTGGGTTGAGCTTGTAGCATAAATCTACCCGGAACCGACCGGCTTAACTAGTGGCTACAAACAATAGGACCCAATGTGAGTAGTTGGTCATATCGCACTTAAAACCCGAGGTTAGACTAGGTTGTGGTGTAAAGCTACCCGGACTCGCCCGGCTTAACTAGTAACCACAACAAAGTCTAATGTGAGAGGTTGGGGTGCATTAAGTTAATTAATGCCACATGGTAGGGTTAAGTCATGAACTACTTGAATATACTTAACCAATTAAATACGATGGATTGGTAGGGTTAAGTCATGGACTACTTGAATATACTTAACCAATTAAACACGATGGATTGGTAGGGTTAAGTCATGGACTACTTGAATATACTTAACCAATTGAACACGATGGATTGGTAGGGTTAAGTCATGAACTACTTGAATATACTTAACCAATTAAACATGATGGATTGGTAGGGTTAAGTCATGAACTACTTGAATATACTTAACCAATTAAACCCGATGTATTGATAGGGTTAAGTCATGAACTGCTTGAATACACTTAACCAACTCAATACATGGTTAGGATAGGGTTAACCACACTTAACCCGCTTGAAACCCTAGTTACGTGGTCCTTTTCAGCAGTAACCAACTTCGAAGTATCATGGGTACCCTGGACTAGGCTAGGGTGGGGCACGATTACTGAACTGATTGTAAGAGACCAAAAGAGACGGCTGAAGGGTGCACCGGTTGTTCAGGCGGACCATGGTCGTGCACATTAAGTCCGGAGTTGAACATGGGCACCAGTAGGTTTAGACTGTGCGTGCTTGAATTGTGTCTGTGGTTTACACCTTAGGGCAGGATACACCCTGGGGTGGACCTAGCACAGTTAACTACATTCCGCGATTAAGCCGTATGACACCGATACACGACGAGTTAGGCTTATAGGGAGCCGATCGACTAGACCGAGTAGTTGGACCTCGATGTAGGTCATCTCATGATATGGGCCAGCTTTGGGCCAAGGGATCATTTCTTGATTATACTTGACATGGATTGGAATACTAGTACACACCTGGTGCAACTTAACCTTGTATATGCGATGCCACACTTGATCTATCTTGTTAATTTTTCACCATGCCAGTTATCACCCTACATCTCATCTCTGTTTACATGTTCAGTTAACTTTATTAGTTTTTATACTAATAGTAGATAGGACTTACCAGTCTTTTTGACTGACCTGTTTTCTTTCGCCTCTTTTCTTCCGTTCCCCCCCCCCAGGTTTACAGGGTGGGAACACTAGTACCTAGCTTGGATCTTTAGCTGCTTTTCTGGATAGCTCATGTACGGTTTGGACTTGAGCTCGCTATGGCTTTCTTCTACCTTTGGGATAGTTTACTTTATGTTATTTCCAGTTTTCAGTTTATGTTTTTCTAGACTTTGTTTTGTGGAAAATAACGACTCAGTACTTTGATGTAACTTGACTATGGTTTTGAAATACTAGTTTTATCCGCTGCTTTATTTACTCTGTTTTTACTTATATGTACTGTCTTGTGATATCTGCATGCATGTTTACCTCATTTAATGCCCCTCCAATGTCAGTGCCCTTGCAAGAGTGGCATTGGCGGAGGTGGGGTGTTACAGGTTAGCTGGGTATGCACGAGTAGCTGATCCGGAGACGAGCAGGAGGCTTCCACGTATGTTATATATAGCATTCTCCCTGTGTTGTTGAAGATCACTGCTTGGGCATTAGTAGTGCATCTTCTACTTTAGCTTTCTTTTGCTTTATAGACAGTTTAAAGTTGTAATAATCATATTGGATCATAAGTTGTATTTGGATTTCTGCTGCTATGTGGTTTAGTTTTTCAGCTTATGCACTGTCTCGCCTGTTTTATGTCAAGATTATGTTATTATTATTTTTTGTTCCATGCGCTGTGAGACATTCTATAGGTTCTTTGTTAGTTCATTCTCTTCTTTCCTTTCTTTGGCGACCGTTCCGTGCTAGCTGGGCATGTGTACAGCGCACCTTCGGAGGAAATGCAGGCTAGTGCGGGGCGGATCGTCACATTTGGTATCAGAGCTCTAGGTTGCGTAGTTAACCTAGGGAAAGACACCAGGGAGAGATAATACGTATATGAGAGCGCGTATTTGTGATTATTTTGGTTTTCAAAAGCTATATATATATTATTGGTATAGCCAAGGATGAAGTCGCATTGCACTAGCACCACTATGGATATGGCTAATCCTTTCTCTTTACAGATTGAACGATGAGCCGATATACGAGGGGTACTGGTAGTGGAGCCAATAATGAGAATGCTGCTGACATGAGGACGATGTTTACTGACCTCATGAGAGAGATGCTTAGGGATGTGCGGAGGGCGGCTCCCAATAATGGTAATGGTGGTGGTCCAATAGTGCAGGCGCCTAGGGCCGATTTCGCCAAGCTGAATAAGGATTATACTAGTCTTGGTGGGAAGTCGTTCCACGGAACGGAGTTGGCTACAGATTTTCAGGATTGGTTGGATAGCTGTGAGCGTATCTTCGAAGACTTGGGTATCGAGGATGCGATGAAGAGAAGGCTAGCATCCCGTCAGCTGCAAGGACGGGCAATGAATTGGTGGAATGCTATAAAGGCAGCTACTCCCGAGGATCAGATTACTTGGGAGCAGTTTAAGGTTCGCTTTAGCGAGAAGTTCAGTCCAGCTGCTCAGAAGTCAGTGTTGTTTAAGAAATTCTTGGAACTCAAGCAAAATGGCAGAGCTGTCTCGGAGTATATTGCCGAATTCGACACTTTGTCGAAATATGGGTTATCCCTAATAGATACTGCCGAGAAGAGGAACGAGAAGTTCATAACTGGTTTGGATGGATACTTAGGGTAAAGGCTTATTAACCATATCGATGAGACGTTTGAATCGATTGTGGGGAAAGCATTGAGGTCAGAGAGTCTTTACCCTAAGCCGAAGACTGAGGCTGCATCTGCAGAAGAACCAAAACCGCAAGCAAGCGGTGGAGGCAAGAATGGTTCTGAGAATAAGAGAAAGTAGAATCAGACCAAGGATGGCCAGAAGAAAAGGAATAAGCAAGATGTTGAGTGCTTCAGCTGTGGTAAGAAGGGCCATTATGCTAGTAATTGTCGGGCCAAGCCAGCGGATAGGAAGTGCTTCAACTGTGGTCAAGTGGGACATCACAAGGACAAGTGTCCGCAACCCCCTAAAGAAAAGCAGATGGTGAAAGCATATGCCCTTAATGTTATTCCTTCTTCGTCGGATGCCCCAACTGCGGCGGAGAAGGGAAAGAATGTCGTCATCCAAGGTATGCTTTCTGTTTATGATGTTCCTGTTAGAGTTTTGTTTGATACCGGAGCTTCCAGTTCTTTCATATCTAGTGACCTGGTAGATAGGTTGGGATTGGAGCCCGAGATTGTCGATAGACCTTTAGTAGTGACGAACCCGATTGGTGGTTCGACTAACCTTAGCATGATTTGTCGTAATGTGGTCTTATCGAGTCATGGATGCATGTTTGTTTGTGATTGCTTTGTTTTGGGCTTTACTGGGTTTGGCATTATTTTGGGAGTCGATTGGCTCCAAAGATACGGGGTGGATGGTAGACTGTGAGGGCTTTTTGGTGACAGCTAGAGCGGATGATTGGCGGAGGGTAGTGTTTGGTGGTCTACCCGGTGATGGGGTAATGGCTAGTTTTCTAAATTCCCTCGACATCCCGCATAGTGAGTTGTCAGGTTTGCTCGTGGTTGGCCAGTATCCGGACGTTTTCGAAGAAGTGACCGGGCTTCCACCACACCGAGAGATTGAGTTTCGTATTGATTTAGTGAAAGATGCCAGACCTATAGTGATGCCACTTCGTCGTATGGCACCAAGGGAGCAGCGAGAGCTCGAGGTGCAAGTCAGCGATCTTTTGAAGAAGGGATTTATCAGAAGGAGTGTTTCTGAATGGGGAGAACTAGTTGTGTTTGCTACCAAGGCGGATGGTTCCCTTCGTTTTTGTGTATACTACCGCGAGTTGAATAAAGTGACGAGGAAGAACAAGTATCCTCTACCGCGGATAGATGATTTGTTTGATCAGTTGAGCGGCGTGAGAGTATTCTCTCAGTTGGATCTCGCGACAGGTTTTCATCAGCTTAGAGTGGAAGCTGAGAGTATAGCTAAAACGACATTTCGGACGCCGTAAGGATTTTATGAGTGGTTGGTCATGCCACTCGGGCTGACCAATGCCCCGGCATATTTTGTGGATCTTATGAATAGGGTATTCAGAGATCAGTTGAATAAGTTTGTCCTTGTGTTCGTGGATGATATTTCGGTCTATTCGAGGACAGAGGAAGAACACAAGGAACATTTAAGAATAGTGATGGAGGTGTTGAGAAAACACCAATTGAAAGCAAAGTTTTCTAAGTGTCACTTCTGGAGGAGGGAAGTGAGGTTCTTGGGCCATGTTGTTTCAGAGAATGGTATCGCCGTGGATCCTGCGAAGGTGGCTACGGTACAGGATTGGTCTACGCCCAAGAATGCAATGGACAGAAGAAGTTTCTTGGGATTAGCTGAATATTATCGTAAGTTTATCCAAGATTTCTCCAAGATAGCGGCACCGTTGACTCAGTTGACAAAGAAGAATCAAGCTTTCGTCTGGGACGAGAAGTGTGAAAAAGCATTCAAGAGTCTAAAGGACAAGTTGACCTGTGCACCAGTGTTGGTCATTCCTAAGGGGAATGAAGAGATGACGGTATACACAGATGCATGTGGTATCGGAATAGGTGCTGTGTTGATGCAAGGAGGTAGGGTTGTAGCTTATGCAAGTCGGCAACTGAAACCACATGAGAGAAGATACCCTACCCATGATTTGGAATTAGCAGCGATCGTGTTTGCATTGAAGATGTGGAGACACTATCTCTTGGGAGAAAGATTTGAGTTGTTTACGGATCATAAGTCATTGAAGTATCTTTTCTCTCAGAAGGATCTAAATCTCCGACAGCAAAGATGGTTAGAATTCTTAGCTTCCTATGATTTTGACATCGCATATACACTAGGAAAGGGCAATGCGGTGGCTGATGCATTGAGTAGAAGACATGCCAGTTTAGGGGCTAAGTTTCTAGAATGGAAGCAACTGGAGTACATCGCTGGGTATGATTTCAGACCAAAGTGCGAATTGGATCCAGAAATGTTAGCAAGTTTGACGATCAGACCCACTTTGATTGAGCGGATTGGTTCCAGTCAGAGGAACGACCCTAACCTATTGGAAATCATCTCAAAGTTAGAGATGGGAATCGACGGAGAGATGAACAAGTATGGGCTTGATCGAGATGGATGGCTTAGAAGGAATGGAAGGCTAGTTGTACCCAATGTCAATTGATTGAGAGATGAAGTGCTTAGAGAATGTCATCACTCAAAACTGACTATACACCCCGGTGGTAACAAGATGTACCGAGACATGAAGCATACCTACTACTGGGAAGGGATGAAAGGAGACATTGGGAAGTTTTTATCCAAATGCATGAACTGCCAGCTAGTTAAAGCTGAGCAAAAGAAGCCTAGTGGTTTGCTACAACCATTAGAAATTCCAGAATGGAAGTGGGAACAAGTCTCAATGGATTTCACTGATGGGTTACCAAGGACTAGATCGGGCCATGATAGCATTTGGGTGATTGTGGACCGATTGACTAAGAGTGCGAGGTTTATACTCGTCAAGTCAAACAGGATGGCAGCTAAGCTAGCTGAACTATATGTAAAGTGGGTAGTGAGATTTCATGGAATACCCAAGGGCATTGTGAGTGACCGAGATCCGTTGTTCACTAGTGGATTTTGGAAGAGCTTGCAAGAGGCGTTAGGATCAGAATTACATCTCAGTACCGCGTATCATCCTCAAACCGACGGTCAAACAGAAAGGGTGAATCGTATATTAGAAGACCTCTTGAGAGCCTGTGTATTGGATTTTGGTGGATCATGGGATGACCATTTGCATCTAGTAGAGTTTGCATATAATAATAGTTACCAATCCAGTATTGGCATGGCTCCATTTGAAGCTTTGTACGGAAGACCGTGCAACTCACCGTCATGTTGGTTAGAAACTGGTGAGAAGTTTGTGCTTGGACCCGATGTGATAAGAGAAACTTCAGACAAGATCAAAATCATTCGATAGCGAATGAAGGCTGCCCAAGATAGGCAGAAAAGTTATGCTGATAAGAGGAGAAGAGAATTAAAGTTCTTCATTGGCGACTTGGTGTTTGTCAAGATTTCTCCGTTAAAGAGCGTAATACGATTTGGCAGGAGAGGCAAGTTAGCACCAGGATTCGTTTGTCCATTCCCAGTTCTTGAGCAAATTGGGAATTTGGCATATAAAGTTGAATTACCAGAGAAGATGGCAGGAGTTCACAACGTATTTCATGTTTCCCAGTTAAGGAAATTCGTACACGGCCCAGGTGTGACTATTTCACCTGATCAGTTGGATGATGTCGAAGTTGAACCCGAGGCGGTTGGGAACCGCAAGCCTATGCGTATTGTTGGGAACGATACGAAGCAGCTTCGAAGGAAGGCGGTGAAATTAGTCAAAGTTCAGTGGGGCGAGAATGAGAATGACTGTACTTGGGAGACAGAGGAGAGCATTAGGAAGACGTATCCAGAACTCTTCGCCTGGTAAGATTTCAAATTCAATTTAGTCTTTCCGCATGCTAGGATAGGTTTGCTTTGTTTGTTTTGCATGGTTGATTGTTGTATATGACTGGTAGGCATGCAGGATCCTTTGTATGTTTTGGGTTAAGAAATTTCGGGGACGAAATTTCTTAAGGAGGGAAGAGTGTAACGACCCGCATTCTACGAATCATAGGATCGTACAATATTTGTTTCTTTCACATACGAAGTCGTATGGTCATGTAACTTTGGGAGACGATTATTGGAGTCATTTCCCATGTTCATGATTTTTGCCGATTTTTAAATGACCATTTTGCCCCTAGCTAATCTTGTTTTGGCCATAACTTTTGATTGGAAAGGAGTTTTGACCTGAAATCACTTCCATTGGCTCCGGATGATGGTTTATAATTCCGTAGAGTGGTCACATTAGCCAAACGGACTCACCGTTTGGGAGATATGGCTGAAACAAGTTTCAGATGGTGAAAAACAGCTTAACCGGGCCTAATTTGGGTGATTAGTGAGTGGGCCCATAACCCATTTCGGGATTAGGGTTATGGGGAGGCTTATAGGGTTAGGGAATTCAGTTTCTATCATTTTCTAGCCGCCACTCTTTGTTCCTTCAAGTTTAGCCATGGTCTCCACTTTCTAAAACACCCCAAATCACCTTCTAATCGCTAATTAAGCCAAATCAACATCAAATTAAGGGGGAATAACACCAAAGCAAGGTTAGAGCTGCTGTGTTACATTGGGAACAGTGCCAAACAGAGAATTATTTCAGTTTTAAGGTTTTATTTGTGGCTAAGGTGAGTGATTTGCATAGTTTTGCACTAATTACGGTTAATTAAGGGTAATTAGTGAAGATTAGCGAATTTATACATTAATAAATTCTGGAAAAATGTTTAGAAATTCTTAAATAATATTTTATGCCTCTATTAAAAATTGGGTTTGATTTGGTTAAGTTTTGCTAATCATGTCGTTAGTTTTACTTGAACATGCTTAAGGGAAATTATGGGGTTTTGGCTATGTTTGATCTACTTTAACCTATCAAGTTATTGTTTTGATGTTTGTGGTTGATGTTACATGTTGCTATGACTGTATGACATGATTTGTGATTGTCTAGAAGTGTTAGATTGGTCGAAAACGCCATCGAATGGCGTAAACCGTCGCTAGGATGAGTTGCAGGAATTTGGCCGATCCGGATCGGATCGGAGGGAGGAGCCCGAACCGAACCGACCAGGAGACCTCCCCACATACCGATGTTCTGGAGTCAGGTAGCCTCACGAGCTGAACTGAAGGAGTATATCCGAACTGAACCGACCTGGTGCTATGGAGCTAGAATCCCTAGCCGACCCGATGGAGAAGCTTGAGAGACCCGATCCGATCCGATTGCTTGGGAAGAAGGACCGAATCAGAGGAGTTTTCCATAAAGCCAGGAGGTGTGGACTCCGATCCGAACCGCTGGAGGAAGATCACCTCGATCCGACCCGGAGCAGAGAGGAAGGTTTGAGCTGGAGATTCCAAACCGATCCGACTGCTTAGAGAAGAGTATTCCGATCCGAACCGAGGAGCTGATGACCACGGCCTGAAGCAAAGTAAAGTGAAGAAATGAAGACCGATCCGGAGAAGAAGGTGATGACTAGAACCCGAGATGCAAAGGTAGTCCAAGTAGGAAGTTTTGGACTCAGGATCCAGATGGGAACCAATGAGTGAACTTCATGATTGGGCTTTGCTGCGGGACGTGTGCTAAGGAGTTGTCGATGTCTATAACTTTGGATCAGTATGTGTAGGGAGTACGTGAGCGGATTCAGGGCCACAGTGGCCTAGGTACGACTAAGGAGCTATAGACCAATGAAGTGGGGTCATTTGTAAAGATTTGGTCATGACTCCATATGGTAAGCTTGTTAGTATCAGTAGTTGTACAAGTTGAACTCCGTCACTACTTCGATGGGTCTAGTGATTGACAGTGGTGGACATTGTAAGCTTTACGCACTGAGTGAGAGATGTGAGGATGGTTGCTATGTTTGATTTGTTTGCCATCATTATGACATGCACACCCCCACCCCCGTATTCTTTACATCATCTGTTTAGTGGCACCTTAGAGTATTGTACGAAATGTAGTGCTAACTCTTTGGTTGCAGGTCTAGGTTCAGGTATGGTTTAGTATACCTGTTATTGTTCTGTTTAGCTGCTTATCGCTCATACCAGACTTTTTGTCTGACCCAGAGTTTTATGTCTCTTCTTATTACTCTGGGTGCTCTCACGAGCAGACAAGAGACAGGTTAGCTTGGTATGCACGAGTAGCTGATCCGGAGATGAGCAGGAGGCTTCCGCGTATGATATATATAGTATTCTCCCTGTGTTGTTGAAGATCACTGCTTGGGCATTAGTAGTGCATCTTCTACTTTAGCTTTCTTTTGCTTTAGAGACAGTTTAAAGTTGTAATAATCGTATTGGATCATAATCTGTATTTGGATTTCCGCTGCTATGCTGGTTTAGTTTTTCAGCTTATGCACCGTCTCGCCTGTTTTATGTCAAGATTATGTTATTATTACATTTTGTTCCATGCGCTGTGAGACATTCTACAGGTTCCTTGTTAGTTCGTTCTCTTCTTTCCTTTCTTTGGCGACCGTTCCATGCTAGCTGGGCATGTGTACAACGCACCTTCGGAGGAAATGCAGGCTAGTGCGGGGCGGGTCGTCACAAATGATGTGATTGTGCTGAGTATGCATGATTTGCTTATGGCTTGAGAGCTGTTAAAATTATATGCTTGGTTTGAGCTTCTGAGATGTATATTGAGCATTTGTCACTGTAATAATGCAATATATTTTCTATATATTATTCTATGTTGTTCTAATTTTGCAATTTTTTATGTAAATGATTAACTTGAATAACAAAATGCATTTTCCATGATGCGCAATTTGTACATCTACAATTATTTAAGCATATTTTAACGTAAGAATGGTGGCTAGCTTCTTCACTATTATTATATTGAAGTGTGTGTATTTTAAACAATATATAACATTAAAGTCCTGAAAATACCTGTGTGCATATAATGCATATTAGTTTTTCAGATCTGTGTGTGAAGTATGAGTTTGCACTAGTATAAATCTAATTCTAATAATATTAACTTCCTATATGTAAAATACTATGGACATGAAATAAGAACGATATAAAAAAAAAAATATTCAATCATTCAATTCTCAACATACATTTAAACAAATCTTAAGTAACAATAAAATTAAGCACATACCTTCAAACCAAGCCAGGGTTCAACTAAATCAATGTCAATCCTAAATTTATACAATCAAATCCAATCAAATTTAGACTAAAGTCAACCATCTATACATTAAATATATGAATAGTTAATTCTATTAAGGAAAAATAATATTCCTTATATGTCTAATAATTAGAGATTTATGAATATGACAATTAGGATAATAAAGGTAGAAGTTTCCCTTTTATTTGATAATACTTCCGTTTTGATTGAACAAATTTCTCCAACATAATGGACTTTATCGTCTTCACCCATATGTTCTTCCAGTCTTTCTTATTAATGTTCCACTGCTTCTTCCTCATCGTCATTGTTTGTAAAAAGGGTATGAATGAGAATGACTAAAGTTGAAGAATAGTCTTCGATAACTATTGGATTGATGAGATTATCTAATAGGTATTTCTACAGACTATGAAGCATTTTTCTTTATTTCTTATGTTCCTTCGACATACAAAGTTGCATACCTTGAATTTCATTTAGCATTTCCTAAAAAAAAAGGAGAATTTTGAATTTTATTTGGAATTTGAAGAGGAGGCCCTAGTTTATTTATTTTAGAAGTTTAGAACAAAGTTAACAAAAATAAAATAAAGAAGGAATTTGAATTTGTATGTTTATATAATTGTTTATTTGAATTTTAGAGGCGAAACTTTAAAAAATGATTTTAACTGTTATATGTCAAGATATAGGGATAGGGTATGTCGATACCCGTGCAATTATTTTGATTATTTTACTATGTTACATTTCATAAATTTTACTTTGTTATTTTTATATTTTTGATAGAAAATAAATTCCTATTTCTCTTATTGATTTGATAAAAAATGTTCGATTCAATAATTTTGTTAATATATCAACAATTTGATTTTTATTATTTGTAAATTCAAGTTGTATTATATTTTTATTTACATTATCCCTTAGAAAATGATGTCTTATATCAATGTATTTTGTTCTACCATGATGCGTTAAATTTTTAGATAGATCCATCATACTTGTATTATCATAGCTCATTGGTGATTAGTAAAATTTAGACATAAACCTTTAACGTTTGTCGCGTATAGACATCCTGAGAATAAGTAAATGCTGCTGAAAAATGCTCTACTACTACTGTATACAAAGAGAAAATGTTTTTCTTTTTACAGAACTATAACACTAGATAGTGTCAATTGAAGAATAAGATAGAAGAAAATAAGAAGATATTGAGCAAGCAGAAGATTTTATTGATGAATATTATTTCTTGTACGAGGAGTAATGTAACAAAGGTATGCTTATATACAGAAGCACTGTAACGGCTAATAGATAATTACATAACATACTAAATATGATAAAACGTGTTCACATGCTAACGGCTCTATTGTCTTTATTAAATATGATAGAACGTGTTCACACGCTAACGGCTCTATTGTCTTCATTATGCCCCCTCGGTTCGAACTAGGGTTTCCTTTTTCATTTCTGCCTCCACCAACTACCTTCAGCTCCTCTCTCAATCTCACAAAATTCTTGGTTGATAATGCTTTTGTAAGAAAGCCATCTTGCTGATAGTAAGCAGGAATATGACAAATGACAAGCTTTCCATTTTGCGTTCGTTCTCTGATGAAATGAAGATCGATTTCAAAATACTTTGTCCTGGAATGTTGAATTGGATTGAGGGAAAGAGAAACCATACTCTTGTTGTCGCACCAGATGACAGATTTTCGTGTTAAACTCAGCCCTAATTCCTCCATCATCGTTTCAATCCAAGGTACTTCTGTAGTTGCACTTGCGAGAGCCCTATATTCGGCTTCTGTACTGGATCTGGATGTAGTTTGTTGCATCTTAGTGCACCAGGAAATTATGTTGTCTCCAAGGTAAATGCAGTATCCTGATACAGATCGTCTATTATCAACATCATTTACCCAATCAGCATCGCTAAAGCACTGTAAGGAAAAATGTTTCTCTGATTTTATGATTATTCCTAAATGCTTTATGCCTTGCAAATATCTTAGAACCCTTTTTAAAGCAATCCAATGTTCTGATAATGGATTTTGCATTAACTGACTAAGCTTGTTAACACTATAACAAATATCTGGGCAAGTGATTGTTGCTTACTGCAGTGCTCCTATTAAACTTCTGTATTGTTTTGCATTTGTGATGGCTTCCCCTTTATGTTTAGATAAGCGTAGATTACTTATTGTTGGTGTTGGTAGATGTTTGGCATATTGCATATTGGCTCTATGCAAAATTTCAAAAATATAATTTTCCTAGGATAAAATCAATTTTCCTTCACTATGTTTGATAATTTGAATCCCAAGAAAATATTTTAAATCTCCTAAATTTTTAATAGAAAAACGTTGATCCAATAATTGTATGACTTTGCTTGTCTCTTGATCATTATCTCCTGTGAATAACATATCATCCATATATACTAAAATAAAGATAGTTCCTTCCCTACTCCTTTTCATGTATAATGAGTTGTCAGATTTGACTTGAATAAAACATAAATTTAATAATGTCATCTTGAGTTTCTCATACCAAGCCCTTGAAGCTTGCTTGAGTCCATAGATTGCTTTACAAAGCCTGCAAACCCTTTTATCATCAGAATTGTATCCTTCAGGTTGTTGCATGTAGACTTCTTCTGTAACACCCCGCATTTTTAATATAATTAAAAATATGTAAAAATATGTGTATATGCACAGATAGGTAAATAATGGTGATGTATAATGAAAATTAATTAATATATGGAAGAGAAGGAAAAATTAATTCGATAAATGTGTGCTTGACGGAAAAGATAATAAAATAAGGATACTTAATTTAAATATCAGGAATTAAGTAAAATGGACATCACCATTGCGTTCGTCTTGAAATTCTGCTTGGGATAGATTCCAAGTTTGTGTTAATCGGACTCCGTATGAAGGAGTTATGGCCTTTAAAAGATTCAACAAAAAATCAAAATAGTTTGAAATTCGACCTAGGCAGCTGGGCGTGAAATTTCTCGCAAAAACCAGGCAGGTCGACCTGGGGGTCAGGTCGACCAGGGGGTCGACCAGGGGGTCGACCTAGGGTTCGACAAGAGGGTCGACCTGGGGGTCGACCTACCCCTAAAGAGAGGTCGACCTGAGGGTCGACCTATCCCCAGATCTAGGCGATTTCAGTTCCTGTGACGTGTTTTGATGTGCTGTACGGGTCGGATGGCTTCTAGGTCAATCTAAGGGCTCTAAAACACTCTCTACACCTATAAATACATAGCAAAACCTAATCCTAATTCATAACAATTCCTTAAGATGCCTCCATGCCGCCAAACTTCAACCAAACATGGCCGCCTCCCCAAAACTCTAAATTATATTGCAAGTTCTTCATCAACTTTGGAGTTTAATTAAATAAAGTAGCAAAGTTCTTCATCAACAATTCATGTGCTTCACTAACAATAAAATAAGAGGATTAAATCAGCGTTTTACATCAACAAATCATTTATTTTCCCCAATCCATTCAAGGTGAGTGGAATTATAATAAACTTGTTGTATAATAGTATTATTATCGTTCATCATTCCCTAGTTATAAATTCAATTCAAGATTCATGTTATAATAATTGTACTTTTATTCTCCTTCCCCTTTTATTTTTGAATCTAGGTTATCTCGAACCTAGACGAAATCTTATTATACATATGTATGGTTGGAATATGGGAATATTGGGGAATAACTTATTTTATGCAATCGAGGAATATAATCTGAAATTTGGGGAATTGTGGCATGACAATTATTATTGCAAATATTGGGACAATTAGCCGAATTTGTTTGTGACTTGAAATTAAGCCTAAAAGGTGAATAAGATTATATGTATAAACGTGGGGAAATATATTGGGAAAATATTGATTTTATAAAATTGGGTATAATGGGAATTTGGAAATTGGCATGTTTGGATATGAATAACATGGAATTGTTGAATTTGGCTACAATTAAGTAATTTGGGTAAAAAGATTATTTCACAAATGGTTGTATAAGCAAAGTAGAAATGGGTTAAGTAGCACTTGACATATGAATAAACTCAACCAACATATGAGGAATGGTAGTGTAACACCCCATGTCCATTAATGTCACTCACAAAGGGAATGCATCAATGTCCATGAAGCGTTATTGTTGTATAGAACAGATAAATTACAAGATTAAATAAATAAAACAACAAAGCAGAAGTTAAAACTTATTTTATTACATCATAACTCAAAACGAGTTTACATAAGCAGTATCCAAAACCATTACAACAGGATAAATAGTCTTTTCCAAAAACTTCAAAGTACATAAAGAAGCAAATACTTAAATAACATAAATGCACAAATCCCCACTGAGCATAAGCAAAGCCATAAAGATGAGAGAGTCCAAAGCGATACATCTACTCTCTTCAAGCAACTGGAAGAAATCGGCACTAAGCTGTAGTATTCCCTCCTTGCAAACCTGAGGGTGGGGGGGGGGGGAGGGGGAAGGAAGAAAAGAGGTGGAAAGAAAAGGGGGTCAGACATAAAGTCTGCCGTGTGCGATAACTTTAACAATATAATTATCAAAATAACTAGGATAAGGCATAAGCTGGAAAGTAAGGAAATAACTGTGAACAATTGAGTATGGAAGAGCAAACAAAGGAAATAAGATGAACAAAGATAACGTTAAAGGCGCACCTAGTCACTATAAGATAATTACTACACTGCACCACTATTCACCCTAAAGGTTGATCCCGCCTACAGAACTTAATAACGATAATGGTAGTTTCGTGTACCCCTAGCTACCTTCATAGGTGCCGTCCACCCTTATCTCCACTAGGTGTACCCACTACCCCCATTCGATCGGCTCCCTAACTCGTAGATACCCGTGCTGGCCCCACAATGGGGTGTATCACTCCCCAAAGTGGCAACCCGATACAACCAAAAATGCACGGCTTATATCTACACGATGCAACAACGTCTTACCTACCAGCCCGGGCCCACACACGCATATGAACCCGTTGGACTTGAGTTGCCACCACTAACCCGTTTTGACCTCTTACAATCAAATCCAGTACGCGTGTCCCATCCTCGACTTGGGTCGAGCCCACAAAGATACTTATTGAGTTACTGGTTTGAAAAGGGCCCTCATGCATGACACAAGCTTTCCACCTATGCTTGGTCCCCTCTAAGGTTTTCCCCCACTTAACCCCATTCTTATTCATGTCTTCTTACATGTTTCAATCTTGGTTAAGTGCATCTAATCGTATTTCAAATGCCACCCAAGGCACCCACTAAATTCCACGTGCCACCCAAGGCACCCACTTAACCCCCTCATGTCACACTACATGTTTATCTGGTTAAGTGTTTCTTAATTCATTAACACCGCAACCTTGTAAAGACCTCCCACATTAGACTGGCATTTGTGGCAGTTGGATTTGCCGGGCGGGTCCGGGCAGTCTTACACCACAAACGAGCCTAACCTCGTGTCTTTACAACTGTTACGCATTTAATTTATGCCTAGGATCTCTCACATTAGACTGGCATTTGTGGCAGCTGGATTTGCCGGGCGGCTCCGGGCAGTCTTACACCACAAACGAGTCTAACCTCGTGTCTTAGGCGGTTTATTATTACACATAATTAATTACCCCCAATTTGAATTAATTTCCCTATTCAAATTGTCAATCAATTACAAATTTAACTATGTCCATAATTAACACCTTAATTATGTCCATCTATTTATGGTATATAAAATTATACCAATTAACCTCACATTTAAGGCATTTATGCCAATTCTTAATATTAAATCTTTTAATATTATCCCATATCCCCATGTTGTACGTTTGTTTATTTAACGTGAAATATACGTTAGACTCGAATAGTCTAACTTACGGAATAAAAAGAAAACATCACAATATGCATAGAATAAAAACTAGATCTAAACATAAAGGGTGAACTTGCATGTGTGAATAAGGTTTTTCATCTAAAACTTGCACAGGCAATAGTCACAAAACTTGCATAAACTATGGATGTCATAGATCTAATCATAAGGTGTAAACTTGCATACGAAATAGTCAAAAACTTACATTACATGATTCATACTCCAACATATATATACTTGCATATGTAATTTATGCAACATAAACTATGGTGTAAACTTGCATCTAAACATGTAAATTAAGATCTACATGTAAACTAGCATATAGAGTTTTGTGTACTAGCATATAACTCACACATGTTTTAGTCTAAACTTTAGATCCAAGCTTACACATAAAATAGATGTCATGAAACACGTAAGGTTGTATATGATTCCCATTAACTTGCATATGATTCATCTCTAAATTAACATCTAAACTTGCATACATACATATGATTTAACATATGAATTAGTTCCACAAACATAACCAAACTAGCATATGAAGCATCATTATGAATTAGTTGTACATAAGCCAACAATTAACATAGATTTGCTACATAGATAATAACATCACAGCTTTAAAAAATAAATAATAACATCATAGATTTACAACATAGATAATAACATAACGGTCAATGATTCACAACATAACCATATAACCCAAATCATAACTCAACCTAATTAAATTGTTAATTATCATATTAAAGAAATCGAACTCACAACTCAAAGAAGGTCTTGAGTTCTGAAATCTGAGTTCTAAACTTGATTTAGCTTTCCTTTGAAGAAGACAATTTGTTGCGGTTTAGATTAGAATTGAATTGATTAGCTTTTCTTCCTCTTTAATTGGTGGCGGCTATTCTAGGTTGCAAGGTGATAGCATGGAGGCCATGATTCTAATTTTTATTTGATTTTAGGTTATGAGTCTACATGTGTTTATATAGAGTTTAGAATCAATTTAGGCCATCCGATCAATCTGGAATTAACCCCAGCCATTCAGACCAGATCAGAAACCCTAATGACTCAGCAAACAGTCACCAAATCGTCATCTTTCAAATCTGCCCCCCCGGGGGGGGGGGGGGCAGGTCGACTCCCTGGTCGAACTGTATGGTCGACCTGGCCCTGGCGGGATTTTTCCCGCCTAGCCCAATCTGAGTCTGAAATTCGAATTTTTGAAATCTGTTTGAATTTCTCTGAAACTTCCAATCGCCATAACTTCTTTATACGAAGTCCAATTCATGCAACCTCGGACTCTATCTCAACCAGAATTCCGAGACGAACACAATGGCGCAACCTGTTTCCCTGAATTCTCACATTTAAAATTAAATTTTCTTCAATTCGTTACCTTAGTGTTAAAAGAAATACGGAGTGTTACATTCTCCCCTACTTAAAGGATTTCGTCCTCGAAATCTCTAAGTCAAGAAGAACGTATCCTACCTTCCAATCATCCAATCTACTCAACCATCAACCACTAGCAACCATGGTCCTTAAAAGATTTCTAATGCTTTTCATGTATACATGCATAGTGTGTGTATATGTCCGTATACTAATGCAAAATCAGGCGGTCTATTGATTCAGTTGACCTCCTTAATGAAAATAATGATAGTGCCATGTATCCATCATGTATGCAAAGAACCCTATACATGTCATTACTACATGTGTGCACAAACATTCATTTAAATGCAACATCCATATGATACACACATTCAATGTACATTCACTTTACTAAATACATCCATTTATATGCAATATGCAATATGAAAGTGACTGAGCCGATCTAGTGCCTAAAGTGTGTGTATATGGATCCACGAGCAACCACTAGCAAACACTTGCATCCACATGCATCCACCATACATAACATGTCTCAAACATATATTTCAACCATAGGACTACCCTATCTAAAGGTCAAAGATACTAGCGAAAGGACATACTAAAGATAGAATAAGTACAAGCTAAGCGATAAAGGAGAAATTAAAAGACATACCCTCAAAAAGAAAAGGGTACAATGAATGCATCTTCTCTTCCGTCTCCCAAGTAGCTTCGCTCTCATCATCTCCCCATTGCACTTTGACTAGCTTGACCTCTCGATTCCTAAACTTCGTAATCTCCGACCCAAGAATGCATGTAGGAGCTCGTCGAATCGTCGCATCACGCTCTATCTCCACTTCTCTAAGCAAGCTCGGCTCTACCACTTCCGCGGTCTCGTGCAAGCACTTCCTCAAATGTGATACATGGAATACGTCGTGTATACCACTAAGTCTCTCGGGCAACTCCACTCTATACGCCATCTGTCCTATCCTCTCCTTAATAGGAAACGGCCCTACGAACCTTGGTGCTAACTTCCCAACGGACCCAAAGCGAACAACATTCCGTAATGGAGACACCTTGATAAAGACCATGTCCCCAATATCAAACTCAAGATCTGTCCTCCTCTTGTCCGCATAAGATTTCTGCCTATCTTGCGCCGTATTCATCCTCCTTCGAATAAAATCGATCTTTTCCGAAGTCTCTCTAATCATATCGGGCCCAACTAAGATCTTATACGTAGCTTCCCACCAACACGTAGGTGAACGACAAGGCCTTCCATAAAGAGCCTCGAAAGGTGCCATGTTAAAGCTAGACTAAAAGCTATTATTATACGCGAACTCCACTAAAGGAAGATGCTCATCCCATGTACCTACGAAGTCTAAAACACATAGCCTCAAAAGGTCTTCTAGAATACGATTCACCCTCTCGGTCTGGCCGTCCGTCTGAGGATGATATGCGGTGCTCAAACATAACCGAGTCCCTAACGCCTCCTGCAAGATCTTCCAAAACTCGCTAGTAAAGATAGCATCGCGATCGCTCACTATGCTAGAAGGAGCACCGTGCAAACGAACTATCTCTCGAACGTATATAAAGGCTAACCAAGGAGCAGTCCTCTTACTCTTCACGGGAATGAAATGGGCGCTCTTAGTAAGTCTGTCTACCACAATCCAAATCCCCGTATTACCCTTCCTCGATCTCGGTAACCCGTCAACAAAGTCCATCGAGACACTCTCCCACTTCCATTGTGGGACCTCCATTGGGTGAAGCAATCCACCGGGCTTCTTTTGCTCTGCTTTTACTTGTTGGCACACCAAGCATCTAACGACAAACTCGGCCACATCCTTCTTCATACCGGCCCAAAAGTAAACTCGTCTCATATCCATGTACATCTTGTCCCCGCCGGGATGAATGGTCATCTTCGAACAATGTGCATCATCAAGAATGGTCTTCCTCAAGTTCTTGTCTCGTGGTACACAAAGTCTACCGTCCCTACGTAACCAACCCTTATCATCTAGGGTATACCTACTGAGATGGATCGATGACTCTCCCTTTATGAGCTTCTCTACCAACTCGAACAACTGTGGGTCATCGCGCTGTGCCTCACCAATCCGTCCCAAAAGCGTAGGTCTGATCTCCAAGGATGCTAGCAAACCGGGTACAAAGTCAATGGAAGGTCTAAAGTTAAACATAGAGATGAACTCTAAGCATTGTCGCTCAACGAACAACGGACTCAAGGACAATCTTTTCCTAATTAAGGCTTTTGCCACCACGTTACCCTTTCCAGGGTTATATGCTATCTCGAAATCGTAGGATGCTAAGATTTCCATCCACCTTTGCTGCCTTAAGTTCAAGTCCTTCTGAGAGAACAAGTATTTTAGCGATTTGTGGTCAGTGAATAATTCGAATTTCTCGCCAAGAAGATAATGGCGCCAAGATTTAAGCGCGAAAACAATAGCGGCCAACTCTAGGTCATGTGTAGGGTAATTTCTCTCATGCACTCTCAACTGCCTCCCTCCATAGGCTATTACCCTCCCCTCTTGCATTAAGACTGGGCCTAGTCCTGTCCCACAAGCATCGGTATAAATGGTAAATGGCTTACTTCCGTCTGGCAACACTAAGACTAGGGCTGTGGTCAAAGCTCTCTTTAAACATTGGAATGCATCATCACAATCTACGTCCCACGTGAAAACTAAGTTCTTCTTCGTCAAGCGTGTCAATGGGGCTAATATCTTTGCGAAGTCCTTGATAAACTTCCTATAGTAGCCAGCCAAACCCAAGAAACTCCTCTCCTCGGTAGCTTTTTTAGCGACCTTCCAATCTTGGATGGCCACCACCTTCGCGGGATCCACAGCTATCCCTTCTTTGGAAACCACGTGCCCTAAGAATCACACTTCCTTCCTCCAAAAGTGACATTTAGAAAATTTAGCTTTAAGGTTATGCGCTCGAAGGGTTTCCAATACTTCCCTAAGATGTAGGGCATGCTCTTCCTCGCTCTTAGGAAAGATCAAGATGTCATCCACAAAGACTACCACGAATTTATTAAGGTACTCCCTAAACACACTACTCATCAAGTCAACAAAGTATGCGGGGGCGTTTGTCAAACCGAAGGGCATCACAAGCCACTCATAGAAATCGTCCGGAGTCCTAAAGGCAGTCTTGTCTATGCTATCCTCAGCCACTCTCAACTGATGGAAACTAGTGGCTAAGTCCAACTGCGAAAACACTGAGGCGCCAACTAACTGATCGAAGAGATCGTCAATCCTCGGCAGCGAGTGCCTATTCTTCTTAGTAAGTTTATTAAGATCTCTATAGTCCACACAAAGTCTAAGGGACCCATCCGCCTTCGTGGCAAACACTACTGGAGCACCCCACTCCGATATACTACATCTTATGAACCCCTTCTCAAGCAACTCCCCTACTTGCTTATTGAGCTCCCTCCTCTCACGAGGAGCCATGTGGCGTACTGCCAGAGATACTAGTTTTGCATTGTCTACAAGATAAATATGAAAGTCTATCTCATGTTTTGGGGGTAGACCCCTCACCTCATCGAAGACATCAACATATTCACGGACTATACGAACAGAATGTAAATCATCATTGGATGCGTCAAGTGACTCAAGATAACTAAGCATCACCGATCCTCTAGGGTTACAAGAAATATCAAGGGTCTTTCCACTACGAGTCAACAATTTTACTACCCCTCGTTCACAATCTAGGATGGCACCATATCTGGCTAGCCAATCCATCCCTAGAATCAACCCATAGCCCATGAAACCAAGCACAAAAGCATTACATTCAAAGACAACGCCTAAGATAGACAATCTCAAATCCCAACAAAACATGGATAAATGAGACGATCCACCAATAGGATTTGAGACTACAATGGGATCCACAACAAGACTAGTATTTAAGTGCAGTGTTTCTACTAATGATGTAGCGATAAATGAATGTTATGCACCAGAATCGAATAAAGTACGGACAAGATGATCAAACAGAAAAACTAAACTCTCAACGGAAATGTTTCTACCTCGTTCTTGCAGCGGTGGGACCGCGGGAGCCTGGACCTGCTCCCTTGCCTGGCCCGGTGCCACGAGAGCCTGAAGCTGCCCTCCAGAAGTTCTTTGCCCTTGTCCCTGTTTCCTTGGGCAGTCCTTAACTAGATGGCCTGCCTCTCCATAGTGGAAACAACTAGTCTTCTTCTTTTTCCTACAGTCCTTACTCAGATGGCCTGGTGTCCCACAATTAAAGCACTTCTTCTTTCCTTTGCCATTATTGCTTTTACCACCTTTCTTGTTCTGTTGTTGCTGCTACAGTTTATTTTGATCCCCTTTCTTCTCGTGTGCCTTATTAGCATTGGCGCCCTTCTCCTCTTCATGCATAAGCGCCATGTCAACTAGTCTCTCAAAGGTGGCCCCCATAGGGATGTGGGTCATAGTTAACCCATGAAGTGGCTCGTTCAAACCCTTAACAAATCTCAGGGCCTTCTTTTCGGCTGTATTCGCTAAGTCCAAGCCAAATCTCGCCAACTGATTGAACTTGTTGACGTATTCTTTTACTGACATATTCCCTTGCTTTAACGCCAAAAATCTTTCCATATATAAATTCTCTTCAACCCATGAGAGAAACTTTGCCTCAAACCTACGCCTGAAATCTGGCCATGTATCAACTGGACGCTCCCCACTAGTGACCTCCCACCAAAATGAAGCTTCGTCCTTCATCAACCAAGCAGCCAATTGGACCTTCTTACAATCGTCCAAATCAAAAATGCCAAACAGATCCTCCACTTCTTTCAACCAATTTCTAGCTTCAATGAACGTTTCAGTCCCACTAAAAGGTTTTCCACCCATTGAACGAAAGTCTTTACATATCTTAGAGAAAGTATCTCCACGTGGAGGAATGACTGGAGCTGGGGGAGGTGGAGGAGGAACGTTGGCCGGTCCTGTGGCAGCGGCCCTAGCCTTGAGATATTGACGAAACCAACCGAGTACATGAACACCCTCTGGTATCTCAGATGCTCCAGACATGCTGAAAAGAAAATGAAAGAGTTTCAAAACAAGGGAAGCGAAAGAGAGATGTATGGCTTGCGGGGATTATGCTCTTTGAAGTAAACTTTCCTTGAAAATAGCTTCTTTAAAACAAGTTTTTTAAAATACTTTCTAGGAAAAATAATACTTTTGAAAACACTTTTCAAAACTTTTTATCTGTTCTTGTAACATCGCTCTGATACCACGTGTAACACCCCATGTTCATTAATGTCACTCACAAAGGGAATGCATCAATGTCCATGAAGCGTTATCGTTGTATAGAACAGATAAATTACAAGAAAAAATAAATAAAACAACACAGCGGAAGTTAAAACTTATTTTATTGCATCATAACTCAAAACGAGTTTACATAAGTAGTCTCCAAAACCATTACAACAGGATCAATAGTCTTTTCCAAAAACTTCAAAGTACATAAAGAAGCAAATACTTAAATAACATAAATGCATAAATCCCCACTGATCATAAGCAAAGCCATAAGGATGAGAGAGTCCAAAGAGATACATCTACTCTCTTCAAGCAACTGGAAGAAATCGGCACTAAGCTGTAGTATTCCCTCCTTGCAAAACTGAGGGGGGGAGGAAGAAAAGAGGTGGAAAGAAAAGGGGGTCAGACATAAAGTCTGGCGAGTGCAATAACTTTAACAATATAATTATCAAAATAACTAGGATAAGGCATAGGCTGGAAAATAAGGAAATGACTGTGAACAATTGAGTACGGCAAAGCAAACAAAGGAAATAAGATGAACAAATATAACGTTAAAGGCGCACCTAGTCACTATAAGATAATTACTACACTGCACCACCACTAGTCACCCTAAAGGTTGATCCCGCCTACAGAACTTAATAACGATAATGGTAGTTTCGTGTACCCCTAGCTACCTTCATAGGTGTCGTCTGCCTCTATCTCAACTAGGTGTACCCACTACCCCCATTCAATCGGCTCCCTAACTCGTAGATACCCGTGCTAGCCCCACAGTGGGGTGTATCACTCCCCAAAGTGGCAACCCGATACAACCAAAAATGCACGGCTTGTATCTACACGATGCAACAACGTCTTACCTACCAGCCCGGGCCCACACACGCATATGAACCCGTTGGACGTGCGTTGCCACCGCTAACCCGTTTTGACCTCTTACAATCAAATCCAGTACGCGTGTCCCGTCCTCGACTTTGGTCGAGCCCACAAAGATACTTAATGGGTTATTGGTTTGAAAAGGACCCACATGCTTGACACAAGCTTTCCACCTATGTTTGGTCCCCTCTAAGGTTTTCCCCACTTAACCCCATTCTTATTCATGTCTTCTTACATGTTTCTATCTTGGTTAAGTGCATCTAATCGTATTTCAAATGCCACCCAAGGCACCCACTAAATTCCACATGCCACCCAAGGCACCCACTTAACCCCTTCATGTCCCACTACATGTTTATATGGTTAAGTGTTTCTTAATTCATTAACACCGCAACCTTGTAAAAGAACTCCCACATTAGACTGGCATTTGTGGCAGCTGGATTTGTCGGGCGGGTCCGATCAGTCTTACACCACAAACGAGCCTAACCACGTGTCTTTACAACTGTTACGCATTTAATTTAAGCCTAAGACCTCTAACATTAGACTGGAATTTGTGGCAGCTGGATTTGCCGGGCGGGTCCGGGCAGTCTTACACCACAAACGAGTCTAACCTCGTGTCTTAAGCGGTTTTTTATTACACATAATTAATTACCCCCAATTTGAATTAATTTCCCTATTCAAATTGTCAATCAATTACAAATTTAACTATGTCCATAATTAACACTGTAATTATGTCCATCTATTTATGGTATATAAAATTATACCAATTAACCTCACATTTAAGGCATTTATGCCAATTCTTAATATTAAATCTTTTAATATTATCCCATTGCCCCACGTTGTACGTTCGTTTATTTAGCGTGAAATATACGTTAGACTTGAATAGTCTAACTTATGGAATAAAGAGAAAACTTCACAACATGCATAGAATAAAAACTAGATCTAAACATAAAGGGTGAACTTGCATGCGTGAATAAGGTTTTTCATCTAAAACATTCATAGGCAATAGTCACAAACTTTCATAAAATATGGATGTCATAGATCTAATCATAAGGTGTAAACTTACATAGGCAATAGTCACAAACTTACATTACATGATTCATACTCCAACATATATATATACTTGCATATGTAATTTATGCAACATAAACTATGGTGTAAACTTGCATCTAAACATGTAAATTAAGATCTACATGTAAACTAGCATATAGAGTTTTGTGTACTAGCATATAACTCACACATGTTTTAGTCTAAACTTTAGATCCAAGCTTGCACATAAAATAGATGTCATGAAACACGTAAGGTTGTATATGATTCCCATTAACTTGCATATGATTCATCTCTAAATTAACATCTAAACTTGCATACATACATATGATTTAACATATGAATTAGTTCCACAAACATAACCAAACTAGCATATGAAGCATCATTATGAATTAATTGTACATAAGCCAATAATTAACATAGATTTGCTACATAGATAATAACATCACAGCTTTACAAAATAAATAATAACATCATAGATTTACAACATAGATAATAATATAACGGTCAATGATTCACAACATAACCATATAACCCAAATCATATCTCAACCTAATTAAATTGTTAATTATCTTATTAAAGAAATCGAACTCACAACTCAAAGAAGGTCTTGATTTCTGAAATCTGAGTTCTGAAATTGATTTAGCTTTCCTTTGAAGAAGACAATTTGTTGCGGTTTAGATTCAAATAGAATTGATTAGCTTTTCTTCCTCTCTAATTGGTGGCGGCTATTCTAGTTTGCAAGGTGATAGCATGGAGGTCATGATTCTAATTTTTATTTGATTTTTGGGTTTGAGTCTACATGTGTTTATATAGAGTTTAGGATTAATTTAGGCCATCCGATCAACCTAGAATTAACCCCAGCCATTCAGACCAGATCAGAAACCCTAATGACTCAATAAACCATCACCAAATCGTCATCTTTCAAATCTGCCCGGGGGGGGGAGGCAGGTCGACCCCCTGGTCGACCTGTATGGGTAGGTCGACCCCCTGGTCGACCTGGCCCTGGCGGGATTTTTCCCGCCTAGCCCAATCTGTGTTTGAAATTCGAATTTTTGAAATTTGTTTGAATTTTTCTGAAACTTCCGATCGCCATAACTTCTTTATACGAAGTCCAATTCACGTAAGCTCGAACTCTATCTTAACCAGAATTCCGAGACGAACACAATGGCGCAACCTGTTTCCCTTAATTCTCAAATTTAAAATTAAATATTCTTCAATTCATTACTTTAGTGTTAACAGAAATACGGGGTGTTACATTCTCCCCTACTTAAAGGATTTCGTCCTCGAAATCTCTAAGTCAAGAAGAACGTATCCTACCATCCAATCATCCATCTACTCAACCATCAACCACTAGCAACCATGGTCCTTAAAAGATTTCTAATTCTTTTAATGTGTACATGCATAGTGTGTGTATATGTCCATATACTAATGCAAAATCAGGCGGTCTACTGATTCAGTTGACCTCCTTAATGCAAATAATGATAGTGCCATGTATCAATCATGTATGCAAAGAATCCTATACATATCATTACTACATGTGTGCACAAACATTCATTTAAATGCAACATCCATATGATACACACATTCAATGCACATTCACTTTACTAAATACATCCATTTATATGCAATATGCAATATGAAAGTGACTGAGCCGATCTAGTGCCTAAAGTGTGTGTATATGCATCCACGAGCAACCACTAGCAAACACTTGCATCCACATGCATCCACCATACATAACATGTCTCAAACACATGTTTCAACCATAGGACTACCCTATCTAAAGGTCAAAGATACTAGCGAGAGGACATAATAAAGATAGAATAAGTACAAGCTAAGCGATAAAGGAGAAATTAAAAGACATACCCTCAAAAAGAAAAGGGTACAATGAATGCATCTTCTCTTCCGTCTCCCATGTAGCGTCGCTCTCATCATCTCCCCATTGCACTTTGACTAGCTTGACCTCTCGATTCCTCAACTTCTTAATCTCCGACCCAAGAATGCATGTAGGATCTTGTCGAATCAGCGCGTCACGCTCTATCTCCACCTCTCTAAGCAAGCTCGGCTCTACCACTTCTGCGGTCTCGTGCAAGCACTTCCTCAAATGTGATACATGGAATACGTCGTGTACACCACTAAGTCTCTTGAGCAACTCCACTCTATACGCCATCTATCCAATCCTCTCCTTAATAGGAAATGGCCCTACGAACCTTGGTGCTAACTTCCCAACGGACCCAAAGCGAACAACATTCCGTAATGGAGACACCTTGATAAAGACCATGTCCCCAATATCAAACTCAAGGTATGTCCTCCTCTTGTCCACATAAGATTTCTGCCTATCTTGAGCCGTCTTCATCCTCCTTCGAATCAAATCGATCTTTTCCGAAGTCTCTCTGATCATATCGGGCCCAAGTAAGATCTTATCCGTAGCTTCCCACCAACACGTAGGTGAACGACAAGGCCTTCCATAAAGAGCCTCAAAAGGTGCCATGTCAAGCTATTATTATACGCGAACTCCACCAAAGGAAGATGCTCCTCCCATGTACCTCCGAAGTCTAAAACATATAGCCTCAAAAGGTCTTCTAGAATACGATTCACCCTCTCGGTCTGGCCGTCCGTCTGAGGATGATATGCGGTGCTCAAACATAACCGAGTCCCTACCGCCTCTTGCAAGCTCTTCCAAAACTCGCTAGTAAAGATAGGATCGTGATCGCTCACTATGCTAGAAGGAGCAGCGTGCAAACGAACTATCTCTCGAACGTATACGGAGGCTAACCATGGAGCAGTCCTCTTACTCTTCACGGGAATGAAATGGACGCTCTTAGTAAGTCTGTCTACCACGACCCAAATCCCCGTATTACTCTTCCTCGATCTCGGTAACCCGTCAACAAAGTCCATCGAGACACTCTCGCACTTCCATTGTGGGACCTCCAATGGGTGAAGCAATCCATCTGGCTTCTTTTGCTCTGCTTTTACTTGTTGGCACACCAAGCATCTAACGACAAACTCGGCCACATCCTTCTTCATACCGGCCCAAAAGTAAACTCGTCTCATATCCATGTACATCTTGTCCCCGCCGGGATGAATGGTCATCTTCGAACAATGTGCATCATCAAGAATGGTCTTCCTCAAGTTCTCGTCTCATGGTACACAAAGTCTACTGTCCCTATGTAATCAACCCTTATCATCTAGCGTATACCTACTGAGATGGCTCGATGACTCTCCCCTTATGAGCTTCTCTACCAACTCGACCAACTGTGGGTCATCTCGCTGTGCCTCACCAATCCGTCCCAAAAGCATAGGTCTGACCTCCAAGGATGCTAGCAAACCGGGTACAAAGTCAATGGAAGGTCTAAAGTCAAACGTAGAGATGAACTCTAAGCTTTGTCGCTCAATGAAAAACGGACTTAAGGACAATCTTTTCCTACTTAAGGCGTCTTCCAGCACGTTACCCTTTACAGGGGTATATGCTATCTCGAAATCGTAGGACGCTAAGAATTCCATCCACCTTTGCTGCCTTAAGTTCATGTCCTTCTGAGAGAACAAGTATTTTAGCGATTTGTGGTCAGTGAACAATTCGAATTTCTAGCCAAGAAGATAATGGCGCCAAGACTTAAGCGCGAAAACAATAGCGGCCAACTCTAGGTCATGTGTAGGGTAATTTCTCTCATGCACTCTCAACTGCCTCCCTCCATACGTTATTACCCTCCTCTCTTGCATTAAGACTGCGCCTAGTCCTGTCCCACAAGCATCGGTATAAACGGTAAATGGCTTACTTCCATCTGGCAACACTAAGACTAGGGCTGTGGTCAAAGCTCTCTTTAAATGTTGGAATGCATCATCACAATCTACGTCCCACGTGAAAACTAAGTTCTTCTTCGTCAAGCGTGTCAATGGGGCTGATATCTTTGCGAAGTCCTTGATAAACTTCCTATAGTAGCCAGCCAAACTCAAGAAACTCCTCACCACGGTAGCATTTTTAGCGACCTTCCAATCTTGGATGGCCACCACCTTCGCGGGATCCACAACTATCCCTTCTTTGGAAACCACGTGCCCTACGAATCGCACTTCCTTCCTCCAAAAGTGACATTTAGAAAATTTAGCTTTAAGGTTATGCGCTCGAAGGGTCTCCAATACTTCCCTAAGATGTAGGGCATGCTCTTCCTCGCTCTTAGAAAAGATCAAGATGTCATCCACAAAGACTACCACGAATTTATTAAGGTACTCCCTAAACACCCTACTCATCAAGTCAACAAAGTATGCAGGGGCGTTTGTCAAACCGAAGGGCATCACAAGCCACTCATAGAAACTGTCCGAAGTCCTAAAGGCAGTCTTTTCTATGCTATCCTCAGCCACTCTCAACTGATGGAAACTAGTGGCTAAGTCCAGCTGCGAAAACACTGAGGCGCCAACTAACTGACCGAAGAGATCGTCAATCCTCGGCAGTGGGTGCCTATTCTTCTTAGTAAGTTTATTAAGTTCTCTATAGTCCACACAAAGTCTAAGGGACCCATCCGCCTTCGTGGAAAACACTACAGGAGCACCCCACTCCGATATACTATGTCTTATGAACCCCTTCTTAAGCAACTCCCCTACTTGCTTATTGAGCTCCCTCCTCTCACGAGGAGCCATGTGGCGTACTGCCAGAGATACTAGTTTTGCATTGTCTACAAGATAAATACGAAAGTCTATCTCATGTTTTGGGGGTAGACCCCTCACCTCATCGAAGACATCAACATATTCACGGACTATACGAACAGAATGTAAATCATCATTGGATGCGTCAAGTGACTCAAGATAACTAAGCATCACCGATCCTCTAGGGTTACAATAAATATCAAGGGTCTTTCCACTACGAGTCAACAATTTTACTACCCTTCGTTCACAATCTAGTATGGCACCATATCTGGCTAGACAATCCATCCCTAGAATCAACCCATAGCCCATGAAACCAAGCACAAAAGAATTACATTCAAAACCAACGCCTAGGATAGACAATCTCAAATCCCTACAAACCATGGATAAATGAGCCGATCCACCAATAGGATTTGAGACTACAATGGGATCCACAACAAGACTAGTATTTAAGTGCAGTGTTTCAACTAATGATGTAGAGATAAATGAATGTGATGCGCCAGAATCGAATAAAGTACGGACAAGATGATCAAACAGAAAAACTAAACTCTCAACGGAAATGTTTCTACCTCGTTCTTGCAGCGGCGGGACCGCGAGAGCCTGGACCTGCTCCCTTGCCTGGCCCGGTGCCACGAGAGCCTGAAGCTTCCCTCCAGAGGTTCTTTGTCCTTGTCCCTGTTTCCTTGGACAGTCCTTAACTAGATGGCCTACCTCTCCACAGTGGAAACAACCAGTCTTCTTCTTTTTCCTACAGTCTTTACTCAGATGGCCTGGTGTCCCACAATTAAAGCACTTCTTCTTTCCTTTTCCATTATTGCCTTTACCACCTGTCTTGTTCTATTGTTGCTGCTGCGGTTTCTTTTGATCCCCTTTCTTCTCGGGTGCCTTATTAGCATTGGCGCCTTCCCCTCTTCATGCATAAGCGCCATGTCAACTAGCCTCTCAAAGGTGGCCCCCGTAGGGATGTGGGTCATAGTTAACCCATGTAGTGGCTCGTTCAAACCCTTAACAAATCTCAGGGCCTTCGTTTCGGGTTTATTCACCAAGTCCAAGCCAAATCTCTCCAACTGATTGAACTTGTTGTCGTATTCTTTTACTGACAGATTCCCTTGCTTTAACACCAAAAATCTTTCCATAATAAATTCTCTTCAGCCCGTGAGATAAACTTTGCCTCAAACCTACGCCTGAAATCTGGCCATGTATCAACTGGACGCTCCCCATTAGTGACCTCCCACCAAAACGAAGCTTCATCCTTCATCAACCAAGCAGCCAATTGGACCTTCTTACAATCATCCAAATCGAAAATGCCAAACAGATCCTCCACTTCTTTCAACCAATTTCTAGCTTCAATGAACGTTTCAGTCCCACTAAAAGGTTTTCCGCCCATTAAACGAAAGTCTTTACATATCTTAGAGAAAGTATCTCCACGTGGAGGAATGACTGGAGTTGGGGGAGGTGGAGGAGGAACGGTCGCCGGTCCCGCGGCAGCGGCCCTAGCCTTGAGATATTGACGAAACCAACCGGGTACATGAACACCCTCTGGTATCTCAGATGCTCCAGACATGCTGAAAAGAAAAAGAAAGAGTTTCAAAACAAGGGAAGCGAAAGAGAGATGCATGGCTTGCGGGGATTATGCTCTTTAAAGTAAACTTTCCTTGAAAATTGCTTCTTTAAAACAAGTTTTTGAAAATACTTTCTAGGAAAAATAATACTTTTGAAAACACTTTTCAAAACTTTTTATCTGTTCTTGTAACCACGCTCTGATACCACGTGTAACACCCCATGTTCATTAATGTCACTCGCAAAGGAAATGCATCAATATCCATGAAGCGTTATTGTTGTATAGAACAGATAAATTACAAGAATAAATAAATAAAACAACACAGCGGAAGTTAAAACTTATTTTATTGCATCATAACTCAAAACGAGTTTACATAAGTAGTCTCCAAAACCATTACAACAGGATCAATAGTCTTTTCCAAAAACTTCAAATTATATAAAGAAGCAAATACTTAAATAACATAAATGCATAAATCCCCCACTGAGCATAAGCAAAGCCATAAAGATGAGAGAGTCCAAAGAGATACATCTACTCTCTTCAAGCAACTGGAAGAAATCAGCACTAAGCTATAGTATTCCCTCCTTGAAAACCTGAGGGGGGGGGGGGGGAAGGAAGAAAAGAGGTGGAAAGAAAAGGGGGTCAGACATAAAGTCTGGCGAGTGCGATAAATTTAACAATATAATTATCAAAATAACTAGGATAAGGCATAAGCTAGAAAATAAGGAAATGACTATGAACAATTGAGTATGGCAGAGCAAACAAAGGAAATAAGATGAACAAAGATAACGTTAAAGGCGCACCTAGTCACTATAAGATAATTACTACACTGCACCACCACTAGTCACCCTAAAGGTTGATCCCGCCTACAGAACTTAATAACGATAATGGTAGTTTCGTGGACCCCTAGCTACCTTCATAGGTGTCGTCTGCCTCTATCTCCACTAGGTGTACCCACTACCCCCATTCGATCGGCTCCCTAACTCATAGATACCCGTGCTGGCCCCACAGTGGGGTGTATCACTCCCCAAAGTGGCAACCCGATACAACAAAAAATGCACGGCTTATATCTACACGATGCAACAACGTCTTACCTACCAGCCTGGGTCCACACAAGCATATGAATCCGTTGGACTTGCGTTGCCACCGCTAACCCGTTTTGACCTCTTACAATCAAATCCAGTACGCGTGTCCCGTCCTCGACTTGGGTCAAGCCCACAAAGATACTTAATGGGTTACTGGTTTGAAAAGGGCCCCCATGCATGACACAAGCTTTCCACTTATGTTTGGTCCCCTCTAAGGTTTTTCCCCACTTAACCCCATTCTTATTCATGTCTTCTTACATGTTTCAATCTTGGTTAAGTGCATCTAATCGTATTTCAAATGCCACCCAAGGCACCCACTAAATTCCACATGCCACCCAAGGCACCCACTTAACCCGTTCATGTCCCAGTACCTGTTTATCTGGTTAAGTGTTTCTTAATTCATTAAAACTGCAACCTTGTAAAGACCTCCCACATTAGACTGGCATTTGTGGCAGCTGGATTTGCTGGGCGGGTCCGAGCAGTCTTACACCACAAACGAGCCTAACCTCGTGTCTTTACAACTATTACGCATTTTAATTTATGCCTAATACCTCTCACATTAGACTGGCATTTGTGGCAGCTGGATTTGCTGGGCGGGTCCGGGCAGTCTTACACCACAAACGAGTCTAACCTCGTGTCTTAGGCGGTTTATTATTACGCATAATTAATTACCCCCAATTTGAATTAATTTCCCTATTCAAATTGTCAATCAATTACAAATTTAACTATGTCCATAATTAACACCTTAATTATGTCCATCTATTTATGGTATATAAAATTATACCAATTAACCTCACACTTAAGCCATTTATGCCAATTCTTAATATTAAATCTTTTAATATTATCCCATTGCCCCACGTTGTACGTTCGTTTATTTAACGTGAAATATACGTCAGACTCGAATAGTCTAACTTATGGAATAAAGAGAAAATATCACAACATGCATAGAATAAAAACTAGATCTAAACATAAAGGGTGAACTTGCATGTGTGAATAAGGTTTTTCATCTAAAACTTGCATAGGCAATAGTCACAAACTTGCATAAACTATGGATGTCATAGATCTCATCATAAGGTGTAAACTTGCATAGGCAATAGTCACAAACTTACATTACATGATTCATACTCCAACATATATATACTTGCATATGTAATTTATGCAACATAAACTATGGTGTAAACTTGCATCTAAACATGTAAATTAAGATCTACATGTAAACTACATATAGAGTTTTGTGTACTAGCATATAACTCACACATGTTTTAGTCTAAACTTTAGATCCAAGCTTACACATAAAATAGATGTCATGAAACACGTAAGGTTGTATATGATTCCCATTAACTTGCATATGATTCATCTCTAAATTAACATCTAAACTTGCATACATACATATGATTTAACATATGAATTATTTCCACAAACATAACCAAACTAGCATATGAAGCATCATTATGAATTAATTGTACATAAGCCAACAATTAACATAGATTTGCTACATAGATAATAACATCACAGCTTTACAAAATAAATAATAACATCATAGACTTACAACATAGATAATAATATAACGGTCAATGATTCACAACATAACCATATAACCCAAATCATAACTCAACCTAATTAAATTGTTAATTATCTTATTAAAGAAATCGAACTCACAACTCAAAGAAGGTCTTGAGTTCTGAAATCTGAGTTCTGAAATTGATTTAGCTTTCCTTTGAAGAAGACAATTTGTTGCGGTTTACACTAGAATTGAATTGATTAGCTTTTCTTCCTCTCTAATTGGTGGCGGCTATTCTATGTTGCAAGGTGACAGCATGGAGGCCATGATTCTAATTTTTATTTGATTTTAGGGTTTGAGTCTACATGTGTTTACATAGAGTTTAGAATTAATTTAGGCCATCCGATCAACCTAGATTTAACCCCAGCCATTCAGACCAGATCAGAAACCCTAATGACTCAGCAAACAGTCACCAAATCGACATCTTTCAAATCTTCCCGTGGGGGAGGGGGCAGGTCGACCCCCTGGTCGACCTGTATGGGTAGGTCGACCCCCTGGTCGACCCCCAGGTTGACCCCTTGGTCGACCTGGCCCTGGCGGGATTTTTCCCGTTTAGCCCACTCTAAGTCTGAAATTCGAATTTTTGAAATCTGTTTGAATTTTTCTGAAACTTCCGATTGCCATAACTTCTTCATACAAAGTCCAATTCACGTAAGCTCGGACTCTATCTCAACCAGAATTCCGAGACGAACACAATGGCGCAACCCGTTTCCCTTAATTCTCACATTTAAAATTAAATATTCTTCAATTCGTTACTTTAGTGTTAACAGAAATACGGGGTGTTACAGGTAGTAACCTATTAGGAACACATGTATGGAAAAATTGGAATAATAGGTATAGCCTATTAATGGGATTATAAGCATGAACATAAATTGGGGTTTTCGGGTAAAGCTTGAATTTGAGACTTGCAAATTGGATATGCCGTTAAGATCCTAGAAACATAATTAAAAATGGAATATGTTGGACAAACCATGTTTTTATGTAATTATGGAACTTGACACATGACATGAAATTTATAATTGACATATGACATCTAGAATAAACACGAACATGCTTGTGAATTGATAATTGACATATGACATCTAGAATGGACATGAACTAAACATGAAACATGGATAACTCGAGGTTAGAATGAGTTTGCGGTGTAATTCTGCCCGGAACCGCCCGGCACATCCAGTGACCGCAAACAATAGGTTCTAATGTGAGAAGTTAGTCATAACATGCTTGAAACCCGAGGTTAGATTGAGTTGTTGTGTATTCCTGCCAGAACCAACTGACACATCCAGTGACCGCAACAATAGGTCTAATATGAGAGGTTGGGAAATAATAATTAATTAATGCTAATGACACATGCCATTATGGTAAGGTTAAGCCAACATGAAATACTAGACAACACTTAACCAATTTGACTTGATATATGGGTGGGTTAAGTCAACGTGAACCACTAGATAACACTTAACCAATTTGACATGATATATAGGTAGGTTAAGTCAACATGAACTGATAGACAACACTTAACCAATTTGACTTGATATATAGGTGGGTTAAGTCAACGCAAACTGATAGATAACACTTATCCAATTTGACATGATATATAGGTAGGTTAAGTCAACACGAACTGATAGACAACACTTAACCAATTTGACTTGATATATGGGTGGGTTAAGTCAGCGTGAACTGATGGACAACACTTAACCAATTTGACATGAAGCGTGGGTTGAATTGAATACGTGATTGGGGGTTAATTCAACTTGGACACATGGCAAACTTAACCAATATGACATTATCAAAGTAGGAAAAGTGGGTAGTGATAAGATTAAATAATAGATAAACTTATCCCAGGGATAAGAAATGAATATGACTTAAGATGTAATACAAGACTCGAAGGGTGGGACGACTTATACCATGAAATAAGTTAATCTAAGCTGGAAATGTGGGAGAACACCCGTATGCTATCATTTGATAAAGAGAACTTAAGTCATGCTTGAATTCATAGGTATACCTTAGTTAAAAGGAACTAAGTAACAAACCTTAGTTAAAGAGAACTAAGTAACAGAAACTAAGTATCAAACCTTGGTTAAGAGAACCAAGTAGTAAACCTTAGTTAAGAGAACTAAGTAAATAACGGGAAAGAGAACTAAGTAGTAAACCTTAGTTAAGAGGACTAAGTTGTAAACCTTACTTAAGAAAACGAACGATTAAGAGAAATTAAGTAGTAAACCTTAGTTAAGAGGACTAAGTATTAAACCTTAGTTAAGAAAACGAAGTAGAACACGAGGAGGAGCGAACATCCATCTGATCATGAAGAAGGCTCCAACAGTCTGGGTTACAAAGCACGCGACTTCGAGGGGACGTGAGGGTACTCTTGGTATCCCTCTGTGAGGTTGCAGATGATCCTCCTGGGCTCACAGAGGTTAAGGTCGGCGTTAGAAGAAACAAGAGTATGCCTTGGTTGCAATATAAGCAACCTAAAGACTAGGATGGGCCAACGTGAGGTGGCGATATCTTGTTTAGCCCTATGATAGCACGTCGTCGTCTACCTACCATCTTGAGTCAATCGAGTACGTGAAGCGGAAAGGCGGAGAACTCCAACAGACCATATACTTGCGATATAGTTATGGGTGAGGTTTGGCCAATAGGTTTGTGGGGCATAGGGGGCCTGCGTATAGTTCTCATTCTTGATTTTCTTGGGTGCCTTTCATTAGTTGAGGGAGGGGTCAAGTGGGACCATAGCCACACACAGATAAATACAGACCTTAGCATCTGCATCGGCAGATAACTTAAAGCTCCCGACCGAGTTCCGTATTTCTTGATTAGCCCTGCCACGGGACTAGTGCCGCACATATAGAGGGCATGTGCAACTTGACATCGATAACGATTCACGACACGTACGTGGGGAAAATCTGGGAACATATATCGCTCTGGGTAGTGTGTCCTAGACTAGAGGGCATCGTTCGATAGGTAGCATAATCCCTAGTTGGACCTAGGTCGTGTAAACCCTGAATCCGAGAAGCGTTCAATAGGTAGCATAAACCCCAGTAGCCCTGGGTAGCGTAAACCCTGTTTGAATCTAGGAAGCGCTCGATAGTAAACCCTAAATTAGATCTAGGTAATACACGGAATCTAGCAAGATCAAGAGTGGCAGTCCAAACGATTCCGAGAATGGTAGCACTACACTTAAGTAGTACAGATTTACATGATGAAGCCCATACGACATACGGCAAAGGACTGTATATATACATGGAAAGGATTACACGAGTTGGGGTATCTACATATACGTTGTATTAGGTTAATCTACTTGTGGGACATGAGTATACCCTAGAGATCTAACATTGTTAACAACCTAATAACCAAGAAAATGTAACTGAACGGTATATGTAGGATTATATAGATGTTTATTCTAAGTTCACTCACAAAGAACTTATGTTCTGACCCCCTCCTCATTTCATACTTCCAAGTTAGGTTCATGACAGAGATGGTATAGCTTTGGATACTGGTTTAGCAGTATTGTTAATAAGGTAAAGCAATATTTGAATATTATACTTTATTTCGTTCCACTGTGAGATGCTTTTCTAGTTTTGACATGTTTCTTTATCTCTGTCTTTTTCCGTAGGATACCAGAGCACCCAACTCGGTTTTCGATAGATTGGATTTTTGAAGAAAAAAATTTGGTGTGTCGGAATGCGGGTTGTTACATCTGGTATCAGAGCTTCGGTTTAGTGATCTTAGGGAGATAATGAGTGAACGTATTTGTATTTTCTAAAATATAAATATATTATATATATAAACCTAAATCCATATAGTAGCCCACTAGACATGAAAAGAGTTGGGATATCTAGTTTGTACACTCAAGGAATGAACATAGGAATTTGGAAACCAGTAGGTGGTTGGGAAAGTGTACAATATGACTTGAAGCTAGAGAAAGAGAAGTATCCCATAGGATGGAAACTGAAAATTAGTATTTCAGATTAGTGGGTTTAGAAGTGTAACCTTAGAAAGTAGAAAAGGTTGAAAAATGAAAAATGGATTAGGAATATATATAGTCAAGAGAATTGAATTCGCGAAAGTGCTTAGGAAAGCCTAGTAAGTTGAAGACCCGCTTTGAGTCTAACCCAATGATAAGCTTTTAAGAACTTGAATCTGTGAAAGAGTTTGTTGTATTTTTTCAATATTTAATCTTAAAAGTATTTTGATAAATGCATGTTGGGTTTTAAATTAAAGTGGGGGTATATTGTGTAAAACAATGATTTCTTGTTTTAAAAGAATTCTCTCATAAAAAGGTGTATATTATGGAGCATAAATAACTTGCTATTTTTCATATATGAAGAGAAAGGAGTCCAAACCATGTTTTAAAAAAGAATGGAGTAGGTAAGGATTAGTGCCTAGAATAGAACGAGAGAAAGTTAAAGCTATGAATTAAACAACTGGAACCAACTAGAGATTAGTTGAGTTGAGTGATTCTCTAAGTGTAAATCTGATGTTGATTTCGGTCTTCGGGGTTGATATTTAGGGAGTTACTCTCTTGCCAATTTACAGTCAGGGATTAGCTAATATTAAACTAATGGAAAATTTCCCGTAGAATGCATAAGCATTGAGAAACATAGGTTTGTTGCTGGAGAAAAAAAAAGATAGGCTAGTAATACACAGCAAGGACTAGTAGTGACTACTAAGTAGTAAAGGGAAAGTAAGTGGGTAGATCCTGTTGTGTGCACTCGCAATTGTCTGAGATGACAAAGTCCTAAGATTCTTGGCCCATAGTAGTAGCTGTGTAGGATGCTGTTTGAGTTGAAAATAGAAAAAGCTTATTTGAAATAATAAACTTAAGTAATTGGATTAAGTCAAATAAACTAAGAAAGAGAAAAGCCTACCTAACAAGAAACAATAAATTCAGTAAGGCAACAAATGTGACGGGAAAAGAAAATGGAAATCTTAAGAAAAAGATGAATAAATATGGAATTTTTCCAAGATAAGTTGAAAAACAAAAGAAAAGTTTTCTTATGTGATTGTGCTTGGACAGGAACATAGGAAATCTTTATAGAATAGTTGTGTAAAATCCAAGTATAATTTTAAAAAAAAGACGGAGGATGTGAATTTTTCCGTTTTCGTAACATAAAGAAATCGAATTTGGAAAAGTAGATTTTTCTAAATTCGTATTTAATGATGGTTGGTAGGATTTTGGATGCGACAATTGGATGAACTATGCTCTTACTCTGTAAGAGTATGGGAAAATTTGGATGAAAAACGTTTTGGTTTTTCAAAAATATTGCATTAATAGAACTGCAAGTATATTTAGGATGTGAGCATCATGTTTTGAAAGAGTTTTTAAAATTTGCACACATACAGGTGGATCCAAATTAGGCATGCATACTTTACTGTGATGTATCTCATTTTGCACATGTGCACAATGTTTGCAACAATTGGATGCACACTTGATGGATGGATGGATATTGCGAGGGGTTATCTATTTTTACTCTTATCGAATTTCGGGGATGAAATTCTTTAAGGGTGGGAGAATGTAACACCCCGCATTTTTAATATAATTAAAAATATGTAAAAATATGTGTATATGCATAGATAGGTAAATAATGGTGATGTATAATGAAAATTAATTAATATATGGAAGAGAAGGAAAAATTAATTCGATAACAGTGTGCATAACGGAAAAGATAATAAAATAAGGATACTTAATTTAAATATCAGGAATTAAGTAAAACGGACATCACAATTGCGTTCGTCTCGAAATTCTGCTTGGAATAGAGTCCAAGTTTGTGTAAATCAGACTCCTTATAAAGGAGTTACGACCTTTAGAAGATTCAACAAAAATTCAAAATAGTTCGAAATTCGACCCAGGCAGCTGGGCGGGAAATTTCCCGCCAAAACAAGGAAGGTCGACCTAGGGGTCAGGTCGACCAGGGGGTCGACCTGGGGGGTCAACCTACACCAAGGGAGGTCGACCTAGGAGTCGACCTATCCCCAGATCTGGGCGATTTCAGTTCCCGTGACGTGTTTTGATGTGTTGTACGGATCGGATGGCTTCTAGGTCAATCTACGGGCTCTAAAACACTCTCTACACCTATAAATACATAGCAAAACCTAACCCTAATTCATAACAATTCCTTAAGATGCCTCCATGCCGCCAAACTTCAACCAAACATGGCCGCCGCCCCAAAACTCTAAATTATATTGCAAGTTCTTCATCAACTTTGGAGTTTAATCAAATCAAGTAGCAAAGTTCTTCATCAACAATTCATGCGCTTCACCAACAATCAAATAAGAGGATTAAATCAGCGTTCTACATCAACAAATCATTTATTTTCCCTAATCTAGTCAAGGTAAGTGGAATTATAATAAACTTGTTGTATAATAGTATTATTATCGTTCATCATTCCCCAGTTATAAATTCAATTCAAGATTCATGTTATAATAATTGTTATTTTATTCTCCTTCCCGTTTTTATTTTTGGATCTAGGTTATCTCGAACCTAGATGAAATATTATTTTACATACGTATGGTTGGAATATGGGAATATTGGGGAATAACTTATTTTATGCAATCGACGAATATAATCTGAAATTTGGGGAATTGTGGCATGACATTTATTATTGCAAATATTGGGACAATTGGCGGAATTTGTTTGTGACTTGAAATTAAGCCTAAAAGGTGAATAAGATTATATGTATAATCGTGGGGAAATATATTGGGAAAATATTGATTTTATGAAATTGGGTATAATGGGATTTTGGAAATTGGCATGTTTGGATATGAATAACATGGAATTGCTGAATTTGGCTGTAATTGAGTAATTTGGGTAAAAAAGATTATTTCACGAATGGTTGTATAAGCAAAGTAGAAATGGGTTAAGTAGCACTTGACATATGAACAAACTTAACCAACATATGAGGAATGATAGTAACCTATTAGGAACACATGTATGGAAAAATTGGAATAATAGGTATAGCCTATTAATGGGATTATAAGCATGAACATAAATTGGGTTTTTTTGGGTAAAGCTTGAATTTGAGACTTGGAAATTGGATATGCCGTTAAGATCCTAGAAACATAATTAAAAATGGAATATGTTGGACAAACCATGTTCTTATGTAATTATGGAACTCGACACATGACATGAAATTGATAATTGGAATATGACATCTAGAATAAATACGAACATGCTTGTGAATTGATAATTGACATATGACAGCTAGAATGGACATGAACTAAACATGAAACATGGCTAGCTCGAGGTTAGAACGAGTTTGCGGTGTAATTCTGCCCGGAACCGCCCGACACATCCAGTGACCGCAAACAATAGGTTCTAATGTGAGAAGTTAGTCAAAACGTGCTTGAAACCCGAGGTTAGATTGAGTTGTTGTGTAATCCTGCCCAGAACCAACCGGCACATCCAGTGACCGCAACAATAGGTCTAATGTGAGAGGTTGGGCATTAATAATTAATTAATGCTAATGGAACATGCTAGTATGGTAAGGTTAAGTCAACATGAAATAATAGACAACACTTAACCAATTTGACTTGATATATGGGTGGGTTAAGTCAGCGTGAACCACTAGATAACACTTAACCAATTTGACATGATATATAGGTAGGTTAAGTCACGAACTGATAGATAACACTTAACCAATTTGACTTATTATATGGGTGGGTTAAGTCAATGCGAACTGATAGATAACAGTTAACATATTTGACATGATATATAGGTAGGTTAAGTCAACACGAACTGTTAGATAACACTTAACCAATTTGACTTGATATATGGGTGGGTTAAGTCAACGTGAACTGCTGGATAACACTTAACCAATTTGACATGACACATGGGTTGAATTGAATACGTGATTGGGGGTTAAGTCAACTTGGACACATAGGCAAACTTAACCAATATAACAGTACCAAAGCAGGAAAAGTGGGGAGTGATAAGATTAAATAATAGATAAACTTATCCTAGGGATAAGAAATGAACATGACTTAAGATGTAATACAAGACTCGAAGGGTGGAATGACTTATACCATGGAATAAGTTAATCTAAGCTGGAAATGTAGGAGAACACCCGTACGCTATCATTTGATAAAGAGAACTTAAGTCATGCTTGAATTCACAAGTATACCTTAGTTAAAAGGAACTAAGTAACAAACCTTAGTTAAAGAGAACTAAGTAACAGAAACTAAGTATCAAACCTTGGTTAAGAGAACCAAGTAGTAAACTTTAGTTAAGAGAACTAAGTAAATAACGGGAAAGAGAACTAAGTAGTAAACCTTAGTTAAGAGGACTAAGTTGTAAACCTTAGCTAAGAAAATGAACGATTAAGAGAAACTAAGTAGTAAACCTTAGTTAAGAGGACTAAGTAGTAAACCTTAGTTAAGAGGACTAAGTAGTAAACCTTAGTTAAGAAAACGAAGTAGAACACGAGGAGGAGCAAACGTCCATCTGATCATGAAGAAGGCTCCAACAGTCTAGGTTATGAAGCACGTGGATTCAAGGGGACGTGGGGGTACTCTTGGTTTCCCTCTGTGAGGTTGCAGATGATCCTCCTGGGCTCACAGAGGTTAAGGTCTGCGTTTGAAGAACCAAGAGTATGCCTTTGTTGCAATATAAGCAACCTAAAGACTAGGATGGACCATCGTGAGGCGGCGATATCTTGTTTAGCCCTGTGATAGAACGTCGTCGTCTACCTACCATCTTGAGTTAATCGAGTACGTGAAGCGGAAAGGCGGAGAACTCCAACAGACCATATACTTGCTATCTAGTTATGGGTGAGGTTTGACCAATAGGTTTGTAGGGGCATAGGGGGCCTGCGTATAGTTCTCATTCTTGATTTTCTTGGGTGCCTTTCATTAGTTGAGGGAGGGGTCAAGTGGGACCATAGCCACACACAGATAAAAACATACCTTGGTATATGCATCGGCAGATAACTTAAAGCTCTCGATCGAGTTCCGTGTTTCTTGATTAGCCCTGCCACGGGACTCGGGCCGCACATATAGAGGACATGTGCAACTAGACATCGATAACGATTCACGACACGTACGTGGGGAAAATCTGAGATCATATATCGCTCTGGGTAGTGTGGCCTAGACTAGGAGGCATTGTTCGATAGGTAACATAATCCCCAGTTGGACCTAGGTTACGTAAACCCTGAATCCGAGAAGCGTTCAATAGGTAGCATAAATCCCAGTGGCCCTGGGTAGCGTAAACCCTGGTTGAATCTAGGAAGCGCTCGATAGTAAACCCTAGATTAGATCTAGGTAATACACGGAATCTAGCAAGATAAAGAGTGGCAGTCCAAACGATTTCGAGAATGGTAGCACTACACTGAAGTAGTATAGATTTACATGATGAAGCCCATACAACATACGGCAAAGGACTGTATATATACATGGAAAGGATTACACGAGTTGGGGTATCTACATATACGAGGTATTAGGTTAATCTACTAGTGGGAAATGAGTATAGCTTAGAAAGCTAACATTGTTAACAACCTAATAACCAAGAAAATGTAACTGAAATTTGTAGGATTATATAGAAGTTTATTCTAAGTCCACTCACACAGAACTTATGTTCTGACCCCCTCCTCATTTCATACTTCAAGGTTAGGTTCATGACAGAGATGGTATAGCTTTGGATACTGGTTTAGCAGTATTGTTAATAAGGTAAAGCAATATTTCAATATTATACTTTATTTCCTTCCACTGTGACATGCTTTATGAGTTTTGACATGTTTCTTTATCTCTGTCTTTTTCTGCAGGATACCTAAGCACCGAACTCGGGTTTCGATAGATTGGATTTTTGAAAAAAAAAATCGGTCTGTCGGAATGCGGTTTGTTACATCTTCAGTTAATTCTCCATTCAAAAAAGCATTGTTCACATCAAGTTGTTTTATATTCCACCCCTTACTTACGGCAACAGTTAAAATGTAACGATCCAATTTTTTTGATGTTTTAATATATAATCAATTTGGATTTAATAAAGTTTAAATCTAGATTATGAGTCCTGAATATATATAAATATGATTTTGTATTGGTAAAAATTTCAATTTTGAAAATGTATTTAGTTTATAAAGATTTTTGAATAATTATTTTTAATAAGTAATGATATTATCTAATATATTTACATTGATACAAGAATATTAAATTTGTGAAGGATGGTTTAGTCTAAAAGATGTTATTTGACTTTTTGCAAAGTATGATTTGAATTAGAGTATAAATTTTATCTAACTATCGGTTTAGAATAATCATTCAGTTTCAGTACGTGCAGTTTCAAAATATTTTATAGAATTTTACTGTAAATTTTAATTTGGAAGATAAAAGTATAATTTTCTAATGTATTTTAGGGCAACTGTGGTCCATTTTAACACTGTACAAAGCAAATAAACCAGTCTATTTTATTACTGCTTTGGGATGCTGGTACATTGTTGTACATGAAAATATTATTGTTTTCTACCATTCGCCACAAATAAAGGAACAAATAAGTAAAAGAATATGCACATAGAACTAACTATGTAAACATTATTATAAATAACATGGGAACTTGTCGCGAGGCACTTTTTCTCTTGTATATGCAAGGAACAGAAGAGGTACGTTCCATATATATTTAAAACCAAGAATTGTACCAACGCATAGGGGTTTAAGTCAGTAATGGGCAATGCATAGGAAAATAATAATAATGTATAACATAAAAAGAAGAGAATAGGACAGTTGTAATTTTTGCATCTAGGTAAGTTAACACTTGTCCAAAATTGTCTGCCAATGTGAACGTAGCTTTTATTTCTCCTACTCTACGTTTCTTCTTCTCCAATCTTATTCTTGTAAATGAAAATTTCTCAAAACTCAAGCTAAATCAAAGGAAAGAGAGATGCAAGTTCGGAAGTTCCTTTTCCCACTCCTCCTTCATCACTTCATTTAACTTCACCTTCCATTCGCGTTTCAGGCCCTCCGCCACCGTACACAAACCTTCATCGGTCCAGTTATCGGCCTCGTCTCCACTTTGCTCTTCATCCAAATGTATGGCCCCTCCTTAAACAGTAACGTCAGCCTTCAACAAAAAACCAAGCCTCACTTCTTCTTTAGCCATACTTTCCTTATATGCTATGTCCTCCATCAAGCTCCACCGCCAAGCATGCCAACTCTGGCACGGCCATAGTTGGTCCCGACATCCTGCCACCTGCGTAGGACTCCGTCACCAGTCCGCCTCGGCCTCCGCTCCTTCCTACCCTCTCTTCTAACCTGAAAATCAACATGTCCCACCCCTCTTTAAACTGTTCTGCCTATCCCTATATACACTCTCGCATCCTCTCAGCCAAAATACTCACCCCTTTACACTCGATTCAGCCCTCATATATCGAGCTACACCTAAGCCGTTTTCCAGACCTCGCCACTACTTGTTGTGCCACCTCCAAATGCCACAAGGCACACCAACCCCAGGAGCCACCTAGTTCCATCATGGCACCACATCTCGCGTGCAACTCATTTATCCTTTGTACCAGAGAACCCAAAAGAGTGTTACTACTGATCAGTATGACTATACTGGACCCCTAGAAGCTCCTTGTGTGTCCTTGTCTTTTTTTGCAAAGATTAAACCCTTTGAGTAGTAACAGCTCGTTTAAGTTTTGCCCATTCTTTTACTGTGGAAGCCGCTCTAAAAGCTGCTCTTTTGAGAACCCAGATCCATGCAAGTATGGGACCGTATTCATGTGGAGTTATGGTAGGAACAAGATATTCCACATCGGTACGATCATGGCCTCACCCGACCCGCAGCTCCGCTACTGCCCTTCTTGTTCCAATCCTGAAATCCTCGGCCATATCTTGCTTTGAGAAAATGAATATATACATTCAAGTATAAAGTGTTTAAGGGTGCGTGTGGGTATATGTATATACATACATACATACATATATATATATATATATACACACACACCCGTAAATTTCAAAGAAGCAATGCGCGTCCGTGAAGCTTAGGTGTTATCGGTCGTAGACGGGATTAGCAGTGGATACGAGGTTGTGACGGCAAAGATTTGGAGAGCTATTGGTGAGAACTTCTATTTTCATTTAATTTAAACATAGTAGAGTAATAAATTATAAATTAGTTTATAATTAAAATGAGTTGATGATTTGTTGTTGCCGATATTTGTGGTTATGTATGTAGTCTGATGAATGCTCATCAAGTTAGGGTACACTAGACACTAAGCGTTGTGGACCGTAACGCTTTACGCACAATGAAATGGGTTGATGTTGATTGTATGGATGGATTCGTGTTCATATGGTTGTTTATGATCGTGTTTATGGCTGTGTCACACACACCGTTGTGTGATTGTACGAATATTCAATTTGAATCTCCTTGCCATGAATAATGATTTTATTATTAAAATTAACAATTTGAAATTTAACTTTGAATTTGATATTTATTTGGAAATTCAGTAATAATTAAACAATATTCGCAAGAGACAGCGATTTTGAAACAATTGAATTTGGTATGCAGATACAGGATTTTTGCAAATAGTTGATTTGATCATAATAATCAAACGAATCTTAAAGATTTATTATTCATTTTAATATAAAGTGAATATTCGAAAAACTTAAAATTAATGTTTTGAAATAAAGTTGTTCTAATTGGGAATATAAATTATTATTTGGAAATTTCTTTTTATATAGTTTGAACTTCTAAAAAAATGATAAAATGAATTTCGCGAAGGCAAAGTCGTTCCGAAGTATTTTGATTGTTTATGTTTAAGTGGTTTGGTTATTATGAAAAAAAAAATCTTGAATCAGATTTAAAAATGATCAACTGATGTTTGAAAAAAAATGATTTTAAATTTGAATTAGTTTTGAAATTAGATCAAATAACAATTTGAAATATGTACCCAGCAGCGGTTGTGCAAATGTTGGGAATGATTTATTTGTGAGTAATTGAACGAAATTTGGAAATATTATTGCAATTTTTGATTTAATTTGGAATAAATATTGAAAATTTAAAATGAAGATTTTTGAAGTAAAGTAATATTTGAAACTAAAATGTAAATATAAAACATTATCGGAATATGGTTTAAAAAAATTAAAAGTGATTTGAGTTGAGATATTTGAATACCGAATGATTTTGTATCCATTTGATTTAAGATGTCTATTTTACAGCATTTTGGTAACGCTGTTAAATGTTATTAAAACGATTCATTAGAAACAATCGTGTTTTAGGATTATAAACTGTAAGCAATCATTTTAAGCTATTAAAATGGTTTGCAATTATTTTGAAAAATCTTAAGAACTTAAATTATTTCATATGGATTTGTTACTGACTTTTATGCCAAGTATTTGAAATATGAATTGTTTGAATTACCCTAAATGGAATCTAAACCAAATTGAGATTTGGAAATTTTGAAAACTCATCAAGATGACAACGAATAAGAGAATTATGTTCTAAAATATAAAATTTGAAAACGAATATTAAATTTCGAGGAAGGGCTAAGGCGATAACGGGGTTTTACGAAATTTAGGTGAATCCAACTTGGTTTGCAAATAAATTGATAATGATTTAGAAGGAGACTTAAATTCGGAATCCGAAATGATCCATAACTATTATTTTAAAATGCGTTTATTACTTGGAAAGACAGGGATTATATATATTTTCGAAAACCATTCCAAGTAATAACATGACGTGATAAAGAAACCGAAGACTTGGAAATCGATAAGTGAATTCCGTTAATCTTCAAATTATTTGGATTGACGGCTGATGTCTCATTTGGGCCGATCATCCGATACGAAGTTATAAGTGGCAAGAGATCTGAATATATTTGAATATTTTCGGATTGTTTTTCTGTTCAGTCCCAGAACGGACTTATATAGATTGTGTTTCTAACATTGAAATTTACCACATAGCACTGATTTCTGTTAATATATATCTGATTTATGGCAATATATTATCCTCGTCTCTAAGTCATATGAACTTAGAGGGTCTGCATTGATTGAAATCAGTGATATGTTGTGAATTGTCAATGTGGCATACTCGAGTTATGAAATGGGCTAGTGATGATCAAAGCATGGATTATTGAAGCATAGCTTGCTTGCTAGATGTAGCGCGAACGTGATAGGGGGTTCTCGCCATAGTGTTTGGTGGCGAGCAGTGGACTCTTACTCCTACACATCCCTGAGGGGTTGGCTGTGAACTTGAGAGGGCGGCCGTAAAAGCAAGTACACAGTACTAATGTAATGCCACAGTGTGAGGTTAGCCCACTGGATTAGGGTTGAAAAGCCTAGTCTCTTTACAGTTGGTATCAGAGCTTTGGTTTACACAAAGCAATGGGGTACGACATATTGGAAAAAATAGGACTCATCGGAGTTATAAAATCTCATTAGAGATAGGGTTAGAAATACCCTAGAATGGGATTCTGGAGTATATGTTTGAGAGAGCGTATGTTGAAAATATAAATTATTTTTGAAACTAAGTAAACAGTTTTAAAAAGTGTGATTATTTTGAAATATAAAAAGGGTTTTGAGTATATTATTGACGTTAGGATTGGCCTATGGAGTATATAAAGATATAAAGATTTTGAATGTATGCCTAGCTAACATATATACCAAGTCCTAAATATATTAGATATATATAGAATCACACTCTAGTTGCTTGAAGATGATCCTGTTGATGACTGCAGCATCATCAGTATTTATTTCCGATTTTCGAAAGTGGGATAACTATATGGTTCCGATTTAAACGTCGAGAAATACTTAAAGCCGTTTGATAAGGGTTTGAAATTGCTTGGATAAATTTTAATAAAACATTTTGATAAATAAATATGAAATGAATTTGATAAGCAAAAGTGAATAATTGATGTATTCCTAGCCTGTAAAATATAAATTGAATTCGTAGTTGAATAAAATATAAACAGTAATGAATGTTTGAAAATAATTCTACTTCTTCGCTCGTTGGTGTTTTGCATTTCCTTGCCCCGGCATTATCTTCTATTTATCATTACCCAGCTAATACCTTCGTGATAGTCCAATTCTATCTCTAAACCCTCCTTTTGCCTTACCTCGACCAATCTATGGACCTGTTAGAGTAATGACATAGTTATGGATGTGAAAATAGGAAATTTGAATTATCTCCTCTTTGAATTAGTAGTAGGTACAATGAATTTCAAAAATGTTAAATTTATCCAATATGTCACTTTTGCAACATGATTTGAAATTATTTCCATGGAAACTTGATATAGTCTATAAATTGAAATGGTTTATAAATCCTATGAATTGGGATTTGTAAAGTTTAAATTTGTACAATATTGGATTCTAGCTAAATTGTATTGTAAAGTGGAAAATTCTGATTTCCATCTATTGAACAAAGTTGGTTTCCAAGTTATTTGGATGTAGAGTTCGATGACTTGAAATCCCGATATTTTGAAAGTGTTCAGAAAAACAACAATAATATGATTTGAAAATATTTGTAAATTATTGTTGCGAAATGATTTATAACTTCGGGATATGAAATGAAATTATTTGTTACCAAGATTTGAGTAACCCATGACTAAAGAAAGGTATGACGTCCGGAGAGACATTATTTATTTATATTGATACGCGCGTAGGCCGTGCCTAGTGGCCTTGTCATTGGGAGAAACCTCTCGACTTGGGACATAAATGTTTAACATAGAATCTTTGAAATTTCCGAAATGATTTTGGTTTTGAAATCCCGAAGAAAGTATGATTCAATATAAAACGAAATTATAGTATTTCGCATGTTTTGAAAATAAAACTGGGATTTTGAGTCGAAGAAATCACTTTGATTTCAAGTTTAATTTAAATTAGATTTTTGATAAAAACATTTTTGATAAGGTTTAAATTCTATTGTTTATTTTATTTATTTAAATATAGTACTAGTATAAGGGATGATAAATATATATACAGGTATAATTTTTCCGATCTCTCCTTTTCAAGGACGAAAAGTTATAAGGGGGGAGATTGAAACGATCCAATTTTTTTGATGTTTTAATGAATAATCAATTTGGATTTAATAAAGTTTAAATATAAATTATGAGTCCTGAATATATATAAATATGATTTTGTACTGGTAAAAATCTCAATTTTGAAAATGTATTTGGTTCATAAAGATTTTTGAATAATTAATTTTAATAAGTAATGATATTATCTAATATATTTACATGGATATAAGAATATTAAATTTGTGAAGGATGGTTTAGTTTAAAAGATGTTATTCAACTTTTTGCAAATTAAGATTTGAATTAGAGTTTAAATTTTAACTAACTATCGGTTTAGAACAATCATTCAGTTTCGGTATACGTAGTTTCAGAATATTTTATAGAATTTTACTGTAAATTTTAATTTGGAAAATAAACATATAATTTTCTAACGTATTTTAGGGAAATTGTGGTCCACTTTAACACTGTACAAAGCAAATAAACCGGTTTATTTTATTACTGCTTCGGGATCCTGGTACATTGTTGTACATGAAAATATTATTGTTTTCTACCGTTCACCAGAAATAAAGGAATAAATAAGTAAAAGAATATGCACATGGAACAAACGATGTAAACATTATTATAAATAACATGGGAACTTGTCGTGAGGCACTTTTTCTCTTGTATATGCAAGGAACAGAAGAGGTACATTCCAAGTGTATTTAAAAGCAAGAATAGTACCAACGCATAGGGGTTTAAGTCAGTAATGGGCAATGCTTAGGAAAATAATAATAACATATAACATAAAAAGAAGAGAATAGGATAGTTGTAATTTTTGCATCTAGGTAAGTTAACACTTGTCCAAAATTATCTGCCAATGTGAACGTTGCTTTTATTTCTCCTCCTCTACGTTTATTCTTCTCCAATCTTATTCCTGTAAATGAAAATCTCTCAAAACTCAAGCAAAATCAAAGGAAAGAGAGGCGCAAGTTCGGAAGTTCCTTTTCCCACTCCTCCTTCATCACTTCATTTAACTTCACCTTCCACTCGCGTCTCAGGCCCTCCGCCACCGTACACAAACAGCCATCGGTCCAGTTATCAGCCTCGCCTCCACTTTGCTCTTCATCCAAACGTATGGCCCCTCTTTAAACCACTAACGTCAACCTTCATAAAAAAAACCAAGCCTCACTTCTTCTTTAGCCAAACTTTCCTTATACGCTCTGTCCTCCATCAACCTCCACCGCCATGCATGACCTCTCCGGCACGGCCACAGTTGGTCCCGACAGCCTTCCACCTACATAGAACTCCGTCACCAGTCCGCCTTAGCCTCCGCTCCTTCCTTACCCTCTTTTATAACCTGAAAATAAACAAGTCCCTCCCCTCTTTAAACTGTTCCGCCTATCCCCATATATACTCTCGCAACCTCTCAGCCAAAATACTCACCCCTTCGCACTCGATTCAACACTCGTATGTCGAGCTACACCTGAGCCATTTTCCAAACCCCGTCACTACTTGTGGTGCCACCTCCAGATGCCACCAGGCACACTAACCCCGCTAACCACCTAGTTCCATCATGGCACCACATCTCGCATGCAACTCATTTATTCTTTGTACCAGAGAACCCAAAAGAGCGTTGCTACCGATGAGTATGACTATACTGGACCCCTAGAAGGTCCTTGTGCGTCCTTGTCTTTCTTTGCAAAGATTAAACCCTTTGAGTAGTAACAGCTCATTTAAGTTTTGCCCATTCTTTTACTGTGGAAGCCGCTCTGAAAGCTGCTTTGAAAGCTCCTCTTTCGAGAATCTAGATCCATGCAAGTACGAGACCGTATACAAGTAGAGTTATAGTAGGAACAAGATTTGCCACATCGGTACGGCCAGGGCCTCACCCGACCCGTAGCTCCGCTACTGCCCTTCTCGTTCCAATCCTGAAATCCTCGGCCTTATCTTGCTTTGAGAAAATGGATATGTACATTCAAGTATAAAGTGTTTAAGGGTGTGTGTGTGTGTATATACATACATACATATATATATATATATATACACACACACACACACCCGTAAATTTCAAGGAAGCAATGCGTGTCCGTGAAGCTTGGGTGTTATCGGTCGTAGATGGGATGAGCAGTGGATACGAGGTTGTGACGGCAAAGATTTGTAGAGCTATTGGTGAGAACTTCTATTTTCATTTAATTTAAACTTAGTAGAGTAATTAGTTATAAATTAGTTTATAATTAAAATGAGTTGACGATTTGTTGTTGCCGATATTTGTGCTTATGTATATAGTGTAATGAATGCTCATCTAGTTAAAATACACTAGACACTAAGCATTGTGGACCGTAACGCTTTACGCACAATGAAATGGGTTGATGTTGATTGTATGGATGGATTTGTGTTCATATGGTTGTTTATGATTGTGTCATACATATCGTTGTGTAATTGTACGGATATTCGATTTGAATCTCCTTGCCATGCAAATAATGATTTTATTATTAAAATTAACAATTTGACATTTAACTTTGAATTTGATATTTATTTGGAAATTCGGTAATAATTAAACAATATTCGCAAGAGATGGTGATTTTGAAACAATTGAATTTGGTATGCAGATACTGGATTTTTGCAAATAGTTGATTTGATCACAATAATCAAACAAATCTTAAAGATTTATTGTTCATTTTAATATAAAGTGAATATTTGGAAAATTTAAAATTAATGTTTTGAAATAAAGTTGTTCTAGTTGGGAAAATAAAATATTATTTGGAAATTTCTTTTTATATAGTTTGAACTTCTAAGAAAATGATAAAATGAATTTCGTATAGACAAAGCAGTTCCGAAGTATTTCGATTGTTTATATTAAAGTGGTTTGGCTATTATGAAAAAATATTCTTGAATCAGATTTAAAAATGATCAACCGATGTTCGAAAAAACGATTTTAAATTTGAATTTGTTTAGAAATTAGATCGAATAACAATTTGAAATATGTACCCAGCAGCGGTTGTGCAAATGTTGGAACTAATTTATTTGTGAGCAATTGAATGAGATTTGGAAACATTATTGCATGTTTTGATTTAATTTGGAATAAATATTGAAAATTTGAAATGAAGATTTTTGAAGTAAAATAATGTTTGAAAATAAAATGTAAATATAAAACTTTATCGGAATATGGTTTAAAAAAATTAAAAGTAATTTGAGTTGAGATATTTGAATACCGAATGATTTTGTATCCATTTGATTTAAGATGGCTATTTTACAGCATTTTGGTAACGCTGTTAAATGTTATTATAACGATTTGTTGGAAACAGTCGCGTTTTCGGATTATAAACTGTAAGCTATCATTTTAAGTTGTTAAAATGGTTTGCAAGTATTTTGAAAAATCTTAAGAACTTAAATTATTTCATACGGATTTGTTACCGACTTTTATGCCAAGTATTTGAAATATGAATTGTTTGAATTACCCTAAGTGGAGTCAAAACCAAAGTGAGATTTGGAAATTTTGAAAACTCATCAAGATGATAATGAATAAGAGAATTATGTTCTAAAATATAAGATTTGAAAATGAATATTAAATTTTGAGGAAGGGCTAAGGCGATAACGGGGTTTTATGAAATTTAGGTGAATCCAACTTGGTTTGCAAATAAATTGATAATGATTTAGAAGGAGATTTAAATTCGGAATCCGAAATGATCCATAACTATTGTTTTAAAATGTGTTTATTACTTGGAAAGACCGAAATTGGATATATTTTCGAAAACCATTCCAAGTAATAACACGACGTGATAAAGAAACCGAAGACTTGGAAATCGATAAGTGAAGACCATTAGTCTTTGAATTATTCGGATTGACGGCTGATGTCTTGTTTGGGCCGATCACCCGATACGAAGTTATAAGTGGCAAGAGATCTGAATATATTTGAATATTTTCGGATTGTTGTTCCGTTCAGTCCTAGAACGAACTTATATGGATTTTGTGTCTGACATTGAAATTTACCACATAGCATTGATTACTGTTAATATATATCAGATTTGTGGCAATATATTATCCTCGCCTCTAAGTCATATGAACTTAGAGGGTATGCATTGATTGAAATCAGTGATATGTTGTGAATTGTCAATATGGCATACTCGAGTTATGAAATGAGCTAGTGATGATCAAAGCATGGGTTATTGATGTGTAGCTTTGTGTATATCGTGACATCGTCAAACCTCACACCCCCAATTTGATGGTAACCTGGCGGTTAGGTTGTATACATAATCTCTAGTGAAATTCGAAAGCTACGGCAGTCGATCTTACCTTGAAACCTGAGGGAATAAAGTATATACGGTGTCCGATGTCTGGATGTTATCCAGGATATATATTTTTGCGCTATGTTTTCGGTGTCTGTTGTCTGGATGTTAACTGGGAATACTTAGCTTTGTGTCCTCTAGTGATCTTTCGTGTCAGGAACCATCATGTTGGAAACCCAACCTCCAATACGAGCCCATGCGATTTTGATTGTATACCTATATGTCAATATAACCAATTGGGGTTATGGGGGCTATGATTCTATATTTATTTGTGAAATGGTTTTCGACTTATGTTTTAATGATAAAATTAAAAGAGGATTTTACGAATTGAAGCATATTTGGTTATCATAAGACAAAACTCACTCATATTGTGTGCGTTTGCATTGTGTGATGTGGGACGAGATTATGATAGCTTCATTTTCCAAAGTCATTGCGAATTTCTGTGCATGCGAATTCACATGGAATAAACCCGTTCCGCGTTAGCGGCGTGGTCCGGTGAATTATCCCAACATTAAAATAAACCAAAATAATAACTGTTTTGCATTCTCACACCAGTCCCACGACTGACCTAGAGTTTAATTTTTCCCATCTAAACTCTGGGTGCCCATTATTTTTGCATGGGAAACTAGTAGTTTAGTCTGCAGATTTAGCTTTTGGAGCTGGATTCAAATTTGGAGATAGAGATACGTTTTGAGATTTTACTTCTTCCGCCGTGAGCCTTTTTTTTCTTCTGCTGAGCTTATGTTGTACTCTGATTCATGGTAACTCTGATGTAAAGTTTGGTAATGAAATAAAAAGTTCTGTTTCGTGTTCAAATATGTTAGTACCCATAACTATCCGTCTTTATGAGCGATTTAAGTTGGTTTAATTACCGGCGAAAATTGAACAAAAAGGCGGGTCGCTACAAAAAATTATCCTAATAGTAGTGGTTTTTATAACTGGAGAAAAATTTCCATTGAAATCAAAACCAAATTGTTGTGCATAACCTTTAGCTACCAGTCTGGCTTTGTGTTTGTCAATAGATCCATCAGCCTTTCTTTTTATCTTATATACCCATCTACAACCAATTACATTCTTGTGTGCTGGTGGTACAACAAGTTCCCAAGTTTTCTTTTTTATAAGAGCTACATATTCTGTATCCATGGCCTTTTTCCAATTTCTCGACTTTAGTGCTTGAGTGAAATTAAGTGGTTTAGTTTCTGTGATAGCCACATTATAGACTTTTGGTTTAAAAATACCACTTTTTGATCTAGTAGTCATGTGATGCCTGCTTTGATGTTGTAGTGCCTGTTGTGATTGTTGTTCCTGTTGTGATATCCTTGTACTGCTGTTGTTTTGCCTGATATCATCATCATCAGTGTTGTGCATGTTATTATCATCTTGACTTATTTCTATGTCATCTGAATTTCTTTCTTCTGATCCACTGTTGTGCATACTTGTTTCTCTTATATCCTCAGCTTGTGTGCCTGAATGTTCATTGTCTTCAAATTGTTTCAAGAGTAACTGGTCTAAACTCCACAGTCTTGATAGATTCCACTCTATTGTCTTCTTTGGAATTATGTCTTTCTGCATAAGGAAATTTTCTTTCATTAACTATCACATGTCTTAAGACATAAATTCTACCATTCTTGTCAAGACATTTATAACCTTTTTGATTTTGAGCATAGCCAATAAATGTGCACGACTTGGCCTCATACTTAATTTATGTTTATTATAATTTCTCAGACATGGAAAACACGGACAACCAAATATTTTAACAAACTTATACTCTGGTGTAACATGGTATATCATCTCATGTGGAGTCTTATTATCTAGGATCTTAGTGGGTAACATGTTAATATGAAAAACTAAAGAAAAAAGGCATCATTCCAATACTTCATGGCTAATGAGCTTTGTGATAACAATGTTAAACCAATTTCTACAATGTATCTGTGTTTTCTTTCAACCAAACCAATCTGCTCAGATGTGTGAGGACATGTTAATCTGTGTTTAATTCCTCTTTTAGCAAAATAATCAGCAAAAGGTTTGAATTTTGCCCCACTATCTGTTTGCAAAATATTGACAGTACAATTAAGTTGCTTTTCAGCATGAGTTATAAATTGTATAATTGTGTTAGAAGTTTCAGATTTATTTTTTAGCATATATATCCAAGTATATCTCGAGTAGACATCTACAAAAGAAAGATAGTACTTGTGCCCCTAATATGAATTTAGAGGTGTTGGCCCCCATAAATCTACAGCTACAAGATCCAATGGCTTGTTATACCTGGTTTCAGAATTACTAAAAGGAAGCTTGTGGCTCTTGCCAAGCTGACAATGTGTACATGTGTGTTTAACAGATGCATTTTTAAAAGCAATATTATTAATAGATAAAAAAGTTCTGACAGTTTCAAATTTTGGATGACCAAATTTCATATGCCATAAATTAATATTATCTAAAACATTATTTCTATTACAATGCTTATTACTACTGCAGTCATTATTACTACAAGCATCCACATTGTTTTCTGTAAAGTGCATTAGGTAGACTACCTTGTAGTAATATTTCATGACATAGAATATCTTTGACTAAGCAAATTTTTGGATGAAATTCAAAATATACACAATTATCACTAGCAAATTTTCATACACTTAAAAGATTTTTATTTATGGTAGGAACCCTTAGTATGTTATTTAGTTGAAGTTGTCTTTTACTAAAAATAGTTCCTTTGCCAATATGTGTTATATTTGCAGTCTCACCATTGCCCATATATAAATATTTCATTCCTGAGTAATCTTTGCTACGAATGTTTAAAATTTGAAGATTATTTGTAATATGATGGATTGAACCTGAGTCTGGATACCATTTGTCAAAGTTACCTTCAACACCCTTATCAGCATTATTACTGCCTTGACTATCATTGTTGCCTATGCTTGAGTTTACTGTAGCAAAATTTTCTTGTGCTTCTTTCTGAGAAAAACTGCTTAGACTGCTTTGATAACTATTATCTGGATTGTACTTGAAGTAACATTTATTTGCCATATGACCAAATTTTTGACAAATTTGACATTTTACACGATTTTTATTATTCCATCGACCTCTTCCATGACCTCTCTGAGACTAGAAACCCCATCTTTATGCTTGAAAACCTCCTCTTTGTGATTGATAACCTCTTGAATACTGACTTTCTTGTCTGTTTGAATCATTGTTGTTGATGTTTTTTTGTTGATTACTTTTAGTTGTCGCATAGTTGACAGAAAAATCACCTTATATGGTTTTTCGTTGTTCAATCCTTCCTTCATGAGCAAGTAGAGCTAATCGAACAAACTGCAAGTCGGGTAATGTTTGCTGAGTAGCAATAACAGTTATTAATGAATCATATTCTTCATCAAGTCCACCAGTGATAAACAATATTTGTTCACTATCACTTATCTTATGTCCAACAACATTTAATCTATCACAAGTTGTGACACCCCACGTCCGTTAATGTCACTCACTAAGGGAATGCATTAAGTTTCATGAAGCGTTATAGGTAAACAGACACATAATAATTACAAGATAGATATAAATAAGATAGCAGCGGAAAGTTTAAACTATTATTTCAACATAAAACATAATACCGTGGTCCACAATATCATAAGTCACAAAAACCATTACAATAAAATAACTTCTGTCTTGCATCATCAGAGTACATAAGAACATAAAAACATGATTCCCCAATTGAAAGAGTTAAGCGATAGTAGAGACAAGAACTTGAGCCATACTTCAGAAGTAGCTCCTAGCAAGATGATATCTGAGTCCTGACCAAGCCTGAGTGTTTCCTCTCGGAGAACCTAGGGGGAGGGAACGGAAGAAAGAAGGAGAAACAAAAGGGTCGGACATAAAGTCTGGCGAGTCTAGGTAATTTTAGCCAGTAAATAAATAAAAGTAACATGATAGACATATAAAGTGGATAAGAGAGATCACTACATAAATGGCAGGTGTGACAAGGTAGACAGGGTAAGGTGTATATACTTCTCTAATGATTACTCTACACTATTACTAGTATAACCAAAAATGAGAGGATCCCTTCTACTATAAGGTGGTAGACTCAGGGTGTATGTCCAAAATATACCCTAACCACTACCCTAATCGATCGGCTCCCTACTCCGTAGATACCCTGTGTTGGCCCCACAGTAGGAGGTATCACTTCCTAAAGTAGCAACCCTTCATTTCCCAAGATGTGCACAACCATATCTACTGGTGTCACGGTCATCTTATCCCCATCTGCCCGACCCATGCATGCACAAGGCCCGGTCGGTTTGCACCGCCCACATCGTCCGTCACATTTGGATCTCTTACAATCTGTCAGTAAGCGTGCCCCTTCTCCGCCTAGTACGGAGTACTTTATTTTATACCTACTCCGGGTTACTAACTGAAATGGGTCCCACACAATATGATACAAGCTCTCCCCTTTATCTTATATCCCCCACTAGGTTTTTCACTGATTATGTATACCACTAGGTGTCTTTAATTACATAGCCCAATTCAGTTATGCTTACCCTAAAAGGTGACTTCAATTACATAACTTTATTATTTTCTCTGGTTATGTATACCACTAGGTGTCTTTAATTATATAACCTTATCGGGTGAAGTTCGTGGGCCTATATATGTAAATATTACACACCCCCTCCAAATTTACTTAACCCATCCACTATTTCAATCAATTTATTTAACCCTAACCTTAGTTCAATATCATACAATCCCTATGGATTAGATTTGGTTAAGTAGTCCAATTCATTACCATGTCCGTTTATGGCCTACAACGTGTGGATGCTGGTTATGTCGGTCGGGTCCGGGCAGTCTTATTCCAAAGTTGGGCCTAACCTCATGTCTTACCCGATTCGTATTTGCATACATAGTCCTCCTACATTAGGTTCAACATTAGTGGCTGCTGGATATGCCAGTCAGGTCCGGGCAGACTTCCACCACTAATGCAACCTAACCTCGTGTCATAAGTACAATTACAATTCCTAATTGTAATTACTAAACATTCCATTTTTTATTAATTAATACTTTCCTTTTATAGGTGTTAATACCCATTTTACCTAATAATTTGAATTATATGTCCAAAAATGTTCATATTCAAATTATGCCAATATTAACCCTTTTTCCCCGTTCCTTAACTAGCACCCTCACAAAATTGGCAGCATGCCTAGGCTAGACAATAGCCTAGTCATAAACGATAATAGGTAAAATAATAGGAATATAACCAAAGTGATCATCTTGGCATAAACATAAACTAGCATGATAATAAGGTGAACATACATACTGGCATGGACATGAAATTGTCATCATAACAAGGTGGACATAAAACTAATGAAGGGTTGGTAGTCAATAGATTCTTACATAACTATGGTGTCACAATAAGCACAGTAAGATATAAATTTGCAATTTAGATGTCCAACCGATTTAGATCTAACATAATAACACAAGGTGATAAATTAAATCACATAATTCAGATCTAGAGGTTCAAATAGATCTAACATGATAACACAAGGTGATGATCTAGATCTGACTAACAGTTTCAATGTCCACATAAATTAGATCTACTAGTTTAGAAATAGATCTACACAAATCCACATCATACCATGTCATAGAAGAAACAGTTAAGATAAAGATTTAGATTCCTAACCAATTCAAGGTGGCATATGTCCATGATTTACATAAATGATTAGATCTATCCAATGATATAACTATCCAAATTAACAGGTTTATATTAACCACAATATAGTTACAAACCAAGATCCACAATAATAACATAGTAGAATAATCACGAATGAATTGGATCTAGAGAAATAAATTTATCATGACATAGCATAGGATATGATAATAGCATGATTCAAGGTTTACAATGTATCCAAATCACAGTCTTTCATAGTTTACTTCTTTTCATTTATACCTAAAAATAATTAGAAACTTACAGCGTTAGGTTTAGAGAATAGAGAAAGAATGGATCTTGGATCTCTGGATTTGATTTGCCTTAGTTGATAGAAGAAGGTAAGGGATCCAGTTCAATTCGCACAACCGCATACTTTAGCTTCCATTGATTCTTTGTGAAGAAAACAAGAGAATTGAGGTATATTTATAACTGCAGAACCCTCTGGAACCAACTGCCACATAAGCCCTACGTTGAATCAGGTTGCGGGTCGCCTCCACTTGGAAAAAGGCCCGAATACCCAAAAAATATTCTGGGTGCACTTTACAGGTGCGCCAGTGTAAAATTGCCTTGGCGCACTTGTGAAGTGCACCAGTTATACCTGTTTTGATTTTCAAACTTTTATCGTTCGTAACTTCTTCATATGTTAACCGTTTTACACAAACTAGGTGTCTATCCTGACCAGAATTTCGAGATGGACATAATGACGTAGTCTATTTCCCTTAATTCTTAATATTAAATTAATTAGTATTTAATTTATCCTCTTTAATGTTAATAAAATTACGGGGTGTTACATTCCCCCCTACTTAAAGGATTTCGTCCCCGAAATCACCAAGTTGAGAAGAATGCATATCCTACCATCCATCATCCATCTACTCATCCATCAATCACTTGCATCCATTGTCCTTAAGGATTTCTAATGCTTACATGGATATATGCAAAGGTGTGTGTATATGTCACAATACTAATGTGAAGATCAGGTTGTCTACTGATTCAGCTGACCTCGTTGATGCAATGTATGTTAGTGCCATGAATCCAATATGTATGCAAAGAAGCCTATTATAACTTGCAATCTCTATATGTGTGCACATTCATTCGTCCAAATGCAACATCCATATGCTAGTTCATCCATTTCCATCCATAAAAGGAAAAAAATGAACACACATCCATATGTAGTATGAGAGTGATTGAGCCAATCTAGTGCCTAATGTGTGTGTATATGCATCCATAGGCAAACACTTGCATCCGTCAATCATAACATGTCTTAAACACATGTTTATATCCATAGGATTCCTATCTAAATGTTGAAAAATACTATGGATAAGATATACTTAAATGATAGAAACAAGTACTGACAAAGCTTTGGGTAAAGGTGTTAAGAACATACCCTTGAAAAGAAAAGGGTACGAAGCACGAATCTTGTCTTCGGTCTCCTAAGTCGTATCCTATGGGTTATCTCCCCGTTGAACCTTTAGCAACTTGATCTCTTTATTATGTCGATTCTTAATTTTTGATCCCAGAATACGAGTAGGGACTCGTCTAACTGTCGCCTCCCGTTCCACTTCGACTTCTTCCAACACACTCGGCTCAACGATTACTATGGTGTCATACAGGAACTTCCGCAGATGGGAAACATTGAAAACATCATGAACGCCAGATATATTGTCTGGGAGATTTACTCGATAGGCCATTTAGCCAATCCACTCGGTTATAGGAAATGGACCCACAAACTTAGGTGCCAACTTCCCAACTGATGCGAAGCGAACCACATTCTTAGAGGTGACACTTTGATAAAAACGAAGTCTCCTACTTCAAATTTGAGGTCAGTCCTTCTCTTGTCTGCATAGGATTTCTGCCTATCTTGAGCTGTCTTCATCCAGCATCGAAAAAGGTCAATCTTTTCGGATGTTTCCCTAACCATATCTAGTCCAAGTAATAAACATTCTGTAGACTCCCACCAACAAGTTGGTGATCTACACGGTCGTCCGTACAATGCTTCGAAGGGTGCCATGCCGATGCTAGCTTGATGACTGTTATTATAGGCAAAATCTACTAAAGGAAAATGCTCTTCCCAAGTCCCTCTGAAGTCTAGGATGCACAACCTCAAAAGATCTTCAAGAATCCTGTTCACCCTCTCTGTCTGTCCATCAGTTTGAGGACGATAAGCGGTACTCAAACACAACTGTATACCTAATGCTTCTTGCAAGCTCCTCCAAAATTGCTGGTAAAAATGGGGTCACGATCGCTCACGATGCTGGAAGGTACTCCATGAAGATGAACTATCTCTCGGACATAAATTGATGCCAACCATAGTGTCCTCCTCTTACTCTTAATTGGAATAAAATGAGCGCTCTTAGTGAGTCTATCTACCACAACCCAGATACTAGTGTTGCCTTTTTTCAACCTAGGCAAACCATCTATGAAATCCATAGAGACGCTCTCCCATTTCCACTGCGTAACCTCCAACGGATGAAGTAATCCACCGGGCTTCTTTTGCTCGGCTTTGACTTGCTGGCTAACTAAACATTGAGAAACAAATTCGGCCCCATCTTTCTTTATCCTAGCCCAAAAGGAAACCCTCTTCATGTCCCTGTACATCTTATCACCGCCTGGATGAATGGTCATCTTAGAATGGTGGGCTTCTTCTAGGACTGCCTTTATCAAGCTTCTAGTTTGAGGAACTCAAAGCCTTCCATCTCGTCGCAACCACCCATTTTCATCTATGGCATATCTGCTGAGGTGACTAGAAGTCTCCCTCTTCTGAGCTTATCTATGATGTCTAGAATCTATGGGTCACCTTGTTGCAAAGCTACTATCTGGTACATAAGAGTCGGTCGTATCTCCAAAGATGCAAACAAATCAGGAAAAATCTCGATGGAGGATCTAAAATAAAAAGCTGATATGAACACCAAGTTCTTTCTTTCCACATACAGAAGACTTAGGGCCACCCTATGCCTACTTAGTGCGTCTATTACCACATTACCCTTGCCATGATTATAAGAAATCTCAAAATCATAAGAAGCCAGAAACTCCATCCACCACTGTTGCCTTAAATTGAGATCCTTCTGCGAGAAAAAATACTTGAGAGATTTATGATCGGTGTATAACTCGAACTTCTCTTCAAGTAAATAATGACGCAATGTCTTTAACGCAAACATTACGGCAGCTAGTTCAAGATCATGGGTGGGGTAGTTCTTTTCATGAGCTCTCAACTGTCTACTACCATAACACACTACTTTCCCTTCTTGCATTAGAACCGCACCAAGCCCTATACCACATGCATTAGTGTAAATAGTAAACACTTTATTCCCGTCAGACAAGGTCAAGACTGGGGCTGTTGTCAGAGCCCTCTTCAGTCATTGGAAAGAAATGTCACAGTCTATATTCTATGAGAATGCCATGTTCTTCTTTGTCAGCCTGGTGAGTGGGGCTGATAGCTTGGTGAAGTCCTTAATGAACTTCCTATAGTAACCTGCCAACCCAAGAAAACTTCTCACCTCGGTTGCATTTTTAGGAACCTGCCAATCTTGCACTGCAACCACCTTCGTGGGATCTATAGCTATCCCTTCTTTAGAGACCACATGCCTAAGAATCTGATCTCTTTTCTCTAAAAGTGGCATTTGGAGAATTTTGCTTTAAGCTGTTGGTCACGGAAAATTTTCAAAACTTTTTTCAAATGCTAGACATGCTCTTCTTCGCTCTTGGAGAAGATCAAAATATCATCAATGAAAACTACGGCAAATTTGTTTAGGAACTCCCGAAACACCCTACTCATCAGATCGACAAAATAGGTTGGTGCATTCGTCAGCGCAAAAGGAATAACTAACCATTCAAAGAAACCGTCTAGATTCCTAAAGGCAGCCTTATCTATGCTGTCCTCAGCCACCCTCAACTGATGGAACCCCGTGGCCAAGTCTAACTGAGAAAATACCGAGGCACCAACAAGCTGGTCAAATAAATCATCAATCCTCAGAAGCGGGTGCCTATACTTCTTAGTGAGTTTATTCAGCTCTCTATAATCAACACACAAACGAAGCGAACCATCCGCCTTAGTTGCGAATACTACTGGAGCACCCCATTCAGATATGCTTCGTCTGATAAACCCTTTCTCAAATAGCTCCCCTACTTGCATACTTAGCTCCCTCCTTTCCCTTGGAGCCATATGGCGCACGGGCAATGCAACTGGCTTTGCATTGTCCACCAAATATATACGAAAGTCAATCTCGTGCCTTGGAGGTAAACCTCGAACCTCATTAAAAACATCGTAAAAATCTCAGACTACTGGAACAGATTGTAGATTGTCGATAGATGCATCAAGAGACTCTAGGAAACTAAGCATAACCGACCCTTGTGGGTCACACAAAATCTTGAGGGTTCTCCCATGATAAGTCAGAAGCCTAACAACCCTCTTCTCACAATCCAGAATGGCACCATACATGGTAAGTCAATCCATTTCTAGAATCAACCCATAACCCATAAACCTGAGCACATACGCATCGCATTCAAACTCGACGCCCAACACGAATATTTTCAAACCCCGACAAATTATAGATAAATGAGCCGAACCACCAATAAGGTTTGAAACAACTACGAGATCCACTACCATACTAGTAACTAAGTGCAGAGATTCAACTACAGAACTTGATATAAATGAATGTGAGGTACCAGAATCAAAAAGTGTTCTAATAGGATGATTTGAAAGAGAAAATAAACCTTCCACAGAAATTTTTCTGCCTCTATCAGGAGCACTGGTCGCGAGAGCATGCACCTGCCCTCCAGAATTTCTTGCGCTTTGACCTTGTCCCTGTGATCCTCGTTTCTTCAGGCACTCTTTAGCAAAGTGTCCGGCCACTCCACAGTAGTAGCAAGAGTTCTTCCTTCTCTTACAGTCTTTAACCAGATGACCTTACTTCCTACAATGGTGACATTTTATCTTATCCTTGCCTTTATCATTTTTCCCTCCTTTCTTCTGCTGTTGTTGTTATTGCTGCTGCTGCCGCTTCTTGGGCCACACCTTCCAATTTTGCGACGTCTCCTCAGCCTTCTTTTCTCCCTTGTCTTCCTCATGCATTAGGATTATATCGACAAGCTTTTCAAAAGTGTCACCCATTGGAATATGGGACATGGCTAAACCATGTAGAGGCTCATTCAGCCCTTTAGCAAACCGCAAAGCCCTTTTGTGCGGCGTATTCACCAACTCTAAACCAAACCTTGCTAGCTGGTTGAATTTATTCACATACTCTTTTGCCATCAAGTTTCCTTGTTTGAGTGCTAAGAATTTCTCCATCTGCATGTTGCTTTCAGCTTGGGAAGAAATTTCATTTCATCCAAAATCTCCCCAAGTTTCCACCGGACGTCCAGCTTGAGTGACTTCCCACCAAAATAAGGCTTCGTCCTTAAGTAGCCAGGCGGGTAACCGAACCTTCCTTCTATCCTCTACGAATGTCCCATTCCCATGGAGTGGCTTCCCTCCCATAGCATGGAAGTCCTTGTAGATCTTGGCGAAGTTATCTGCTCTTTGAGGGGGAGGAGGAGGAATGACTGGTGCAGCTAGGGGAGGAACATTTCGTTGGCCTTCGGCAGGTGCCATGGCCTCCAAATATCTACGAAACCATCCGGGTATTGTGATGCCCTCTGGGATATTGGGAATGTTTTGTTCCCTAGACATGCTGACAAAGGAAAAAGGAAAAAAATTAGATAAAGGACCGAATGATACTACATATGGCTTTTTGGGGAATGTTTCTCAAAACAAACTTTTCTTTATGAAAATTCTTTCTTTTAAAACCTTTTTGAAAATAGTTTTCAAAAACTTTTATCTAATCTAGTAACCTTCAGCTCTGATACCAAGTGTGATACACCATGTCCGTTAATGTCACTCACTAAGGGAATGCATTAAATTTCGTCAAGTGTTATAGGTAAACAGACATAGAATAATTACAATATAGATATAAATAAGATAGCAGTAGAAAGTTTAAACTTTTATTTCAACATAAAACATATTACCGTGGTCCACAATATCATAAGTCACAAAAACCATTATAATAAAATAACTTCTGTCTTGCATCATCGGAGTACATAAGTACATAAAAACATAATTCCCCAGTGGAAAGAGTTAAGCCATAGTAGAGACAAGAACTTGAGCCATACTTCAGAAGTAGCTCCTAGCAAGATGATATCTGAGTCCTGATTAAGCCTGAGTGTTTCCTCCCTGATAACCTGGGGGGAACGGAAGAAAGAAGGAGAAACAAAAGGGTCAAACATACAGTCTGGCGAGTCTAGTTAATTTTAGCTAGTAAATAAATAAAAATAACATAATAGGCATATAAAGTGGATAAGAGAGATCACTGTATAAATGGAAGGTGTGACAAGGTAGACAGGGTAAGGTGTATACACTTCTCTAATGATTACTCTGCATTATTACTAGTATAACCAGAAATGAGATGATCCCTTCTACTTTAACGTGGTAGACTCAGGGCATATGTCCAAAATATACCCTAACCACTACCCTAATCGATAGACTTCCTACTCCGTAGATACCCTATGCTGGCCCCATGGTAGGAAGTATCACTTCCTAAAGTGGCAACCCTTCATTTCCCAAGATGTGCACAACCATATCAACTGGTGTCATGGACGTCTTATCCCCTTCTGCCCGGCCCATGCACGCACAAGTCCCGGTCGGTTTGCGCTGCCCACGCCATCCGTCACATTTGGATCTCTTACAATCAATCAGCAAGCGTGCCCCTTCTCCGCCTAGTACGGAGTACTTTATTTGACACCTACTCCGGGTTACTGACTGAAATGGGTCCCACACAATATGATACAAGCTTTCCCCTTTGTCTTGTATCCCCCACTAGGTTTTTCATCGATTATGTATACCACTAGGTGTCTTTAATTACATAGCCCTATTCAGTTATGCTTACCCTAAAAGGTGATTTTAATTACATAACTTTATTATTTTCTCTGGTTATGTATACCACTAGGTGTCTTAAATTATATAACATTATCGGGTTAAGTTCGTAGGCCTATATATGTAAATATTACCCACCCCCTCCAAATTTACTAAACCCGTCCACTATTTCAATCAATTTACTTAACCCTAACCTTAGTTCAATATCATACAATCCCTATCGATTAGATTTGGTTAAGTAGTCCAATTCATTACCATGTCTATTTATGGTTTATAATGGGCTAGACCTCCCACATTAGGCCTACAACGTGTGGATGCTGGATATGTCGGTCGAGTCCGGGCAGTCTTATTCCATAGTTGGGCCTAACCTCGTGTCTTAGCCCGATTCGTATTTGCGTACTTAGACCTCCTACATTAGGTTCAACATTAGTGGTTGCTGGATATGCCAGTCAGGTCCGGGCAGACTTCCTCCACTAATGCAACCTAACCTCGTGTCATAAGTACAATTACAAGTCTAACTGTAATCACTAGACATTCTATTTTAAGTTAATTAACCAATTAATTAATCCTTTCCTTTTATAGGTATTAATACCCATTTTACCTAATAATTTGAATTATATGTCCAAAAATGTTCATATTCAAATTATGCCAATACTAACCCTTTTTCCCCCGTTCCTTAACTAGCGCCCTCACAAAATTGGCAGCATGCCTAGGCTAGACAATAACTGTAATGACCCGGGATTTTGTCGACTTTGGTTATCGCCATAAACTCAATGATGACTAACCAAACATCGAAAAATACCGGTTATTAATGAAAGAAATTAGAGGGTGAGGAAAGACAAGATAGAAACTTAGAACAGAAGAAGAAGAACACAACATCAGAGTAACACGAACCTCACAGCGGAACGAATAACATATAATATATATAACATAGCTTGAAATATACATCTGTATTTGAATATACATTATTATCAAAGTACAGCACTTACAACACAGCGGAAATAAACTATAGCTATATGATCCTGAAGCCTCCTGCTCCAGCTCTTCAAGTGTATCTGTAAAATCCCGACTACTTGACTGCCCGTACAAATTTAGCACCCAAGAGTTTAGGGAAACAAACAAATAAACTCCGGGTCAGTCATGGGACTGGTATGAGTAAAACAGTTTAAAACAGTTGAACAAGTAAACGATATCTCATAAGACCACGTCATAAAACGGAACGGGTTTTTCCATTATGAGATTCCAAAATATCTTTATATCAAAAACCTTTTGATATTATAATAATGTCTATCAACCACAATATAATAATCATCTAGCAGAAACGCTTTCATCTCACGTTCTACACATATAGTACAATCAAAACCGCAAGCACGTATTGGGTAATGGATTTCCAACTATGACAAGGTATGGAACCACCTTTCGCTAGTGTACCTCTAGAGAGGAATACACTGGGTTCAACAAGAACATCTTGCAACCCGGCCACACATGACCGACCACTCATTTCGCTTGAGTGTATCAAATGTATATCACCAACGGTTGGGATCAGCAACCGTTTCCCGAATGGGACAGCATCAACAATAGATTTTTAGAAATAAATGAAACTCTAGATCAGGTGATTATACACCCTATTTCGGAGCGACCAACTTAGCCATGTTGCCTGCCCGATTTCTGTCATTTACCGGTTGATGAGGCTTGAGATTACGCTTTACCATCACACCAGATTCACTTTGAATGTCACATCATCAAATCCATCAAATCACTGATTGACGTCCTCAACAATACATTATGTGTTAGCTAAAAGAAGTTTCCTTCTCCGCTTCCACTCTTGGTATGGTTGGAGAAATCAATATATGTGATCGTCTGGAAAAACTCTGTCAGACATCCGTCCATACAAGTCATCCAGGAACAGGATGAACCGAAGGTACTATTCAGTATATCCATCTTAGGCACTGTTATCTAAGACTTATACAATAGCCCTTGCACTTTACTCCGTCTTCAATTATATTTGGCATATATGATTCGCAACGCTTATGCCAATACAGAGCGGTTCTTTGATAATAATCCAACCGGTCTCTCCATATTAACAACGTTAAAATGGTCAAAACTTCGATAGTCTATGATTTAACCATCAAAGAAAAACAAGTGTGCAAACAACGATATCATTTCCAAATGGAAATTCTATTAATCAATCATCAATTATATATATATATATATATTCATTTTTCCTTATTTTCTATGTTTAGAAATATACGTTATTAACACTGGAAAACATTTCCATTGTTATTTACATATCACTATCATTTCACAACTAGCAGTCCCTGACTGTAAACTAGTAGGAGAACAATTCTCTAAGTATAAACCCCGAAGGCCGAAACCAACATCAGATCGACACTTAGAAAACTATTCAACTTACAAATCTTTAGTCAATTTCTAATTTTGCTTAACTCTTCACTGGTTTACTCTAACTGATTAACTCTTTTAACTCTATTCATTTAACAAATAATTATTCCTTTATTCTATTCTATTTATTCTAACAAATAAATATTTCCTTTTATTCTATTCTTATCCTTCGATTTTATAATTATTTTCTTTTATAAAAATCCTTTTCCTTTTCTATATAAATCCATCTATTTTATACAAATAATTCATTTTCAAAATACACTTTTGAAAATCCCCTTTCCTACATCTAGTATTTCTTATGGTATTTAACACACTATATTACAACGATAAAAATCGTCCAAACACACAAAATAAATCAACAGATTATATATCACATCATATATCACAATATATGAAGCACTGTAAAATAAATGTTGAGGAATCTAGTCGGATTCCTCCAACATGTTTCCCTGCATCACAGATGTTAAACAATATAGATAACATCACTTTCAGTTCCATATGATATATTCTGTTAAACAGAATCAATATAGAAATTCAGCTAACTGACTAGCAGTTCAATCAAACAGTCAACACACAGTCAATTAGCTAATATTTAACAGTTTTAAAAATACAATATGAAATTATAAACTGTTCAAAGTTAGTGAGATTTACTCACATTTGCAGTTCATCGTTAAAGAACGATAAACTGTTATTTGATTTGAATCAATAGTTTATTTCGCCATAAATTCGAACAAGCTCCAATCCACTCCCAGTCAGTTCCATTGGGAAGTGTCCGTCCGTACGATCCCGACGGATCTTGTTTCACTTGATTCTTAAATGCCGGCCCATCTTCCCCATATACTAATTTGACCACTGCTTCCTCCCATTCATTAACTCAGTGCCATTTCCGCCCGTCCATCCTCCCCTTTCGAAATTATTACGGTATTTAATGCCGCTCTTCACTCCTCGTTCCTCTCCATTACAAACGCAGAAGACCCCGCACCCATATATAACAGTACACCATTTCGAAAACTCTCTAACTTCCCATACTACCTTTGATTTCAGGTCAGCCCATCCAAGCAACCCGTCTGTAGCAACCAGTTCCTCCATTCCAGTAGATTTCGAACTACACAAATAGACATTGACATACTTCACGTAATTATTAGGTATAAACTTAAATTTAACATGATAAAAATTTGGGCTTACATATCAAAGAGACAGGCCCACATCTAAATAATTCACCCCGCACCCATCTTCTACAGTCATTCATCTCCCTCACCCAAGAAAAATAGATCTGTTCTTCATTAAACAAATTCGCACGTCATTTCTTCAATCTCAACACCATTTAACCGCAACCAACACACACACACCATCTTTTCTCAATACTAAAACACAAACTTCGGATGTGCGTATTCCTTCCATGGCCGATAACTTCGGTCCACACTTCCCCCTCTACATTGAGTTGTAGCTAAAAAAAACGCTTTGCTCTTTGCCACCGACTCCGCCTTCATGCGGACGGAAACTCAACGACCTTCCCCCATATACCCCTTCTCACGCCTCCTGTATCACAACTCTTCCTCACTTTTCCACTAAATACCGTTACCTCCCATACTTCAGTAGTATAATACGCTCCCACATACACTCCCATTCTTTTGAACGCCTTTCGTCCTCTCCACATATAACCATCCGCTCCCTTCCACAGCAAGTATCCGCCACCTATCCCAATGTCAGTCTAGATCTAACTCCACGTAGACATAGCCGTCCGCTCCTTCTTGTATGTATTGAACTTCATCATCCTTCCATTGCCCTTGTATTTTTTTCTCCGATTTCTATTCGATTTTTGATGATCGAATTGTTTGTTTGCAGAAGAAGAAAGTAGCGGCGGATAATCGAACTGAGGAAATGGAATTATGTTTAAGAAGTTGGGGTGATTATATAGGGATTATATATAGGACGTGGAGTTAGTTTGTCCATGTATTTCGTGTGGTGTAAAGAAAAGGGACGTGGACTTCTGTTTATCACCGAAATGAAGGGGTTAGGTTCTAGGGGTAGAATATTTAAGTTACACATTTGGTGACCCTTCTACATGAAATTCTGTTCTCATCCGGACGGCTAACGACAGAAATAATTATACCGTTGTGATGAGCTCGGTGTCACGATCCCAAAAATGTAATAATACCGGTAGATGAACTCATATTGTGAAACCCCAAAATGTTGATTACAGGGTGCGAAATACTCCAAATAAAAAGTTGCTTATTTAATTAATTAAAAATTACTATAAAATTCTAAAAATTAAATTATCCTTATGTCTCAAAAGAACCTTGTCTAAATTCAAACCCGATATCTAATTATATCGAATAAACCGTTATGGTCGATAAACGATTCTATAGCGACTATTTTAAAATTTGATTTGGACATATCTCAAATTCTACACGACGAAATCCCGATTTTTCTCTTCCACTAGAAAGATATACTCCACCAACTCCACACGTTTCTTGTTTCACAGAAATCCGATTTAAAACGAACCCTGTATATTCAGTTGAAGTTCAAATCGCCAAATAGCGAACTGCCGCGTCGTTTCGAGCTCTATTTTAATTATAATATAATTATACGTTCAAACTTTCATTTATATAATATATTCATTATTCAAATTAAATTCCAAGCTGAATTAAATATCACAGATGATCCAGTTCTCACCATATCGCCATTTCAGCCAATTCTGATCATCACTGAATTAAATATATTATTTAATTTATTATTTTAATTAAATATTCACCATTATTTAATTAAACCACCATTTAATTCACTATATCACTATATAAATAATTAAATAAATTAATTATAATACCTCTGACAATGCGGGTCATTACAATCTTCCCCACTTAAAATAATTTCGTCCTCGAAATTGCTAAGGTAGAGAACGACCCTACCGACTGGTTAGAACATATTTGTTCACTTCTTAACTTCAGTTTCCAACTGAACCAATTTAATTTCAATTAAAAATTAATTTAATTCTTGTCAACGAAAATTTCCAAAAATCCTGAAAAGTTTCTAACTCCTTAACTCTTCGAAATATTTCGCCAGCGCCTCCTTTGTACTGGTCAATAGGTCAAACTCCAACTCGCCTCTCTGGGCCATCTCGATCCCAAAAGAAAATCAAATACCCAAGCGGCTTGCCAATTCGGCTCATAAATCTTATATCCAGTAGGAATATAAACTTGTACCTTTTTGTTGGCATATCACTATATCCTTTCCACCTGTTATCAATTCAGCGGATACAAGGGTCATCCCAATCAAATTCCAATCTGCTTTTATCCACAACACAACCATTCGCTTATATCCGAGCCAAATATCATTTCAACTCGAGTTTCTTCTCGATTCCCAACTCTTAACTTGATTATCACATTACACTTCAAATTTGAATCTCACAATCCAATTTGTCTTGCTATCATTCTAATTCAATCTCAGTTACCACTTTACTGGCTTTACTTTAATTCAATTTTGCTTTCACAAATTTCTGTTAAATTTGTTTTTAATTCAAACAGTCTTTCCCTGGGAGTTTTTAACAGTTTACTCTTTTCAAAATCAAATTTTCCTTTTTGAAATTCAACACAACTTGTCTTTCCCAAAACAAATTCAAAACAGTATCTCTGGTGGTAATTTGTCACTTACAACTCGAAAATGAATACTGATGATGCAGCTGTCATCATTAGAATCTATTTTCCAACGATCGAAGTGAGTTCAATACTATAAAACCATTTCTAAACATTTCCACTTTGAAATTCATTTCAAAATATAATTCACACTGCTTGTAAAACAATTTAAAATCTCCCAGGATCTTAAATTTTCCTTATTTTTAATCCAAATCCATTTACAAACACTTATCCAATTTTTTTCCAGAATTTTAATTCAATTCCTGATTTGAATTTCAGATCAAATTCACTTCAATTTCATATATTTCACTTATATGAATTCTAATCGATTATTTACATAACCATTTAATTTATAATCTTACTCGATTATAATAACAACCAATATATCCAATATATTAAAATTTTGATATATATATCTTCTCTATATCAAGATATACCATGGGTAAACTTATTTTAATTTACCATCTTTTCAAAACATACCATGACGGTTCATCGTATTCGAGTGTTTAGTAACTCCTACCGATACAGTGGATCAAACTGATCGACCAGAACCCATAAACAACTCAACCAATAAATCTCCACAATATAAAACAAATTTTTATATCAAATAACAAATACGCTCTCTCGTATTTATACACTCAACTCAATCTAGGGTGTTACTAACCCTATCTCTACCCAGTCACGCCACAGAACCAAAGTATTAACTAAACCTTTGCTCTGATACCAACTGTAATGACCCGGGATTTTGTCAACTTTGGTTATCGCCATAAACTCAATGATGACTAACCAAACATCGAAAAATACCTGTCATTAATGAAAGAAATTAGAGGGTGAGGAAAGATAAGATAGAAACTTAGAACAGAAGAAGAAGAACACAACATCAGAGTAACACGAACCTCACAGCGGAACGAATAACATATAATATATATAACATAGCTTGAAATATACATCTGTATTTGAATATACATTATTATCAAAGTACAACACTTACAACACAGCGGAAATAAACTATAGCTATATGATCCTGAAGCCTCCTGCTCCAGCTCTTCAAGTGTATCTGTAAAATCCCGACTACTTGACGGACCGTACAAATTTAGGCACCCAAGAGTTTAGGGAAACAAACAAATAAACTCTGGGTCAGTCATAGGACTGGTATGAGTAAAACAGTTTAAAACAGTTGAACAAGTAAACGATATCTCATAAGACCGTGCCGTATAACGGAACGGGTTTTTCCCTTATGAGATTCCAAAATATCTTTATATCAAAAACCTTTTGATATTATAATAATGTCTATCAACCACAATATAATAATCATCTAGCAGAAACGCTTTCATCTCACGTTCTACATATATAGTACAATCAAAACCGCAAGCACGTATTGGGTAATGGATTTCCAATTATGACAAGATATGGAACCACCTTTCGCTAGTGTACCTCTAGAGAGGAATACACTGGGTTCAACAATAACATCTTGCAACCCGGCCACACATGACCGACCACTCATTTCGCTTGAGTGTATCGAATGTATATCACCAACGGTTGGGATCAGCAACCGTTTCCCGAATGGGACAGCATCAACAATAGATTTTTAGAAATAAATGAAACTCTAGATCAGGTGATTATACACCCTATTTTGGAGCGACCAACTTAGCTATGCTGCCTGCCTGATTTCTGTCATTTACGGGTTGATGAGGCTTGAGGTTACGCTTTACCATCACACCAGATTCACTTTGAATGTCACATCATCAAATCCATCAAATCACCGATTGACGTCCTCAACAATACATTATGTGTTAGCTAAAAGAAGTTTCCTTCTCCGCTTCCACTCTTGGTACGGTTGGAGAAATCAATATACGTGTTCGTTTGGAAATACTCTGTTAGTCATCCGTCCATACAAGTCATCCAGGAATAGGATGAACCGAAGGTACTATTCAGTATATCCATCTTAGGCACTGTTATCTAAGACTTATACAATAGCCCTTGCACTTTACTCCGTCTTCAATTATATTTGGCATATATGATTCGCAACGCTTATGCCAATACAGAGTGGTTCTTTGGATAATAATCCAATCGGTCTCTCCATATTAACAATGTTAAAATGGTCAAAACTTCGATAGTCTGTGATTTAACCATCAAAGAAAAACAAGTGTGCAAACAACGATATCATTTCCAAATGGAAATTCTATTAATCAATCATCAATTATATATATATATATATATATATATATTCATTTTTCCTTATTTTCTATGTTTAGAAATATACGTTATTAACACTGGAAAACATTTCCATTGTTATTTACATATCACTATCATTTCACAACTAGCAGTCCCTGACTGTAAACTAGTAGGAGAACAATTCTCTAAGTATAAACCCCGAAGGCCGAAACCAACATCAGATCGACACTTAGAAAACTATTCAACTTACAAATCTTTAGTCAGTTTCTAATTTTGCTTAACTCCTAACTGGTTTACTCTAACTGATTTACTCTAACTGATTAACTCTTTTAACTCTATTCATTTAACAAATAATTATTCCTTTATTCTATTCTATTCTATTTATTCTAACAAATAAATATTTCCTTTTATTCTATTCTTATCCCTCGATTTTATAATTATTTTCTTTTATAAAAATCCTTTTCCTTTTCTATATAAATCCATCGATTTTATATAAATAATTCGTTTTCAAAATACACTTTTGAAAATCCCCTTTCCTACATCCAGTATTTCTTATGGTATTTAACACACTATATTACAGCGATAAAAATCGTCCAAACACACATAATAAATCAACAGATTATATATCACATCATATATCACAATATATGAATCGCAGTAAAATAAATGTTGAGGAATCTAGTCGGATTCCTCCAACATGTTTCCCTGCATCACAGATGTTAAACAATATAGATAACATCACTTTCAGTTCCATATGATATATTCTGTTAAACAGAATCAATATAGAAATTCAACTAACTGACTAGCAGTTCAATCAAACAGTCAACACACAGTCAATCAGCCAATATTTAACAGTTTTAAAAATACAATATGAAATTATAAACTGTTCAAAGTTAGTGAGATTTACTCACATTTGCAGTTCATCGTTAAAGAACGATAAACGGTTATTTTATTTGAATCAAACAGTTTATTTCGCCATAAATTCAAACGAGCTCCAATCCACTCCTAGCCAGTTCCATTGGGTTGTGTCCGTCCATACGATCCCGACGGAACTTGTTTCACTTGATTCTTAAATGCCGGCCCATTTTCCCCCATATACTAATTTGACCACTGCTTCCTCCCATTCATTAACTCAGTGCCATTTCCGCCCGTCCATCCTCCCCTTTCGAAATTATTACGGTATTTAATGCCACTCTTCACTCCTCGTTCCTCTCCATTACAAACGCAGAAGACCCCGCACCCATATATAACAGTACACCATTTCGAAAACTTTCCAACTTCCCATACTACCTTTGATTTCAGGTCTGCCCATCCAAGCAACCCGTCTGTAGCAACCAGTTCCTCCATTCCAGTAGATTTCGAACTACACAAATAGACATTGACATCCTTCACGTAATTATTAGGTATAAACATAAATTTAACATGATAAAAATTTGGGCTTACATATCAAAGAGACAGGCCCACGTCTAAATAATTCACCCCGCACCCATCTTCTACAGTCATTCATCTCCCTCACCCAAGAAAAATAGATCTGTTCTTCATTAAACAAATTCGCACGTCATTTCTTCAATCTCTACACCATTTAACTGCAACCAACACACACACCATCTTTTCTCAATACAAAAACACAAACTTCGGATGTGCGTATTCCTTCCATGGCCGATAACTTGGGTCCACACTTCCCCCTCTACGTTGAGCTATAGCTAAAAAAAACGCTCTGCTCTTTGCCACCGACTCCGCCTTCATGCGGACGGAAACTCAACGACCTTCCCCCATATACCCCTTCTCACGCCTCCTGTACCACAACTCTTCCTCACTTTTCCACTAAATACCGTTACCTCCCATACTTCAGTAGTATAATACGCTCCCACATACACTCCCATTCTTTTGAACGCCTTTCGTCCTCTCCACATATAACCATCCGCTCCCTTCCACAACAAGTATCCGCCACCTATCCCAACGTCAGTCCAGATCTAACTCCACGTAGACATAGCCGTCCGCTCCTTCTTGTATGTATTGAACTTCATCATCCTTCCGTTGCCCTTGTATTTTTTTCTCCGATTTCTATTCGATTTTTGAAGATCGAATTGTTTGTTTGCAGAAAAAGAAAGTAGTGGCGGATAATCGAACTGAGGAAATGGAATTATGTTTAAGAAGTTGGGGTGATTATATAGGGATTATATATAGGACGTGGAGTTAGTTTGTCCATGTATTTCGTGTGGTGTAAAGAAAAGGGACGTGGACTTCTGTTTATCACCGAAATGAAGGGGTTAGGTTCTAGGGTAGAATATTTAAGTTACACATTTTGGTGACCCTTCTACGTGAAATTCTGTTCTCATCCGGACGGCCAACGACAGAAATAAATATACCGTTGTGATGAGCTCGGTGTCACGATCCCAAAAATGTAATAATACCGGTAGATGAACTCATATTGTGAAACCCCAAAATGTTGATTACATGGTGCGAAATACTCCAAATAAAAAGTTGTTTATTTAATTAATTAAAAATTACTATAAAATTCTAAAAATTAAATTATTCTTATGTCTCAAAAGAACCTTGTCTAAATTCAAACCCGATATCTACTTATATCGAATAAACCGTTACGGTCGATAAACGATTCTATAGCGACTATTTTAAAATTTGATTTGGACATATCTCAAAATCTACACGAAGAAATCCCGATTTTTCTCTTCCACTAGAAAGATATACTCCACTAGCTCCACACGTTTCTTGTTTCACAGAAATCCGATTTAAAACGAACCATGTATATTCAGTTGAAGTTCAAATCGCCAAATAGCGAACTGTCACGTCGTTTCGAGCTCTATTTTAATTATAATATAATTATACGTTCAAAATTTTGTTTATATAATATATTCATTTGTGAAGACCCGTAACTTCCCCGTAAAGGAAAGCGTCGGATAGTTCGAGAACAAACCACAACAGAACGCATATAAAAGAACATTTCATTGTATATTACAACAATGCATCAGATTACAAGAATATACAGAGTACGAATAAATATTACACAGAAATATCAGAGATTTAAATTACATTTAAATACATAGCAGCGGAAAATAATACAATACACAACTAGAAGAGATATACGGATACAAAGCTTTCCGGATATCATTCCAGCTGTAAACCAGGATCCTGTGAATATAAATCTGCAAAACCAAAACTACTAGCTGCCCGTGTCGAAAATAAGGGCACCCAGAGTTTAGGTTAAAACAATAAACTCCAGGTCAGTCATGTGACTGGTGTGAGAACTAAAACAGTTATTATTCTTTATTCTTAAAGTTAGGTAAATCAAGGGACCACGCCGTATAACACGGAACGGGTTTCCTCCCAAGAATACCAGTGCATGAAACAAACAGCGCAATGCTAAATAAAGAAAAATGAAGCTGTTATAAGACCCAGGTCCTATCACACAATGCAAACGCAAGCCGGGGGATAGGGTTTTCCCTTATAACAGCCAAAGAATGCTTGATACGGTTAAAACAAGTCGTTTGATACTATTATAAGTGCATAGTGCATAAAACAACTTCAAATCATAAGTATCAATCATAGGCGGCATGAGCGTCCCATGCCACTATGTCGCCATATATAGGTTTACAAATAAAACCGCAAATGTCACGTATTTGGAAATTGGATTTCCATCTATGAACCGAGGCAAAAGATAGTCCTCAACCGATTCGAGACGCTCTAGCCCGCCCCTCAGGAACAGCCGCAACTGCCCCTTGGATCGTCAGGGCCGGTCCACACGGAGTGGATTATTATGCCTGAACAATACGTCTCCCCACCCTATGGGGTGTAAGTCTGGTCCGTCAGCCGACCAGAATGCATTCGGCCGAAACCGATATAACCGAGGCGCCTCGCAACAGCAACAACCACATAAGTCAAACTCGTCAGGGCGTGTAAAACCACTGACGCCACTTCTAGCTAGAAAGAAACGCAAGTCCTCCCTGAGGTCCGTCTCCCGTTTTTGGTTCATACCTGGTGTGAAACACGCGAGGTAAACGTTACACAAAGCTACGCCACAAAGGCCGTGCTTTGATCATCACCACAAGACTTTGCTTTTCAACAGAAGCCTTGATCATTTGCATCTTAGCATGCCACACAGGCAAACCATCCTATGCAACCGATATCAGTCACACAGAATGAAATCCGATGTCAGACACACAGTCCATTTACAAGTCCGTTCTGGGTCTGAACGAAACCGGAGGCACCTAGTACCCCGCATATCCATCGATCTCCAAGTACGTCTGGACGATCACTAACTGTTTCCATCTTCTTGGGTGTACAGCCCAATCAAGATCATCAGTTATCACCCAAACGACGTGAAGACCTCCGGTCTTCTACCATCGTCTTCATCTTCGACTTATCGTCGTATCAGTTATTCAGAATGGGATAAACCCGGTCTTTCCGAATAACTCGCGTATATTTTAAATAAGTGTTACACAAACACAACATACGCCTCATTCCAATTCATTAGTCACTAACCATAAATTAATCAAGAGAATAATTCCCCAAATATTAACCCCGAAGGCCGAAACCAACATCAGATCAATATCCAGAAAACCATTCTGCTTGGCTAACCGACAGTTAGTTTCTAAATTTCACGTTCAAATCTAATTAAAGATTTAACTATCGCCTGGAGCAAAACTGGTGATACTCCATTTTCGATCTTTTCAATCTAATTAAAGATTCATTAAAACTCCACTCAGTTTTAATCGTTAACTGGGTTAAAGAATCAGTGTCATTTAAAACACGGTTCACGATAAACCCAAAATCACATTCATTAATTATCGGGTTAAAGAACAAGTGTTATTTAAAACACTGTTCACGATAAGCCCAAAAATCAATATCTATTCAATTCCAATTAAATATTATTTAATTGGTACACTTCATTAAATCTAAATAAAAAGATTTAATCTTTTCTCAACTGGGTTCAAGAATAGTGTTAGTGAAGACACCATTCACGACAAACCCAAATCACATTCGATATTCAATACAAGGCTCTGAATAGAAAATATATCGGCTTATATTCAATATCGAATTCTACGACTAACAAATGTCGTATTGGAAATAACGATATCAATATATATCTTTCAAATTTCCATAACAACACCTGTATAATCACGAATTCCAACATCGAAATATTCCGAAGACAATTTCGATTCAAATCCACTCCAATGCAATCATTGGAAATTTTGGTTATTTTTAAAACCCTTTTCGAATTCAATTTATTTATTTAAAAATAAATAGGATTATAATTCTAGTTCAAAACTAGTTCATTTCGATAAAAATTTATTTTTATCTTTTCAAGTATGGAGTTTTTCATCCCAATTCTTTCTAAATCATTTATTATGATTTTACACAAATTATTGCTATTTTTAATAATTTTATCAAGGCCCGTACAGTCGATTTCCATCAATGGCCATCGAACTGCACTTACAGCGACCTTTTTTGAATTTGATTTGGACATATCTCCAAATCCAACCGTTAGATTTCAAATTTCTAACATTCATTAGAAAGCTCTTTTCGATACGAACCCAACGGTTCCGGTTTTAGGAGAATCCGACGGTCGGATCTCCCGTAATGCCCGTTTGAAATAAATGGTCGAAATTCGCGAACTGCCGCGGCGTGGCGCGTTCTATTCAGGCCATTATATTATATATAATATATATATAATATATATATCGTCGATTTCTATTTAAAACGAATTATATAAATAGTTTTGAATTCGTTTCAAAAACATTTTCAACTTCCATTTCAATTCAAATCAAAATTGAATTCTTCTTTATAAATTCGTTTTAAAATCCATTTCTATTCAATTCAAATTTCAATTCAATTTGAATTTATTTCACTTCGCTTTCAATTCAATTCGAATTCGTTTTCAGTTCAATTCATTTCGAAATCGTTCTCAATTCAATTCATTTCGAAATCGCTTTCAATTCAATTCCTTTCGAATTCGTTTTCAATTCAATTCATTTCGAATTTGTTTTCAATTCAATTCATTTCGAATTCGTTTTCAATTCAATTCATTTCGAATTCGTTTTCAATTCAATTCATTTCGAATTCGTTTTCAATTCAATTCATTTCGAAGTCGTTTTCAATTCAATTTGAATTCGTTTTCAATTCAATTTATTTCAAAATATTTGATTTCGAAATCACTTTTCAATATTCATTTTAAAATGAATAAAATCGATATAAATATCGTTCACGTCAAAATGGCGTCAATCTAATCCTCACGGCTTCACATATTTCTATTTTCAAATATTCTATTTCAAATATTTCTATTTCAAATATTTCTATTTCAAATATTTCTATTTCAAATATTTCTTTTTTTTCTTCGAAACTGGAATGAGGCCCAATCAATTACCATATAATGTTAATTATATGGATTTTCTACAACACATGGATATATCAACAACGATGAATAATCAACCATCAACCAAAGTGCACTACACTGTATAAGCATCAAATATAGACATTTAACGCTTATAGCAGCTTGTCAATCAATCGATCGACAGATTTAATCAATCAGGATGAGTGAACTTCAAATTTCATCCTAACACCCGTGTGGGGTTTCAAACAATCAAACACATATTTTATTTGTGCAGTTAGGCGATGTGTAAAATTTATCGACCCAATCAACGTCATTCAAATAGGTGTACATAAACAAACCGTCTGGTTTGTAAATGAATATTTATTTATTCACATTCACGTTAAAAATTATATTTTTAACGATAACACATTTTATTTTAACATATGAATTTCTATTCAGTTCATTCGTTAAATAAAATGCTATTTTTATTTTTCTAACTTATTTTAGAAAATTTCGGCGGCATAACGGCACGATACTAGAAACGGGACAAGGCCTAGCCTTATCCCCGGTCTAGTGAAGGCCCACGCCATTCACACATCAATCAAATCCATTCGTTATGCAAACCACAAACTTTGGAGTAAGGATCTAACCTAGCCTTACCCCTTCGCCTTATAACGGCGCACGTCTAATCCTAACCAATTTATCGATTCGATTTTTCACACCACAAACCACATTCAAACCAATATCGCAATCAATCACCAAACAGTCAAACAAACAAGTCCATGGTCTGTGGACGATTGTGTCGGGTGCTACTAAGCACCGTCTGCATCCTAGTATATATATATAACTAGAAATATAAATTGAAAGGTGAGAAATTCTCACATTTAGCTATCCAACCATCTCGACTCTTCTTTTGCAGAAGTCTTCATTGTTTTCGCATCTTCGCCAGCTTCGTCGTCCGTAGCTACTACATATATAAAAATCGAATTTTTACTTCGTTATTCAATATATAAAAATCAAATTTTTAGTTCGCTATTCAATATATAAAAATCGAATTTTTAGTTCAAAGTTCAATATATAAAAATCGAATTTTTATATCGAAGTTCAATATATAAAAATCGAATTTTTATTTCAAAGTTCAATATATAAAAATCATATTTTTATTTCAAAGTTCAATATATAAAAATCGAATTTTTATATCGCTATTCAAATGAATAAAAATCTCATTTTTGTCATGATGTTTATATAATAAAAATCACTTCTTTAATATGACAAAAATCATGTTTTCACGTTCGCTTTCAACATATAAAAAAATATGATTTCTACTTTTGCTTTCAAATCTTTTTCTACTAAAAGATTAATCTTTTTCCTATTTTAAAGTTCAAAATAAAATCAGTTTTTCTCTTTCAAAAATAAATCAGTTTATACTTTAAAAAAATAAATCAGTTTATACTTTAAAAAAAATAAATCAGTTTATACTTTAAAAAAATAAATCAGTTTATACTTTAAAAAAATAAATCAGTTTATACTTTTTTAAAAATAAGTTTTAAATCAAAATAACATTCAGTTTTTAAATACTTTAAAAATCATTTTTCAAATTCAGTTTTTTTTATAAAATCAGTTTTTATTCCTTTTTATAAAATCAGTTTTTAAATTTTAATAAAATCAGTTTTCAAAACTTAATAAAAACAGTTTTTAAATCTTAATAAAAACAGTTTTTAAATCTTAATAAAAACAGAAATCAGTTCTTTTTTTTTTTTTTTTTTTTTTTATATATATAAACAAAATCAAGATCTTACTGTAATTAGAGGAGGGGGTGGGCTGCGTCCTCAGGTGGTGGCGGCGGACCCATGCTGGTCGGAGGCGAGAGGGCATCTGATCGGAGGGGGGCCATCGGCTTCGTCGAGGGGATTCGTGGTTCCTGCGAGGCGGAGGAGAGAGAGGGAGGCAGAGGGGGGAAGGGCGGAGCCTCGCAAGTGGTGGCGGCGGTGGGCGCTGGGCGCGGTGGTGGCTGGAGCGACGGGGGGGGTTATCGCGATTTTTGTTTTCTTTTTCTTTTTTGTTTTTTTTTTCCTTCTGAGATAAACGAACGGGGGGGGGGCCTAGGTTTTAAGGGAAGGGATATTATATTTTTTTTTTTTTTTTATTTATTATTTATTTATTAAAGAGTTGACTTTCACATATGACCACTAAACGAGGTCCACCGCCTGCCGCCCATAGCGTTTTACCCCCATTCCGAACACAATGGGATATGTATCGCAGGCCAATTCGATCGTCTCGATATGTTTCCTTTGAATTTACATTTAAATCACTATATTATTTTAAACGCACATTTCTAATTACCGGGGTCACATACTAACTAAAAAATTCCAAAAAAAATATTTTCTAGCTTCGTATTGACGATACGGTCCTAACAAAACTAGTTTCGTCGAATTCAGAGACCGTTAGAAAAATGGCCAATTTCAAGTCGATTAAAATCAACTGAAACTGGTCAAACGCGTTTTCTTTTGCCACGCTCACATATTGATTCGAAAAATTATGAAATTTGAAACCTAGCAATAACTTCACATCCCGGACCCAACAAAACTGGTTTCGTCGAAATCCGAGGTCGTTTGCAAAATGTCCATTTTTAAGGGCCTGAATTCCATAGCGACTATTCAGAATTTTCAACTGGACATATCTTTTGATTCCCGATATGAAATCTTAATTTTTCGGATTCGTTGGAAAGATATTCACTATTAGATTCCATTATTTTTGGTTTCACTAAAATCCGGATTATTTTGCACCCGGTACATTCAATTGAAGTTTGAAATCGAATTATCGAACTACCGCGCCATTTTCAATTCTATTTATAATTATATATAATTATTTATATTCTAACGACGACGTGTATAATATAAACGTTCGAATTATATTCAAAATAGATTTCACGTCGATATTATTTAAAATAATCTATTTTAAATAATCAAAATTCGCTAAAATTGCCAAAATAAAATTTTCAAACTGGCCCAGATTTTCCGGGTTGTTACAATCTCCCCCACTTAAAACTTTTCGTCCCCGAAAAGGAACAAAGTCGAAAGTGATTTGATTATTCAGCTCTATGTTCGATCTGGCTTTCATTCTCCAACCCTTTGGTTTCTGAGAATTTTCAAAATTTCAAAAATTTGGCTAACACCCTAAATTTTTGAAAAATTTCGCCATAACCTCCCCTGCACCGGGAGCATCGGGAAATTGCAAATAGCGTTCCCGGTCCTTCAGATCTCAAAAAGAAAAAGAAAAAGCCAAGCGGCTAGCCAATAGGCTCACAAAATCATCATCACCCAAACAAAACAGGAAATTATGTAGTAAACATGTACCTATTTGTCGGGCAAACAAATTTTATTCTCTGCTCTAGCCTCCTTGCTATGACCTGTTCAATGATATATATGTATATGCAAGCAGATGCGACCAATTTTCAATACAATTCAATATTTGATTCGATTAAGCATAATGGTTCAAAATTGGCAAACAAATAAACAAACAACACAAACATCAATCAATTAGTGGATTAACGTTTTAAATTCATAATTTTGATACATATACAAAAAATCATGTTTTGATGCCAAATCACAACAATGAATTCTAGCTATATATAAGTTTTGGTTCTCACACCAGCCTAATGGAAATATATAGAAAATCACACCTTCGAAACACGAATACCAATTCTGATGATGTTCGAACTATCATCAGAATCATCTTCGGGCGACTAGAATGTGATTCCATATCTATCCAGTATATTAAAATTTCGAATACACGCGGATCAGACGTATATGCAAAATCTATATATACTGGATTGTCCACATCAATATAAATAGATAATCAAATACGAATAATTGATTTAAATTTTCAAAACAAAAATTTGTTTTCATTTTCAAAAATATACTCTTCACACTCGTTCTAGGATACTACTGATCCTATCTCTAACGAGTCATTCTAATTGGATATTACTAATCCAATATCTGATGAATTCTTTCGTATGGTTCTAATGTGTCTTGTTCTCTGAGCTTGGTAAACCAAAGCTCTGATACCAACTGTGAAGACCCGTAACTTCCCCGTAAAGGAAAGCGTCGGATAGTTCGAGAACAAACCACAACAGAACGCATATAAAAGAACATTTCATTGTATATTACAACAATGCATCAGATTACAAGAATATACAGAGTACGAATAAATATTACACAGAAATATCAGAGATTTAAATTACATTTAAATACATAGCAGCGGAAAATAATACAATACACAACTAGAAGAGATATACGGATACAAAGCTTTCCGGATATCATTCCAGCTGTAAACCAGGATCCTGTGAATATAAATCTGCAAAACCAAAACTACTAGCTGCCCGTGTCGAAAATAAGGGCACCCAGAGTTTAGGTTAAAACAATAAACTCCAGGTCAGTCATGTGACTGGTGTGAGAACTAAAACAGTTATTATTCTTTATTCTTAAAGTTAGGTAAATCAAGGGACCACGCCGTATAACACGGAACGGGTTTCCTCCCAAGAATACCAGTGCATGAAACAAACAGCGCAATGCTAAATAAAGAAAAATGAAGCTGTTATAAGACCCAGGTCCTATCACACAATGCAAACGCAAGCCGGGGGATAGGGTTTTCCCTTATAACAGCCAAAGAATGCTTGATACGGTTAAAACAAGTCGTTTGATACTATTATAAGTGCATAGTGCATAAAACAACTTCAAATCATAAGTATCAATCATAGGCGGCATGAGCGTCCCATGCCACTATGTCGCCATATATAGGTTTACAAATAAAACCGCAAATGTCACGTATTTGGAAATTGGATTTCCATCTATGAACCGAGGCAAAAGATAGTCCTCAACCGATTCGAGACGCTCTAGCCCGCCCCTCAGGAACAGCCGCAACTGCCCCTTGGATCGTCAGGGCCGGTCCACACGGAGTGGATTATTATGCCTGAACAATACGTCTCCCCACCCTATGGGGTGTAAGTCTGGTCCGTCAGCCGACCAGAATGCATTCGGCCGAAACCGATATAACCGAGGCGCCTCGCAACAGCAACAACCACATAAGTCAAACTCGTCAGGGCGTGTAAAACCACTGACGCCACTTCTAGCTAGAAAGAAACGCAAGTCCTCCCTGAGGTCCGTCTCCCGTTTTTGGTTCATACCTGGTGTGAAACACGCGAGGTAAACGTTACACAAAGCTACGCCACAAAGGCCGTGCTTTGATCATCACCACAAGACTTTGCTTTTCAACAGAAGCCTTGATCATTTGCATCTTAGCATGCCACACAGGCAAACCATCCTATGCAACCGATATCAGTCACACAGAATGAAATCCGATGTCAGACACACAGTCCATTTACAAGTCCGTTCTGGGTCTGAACGAAACCGGAGGCACCTAGTACCCCGCATATCCATCGATCTCCAAGTACGTCTGGACGATCACTAACTGTTTCCATCTTCTTGGGTGTACAGCCCAATCAAGATCATCAGTTATCACCCAAACGACGTGAAGACCTCCGGTCTTCTACCATCGTCTTCATCTTCGACTTATCGTCGTATCAGTTATTCAGAATGGGATAAACCCGGTCTTTCCGAATAACTCGCGTATATTTTAAATAAGTGTTACACAAACACAACATACGCCTCATTCCAATTCATTAGTCACTAACCATAAATTAATCAAGAGAATAATTCCCCAAATATTAACCCCGAAGGCCGAAACCAACATCAGATCAATATCCAGAAAACCATTCTGCTTGGCTAACCGACAGTTAGTTTCTAAATTTCACGTTCAAATCTAATTAAAGATTTAACTATCGCCTGGAGCAAAACTGGTGATACTCCATTTTCGATCTTTTCAATCTAATTAAAGATTCATTAAAACTCCACTCAGTTTTAATCGTTAACTGGGTTAAAGAATCAGTGTCATTTAAAACACGGTTCACGATAAACCCAAAATCACATTCATTAATTATCGGGTTAAAGAACAAGTGTTATTTAAAACACTGTTCACGATAAGCCCAAAAATCAATATCTATTCAATTCCAATTAAATATTATTTAATTGGTACACTTCATTAAATCTAAATAAAAAGATTTAATCTTTTCTCAACTGGGTTCAAGAATAGTGTTAGTGAAGACACCATTCACGACAAACCCAAATCACATTCGATATTCAATACAAGGCTCTGAATAGAAAATATATCGGCTTATATTCAATATCGAATTCTACGACTAACAAATGTCGTATTGGAAATAACGATATCAATATATATCTTTCAAATTTCCATAACAACACCTGTATAATCACGAATTCCAACATCGAAATATTCCGAAGACAATTTCGATTCAAATCCACTCCAATGCAATCATTGGAAATTTTGGTTATTTTTAAAACCCTTTTCGAATTCAATTTATTTATTTAAAAATAAATAGGATTATAATTCTAGTTCAAAACTAGTTCATTTCGATAAAAATTTATTTTTATCTTTTCAAGTATGGAGTTTTTCATCCCAATTCTTTCTAAATCATTTATTATGATTTTACACAAATTATTGCTATTTTTAATAATTTTATCAAGGCCCGTACAGTCGATTTCCATCAATGGCCATCGAACTGCACTTACAGCGACCTTTTTTGAATTTGATTTGGACATATCTCCAAATCCAACCGTTAGATTTCAAATTTCTAACATTCATTAGAAAGCTCTTTTCGATACGAACCCAACGGTTCCGGTTTTAGGAGAATCCGACGGTCGGATCTCCCGTAATGCCCGTTTGAAATAAATGGTCGAAATTCGCGAACTGCCGCGGCGTGGCGCGTTCTATTCAGGCCATTATATTATATATAATATATATATAATATATATATCGTCGATTTCTATTTAAAACGAATTATATAAATAGTTTTGAATTCGTTTCAAAAACATTTTCAACTTCCATTTCAATTCAAATCAAAATTGAATTCTTCTTTATAAATTCGTTTTAAAATCCATTTCTATTCAATTCAAATTTCAATTCAATTTGAATTTATTTCACTTCGCTTTCAATTCAATTCGAATTCGTTTTCAGTTCAATTCATTTCGAAATCGTTCTCAATTCAATTCATTTCGAAATCGCTTTCAATTCAATTCCTTTCGAATTCGTTTTCAATTCAATTCATTTCGAATTTGTTTTCAATTCAATTCATTTCGAATTCGTTTTCAATTCAATTCATTTCGAATTCGTTTTCAATTCAATTCATTTCGAATTCGTTTTCAATTCAATTCATTTCGAAGTCGTTTTCAATTCAATTTGAATTCGTTTTCAATTCAATTTATTTCAAAATATTTGATTTCGAAATCACTTTTCAATATTCATTTTAAAATGAATAAAATCGATATAAATATCGTTCACGTCAAAATGGCGTCAATCTAATCCTCACGGCTTCACATATTTCTATTTTCAAATATTCTATTTCAAATATTTCTATTTCAAATATTTCTATTTCAAATATTTCTATTTCAAATATTTCTTTTTTTTCTTCGAAACTGGAATGAGGCCCAATCAATTACCATATAATGTTAATTATATGGATTTTCTACAACACATGGATATATCAACAACGATGAATAATCAACCATCAACCAAAGTGCACTACACTGTATAAGCATCAAATATAGACATTTAACGCTTATAGCAGCTTGTCAATCAATCGATCGACAGATTTAATCAATCAGGATGAGTGAACTTCAAATTTCATCCTAACACCCGTGTGGGGTTTCAAACAATCAAACACATATTTTATTTGTGCAGTTAGGCGATGTGTAAAATTTATCGACCCAATCAACGTCATTCAAATAGGTGTACATAAACAAACCGTCTGGTTTGTAAATGAATATTTATTTATTCACATTCACGTTAAAAATTATATTTTTAACGATAACACATTTTATTTTAACATATGAATTTCTATTCAGTTCATTCGTTAAATAAAATGCTATTTTTATTTTTCTAACTTATTTTAGAAAATTTCGGCGGCATAACGGCACGATACTAGAAACGGGACAAGGCCTAGCCTTATCCCCGGTCTAGTGAAGGCCCACGCCATTCACACATCAATCAAATCCATTCGTTATGCAAACCACAAACTTTGGAGTAAGGATCTAACCTAGCCTTACCCCTTCGCCTTATAACGGCGCACGTCTAATCCTAACCAATTTATCGATTCGATTTTTCACACCACAAACCACATTCAAACCAATATCGCAATCAATCACCAAACAGTCAAACAAACAAGTCCATGGTCTGTGGACGATTGTGTCGGGTGCTACTAAGCACCGTCTGCATCCTAGTATATATATATAACTAGAAATATAAATTGAAAGGTGAGAAATTCTCACATTTAGCTATCCAACCATCTCGACTCTTCTTTTGCAGAAGTCTTCATTGTTTTCGCATCTTCGCCAGCTTCGTCGTCCGTAGCTACTACATATATAAAAATCGAATTTTTACTTCGTTATTCAATATATAAAAATCAAATTTTTAGTTCGCTATTCAATATATAAAAATCGAATTTTTAGTTCAAAGTTCAATATATAAAAATCGAATTTTTATATCGAAGTTCAATATATAAAAATCGAATTTTTATTTCAAAGTTCAATATATAAAAATCATATTTTTATTTCAAAGTTCAATATATAAAAATCGAATTTTTATATCGCTATTCAAATGAATAAAAATCTCATTTTTGTCATGATGTTTATATAATAAAAATCACTTCTTTAATATGACAAAAATCATGTTTTCACGTTCGCTTTCAACATATAAAAAAATATGATTTCTACTTTTGCTTTCAAATCTTTTTCTACTAAAAGATTAATCTTTTTCCTATTTTAAAGTTCAAAATAAAATCAGTTTTTCTCTTTCAAAAATAAATCAGTTTATACTTTAAAAAAATAAATCAGTTTATACTTTAAAAAAAATAAATCAGTTTATACTTTAAAAAAATAAATCAGTTTATACTTTAAAAAAATAAATCAGTTTATACTTTTTTAAAAATAAGTTTTAAATCAAAATAACATTCAGTTTTTAAATACTTTAAAAATCATTTTTCAAATTCAGTTTTTTTTATAAAATCAGTTTTTATTCCTTTTTATAAAATCAGTTTTTAAATTTTAATAAAATCAGTTTTCAAAACTTAATAAAAACAGTTTTTAAATCTTAATAAAAACAGTTTTTAAATCTTAATAAAAACAGAAATCAGTTCTTTTTTTTTTTTTTTTTTTTTTATATATATAAACAAAATCAAGATCTTACTGTAATTAGAGGAGGGGGTGGGCTGCGTCCTCAGGTGGTGGCGGCGGACCCATGCTGGTCGGAGGCGAGAGGGCATCTGATCGGAGGGGGGCCATCGGCTTCGTCGAGGGGATTCGTGGTTCCTGCGAGGCGGAGGAGAGAGAGGGAGGCAGAGGGGGGAAGGGCGGAGCCTCGCAAGTGGTGGCGGCGGTGGGCGCTGGGCGCGGTGGTGGCTGGAGCGACGGGGGGGGGTTATCGCGATTTTTGTTTTCTTTTTCTTTTTTGTTTTTTTTTTCCTTCTGAGATAAACGAACGGGGGGGGGGCCTAGGTTTTAAGGGAAGGGATATTATATTTTTTTTTTTTTTTATTTATTATTTATTTATTAAAGAGTTGACTTTCACATATGACCACTAAACGAGGTCCACCGCCTGCCGCCCATAGCGTTTTACCCCCATTCCGAACACAATGGGATATGTATCGCAGGCCAATTCGATCGTCTCGATATGTTTCCTTTGAATTTACATTTAAATCACTATATTATTTTAAACGCACATTTCTAATTACCGGGGTCACATACTAACTAAAAAATTCCAAAAAAAATATTTTCTAGCTTCGTATTGACGATACGGTCCTAACAAAACTAGTTTCGTCGAATTCAGAGACCGTTAGAAAAATGGCCAATTTCAAGTCGATTAAAATCAACTGAAACTGGTCAAACGCGTTTTCTTTTGCCACGCTCACATATTGATTCGAAAAATTATGAAATTTGAAACCTAGCAATAACTTCACATCCCGGACCCAACAAAACTGGTTTCGTCGAAATCCGAGGTCGTTTGCAAAATGTCCATTTTTAAGGGCCTGAATTCCATAGCGACTATTCAGAATTTTCAACTGGACATATCTTTTGATTCCCGATATGAAATCTTAATTTTTCGGATTCGTTGGAAAGATATTCACTATTAGATTCCATTATTTTTGGTTTCACTAAAATCCGGATTATTTTGCACCCGGTACATTCAATTGAAGTTTGAAATCGAATTATCGAACTACCGCGCCATTTTCAATTCTATTTATAATTATATATAATTATTTATATTCTAACGACGACGTGTATAATATAAACGTTCGAATTATATTCAAAATAGATTTCACGTCGATATTATTTAAAATAATCTATTTTAAATAATCAAAATTCGCTAAAATTGCCAAAATAAAATTTTCAAACTGGCCCAGATTTTCCGGGTTGTTACATCATTATTCAAATTAAATTCCAAGCTGAATTAAATATCACAGATGATCCAGTTCACACCATATCGCCATTTCAGCCAATTCTGATTGTTACTGAATTAAATATATTATTTAATTTATTATTTTAATTAAATATTCACCATTATTTAATTAAACCACCATTTAATTCACTATATCACTATATAAATAATTAAATTAATTAATTATAATACCTCTGCCAATGCGGGTCATTACAATAGCCTAGTCATAAACGATAATAGGGAAAACAATGGGAATATAACCAAAGTGATCATCTTGGCATAAACATAAACTAGAATGATAATAAGGTGAACATACATACTGGCATGGACATTAAATTGTCATCATAACAAGGTGGGCATAAAACTGATGAACGGTTGACAGTCAATTGATTCTAACATAACTATGATGTCACTATAAGCATAGTAAGATCTAAATTTGCAATTTAGATGTCCAATCGATTTAGATCTAACATGATAACGCAAGGTGATAAATTAGATCATATAATTCAGATCTAGAGGTTCAAATAGATCTAACATGATAACACAAGGTGATGATCTAGATCTGACTAACAGTTTCAATGTCCACATAAATTAGATCTACTAGTTTAGAAATAAATCTACACAAATCCACATCATAGCATATCATTGAAGCTACAGTTAAGATAAAGATTTAGATCCAATCCTAACCAATTCAAGGTGGCATATGTTCATGATTTACATAAATGATTAGATCTATCCAATGATATAACTATGCAAATTAACAGATTTAAATTAACCACAATATAGTTACAAACCAAGATCCACAATAATAACATAGTAGAATAATCACGATTAAATTGGATCTAGAGAAATAGATTTGTTATGACATAGCATAGGATATGATAATAGCATAGATTCAAGGTTTACAACGTATCCAAATCACAGTCTTTCGTAGTTTACTTCTATTCATTTAAACCTAAAAATAACTATAAACTCATAGTGTTAGGTTTAGAGAATAGAGAAAGAATGAATCTTGGATCTCTGGATTTGATTTGCCTTAATTGATAGAAGAAGATAAGGGATCCAGTTCAATTCACACACCGACAGAGTTTAGCCGCCATTGATTCTTTATAAAGAAAACAAGAGAATTGAGGTATATTTATAACTGCAGAACCCTGTGGAACCGACTGCCACATAAGCCTTAGGTTGAATCAGATTGCGGGTCTCCTCCACTTGGAAAAAGGCCCGAATACCCAAAAACTATTCTGGTTGCACTTTACAAGTGCACCAATGTAAAATTGCCTTGGCGCACTTGTGAAGTGCGCCACTTATACCTGGTTTGATTTTCAAACTTTATCGTTCATAACTTCTTCATATGTTATCCGTTTTACTCAAACTAGGTGTCTATCCTGACCAGAATTTCGAGACGGACATAATGACATAGTTTGTTTCCCTTAATTATTAATATTAAATTAATTATTAATTAATTTATCCTCTTTAATGTTAACAAGATTACAGGGGCTTAATTCTTAATATTAAATTAATTATTATTTAATTTATCCTCTTTAATGTTAACAAAATTACGGGGTGTTACACAAGTATTTTTAATTTTTCCTAAATATTCTTTTATACTTATGCCTTCTTTTCTGGAGTTTTGTAAATCCCTTTTATACTGCATAATCCTAGCTGCAGACTGAGAACTATAATTTTTCTCAATAGATGACCAAATTTCATGAGAATTGTTACATCCTACCATATGTGATAGCAAATTTGAACTTATAGAAGACATAAGCCATGGTGATAATATATTATCCTGCTTTTGATATCTAACTTAGTCTGGATTTTAAACAGTACTACCATCTTGACTCAAGGTCATGACTAGTGGTATAGTTATGGTTCCATTGATGTATTCCAGTAGTCCATAACCTTTTAAGGCAACTTCCACTTGATATTTCCATAATATATAATTGTTTTCATCAGGTGATGTGGTAATAATTTGACTTTTGGATTTTATCAAGGTTAGGGCTGTTTGGTGGTGGATCAGTGCTTGTGTTGACCATTGATGTAAATGTGGATTCGTTACTGTTCGCCATAATTGATCAGAAAAAATAAAACTAAGGAGAAAGAATAAAACCGAGGAGAAAGAATAAAATAAAACAACTCTTGGTTGATAGAAAGCCTTTCGACAATTTCCTTTGATAACAAAATGAAGAATAAGATTGAGGAAAATAAGAAGAATATTAAGGAAGCAGAAGATTTTATTGATGAATATTATTTCTTGTACAAGGAGTAACGTAACAAAGGTATGCTTATATAGAGAAGCATTGTAATGGCTAATAGATAATTACAAAACATACTAAATATGATAAAAACGTGTTCACACGCTAACGACTCTATTGTCTTCATTAAATATGATAAAATACGTTCACACGCTAACGGCTCTATTGTCTTCATTAGTGTCCTAAAAAAAGTAAAAAAAATTACTTCTACTTTTTAAAATCTAATTTGCTGCTAGAAAAATCGGCATAACTTTATGAAATTAATTCAAAGGGGTCATCTTTTGATTAAAAGAGTTCATAGTCTATTGTGTTATTAACGTATTTAAAATTCGTTTTATGGACTTTAGATGGGTTTTTTGGATTGAGGTTGCTAATATAAACACTATGCAATATGCCATGTATACTAGCAATTATATGTTACAGTGACCTAATCATTCCTCTATATAAATTTTGGTCAATAAATTTTGATTTTTCTTCTTTATTTATTTGTTCATTGGTCGCCATAGGAGTCGGTTATCCTCTGGTGCTATACAATTTTCTTTAGCTAAATCTTTTGCATATTTTTCTTAGCAAATGAAAATTCCATTACTCAGTTGTTTTATTCGTATCCCTAAAATATATAATTTGGTTCTCCCACATGACTCATTTTAAATTCCTTAGTAAGTAGTTTTAAAAATTCTTTTTTTAGATTTTCATTGATAAATCAAAAAATAATTTCACCTACATATCTTTGTATAAGTTAATTTTATTAATAAAAATAGTACTATTTTGCCTATTTCAAAGTATGGTTGTAATAAATATGATTTAACTGTACCATAACAAGCACTTAGGTCCTCTTTCATATCATACAAAAGGTTTCTGCAACTTGTAAACATGCTTAGGTAGTTTTTCATCTTCAATAAGTGAAGGCTATCCTATATATACATTTTCTGTAATAAATCCATTTAGAAATACACTTTTAACATTTATTTGATATAGTTTAAAATTATCATGATTAGAGAAAGCAAGCAAGATTTTTATAGCTTATAATCTTGATACACATGCAAAGGTTTCATTAAAATCTATAACTACTACTTGACAATAACCTTATACTGCTAATCAAGCTTTAGTTCTCTCGACCTCTCCTTATTCATTCTTTATTCCTATATATCCATTTAGTTCCAACTGAAGTCTTAACTTTATATCTGACTTTAGATCTTGGGACTATTTCCCATAGATCATTTCTTGTAAATTGTTTCAGTTCTTCTCTCACTGCAAGAATCCATGAATCATCATTTGATGCTTCCTTTGGATTTTTAGATTCAATTGTTGAAATAAAAGCAAGATTAGTTGATTTATAGTTTTAATTTCATAGTCGATATACCTAAGTATATTTTCTATTGGACGATTTTCAACATTTTCATTCATTTCTTTAGATATGAATTTTATGAATTATTATTTAAACTTTGAGTTTTCTCTTGGTAATAACTTCAAGAACTGACCGTTCATCATTCCTTTTTGCAACCAATGGTAAAAAAGATTAAATTCAGCAAGATGTTAACTGGGAACCGATGAAAGATTTAAAAGACATAATAATTTAGCTTCACCGTCCATTTAACTAGGATTTTCTTTTCTTATCTCGTAATTTTGAGACTTGTTAAACTACGTTTGAAGATTAATCTTTCCAAACCAACGATAATGGCTAACATTAACTTTGTCTTATGAGGATTTTTTTGTTGCAGGCCATCACTACTTTCATTCAAAATGTTTCATCACTTTGCGTAGCGTCCCTGTTTTCACTAGAATTTATTTAGAATATTAATTGATACAAATAAAATAAAATAATGGAAGTTAATGAGGAGAATGTGATTTAACTAATTAAATATGCCATGATCAATTAAACTAATTATATAGTTAGAATTGGTAAATAATGAGTGTTATGAGAGGAGTAAAATATGAAAAGCTATTTCCTAACACTTATACCCTCACCACCTTTCATATCTCTCCTCACATCCATTTGTAAACTAAAATAAAATAAGGAGATCAACCATAACTCTATGGAAAAGAGAAGGAAGAAAAGGTAGGAGAGGAAAGTAAGTCTTAGGAATTCAAACATACTCAAATCTATAGCTTTCTTATATTTTAATCAAGGTGAATAATGATATTCACTATTTCTTTTCTTGTTCGGTTCTAGGATAAGAGCCAAATTCACGTATGTTTACATGGTCATTTGTGATAAGTTTAAATGATGAAAGATGATATATATATATATGCTTATTGATGAATTAAATGCATTTTCATGAAGTTGTCGTGTAGGATTTGATTGCAAACCCCATTATATGCCATCCAGTTGACTTGAGATTTTAGTATATTGAAAGAAACATTATTTTATAAGTGGATTCAAAGTTTCCTAATTTTCCAAATAAGTAAGAGTGTCTGATAAATTTTCTAAGACTAAAGAATAGTTTATCTTAGGTTTTAATTATTAAAATTATTAAATAATGAGTTTGTTTTGAAATATATATATAAAGGGTTTTATTATGATTTTCGGGATTTTTTCCATACTTCTATAATTTAATATGAATTTTTAATCTAGAAAAGCTTAAGTACTTAATTAGTTAAGTTAAATAGCTTTGGGTTAGGAGTTATGCTCATATTTTAATTCTCATACCCATGAAAAAGATCTGAAAATAAAGTTTATTAACCAATTATATTTTGCAAAATAATAAGGGATTGGTGAAAAGTATTACTTTAAATAGAGAATTTGCAACTATTATGATAATAACGACACTTCCACCGTATGAATCAGTGCTTCGCTTCATTGATTTTGATGCGCTTTGATTCATTCCTTGGAGGAGCGCATTATTAAGTAATTTAGTATAGAGTGTTTTGATCAAGGATGAAACGAAGGGGATGCTTTGAAGGGATGCTTCACTTCACATAGAAAAGTCGGTTGTTTATAATTGTTTTGGAGCCATCCAACTTCGTCTGATTTGCTCCAGCATTGGAGCAATTTGCTTGGCTTTGCTGTTATAAATTGGTTTTGAATTATTTTGAAGGATTTGTGTTGATGTTTTGAAAATCCTAAGTACTTAGCCTCAAATCACTTATGTGTCATCCTGTTTTGTAAAATAAAGCACCATATTGTGTTGTTTTGCCTTGATGCCATGGAGTGTGAAGCAAATTTGTTTCATTTTGAAGCATATGAATGCCTATAACTCTTTTGTTTTGAATGATTTTGAATGGCTTCGAACCAAAGCCTATAAATTACTAAATTTTCTTCGTCTCGATTGATTTTGTTTCAAATGATATTAAATTGAAGTTCATAAACAGTTGTTTTAAATGTTTTTGGCTTGATTTGCATATGTTTCGAAGTATGTTTGCTTCTAATAGTTTTAGAATATCAACATATTGTTTTGTTTAATAAAGGATTAAAGAATTTCCTTGTTTTAAGATGATATTCGAAGGATTGAGTTATAAAGGCCTATTTCATGGAGATGCTTTTATTTAATATGGTATTTTCCTAAAATAATTTATAATCCATTCACCATTGAATAGATGGAAGATGATATTTTTGACTCAGATGATTAAAAATAAGACTGGACTAACGTATGGTTGTGCCCTAAGCTTCAAATCTTACTTTTAGCTTAATTTATCCCACATTTCAGTGTGCACAGTAGAGTTAGGGTAAAATCGAGTGCATCGTACGCATAGTAAGGGATGCAATGAGATAAATTATTGGTGAGTCCATGAACTTATTAGTTACTTAGTAAGCCTAGAAAAAATAAGAGTGATAGATAATCGAGTAAGAGTAATTTGGATAGATCATCCAGTTTGTTTCAAAAAATCAGTTAAATGATTTTGGTAAATTTGGTAGACCCGAATGAGTCATATAGGTTTCTAATTAACTTTACAAAATTATGAATTTGAGACAAACAATTATGGATATCAACTAGATAAATAGTTAATATTAACCATGAGATAGTTAATCAGGATTACCCATGAGACAGATAGTTAATATTATCCAGGAGACATGCATGCATATGATTATTTATGATTGACAAAAGATTATTATGTTTAATAACCATTGTGATTGCATGTGTACCATTGATTGATTTAATTTGACTAAGGATACTGGCCAGGGAAAAAACTATTTCGCTCAATGGTGCAATCTCATTAGATATCTATTTATTGAGATTGCATATTACCATTAACTCCAGACCGTTTGTTTGATATAAAGTTATTTTTTCCCTTTAACTCTCGGGTGCTAGGTTGAGTAGCTAAGGGTTAATTTTATGTTGTCTACGAAGAAATGCATAAGGCATCGCCACTATTTAGCAGTATTATGGAGTTCGCTTTGTTTTGTTACTATTGATGTAATAATTGTTGTATGTCAATTATTATTATTAACGCTCTGATCAACTAGGAGGCATCTTCATATGTCGCATTTGAATAATTTATGTATTTACATTTTATCAGAACCTAGAAAACGATTATGATTTTATATATGAAGCGAATATGAATTGAGAATGTTTATGGAAATTGTGTTTAAAATTTTGTTTCATATTCATATGTCACTGGTATTGATATCATTAATGTATCCGTAAAAAATAATACTATAAATGACCTTAATGTCTTTAGCACATAGTTTTTAGCCTTGTAACGAGATATGTTACAATCTGGTATTATAGCACTAGGTTATGGAAAAATCGAAAGAAATTTTGAACTTTAAAAAGATTATGAAAATATAGTCCTAATGAGGAAGAATTGGGAGTAAGGAATAACTTTATAGTAGCGCACTTGTAGTTATGTCATGTAAGTATGTAGATCGTATCTATATTCTTCTTTTTCTTTGGCTCTCGCGTCATTATTACATATCTTACCAAGATTTGAATGTAGATATAATGACGTAAAATATGAAGGCATGAAACAAGAAAATTAATTTGAGTGAAGGAGGTACCACAATTGATGGAAACACTCCATCTAGTAAAACGAGAAACAAGGTGGATAACCTATTTCCAATACTAGTGTTCGTATTGGAACACCACCGGTAGAAATGAGAGCATGTATAATCTATTTGTAAAGAGGATGAAAATTGGCATTGCTACTAGATTAGCTGGAGGAAATGGTGGAGAAGCAGATACCGAAGTTCATGTTACTAGCTATGTTACCTTGAGTCAGGATTACACTAGGGTTAGAGAAAAGTCGTTTATCAGAACTGAAGATGCTATAAAAGTGGAGAATTGAATGCTTCATTGTAAAAGATTTTTTGATCTCAGACTAAATGATGAGCAGATGGGAAGATTGATCTTTAGACAGTTGCAATAAGTTTCTTTGTATTGGTGGAATAGTGTAATTGTTGCACTATGCCTTGGCATAATTTCGAAGGAGATTCAAGGAAAGATTCATGTCGAAGGTTGCTAAGTCTACTTTTCTTGAAAATTTTGCGTATTTGAAGCCAAAAGACGTATCTATGCTTGAATATGCAACGAGCTTTGAGGAGATGTCCAATTACTGTGGATACAATGATTAAGAGAAATGAGAAGTTCATTGGACGTTAGAGACAAAAGTTTGTTAAAGTTACTTTGTTATTGTTAACCAGCCTTTTGATCCGGTTCCCAAAAGCATACCAGGCCCACTCGACTCGGCCCAACGCGCGGCATCGAAGTCCGAAGTTTCACTAAAACACTAATGATTCAAGCCCAAAAGAAGTCATGTGAACGCAGGCCTCACATCACATCATCCCACAAAGTTCTTATCCCCAAAGCATGTCCATTCAAAGATTTCGAATCCCATAAATTTCTTATCCCCAAAAGCACTCCCTGCACATTTTCGTGCCCTAAGTTCTGAACCCGAAGACTTTGGGTCCCTCTGCACCTCGACTCCCAAAGAATCGGCTCCCAGCACTTCGATCTGAACACACTGAACCCCTGTCCTCTTCTCATCCAAGAACCCACACCACCAGATTACGACCTCAGAATTTAGACTCCCTCATCCTCCAAAGACGTCATCCTGCTTTAGCATCATATACTCAAGTATACAAAATTCGTACCCCTTGGGATACGAATTTTCATATCCCAGTATACATACATTGTATCCCTTGGGGATACGAAGTTTCAAATCCTCGAGGGATATGAAGCCATCGTATCCCCCAAGTGGGATATGAAATCGAGCGAAAGAATGAAGGAGGATGCGAAAATTCTAGAGACATTGGTTCTGGGATGCGAAATCAGCGGTTGTGGTCCTCAAATCTCACCTACTCCCACCTAATCCACTACCTATAAGTACCCCCTTCCTTATTCTTTACAAGGATTGGATTTTGGTTGATTTGAGAGCTCTATAAGGTCAGGAACTCATTAATGGCTGCCTAGAACTCAAGGAAGAAAAAGAACACCTATTTTTCTCCCAAGACACTGCATATACAAAATATGACTCCCAAATACTTAACCAATATTTCAATGATGATGACTTTCACTTGTAACCCTCAATAATCAATAAAATTCTCAAACGAGTTCAAAGTGGATGTAGATTCCTTATGGATCGAACCACTATAAATTTTTTTGTTATTTATTTTCCACGCTTCTAACTTTCCATACGTGAAACGCTGATTCTCGAGTATTAGAAAATCTTTAGGTATGACAACAATTTTAGCCATCAATAGTTACACATCAAGGATCCTTGCGATATGCCAGTAATAATGGCGCTAAAGAGCGAGTTGTTTTTCTATAATAAAGCGGGAGGATATCAGAGTGAGCAATGCCAGGATTGGAAGTTTTATCCGAAGAAGGGAGCTCAGAGGGGAAGAGCTACCAAGAAGGGAAAACATATATAGCATGTTATAAGCGCAAGAACAAAGGTCATTATGCGACCAAATGTTGTTCAAGAAATTATAAGGCTATCACCGGAAAAAGAACATTAAGTGTTTCATCGGAAAGAAGAACAACAAGACATTGATTTGTTCCTCGCAGAATCACATGATATTAAGTAATTTAGCATGGGGCATGTAAATAAAAAATGAATCAAAGAGGGATGCTTCGCTTCGCACGAGGAACCACATATTTATAATTGGTTTCAAAATAATCGAACTCCCTTTATTTCCCTTTGGCATCGAAGTAGTTTGTTTCGTATCATTTTCATAAACTAGTTTCGATTTGTTTTAAGAGATTTGTGCTGATGTTTTGTAAAGCCTAAGTACCTCAGGCTCGAAGCACTTATGTGCCGCCTTGTATTGTAAATCGGAATGCCCTTATTGTTTTGTTTCGGTTTGATGCCATAGAAGTGCGAAATAAATCTATTTTCTTTAAAGCATATAAATTCCTATAACTCTCTTGTTTTGAATGGTCTGAACCAAAGTGTATAAATGATTTAATTTCCCTCATTTCGAGCAGTTTTAAATTGCTTTGAACGATACCAAATTAAAGTTCGTTAATACTTGTTTTAAATGGTTTTGCCTTGATTGCCAAAGTTTTTGATGACATATATTTGGTATGTGGTTGTTTTCAGTAAACCTTTATTGAATTTCCTTTTTTAAAGTCGATATTCAAATGATTGAATTATAAAGGTCTATGTTTTCAAGAAAATATTTGAAGAGTATTTAAACCAGTATTTTACTAAATTAGTTATAATCCTTCTTCATTAGATAAATCAGAAGTGAATAGTTTTGTGTTAGATGATTAGAAAACCAGATGGAGCTGGTGTAGGGTCACGACCTATGCTTCAACTATCGCTCTTAACCTAATTTGTTCGATACTTTAGTGCGTATTGCAGAGTTGGGGTAAAACTAAAAGTATGGTATGCAAAAAAATGAATTAGTGACATAAGTTGTGGGCGAGTCTGCAAAACTATTAGCTTCTTAGTTGTCCTAGTAAAACTAAGAGTTAGATACATAGTCAGGTAAGAGTAAATTTAGATAAAATTTTCACTTTGTTTTTAAAAGTCAATTAGCTGATTTCAATAAATCTAATTGACCCAAGTCAGCTACGTAGGTTTGTAATTTACTTGGTAAAACAATGAAGTAGAGACAGACGGTTAGAATACTCTATGAGATAGATAGTCAGTCATACCGTTGAGACATGCAAGCATATGATTGATTAATGATTATTATGCTTAATAATCATTATGATTGCAGATGTGATTTGTTGATTGAATGAAGGATATTTGTGAGAACCCGTAACTTCCCCGTGAAGGAAAGAGCGGATACTTTGAGAACAACACACAAATGAACGCAGACGGAAGAACATTTCATTGCTATTACAACAATTCCATCAGATACAAGAATATACAGAGTATAATTGAATAAATTACATTCGATAAATATCAGAGATTACAATAAATTACATAGCAGCGGAAAAATAATATAAAACACAACTGAATGTAATACACAGATACAGAGCTTTCCGAGCATCGTTCCAGCTGTAAATCAGGATCCTGTGAATATAAATCTGCAAAACCAAAACTACTAGCTGCCCGTGTCGAAAATAAGGGCACCCAGAGTATAGGTTAAAACAATAAATCCAGGTCAGTCATGTGACTGGTGTGAGAACTAAAACAGTTATTTAAAATTTGACTTTAAAAGAGAGTAATTCAAGGGACCACGCCGTATAACACGGAACGGGTTTCCTCCCAAGAATACCAGTGCATAGAAAAGACAACGCAATGTTTTTTTGAAAAATGAAGCTATTATAAGACCCAGGTCCCATCACACAATGCAACGAACCACCCATAGCTAGAAAGAAACGTCGTGCACTCCTTGGGTCCTCATCCCGTTTTTGACTCATACTGAGGTGTGAGGCTCGCGAATTCACGTTATACACAAAGCTGCCACGTAGGCCGTGCTTTGATCATCAACCACAAGACTTTACTTTTCAATAGAAGCCTTGATCCATGCAACTCAGCATGCCACACAGGCAATTCATGCCATGCGATTGATATCTATCGATATATAACCTCTAAGCTCGTATGTCTCAGAGAAGGGCGTTAAGCAAGAGAATAAATTCTCCGCCGCCAAACAGATATATATTTAACAGAAATCAATCAACACAGAATAAAATCCAATGTCAGACACACAATCCATTTACAAGTTCGTTCTGGGTCTGAACGAAACCGGAGGCACTTTCCTCGCATATCCATCGATCTCCAAGTACGTGTGGACGACCACCAACTGATTCCCTCATCTTGGGTGTACAGCCCAATCAAGATCATCAGCAATCACCCAAACGATGTGAAGACTTCCGGTCTTCAACCACCGTCTTCATCTTCGACTTATCGTCGAATCGGTTATTCAGAATGGGTATAAACCCGGACTTTCCGAACAACCCGCGTATATTAAAAACAAATGTTACACAAACACAACATACGCCTCAATCCAATTCAGTAGCTACTAACCGTAAATCAACAAGAGAACAATTTCCCAAATATTAACCCCGAAGGCCGAAACCAACATCAGATCAATACCAGGAAACCATTCTTCTTAGCTAACCTACAGCTAGTATCTAAATTTCATATTCTTAGGGAAAGGTTCCCATTAATTTTATCCAAGATAAATTCTTTGAATTTATTCTTTAATCTTCCTTTGGATGTCATTTCAAACCAAATTATGGTTTTCCAAACTAGTCGAGATTAGCGAACCACACCGAAGTAATTATTTATTTTATTTCCCAATCCCAACCTATTCATTCCATGAAGCAAAACTGGTAATACTCCATATTTAACACCACGGTGTTATCGGTAAAATTAATTACCATTTCACGTTCAAGTCCAATTAAAGATTTAACTATCGCTTTGGAGCTAAACTGGTGATACTCCATTCTCGCTCACTTTCTCAATTTGATAATTTAAATTATCAATTCACATTTCAATCTAATTGCGGATTCATTAAAACTCCTTTTACTGGGTTAAAGAACTAATGTCATTTAAAACACAGTTCACGATAAACCCAAATCATATTCTATTTATTATCGGGTTAAAGAACTAGTGTTATTTAAAACACCGTTCACAATAAACCCACAAATCAATTCTATTTAAAACCCGTTTCAAATCCAATTTATTTATTAAAAATAAATGGGTTTAATTTTAGTTCAAAACTAGTTCATTTCGATAAAAATCTATTTTTATCTTTTCAAATGTGGGATTTTTCATCCCAGTTCTTCACAAATCATTTCTTATGATTTTACACAAATTATTACTGTTTTTAATAATTTTATCAAGGTCCGTACAGTCGATTTCCATCAACGACCTTTTCCAAATTTGATTGGGACGTATCTCCAAATCCAACTGTTAGATTTCAAATTTCTAATATTCGTTAGATAGCTCTTTTCGATACGAACCCAACGGTTCCGGTTTTAGGAGAATCCGACGGTCGGATCTCCCGTAATGTCCGTTCGAAATCAATGGTCGAAATTCGCGAACTGCCGCGGCGCGTTCTATTCAGGCCATTATATATATAATATATATATATTCTATATATTTCGTCGATTTCCTTTTAAAACGAATTTTATAAATAGGTTCAAATTTGTTTCAAAAACAATTTCAACCTTTATTTCAAATTCATATCAAAATTGAATTTTCTATTATAAATCCTTTTTACTTTCATTCCTATTTGATTTCAATTCAAATCGATTTTAATTCGATTCGAATTCATTTTCTTTTCAATTCGAATTCGTTTTCTTTTCAAATCAAATTCAATTCGTTTTCTATTCAAATCAAATTCAATTCGTTTTCTATTCAAATCAAATTCAATTCGTATATAATCGATATAAATATCGTTCGTGTCAAAATAGCGCATCTCTAATCAACACGGCTTTATATATTTCAATAACTTCGTTATTCTATTCAACAAATGAATCTATATTTTTGTCAACACATGACTAATCTCAACGAATGAGTATTGTCCACGTCTGACTATTTTTGTTATTTAATATATTTTATAAAAATTATGGTATCTATCGTTTGATTTAAAATCAGACTCCAACCGTAAATTAGTAAGAGAACGATTCCCTGAATATTAACCCCGAAGGCCGAAACCAACATCAGATCAATATCCAGGAGACCACTCATCTTATCTATTTTCCAGTTAGTTTCTAATTTTATATGATAAAGATGTAAATTTTATTGTTAAAATATTTCGTTCAACACATGACTAATCTCAACTGATGAGTACGGTCAACACATGAACCTTTATTTTATAATGATAAAGATGTTAATTTTATTGTTAAAATATTTCGTTCAACACATGACTAATCTCAACGGATGAGTACTGTCAACACATGAACCTTTATTTTATAATATTCTTTATCTTCTAAATTGGAATGAGGCCCAATCAATCACCATATAACGTTAACTATATGGATTCCATACAACACATGTATATAATGGCAACGACAAATAATCAACCATCATCCAAAGTGCACTACACTGTATAAGCATCAAATATAGATATCTAACGCTTATAACAGCCTGTCAATCAATCGATCGACATACAACTAATTATTGGGATCAGTGTATACCGTATTTTATCCCAATACCCGTGTGGGGTTTCAAACAATCAAACACAGATTTTATTTGTGCAGTTGGGCGATGTGTAAAATTTATCGTCCCAATCAATGTCCTTCAAATAGGTGTACATAAACAAACCGTCCGGTTTGTAAATGAATATTTATTTATTCACATTCACGTTAAAAATTATTTTTTTAACGACCAAATTATTTTATTCAACCTATGAATATTCTATTCGGTTCATTTATTAAATAAAATGATATCTTTATTTTTCTAATTTATTTTAGAAAATTTCGGCGGCATAACGACACGATACTAGAAACGGGACAAGGCCTAGCCTTATCCCCGGTCTAGTGATGGCCCATGTCATACACATATCAATCAAATCCATTCCATTTCACCAAACAATCAAATTCAAATCAAATAATCTAACCAACTACACAACCAAACAAACAAGTCCATGGTCTGTGGACGATGGTGTCGGGTGCTACTAAACACCGTCTGCATCCTAGTATATATATAACTGGAAAAAAAGAAATTTAGAGTGAGAAGTTCTCACCTACTAGCTAAACCAAACGCCACGACTCTTCTTATGTAGAAATCTTCGTCGTGCTCGCCTTTTTTCACTTTCATTGCTCGTAGCCACTACATATATAAAAATCACATTTTTATATTGTTGCTATGTATATAAAAATCACATTTTTATATTGTTGCTATGTATATAAAAATCACATTTTTATTTTACTACCATATAGATAAAAATTCTATTTTTATACCGTTGCTCATATAGTAAAGATCAAATCTTTACTATCTATATAATATAAAAATCGTATTTTTATTATCTCTACTATATAAAAATCATATTTTTATTCTTCCTATAATATAAAGATCATATTTTTATTCTACTTCATTTGTCAAAAACCATAGAAGCTTTAAAACGGAGAAAACTCACTTTTTTTCTAGCGCCCGGATTCGCTGTTCGGGTTCCAGAATTTGCAAACGAGCTTCAATCTTCGCACTAACTTTTTTTTTAGCTTAAACGCCCCATTCCGGACAACTTTCGCCTAAGAGACTTTTTGCAGAAAATGCTCCAATTCGCCAGAATTCGCGAAAGTACACGAATTTTTCAGCTTTTGAACAGCAGACTTCGAACGCGTTTTCCGAGCAGCTCCAAACTCCAAAACATGACTTCCATATAGCCAAATCGAAGAGAATTTCGTGCTCTACAACTTTGGTCTAGAGGGACTTTAGCCAAAAGCGCACCGTTTGAGAGATATAAGCCAAAACAGTCCGGGGTGTTTTGTGCAAAACGGGAATTTTGGTGAAAACGAGTTTTTGAGCGTAGCGGGGCCCACGTCCGGAGTTGGGTGGCTAGGGTTGGGTGCCAGACCTAATTGGGCGTGGGGAGCTCGCTAGTGTGTGGTGGCGGTGGTGGTGGGGCCCGTGGTGGTGGCGGTGGTGTTGTGAGGCTTAGGGTTCTTGAAAAGAGGAGAGAGAAGGAGGAGGAGGAAGAGGAGGAGGAGGAGGGGAGGAGGAAGAGGGGGTGCGGCCGGCGGTAGAGGTGGGGGCAGCGGCACCTAGGAGGAGGACGAGGTCATTTTTGAGTTTTTGTGAAGAAAGAGGAAGAGGAAGAAAGTGAAGAAGAAAAGGAAGTAAAAGTGTTTATATGCTAGTTTCTCGCGTATCGCCTGAACGCTAACGATCCCCAATCGCCGCGGATTTCGGACACGAGATAGTAGACGTGAAGACGAGTCCAACGAAACAAGTTTCGTCGAATTCCGAGTTCGTTTGACCATTCAAAAAAAATCACGAAAACGCTCAGATAAGCTCTAAAAATGCGATTTTGGCGCACCTTTTCTTTTCGCATGCTCACATGCTAACTTCAAAAATCATGCCCTTTTGGATTTAACTATTTTTAGACGATACGAATCCAAAAAAAAAAACGAAATCGAATTCTGAGGTCGTATGAATAATGTTCCTTTGTAAAATGACTGCTCGCTTTACCCTGAACTGTTTCAGCTCGCACGGCCACATACTAACTCCGTTCGACGCGCCATTTGGAACTCAACAATGATTTGTCATTATGAATCCATAAAAATTTATCTCGTCGAATTCTGAGCTCGTATGCAAAATTTCACTTTTTAAGGGCTATGTTTTGTTAACCGAACAACTCCAGCCCATAGCCACTATTCCGGATATCGGAATATATCGAAGCTTATACTTTTCGGAGTTTTAAACGGCATTTTGAACTCAATGGAAGTGGTTTCGAGTCCAAATTCATCCGTATGCAAAATTTGACTTTTTGGGCCATGTATAATTTACATAGCGACTATTCTGAATTTTCAACTGGGCATAACTTTTGATTCCCGCTATGAAATTTCGATTTTTCGGATTCGTTGAAAAGATATTCTCAAATAGATCCTATTATTTTTGGTTTCGCCAAAATCCGGATTGTTTTGCACCCGGTACATTCAATTGAAGTTTGAAATTGAATTATCGAACTACAGTGCCATTTTCAATTCCTTCTATAATTTAAAATAAATATTTATATTCTAACGACGACGTATATAAATATATACATTCGAATTCTATTCAAAATAAATTTTCCGTCGTTTTTATTAAAAATAATCTATTTTAAATATGCAAAATTCATTAAAATTGCCAAAATAAAAATTTTAAACTGGCTCGCATTTCCGGGTTATTACAATCTCCCCCACTTAAAACTTTTCGTCCCCGAAAAGGAACGAAGCCGAAAGTTGTTTAACTAATCAACTCAACTTCCAGTATTTTGACTACGGCTTAAGTTCTTCAACTTTTCAGTTTCTAAAAACTTTTCAAATTTTTCAAAAATTTGGCTAACACCCTAAATTTTCAAAAAATTTCGCCATAACCTCCTCTGCACCGGGAGCACGGGAAAATCCCGAAATTGCCATACAGGCCTTCTGATCTCAAAAAGAAAAAGAAAAAGCCAAGCGGATAGCCAATAGGCTCATAAAATCATCATCACCCAAACAAAACAGTAAATTATGATAAACATGTACCTATTTGTCGGGCAAACAAATTTTATTCTCTGCTCTAGCCTCCTTGCTATGACCTGTTCAATGTAAGTACATGTATATGCAAGCAAATGCAACTAATTTTCAATACAATTCAATATTTGATGCAATTAGGCATAATGGTTCAAAATTTATCAAACAACTAAACAAGCAACACAAACATCAATCAATTAGTGGATTAACGTTTCAAATTCATAATTTTTTGATATATATACAAAAATCACATTTTGATGCCAAATCACAACAATGTATTCTAGCTATATTTTGGTTCTCACACCAGTCTAATGGAAATATATAGATATCATACCTTCGAAACACGAACACAAATTCTGATGATGATATATCAATCATCAGAATCATCTCCGGGTGTCTAGGATGTGAATCTATATCTATCCAGTATATTAAAACTTCGAATATACGTTCATGGCGCGTATATGCAAAACCCTTATATACTCGATTGTCCATATTCAAAATAAATAAATAATCAAATACGTATAAAACGATTTGAATTTCAAAATAAAATTGTTTTCATTTGAAAAATATACTCTTCACACTCGTTCTAGGATATTACTGATCCTATCTCTAACGAGTCATTCTAATTGGATATTACTAATCCAATTTCTGATGAATTCTTTCGTATGGTTCTAATGTGTCTTGTTCTCGAGCTCTGTAAACCAAAGCTCTGATACCAACTGTGAGAACCCGTAACTTCCCCGTGAAGGAAAGAGCGGATACTTTGAGAACAACACACAAATGAACGCAGACGGAAGAACATTTCATTGCTATTACAACAATTCCATCAGATACAAGAATATACAGAGTATAATTGAATAAATTACATTCGATAAATATCAGAGATTACAATAAATTACATAGCAGCGGAAAAATAATATAAAACACAACTGAAAGTAATACACGAATACAGAGCTTTCCGAGCATCGTTCCAGCTGTAAATCAGGATCCTGTGAATATAAATCTGCAAAACCAAAACTACTAGCTGCCCGTGTCGAAAATAAGGGCACCTAGAGTTTAGGTTAAAACAATAAACTCCAGGTCAGTCATGTGACTGGTGTGAGAACTAAAACAGTTATTTAAAATTTGACTTTAAAAGAGAGTAATTCAAGGGACCACGCCGTATAACACAGAACGGGTTTCCTCCCAAGAATACCAGTGCATAGAAAACACAACGCAATGCTTTTTCGAAAAATGAAGTTATTATAAGACCCAGGTCCCATCACACAATGCAACGCAAGCCGGAGGATAGGGTTTTCCCTTATAATAGCCAAACATGCTTGATACGTTTAAAACAAATCATTTGATACTATTATAAGTGTATAGTGTCAAAACATTTTCAATCATAAATATTAATCATAGACGACATGGGTACCATATATCATGTCGCCATACTAGTTCTACAATTAAAACCGAAACACACGTATTGGAAATTGGATTTCCGTCATGAGTCGAGGCAAGGGGCAAGCTCCTCTCCGCTTCGAGACACTCTAGCAAATGCCTCGGGACTACACACTCTGGGTAACCCCTGGGATCCTCCAAGACCGGTCCTCTCTTACGTTTGAGGATTAATTATTCCTGAACACACGTTTCCCGGCCCTATAGGACCTATAATCGAGGCACCTCGCATCCAAACCACAAAGGTGAAAAGTATATAAATGTCAGGGCTGGTAGGTCACTGACACCACCCATAGCTAGAAAGAAACGTCGTGCACTCCTTGGGTCCTCATCCCGTTTTTGACTCATACCGAGGAGTGAGGCCTGCGAATTCACGTTATACACAAAGCTGCCACGTAGGCCGTGCTTTGATCATCAACCACAAGACTTTGCTTTTCAACAGAAGCCTTGATCCATGCAACTCAGCGTGCCACACAGGCAATTCATGCCATGCGATTGATATCTATCGATATATAACCTCTAAGCTCGTATGTCTCAGAGAAGGGCGTTAAGCAAGAGAATAAATTCTCCGTTGCCAAACAGATATATATTTAACAGAAATCAATCAACACAGAATAAAATCCAATGTCAGACACACAATCCATTTACAAGTTCGTTCTGGGTCTGAACGAAACCCGAGGCACTTTCCTCGCATATCCATCGATCTCCAAGTACGTCTGGACGACCACCAACTGATTCCCTCATCTTGGGTGTACAGCCCAATCAAGATCATCAGTAATCACCCAAACGATGTGAAGACTTCCGGTCTTCAACCACCGTCTTCATCTTCGACTTATCGTCGAATCGGTTATTCAGAATGGGTATAAACCCGGACTTTCCGAACAACCCGCGTATATTAAAAACAAATGTTACACAAACACAACATACGCCTCATTCCAATTCAGTAGCTACTAACCGTAAATCAACAAGAGAACAATTTCCCAAATATTAACCCCGAAGGCCGAAACCAACATCAGATCAATACCAGGAAACCATTCTTCTTAGCTAACCTACAGCTAGTTTCTAAATTTCATATTCTTTGGGAAAGGTTCCCATTAATTTTATCCAAGATAAATTCTTTGAATTTATTCTTTAATCTTCCTTTGGATGTCATTTCAAACCAAATTATGGTTTTCCAAACTAGTCGAGATTAGCGAACCACACCGAAGTAATTATTTATTTTATTTCCCAATCCCAACCTATTCATCCCATGAAGCAAAACTGGTAATACTCCATATCTAACACCACAGTGTTATCGGTAAAATTAATTACCATTTCACGTTCAAGTCCAATTAAAGATTTAACTATCGCTTTGGAGCAAAACTGGTGATACTCCATTCTCGCTCACTTTCTAAATTTGATAATTTAAATTATCAATTCACATTTCAATCTAATTGCGGATTCATTAAAACTCCTTTTACTGGGTTAAAGAACTAATGTCATTTAAAACACAGTTCACGATAAACCCAAATCATATTCTATTTATTATCGGGTTAAAGAACTAGTGTTATTTAAAACACCGTTCACAATAAACCCACAAATCAATTCTATTTAAAACCCGTTTCAAATCCAATTTATTTGTTAAAAATAAATGGGTTTAATTTTAGTTCAAAACTAGTTCATTTCGATAAAAAACTATTTTTCTCTTTTCAAATGTGGGATTTTTCATCCCAGTTCTTCACAAATCATTTCTTATGATTTTACACAAATTATTACTATTTTTAATAATTTTATCAAGGTCCGTACAGTCGATTTCCATCAACGGCCATCGAACTGCACTTACAGCGACCTTTTCCAAATTTGATTTGGACGTATCTCCAAATCCAACCGTTAGATTTCAAATTTCTAATATTCGTTAGAAATCTCTTTTCGATACGAACCCAACGGTTCCGGTTGTAGGAGAATCCGACGGTCGGATCTCCCGTAATGTCCGTTCGAAATCAATGGTCGAAATTCGCGAACTGCCGCGGCGCGTTCTATTCAGGCCATTATATATATATATAATATATATATTCTATATATTTCGTCGATTTCCTTTTAAAACGAATTTTATAAATAGATTCAAATTTGTTTCAAAAACAATTTCAACCTTTATTTCAAATTCATATCAAAATTGAATTTTCTATTATAAATCCTTTTTACTTTCATTCCTATTTGATTTCAATTCAAATCGATTTTAATTCGATTCGAATTCATTTTCTTTTCAATTCGAATTCGTTTTCTTTTCAAATCAAATTCAATTCGTTTTCTATTTAAATCAAATTCAATTCGTTTTCTATTCAAATCAAATTCAATTCGTATATAATCGATATAAATATCGTTCGTGTCAAAATAGCGCATCTCTAATCAATACGGCTTTATATATTTCAATAACTTCGTTATTCTATTCAACAAATGAATCTATATTTTTGTCAACACATGACTAATCTCAACGAATGAGTACTGTCCACGTCTGACTATTTTTGTTATTTAATATATTTTATAAAAATTATGGTATCTATCGTTTGAAATAAAATCAGACTCCAACCGTAAATTAGTAAGAGAACGATTCCCTGAATATTAACCCCGAAGGCCGAAACCAACATCAGATCAATATCCAGGAGACCACTCATCTTATCTATTTTCCAGTTAGTTTCTAATTTTATATGATAAAGATGTAAATTTTATTGTTAAAATATTTCGTTCAACACATGACTAATCTCAACGGATGAGTACGGTCAACACATGAACCTTTATTTTATAATGATAAAGATGTTAATTTTACTGTTAAAATATTTCGTTCAACACATGACTAATCTCAACGGATGAGTACTGTCAACACATGAACCTTTATTTTATAATATTCTTTATCTTCTAAATTGGAATGAGGCCCAATCAATCACCATATAGCGTTAACTATATGGATTCCATACAACACATGTATATAATAGCCACGACAAATAATCAACCATCATCCAAAGTGCACTACACTGTATAAGCATCAAATATAGATATCTAACGCTTATAACAGCCTGTCAATCAATCGATCGACATACAACTAATTATTGGGATCAGTGTATGCCGTATTTTATCCCAATACCCGTGTGGGGTTTCAAACAATCAAACACAGATTTTATTTGTGCAGTTGGACGATGTGTAAAATTTATCGTCCCAATCAATGTCCTTCAAATAGGTGTACATAAACAAACCGTCCGGTTTGTAAATGAATATTTATTTATTCACATTCACGTTAAAAATTATATTTTTAACGACCAAATTATTTTATTCAACCTATGAATATTCTATTCGGTTCATTTATTAAATAAAATGATATCCTTATTTTTCTAATTTATTTTAGAAAATTTCGGCGGCATAACGGCACGATACTAGAAACGGGACAAGGCCTAGCCTTATCCCCGGTCTAGTGATGACCCACGCCATACACATATCAATCAAATCCATTCCATTTCACCAAACAATCAAATTCAAATCAAATAATCTAACCAACTACACAACCAAACAAACAAGTCCATGGTCTGTGGACGATGGGGTCGGGTGCTACTAAACACCGTCTGCATCCTAGTATATATATATAACTAGAAAAAAAGAAATTTAGAGTGAGAAGTTCTCACCTACTAGCTAAACCAAACGCCACGACTCTTCTTATGTAGAAATCTTCGTCGTGCTCGCCTTTTGTCACTTTCATTGCCCGTAGCCACTACATATATAAAAATCACATTTTTATATTGTTGCTATGTATATAAAAATCACATTTTTATTCTACTACCATATAGATAAAAATTCTATTTTTATACCGCTGTTCATATAGTAAAGATCAAATCTTTACTATCTATATAATATAAAAATCGTATTTTTATTATCTATACTATATAAAAATCATATTTTTATTCTTCCTATAATATAAAGATCATATTTTTATTCTACTTCATTTGTCAAAAACCATAGAAGCTTTAAAACGGAGAAAACTCACTTTTTTTCTAACGTCCGGATTCGCTGTTCGGGTTCCAGAATTTGCAAACGAGCTTCAATCTTCACACCAACTTTTTTTCTAGCTTAAACGCGCCATTCCGGACAACTTTCGCCTAAGAGGCTTTTTCCCGAAAATGCTCCAATTCGCCAGAATTCGTGAAAGTACACGAATTTTTCTGCTTTTGAACAGCAGACTTCGAACGCGTTTTCCGAGCAGCTCCAAACTCCAAAACATGACTTCCATATAGCCAAATTAAAAAGAATTTCGTGCTCTACAATTTTGGTATAGAGGGACTTTGGCCAAAAGCGCACTGTTTGAGAGATATAAGCCAAAACAGTCCGGGGTGTTTTGTGCAAAACGGGAATTTTGGTGAAAATGAGTTTTTGAGCATAGCGGGGCCCACGGCCGGAGTTGGGTGGCTAGGGTTGGGCGCCGGACCTGATTGGGCGTGGGGAGCTCGCTGGTGGGTGGCGGCGGTGGTGGTGGGGCCCGTGGTGGTGGCGGTGGTGTTGTGAGGCTTAGGGTTCTTGAAAAGAGGAGAGAGAAGGAGGAGGAGGAAGAGGAGGAGGAGGGGAGGAAGAGGGGGTGCGACCGGCGGTGGAGGGGCTGGGGAGGCCGGTGGAGGTGGGGGCAGCGGCACCTAGGAGGAGGAGGCCATTTTTGAGTTTTTGTGAAGAAAGAGGAAGAGAAAGAAAGTGAAGAAGAAAAGGAAGTAAAAGTGTTTATATGCTAGTTTCTCGCGTATCGCTTGAACGCTAACGATCCCCAATCGTTGCGGATTTCGGAAACGAGATAGTAGACGTGAAGACGAGTCCAACGAAACAAGTTTCGTCGAATTCCGAGTTCGTTTGACCATTCAAAAAAAATCACGAAAACGCTCAGATAAGCTCTAAAAATGCGATTTTGGCGCACCTTTTCTTCTCGCATGCTCACATGCTAACTTCAAAAATCATGCCCTTTTGGATTTAACCATTTTTAGACGATTCGAATCCAGAAAAAAAAACGAAATCGAATTCTGAGGTCGTATGAATAATGTTCCTTTGTAAAATGACTGCTCGCTTTACCCTGAACTGTTTCAGCTCGCATGGCCACATACTAACTCCGTTCGACGCGCCATTTGGAACTCAACAATGATTTGTCATTATGAATCCATAAAAATTTATCTCGTCAAATTCTGAGCTCGTATGCAAAATTTCACTTTTTAAGGGTTATGTTTTGTTAACCGAACAACTCCAGCCCATAGCCACTATTCCGGATATCGGAATATATCGAAGCTTGTACTTTTCGGAGTTCTAAACGGCATTTTGAACTCAATGGAAGTGGTTTCGAGTCCAAATTCATCCGTATGCAAATTTTGACTTTTTGGGCCATGTATAATTTACATAGCGACTATTCTGAATTTTCAACTGGGCATAACTTTTGATTCCCGCTATGAAATTTCGATTTTTCGGATTCGTTGGAAAGATATTCTCAAATAGATCCTATTATTTTTGGTTTCGCCAAAATCCGGATTGTTTTGCACCCGGTACAATCAATTGAAGTTTGAAATCGAATTACCGAACTGCAGGGCCATTTTCAATTCCTTCTATAATTTAAAATAAATATTTATATTCTAACGACGACGTATATAAATATATACATTCGAACTCTATTCAAAATAAATTTTCCGTCGTTTTTATTAAAAATAATCTATTTTAAATATGCAAAATTCATTAAAATTTCCAAAATAAAAAATTTAAACTGGCTCGCATTTCCGGGTTATTACAATATTAGTGTAAGGAAAACACGCTCTACTCAGTGACGTGATCTCACTTGAATCTATTTATTGAGACGACATATTATTATTCATGCCAAACTATTCGTCTGACTCAAGGTTTTTTATTTTTTCCTCTAACTCCCGGGTACTCGTTTGAGTAGCGTAGGGTTAAGATTTCAGATTTTTACGTCCTTCAACTAATAAAACTTGCAAGACGTGCATGGGATATAAGGAGGCACTTATGATTACAGAAGAGCTAAGTCTGTAACATAATTTCTCTTTGAACAACAGTTTCGTGTAACCGCTCCGATTTATTTTTAGTTTAGAAAAAATCTATATTGGTACCTGGTTATGTATCTCTACATCTTCACCCAAGTTATTGTAAATCCAATTCCTCTACTTTTTTAATAAAATGAAAGTATAAGAAGATGCCGAGTTCGATTTCACTGTAAATTATAGTCATACATATTTCGATCAATATAGTCTTTACCATGCAGGTCATAATTGAGTTACGTTATTTCTAACTGGACCTTGCTAAAAGGAGTAAAATAAGAAAGATTACAAGGGTATTTGGTTATGATTATGGATACACATGCTAAATTTCAACATTGAAATAGGATATGCCTTGATTATTCTCATTCTTGTCATGATGTTCAACATTGTTTGTTTAGTTATTGAAATGTTGGTTTTGAGTGTTTTTGAATAGTGTGTGTCGAAGGGAAATGTTAATTTGTGTTGAAAAAATAAATTTATGTACATGTTTATTTTACCAAGCCATCCAAGAAAAATATTGTAGGAAAAATTTCATGTTGGTCAGTTACAAAGGATTATCTATTATTATTTAGTAAAACAAACATATTATTGCTTTATTTCACTCGACTACGTTAAACCACGCATTTATACTAATAATATTATTTACCCAATATACAATAATATTTTATCTATTAATATTTTGTGTAGTGACACACAATTTTAGTCTCATAATTTCAAATCAAATACATAAGCAAAGGGAAAACGAAACATCAATATCGTGTTCTTTAAATATATTGTTGCAAAGAAGTATAAATATCGTGATCTTTAAATATATATTTGCAAAGAAGTACAAATATCGTATTCTTTAAATATATAGTTGCATGCTCAATAAGAAAGATAAATTCAACACTATAAAATTTTAAAATTGAATAGGATCAAACATTTATTCACTTTGAGAATAACTAAAATAGAAAATTATGAAAATAGTATATCCGATAACAAAAATAGAAATAGAAGTAAGAAAGAGAAAACAATAAAACACCTTGGATGAACTATCTATAAGAATTCAAATAGAGTTATATACACTACCTGTGTGTGCAGCTCGGGCCTCACACTAGTTTTTTTTTATGTAAAAGCCATTCCATTGCCCAAGGGCTCCTTTATTGACAAGCCTCCGGAGATCTTCTTCACTTACACCAATTTGCATATTTAGCACATTAAATTTGTTTCCTTTCGCGGATTTACTGTCGCGCTTTCTCCAACAAAACCATCTTGATCACATCCAACTATTTTCAAACACATATACCTACATGTTGTGTTTGTAGATGATTTCTCTTAAAATATGAAGGCCAGTCCCTATATCCCTTGGTTCTTTATTATCTCCCTCGTTTGTCCAATATTGGTAATGCTAATCCCACCATGCATCGGCCAAACCCCAAAAAGACTTTGATTGTCTACCCTATTGACAAATCTAAGTACTGGGAGACCCAGTTCTCTTTCATCCAGTGCCATCCTGAAATCAACAGAAAGTTCTTAAAACTTCGAAGGACTTATTATTTGAAATGAAGTTGTTATTATCCTTTTTGTTAAGTACTTCTTCTAATGCTTTTTTGTAGAGGATATCCTAATAGCTTTTGACGATAATATGAATAAAGTGAAAAATAATATCTGAGAGGCTTCAAATAATTGGGAAAGAGGGCCACACTTTTGATAGTTTCTAACCTTCAAAAAAATATCAGCCCCTACCAAAGAAAAGAATCACGGGGTCTCCCTCCTTGATGGTTTCCCAGCATGGAGGTACCCTCTACATGGCTCGAGATGACCATTTGAAGTTGTAATGACCCGCATCTTCAACGGTATAATAATTAATTTATTTAATTATTTAAATGGTGATTAAAAGGATTTATTGGTGGTTTAATTAAATAATGGTGAATATTTAATTAAAATAATAAATTAAATAATATATTTAATTCTGAAATAATCATAATTGACTGAAATGGCGATATGTTGTGAACTGGATCATCTGTGATATTTAATTCAGCTTAGAATTGAATTTGAATTACGAATATATTAAACAACGACAGTTGAACGTATAATTATATTATAATTAAAATCAAGCTCGAAATGGCGCTGCAGTTCGTTATTTGGCGATTCGAACTTCAATTGGATATACAGAAGCCGTTTTAAATCGGATTTCTGTGAAACAAGAAACGTGTGGAGCTGGTGGAGTATATCTTTCTAGTGGAAGAGGAAAATCGGGATTTCGTCGTGTAGATTTTGATTTATGTCCAAACCAAATTTTAGAATAGTCGCTGTGGAATTCCTTTATAATTTATAAAGGAATTATTTATATTTTAAAAAGAAATTTCAATATAAATCGAATATCGGGTTGACCGAGATTTGAAATATCGAGTTATAAATCCCAGTAGAGCTGTATGGTATTCCACGGTGAATATAGATGATAATATTTAATTTTAAATAATTAATTTAATTATATTTAAATATATTTATATATTTAAATGGGTCATTCAGAGCTGTAAAAATAAGCCACTTTTGCAAACGACCTCGGTTTTCGACGAAACTAATTTTGTTGGATCCGCAGTATTAGATTATTGCTAGACTTCAGTTTCCGTAATTTTTGAAGTCATTGTATGGTCGTACCGATTTTTAATGTGAGAAACAGTTGATATTTTGATGGTTAAAAATACGCTGTGTGAGCAAACGGAGTCAGAATTCGACGAAACCAGTTTCGTTGGGACCGTAATGTCGGACTGTAGCTACATGACCATTTTCGCGATTTTTGAATATCATGTGTGATCACACGGAATTTTAGAAAGGCGAAAGGAATATAAAAATAAATAAAATAAGAAAATATCCAAACTTATGAACCAAAACAATACACGTCTCCTCCCTTCTCACCACACCATCACCTTTATAAACATAAGCAATGAGCCGTCGGGTTTTTTTTCTACTACAGCAAACCCAAATCATCTTCCAAAGATCAAAAGAAATAGATATAAAAATCCTTAAATCACCAAACATGTATTTCTAAGTTTGTTTCAAGCTGCTCTTCACGTTGTATCTCTTTTGTTGAGCTCGACTCATTTTTCCGTCGGTTATGGTGTGAACAGTGAGAACAAGGGTTCCACGAAATTGCTGATTTATGCCGTGATTCGAGTTCTTGAGTTCATGTTTAGATCGAGCGAGTGAAACTGCACTTGTACACAGATTTTTGGGATGGTTGGTGACAAAAGTGGTCGCGACTTTTACTGTGTTGGTGGCGGAAAGGATGTCGACGGGAATGGCAAGGGGAGGCCGAGCTCTCTGGTTTGGGTCTGAGGATGAAGAGTGGTAGACGAGGATATTTATGGTAATTTTAGTTAGATTTTTGGGTGAAAGGAAGTGGAGATTAGAGGAGGGAGGCGTACTGTAAATGGTGAAAGGGGTTACGGGTTCATGTTTTACAAGAGGAGAGGAAACCGAGCGTTTAGATGGGGAAGAACAGGTTTTGGGTTGGAGCTGTTGGGCCTGGTGGTTTGTTGATGGGCCGGATAATCAAGTTAAGCCCAATTTTGAATAAATCTTAGTTTTAATTTAATTAAATTATTGAATATTTGTAAATTAAATATCTCGACCATACGATATCAGATTGATGAACCGTAAGTTGCGTTGGGACCGTATGGACAAGAGCTTCACAATGAAGCTGACTGGGAGTGAATCCGACCTCGTTATAATTTATTGCAAAATAAATTGTCCATTTGAATCGAGCAATGGTTATCGTTATTAACGTGATCATCCAATGTGAGTAAATCTCACTAACTCTGAACAGTTTATAATTTCATGTTGTATTTTTAGAACTGTTAAATATTGGCTGATTGACTGTGTGTTGACTGTTTGATTGAACTGCTAGTCAGTTAGTTGAATTTCTATATTGATTCTGTTTAATAGAATATATCATATGGAACTGAAAGTGATGTTGATTTTATATTGTATAACATCTGTGGATGCAGGGAGACAGGTTGGAGGAATCCAACTGGATTCCTCAACATTTATTTTACTGTGATTCATATATTGTAATATATGATGTGATATATAATCTATTGTCGATTATATGTGTTTGAACGATATTGGTCATCGTGATTTGATGGGTTAAATACCATAACATACCAGAATGGTGTAAAGGGAATTTTCAAAATGAATATTGAAAATAGATTATTTATAAAATCAAAGGATTTTATAAAAGAGATAATGTTTATAACAATCAAAGGAGATTTTATAAAAGGAAGTATTTATAAATGGAATATTTATAAATAGAAATTTATTTATAAATGGATTATTTATAAATAGAAAATACTTAGAAATGAAACCCTAAAGGAATTATTTGCAAACCATTTGCAAATAGATTAGAACGAGAAATGTTTGTAAACCTATTAAAAATCAAATAGAAAGAGAAATGTTTGTAAACCATTTACAAATGGAATCGAAAGAGGAATATTTGTAAAACCTTTACAAATGAAATCGAAAAGGAGGTATTTGTAAAACCATTTACAAACAGAATTAAAAAGGAAATATTTAGAAAATAAATAGAGTTATAAAAAGGAAATTTGTTTATAACTGAATAGGATGTTATAAAAAGGAAACCGTTATAAAAAGGATGTTATAAAAAGGAAATCATTTGTAAAGTGAAGAACCGTTACTAAAAGTAAATCTTTATAAATGAATAGTTTATTCGAAGGGAGTTAATCGAATATAGTATTTGAAAGTAAGCAAATCGAACTAGTTATGCGAACTAGTTATTCGAATAGAGTTAAATAAAATAGAGTTAATCGAATCTTAGTTATTCAAATAGAGTTAAATAAATAAGGGTTATTCGAATTAGTCATTCGAATAGAGTTAAACACAAAGGAGTTATCGATTATAGTTTAATCGAAAGGAGTTATCGAATTAGTTATTCGAAAGGAGTAATCAATTTTAGTTTAATCGAAAGGAGTTATCGATTATAGTTTAATCGAAAGGAGTTATCGATTATAGTTTAATCGAAAGGAGTTATCGAAAGAGTTAATCGATTAGGGTTAAATAAATAGAGTAAATCGAATTTAGTTTATTTAAAGAAAGGTTTTCGAATCTAGTTATTCGTAAGAGAGATTATCAAATATAGTTATTCGAAGGGAGGAGTTATCGAATAGAGATTTATTTGAACGAGAGTTACGTAAGGAAGTGTTAAAGAGTTAAAAGATGAACTTACCTTATTTCGAGATTTGAAATGTTGTTCAGTTAAGGTCTGAGAGGTAGTTATACCCCAACTTGATTGACTGCGTTTTTAATTTTGAAATGGTTAAGGTTCGAAAGTGAAAGTGGTTAAGTGAATTTAGTAAATAAGTATAGTGGTTTGAGTTGTCGTCGCGATGCTGATTTAAACATCTATTTGAATCCAAGTAAAGAAGATTTGGAAATGTTTTCCAAATAGAATCAGAAACGTAATCAAATATTGAAATAGGAAATATGGGTATATATATATGATTGATGATTGATTGATAGGATTTCCATCTGGAAATAATATCGTTGTTTGCACACCTGTTTTTCTTTGATGGTTAAATCATAGACTATCGAAGTTTTGACCATTTTTAACATTGTTAATATGGAGAGACCGGTTGGATTATTATCCAAATAACCACTCTGTATTGGCATAAGCGTTGCGAATCATATATGCCAAAGATGATTGAAGACGGAGTAAAGTGCAAGGGAAATTGTATAAGTCTTTGATAACAGTGTCTAAGATGGATGTATTGAATAGTGCCTTCGGTTCATCCTTTTCCTAGATGACTTGTATGGATGAATGTCTGACAGAGTACTTCCAGAAAGGTCACGTACATTGATTTCTTCAACCGTACCAAGAGTGGAAGAAGAGAAGGAAACTTCTTTAGCTAACACGTAACGTACTGTTGTAGACGTCAATTAGTGATTTTCGATGGATCTGGCAATGTGACATTCGAAGTGAATCTGATGTGATGATAAGGCGTAACCTCAAGCCTCATCAACCGGTAAATGACAGAAATCGGGCAGGTAGCATGGCTATGTAGGTCGCTCCTATTAGGGTGTATAATCACCTGATCTAGAGTTTCATTTACTTCAAAAAAATCTATTGTTGATGCTGTCCCATTCGGGAAACGGTTGTTGATCCCAACCGTTGGTGATATACATTCGATACAGTCAAGCGAAATGAGTGGTCGGTCATGTGTGGCCGGGTTGCAAGATATTCTTGTTGAACCCAGTGTATTCCTCTCTAGAGGTACACTAGCAAAAGGTGGTTCCATACCTTGTCATAGTTGGAAATCCATTAGCCAATACGTGCTTGTGGTTTTTGATTGTATACTATATATGTAGAACGTGAGATGAAAGCGTTTCTGCTAGATGATTATTATATTGTGGTTGATAGACATTATAATAATATCAAAAGGTTTTTGATATAAAGATATTTGGATTCTCATAAGGGAAAAACCCGTTCCGTTATACGGCGTGGTCTTATGAGATATCATTTACCTGCTTGAACTGTTTTAAACTGTTTTACTCACACCAGTCCCATGACTGACCCGGAGTTTATTTTGCTTTTCCCTAAACTCTTGGGTGCCTAATTTTGTACGGGCAGTCAAGTAGTCGGGATTTACAGATACTTGAAGAGCTGGAGCAGGAGGCTTCAGAATCATATAGCTATTGTTTATTTCCGCTGTGTTGTAAGTGTTGTACTCTGATAATGTTATTGTATACATATACTGATTTTATTTCAAGGATATGTTATCTATTATATGTTATTCGTTCCGATGTGAGGTTCGTGTTACTCTGATGTTGTGTTCTTCTTCTTCTTCTATTCTTAGTTTCTATCTTATCTTTCCTCACCCTCTAATTTCTTTCATTAATGACCGGTATTTTCGACCCTTGGATGTTCGATATGTGTTGTATATAGGATAACCAAGGTCGTCAAAAACCCGGGTCATTACAGTTGGTATCAGAACTTAAGTTAAGTAATTACCTTGGCTCTGTGGCGTGACTCAGTAGAGATAGGGTTAGTAATGCCCTAGATTGAGTTTGAGTGTATATATACGAGTGAATATATTTGTATTTGATATAAAAATTGTTTTATATTGTGGAGATTTATTGGTTGAGTTGTTTATGGGTTCTGGTCGATCAGTTTGATCCACCGTATCGGTAGGAGTTGGTAAACACTCAAATACGATGAACCGTCATGGTATGTTTTGGGAAGAGGGTAAACGAAATAATTTTACCCAAATTATATTTTGATATAAAGGATCTATATTGAAATGATTATAATATATTGGATATATTGGTTGTTATTATAATCGAGTAAGATTATAAAAGTAAAATGGTTATATATATAACTAAGTAGAATTTGTATAAGTGTTACGAAATGAATTAAATCTGAATTTAAACTAGAAATTGAATTAAAATTCTGGAAAAATAGGATAAGTGTTTGTAAATGGATTTGGATTAAAAATAAGGAAAATTTGAGATCCTGGGAGATTTTAAATTGTTTTACAAGTAGTGTGAATTATATTGGAGATGAATTTCAAAGTGGAAATGTTTAGAAGTGGTTTTATAGTATTGAACTCACTTCGATCGCTGGAAAATAGATTTTGATGATGACAGCTGCACCATCAGTATTCATTTTCGAGTTGTAAGTGACTGATTACTACTAGAGATACTGTTTTGAATTTGTTTTGGGGAAAAACAAGTTGTGTTGAATTTCAAAAAGGAAAATTTGATTTTAAAAGGTAAACTGTTTTAAAAATCCCAGGATTGACCGTTTGAATTAAAAACAAATTTAAATAGAAATTTGTAAAAGCAAACTGGAATTGAACTGAAACCAGTTAAGTGGAGATTGAATTAGGATATAATGATATCGAGGAAGTTGGATTGCTGTCGTAGGAATTTGAAATGTGGTTGGATAATCGAGTTAAGAGTTTGGAATCAAGAATAAAACTCGAGTTTGAAATGATATTTGGCTCGGATATAAACGAATTGTTGTGTTGTGGATAAAAGCAGATTGGAATTTGATTGGGATGACCCTTGTATCTGCTGAATTGATAACAGTTGGAAAAGATATAATGATAGGCCGACAAAAGGTACAAGTTTATATTTCTATTGGATATAAGATTTATGAGCCGAATTGGCAAGCCGTTTGGCTGTTTGATTTTCTTTTGGGTTGGAGATGGCCCAGAGAGGCGAGTTGGAGTTTGACCTATTGACCAGTACAAAGGAGGTGCTGGCGAAATTTTTGAAAAAATTAAGGTGTCAGAAAATTTTCAGGATTTTTAGAAATTTTCGTTGATAAGAATTAATTAATATTTAATTGAAATTAAATTGGTCCAGTTGGAAACTGAAGTTAAGAAGTAAACAAATATGTTCTAACCAGTCGATAGGGTCATCTTCTAACTTAGTAATTTCGAGGACGAAATTATTTTAAGTAGGGAAGAATGTAATGACCCGCATCTTCAGCGGTATAATAATTAATTTATTTAATTATTTAAATGGTGATTAAAAGGATTTACTGGTGGTTTAATTAAATAATGGTGAATATTTAATTAAAATAATAAATTAAATAATATATTTAATTCTGAAATAATCAGAATTGGCTGAAATGGCGATATGGTGTGAACTGGATCATCTGTGATATTTAATTCAGCTTAGAATTGAATTTGAATAACGAATATATTAAACAATGACAGTTGAATGTATAATTATATTATAATTAAAATCGAGCTCGAAATGGCGCTGCAGTTCGTTATTTGGCGATTCGAACTTCAATTGGATATACAGAAGCCGTTTTAAATCGGATTTCTGTGAAACAAGAAACGTGTGGAGCTGGTGGAGTATATCTTTCTAGTGGAAGAGGAAAATCGGGATTTCGTCGTGTAGATTTTGATTTACGTCCAAATCAAATTTTAGAAAAGTCGCTGTGGAATTCCTTTATAATTTATAAAGGAATTATTTATATTTTAAAAAGAATTTTCAATATAAATCGAATATCGGGTTGACCCAGATTTGAAATATCGAATTATAAATCCCAGTAGAGCTGTATGGTATTCCACGGCGAATATAGACGATAATATTTAATTTTAAATATTTAATTTAATTATATTTAAATATATTTATATATTTAAATGGGTCATTCAGAGCTGTAAAAATAAGCCACTTTTGCAGACGACCTAGGTTTACGACGAAACTAATTTTGTTGGATCCGCAGTATTAAATTATTGCTAGAGTTCAGTTTCTGTAATTTTTGAAGTCAGTGTATGGCCGTACCGATTTTTAATGTGAGAAACAGTCGATATTTTGACGGATAAAAATACACTGTGTGAGCAAACGGAGTCGGAATTCGACGAAACTAGTTTCGTTGGGACCGTAATGTCGGACTGTAGCTACATGACCATTTTCGTGATTTTTGAATGTCATGTGTGATCACACGGATTTTAAAAAGGCAAAAGGAATATAAAAATAAATAAAATAAGAAAATATCCTAACTTATGAACCAAAACAATACACGTCTCCTCCCTTCTCACCACACCATCACCTTTATAAACATAAGCAATGAGCCGCCGGTTTTTTTTTCTACAACAGCAAACCCAAATCATCTTCCAAAGATCAAAAGAAATAGATATAAAAATCCTTAAATCACCAAACATGTATTTCTAAGTTTGTTTCAAGCTGCTCTTCACGTTGGTATCTCTTTTGTTGAGCTCGACTCATTTTTCCGTCGGTTATGGTGTGAATAGTAAGAACTAGGGTTCCACGAAATTGCTGATTTAAGCAGTGATTCGAGTTCTTGAGTTCATGTTTAGATCGAGCGAGTGAAACTGCACTTGTACACAGATTTTTGGGATGGTTGGTGACAAAAGTGTTCGCGACTTTTACTGTGTTGGTGGCAGAAAGGATGTCGACGGGAATGGCAAGGGGAGGCCGAGCTCTCTGGTTTGGGTCTGAGGATGAAGAGTGGTAGACGAGGATATTTATAGTAATTTTAGTTAGATTTTTGGGTGAAAGGAAGTGGAGATTAGAGGAGGGAGGCGTACTGTAAATGGTGAAAGGGGTTACGGGTTCATGTTTTACAAGAGGAGAGGAAACCGAGCTTTTAGATGGGGAAGAACGGCTTTTGGGTTGGAGCTGTTGGGCCTGGTGGTTTGTTGATGGGCCGGATAATCAAGTTAAGCCCAGTTTTAAATAAATCTTAGTTTTAATTTAATTAAATTATTGAATATTTGTAAATTAAATATCTCGACCATACGATATCAGATTGACGAACCGTAAGTTGCGTTGGGACCGTATCGACAAGAGCTTCACAATGAAGCTGACTGGGAGTGAATCCAACCTCGTTGCAATTTATTGCAAAATAAATTGTTCGTTTGAATCGAGCGATGGTTATCGTTATTAACGACGATCATCCAATGTGAGTAAATCTCACTAACTCTGAACAGTTTATAATTTCATGTTGTATTTTTAGAACTATTAAATATTGGCTGATTGACTGTGTGTTGACTGTTTGATTGAACTGCTAGTCAGTTAGTTGAATTTCTATATTGATTCTGCTTAACAGAATATATCATATGGAACTGAAAGTGATGTTGATTTTATATTGTATAACATCTGTGGATGCAGGGAGACAGGTTGGAGGATTCCAACTGGATTCCTCAACATTTATTTTACTGTGATTCATATATTGTAATATATGATGTGATATATAATCTGTTGTCGATTATATGTGTTTGAACGATATTGGTCATCGTGATTTGATGGGTTAAATACCATAACATACCAGAATAGTGGAAAGGGATTTTTCAAAATGAATATTGAAAATAGATTATTTATAAAATCAAAGGATTTTATAAAAGAGATAATATTTATAACAATCAAAGGAGATTTTATAAAAGAAAGTATTTATAAATGGAATATTTATAAATAGAAAATTATTTATAAATGGATTATTTATAAATAGAAAATACTTAGAAATGAAACCCTAAAGGAATTATTTGCAAACCATTTGCAAATAGATTAGAGCGAGAAATGTTTGTAAATCATTTAAAAATCAAATAGAAAGAGAAATGTTTGTAAACCATTTACAAATGGAATCGAAAGAGGAATATTTATAAAACTTTTACAAATGAAATCGAAAAGGAGGTATTTGTAAAACCATTTACAAACAGAATTAAAAAGGAAATATTTAGAAAATAAATAGAGTTTTAAAAAGGAAATTTGTTTATAACTGAATAGGATGTTATAAAAAGGAAACCGTTATAAAAAGGATGTTATAAAAAGGAAATCATTTGTAAAGTGAAGAACCGTTACTAAAAGTAAATCTTTATAAATGAATAGTTTATTCGAAGGGAGTTAATCGAATATAGTATTCGAAAGTAAGCAAATCGAATTAGTTATGCGAATTAGTTATTCGAATAGAGTTAATCGAATCTTAGTTATTCGAATAGAGTTAAATAAATAAGGGTTATTCGAATTAGTCATTCAAATAGAGTTAAACACAAAGGAGTTATCGATTACAGTTTAATCGAAAGGAGTTATCGAATTAGTTATTCGAAAGGAGTTATCAATTATAGTTTAATCGAAAGGAGTTATCGGTTATAGTTTAATCGAAAGGAGTTATCGATTATAGTTTAATCGAAAGGAGTTATCGATTATAGTTTAATCGAATAGAGTTATCGAAAGAGTTGATCGATTAGGGTTAAATAAATAGAGTAAATCGAATTTAGTTTATTTGAAGAATGGTTTTCGAATCTAGTTATTCGTAAGAGAGATTATCAAATATAGTTATTCGAAGGGAGGAGTTATCGAATGGAGATTTATTCGAACGAGAGTTACGTAAGGAAGTGTTAAAGAGTTAAAAGATGAACTTACCTTTTTTCAAGATTTGAAATGTTGTTCAGTTAAGGTCCGAGAGGTAGTTATACCCCAACTTGATTGACTGCGTTTTTAATTTAGAAATGTTTAAGGTTCGAAAGTGAAAGTGGTTAAGTGAATTTAGTAAATAAGTATAGTGGTTTGAGTTGTCGTCGCGATGTTGATTTAAACATCTATTTAAATCCAAGTAAAGAAGATTTGGAAATGTTTTCCAAATAGAATCAGAAACGTAATCAAATATTGAAATAGGAAATATGGGTATATATATATATATATATATATATGATTGATGATTGATTGATAGGATTTCCATCTGGAAATAATATCGCTTCTTGCACACCTGTTTTTTTTTATGGTTAAATCACAGACTATCGAAGTTTTGACCATTTTTAACGTTGTTAATATGGAGAGACCGGTTGGATTATTATCCAAAGAACCACTCTGTATTGGCATAAGCGTTGCGAATCATATATGCCAAAGATAATTGAAGACAGAGTAAAGTGCAAGGGCTATTGTATAAGTCTTAGATAACAGTGTCTAAGATGGATGTATTGAATAGTGCCTTCGGTTCATCCTGTTCCTGGATGACTTGTATGGATGAATGTCTGACAGAGTACTTCCAGAAAGGTCACGTACATTGATTTCTTCAACCGTACCAAGAGTGGAGCAGAGAAGGAAACTTCTTTAGCTAACACGTAATGTACTATTGTAGACGTCAATTAGTGATTTTCGATGGATCTGGCAATGTGACATTCGAAGTGAATCTGATGTGATGATAATTCGTAACCTCAAGCCTCATCAACCGGTAAATAACAGAAATCGGGCAGGTAGCAAGGCTATGTAGGTCGCACCTATTTGGGTGTATAATCACCTGATATAGAGTTCCATTTACTTCAAAAAAATCTATTGTTGATGTTGTCCCATTCGGGAAACGGTTGCTGGTCCCAACCGTTGGTGATATACATTCGATACACTCAAGCGAAATGAGTGGTCGGTCATGTGTGGCCGGGTTACAAGATGTTCTTGTTGAACCCAGTGTATTCCTCTCTAGAGGTACACTAGCAAAAGGTGGTTCCATACCTTGTCATAGTTGGAAATCCATTACCTAATACGTGCTTGCGGTTTTTGATTGTATACTATATATGTAGAACATGAGATGAAAGCGTTTCTGCTAAATAATTATTATATTGTGGTTGATAGACATTATTATAATATCAAAAGGTTTTTGATATAAAGATAATTTGGATTCTCATAAGGGAAAAACCCGTTCCGTTATACGGCGTGGTCTTATGAGATATCATTTACCTGCTTGAACTGTTTTAAACAGTTTTACTCACACCAGTTCCATGACTGACCCGGAGTTTATTTTGTTTTGTTTTTCCCTAAACTCTTGGGTGCCTAATTTTGTACGGGCAGTCAAGTAGTCGGGATTTACAGATACTTGAAGAGCTGGAGCAGGAGGCTTCAGAATCATATAGCTATTGTTTATTTCCGCTGTGTTGTAAGTGTTGTACTCTGATAATGTTATTGTATACATATACTGATTTTATTTCAAGGATATGTTATTCGTTCCGATGTGAGGTTCGTGTTACTCTAATGTTGTGTTCTTCTTCTTCTTCTTCTTCTATTCTAAGTTTCTATCTTATCTTTCCTCACCCTCTAATTTCTTTCATTAATGACCGGTATTTTCGACCCTTAGATGTTCGATATGTGTTGTATATCGGATAACCAAGGTCGCCAAAACCCGGGTCATTACAGAAGTTCACCTCCTTATCACTTATTTTATTTAGCCTCGAAAGTTAGTATCCACTTTATTTTTTCGTACTTATGAACACTTTTTTCTCAATGCATTTTGCTAACTTATTGTAATAGCTCCCCAAGGGCCTTTATATGTTCCCTCATTATTAGTGTGCCTTCTCCTATTTCTCTAGAGCATGAAGGCTCCTCAATGTCGCATTCAATTTATAATGTCCTTAAGGCATCCAAGAAGAAACTCTGGAAGGACTCATCCAATGAGCTTACTCAAAAAAGAGTCAAATTCTCTTCGGAACCCATATTAGATATTTACGATGAAGAGGGTGACGATAGAGAAGCCTCCTAGACTCCATAAAACATAGTTGTTTTAACCAACGACCTTGAGATATTTCTCGAAGGTATAGTTCTAATTATGATTTAGTTTTGAAAGATATCGTTGTTTGAAACTTCTAGCTTTCAACACTAGGTATTGTTAAAAAGGAGATTTCGTCTCTTCCTCTCATTCCAATTACAAAATCAACTATTAATCTTTCTTCAAGCAACCAGTCGGCTTTTCTGAGTTGGTGAAGTCAGTTTTGGAATCCCCTTTGCTTTCTTTGTTTGGTAATTTTCCTGCTTCCACTACAATTGATCATTTATTTTTTTGCAAGACGTCAAGTTTTGCTTTTTCTCTTTAACTTTCTGATCCCTTACCATTAATTTCTTTCATTTCAACTTATATTTTGTTCTTCAAATTTCTGCTTTTGAGAAATTAGTACCCCTTTCGCCATGTCCCTTTCGAATCCGAAGATGAAATCTCGCACCGTAGGAAGGAGTTCGAGTGATCAAAGAAAAAAAATGCATCCTCGGTTGCCGCTGCCAATGAGCCTGATACGGAGGCTTCCATAAATAATTCTTTTGGTCAAACTCTTCTTGATAAGAACGTCGCTTTAAGGGAAAAAATTTAAAGGCTGAAAGGAAAGCACTCCCGAATAATTGAAAGAAAGAATACTTTAGTAGAGGAGTTCTCATCTTTGCAAAAGCTATTAGAAGAGCAATTCATTTCTTTGAAGGAATTCTTGAAGAGGAAGGAATGAAATTTGAAAAGGACTATGGATGCCCTTTCAGAGGCATAAAGGAAAGTGGATACTCTTCTGAACTACTTCTTCAAACAAATACTTATGGATTCCTCTATGGCTTCGTTACTTATGGTCCGTTCTGAAAGCTATGAGAAATGCCCAGACCTAAGTTTTGATAAGCTTTCAAAAAACATGGCTAAAAAATTTCGTTCCTCAGCGGAAGCACTTCTTCATGATGAGACGGCTCTGAAAACGGAAGAGGTGGATGCAAGATCCCTCCTTTATTTTGGGATTCCATCAATCAAGGAGGACCCCTAAGGGAAGGAAATAAAGGAAGGGGAACATGAGGCTTCAACCATCGGTGGCACCTTTGTAGGGCTATCTTTTCTATCGCCTTTAGGAAGGGACGGTAGCAATGGAGGTTCCTATATGGAGAAGAGGCGCGAAACAACCAAAAGCTAAAAGGGAAAAGAGCCCACGACTAGCTCTTCTAAAGTTCCAACTCAGGTATATTTGCTTTTCCTTTTGAATTATTATCTTTTTTCGGTCATGTTCCAAGTGGTGCCCATGTATTTATCACGTTTGCTACCAACCTTGCAATATAGTAGTTAAAGATATTTCTTCACAAATTGGTTCTAATCAAGTAAGATAATATAAATCCCCTTTAATGAATATTTCTAGGATTAATTTTTGTCAAGAACCTGCTATCTTCTTGGCAATGAGGATAAAGCTGTGCTTGGGAGCGCCGCCATCAGAGTATCTGGATCATCAAGAAGTACAATTACTAAGGCTTACAATTTGATCTTCCTAGCAAAACCGAAACTTTGAAGGAAGCCTTCCTTCTTTCGAATGAAATGTGAAAATCTTTGAATGATCATGAAAAGAGAGTTTTAGGTGTGTACAAGACTTTCATATATTTTGTAAGTTATATTTAATCTTTTTAATAGCAACATTTTAATTAATTAACAATAATATAGATTTTATTTTTGTATGATCAACGTTATGTTATTATTTAATGGCAGGAATCTAGTACTTCAAGTAGCCCTATCTCCCAAAACTTCTTGTTAAATTTCGATAAGCTAAGAAGATAGTTTCGAGAGAGGTTCCACCTTAATTAAATCATTAGGGCCCATTCAACAAGACTACTTAAAAGAATTATAAAAACTTCAAACAGGGTATCCTGGGTTTTTATTTGACTTTTCGGGGAGTGACAAAGAAGAGCTTTAGATAAAGCAGAATACGACATTTCAAAATGATTACAGAGAGTTCTAATTCTTTCTTATAAGGAATATAATTAGACTTATAATTATTTGACAAATATAAGTGTATGTAAAAAATAATGTGACAGTATCCATGTGATAATAAAGAATTTATTTCATCATATCGAATAGTGTATTTTCACTTATTGATTAGTAACCTCTGTCGCAACCATTGGTTTCGACATAGCAGATATGCTTAGAGCCCTTCGGTCAAACTACCTGGACTGGACAACCAGAAGTTTTCGATAAGGTCACTCTATCGAAATTCATAGGCAACCCCATCGCTCTCGAGTGGCTTAAGAAGAATCTAAAATAGAAGGATTAGTTCATGGACCAAAAATTAAACTAAGAGAATTGAAACAGAAACTATTCAAATGAGTAAGGCCATAAAAGAGACAAAGCATCAAGTTAGGACAAATCCGAAAGCGAATTTTGAAAATGAAATGCTAAAACTTCGAAATAAAATTTGCAAGTCAGAACTTCAGTCGGAAGATATCCAAACCTCATACAAATCTTTGGAATTTATTATGAGAGGAAGAGTTTCAAATTTAGCTTCTCGATCCTCTAGATCAACATCCCTTGGAATCCAGGGTCCTACAGCAAAAAGTTTCGATCTTTAATAAATCTTCCAAGAGGTTTATACGAAAGGGTTATAAGAGATTGGTTGTATTCTGCATAAATCAAACTAAAAGACTATTCTGAATAGAAGAAGAAGGCATATATTCATTGCCCGTTTGGAAGTTATGTGGTTTAAATTATTCAGGGTGAAACATATTCTATTAAGAAACGAAAGGCCGAATATGAAAGGGCCTGTAACGACCCGGAAAATCCGAACCAATTTAAAAATTTGGTGGGAAAATGTGGTAGAAATTAAAATTTTCATTTTTGTAATAATATTAAAGCCAGTGAAAATAGTCAATTTTCAAACGATCTCTGTTTTCGACGAAACCACATTTGTTGGAACCGGAATGTCATATTATTGCTAGGTTTCAATTTTTAGAATTTTCCGAATTAATATGTGAGCGTGGCGAAGGAAAATGTGTTTGGTCGATTTTAGTCAAATTTAATCGACTGAAAAATAGCCATTTTTCAAACAGTCTCAGAATTCGACGAAATTAATTTTGTTAGGACCGTATCGTCATAACGAGGACAAATATATTTTTTTTTTGGATTTTTCTGAGTCCGTATGTGGCCTCGGTGAATTTATTTATGCAGACAAATTAAATTAATAAAGGATTTAATTATTAAATTTAAATAAAACAGGCCATAGACAGCCGTTTGGGCTGACGGGACCTGTCCCGTTGGATCCGGAATATGGGTTGTTGGCTAGGGTCACTTTCGTTTGGACTGGAATCAGCACGGTTTGAAAGATTTGGATTTATTTGTAAAATTACACATAAAATAATATAAAAATTGGAAAATCCCAAACCCTAAAACACTATTCATCGTCTCCTTCTACCGCCGCCACCCCCAAATCCATGGCCACCATCCTCCGAACTTCTCCTCCTAATTTCTCCTTCGTCTCTTTGAATTAGAATCCACTCTTTACACCAAATCGAAATCCTTTCCTCCCTCTTTAATCCCATACGAGTTGATCGAGCTCTCGTCGCCTGAAATCGGAGGACCAAGCCCCCAAAGACCGCCGCGTTTCACCGCCATGGGCCCCCCAAAGCTCGACCGAGCTCGGCCAACCCCCCCCCCCCCCCCCCCCCCCCCGCGTGCGCCTCCCGTAGCCCTCTGCCGTGGTCTGGTCCGATCGTCAGCAGGTGTCCCAGTTCTCGAGCAATTTCCAACCCTAAGATCGAACTAGTAGCGAAACCCATCGGCTTGTTTTACTGAAGGAAGAAGAGAGGTTATGTCCTAACTAATTTACTAATTAATTAATTTAAAATGTTTTAAAACTTCATTTAACCATAACTGATTCGTTTCAACTTAGAATTTGACGATTTCGGAAGCATTGGAATCGTAACAGCGAATAGAACGTGTTGAGACTGAAACGGGACCATTCTGAACAGTTTTAATTTTGGCCAAAATCTGCAACGACAGTGAGATTTCTAGATTTTAAATAATTAAATAATTTAATTTGTTATGTGAATCATTGTATGTTATTTCTGATCTGTGATTGGAGATTGTCGTATGGTTGATTTATATTCGTTGTGATATCATGATATGGTATGTCAGTTTAGATCTATGAACTTCTGATGTAATCTCAATAAAGTTCTCATCTTTATTGTTTTTATTTTTATTTTATTTTTAATTTTATTCCTTTATAGAAATGAAATATTGAATCTTGTTTGTTTTACAAACAAAAATGAAATTTTGAATCTTTATTTTGTTTTTACAAAATAAAATGAAAAATTGAATCTTTGTTTATTTTACAACAAAAATGGAAAGTTAATTCTTTATTTTTGTTCAACACATAAAATGAAAAGTTGAGCTTTTGTTTTGATTAGCTAAATGAAAGAAAGGTAAATTTTTATTTGATTTATAAAATAATAGCATAAGTAAATTTCTATTTTGATTTGCAAAATAAAACAAAGGTTTGATCTTTATTTTCGATTTACAAAATAAGACAAAAGTTAAAGCTTTATTTTTGATTTGCAAATTAATAACAAAGGTGGAATCTTTATTTTGATTTACATAATAAGAACAAAAGATTGAGTCTTTATTTTGTTTATGATTTATAAAATAAAGGAAGTTTAAATCTTTTAAATTTTAATTAAAAGATAAATTAAGGTTAGATATTTTATTTGATTTACGAATAAAGATTTGATATTTTATTCGATTTACAAATAAAATAAAGATGAGACCTTTTATTGTGATTCATCAAATTTATACACCAAATCATATATTCTGTTGTTTGTGTGAACATTAAAATGATGATGTTGGGTAAATAGAAATGGTTAAGCCAAAACCCATATTCTTATATTTGTGGATATTGAAACTACGATGTTGGGTAAATAGTAATGGTTGGACAAAACCCATTATTTTGGGTCATCATATTGTGACACCAATTTGATATATGAGTTGGATAAGAAAATATCCCCTATAAAGAAAAATGTGCAATAAGAAATAATAATTAGAAAAATTACATTTTTCTATGTTAAAATATAAGATTTACATTTTTCTATGTAAAGATAGAAAATTTACATTTTTCTATGTTAAAATATAAGATTTACATTTTTCTATGTAAAGATAGAAAATTTACATTTTTCTATGTAAAAATATAAGATTTACATTTTTCTATGTAAAGATAGAAAATTTACATTTTTCTATGTTAAAATATAAGATTTACATTTTCCTATGTGAAGATGAAAGATTTACATTTTTTTTTATGTAATAATGAAAGGTTCACATTTTTTTCAATGTAAGAGAATTTACATTTTTCATTGTAAAAGAAAAAGAGATAAAACATTTACATTTTATAAAAAGGTACATTTTTGTGTTATAAAAATGAATTAGATAAAAAGTACATTTTTGTGTAATAAAAATGAATTAGATAAAAGTACATTTTTGTGTGTCTAAAACAAATAGGGTAATATACATTTTTTTTTAATTTGTCATTTTTGTCGCATTAGAATTTGCGAACAAAAATATCATTCTATTGAAAGTAAAATATACAATGTTGAAAACATCATTTTTGTCGCATTAGAATTGGCGAACAAAAATGTCATTCTATTGAAAGTAAAATATACAATGTTGAAAACATCATTTTTGTCGCATTAGAATTGGCGAACAAAAATGTCACTCTACTGAAAGTAAAATATATAATGTTGAAACCATCATTTTTGTCGCATTAGAATTGGCGAACAAAAATGTCATTCTATTGAAAGTAAAATATACAATGTTGAAAACATCATTTTTGTCGCATTAGAATTGGCGAACAAAAATGTCATTCTATTGAAAGTAAAATATACAATGTTGAAAACATCATTTTTGTCGCATTATAATTTGCGAACAAAAATGTCATTCTATTGAAAGTAAAATATACAATGTTGAAAACATCATTTTTGTCGCATTAGAATTGGCGAACAAAATTAAAGATAAATATAAAATTAAACGAAACGAGCGCGGCAGTTTGCGTATCGACAATCGTAACTTCAAACGATTATATAGAAAGATCCGACCGTTGGATTTTCCCAAAACTGGAACCGCTAGGACCGCTTTGGGAAGAGCTTTCCAACGATATAAATTTCACCAAAATCCGACGGTTAGATTTTAAGATATTTGTAAATCAAATTTTGGTAGAAGCAGCGCCAGGGTCGTCCATTGACCCGAAACGTCGTTTATTTATTTCGAGCTATTTTAATAAATAAAAATAGCGATAAATAGTTATAAATATATATGAAATGTTTTAAATTATAATTATGCGACAATTATTTAAAAAGACCAAGTTTAACTCATTTCAAATAATTGAACGGCGATTAAATCAAAGATGTAACAAGACGGTGTAGAAGACCGGCGATCTTCACATCAAATGGATGATGACTTCTGATACCTTGGACTGATTTGCTCCCAGGACAGGGTTGAAGCAGTAATTGTCCGGACGTATGTGTTGGTCGTACGGATAAGCGAGCGCCTTTTTGGTGTCTCCGGTTTCGTTCAGACCCAGAACGGACTTGTAAATGGATGCGTGTCTGACGTTGGAATTCATCCCATGTAATCAAATCGATTTGTATTAATATATGTCTGTTTGGTGGTAGAGAATTTATTCTCTACTTAACTCCCGGATATATAGTGATAGTTATCGATCGCATGGCGTTGAATTGTCAAGGTGGCACGCCAAGATGCAATGATCAAGGCTTTGTTGAAAAGCAGGCCTTGTGGTCGATGATCAGAGCATAACCTGTTTAGGCATAGCTTTGTGTATAGCGTGACTTCGCGAGCCTCACATCCCGATATGAGTCAAAAACGGGATATGGACCGTAGGGAGTGCATATGTTTCTTTCTAGCTAGAAGTGGTGTTTGGGTTTTGACACGGCCCAGCATTTTACTATGTGGATAATGGATTGAGGTGCCTCGTTTTATAAGCCGGAAGTGGTCATATTATAGGTCCAAAGGGGCCGGGAAACGTATGTTCAGGAATTGCCAATCCACTACCGTTAGGTGGGGACCGGCCCTACCGTTCCAAGGGTTGCCCATAGGTGTGATCCTGAGGCATTTGCTAGAGTGTCTCGAATCGGAAGAGGACGATCCCTAGCCTCGATTTCATGACAGAAAACCAAATTCCCAATACGACGACATTTTGGTTTTGATTGTAAACTTATATACAGCGACATAGTAGGATGGGGTACTATGCCGTCTAGGATTGATATTTATTTTGAAGTATTTTAATATTGCTTAGACACTAATAATAATATTAAAATATTACTTTTCACGTATTAAGCATATTTGATCATCATAAGGGAAAACTCTATCCTCCTGTGTGCGTTGCATTGTGTGATAGGACTTGAGTCTTATGATGATTTCATTTTTTTAAGTCATTTCGCTGTTTTATATAAACTTTATAAAATTATGCACTGGCAATCTAATGGAGTAAACCCGTTCCGCGTTAGCGGCGTGGTCCTGTGATTCGCCATATTGATAGTTAATTTAGATAAGAATTCTCACACCAGTCCCATGACTGACTCGTAGTTTGTTTCACTTTTGCAAACTCGGGTGCCCTCTTTCCACACGGGCAACCAATTGACAGGTTCAGGTGATACATTCTGATTTGAGCTTGCTTGGACGGAGGAAGAAGAAAACCTGTTCTCTAGTTTTTACTTCTGCTTTGAGACATTTTTCCTTTTGTAGTTTTGATGTATGCGATGGAGTTTGAGACTTGTTTCTTTTCCGTTTGAAAACTTATTTCCCTTTTGTTGTGACTCTTTATTTGGCTAAGTTGTATCCTGTACTGCGTACTCTGATGTATTGGATATTATGATGCTGATGACATTTATTTCCGCTGCAATGGTTTATGTGTTATGATAATTATCTGAGATCTGTTTTTGTTGTAAATATGTTGTATTCCAAAATGATTATCCTTACTTTCGAACCACGGAAGTTTGGGGTCGTCACAGTTGGTATCAGAGCATGAGGTTAACCTTAGCTTCGGAATATAACAAATTTAGAACAATTCGTCTAGATAGAATCCACATTATTCTAAGACGAGTAGCTCATTAGAGATGGGACTAGTAATGTCCTAGAATGAGCACAGCAGAATAACACATATTTATCAGCCATTACATCATCATATTTTCACCTTGTCCTTATCGTATCTTTTCTTGAAAATTCTCATTTTTGGTTGGTCTGACTCTTTCCTTGATGGTACAGACTGATTTAAATGGATACTAGAGCAAGAACAGCCCGAGGCAGAGCCCGAGGTGGAGCTCGAGGCGGGGCTAGAGGAGGATCCCGAGTAGGAGCTGAAGAGCAAGCCAGAGACGAGACCCCCATCACTCAGGAACAACATAATTCAGAAGTCGTAGCCGAACCACCTCCACCTCCACAGCCTTTCGACTTGGAGAGAATGTTAAAGAAATTCAAAAACCTTGGAGGTGTACCTTTTACGGGGAGAGAGCCTACGATTCAGGCAGAAGCATGGCTTAAAGATTGCGAAAAAATCCTAGAGGGCTTGGAACTGGAAGATCAGCGAAAGCGTTACCTGGCAGTATGGCAACTAAAAGAGGAAGCAGGGCATTGGTGGGATACGATCAAGATCTGCAATGATGTAGCCAATATGTCTTGGGCCAGATTTAAGGAACTTTTCAATGAGAAGTATATACCCCCACAAGCTAGAGAGCGCCTGCGCGAGCAGTTCGTTAACCTTCAGCAAGGGAATATGACCGTTTCTGAGTATGTGAGGAAGTTTGATGAACTTTCACGATATGCTCGTAGTTTGATTCAAGATCCGGTAGAGAAGAATAAGAAATTTATCAAAGGTCTATCAAAGAAATATTTGAATCGAGTCACTGCTCATATTAAGCTTCCTTTCAACGAAGTTGTAGAGATGGCGTGCCGCTACGAGGAAAATGACGAGTCTGGACCATAGGATAGAGGAAAAAGTCAAGGCAACAACCAGAAGGAGCAGGCTAACAAGAAACCAGAGGCGGGCAATTCTTCTACAGCTAAACCCTAAGGGAAGAAGAGGGATAGGAGCAAGGTGACCTGCTATAACTGTGGCAAGATTGGGCATTTTGATTACGAGTGTAGAGCACCTAAAAAGGTCAAGAGAAATGATTCAGGCCCTAATCAGAACCGTGGTCAGAATTCCCAGAACCATGGCCAGAATCCTTAGAATCATGGTCAGAACCCCAGGATTGCTATAACTGCCATAATCCGGGGCACTTTGCCAGAAACTGTCCCCTGTTGAAGAAAACTAAAGTGGCACATGTTTATGAGGGAGCAGACGCACCAGCTTCTGCCGAGGGGCCAGGTAAACCCGATGTCTTAGGAGGTACGCTTAATATTAAGAACATCCCTATTACTGTCTTATTTGATACTGGTGCTGCACGAAGCTTTATTTCTAATGATGCAATTAAAAAGTTGAAACTGAAACCAAGGAAACTCAAAAATTTGATTAGAGCTAATAGCCCGATAGGAGGTTCCCTTACTCTTGATCAGTATTGTAGAGTACCTGTTTCTTATTCTCGCTACAAATTTCCCTTTGACTTGATCGTTATGAGTTTCTCCGGTTATGATGTCATTCTTGGGATAGATTGGCTGACAAAATATGAGGCCGAAGTCAAATGTGCCAAAAGAATTGTCAAAGTTAAAACTAAACTCGGGAGTGTATGTATCCCCTGCCACGGCTCAGCCACCGACAGGAAAACATTCTTGTCTTCTCTATAAGTTACCCCTACTTCTATTGAGGATATCCCTGTCGTCAAGGATTACACTGATGTATTCAAAGAAGTTGAGGGCTTATCTACGCATAGAGAAATCAGCTTCAGAATTGATTTAGCTCCGAATGCGAGGCCAGTCGTACATCCCATTCGGAGAATGTCGCCAAAAGAAAGAGAGGAGCTGAAAAATCAAACCAAGCAGCTTTTGTGGAAGGGTCTGATCAGGCCCAGCTTCTCAGAATGGGGAGCAGTAGTGGTGTTCGTCCCAAAATCAGACGGTACTCTCAGGCTATTTGTAGACTACCGTGATCTCAACAAACAAACTCTGAAGAACAAATACCCACTGCCTCGTATTGATGACTTACTTGACTGCTTGCATGGAGCACGAGTATTTTCTAGGATGGACCTAGCTACAGGCTTCCATCAACTTCGCATTGCAGAAGAATGTGTGCCTTTAACTGCTTTCAGAGGACCGGACATCTTTTATGAATGGCTAGTAATGCCCTTCGGTCTATGTAATGCTCCAGCATATTTTTTTGATCTGATGAATAGAGTGTTCAGAGATGTTTTAAATAAATTTGTGCTCGTGTTCATTGATGACATCCTCATCTTTTCTAAATCCACTGCTGAGCACGAACAACATCTGAGAGAAGTCTTAGAGATTTTGCGAAGAAATGTGCTGAAAGCAAAATTTTCTAAATGCATATTCTGGCAAGCAGAGGTGAAATTCCTCGGCCATGTTGTATCAAAGGAAGGCATCTCAGTAGATCCAGGAAAGATCTCAGCCATCCAAGAATGGAAGCAGCCTAGAACTCCCACGGAGGTCAGAAGTTTCTTAGGACTGGCTGGCTATTGTCGGAAATTTGTCAAAGATTTTTCGAAGGTAGCTTTCCTATTGACAAACCTGACCAAGAAACATACGAAATTCAAGTGGACACCGAAATGCGAGACAACTTTCCAAGAGCTAAAGAAGAGGTTGACCAATGCTCCTGCGTTGACCATCATAGATGGAAATCAGGATCTGAAGGTCTGGACCGACACTTCTAAGCAAGGTTGTTTCTTTTATAAATTAACATGTTAGAGATAACATTTTCCTTTAATGTCAAATCTCATTTTAACATGTTATCCCTTATTTATTTAAGGTATTGGTGTGGTGCTGATGCAAAGAGGCAGAGTAATCGCATATGCTAGCCGCCAGCTGAAACCGCATGAGAAGAATTACGTCACGCATGACCTCGAGCTAATGGCCATTGTGTTTGCTCTTAAAATATGGAGGCATTATCTCTTGGGTGAGAAATTTGAAATATACACGAATCACAAATCCTTGAAACATCTTTTCACCCAAAAAGATTTGCATATGAGGCAGCAACGCTGGGTTGAATTTCTGGCATCATATGACCTGGATATCCTATATACTCCGGGAAAAGCCAACGTTGTAGCCGATGCGCTCAGTAGAAAGAATGCAGAATGCAACTATCTCATTATCGCCAATCTCATTATCACTCCTACTCTGATTGATAAAGTCTCTGCTCTTCAGAAGAATGATGAATTTATTCAGCAGCTTTGTGAGCGAGTTCGTAAGGGCGAGGCCTCAAGTTTCCAGATTGACGATAATGGAACACTTAGATTGCAAGGGCGAATTTGTGTGCCAGACATTGTTGAGCTAAAAAGAGAAGTGATGGATGAGTGCCACAAATCAAAAATCAGCGTCCATCCAGGTGTAAACAAAATGTACCATAATCTTAAGCGCACCTTTTGGTGGAAATCGATGAAGAGAGATATTTCTATTTACGTTGCTAGATGTCCCACTTGTCAGCAAGTTAAAAGTGATCAACAGAAACTGGCAGGTTTGTTGCAACCGCTAGGAGTTCCTGGTTGGAAGTGGGAGGAAATTTCTATGGACTTTATAGATGGCTTGCCCCGAAGTAGAAAAGGCAACGATAGTATATGGGTGATTGTGGATCGCTTAAAAAAGTCTGCCCATTTCATCCCTGTTAGGTCCAATAGAACAGCTCGTATTTTGGCGCAGCTTTATCTTAAAGAGATAGTCAGACTGCATGGGGTTCCCAAAAGCATTGTCAGTGATCGGGATCGATTATTTACTAGCAAATTCTGGGAAGCTTTTCAAGAAGAGCTTGGGACCAAGTTGAATCTGAGCTCTGCCTATCACCCTCAGACAGATGGCCAGACTGAAAGGGTGAATCGTGATTTGGAAGACTTGTTGCGTGCTTGCATTCTTGATTATGGCGGTTCATGGGAGGACCACTTGCACTTGGTGGAATTCTCCTATAATAATAGCTACCAAGCAAGCTTGAAGATGTCACCGTTTGAATTACTTTATGGCAGACCATGCAGATCTCTGGCATGTTGGGTGGAGTCAGGCAATCGACTAGTCTTGGGCCCCGACATGGTTCGTGAAGCATCGGATAAGGTTGACTTGATTAAGAAGCACTTGTTGACTGCTCAGAGCCGACAAAAGAGCTATGCAGACCAGCGAAGAAGAAATCTAGAATTCTCTGTGGGTGATCGAGTATACTTGAAGGTTTCTCCTTTGAGAGGCGTGATTCGTTTTGCGAAGACGGAAAAGTTGGCACCGAGATTCATTGGTCCATTCCCTATTCTCGAAAGGATTAATACTCTTGCTTATAGAGTGCAGCTACGTGACTGGTTGCCAGGGGTGCATGATGTATTTCATGTGTCTCAACTCCGCAAGCATGTTCACGATCCAAATTTTATAGAGGATGAATTAAATCAACAGGTCCTAGATATTGCTCCAAATCTGACAGTGAGAAAGGACCCGATTAAGATCATTGGCAAAGAAACCAAAGTTTTGAGGAACAAGAGGATCAACCTAGTCAAGGTTCAATGGAGTGGGGATCCTAGGGACTGTACTTGGGAGATAGAGGATAGCATCAAAAAGGCTTACCCCAAGTGTAGAGTGGACATCTCCGAATAACTCTTGTGTTAAGGTACATTTACCCCAACTTACATTTTCAGTCTTGTTTCCTACTTTACTTTGTTTCCTTTTCGAGGACGAAAATTCTTAAGTGGGGGAGATTGCAACGACCCGGAAAATCTGAACCAATTTAAAATTTTTATTTTAAATAATTTGGTGGGAAAAATGTGGCAGAAATTAAAATTTTTATTTTTGTAATAATATTAAAGCCAGTGAAAATAGTCAATTTTCAAACGATCTTTGTTTTCGACGAAACCACTTTTGTTGGAACCGGAATGTCATATTATTGCTAGGTTTCAATTTTTATAATTTTCCGAATTAATATGTGAGCGTGGCGAAGGAAAATGTGTTTGGTCGATTTTAGTCAAATTTAATCGACTGAAAAATAGCCATTTTTCAAACTGTCTCAGAATTCGACGAAATTAATTTTGTTAGGACCGTATCGTCATAACGAGGACAAATATATTTTTTCTGGATTTTTCTGAGTCTGTATGTGGCCTCGGTGAATTTATTTATGCAGACAAATTAAATTAATAAAGGATTTAATTATTAAATTTAAATAAAACAGGCCATAGACATCCGTTTGGGCTGATGGGACTTGTCCCATTGGATCCAGAATATGGGTTGTTGGCTAGGGTCACTTTCGTTTGGACTAGAATCAGCACGGTTTGAAAGATTTGGATTTATTTGTAAAATTACACATAAAATAGTATAAAAATTGGAAAATCCCAAATCCTAAAACACTATTCATAGTCTCCTTCTGCCGCCGCCACCCCCAAATCCATGGCCACCATCCTCCGAACTTCTCCTCCTAATTTCTCCTTCGTCTCTTCGAATTAGAACCCATTATTTACACCAAATCGAAGCCCTTTCCTCCCTCTTTAATCCCATACGAGTTGATCGACCTCTCGTCGCCTGAAATCGGAGGACCAAGCCCCCAAAGACCGCCGCGTTTCACCGCCGTGGGCCCCCTAAAGCTCGATCGAGCTCGGCCAACCCCCCCCCCCCCCCGCGTGCGCCTCCCGTAGCCCTCTGCCGTGGTCTGGTCCGATCGTCAGTAGGTGTCCCGGTTCTCGAGCAATTTCCAACCCTAAGATCGAACTAGTAGCGAAACCCATCAGCCTGTTTTACTGAAGGAAGAAGAGAGGTTATGTCCTAACTAATTTATTAATTAATTAATTTAAAATGTTTTAAAACTTCATTTAACCATAACTGATTCGTTTCAACTCAGAATTTGACGATTTCGGAAGCATTGGAATCGTAACAGCGAATAGAACGTGTTGAGACTGAAACGGGACCATTCTGAACAGTTTGAATTTTGGCCAAAATCTGCAACGACAGTGAGATTTCTAGATTTTAAATAATTAAATAATTTAATTTGTTATTTGAATCATTGTGTGTTATTTCTGATCTGTGATTGGTGATTGTTGTATGGTTGATTTATATTCGTTGTGATATCATGATATGGTATGTCAGTTTAGATCTGTGAACTTCTGATGTAATCTCATTAAAGTTCTCATCTTTATTGTTTTTAATTTAATTTTATTTTTATTTTTAATTTTATTCCTTTATAGAAATGAAAAATTGAATCTTGTTTGTTTTACAAACAAAAATGAAATTTTGAATCTTTATTTTGTTTTTACAAAATAAAATGAAAAATTGAATCTTTGTTTATTTTACAACAAAAATGGAAAGTTAAATCTTTATTTTTGTTCAATACATAAAATGAAAAGTTGAGCTTTTGTTTTGATTAGCAAAATGAAAGGAAGGTAAATTTTTATTTGATTTATAAAATAATAGCATAAGTAAATTTATATTTTGATTTGCAAAATAAAACAAAGGTTTGATCTTTATTTTTGATTTACAAAATAAGAAAAAAGTGAAAGCTTTATTTTTGATTTGCAAAATAATAACAAAGGTGGAATCTTTATTTTGATTTACATAATAAGAACAAAGATTGAGTCTTTATTTTGTTTATGATTTATAAAATAAAGGAAGTTTAAATCTTTTAAATTTTAATTAAAAGATAAATTAAGGTTAGATATTTTATTTGATTTACGAATAAAGATTTGATATTTTATTGGATTTACAAATAAAATAAAGATGAGACCTTTTATTGTGATTCATCAAATTTATACACCAAATCATATATTCTTTTGTTTGTGTGAACATTGAAATGATGATGTTGGGTAAATAGAAATGGTTAAGCCAAAAACCATATTATTATATTTGTGGATATTGAAATTACGATGTTGGGTAAATAGTAATGGTTGGACAAAACCCATTATTTTGGGTCATCATATTGTGACACCAATTTGATATATGAGTTGGATAAGAAAATATCCCCTATAAAGAAAAATGTGCAATAAGAAATAATAATTAGAAAATTTACATTTTTCTATGTTAAAATATAAGATTTACATTATTCTATGTAAAGATAGAAAATTTACATTTTTCTATGTTAAAATATAAGATTTACATTTTTCTATGTAAAGATAGAAAATTTACATTTTTCTATGTTAAAATATAAGATTTACATTTTCCTATGTGAAGATGAAAGATTTACATTTTTTTTATGTAATAATGAAAGGTTCACATTTTTTTCAATGTAAGAGAATTTACATCTTTCATTGTAAAAGAAAAAGAGATAAAACATTTACATTTTATAAAAAGGTACATTTTTGTGTTATAAAAATGAATTAGATAAAAAGTACATTTTTGTGTTATAGAAATGAATTAGATAAAAGTACATTTTTTTGTGTCTAAAACAAATAGGGTAATATATTTTTTTTTTAAATTGTCATTTTTGTCGCATTAGAATTTGCGAACAAAAATGTCATTCTATTGAAAGTAAAATATACAATGTTGAAAACATCATTTTTGTCGCATTAGAATTGGTGAACAAAAATGTCATTCTATTGAAAGTAAAATATACAATGTTGAAAACATCATTTTTGTCGCATTAGAATTGGCGAACAAAAATGTCATTCTATTGAAAGTAAAATATACAATGTTGAAAACATCATTTTTGTCGCATTAGAATTGGCGAACAAAAATGTCGTTCTATTGAAAGTAAAATATACAATGTTGAAAACATCATTTTTGTCGCATTAGAATTTGCGGACAAAAATGTCATTCTATTGAAAGTAAAATATACAATGTTGAAAACATCATTTTTGTCGCATTAGAATTGGCGAAAAAAATTAAAGACAAATATAAAATTAAACGAAACGAGCGCGGCAGTTCGCGTATCGACAATTGTAACTTCAAACGATTATATAGAAAGATCCGACAGTTGGATTTTCCCAAAACTGGAACCGCTAGGACCGCTTTGGGAAGAGCTTTCCAACGATATAAATTTCACCAAAATCTGACGGTTAGATTTTAAGATATTTGTAAATCAAATTTTGGTAGAAGCAGCGCCAGGGTCGCCCATTGACCCGAAACGTCGTTTATTTATTTCGAGCTATTTTAATAAATAAAAATAGCGATAAATAGTTATAAATATATATGAAATGATTTAAAATATAATTATGCTACAATTATTTGAAAAGACCGAGTTTAACTCATTTCAAATAATTGAACGGCGATTAAATCAAAGATGTAACAAGACGGTGTAGACGACCGGCGATCTTCACATCGAATGGACGATGACTTCTGATACCTTGGACTGATTTGCTCCTAGGACAGGGTTGAAGCAGTAATTGTCCGGACGTATGTGTTGGTCGTGCGGATAAGCGAGCGCCTTTTTGGTGTCTCCAGTTTCGTTCAGACCCAGAACGGACTTGTAAATGGATGCGTGTCTGACGTTGGAATTCATCCCATGTAATTAAATCGATTTGTATTAATATATGTCTGTTTGGTGGTAGAGAATTTATTCTCTACTTAACACCCAGATATATAGTGATAATGATACAAAAGTGTCTCGAATCGGAAGAGGATGATCCCTAGCCTCGATTTCATGATAGAAAACCAAATTCCCAATACGACGACACTTCGGTTTTGATTGTAAACTTATATACAGCGACATAGTAGGATGGGGTACTATGCCGTCTAGGATTGATATTTATTTTGAAGTATTTTAATATTGCTTAGACACTAATAATAATATTAAAATATTACTTTTCACGTATTAAGCATATTTGATCATCATAAGGGAATACTCTATCCTCCTGTGTGCGTTGCATTGTGTGATAGGACTTGAGTCTTATGATGATTTCATTTTTTTTTAAAGTCATTTCGCTATTTTATATAAACTTTATAAAATTATGCACTGGCAATCCAATGGAGTAAACCCGTTCCGCGTTAGCGGCGTGGTCCTATGATTCGCCACATTGATAGTTAATTTAGATAAGAATTCTCACACCAGTCCCATGACTGACTCGTAGTTTGTTTCACTTTTGCAAACTCGGTTGCCCTCTTTCCACACGGGCAACCAATTGACAGGTTCAGGTGATACATTCTGATTTGAGCTTGCTTGGACGGAGGAAGAAGAAGACCTTTTCTCTAGTTTTTACTTCTGCTTTGAGACATTTTTCCTTTTGTAGTTTTGATGTATGTGATGGAGTTTGAGACTTGTTTCTTTTCCGTTTGAAAACTTATTTCCCTTTTGTTGAGACTCTTTATTTGGCTAAGTTGTATCCTGTACTGCGTACTCTGATGTATTGGATATTATGACGCTGATGACATTTATTTCCGATGCAATGGTTTATGTGTTATGATAATTATCTGAGATCTGTTTTTGTTGTAAATATGTTGTATTCCAAAATGATTATCCTTACTTTCGAACCACGGAAGTTTGGGGTCGTCACAGGGCCAATAAACTTTTTTTGCAAGTAGACAAAGTTTATGAAGATTCTCTTAAACTTCAGATTGAATTTATTGATAACATCGAATCCATTAGATATAAACACAAGAAACTCAAAGAGATATGAACACCATTCTCAACTATGTTTCGATCGAGTTACATCAAAGTATCTTATATAGAAGATCAGGAGCCTTTTATTCTTGTTCTTGTACTGTTGTGAATATATTATAATTTTTACTGATAACATTTGATTAATATTATTTGTAAGATAAACTTGAGTCATTTGCATATTTTTGTTGTTTTTCTTTCCAAAACACTTTTTCTGATGATAATGAGTGTGACACCCCTCGTCCGTTAATGTCACTCTTTAAGAGAATGCATTTAGTTTCGTGAAGCGTTATAGGTAAACAGAAACAAAAATATTACAAGACAGATATAAAATAACAACGGAATTTAAAACTTTATTGAGTAAAAAATAGCGTGGTTCAAAATATAGTTAATCATGAGTCTAAAATATATAAAACCCAGTACATCAACTTAAAACTTCTGTCTTGTACTAAAATCATCAGAGTACAATAAATAAAGAAGCATAATCCCTAAAATATATAGCCATTATACAGAAGATATGAAATCAAGTAGTACATCTAAGCGGATCCAAGCAGAAGGAAAGAAGAATCCTGATCAAGCTTGAGTATTCCCACCCTGAGAACCTTTGGGCGGGAGGGAGGGGGAGGGCGAGACGGAAGAGAAGGAAGAGGAAACAAAATAGGTCAGACATAAGTCTGGCGAGTCAAGTTACATTTAGCATATAAATAAGTAAAAGCATCATGATAGGAATATAAACTAGATTAGAGGGATAACAACATATAAGGCAGGTATGATAAGGTAAACAGGATAAACCAAATAGAACATATATGTATAGCGCTTCTCTAAAACTTTTCTCTCTCTGCACCAATACTAGTTTACTAGACAAGATGATCCCTAACAAGTACAATATGGTTGACTTAGGCGTATTTCTAGTGAGTGGTTTTACCACATACAATAACAGGCAGCCTAGTTGAACATACCGGTGTTACCCTAAGGATAATAACGGGCTCCTAAAAAAGCGAGACTAGATGTACCCTAATTACTACCCCAATCAATCGGCTCCCTACTCCGTAAATACACTATGCTGGCCCCACAGTAGGATGTATCACTCCCTAAAGTGGAAGCTCTTTTGTTTTCAGGATGTGCACAACCATATCTACTGATGTCACAACATCTTATTTTCCCGGATAGGCAGACCCATGCACGCATATGAGCCCGATGGAACGCGCCATCAGACACCTTTTCCCAAGTGACCTCTTATAATCAACTCAGTAAGCGTGTCCCAACCCCGACCTAGTTTGGAGTACTCGTTTGATACCATCATATGGGTTAGTGACTAAAACGAGTCCCACACACGAGATGATACAAGCTTCCCCCTAGGCTTGCATCCCCACTACTAGGATTTCCACATGTTATGCCTATTAGTGTAACAAGATTGCATAACCCCAATAGGTTAAGTTTGTGGGCCTATATATAAATATTACCCACCACCCCAAGATATACTTAACCCTCACAGTGTTACAAGCAAGTTTACTTAAACCCTACTCAAGTTAACATTTTCATGTAATCCCTATGGATTTAAACAGGTTAAGTATTACAAGTTCATTACCATAGATTCATTTATGGTTATATTGCGCTAGATCTCCCACATTAAGCCTACAACTTGTGGATACTGGATATGCCGGTTGGGTCCGGGCAGACTTCTTCCACAAGTCTGACTTAACCTCGTGTCTTAGCACGCTACGTTTTTATGCACTTACACCCCTCACATTAGATTCACCACTTGTGGTTGCCGGATATGTCGGTCGGGTCCGGGCAGACTTCTACCATAGTGTAATCTAACATCATGTCTAAGCGCGGTTACAGTTTCTAATTACTTTAAATCTAGGCTTTTTCGTTATTTAACAATTATTACTATTTCTTTATAGGTTTTCATGCCCCGTTTCCAAGTCATATTCATCATGTACCATATGCCCCAATTTTAAATCTTTAATCACAATTTTTATTTATGCCCCAAATCCATATTCATGTTTTCAATTCAAGTTATGCCCCAAATTTCCCAATACAAGTTATGCCTCAATTTTAACGTTTTCCCCTCGTTCCCAATTTCACGCATTCGCATATTTTAGTGATATGCCTAGGCTCAAAGGTAGCCTGGCAATAAAATAAAATGGGAAAAGAAGAAGGGAAAAGAATAGAAATAAGCATAATAACAAGATAGAAATATGCATAGCAATTGAATAAGCATATAGTGACAGAATTGGGCATAATAACGAGATAGGCATATAAGAACAGATCTGATGAACATGTGATAATAGAACTGATTAGGCATAGTTACATGATTACGCAATCTAACATAATAGGGACATCATAAACAGGCATGGTGAGATCTAAACAGTGAATTAGATATAAAAATCATGGTAGATTTGATATGATAAATAGGCATAGGCTTAGATCCAATTCATAAACATGTCAAGATTATCTTTTAAATGTGTATATCTAAAATTAACTTAGATTATAGAGAATGGATCTAAGAAAACTGAGAAAAGCGTGATGATGTTGAATCAACGATCTTTGAATATGTATGAATCGTCGATGCTGAAGAAAAGACTAATTTAATCTGAGTTGGAGCAGCACCTTGTCGTCTCCATTGAATTAGATGAATAAAACAGTGGGATTAAGGACCTATTTATAGCATAGGGTCAACGAATCTAGCTAAGAAAGGAATCTACATATGCAGAACTGAATTCTGCCCAGATCTCAAGGGGGTCGACATGGGGGTCGACACCCCCTTTATGGTGTCAACATGGGTGTTGACACCCCTGTTATGGGGTCGACCCCTGGGTCAACACTCATAGCGGGAAAATTCCCACCCCCTTCCGCTGCTTGATTTTTGAATTATTTTGTATTTTTGAAATGGTTTTATTTGTATATAATTAGCATATATATATATATGTGTGTGTCTGTGTGTGTGTGTAAACTTCAAACCATAATATCTTCTTCATACGATGTTCGTTTTATGCAAACTTGGAGTCTATCTTAAGCAGAATTCTGAGACGAATGCAATGTTGCCGTCCGTTTTACCTAATTTCCAATATTTAATTAAGTATTCCCTAGTTTATCATATCAATTTGTTATAAAATTACGGGGTGTTACATTCTCCCCTACTCAAAGGATTTTGTCCTTGGAATCTCTAAGTTAAGAAGAATGTATATCCTAGCATCCATCATCCAGCTACCAATCAAGGCATCCACTATCGTTAAAGACTTCTAATGCTTATATGAACATATGCAAAGGTGTGTGTATATGTCCTTATACTAGTGTGAAAGATCATGTGGTCTACATATTCAGTCGACCTCCTTAATGCAATGTATGTTAGTGCCATGAATCCAACATATATGCAAATAATCCTATTATAACATGTAAGTATATGCGTGCGCAGTCATTCATCCAAATGCAACATCCATATGATTATACACTCACTTCCTTCCATTAAAAGAAGAAAAAATGCACACACATCCATATGCGGTATGAGAGTGAATGAGCCGATCTAGTTCCTAATGTGTGTGTATATGCATCCACGAGCAACCACTAGAAAAAACTTGCATCCACTTGCATCCATCAAACATAACATGTCTCAAACACATGTTTACATCCATGGGATTCCTACCAAAGGTCAAAGATTCGTCGATAGGAGATACTTAAATGATAGAAACAAGCCTAAATGAATGCTTTGGAAAGGAAGTTAAGAACATGCCCTTGAAAAGGAAAGGGTACGAAGCGCGAATCTTGTCTTCAGTCTACCAAGTTACATCCTATTGGTTATCTCCCCTCTGAACTTTCATCAACTTGACCTCTCGGTTGCGTAGCTTCTTAACCTCTGATCCAAGAATACGGGTAGGAACTCGTCTAACTGTCGCCTCCCATTCTACCTCTACTTCCTCAAGCATACTCGACTCAACTACTTCTACAGTATCATGCAAGCACTTCCGTAATTGAGAAACGTGGAAAACATCATGAATGCTAGACAGACTCTCTGGTACCTTTACTCTGTAGGCCATTTGGCCAATCCTTTCTGTTATGGGAAATGGCCCTACAAATCTTGGTGCCAATTTCCCTATAGATCCAAAACGAACCACATCCTTAATGGTGATACCTTAATGAATACCATGTCTCTGACCTCAAATTCAATGTCAGACCTTCTCTTATCTACATAGGACTTTTGCCTATCCTGAGCTGTTTTCATTCGCCCTCTAATAAGATCAATCTTTTCTGAAGTTTCTCTAACCATATCTGGTCCAAGTAGAAGTCTTTCTGTAGACTCCCACCAACATGTCGGTAATCTACAGGATCGTTATAATGCTCCGAAGGGTGCCATGCCAGTACTAGCTTGATAAATATTGTTGCGGGCGAACTCTACTAAAGGAAGATGCTCTTCCCATGTCCCTTTGAAGTCTAGGATACACAGCCTTAAAAGATCCTCAAGAACTTTGTTCACCCTTTCCGTCTGTCCATCTGTCTGAGGGTGATAAGTGATGCTCAAACATAACTGTGTACCTAATGCTTCTTGCAAGCTCCTCCAAAATTCACTGGTGAAAATGGGGTCATGATCACTTACGATACTAGAAGGTACTCCATGAAGACGGACTATCTCACGAATGTAAACTGCTGCCAACCATGCTGCCATCCTCTTATTCTTAACCGAAATGAAACAAGCGCTTTTAGTAAGTGATTTGTCTACTATAACCCAAATAATGGTGTTGCCTTTCCTCGATCTAGGCTAACCATCAATGAAATCCATCAAGATGCTCTCCCACTTGCACTGTTGGACCTCCAAAGGATGAAGTAAACCATTGGGCTTTCTTTGCTCAGCTTTGACTTGCTGGCAAACCAAACAACGAGAAACAAACTCCGTCACATCTTTCTTCTTCCCAGCCTAAAAGAAAACACTTTTCATATCTCTATACATCTTATCACCGCCTGGATGAATAGCCATCTTAGAATGATGAGCTTCCTCAAGGGCTGTCTTCAATAAATCCCAACTCGGGGAACCTAAAGCCTTCCATCTCGTCGCAACCACCCTTTATCGTCCGTGGAGTATCTACTGAGGTGACAGAAGTCTCCCCTCTATTGAGCCTATCCAAGATATATGAAATCTGTGGATCTTCTCGCTGCGAGGTTCCTGTCTGATCCAAAAGAGTAAGTCGCACCTCTAGTGATGCCAATAAACTAGGTATAAACTCGGTGGAGGGTCTAAAATCAAAAGTCGATATAAGCTCCATGCTTTTCCTCTCCACAAACAGAGGACTTAAGGCCATTCTATGCCTACTCAATGTGTATGCCACCACATTACCCTTGCCAGGGGTATAAGAAATCTCAAAGTCATAAGATGCTAGGAACTCCATCCATCTTTGTTGCCTCAAATTGAGATCCTTCTACGAGAACAAGTACTTGAGAGATTTATGATAAGCTTACAACTCGAACTTCTCTCCAAGTAGATAATGGCCCCAAGTCTTAAGCATGAATAATATGGCAGCTAGTTCAAAGTCATGGGTAGGGTAGTTCTTTTCTTGAACCCTTAGCTGTCTACCCCAATAACATACAACCCTTCCTTCTTGCATCAGGACTGCACCAAGCCCTGTACGACATGCATCAGTGTATACTGTGAACACTTTGTTCCTATCGGGCAAGGTCAAGACGGGAGCTGTTGTCAGAGCCCTCTTCAATCGCTGGAAAACATCATAACAATCTACATCCCAAGAAAATGTCAAATTCTTCTTCGTCAGTCTGGTGAGTAGGGCTGATATCTTTGCGAAGTCCTTAATGAATTTCCCATAATAGCCCGCTAATCCAAGAAAACTTCTCACCTCTGTTGCATTCTTTGGGATCTGCCAATCTTGAACTGCAACTACCTTTACGGGATCCACTTCTATCCCTCTTTAGAGACTACATGCCCTAGAAATCTCACTTCTTTCTCCAAAATTGACATTTGGAGAATTTCTCCTTAAGCTGGTGCACACGGAGAGTTTTCAAAACCTCCCTTAAATGTAAGGCATGTTCTTCCTAACTCTTTGAGAAAATCAAGATGTCATAAACGATGACCACAACAAACTTATTTAGAAACTCCCGAAACACACTACTCATCAGATCAACAAAATAGGCGGGTGCATTCGTCAACCTAAAAGGCATAATGAGCCACTCGAAGAAACCATCTGGAGTTATAAAAGCGGCCTTGTCTATACTATCCTCAGCTACCCTTAACTGATGAAACCCCATGGCCAGGTCTAACTAAGAGAAAACAGATGCACCAACAAGCTGGTCAAACAGATCATCTATCCTCGGAAGTGGGTGTCTGTTCTTTTTAGTGAGTTTATTCAACTCTCTATAATCTACATATAAGCAAAGCGAACCATCCGCCTTAGTTGCGAATACCATCAGAGCACCCTATTCAGATATGCTTCTCCTAATAATCCCTTTCTCAAGTACCTCCCCTACTTGCTTGCTAAGCTCCATCCTTTCTCTTGGAGCCATGTAGCATACAAGCAATGCAACTGGTCTTGCATTGTCCCCCAAGTATATATGGAAATTAATCTCGCACCTCGGAGGTAAGCCTCGAACCTCCTCAAAAACATCAAGATACTCGCAGACTACTGGTACGTATTGCACATCATTGATAGACGCATCAAGTGACTCTAGGAAACTAAGCATGGAAGACCCTTTAGGGTCACAAGAAATTTCGAGGGTCCTCCTATGGAAAGTCAAAAGCCTAAAGACCCTCCTCTCACAATCTAGAATGGCACCATACATGGCTAGCCAATCCAGCCCTGAAATCAAACCACAGCCCATGAAACCAAGCACATATGCGTCACATTCAAACTCGACGCCTAACAAAGACATTCTCAAACCCTGAAAAATAATAGATAAATGAGCCCTACCACCAATGGGGTTTGTGACAACTACGGGATCCAAAACTATACTAGTACTAAGGTGCAGAGACTCAACCACAGAATCAGATATAAAAGAATGTGAAGTAGCAGAATCAAAAGAGTTATAACCGAATAATTGGAAAGAGAAATCAAACCTTCAATAAAAACTTTCCTACCTCTATCCGTTATAATGGCCACGAGAGCATACACCTGCCCTCCAAAAGATTCTGCCCTTTGGCGATGCCCTTGCTTCTTCGGGCACTCCCTAGAATAGTGTCTGATCTCTCCACAATTGAAAAAATGTTCTTTCTTTTCTTGCAATCCTTGACCAAATAACCCACGCGCCCACAACTATGACATTTCCTCTTTCCTCGGGCTTTGCAATCTTTGTTCAAATGACTCCTACGTTTACAAACATGACATTTCTTCTTAGAGAAATCATCTACTCGCGACGGTGGAGGAACAACGGCTGTAGCTGGGGGAGGGACGTCTCCTTGGCTCCCGGTTGGTGTCGTAGCCTTAAGATACCTACGGAACCAATCCGATACTTGAACACCCTCGGGAATATTAGGTTTCCCAGACATGCTAGGAAAAAGGGATTTAAAAAGAAAATCGAAAGATATTACATTTGGCTTTAGGGAATATGTTTTTCAAAATAGACTTTTCTTTTGAAAATGCTTTCTTTTAAAAACTTTTTGAAACCAATTTTCAAAATCTTTTATCTGGTCTGGTAACCTTTAGCTCTGATACCAAGTGTGACACCCCACATTCGTCGTTGTCACTGTTTAAGAGAATTCATTAAGTTTCGTGAAGCATTATAGGTAAACAAAAATAGAAATACTACAAGACAGATATAAAATAATAGTGGAATTTAAAATTTTATTGAGCAGAAAACATCGTGGTTCAAAACGTAGTTACATCATGAGTCTGAAAAATATAAAACCCATACATCAACTTAAAACTTCTGTCATGTACTAAAATCATCAGAGTACAATAAATAAAGAAGCACAGTCGTCGAAATATATAGCCATAGTAGAGAAGATATGAAATCAAGCAGTATGTCTAAGCAGCTCCAAGCAGACGAAAAGAAGAATCCTGATCAAGCTTAAGTATTCCCTCCTTGAGAACTAGAGGGGGGAGGGGACGGAAGAGAAAGAAAAGGAAACAAAATAGGACAGACATAAGTCTGGCAAGTCTATTTACATTTAACATATAAATAAGTGAAAGCATCATGATAGGCACATAAACTAGATAAGAGGGATAACAGCATATAAGGCAGGTATGACAAGGTAAACAGGATAAACCAAATAGAACATATATGTATAGCGCTTCTCTAATACTTTTCTCTCTCTGCACCAATACTAGTATACTAGACAAGATGATCCCTAACAAGTACAATATGGTTGACTTAGGCGTACTTCTAGTGAGAGGTTTAACCCCATACAATTACAGGCAGCCCAACTGAACATACCAGTGTTACCCCTAAGGATAATAACGGGCTCCTAAACAAGCAAGACTAGATGTACCCTAATTACTACCCTAATCGATCGGCTCCCTACTCCGTAGATACCATATGCTGGCCCCACGGTGGGATGTATCACTCCCTAAAGTAGCAACCCTTTTGTTTTCAAGATGTGCATAACCGTATCTACTGATGCCACATCATCTTACTTTCCTGAACAGGCGGACCCATGCACGCATATGAGCCCGATGGAACGCGCCGTCAGACACCTTTTCCTAAGTGAACTCTTATAATCAGATCTGTAAGTGTGTCCCGACTTCGACCTAGTTCGCAGTACTCGTTTGATACTTATATCTGGGTTACTGACTGAAACGGTCCCCACACACAATATGATACAAGCTTCCCCCTAGGATTGCATCCCCACTACTAGCATTTCCACATGTTATGCCTACCAGTGTAACAAGATTGCATATCCTGAACAGGTAAAGTTTGTAGGCCTACATATAAATATTACCCACCACCCCAAGATATACTTAACTCTCCCACTGTTACAAGCAAGTTTACTTAACTCCTACTCAAGTTAACATGTTCATGTAATCCCTGTTGATTCAAACAGGTTAAGTATTACAAGTTCATTAGCATATATTTATTTATGGTTATAATACGCTAGACCTCCTACATTAAGCCTACAACTTGTGGATGTTGGATATGCCGGTTGGGTCTGGGCAAACTTCTTCCACAAGTCCGACTTAACCTCGTGTCTTAGCAAAGCCCTTTTCGGCTTATATCAGATCCCAAACTTAGATCTGATTATAAACATGTAAATACTAAGTCATGCTTCCAAGCATGCAACATCAAGTAAGGCATAAAAGCAAAAAGGAGCAGTTGAGTACCAAGCATGCATGGATGCTTGACATGTAAGAATCAACACATTACGGCAATAGGAGTGTATGAGTTATCACATAAATAAAACTCGTACATAATCAAAAGCAAAGCAAGTATACAAAATATCATGAATAGAATACAAGTGCTGTAAGAAACAAATTCTTATCTGTATAGCAACAATCAATAATAAGCTAATAATTATAAACCTCATACAAAATTACATTTTTATGAGTGAATGTATGAACTGAGCAATATACAAATCAAAATAACTTGAATCAGTCAAGCAAAATTAGACTAGAAAATAGGGGTTTCAACACCTATTTAAAACCCAATGATCATTGGCATATGAGTGCACTTGATTTCAAGCTTAAACTTAAATCATGCTCGAGGTAAGAGGACAGATCGAGCAAAGAAATAAAATAAATCACTTACAATTTTCCAATCGCTACCATGCTCGAGATAAGAGGACGGATCTAAAAGCGAAGCATCAATTCTTATCAAAAACCCTAATTTGAAGGAGGAAAATGCTTCCACTTCATTCGTGCTCAACTACTAGTGGTGGCTTGCGATTTGAAGGTGGTAGCGAGGCGATTTGGAGGTGGCCAGGCGATGCGATTGAGAAAATGGTAGAGGGTTTCATCTACCTTTTTTTAAAGAATATAAGGCACGAGAAATGATTTTGGGAGATGTGTTTTTTGGCGGTCGAAGGTAATAGGTTTTATTTTAAAAGATAGACATCGATTGTTTTAACAACCGACGCTTAAAGAACCATTTAACATTGCTTCTAAATTTACTTATGTTAAAAAAAACTTTTAACATCGGTGGTTTTACGAACCGATTTTAAAAAGGTGATGTCTATTCCACTTTATCTAGTAGTGTAGGGAACCATCGTTACGACTACAGTGGTTCAGATATTCCAATCCCAATGTGGATAAGGTTAGTTTATTCCAATACTTAAGACCTTTCGGAGACTTCCGAAAGGTGCTTCGTTGAAAACATTATCTTTCGAGTTCATTCGATGTAAAACCTACAAAGTTATAACATAATAATAAAGTAATAATTAAGAAATTATGATTCCATTACCTAATTTTTTTGGCAAAAGCTCTTTATTAATAACTTCTGTAGTTACCAACCTTTTTCCCCAAATTGATGTATAAATTAGGGTTTACAACTCAAACTTATAGATACAAGATTGAGAATGATAAATTGAATCCCGATTCTAGGCCCTAGAGTCCTATTTTGTGTGTCGGTTGGCCTTCGTCTCATCATAAGGGCTTCGCCTAGGCTTTTCTTGGAAGCTAATGTCAAGGTTTTGTGAAGGCGCCTTCCACTATTCCCTAGAAAAATAGTATAATGTCGCGATATTACTCCCTAAGGATTTTTTCGGAACTAGAATCCTTGACTATTTGCTGGAGAAGTTAGTTTGTAGGAGCTTTCGGCTTTTGATATTGCTTGTGGCATCGTTTTACTCGGCGCTTGAGGACGTTGGAGGCTTAAGCTCTCTACTATTTTCCTTTGGCTAGTTTGAAAGGTATACTAAGCTTAGCTCTACACGCTTAAAGATGGTAACTCTGATGGCTATGCTATTCGGATTATGCCGACATGGGATTTTTCTCATAGCGAGAATCCTTTGCTTCTTTATTACTATCCCTAAGAGCAAATGTTGATGAGTTAGTCCTATTTTTACCGAAGGCTTGGTAGCTTTCGCGCCCCTACACCTTGGCTTCAACGTCTGCTTTCTTCATGGTTATTTTGGTGCTAACATATGGTTCTAATTAAGAACTCAAAAGGCTGCCTTGAAGTTTAAATGCTCAGAAGGTTTATATAAGGTTTTCTTTGGCTTGTAGTAGCACAAACTTTAGGTTTTCACTTATGGTGGAAGTATTACCACATTTAATATGCATGTTATCACAAACACAAATTTGCACACCAATAAATAAATCATGCATACACTGTGAAATATATGTGTATATATAATACCTACGCATGTGCATCCATCTATTAACTTATGTGCATATATAATAATCTCTATCATCCAACCATGCTTCCATACATTTACCAAAAAGACGACCATGTTTATTATAAATAGACATCGCTTGACAATCATCTTGATCAATGCCTTCATCATTACGCATTGTACTTTCAAATGATAAAATATGACAAAATTTGCATGGACATTTTATTAAAACAATTTTATTGATGAATGTTATGTTAATTGATTATTTACACTTTGCTGATGGGTCATCCTACCTTCCATTAAAAATACAATAACGTAATTAAATCGCGTAAATCTTATCAATTTAAACGATTCAACAAAATTTCGGCAGCACTTCGCTTTAGTTCCCTGAACAGTACATAGGTGTGTGGACCCAAGGAGCATAAAGGAAGAACTTTCGAAATTTTGAAAACTATTTAAAATGAAATGCTCTATGAGATTTAATTTTGTTATTGTATTTATAACTTGTCCAATACAAGGACAAACCTATTAAATATTGTATACGATGAATATAGATGTTCGTTCTATTAACAAAATGAACACTCACATAACGATCATATACAATACTTACCAGACAGGGCTGAAAAACTCTCTAAGGCTTTGTGAATATAATATATTATGATTAGTGCTCTTATTTATCAATCATTTATGTAAAGAGCAAATTCTAAACCAAATAAGCCTTGAATGGCTTAATTTCAATCTCATACTACGTATATGGACTTTATCACATATACGTATATTTTCAACATTCAATCGAACTAACCATACGTTATAAAATTAAATATCGTTTACGATAATTTTTTATAAAACAAAAGCATAATTATTTCCCTTTCTGCTAAACGTCCCTTAACAAGCCTAAAATATCTTATATATTAATTCAACATATATGTATGCACATAATTAGATTGTGATATAAACAACATAAATTTTCAATACATAGATTAATAACAAGAATCGGGCCTTAATTAATTCAACATATACATAGTTTAATTAACAACACTATACATACAACACTATATATGCACATATGCATACAACATGAACTAATTAATCTCATATTAGCAACACTATACATAGATTAATAACATGATTAATTCAACCTATATATGCATATATTAACAGCGCTATACATACAAACATAAACTAATTAACCTTAAATTAGCAAATCTTGGGTATAAAAAATGATTAGGGTTTATACCTTGAATATTTTAGAGGAATTGGAGCCTAGAGAGGAGGAGAGAGAGCCTTTCAGACATCGGAGAGGGTAGAGGCGGCAAACTAGGAGGTGGTGGCGAATTTCAAAATTGGGGAGGAGGTTTTGGAGAAATTTAGAGGAAAAATCTAAATGAGGAAGAAGGGAGCAGGTCAGTTAATTTCTGTTCAACTAACCAACGGCTAGCAACGGCCACCAACGGCTTTAAAATTAATGGTTTTCAATGCCTTCCAATGTTTCTTTAAAAAAAATCCAAAAAATAAGTTGGAAGCCGTTGGAGGCTGTTGCCCCTGTCTATTGCAATGTATGTCTTGTAGCGTTAATATATAGTTTAGTCACTAGTTTGTATCATTATATATTAAAATCAACCCATCAAATCATTTTTATCCTTTTGAATCCATGGTTAACCCAAGGGTATGTGTCAAATTATTGTCCACTGGATTTTAAATCAAATAATTAATTAGTAATGCTCCCCAAAAGTTCCATGATACTCAATTTTATTCCCCACTCTCTCATAAATCGTGTATGTTCCGTCCGCTAACTAAATCCTTCGTTCTGCACTCAGGAACACGGTGGGGATGAGATTCGATGTTCTCGTAACATACGTCGATGAACGTGTTGGTTCTATCAACGTTCTAATCGATGATAGTGCTGGTGGATGAGGCGGCAGAGTGGCTTGACATTCTGCAAAAATATCAAAAAGATGGTTTCAGAAAAAATCGAAAAAAAAAATACACAAAAGATACGAATATGAATAATACAAATATTTGTAAAGGTACCTGAGACAACCAAAATTTTTAGATTTAAGGTGAGAAATAAGGAGGGAAGAAAGGGAAATAGAACTTTGGCGATTCATCCGTTCGCGACAAACAGCATTCGCCGCGTTCGAAGTGAACGATGAATTTTTAACGTTCGTTTTGAATGGGCAATTCAATGAGATCCACATATGATGCGTCTGAAGCAGAATCAAACTTGAACGGTCCAAGTTCAAAAACGAACGACAGCTAAAACTCAACTTTCAATATTCTTTACATCTATTTACAAATTAACTTACCTGCCCAAGCATAAATCAATTGCATCTAAGCAAATAAAATTTCCTATTACTTAACGATAAGTAACTGTCAACGTAAGGAAAGATATTATTCAAGTACAAGATCAAATTATCTACTGCGTTAGCTTATAGGGATGTGATTAGAGATTGTAATTAATTTGTTACCCAAAGGATTTGAAAAGTGTGGTTCATAGTAATATACTGGTTGAGTTGATATGTTGGTGGATACCTTGAATTATTAAATGACACAGTTTCAAGTTATGTCTTTGATCTCATTTCAAAAAATGTTTGACTAATTGAAAGAGTGAATATAGTGCTACTATGAATTTTCAAATGTGAACTTGCATGCAGTTATAATATAGTTTTAGGTGAAGTAAATCTTCTGTGGTCATATTATGATTATTTCAAGGGATCAATTTTGTTTTACATAATATCATTGCTTTGTAGGTCTATTAACAGAAAGGTCATTAATCTCATTTGAAAAAAATGTTTGATTAATTAATAGAAGCAGTAAAAATTGTGCTACTGTGAGCTACCATTCAGAAGCTCGTTGAATTTATAATTTAAGGTGAAGTAATTCCTCTTTTGCCATCATATAATTATTTCATTGTTTCTGCTTTATTTAAAGTAAAATTTTAATATGCCATTTACTAATATCATGAAAGGCAAGTTGAAATATGAGATCGATCTTGCTTGCTTTACAAGGGAGGATATTTCAAACATTACCTTTTATCAAAATTTGCCCAGAGTTGATTGATATATCTCAAATTCTTTCCTATTTTGCTATTATTCTCAAAATATCGTCCAAACAGTGCTATATATTCCCTCAAACGGAGCTATACATTAATACCTGCTCTCCTACTTTTCTCTATCGCTGCTTTTCTTCAGACTCGGCTGTAAGTTGCTCAACATGTAAGCATAATTTCTGTCATATCTTTTGATTTGTTAGATCTTCTATTAATCTTGATGTCTTGTATTTACATGATTATATAATAAGTTAGGATTTATTTTCTTCTTCTTTGCCTAATTCAGTTGATTTATGGATGCAAAAAGAATCAAAATTATTGCATATTAATTTTTTGTGTGTATGAGGTTAATGAGAATAACTCTTCATATACATTTCTTTTCTTGGGACAAACGCATTGGCTAATTTTCATGTCTTCTTGTTTTCTTCTTCTTTTTTCTTAAAAAAGAAAGGAAAAAGCATATGACACATACAATGCAAATGCGACACTTCAGCACGTTTTTAGTATCTCAATAATTTTTTGCAAGTCATATGCTTGCAAAAATATTCATCTACTTCGGTTTTGTTAAACAAATATGCCTTTGTTAAGTATTTTAGTTTTGTTAAACAAATATTCTTACAATACAAATATTCGTCTATTTCAGTTTTCTTAAAAAAAAATATTCCTCTATTTTCCGCAAGTTAGAGTTCTATCAACATTAGTCACGTTAGTCCGGAGCCCCATTTTATATTGTTCCCCCATCTTATGTTATAAGCAGCAGGAGCATTCGAACAACGTTCACCATGCAAAAAAATTCGGTTTTTATTTCACCTTCTTATTTTTTCAAAAGAACGGAAAAGTAAAACATAATTTAGAAAAAGCCTTATTTTAGAGGCCTTAAAATTGTTGTAAATTTTCAAAATTAGTTTTGGGATAAGGGTTTGTTTTTTGAAGAGGGAAGCAAGAATGGAAGAAGATAAGGTGTAGGGGTTAGTCCCACATTGTAGAATATAAAGGAATTTGTCTCCATATAGGTAAAAGCTTGATATATGATATCAAAAGAAAGAAGAGGAGTTATAAAGTAATGGGTCTTAGGCATGAACTTGGCATAATAATATTTAAAATGTCAAAAGATAGGCCTTGGGGCTCTTGGGGTCTCGTGTCCATTAGGCCGCGGAAACAAATCAGTCGATAGGCCAAAACTCAACCAGTCGACCGTTTTGGCCTCTGGTTAAAAACGGTCGACTGGTGACATTTGGGCGGTCGACCGGTTTCAACCCGAAGGGATGCAACGCTTCAGAAGCGTTGCAAAACTGAAAGGGTGCATATGTTTCTGATTCGAACAGAAATGACTATTGCAATTAAACTGTTGCAATATTTGGCTAATGGATGCCTCCTCTCGTCACCTATATATAGAATTGCGCAAAATCATTTCATAGATCTCCGAATTTCGATCTTCTTCTTCCTAAGATATTCTGCAACACCGTTATACTGTTGCAAAACAGTTCTGTCCGAAACACTTCTAAAGTGTTACAAATCTGAAAGTGTTGCAGAATAATAGACTTCTTCTTCCTCTTCATTCTATTTTCGATTCTTGCATCGTCAGAAAACTAAATCTAGAGTGTTCTTGGTCAGATCAAAATCGTACAAATTTTGAATCCGATTTCGCTGTTTCAAGGCTTCATTGAATCCTGAAGTCAATAGTTCGATTGCCCTTTTGTACCTGGTGGGTTGAACTATTGTATGAAAGAATTTGCTACGCAAATCCTTGAAGTCAGAAGTACGACAATCATTCTCCTCCATTAGCATCTCAAACCACGAAATCCCTAACAAATTTTCAAACAATAATTCAACCATGTAAGGTTTGAGCGCACTGCAAGTGATGAATCAACATTTGACAAAACTAGAGCGATTTGATGGAGAGAACTTCACTCGTTGGCAAGAGACCATGAAATTCTTCCTTATCACGGTCAAATTATTTCATATTCTCGAAGATGGATTGGATAAAATACCGGAGGAAACCGATAAGGCTAGCGCGGAACTAAAAGATAAAAGGGCAAAGCTCAAAGAGGAAGATTTTCTATGTAGAGGCCACATTCTGAATGCACTGTCTACTGCGATATACAATGCTCACAGGACCTTGGACACCGCGAAGGGACTCTGGACTGCCCTAGAAAGCAAATATCGCATCTCTGAGGCAAGTAATAAAAAATTTCTTGTATGCAATTTTATGGATTTCAAAATGGTCACCAACAAGTCCATAATTGGACAAGTAAGTGAGATCCTACTGTTGGTAAATAAACTTAAGGATGCCGGTATTGATCTCCCTGAATCGTTTGTTGTTGGAGTTATTATTTCGAGACTCTCGAATTCTTGAAATGATTATAAGAAAAAAATTAAAACATGCGGAAACAGATTATGATTTAGACGGTTTACATCGTCATCTTCGTATTGAAGAGGATTCTCGTAAATGCGAACTAGATGATAATTTGCAAACTGAGTCTAAATCTAAGGCTAATAATGTTGAAATCAACAATAAGTTGAAGCCTAAGAATGGGACACAGTTTAAAAAGAAAGTTAATAATTCCAAGAACAAAAAGAAGGGTGACTGTTACTATTGTCACAAACTCGGCCACTATGCCCGAGACTGTCGTCTTTAGAAGAAAAACAAAAAGCGAATGTGGTCGAAGAAAAGCTTGTGGCTGTCGTACAAGAGGCAAACTCCGTTAGTGGCATTGATAATGATTGGTGGATCGATACTGGAGAAACTATTCATATTTGCAAAGACCGTAATCTGTTCAAGACTTACGATGAGAATAATAGAGAATCCAGCGAAGTAACTAGCGCAAACAAAGATGCAAGCATAGTTTTGGGAAAAGGCACTATTGATTTGACATTCACCTCTGGGAAAGTTCTTACATTAGTCAATGTATTTTATGTACCTGATATGTGTAAGAATTTGGTTTTTGGATACCTTCTTAACAAAGGAGGATTCAAGATGGTGTATGAGACTGATAAGTTAGTGTTGTCCAAGAACAACAAATTTATTGGACAGGGATATTTTTGTAACGACATGATTAAGTTGAATCTAATGAAGAAATCTTCTACTTATATTGTTGATTCTGTAAATTTATGGCATAGTAGATTAGGACATGTTAATTATAAGTCACTTAGAAATATGCATAAATTAGGATTAATTTTTAATTGTGATTTCGAATCTATTTCTAAATGTGAAATATGTGTTCAAGCAAAAATACATCGAAAATCCTTCAAATCTGTAGAAAGGAAAACTATTTTGCTTGATTTAGTGTACAGTGATGTGGGTGACTTACAGAGTCATATCACCTATAGTGGTAACCAATACTATATAACATTTATTGATGATTATTCTAGATATGCATATGTATATCTAATGAAATCTAAAGATGAAGCCTTTGATAAATTCAAAATTTACAAAGCGAAAGTCGAAACACAATCAGGAATTAAGATTAAAGTGTTACCTTCAGATCATGGTGGTGAATATTTTTCAAATGAGTTTACTTTTTTTGGAAACAAAATGGTATTATTCACCAATGTACCGCCCCTTATACACCACAACAAAATGGTGTTGCTGAGAGGAAAAATAGAAATTTAGTAGAAATGGTTAACGCCATGATCATAAGTTCTAATTTACCTTACAACCTGTGGGGTGATGCTATGTTATCTACGTGTTACATTTTAAATAGGGTACCACTTAAAAAGAATAATATTTCCCCATATGAATTATGGTTTAATAGAAAACCTAATCTTTCTAGACTTAAAGTTTGGGGTTGCTTAGCATATGTTAGAAAACCAGACCCTAAACGACCAAAGTTAGGTAATAGAACTTTTAAATGTGTTTTCATAGGATATTCTCTTAATAGTATAACTTATAGATTTATGATTCTTGAAACACCCCACCTCCGTTAGGGTCACTCTCAAAGGGAATGTCCTAATTTTGGTGGAGGTTTATAAGTATAAGTCACAGATATACAAGACAGATATAAAAACACATATTTGTAAACAGCGGAAAAAAAACAACAACTTTTATTTCATAAAAGCAAATACGTGTTACAACAACATCACCATGATTGTCTTACATCCTTTCCAAAAACATAACATAACACCTTCATAACTGTCTTGATTACATTATTTAAAGAAGCATAAAGAAGACATAAATAAACTGCAAAAGCCCCATAGTTGTTGTCCAAAGCCATAGTTCAAAACGAAAAGATCCAAGCAATACATTCTTTCTCTTCAAGCTGGATATGAAGGCTGGTCAAGCTGCAGTGTTTCCTCCCTGTGGACCTGGGGGGGGGGGGGGAAACGGAAGAAAAGAAGACGAAAGAAAAGTAGAGTCAGACATAAAGCCTGAGTAAGTCTAGGACTATTCTGTCTATGAATAAAGAACTGGGTATGATAAGTATAAACAAGAAGTGGGAAAGTATTATAAACTTAGTTAAGTTGTCTAGGGTCGAATATACTATCGTACCCCATATTAATCTCTGAACCCATATAAACTAGTTCCCAACTGGCACCCCATAATCAGGGTGAAGTGATCCATTCTATGATGATCGGCTCCTACTCGCATAGTTACATGTGTCTTACGACCCCCGATGTTGTAGTTACCTATGCTGGTCCCACCATGGGGTGTATCAAGTCCCATGGCGGCGGCCCGACACAGCCCTAGAATGCACAGGTATGCTACTGGTGCCCAGTGCCTTATTTTTCTGCGCCGAAGTGCGTGCACGCCCGCACCCCGTTAGAACCTACACTGCTACACCACCGCCGTCGATTTGACCTCTTACAATCAGCCCAGTAATCGTGCCCCACCCTGCCTAGTTTCAGGGTATCATGATACACCTTATAGGGTTACTGCTGAAAAGGGTCCCCCGCTACTAGGTTTTCTATTTCTAGCCAACATGCTAAGTTGGTTAAGTGTTTTATAACCTAACCCCCAATCAGTCTGTTTAGTTTAGCATGTTCCATTTTGATTAAGTCTTTAGTTCACTTAATCCTAACAATCCTGACTCAGCCTTAATTGTCTTATTAAAGCCTTGACCTCTCACATTAGACAGGTATTGTTGTGGCTGCCTGTTGCCGGTTGGTTCCGGGCAGTCTTACGCCACAACTCAGTCTAACCTCGGGTCCTTATTGGGCTCTATGTTTAACCTCCCACATTGGATAGGTATTGTTGTGACTACTGGACAGCCGGGCGGTTCCGGGCAGGTTTACATCACAACTCAATCCAACCTCGGGTTAAACACATCGTATTTTCTACATTTACATATTTTGTCTTTCTTCTTTATTTTCTTATATGTAAATATTTGCGGCCCATTATTAAAATCAATGGTGTGAAGGTTACACCAATCATGGGCCCAACCCATACTTGAATTTGGGCCCCTTTTTCTTTATAATTTCATTTATTAATTAATTTGGCCCAACGCTATTTTCCCCCGTTTAATACGTTCGTTTATTATATATATGTTGGGCTTAGCCTTTTTAAGCCCAACTTAGCCATGTGAAAAAGGGGAGGCTTAAAGCGTGATTACATACACAAGGAGGGGAATGTGAACGCATGAACTTGCAACATAACGTTGGAACTACAAAATAGAAACTGGTGTACTTGCATAGTAGTAATGTATACTTTGGTAATAAAGCATAAGTGACATGAATCAAAGCATGTAAACTTGTAGTTAAGTTAAGAATGTAAATTGGATATCATTATTGGCACATAGTCTTAACTACAATATAAACCTATATTTTTATTTAGGCATAATGTCAAACATAAGCAAATCATGTTCATAAGATTACTACGTGTTTACAAAGGGGCTTACTTTTGTTACTAATACAAAAGTATAGTTCAACTAGAATTATTCCAACTTAATCATGATTTTAGATCTATTCTCATAACCATGGCACACATATACTTATGGCATAAATATTTCTAACATGAAATCATGATTTTTACTTTAGTCATGCAAACTTGCAAATGGGATTTTGAATCTAACCTAGCTATGTACCACATATGTCATCATATAATTCTTGTTAACAATATAGACCTAACATGGTTTTCAATTATGCAAAATATCAATCATAGCCTAGTCATATTCATGAGTTCGCAAAGAGGTTTTCTAGTGCAAAAGTATGGCTTAATACATAGATCATGATGCCAAATTTTCAACATAATTTCATATGAATTATAATAACCCCAAATTTGTTCCAATTACACACAAAAATGATTTTTGTACAAAAATACACATTATGATGGCATAGTAGCAAAACCCCAAACTTGCATGAATTTCAATTAAACAACTACATACATGTAGCTTCAACATGAATTACATAATTTACGAATATTCCAAACGTATACTTGCATAAAACTACCGCAAACATGTAGTTTTTATAATGAATAACATGCTTTGCAAATATCCAAACGTACACTTGCATGAAACTACCGCAAACATGTAGTTTTTATAATGAATAACATGCTTTGCGAATATCCAAACGTACACTTGCATGAAACTACCGCAAACATGTAGTTTTTATAATGAATAACATAATTTGAGAGTATCCTAACGTATACTATATTCCAAATCGATAAGAATCATAGTAACGCACAAATATGAATTACTTATCACCACAAATCAAGTATACAAACCAACACAGTTATTTGTTCATACCAAAATAATACTCTACTTACAATCGTGTGGCGAATTCTCCAATTGGAGATGCGACTTCTTGTTGATTTGATTTGTTTGAGTTGCTTTATGCTTTAGAATTTGCCTCCTAGTCTTCTCCTAAATTGGTGGCTACTCCTAGTCATTCCTCCGCAGCATGATGGCCTCGTTCTTATTTTTGAATGAATAGATTAGGTTGAGTCTAGGGTCATTTTTATAGAGTTTATGAACTGATTAGGACCATTGATGTTGCTTGGATTAATCGTAGCCATTCATTCGAAAGAGAGACCAATTAGAGCCTGCCACCTAGCCCTAATGACAAAGCAGGCTTCTGAAAATCGACCAACATAGACTAGGCCAGCCAGGGTAGGCTGGGTTCGACCTGGCTCTGGACCAGGTCGACAGCCCTGTCGACAGCCCTGTCGACCTGGCTAGACCAGGTCGACAGCCCAGTCGACCTGGGTGCATTAGGCGGGACTTTTCCCGCCCTGGCCAATTGGGCCCGATTTTGAATTTTTAATTGTTTTTCTGAGCTGTTTTTCTTATGCTCGAATTTTAAACTTAATTCAGAAACTTCCGGAGGCTATATCTTCTTCATACGGACTCCGTTTTTCGAAAACTCGGACTCTATTTCGCGTATTTTTCCGAGATGAACGCAATGGCGTATCCCGTTTCCCTTAGTTCTTTGATTTGAAATTAATTATACTTTAATTTGTGAATTTCACAGTTATAGAATACACGGGGTGTTACATTCTCCCCAACTTAAAAGGATTTCGTCCCCGAAATCTTCAAGTTAGGAGGAATGTATATCCTAACATCCAATCATCCATCTACTCATCCATCAAACACGAGCATCCATTGTCCTTAAAAGACTTCTAATGCTTCATGATCATATGCGAAGTGTGTGTGTACATGTACTTATCTAATGCAAAATCAGGCGGTCTACTGATTCAGTTGACCTCCTTAATGCGAATTATGTAAGTGCCATGAATCCATTATGTATGCAAATTCTTCCTATTCATGATTCTACATGAGTGCACAATCATTCAATACAAATGCAACATCCATATGACAACACATTAAAGTTCAACCATATACGAATGCAAACATATATGCATATGCAATATGAAGTGATTGAGCCGATCTAAAACCTAGATTGTGTGTGTATATGCAACCACGAGCAACCACTAGTAATCACTTGCAACCACTTGCAACCATCATCCATAACATGTTTTCAATTACATGTTTCCATCCAAAAGGGTTTCTACCTAAAAGATAAGGTCGAGGAAATATACCTAAAAAGATAAAAGCGCAACTTAAGGAAAAAGAAAGATCAAGGATGTACCCTCGAAAAGAAAAGGGTAGGCAGCGCGTATTCTAGCTTCAGTTTCCCAAGTCGCGTCTCCTTCGGCGTCGCTCCACTGAACTTTGACGAGCTTGACTTCGCGGTTGCGTAGCTTCTTCACTTCTGTTCCTAATATGCGGGTTGGAACTTTTCTTATGGTTGCTTCGCGTTCCACTTCGGCTTCTTCGAGGATATTTGGCTCTACCACTTTGGCAGACTCATGTGGACATTTTCGGAGATGTGAAACGTGAAAAACGTTGTGAACTCCAGCCAGCTTCTCGGGTAGCTCTAATCTATAGGCCATTTTCCCAATTTTCTCGATGACAGGGAATGGCCCTACGAATCTTGGTGCCAGCTTTCCTGTGGTTCCAAAACGAACAACGTTCCTTAGCGGAGATACCTTGAGAAAAACTCTGTCTCCAACCTCAAATTCAAGGTCGGTCCTTCTCTTGTCGGCATAGGACTTTTGTCTGTCTTGGGCCGTCTTCATCCTTCTTCGTATTAAGTCTACTTTCTCTGAAGTGTCTCGGATCATATTTGGTCCAAGTATGAGCTTATCAGTAGACTCCCACCAACAAGTGGGCGATCGGCACGGTCTTCCATATAAAGCTTCGAAGGGCGCCATTCCGATGGTTGCTTGGTAGCTGTTGTTGTAGGCAAATTCCACCAAAGGAAGGTGGTCTTCCCATGTCCCTCCGAAGTCAAGGACGCATAGTCTTAAAAGGTCCTCCAAAACTCTGTTCACTCTCTCTGTTTGGCCGTCGGTTTGGGGATGATAGGTTGTGCTCAAGCATAACTGCGTTCCTACTGCTTCTTGCAGACTCCGCCAAAACTCACTGGTGAAGATGGGGTCTCGGTCACTAACAATGCTAGATGGTATTCCATGGAGTCGAACGATTTCCTTGAGGTAAAGTGATGCTAGGGATGAGGCAGTTCTTTTACTTTTGACAGGTAAAAAGAGAGCTCTTTTAGTAAGCCTATCAACTATTACCCAAATGCTAGTGTTGCCTCTCCTAGACCTAGGCAGCCCATCGATGAAGTCCATTGAGATGCTATCCCACTTCCACTGCGGGACCTCCAGAGGATGTAGCAGTCCGCCAGGCTTCTTCTGTTCCGCCTTAACCTGTTGGCACACCATACACTTAGAAACGAACTCTGCCACGTCCTTTTTCATGCCGTTCCAGAAGAAAGTCCTTTTTATATCTTTGTACATTTTATCTCCGCCTGGGTGTATCGTCATCTTGGAATGATGTGCTTCCTCGAGAACCTTCTCTACTAAATCTTTTGTCTGTGGGACGCATAGTCTTCCGTCTCGCCTTAGCAAACCCTTATCGTTGATGGTGTATCTGTTGAGGTGACTTGAAGTCTCACCCCTAATTAGCCTTTCAATCATTTCCACAAGCTGAGGATCTTCGCGTTGTGCTGTCCCTACTGAATCCACTAAAGTTGGGCGCACTTCGAGAGATGCTAGCAGGCCTGGTACAAAATCGGAGGAGGGCCTAAAGTCGAAGCTGGCTATAAACTCTAGGCTTTGTCTTTCTACAAACAACGGGCTTAGGGTCAATTTCTTTCGGCTCAACGCGTCTGCCACTACGTTGCCTTTGCCCGGAGTGTAGGAGATTTCGAAATCGTACGAGGCAAGAAACTCCATCCATCTCTGTTGCCTCAAGTTAAGATCCTTCTGCGAGAAAAGATATTTCAACGATTTATGGTCAGTGTAAAGTTCGAACTTCTCACCTAGGAGATAGTGTCGCCAAGACTTGAGTGCAAAGACGATGGCAGCTAACTCAAGATCGTGGGTCGGGTAGTTCTTTTCGTGCACCTTCAACTGCCTCCCGCCATAAGCTACTACCCTTCCTTCTTGCATTAAGACGGCGCCTAGCCCTGTCCCACATGCATCCGTATAAACAGTGAACATCTTGCTCCCATCTGGCAGCGTCAAAACTGGGGCTGTTGTAAGAGCCCTTTTCAGTTGTTGGAAAGCAAACTCGCAGTCCAAGTCCCAATTGAACACTAGATTTTTCTTGGTCAATTTCGTGAGCGGAGCTGAGATTTTCGCAAAATCCCTTATGAACTTTCGATAGAAACCTGCTAGTCCTAGAAAACTTCGGACCTCAGTTGCATTCCTTGGCGTCTTCCAATCCTGTACCGCCACTACCTTAGCAGGGTCCACCGCCAACCCTTGTTTGGATACTATGTGCCCAAGGAACCTTACCTCTTCTCTCCAAAAGTGGCATTTGGAGAATTTGGCTTTTAGTTGATGGACTCGCAAAGTTTCCATGATTGCCCTTAAGTGTTGAGCATGTTCCTCTTCACTCTTTGAGAAGATAAGGATATCATCTACGAAGACCACTACGAATTTGTTGAGGAAATCTCTGAATACCCTACTCATCAGGTCTACGAAGTAAGCAGGTGCATTTGTCAAGCCGAAAGGCATGACAAGCCATTCAAAGAAGCCGTATGGGGTTCTGAATGCCGTTTTATCGATGCTATCTTCAGCCACCCTTAGCTGATGAAAACCGGTTGCTAAATCGAGCTGGGAGAAAACAGACGCTCCTACAAGCTGGTCAAACAAATCGTCAATTCTAGGGAGAGGGTGCCTATTCTTTTTCGTTAGCTTGTTGAGCTCCCTATAGTCAACACATAGACGGAGTGAACCATCCGCCTTTGTAGCGAACACCACTGGAGCGCCCCATTCTGAAATGCTCCTCCTAATGAACCCCTTTTCTAGAAGCTCTTTAATCTGTTTACTGAGCTCTTTCCTTTCTCGTGGAGCCATGTGTCTAACGGGCAACGCAACGGGCTTTGCATTATCTACAAGATATATGCGGAAGTCTATTTCCCGCTTCGGAGGCAAGCCCTTCACCTCTTCGAAGACATCCGGATATTCCTGGACCACTCTAACTGATTGCAAATTTTCAACAGAGGCATCTAGCGATTCAAGATAACTAAGCATAACCGCATATGAGGGACTACAAGAAATTTCCAAAGTATTATCGAGCTGGGTTAGGAGCCTAACAACCCTTTTCTCACAATCAAGGATGGCCCCATTACTGGATAGCCAATCCATGCCCAAAATCAAACCATAACCCGAAAAGCCCAAAACAAAGGCACTACATTGAAATTCTACGCTTAGAATAGAAATTTTCAATCCCAAACAGATCATAGAAAAATGAGCTGGGCCCCCAATTGGGTTTGAAACAATTAAGGGGTCCTCTACCATACTAGTTTTTAGGTGTAGAGATTCTACTAAAGCAGACGAGATAAAGGAGTGTGATACGCCAGAATCAAATAAAGTGCGAACGGGGTGATCATAAAGATAAACTACACTTTCTACAGAAGTATTTATACCTCGCTGTTGCAGAGGTGGCGCTTCTAGCACATGAACCTGTGCCCCTGAGGTGGATCCAGCCCTTTGCCCCTGTCCTCGTTTCTTTGGGCAGTCCTTAGCCCTGTGGCCCGTCTCACCGCAAGAAAAGCACCCACCATTCTCCTTGGCCTTCTTTTTCCGTCAGTCCTTTACTAAGTGCCCCACTTTGCCACAGAAATTACACTTCCTCTTCTCTTTGTTGCCTTTCCCGCCTTTCTTAAAGTCCGTCTTCTTAGGCTGCAAACCCTCTTTCTTCCCTTGAGAGCTTTCCGCCTTTGTCTCCTTCTTGCCCTTATCCTCTTCGTTCAGCAATGCCATTTGCACCAATCTTTCATACGTGGCTCCCATGGGTATATGGGTCATGGCCAAACTGTGTAATGGCTCATTCAACCCTTTGACGAAACGGAGAGCCTTCTTGTGCGGGGTGTTGACTAGGTCCAGCCCAAACCTAGCCAGCTCATCGAACTGATTCACATACTCTCTGACTGTCTTGTTCCCTTGCTTAAGAAATAAGAATTTTTCCAACTGCAAACTTCTTTCCGCATCTGAGAGAAATTTAGTCTCAAACCTTGCCCTAAAGTCCTCCCAAGTCTCCACTGGTCTTTCTGCATTAGTGACTTCCCACCAGTAGGAAGCCTCGCCCTTTAATAGCCATACTGCCAGTTGCACTTTCTGTCTATCTTCTACCTCAAAGATGATGAATAAGTCCTCAGTTTCTTTCAGCCAATTTCTAGCTGCCACGAAGGACTCAGTTCCATGGAAATCCTTTCCTCCCATAGCTTTAAAATCTTTACATATCTTAGCAAACGTGTTTCCCCGAGGAGGAGGTGGAGGAAGAGGTGCTGCTGCAGCTGGATGATTTCCTGCAGCTGGGGGAGGAGGAACGGTAGGACCCGGTTGAGTGGCCCTTGCTTCTAAGAACCGTCTAAACCAACCAGGTATTGGCACCCCTTCTGGCAAGTTAAGTTCTTCGGACATGCTGAAACAAAAAGGATAGATTCAAAACGAAGGATAAGAGACAATACCTATGGCTTTGGGGAGTGGACTTTGCCCTTTAAAATAAAATAATATTTTTCTTTAAAAATGCTTCTTTAAATTTCCTTTTTGAAAATAATTTTTCAAAACTTTTTTATCTTATCTGGTAAACCTATGCTCTGATACCAAGTGAAACACCCCACCTCCGTTAGGGTCACTCTCAAAGGGAATGTCCTAATTTTGGTGGAGGTTTATAAGTATAAGTCACAGATATACAAGACAGATATAAAAACAAATATTTGTAAACAGCGGAAAAAAAACAACAACTTTTATTTCATAAAAGCAAATACGTGTTACAACAACATCACCATGATTGTCTTACATCCTTTCCAAAAACATAACATAACACCTTCATAACTGTCTTGATTACATTATTTAAAGAAGCATAAAGAAGACATAAATAAACTGCAAAAGCCCCATAGTTGTTGTCCAAAGCCATAGTTCAAAACGAAAAGATCCAAGCAATACATTCTTTCTCTTCAAGCTGGATATGAAGGCTGGTCAAGCTGCAGTGTTTCCTCCCTGTGGACCTGGGGGGGGGGGGAACGGAAGAAAAGAAGACGAAAGAAAAGTAGAGTCAGACATAAAGCCTGAGTAAGTCTAGGACTATTCTGTCTATGAATAAAGAACTGGGTATGATAAGTATAAACAAGAAGTGGGAAAGTACTATAAACTTAGTTAAGTTGTCTAGGGTCGAATATACTATCGTGCCCCATATTAATCTCTGAACCCATATAAATTAGTTCCCAACTGGCACCCCATAATCAGGGTGAAGTGATCCATTCTATGATGATCGGCTCCTACTCGCATAGTTACATGTGTCTTACGGCCCCCGATGTTGTAGTTACCTATGCTGGTCCCACCATGGGGTGTATCAAGTCCCATGGCGGCGGCCCGACACAGCCCTAGAATGCACAGGTATGCTACTGGTGCCCAGTGCCTTATTTTTCTGCGCCGGAGTGCGTGCACGCCCGCACCCCGTTAGAACCTACACTGCTACACCACCGCCGTCGATTTGACCTCTTACAATCAGCCCAGTAATCGTGCCCCACCCTGCCTAGTTTCAGGGTATCATGATACACCTTATAGGGTTACTGCTGAAAAGGGTCCCCCGCTACTAGGTTTTCTATTTCTAGCCAACATGCTAAGTTGGTTAAGTGTTTTATAACCTAACCCCCAATCAGTCTGTTTAGTTTAGCATGTTCCATTTTGATTAAGTCTTTAGTTCACTTAATCCTAACAATCCTGACTCAGCCTTAATTGTCTTATTAAAGCCTTGACCTCTCACATTAGACAAGTATTGTTGTGGCTGCCTGTTGCCGGTTGGTTCCGGGCAGTCTTACGCCACAACTCAGTCTAACCTCGGGTCCTTATTGGGCTCCATGTTTAACCTCCGACATTGGATAGGTATTGTTGTGACTACTGGACAGCCGGGCGGTTCCGGGCAGGTTTACATCACAACTCAATCCAACCTCGGGTTAAACACATCGTATTTTCTACATTTACATATTTTGTCTTTCTTCTTTATTTTCTTATATGTAAATATTTGCGGCCCATTATTAAAATCAATGGTGTGAAGGTTACACCAATCATGGGCCCAACCCATACTTGAATTTGGGCCCCTTTTTCTTTATAATTTCATTTATTAATTAATTTGGCCCAACGCTATTTTCCCCCGTTTAATACGTTCGTTTATTATATATATGTTGGGCTTAGCCTTTTTAAGCCCAACTTAGCCATGTGAAAAAGGGGAGGCTTAAAGCGTGATTACATACACAAGGAGGGGAATGTGAACGCATGAACTTGCAACATAACGTTGGAACTACAAAATAGAAACTGGTGTACTTGCATAGTAGTAATGTATACTTTGGTCATAAAGCATAAGTGACATGAATCAAAGCATGTAAACTTGTAGTTAAGTTAATAATCTAAATTGGATATCATTATTGGCACATAGTCTTAACTACAATATAAACCTATATTTTTATTTAGGCATAATGTCAAACATAAGCAAATCATGTTCATAAGATTACTACATGTTTACAAAGGGGCTTACTTTTGTTACTAATACAAAAGTATAGTTCAACTAGAATTATTCCAACTTAATCATGATTTTAGATCTATTCTCATAACCATGGCACACATATACTTATGGCATAAATATTTCTAACATGAAATCAAGATTTTTACTTTAGTCATGCAAACTTGCAAATGGGATTTTGAATCTAACCTAGCTATGTACCACATATGTCATCATATAATTCTTGTTAACAATATAGACCTAACATGGTTTTCAATTATGCAAAATATCAATCATAGCCTAGTCATATTCATGAGTTCGCAAAGAGGTTTTCTAGTGCAAAAGTATGGCTTAATACATAGATCACGATGCCAAATTTTCAACATAATTTCATATGAATTATAATAACCCCAAATTTGTTCCAATTACACACAAAAATGATTTTTTTTACAAAAATACACATTATGATGGCATAGTAGCAAAACCCCAAACTTGCATGAATTTCAATTAAACAACTACATACATGTAGCTTCAACATGAATTACATAATTTACGAATATTCCAAACGTATACTTGCATAAAACTACCGCAAACATGTAGTTTTTATAATGAATAACATGCTTTGCAAATATCCAAACGTACACTTGCATGAAACTACCGCAAACATGTAGTTTTTATAATGAATAACATGCTTTGCGAATATCCAAACGTACACTTGCATGAAACTACCGCAAACATGTAGTTTTTATAATGAATAACATAATTTGAGAGTATCCAAACGTATACTATATTCCAAATCGATAAGAATCATAGTAACGCACAAATATGAATTACTTATCACCACAAATCAAGTATACAAACCAACACAGTTATTTGTTCATACCAAAATAATACTCTACTTACAATCGTGTGGCGAATTCTCCAATTGGAGATGCGACTTCTTGTTGATTTGATTTGTTTGAGTTGCTTTATGCTTTAGAATTTGCCTCCTAGTCTTCTCCCAAATTGGTGGCTACTCCTAGTCGTTCCTCCGCAGCATTATGGCCTCGTTCTTATTTTTGAATGAATAGATTAGGTTGAGTCTAGGGTCATTTTTATAGAGTTTATGAACTGATTAGGACCATTGATGTTGCTTGGATTGATCGTAGCCATTCATTCGAAAGAGAGACCAATTAGAGCCTGCCACCTAGCCCTAATGACAAAGCAGGCTTCTGAAAATCGACCAACATAGACTAGGCAAGCCAGGGTGGGCTGGGTTCGACCTGGCTCTGGACCAGGTCGACAGCCCTGTCGACAACCCTGTCGACAGCCCTGTCGACCTGGCTAGACCAGGTCGACAGCCCAGTCGACCTGGGTGCATTAGGCGGGACTTTTCCCGCCCTGGCCAATTGGGCCCGATTTTGAATTTTGAATTGTTTTTCTGAGCTGTTTTTCTTATGCTCGAATTTTAAACTTAATTCAGAAACTTCCGGAGGCTATATCTTCTTCATACGGACTCCGTTTTTCGAAAACTCGGACTCTATTTCGCGTATTTTTCCGAGACGAACGCAATGGCGTATCCCATTTCCCTTAGTTCTTTGATTTGAAATTAATTATACTTTAATTTGTGAATTTCACAGTTATAGAATACACGGGGTGTTACAATTCTTGATACCTTAGAAGTCATAGAATCTGTAAATGTAGATTTTTTTGAAAATCAAACTATTGAGAATCCTTTAAGATCATCTAGTCCAGAACCAACTGAGACTAATGATACAAATGATGATGTATATGCTCATGCTCAAAATAGCAAGGAAGTGTCAGTACCAGATGATAGTACTAAACACAAGAGAAGTAAAAGAGTGAGAATAGAGAAGGATTATGGTCCTGACTTCATAACATATCTCGTAGAAGGCGATAAGGACGAAGTCCTTAATGTAATAAGATATGTAATGAACGTCAATGATGATCCCAAAACTTATTATAAGGCTATAAGTTCTAGAGATTCTAATCTCTGGAAAGAGGCTATCAATGATGAAATGAACTCCATAATGTTAAACCAAACTTGGGTTTTAAGCGATTTACCTCCTGGTGCTAAACCAATAGAATGTAAATGGATATTCAAGAAAAAGTTGAATACAAATGGATCCATTGATAAATTTAAAGCCAGATTAGTTACTAAGGGATATAAACAAAGACAAGGAGTTGATTATTTTGATACATATGCTCCGGTGGCTCGCATTTCTTCGATACGTTGTTTGATAGCACTTGCATCAATTCATAACTTGGTCATACGTCAAATGGATGTAAAGATAGCTTTTTTAAATGGAGATTTAGAAGAAGAGATATACATGGAACAACCTGAAGGTTTCATAACCCTAGGCTAATAAAAGAAAGTTTGTAAATTAGTTAAATCTCTTTATGGCCTGAAGCAAGCTCCCATGCAATGGCATGAGAAGTTTGATAAAGTTGCACTGTCATTTGGATTCATTGTTAATGATGCAGATAAATGTATCTAGCATATCGGATAACAACAATTATGTTATAATATGTTTATACGTTGATGACATGCTGATATTTGGTTCCAATATATCATGTGTGAATGAAACTAAGAAGTTTCTATCTTCTAAATTTGATAAGAAATATCTAGGAGAGGCTGATGTAATTTTAGGAATTAAAATCATTAGGAAAACGGGGGAGTTATTACTAACTCAATCTCATTACATTGAGAAGTTCCTAAAGAAGTATGATCACTATAATGACAAACCAGCACCAACTCCTTTAGATCCAAGTATAAAATTAGAAAAGAACACTGGACGTACCATTTCTCAATTAGAATATTCCAGTATTATTGGGAATCTTATGTATGCTATGCATTGCACTAAACCAGATATCGCACATGCTATAAGTATATTGTGTCGATTTACGAGTAATCCAGGTTCCAAACACTGGAAAGACATATCTGGAGTCTTAGCTTATTTGAAGGGAACCATAAGCTATGGTTTATCTTATAAAGGATATCCTGCTGTAATAGAAGGATATAGTGATGCAACCTGGAACAATGTAGAATCCAAATCCAAGTCTACGACTGGTTGGATATTTACATTAGGAGGCGCTGCCATGTCTTGGGCATCCAAGAAGCGGACCTGTATATCTGATTCAACTATGTTATCAGAATTGATTGCATTAGCAGATGCATGTAAAGGAGCTGAATGGCTTAGAAATTTGTAAGTAGAAATCCCATTATGGAAGAAGCCATCTTCAGCAGTTTTAATTAACTGTGATAATCAAGCAACGATATATAATGTCTCTAATTAGACATATAATGAGAAGTCTAGACATGTGAGTCTAAGACATCAAATGGTGAGACAGTTACTCAAAAGTGGAGTTATAACTGTTGACTATGTAGAAATAAAGAAAAACTTGGCTAACCCACTTATGAAGAGTTCTATAAAGTCAAAAGAAATGGGACTAAGGTCTGTGAATGAAGATTGACCATCCTTAACAGAAACCCAACTTGTGTCTTAAAAAGGATAGACAAAGTTCAATGGGTACCAACAAGTTAAGGAAATGATTATAGAATACTAAATCAATAATCCCATAATGTTTAGTGTTGGATTCTGCAAGAATTAAGGATGGATAAATAACCTTAATAAGTCAAGAAATACTAAAAGATGTCTTGTAGAAACACCTTAAGTGACTTACCTATATAAGTATGGAAATCAGGTTGTTTCCTAGGAAAGTAAGACTGCTTTCTAAGTAGACTCATGAACCAGGATTTAAGCACAAGGCCATTAACGTGCTGAGCAATGAAGAACACTCTAACTAAGGAATACAACATGTGTGATGGTTCCGGCTATAACATTAAGGGATACTTGGTTCAAGATTCGTTCACCATAGAATCTCGATAGAGCTTTGAACGGTTTACACTAAGTAAAAGTTCAAATCCAAAAGATACTTTTATTTATGTGTTGTTTCCACGATGATGCAAATGTTGATCTTAGAACTACATAGGCTTGATCCCACTTGGTTGGGTATGTAGGAAGTCACACTAGTGATTCAGCCATCCACTTTATTTTATTTGAAAATTGGGGGATATTGTTGTAAATTTTCAAAATTAGTTTTGGGTTATGGGTTTGTTTTTTGAAGAGGGAAGCAAGAATGGAAGAAGATAAGGTGTAGGGGTTAGTCCCACATTGTAGAATATAAAGGACTTTGTCTCTATATAGGTAAAAGCTTGATACATGATATCAAAAGAAAGAAGAGAAAAGCTATAAGGCAATGGGCCTTTGTAACACCCCACGTCCATTAATGTCACTCACAAAGGGAATGCATTAACTTCCATGGAGGTTTTAAGTGAATATAGAACAGTAAAATTACAACAAGACAGATATAAAATAGTACTTGGAAATTCAAAAACTTTATTTCATTGTAGCAGAAGTCAAAACATGTTTGATTACATCATAACACCATATTCAATGTCAAGTACAATATCTATCTTGATAAAACAAGTACATAATCCCATTACATGAATAGCCATTAAAAAGAAAGATAACAAGCTGGACTTTACTTCAGCAGTCCAAGCTTTCCAGAAGATAAGCGATCCAACTAGACTCCACTAGAACTTGGCCCAACCTGCGGACCTGAAGGGAGAAAAGGGATGGAAAAGAGGGGGTCAGACATAAAGTCTGGTGAATATGATAATTCTACAATACTATTACCAAAATAACTGGACTAAGGCATAAGCTGGAAAACAAGAAAATGTCTATGAAGAGCAGATTAAGGACATAGACAATCGCTAAAGGCAACGTTATAGGCGCTCCTAAATACTAAAGGATAAACACTATACTGCACCACCCAGTCACCCTAAAGATTCATCCCACTTAGCTTCACTTAGAAACTTTCCCAATGGCTTTACGTACCCCTAGCTGACTACATAGGTGCCGCCTGCCCCTATCTCCACTAGGTGTACCCTACTTCCCATTATTCGATCGGCTCCCTAACTCGTAGATACCCGTGCTGGCCCCACAGTGGGGTGTATCACTCCCCTAAAGTGGCAACCTGATACAACGGACATGCACGGCTTATACCTACACGATGCAACAACGTCTTACCTACCAGCCCGGGTCCACACACGCATATGAAACCCGTTGGACTTGCGTTGCCACCACTCCCTGTTTTGGCCTCTTATAGTCAAACCCAGTATGCGTGTCCCGTCCTCGACTTGGGTCGAGCCCACAAAGATACGTTTTGGGATACTGGTTGAAATGGGCCCCCACTATTTACCACAAGCATTCCACCTAAGCTTGTCCCCATTAGTCCATCCCACTTAACCCACTTAGTCATGTTCATTTACATGTGTGTTTGGTTAAGTCTAATCGTATTTCAAATGCCTCTAAAGGCAACCACCAGATTCCTCATGCCACCCAAGGCACCTACTTAACCCCCATGTCCCACCTTACATGATTATCTGGTTAAGTATTTCTTAGTTCATTAAGGCCATAACCTCATAAAGACCTCTCACATTAGACTGGCATTTATGGCAGCTGGATTTGCCGGGCGGGTCCGGGCAGTCTTACACCATAAAAGAGTCTAACCTCGTGTCTTTACAACTGTTATGCTTTAGTTTGGACCTAGGACCTCTCACATTGGGCCGACATTTGTGACTACTGGATTTGCCGGGCGGGTCCGGGCAGGTTTACATCACAAACGGGTCCAACCTCGTGTCCTAAGCATTGATTATTAATAATAATCCACTTTCCCCCAATTTTAATAATTCCCTACTTGAATTATTAATTACTTCCAATTTTTAACAATGTCCATAATTGACTCAATTATGGACATTCATTCATGGTATGCAACATCTTACAAAATTGCACCCAATTTATTAATTCCTAATATTACCCCTACCCCACGTTTGAACGTTTATTCGCAAAATATATGTTAGACTCGAATAGCCTAACTCATAGCATAAAAGAGATTATCATAATAACAACATGTATATGTGACCAAATGAATCATAATAAGGGGTGAAACTTGCATATGTCCAACTTGCATAGATTATACATGTCATGGACCTAAAGGTGTCAACTTGTTCAAAATTCACCTAATATAATCTCAATCAATTTTCATAAACTTACATATGAACATGTGTGAATCAACATCATCTAATTTTTTAACAACATGGTTTTATATGGGTACACCTAACTCAATAGGCAAATTCCCATAATCAAGTTTTATTTAATTATAGTTTCAAGTTTATGGGTACACCTAACCTAATAGGCAAATTCCCATAAACAAGATCCATTTAAATTAAAAAAAAACATAACTTTAAGCATGATCCAACAACATCATGATTTTTCAACATAATATAGCATGATTTATAACATGGCATAGTATGATAGTATAACATAGCTTGACATGATTCTCAACATAGCACGACATAGCATAAGAGAATTTACAACATAGCATGACATAGCATATATAATTTACATCATACGACAACATAATAACATAATAAGAGATCCACAATATATAGAATTTACAATTACAAATCACATCACTTTCTTGTGATCCATTCATAACTGAGTCAAATTAGTTTGTAATAGTCTTGTGAGAATCATCATACTCACCAACAAAAGAAGAGAATTAGAGAAAGAGAGATCTTTTGATTTGATTTGTGTAGATTTAGTTGTAGATGATTAGGCTTCCTCTTCTTAGTTTGTGACGGCTATGCTGAACTCCATGGCAGCAGCATGACGGTAGCTTCTCTAATCTTACAAGTGATTTAGGTCTAGGGTCTACCCACTTATTTATAGATTTTAGAATTCATTTAGGCCATTAGATTTAACCTAGAAATAACCGCAGCCGTTCAGACAAGATGGGGTTTATCTTATTGACTCAGCAATGAGTCAGAAGTGACTCAGCAAACACTCAGCAAATTAATTCTATTCATGTTTGCATTAACTGCCCATATATATATATATATATATATATATATATATATATTCTACAATGTACACATTAGATACATCCCCCCCTTTTACACACTTATTATTGTTTTTATATACATATTAGATACATCCCCTCTCTTACACACTTATTAATATTTTTATATTCATATTAGATACATCCCCTCTCTTACACACTTATTAATATTTTTATATTCATATTAGATACATCCCCTCTCTTACACACTTATTAATATTTTTATATTCATATTAGATACATCCCCTCTTCTACACACTTATTATTATTTTAGCAACTTTAGTGTTAATAGAAAATTCGGGGTGTTACATTCTCCCCTCCTTTTAGGATTTCGTCCCCGAAATCTTCAAGTCTGGAAGAATGTATATCCTACCATCCAAACGTCCATCTACTCATCCATCATACACAGACATCCATTGTCCTTAAAAGACTTCTAATGCTTTATGATCATATGCAAGTGTGTGTACATGTCCTTACCTAATGCGAAATCAGGCGGTCTACTGATTCAGTTGACCTCCTTAATGCAAATTATGTAAGTGTCATGAATCCATTATGTATGCAAAAGATCCTAATTGCTTACATACTACTTCTATATGCGTGCACACCCATTCAACCGAATGCAGCATCCATATGATGGTACAACCATTATACATCCATTATACTAAATACATCCATATATATACAATATGCAATATGAAGTGACTGAGCCGATCTAGTGCCTAAAGTGTGTGTATATATGCATCCACGAGCAACCACTAGCAAACACTTGCATCCATTTTGCATCCATCATACATAACATGTCTCAAACACATGTTTCAACCATAGGATTATCCTAACTAAAGGTCAAAGATACTAATGAGAGGACATACTAAAGATAAGATAAGATAAGTTAAGCGATAAAGGAGAAATTAAAAGACATACCCTCAAAAAGAAAAGGGTACAACGAACGCATCTTCTCTTCTGTCTCCCAAGTTGCGTTGCTCTCATCATCTCCCCATTGCACTTTAACCAGTCTGACCTCTCGATTCCTCAACTTTTTGATCTCCGACCCAAGAATGCATGTAGGAGCTCGTCTAATTGTTGCATCACGCTCTATTTCCACCTCTTTAAGCAAGCTCGGCTCTACCACCTCCGCGGTCTTGTGCAAACACTTCCTCAAATGTGATACATGGAATACGTCGTGTACTCCACTAAGTTTCTCAGGCAACTCCACCCTATACGCCATCTTCCCAATCCTGTTTTTTTACAGGAAACGGCCCTACAAACCTTGGTGCTAATTTCCCCACGGACCCAAAGCGAACAACATTCTGTAACGGAGATACTTTGATAAAAACCATGTCCCCAATGTCAAACTCAAGATCTGTCCTCCTCTTATCAGCATACGATTTTTGCCTATCTTGTGCTGCTTTCATCCTCCTTCGAATCAACTCAATCTTCTCCGAGGTTTCCCTAACCATATCGGGCCCAAGTAGGATTTTATCGGTAGATTCCCACCAACATGTAGGCGAACGGCGAGGCCTTCCATAAAGAGCTTCGAAAGGTGCCATGCCAATACTAGACTGAAAGCTATTATTATATGCGAATTCTACTAACGGAAGGTGCTCTTCCCATGTACCCCCAAAGTCTAGGATACAAAGCCTTAAAAGATCCTCTAGAATGCGATTCACCCTCTCGGTCTGGCCGTCTGTCTGAGGATGATATGCGGTGCTCAAACATAGCTGAGTCCCTACCGCCTCTTGTAAACTCTTCCAAAATTCGCTAGTAAAGATGGGGTCACGGTCGCTTACTATACTAGAAGGAATACCGTGCAAACGAACTATCTCCTTAATGTATACAGAAGCCAACCACGGAGCAGTCCTCTTACTTTTCACGGGAATAAAATGGGCGCTTTTAGTAAGTCTATCTACTATAACCCAAATCCCCGTGTTACCCTTCCTTGATCTTGGTAATCCATCCACAAAATCCATTGAGATGCTTCCCCATTTCCATAGTGGAACTTCTAATGGGTGAAGCAACCCACCGGGTTCTTTTGTTCTGCTTTAACTCGTTGGCACACCAAGCATCTAGCGACGTACTCGGCCACATCCTTTTTCATACCGGCCCAAAAGAAAACCCGCTTCATATCTTTGTACATCTTATCCCCGCCGGGATGAATGGTCATTTTTGAGCGATGAGCATCATCAAGAATGGCCTTCCTTAAGTCTTCGTCTTGTGGTACACAAAGTCTATTATCCCTTCGTAACCAACCCTTATCGTCTAGGGTATACCTACGAAGATGGCTTGACGACTCCCCCCCGTTGAGCTTTTCTACTATCTCAACCAACTGTGGGTCGTCTCGCTGTGCCTCACCAACCCGTCCTAGAAGTGTAGGTCTAACCTCCAAGGATGCTAACAGACCGGGTACTAAGTCAACGGAGGGTCTAAAGTCAAACATAGAGATGAATTCTAAGCTTTGTCGTTCAACAAACAACGGACTCAAGGACAACCTTTTCCTACTTAAGGCGTCTGCCACCACGTTACCCTTGCTCGGGGTATATGCTATTTCAAAATCGTAGGAGGCTAAGAATTCCATCCACCGTTGCTGCCTTAAATTCAAATCCTTCTGAGAGAATAAGTATTTTAATGATTTGTGGTCAGTGAACAGTTCGAATTTCTCACCAAGAAGATAGTGACGCCAAGACTTAAGCGCGAAAACAATTGCGGCTAGCTCTAAGTCATGCGTGGGGTAATTCTTTTCATGAACCCTCAACTGCCTTCCACCATAGGCTATTACTCTTCCCTCTTGCATGAGGACCGCGCCAAGTCCCGTCCCACAAGCATCAGTATAGATGGTAAACGGTTTATTCCCGTCTGGCAGCACTAAGACTGGGGCTGAAGTTAAGGCTCTCTTTAAACGTTGGAACGCATCATCGCAATCTTTGTCCCACGTAAAAACTAGGTTCTTTTTCGTTAACCGTGTTAATGGAGCTGATATTTTTGCGAAGTCTTTGATAAACTTCCTATAATAGCCAGCCAACCCCAAGAAACTTCTTACTTCGGTTGCATTTTTAGGGACCTTCCAATCTTGGATGGCCACCACCTTTGCGGGATCCACTGCTATCCCTTCTTTGGAAACCACGTGCCCTAAGAACCGTACTTCCTTCCTCCAGAAGTGACACTTAGAAAATTTTGCCTTAAGGTTATGCGCTCGAAGGGTTTCCAACACTTCCCTAAGATGTAGGGAGTGCTCTTCTTTATTCTTAGAAAAGACTAAGATGTCATCCACAAAGACTACCACGAATTTGTTAAGGTATTCCCTAAACACCCTACTCATCAAATCAACAAAATATGCAGGGGCGTTTGTCAAACCAAAGGGCATCACTAGCCATTCATAGAATCCGTCAGGAGTCCTAAAAGCAGTCTTATCTATACTATCCTCAGCCACTCTCAGTTGATGAAAGCCAGTGGCTAAGTCCAACTGCGAAAACACTGAGGCGCCAACTAACTTATCAAAGAGATCGTCAATCCTCGGCAGTGGGTGTCGGTTCTTTTTAGTAAGCTTGTTTAGTTCTCTATAGTCCATACAAAGTCTAAGAGACCCATCCGCCTTTGTGGCAAAAACTACTGGAGCACCCCACTCCGATATACTACGTCTTATGAACCCCTTCTCAAGCAACTCCTTTACTTGCTTATTGAGTTCCCTCCTTTCACGAGGAGCCATGTGGCGCACTGGCAAAGATACGGGTTTAGCATTATCCACAAGATAAATTCGAAAGTCTATCTCCCGCTTTGGAGGTAAGCCCTTCACCTCCTCAAACACATCCGGATATTCCCGGACCACTTCTACTGATCGCAGGTTCTCTACAGACGCGTCAAGCGATTCAAGATAACTTAGCATAACGGAATTTATGGGATTACAAAAGATGTCGAGAGCATTACCAAGGCGAGTCACAAGCCTAACTACTCTCCTTTCACAATCAAGAATGGCCCTATTTCTAGACAACCAATCCATTCCTAAAATTAGCCCATAGCCCGTGAAGCCCAATACATAAGCATCACATCTAAATTCAACGCTAAGTATAGAGATTTTCAAATCCAAACATATCATGGTCAAATGAGCCGAACCCCCAATTGGATTTGAAACGACCAAGGGATCCTCTACTAAACTGGTGTTCAAGTGCAGTGATTCAACTAATGATGCAGAGATAAACGAATGAGATGCGCCAGAATCGAATAAGGTACGGACAGGATGATCAAACAGAAAAACTAAGCTTTCAACAGAAATTGTTCTACCTCTTTCTTGCAGCGGTGGGGCCGCAATAGCCTGAACTTGCCCCCTTGCCTGCCCTGGTGCCATAAGTGCCTGCACCTGTCCTCCCGAGGTAGACCCTGCCCTCTGCCCCTTCTTTGGACAGTCCTTCACTAAATGTCCCGCATCTCCACAATGAAAACAACCAGTCTTCTTTTTCTTTCTACAATCTTTGCTGAGATGGCCAGGCGTCCCACAATTGAAGCATTTCTTCTTCCCTTTGCCATTATTGTTTTTACCACCCTTCTTATTTTGCTGTTGGGGTTTCTTCTGATCCCCTTTCTTTTCAACTGCCTTATCCTCATGCATAAGTGCCATTTCTACTAGCTTTTCAAAGGTGGCTCCCATAGGGATGTGGGTCATAGCCAACCCTTGCAACGGTTCATTCAAGCCTCTAACGAACCTCAAAGCTTTCTTCTCTGGCGTGTTCACCAACTCCAAGCCAAACCTTGCTAACTGATTAAATTTATTGACATATTCCTTTACTGATGAGCTCCCTTGCTTTAGTGCCAAGATTTTTTCCATATTTAAGTTCTCCTCTGCCCTTGAAAGAAACTTTGCCTCAAACCTTCGTCTGAAATCCGCCCATGAATCAACTGGACGTTCCCCGTTAGTGACCTCCCACCAAAACGAGGCCTCTCCCTTCATTAACCAAGCAGCTAAACGGACTTTCCTCCCATCTTCCACTTCAAAGATATCCAACAATTCCTCAGTCTCCTTAAGCCAATCTCTGGCCTCCACAAACGTCTCAGTCCCTTGAAAAGTTTTTCCTCCCATAGCCTTAAATTCCTTGCACGTCTTTGCAAAAGTGTCAACACGAGGAGGAGGAGGATTTGCTGGACCCGCAGTGGCCCTAGCCTCGAGATATTGACGAAACCAACCGGGTATATGAACACCCTCTGGAATGTTGAGATCTTCAGCCATGCTGAAACGAAAAAGGAAAGATTCAAAATGGAGGACTCGAAAGATAAAGATATGGCTATTCGGGATTATGTTTTTCATAAAAACTTTCTTCTTAAATTTACTCATTAAGACACGTTTTTGAAAACACTTCTTTCAAAAATACTTTAGAAAAATAGTTTTTCTAAAAATTTCATCTGTTCTGGTAACCTTAAGCTCTGATACCACGTGTAACACCCCACGTCCATTAATGTCACTCACAAAGGGAATGCATTAACTTCCATGGAGGTTTTAAGTGAATATAGAACAATAAAATTACAACAAGACAGATATAAAATAGTACTTGGAAATTCAAAAACTTTATTTCATTGTAGCAGAAGTCAAAACATGTTTGATTACATCATAACACCATATTCAATGTCAAGTACAATATCTATCTTGATAAAACAAGTACATAATCCCATTACATGAATAGCCATTAAAAAGAAAGATAACAAGATGGACTTTACTTCAGCAGTCCAAGCTTTCCAGAAGATAAGCGATCCAACTAGACTCCACTAGAAATTGGCCCAACCTGCGGACCTGAAGGGAGAAAAAGGATGGAAAAGAGGGGGTCAGACATAAAGTCTGGTGAATATGATAATTCTACAATACTATTACCAAAATAACTGGACTAAGGCATAAGCTGGAAAACAAGAAAATGTCTATGAAGAGCAGATTAAGGACATAGACAATCGCTAAAGGCAACGTTATAGGCGCTCCTAAATACTAAAGGATAAACACTATACTGCACCACACCAGTCACCCTAAAGATTCATCCCACTTAGCTTCACTTAGAAACTTTCCCAATGGCTTTACGTACCCCTAGCTGACTACATAGGTGCCGCCTGCCCCTATCTCCACTAGGTGTACCCTACTTCCCATTATTCGATCGGCTCCCTAACTCGTAGATACCCGTGCTGGCCCCACAGTGGGGTGTATCACTCCCTTAAAGTGGCAACCTGATACAACGGACATGCACGGCTTATACCTACACGATGCAACAACGTCTTACCTACCAGCCCGGGTCCACACACGCATATGAAACCCGTTGGACTTGCGTTGCCACCGCTCCCTGTTTTGGCCTCTTATAGTCAAACCCAGTATGCGTGTCCCGTCCTCGACTTGGGTCGAGCCCACAAAGATACGTTTTGGGATACTGGTTGAAATGGGCCCCCACTATTTACCACAAGCATTCCACCTAAGCTTGTCCCCATTAGTCCATCCCACTTAACCCACTTAGTCATGTTCATTTACATGTGTGTTTGGTTAAGTCTAATCGTATTTCAAATGCCTCTAAAGGCAACCACCAGATTCCTCATGCCACCCAAGGCACCTACTTAACCCCCATGTCCCACCTTACATGATTATCTGGTTAAGTATTTCTTAGTTCATTAAGGCCATAACCTCATAAAGACCTCTCACATTAGACTGGCATTTATGGCAGCTGGATTTGCCGGGCGGGTCCGGGCAGTCTTACACCATAAACGAGTCTAACCTCGTGTCTTTACAACTGTTATGCTTTAGTTTGGGCCTAGGACCTCTCACATTGGGCCGACATTTGTGACTACTGGATTTGCCGGGCGGGTCCGGGCAGGTTTACATCACAAACGGGTCCAACCTCGTGTCCTAAGCATTGATTATTAATAATAATCCACTTTCCCCCAATTTTAATAATTCCCTACTTGAATTATTAATTACTTCCAATTTTTAACAATGTCCATAATTGACTCAATTATGGACATTCATTCATGGTATGCAACATCTTACAAAATTGCACCCAATTTATTAATTCCTAATATTACCCCTACCCCACGTTTGAACGTTTATTCGCAAAATATATGTTAGACTCGAATAGCCTAACTCATAGCATAAAAGAGATTATCATAATAACAACATGTATATGTGACCAAATGAATCATAATAAGGGGTGAAACTTGCATATGTCCAACTTGCATAGATTATACATGTCATGGACCTAAAGGTGTCAACTTATTCAAAATTCACCTAATATAATCTCAATCAATTTTCATAAACATACATATGAACATGTGTGAATCAACATCATCTAATTTTTTAACAACATGGTTTTATATGGGTACACCTAACTCAATAGGCAAATTCCCATAATCAAGTTTTATTTAATTATAGTTTCAAGTTTATGGGTACACCTAACCTAATAGGCAAATTCCCATAAACAAGATCCATTTAAATTAAAAAAAAACATAACTTTAAGCATGATCCAACAACATCATGATTTTTCAACATAATATAGCATGATTTATAACATGGCATAGTATGATAGTATAACATAGCTTGACATGATTCTCAACATAGCACGACATAGCATAAGAGAATTTACAACATAGCATGACATAGCATATATAATTTACATCATACGACAACATAATAACATAATAAGAGATCCACAATATATAGAATTTACAATTACAAATCACATCACTTTCTTGTGATCCATTCATAACTGAGTCAAATTAGTTTGTAATAGTCTTGTGAGAATCATCATACTCACCAACAAAAGAAGAGAATTAGAGAAAGAGAGATCTTTTGATTTGATTTGTGTAGATTTAGTTGTAGATGATTAGGCTTCCTCTTCTTAGTTTGTGACGGCTATGCTGAACTCCATGGCAGCAGCATGACGGTAGCTTCTCTAATCTTACAAGTGATTTAGGTCTAGGGTCTACCCACTTATTTATAGATTTTAGAATTCATTTAGGCCATTAGATTTAACCTAGAAATAACCGCAGCCGTTCAGACAAGATGGGGTTTATCTTGTTGACTCAGCAATGAGTCAGAAGTGACTCAGCAAACACTCAGCAAATTAATTCTATTCATGTTTGCATTAACTGCCCATATATATATATATATATATATATATATATATATATATATATATATATATATATATTCTACAATGTACACATTAGATACATCCCCCCCCCTTTACACACTTATTATTGTTTTTATATACATATTAGATACATCCCCTCTCTTACACACTTATTAATATTTTTATATTCATATTAGATACATCCCCTCTCTTACACACTTATTAATATTTTTATATTCATATTAGATACATCCCCTCTCTTACACACTTATTAATATTTTTATATTCATATTAGATACATCCCCTCTTCTACACACTTATTATTATTTTAGCAACTTTAGTGTTAATAGAAAATTCGGGGTGTTACAGCCTTAGGCATGAACTTGGCATAGATAATAATATTTAAAATGTCAAAAGATGGGCCTTGGGCCTTGGGGCTCTTGGGTCTCATGATCCATTAGGCCATAGAAACAAATCTATCGACAGGCCAAAACTCAACCAGTCGACCATTTTGGCCTTTGGTTAAAAACGGTCGACTGGTGACATTTGGGTGGTCGACCGATTTCAACCCGAAGGGATGCAACGCTTCAGAAGCGTTGAAAAACTTAAAGAGTACATATGTTTCTGATTCGAATAGAAATGACTGTTGCAATTAAACAGTTGCAACACTTGGCTAATGGATGCCTCCTCTCGTTACCTATATATAGAATTGCACAAAATCATTTCATAGATCTCTGAATTTTGATCTTCTTCTTCCTAAGATATTCTGCAACACCGTTGTACTATTGCAAAAAAGTTCTGTCCGAAACACTTCTGAAGTGTTACAAATCTGAAAGTGTTGCAGAATAGCAAACTTCTTTTTCCTCTTCATTCTATTTTCGATTCTTGCATCGTCAGGAAACTAAATCTAGAGTGTTCATGGTCGGATCAAAATCGTACAAATTTTGAATCCGATTTCGCTGTTTCAAGGCTTCATTGAATCCTGAAGTCAATAGTTCGATAGCCCTTTTGTACCTGGTGGGTTGAACTATTGTCCGAAAGAATTTGCTACGCAAATCCTTGAAATCAGAAGTACGACAATCATTCTCCTCCATTAGCGTCTCAAACCACGAAATCCCCAACAAATATTAAGGCAATAGTTTAAACATTTCTTTCTTCATCACCTTCTTACATATTTCACTTGTATCAACAACATGGAATGTAAAACCCGCTCTACAATAATAAAATTAAATATTCATTTATGATTTCTTTCTTTTTTCTCTATAATTATTAGTAATCTTGGAAGATTATGGGTCGCTATCGGTCTGAAGTCAGAACCACCGACCATTGTCAACATGTGTATTAGTTTTCATCACGAGAAGATGAAGTTTTCTTCAAGTAATTGTTATTGCATAGACCAACTGATCTCACCATATCCCCAAAGCTGTCAACATTGAAACTTTATTATTAGAAACTAAAACATACAAAAATACCCAAAATGCCAGAATTTGGGAGTTTGGGTATTTTTGTCTGTTTTAGTTTCTAATTATAAAGTTTTAATGTTGATAGCTTTGGGGATATGGTGAGATCAATTGGTCTATGTAATAGCAATTGCCTGAAGAAAACTTCATCTTTTCGTGATGAAAACTAATATACCTGTTGACAATGGCCCGTGATTCTGAATTCGGATCGATAGCGACCTATATTCTTCTAAGATTATTAATATTTATAAAAAAAAAAAAAGAAAACATAGATGGCTATTTATTTTTATTATTGTAGAGCTGGTTTTACATTCCATGTTGCTGATACAAGTGCAATGTGTAAGAAGGTAATGAAGAAAGAAATGTTTAAACTGTTGCCTTAATTTTACTGCCTCTAAAATATAGCTTTTTCCGAATCATGTTTTACTTTTCCGTTCTTTTGAAGTCTTGCAGTTAAAATATATGATTATTTCTAATTTTTTAAATGCATGGAGAACCGTTAGGAACATCAATGACCCAAACTTGGGAAAAATGGGGAAGGCTGCATGTATCCAGCAATATAAAGGAAAATTTTCAAGACATTTTGGTTTTTGTTCAAGTGCTTGAAGCCGAAATGAGAGCTGCTTCCAGAGGCACTGTCAAGTACAAGCTAATTATTGTTGCTGAAGACATGCACAAAAAGACGAGAAAGTATAAGGAAATTGTTTGGGAGGAAGCCGACGATTGGTTTCATCTAATTTCATTCTTGCCTGCTCTTGAAGAACCAATTTTTGTTTTATCCTTTATTTTATTTTATTTTATTTCATTCTTCCTTTTTGTATAAGTGTAATTGAACAACAACGATGATTATCTTTAGCCGTATTTTACTTCTTTGACTAGTGTCTGTTTTACTTCTATAACTAGTGCGTGCACCATAAGTTGCTTATTGATGTTGTTTGCCATAAATATAGAAATTATGTTTTTGGTATTTTTATCTTTAAATCTTCGTATATTCTACATTTTTACTTTAATGCCTACTCTGATGAGCAAATAGAAAAGATTGGAAAAGGTGAAAATGGCACATATCATTTGTAGCAGCATTCAATCATATGTATGTTATAATCAACTATTTAGAATAACAAAGTGTAATCGATATAAGATTGTTAGGTTAAACGTATTTGGTAAGTTCTATAAAATGAGCAAATTGCAAAAGTATTTAATGACTGCATTATGAACTAAATTGTTAAGAGTGTTCTTATAAGGGTCGGTCAACGAATGTTTAATGCCCGAGTCCGACAAAAAAAATTATGTGTTTTTGTTGCACTTTAACTCAACAAACAACACTAATATATTTATAAATACAAAACAAAATATAAATTTTATTATAAGCAACCAATGCATTTAGAAATTTACTGCACCCTAATAATATATCAATAAATTAAGAATATTAATTGATATATCTACTTTTGACAGTGAAATTCCTTTTTTACGTCAAAGCCAAGAAAATAATTTTTGAGATTTTTAACTATGGTATGAAATAAATTTGAAATTGGAACCCCTCTATGATTTTGATTCATACATATGTTGCCTTTCCTTTTTGTTTTGATACCTAACATTTTATTTTTGGCTCCATACCAGAGTACCCAATTCAATTCAAGATACAATGTAGTGTCATTATTCATTGATAAAGTACTATAATATTTTACATACATAAAATAGTATAAACATTTTTGATTCATTCAACAGCCAACTAAGAACATAATCTTTTTTGTCAATTAACAGCCACTTAAAAAAACATGACATTTTTTTAGTAAATATCCAATTAAAAACATAATTTATTTTCCAATACACACACTACAAGAAAAAACACTTTCTACGGCAATCATTGTCAGCATTAAATTATAAATGCGGTAAGAAGTTGTTTTTTTAATATATAAAATTAAAGTGTCGAGGATACTCGTATTCTACGTTCCTTCCTCCAACTTACTTTTCCCACCAAAATTACTTTCACTGCCACTCCTTTTCCTTCTTCCTTCTTGATTTCCCTCGCTCGACTTTGCCCTAAATTAACCTTCATCCCAAAAAATCTTGAACGCTTCTTCAATTCTCATAACGATCCCCAACCCACATTTTATTTTCTTCTTCATCTGATTTCCAGAATGCTTCCAAACGCCTCTTAATTTCACTGACGAATGAAGCTCAGATTCACAGATTCGATTTCCTTCCTAGGTTCATACAATTCTTTGGTCGCCTAACTCATTTGTTGGATTTGAGGTACTCTAATTTGCAGAAGTCCTTATAAGTCTACATGTTTTTTTTACTCTTTATTATCGTTTGTATCATTGTTCGCTTGTTATGATATTGAAGTTTGATTCATAACATAAATGTATCCATGTGATGTAATTTTTATATAAAAAGGAGTTCTTTTATATTGAAATTTGCAAACCATAACACTCGGGGTTAAACTTGATGTCTAATAACATAAATGTTGTTTGGTTGCAAATTTTGATTTCTTCCAAGAAAACAACTTGTAGATTAATAGTATGAAACTTTGTTTGTGTGGACTTCCCAAGGTCATTTTTTTAAGAAAATGTAGGAAAGAGCCTAGTAAGATAACCTAAGGTATAAAGCTAGAAAATTAATGAAACACCCCACCTCCGTTAAGGTCACTCACAGAGGGAATGCCTTAACTTCGGTGGAGCATTATTGGTAAAAGATGCAGATAAATTACAAGACAGACAAATAAACCAGTGGAAATTAAAGTCATTTTATAAACAACTTAATTAAGTCAAGCTTTTACAACAATTTCCTCAATCATACTTAAATGTAGTACACAGAACTTCTATCTTGATTTAAAAGCTTCCAAGAATAAAAGAAGCATAAAAACAATGATATTCCCCGATAAAGCATGAACCAGCCATAACAGTGGAAGAGAGAGAGTCCAAAGCGATACACCAACTAATCTTCAAGCTTGGAAAGAGAAGAGGTCCAAGTTAGGCTGAGCTATTCCCTCCCTGACTACCTTGGGGGGGGGATGGAAGAAAAGAGGCGAAAAACAAACTAGGTCAGACATAAGTCTAGTAAGTCCAGTGATCTTTCAACATGCAAACAAGATAAAGGATCATGACATGAATAAACCGAAAATAGGACAATACCATAAAAACAAGGTAACTAAAGACAAGATAAGTGCAAGGTGAACTGAATGCGCTTCTACTTTTTCTCTGCTTTGCTACTACTCTGTTAATCTGATTTCTATATTTATCTCTAAACCACCTAACTAGTTTCCCAACTAGTAATCTGTATAAAATGATAATCGTGATCCCAACCCCCGTAATTGTGGTAGCCTTCAGGTGTACATCTATTGTGAGGATTCCAACTCAATCAGCCTAATTTCCATGAACATGTTAGATGTACCCTTACTACCCTATCGATCGGCTCCCTACTTGTATTCATGTTCCATGTGTTTGTGTCAATCGACCCTCTCTTGCGTGTAGATACCCTGTGCTAGTCCTACCATAAGGTGTATCAACGACCCGATATGATTCAAGATGCACAGTGTATAACTACTGGTACCCAGTGCCTGCTTTTTCCCACTTCGGAGTACATGCACGCCCGTAAACCGTCGGAACCTACACTGATGTACCCCCTGCCGCTGCTTTGACCGCTTATAATCAGCCCAGTAATTGTGCCCAACCCTGCCTAGTTTAGGGTACCGTGATACATCCATGTGGGTTACTGCTGAAATGGGTCCCCGTTACTAGGGTTTCCTATTGGTCAAGTTTGTGGGCCTATATTTACTAATATTACCCACCAACCCGATATGTACTTAACCCTCCCATCGATTCAAGCATTTTTAATAAACGGTTAAGTTTTGTGGGCCTATATGTACTAATATTACAAACCTACACGAGATGTACTTAACTGTAACACCCTACCTCCGCTAGGGTCACTCACAAAGGGAACGCACTAGTTTTGGAGGAGCGTTATCGTGGTAAACAAACACAGAAATATTACAAGTCAGAACATAGGTAAAACAACGGATGAATCTAAAGATAAATTTCATTACTTTCAAAAAGAGTCAAAACCTTTTACATAAAATAGCCAAGGTCATTATTTTCCATTACAACAAATTATGTCTTGCACAAATAAAGAAGCATAAACTTAAAACATCAAAAGTAGCTTAATTCCCCAAAGGTAGCAGAAATGCAGCCATAGCATAGCTCAAGATCAAACCGTACACGAGCTGAACCGAAAGCAAGCGAAATCCAAGCTAAGTGCTAGAGTTTCCTCCCTGAGAACCCGGGGGGAGGGGGAGGGGAAACGAAAGAAAAAGAGGCTAAAGAAAACGGGTCAGTCATAAAGACTAATAAGTCCAAGTGACTTTCAGCATAAAAACAGATAAAAATAACATGACATGTATAAACCGAAAGTAAACATAAGGATGCTGACAAGATGGGCAAGATGGACTAAGACAACATGATAAATCAAGTATAAATCAAGTATAGCATCACATATTCAAGGTCCGTTGCATCAACTGTACTAGAATCCCAAGCCCATGTCTTATATTAATCATGAAATGATCCCTTGGCCCAATATCATGAAATGACCCATTTCAAGGTCCAACGAAACGATCCACTAGTCGATCGGCCCCCTACAAGTTCTAGCCCGTCATGTGTCTGTGTCATACGGCCCTATCACGAATGTAGTCACCTGTGCTAGGTCCACTATAGGGTGTATCAAGCCCTATGGTTCCAACCACCGACACGAATAAAGCATGCACAGATAAACCTACTGATGCCCAATGCCTGCTTTTTCAACTCCGGACCACGTGCACGAACATAGCCCGCCTGAACCTACACTGGTGCACCAACACAGCCGTCGTTCTGGTCGCTTACAATCAGCCCAGTAATCGTGCCCCACCCTGCCTAGTTCCAGGTTACCATGATACATCTAGTGGGTTACTGCTGAAACGGACCGCGTAACTAGGGTTTCCGTCCAATAGGTTAAGTGTTGTCATTCAAGTTCGTGACTTAACCCTACGAATCATGTGTCAAGTTGGTTAAGTGTTGTCTTTCATGTTCATGACTTAACCCTATCATGTGGCATTAATTCATTAATGCACCCCAACCTCTCACATCAGACCTGTTGTTGTGGTCACTGGATATGCCGGACGGTTCCGGGCAGAATTACACCACAACTCAGTCTGACCTCGGGTTTTCAAGTGCGATATGACCAACTACCCACATTGGATCCTATTGTTTGCAGTAACTGGATTTGCCGGGCGGTTCCGGGCAGAATTACACTGCAAACTCAACCCAACCTCGAGTTGGCCATTTTCAAGTTCATTCTAGTGTCATGTCCATGTTCAAATTTTCATGTCCAGTTCGTGTCAAGTTTTTAAGGCGAGTTTTATGCCAAGTTTCCTATAATTACAAATTTTTCCCAACGTTACCCCATCTAAATATTGGGCTAACAATCTTAGCCTAATTTTCCGTCCGCATGATTTTTGACATATAATATTAGGCTAAAAACTTAGCCTAATTTAACGTACACAAAATTTGCATAAAAAAATTCATTAACATAAACAAGACATAGGTGTAAACTTGGCATTTTCGGCGTGGTCAATATGAACACCATAGATGTGTACTTCCAAAGTAATCAACATGAATATCATAGGCGCGAACTTGCAACGTAGACTAATTCAATATACATATATGTGAATTTGCAACATAGATAAATCAACTTGCAAATCAATCACGAACATATGAATAAGTGTGAACTTGAAATATGACATAGGTTTAACATATACACATAAACATGTAGATCTAACATTTGGTCACATATGTGATATGATTTTACAACCTAAAGCTTGCATAACATGATAAACTACACAACTTGTCATAACATGTTATATTCCAAGTTCATATACATATGAATAGACTTATTCATTAATTCTTAATTCAACATGATAATAAAATAGAACCACAGACATAGATCAATATCATTCAATTCCACATATAACGTAATATACATCGTTCTATTATTAATTTAATTCCAAGGTATGACATAACTAAATTGACTAAAACATCGCAGGCATAAAGATCTGATAATATTATGAACATGAAAAGGTTTGAATAATAATCTAGTTTCAAGAACATGGATAGATCTAACTTAAATAGAAAAATCTCCAAAATCAAGATCAAAGGATAAATAAAGAAAGTCAAGCTTTGATCCAATTTCATAGTCATAATCCTAGACAATAACCTCATGGTCATGAATCATAGATGATTAGCCACAATTGTCCTTGTCATAGTCATAGGCAATAGTCTTATGTTCACAGTCATAGGCATAGGCATAGTCTTATATTCACAGTAATAGGCATAGTCTTATGTTCACAGTCATAGGCGTAGTCTTATGTTCACCGTCATAGGCATAGGCATAGTCTTATGTTCATAGTCATAGGCATAGTCTTATGTTCACCGTCATAGGCATAGGCATAGTCTTATGTTCATAGTCATAGGCATAGGCATAGTCTTATGCCATTAATAATAATTCCAACGTCATAGGAAATATTCCCAAAAGTCAAGATCCAAGATGAACAAGAATATATATGAATCATACATAGATTAATTCCAATTTATACCATGCCCATATTAAGTTTATAGTTTTTATCTAAAAGTAACTGGAACTTACAAATCGTGGTCTAAGAAATTTAGATGCAGAAGTCAAGTCTAGAAATTTGTCATTGAATTGTTGAATCGTTGAATCTTGTTTTGATTGTAGAAGAAAATCCTCAATTCCTAGCCGTAGTCTTCAAGAAATAATCTTCGCGTTTAATTTAATTTAATTTAGAGGAAGAAGAAGAAGCCATGATCATCAAGAGTTTGAGCAACATAAGGTTAGAGAAGAATAGTGTAAAGAGAATGAGGCTAGGAGGTTGTTTATATAGAATTTCAAACTAATTAGAGCCGTCGATGAAGCTAGAGTTAATCAAGGCCATCCATATCAAGAGAAGCCAATCAGAAAGTGACAAGTTAGCCCTAGTGACACAGCAGAGCTCAGAAATTCGACCAGAAACCCGACCAGGCCAGCCAGGGCCAAACCAGAAAGCTGTGCAGGCCTGTTGCTCGGCTTGGGCGCACCTGCCAAGTGCGCCAGTGCAACTTTGCATGGGCGCACTTCCCAAGTACGCCAGTGCAATTTTGTTCTGGTGCACTTCCCAAGTGCGCCAGTGCATTCTGGCCAGTTTCTGGTTTTTCTGCCTAACTTCGTTCGTCCATATCTTCTTTATACAACATCCGTTTTACGCAAACTCGGACTCTATCTCAACCAGAATTCCGAGACGAATGCAACGGCATAACCCGTTTCCCTTGATTCTTATTTTAAAAATTAATTCTGCCTTGATTTATGGTTTTAACATGTCATTAAAATTCGGGTTGTTACATTCTTCCATCCTTAAAGGATTTCGTCCCCGAAATCTTCAAGTTAAGAAGAATGCATCCTATCATCCAATCATCCATCTACTCAAAACATTATCCACGAGCAACCATTGTCCTTAAATGATTTCTAATGCTATATGAACATATGCAGAAAGTGTGTGTATATGTTCCTTATCTAATGCAAATGATTAGGCCTGATTGATCTTCTTAATGCAAAATATATTTAGTGCCATGAATCCAACATGTATGCAAATAGTACTAGTCGCATAAACACTATATGTGTGCACGAACATCCATCCATATGCAACATCCACATAATAACACATTCAATTTCATCCATAAACAAGTATAAACACTCATGCATATGCAATATGAAAATGTGTCTGAGCCGATCTAGTGCCTAATGTGTGTTATGCAACCACGAGCAACCATTTGCGACCACTTGCAACCATTTGCAAACATCAACCATAACATGTTTCAATCACATGTTTACATCCAAAAGGGTTCTACCTAAGGTTTTCAAGATAGGATTGAAGAGATAAGCAAGATAAAACAAATTATCTAGGAGAAGAAGTCAAAGATGTACCCCCCAGAAGGTCCTGCTTGCGGGGCTTGCCCTTGCTTCTTAGGGCAGTTCTTGCTGATATGTCCAATTTCACCACACTGGAAGCATGCTCCCATCTTCATCTTCTTCTTTCTACAATCCTGGACTATATGCCCCTCAATACCACAGAAGTGGCATTTTTTTTCTTATGTGTCTTGTTATCATTATTGTTGTTGTTGTTCTTGCCTCCTTTACCGGAGTCTACCTTCTTGTTTTGAGACTCATTCGCCTTGACCTCCTTCTTGCCATTCTTGTCTTCTTCATTTAAGAGCGCCATGTCTACTAGCTTTTCGTAAGTAGCCCCCATAGGTACGTGGGTCATAGCCAAGCTGTGAATTGGCTCATTCAATCCTTTGACAAAACGAAGAGCCTTCTTATGAGGGGTATTTACTAAGTCCAGTCCAAACCGAGCCAGCTGATTGAATTGATTGACGTACTCTTTGACCGTCATACTTCCTTGCTTAAGAGATAAGAATTTTTCCAGCTGTAGACTTCGTTCAGCTTGCGGGAGGAATTTCATCTCAAACCTTGTCCGGAAATCCATCCATGTGTCAACAGGTCTTTCAGCGTTAGTGACTTCCCACCAATAGGAAGCTTCATATTTGAGCAACCATACCGCCAACTATACCTTCTGCCTATCGTCCACCTCGAAGATAACAAACAAATCCTCAGTTTCTTTGAGCCAGTTCCTCGCTTCTACGAATGATTCAGTTCCCTTGAAATCTTTTCCACCCATGGCCCTAAAATCTTTACAGATCTTTGAGAAAGCAATTGCACGAGGAGGGGGCAGAGGAGGAGGAATCGCTGCAGCTGGAGGAGGAATATCTGTTGGGCCTGCATCGTTGGCCCTAGCCTCTAAGTACCTCCTGAACCAGCCAGGTATTGGCACACCCTCTGGAAAGTTAAGATTCCCAAACATGCAGAAATGAAAAAGAAGAGATTCAAACGAGGAAACAAAGGATAGTGCTAATGGCTTTTGGGGAATAGCCTTTTAAATAAAACAAGACTTTTCTTGAAAAATGCTACTTTGTAAACGGTTTTTGAAAATAGTTTTAGAAGGTTTTCTAAAAACTTTTTCCCAGTCTGGTAACCTTCTGCTCTGATACCAAATGTAACACCCCACCTCCGCTAGGGTCACTCACAAAGGGAATGCACTAGTTTTGGAGGAGCGTTATCGCGGTAAAAAACACAGAAATATTACAAGACAGATCATAGGTAAAACAGGGGAAGAATCAAAAGATAAATTTCATTACTTTCAAAAAGAGTCAAAACCTTTTACATCAAATAGCCAAGGTCATTATTTTCCATTACAACAAATTCTGTCTTGCATAAATAAAGAAGCATAAACTTAAAACATCAAAAGTAGCTTAATTCCCCAAAGGTAGCAAAAATGCAGCCATAGCATAGCTCAAGATCAAACCGTACATGAGCTGAACCGAAAGCAAGCGAAATCCAAGCTAAGTGCTAGAGTTTCCTCCCTGAGAACCTGGGGGGACAGAAGTAAAAGAGGCGAAAGAAAACGGGTCAGTCATAAAGACTGGTAAGTCCAAGTGACTTTCAGCATAAAAACAAATAAAGATAACATGACATGTATAAACTGAAATAAACATAAGGATGCTGACAAGATGGGCAAGATGGACTAAGACAACATGATAAATCAAGTATAAATCAAGTATAGCATCACATATTCAAGGTTCGCTGCATCAACTGTATTAGAATCCCAAGCCCATGTCTTATATTAATCATGAAATGATCCCTTGGCCCAATATCATGAAGTGACCCATTTCAAGGTCCAACGAAACGATCCACTAGTCGATCGACTCCCTACAAGTTCTAGCCCATCATGTGTCTGTGTCATACGACCCTATCACGAATGTAGTCACTTGTGCTAGGTCCATCATAGGGTGTATCAAGCCCTTTGGTGCCAACCACCGACACGAATCAAGCATGCATAGATAAACCTACTGATGGCCAATGCCTGCTTTTTCAACTCCGGACCACGTGCACGACCATAGCCTGCCTGAACCTACACTGGCGCACCAACACAGCCGTCGTTCTGGTCGCTTACAATCAGCCTAGTAATCGTGCCCAACCCTGCCTAGTTCTAGGGTACCATGATACATCTAGTGGGTTACTGCTGAAACAGACCGCGTAACTAGGGTTTCCGTCCAATAGGTTAAGTGTTGTCATTCAAGTTCGTGACTTAACCCTACGAATCATGTGTCAAGTTGGTTAAGTGTTGTCTTTCATGTTCATGACTTAACCCTATCATGTGGCATTAATTCATTAATGCACTCAACCTCTCACATCAGACCTGTTGTTGTGGTCACTGGATATGCCGGACGGTTCCGGGCAGAATTACACCACAACTCAGTCTGACCTCAGGTTTTCAAGCGCGATATGACCAACTACCCACATTGGATCCTATTGTTTGCAGTAACTGGATTTGCCGGGCGGTTCCGAGCAGAGTTACACTGCAAACTCAACCCAACCTCGAGTTGGCCATTTTCAAGTTCATTCTAGTGTCATGTCCATGTTCAAATTTTCATGTCAAGTTCGTGTCAAATTTTTAAGGCGAGTTTTATGACAAATTTCCTATAATTACCTATTTTTCCCAACGTTACCCCGTCTAAATATTAGGCTAACAATCTTAGCCTAATTTTCCGTCCGCATGATTTTTGACATATAATATTAGGCTAAAAACTTAGCCTAATTTAACGTACACAAAATTTGCATAAAGAAATTCATTAACATAAACATGACATAGGTGTAAACTTGGCATTTTCGGCATGGTCAATATGAACACCATATATGTGTACTTGCAAAGTAATCAACATGAATATCATAGGCGCGAACTTGCAACGTAGACTAATTCAACATACATATATGTGAATTTGCAACATAGACTAAATCAACTTGCAAATCAATCACGAACATATGAATAAGTGTGAACTTGAAATATGACATAGGTTTAACATATACACATAAACATGTAGATCTAACATTTGGTCACATATGTGATATGATTTTACAACCTAAAGCTTGCATAACATGATAAATTACACAACTTGTCATAACAGGTTATATTCCAAGTTCATATACATATGAATAGACGTATTCATTAATTCTTAATTCAACATGATAATAAAATAGAACCACAGACATAGATCAATATCATTTAATTCCACATATAACAATGTCTATTATTAATTTAATTCCAAGGTATGACATAACTAAATTGACTAAAACATCGCAGGCATAAAGATCTGATAATATTATGAACATGAAAAGGTTTGAATAATAATCTAGTTTCAAGAACATGGATAGATCTAACATAAATAGAAAAATCCCCAAAATCATGATCCAAGGATAAATAAAGAAAGTCAAGCTTATATCCAATTTCATAGTCATAATCCTAGGCAATAACCTCATGGTCATGAATCATAGATGATTAGCCACAATTGTCCTTGTCATAGTCATAGGCAATAGTCTTATGTTCACAGTCATAGGCATAGGCATAGTCTTATATTCACAGTCATAGGCATAGGCATAGTCTTATGTTCACAGTCATAGGCGTAGTCTTATGTTCACCGTCATAGGCATAGGCATAGTCTTATGTTCATAGTCATATGCATAGTCTTATGTTCACCGTCATAGGCATAGGCATAGTCTTATGTTCATAGTCATAGGCATAGTCTTATGCCATTAATAATAATTCCAACGTCATAGGCAATATTCCCAAAAGTCAAGATCCAAGATGAAAAAGAATAGATATGAATCATACATAGATTAATTCCAATTTATAACATGCCCATATTAAGTTTATAGTTTTATCTAAAAGTAACTGGAACTTACAAATCGTGGTCTAAGAAATTTAGATGCAGAAGTCAAGTCTAGAAATTTGTCGTTGAATCGTTGAATCTTGCTTTGATTGTAGAAGCAAATCCCCATTTCCTAGCCGTAGTCTTCAAGAAATAATCTTTGCGTTTAATTTAATTTAATTTAGAGGAAGAAGAAGAAGCCATGATCATCAAGAGTTTGAGCAGGATAAGGTTAGAGAAGAATGGTGTAAAGAGAACGAGGCTAGGAGGCTGTTTATATAGAATTTCAAACTAATTAGAGCCGTCGATGAAGCTAGATTTAATCAAGGCCATCCATCTCAAGAGGAGCCAATCAGAAAGTGACAAGTTAGCCCTAGTGACACAGCTGAGCTCAGAAATTCGACCAGAAACCCGACCAGGCCAGCCAGGGCCAAACCAGAAAGTTGTGCAGGCATGTTGTTCGGCCTGGGCGCACCTGCCAAGTGCGCCAGTGCAACTTTGCATGGGCGCACTTCCCAAGTGCGCCAGTGCAATTTTGTTCTGGCGCACTTCCCAAGTGCGCCAGTGCATTCTGGCCGGTTTCTATTTTTTCTGCCTAACTTCGTTCGTCCATATCTTCTTTATACGACATCCGTTTTACGCAAACTCGGACTCTATCTCTACCAGAATTCCGAGACGAACTCAATGGCGTAACCCCGTTTCCCTTTATTCTTATTTTAAAAATTAATTCTGCCTTGATTTATGGTTTTAACATGTTATTAAAATTCGGGTTGTTACATTAACCCTCCCATCGATTCAAGCATGTTTATTTAATAGTTAAGTTTTGTGGGCCTATATTTACTAATATTACCCACCCACCCGATATGTACTTAATCCTTCCACTGATTCAAGCATGTTTATTTAATGGTTAAGTTTTTTGGGCCTTTATTTACTAATATTACCCACCAACCCGATATGTACTTAACCCTCCCGCACATTACGCCATATTAGTTAAGTGTTGTTCGCTCATGTTAACTTAACCCACTCATTCATCATGGCATGTTGGTTAAGCATTTCTTATTAACTTGACCCTCCTTACTTATCATGTTGGATCAGTTAAGTATTTCCTATTAACTTAACCCCGTTCGTTCATTAAGTTATATTGGCCAAGTGTTTCTTGTTAACTTAACCCCACGTATTCATCTTGTTGTATTGGTTAAGTGTCATCAATCAATTCAAGTTAACTTAACCCACCTACGTGTCATGTTACTTTGGTTAAGTGTTGCCTTCTTGTGTTAACTTAACCCTACTACAAATCAAGTTATATTGGTTAAGTGTTGCCCTCTTATTTTAACTTAACCTTTCCATAAATCAAGTTATATTGGTTAAGTGTTTCTAAATTTACTTAACCTCACCCACTTGTCTAATTAACATGTTATAAAGGTTAAGTGTTCTAAATTCACTTAACCTCACCCACTTGTCTAATTAACATGTTATAATGGTTAAGTGTTCTAAATTTACTTAACCTCACCCACTTGTCTAATTAACATGTTATAACGGTTAAGTGTTCTAAATTTACTTAACCTCACCCGCTTGTCTAATTAACATGTTATAATGGTTAAGTGTTCTAAATTTACTTAACCTCACCCACTTGTCTAATTAACATGTTATAACGGTTAAGTGTTCTAAATTTACTTAAACTCACCCATCAGTTTAGTTAACATGTTGAATTGGTTAAGTGTTTCCTTAATTGACTTAACCCTACCAATCTTGACTTAGCTTTATTAAAGCACCAACCACTCACATTAGACAGATATTGTTGTGGTCACTGGATGTGCCAGTCGGTTTCAGGCAGTTTTACACCATAACTCAGTCTAACATCGGGTCCTTTTTGGGCTCAATGCACTAACCACCCACATTAGACAAGTATTATTGTGGTCACTGGATGTGCCGGTCGGTTCCGGTCAGTTTTACACCACAACTCAGTCTAACCTCGGGTTAGGCATATTCGTCTTTTCTAAATTTACATATTTCTTATTTACGACAAATTCCATATGTAAATTATTCCCAATTTAATTATGCCATAATTATCCTTTTAATTATGCTCACAATTAATGGTATACTAAATATACCATTTCATTAACCAATCTATGCCATGTAATTTTTCATGTTTATCCTACATATTTACATGTAAATTATAAATCAATTATTGTCATGGCCCACTTTCCGTCTAAATCACGTTCAAAATTTTAGGTATATAGATTATATCATTTTCATGTCACTTATCATGCTTATGTGTCAAACATGCCAATTACATGTAATTTCATGTTTTCCCCAACGTTACCCCCATTGTACGTTCGCAAAATTACATATAATGTTAGGCTCGATATTTTAGCCTAACTTATAAAATAAAAAGGGGAAAAGAGGAACTTTGCAACATTCCAACATCATACAAAAGTATGGATCTAACTACACATATGTCACATGGATTTGGCATAGAACAATATAATTTTAACTATGAACTTGCAAATTTGATCTATGCAACATGAACCACAAGCATATGAATTTACATAAAACTATACAAGTTAAACTTGGCATGTAGTGGTGAACTTGAAAATTAGATCTATTATAAAGGCATATGGATCTAACATATAAAGTTGTATATCTAAACATATAAGGCCGTAGATATAAACATGTATGCACAATGGCTCTAAACAATTAGGCATAAACGACATGACTTAGCCTAAAACTTGTATGTATCATAATATCACCAAACTTACATATGATAATTTCTTTCCTAAATTCCTATACAACATCATAGGTTTACTCACTAATTTCCACATAACATGATAGGTTCGATAGACCACAATAGTTCATAGGCATATATGATAGAATAGACATGAATAAACATGAATCAGCATCACATACAACTTGATACAATTCTATTTTACAATTCATTACAAATCATGTCTTTAATTTATTCACATCTGAAAGATAACTACACTTACAATCAAAAGGAAAAACTTGATTTCAGGGATCTGTATTATGAAACTGAATTGCTCGCCTTTGATGTAGATCGTTGAATTCTCTTAGTTGAATTAGACTAGTTTTGATTTGATTTTGATGTAGCTTCTATCTTGCCTTTGATTTGAAAGAGATGACGGCAATTCTAGGTTCACCATTGACGGCATGACAACTCTAGGAATATTTTTGTGTGGCTTAGGGTTTAGATTTAGGTTGCTTATATAGAAGTTTGATTTAATAGGAACCGTCAGATTAACCTAGAGCAAATCAAAGTCATTCAGACAAGATAAAATAGCCACATCAGCCCTAATGACTCAGCAAGGAGTCCATCAGAACCAATCAGATGCCACATCTGCCTTAGAGCGAATCGGCCCACGGGTTAACAGCCAAACACCCTGAATCAACCCCTAATCGACCCAGTGGGGCTCGGGTCGACCTCAAAAATGGGCCGGTTCTGTTATTCCCCCTCCCGATTCGCTGTTTTGAACTTTTTTGCATATTTATTTATTTAATTTTTATATATATCTATTTTTTTTCTCATATGCATACGAACTTCAAGGCTTAATAACTTCTTCATAAGGTTTCCGTTTTAAGCAAACCAAATGTCTATCTTGACCAAAATTTTGAGACGAACGTAATAGCCCAACCCATTTCACTTAATTCTTCTTCTAAAAATTAAGTGTTCTTGAATTTGTTAATTTTAATATTCTCAGAAAATTCGGGGTGTTACAATTAACTTATTGAACATAGCAAAACATATTCTTCAGATAGGGCAGTGCTTTAAATTCACCTACAAGCTGATTTTTATAAAAGAAAACAAAAGTTTTAGGTGGGGATTTAGCCATAGATCAGATCAATGCGCCTCCGCTCCTGCAAATGATTGATGGCAGTGCGCAGTTTGTACAAGTCAAATTCTTATAGAAAACCAAGATAATTACTGACTGCAAAACTTTTAGGCATGACCTAACTCACTATGATGAAAACAGTTGGAAAACGAAGAAACTTAGTGAAAAGGGTCAAGACCCTATAGTTGATGGCTCCAACCTTAGCATCAATACAGTTGATAATACTTAGAAACTCTCTGGTTTTTCTAAAGTAGCTGCAGAACCATTGAGTATGAAAACACAAGTGTGGAAGAGAGTCACTTTAGAGATAGGAAAAAAACCAACCACTTTCCAGTGTTGATAAAGCTAAAAATGGGTTAACAGTCTTTTGAGAAATCTAGATTCTTGTGTAGGTAGTAGTAAGAAGTTAGATGTTCTTTTGGCCCACAAATCAGATGCCCTTGTGGCTAATAGTGGGGAGAGCAGTGCTTAATGATAATGAAGTGGAGAAGTTGTGCCTATCGAGTAAGTTTGAAGCTTTACTAAATCATGTAGATAGTGGGGATGGTTTGACTATGATAAGTGATGATATTGAACCAAATATGGGGAGGATAATGTTCATCATGATTCATTAGTTATCATGTCAGATCAATGTGCCTCCTCCCGTGGAGCCATACATCCATTGAATCTAGGGTTTAATGTTTATATAATGGCCATTAAGGTAGCATAAGGAAGCAAGCACGCCCACGAACTTTCTAGTTGAATGGTTAAAAAAATGTGCCTATAACATAATAGAAAGATTTGGATGGTGATCTTGTTGTCACTTATGTTGTAACTAAGGAATTTCAACTTGCATTTTCTACTTAGGGTTATGGTGAATAGGCAGTCTAGGATGATGTAAACTTTATAATTCTGTACTACTGCTTCGGGGGTAACTGAGCGACTTAGTTTGATTTAAGATGGCAATAAGTTCATTAGAATATTATAAAATTAACAATAATAAATATTACAACATTTCTATATATCAATTTTAGGATATATGTATACCAATTATATCGGCTGTTGCAGTCCCAGAAGTATATCCCGACTCCTATTATTTAATATGTTTTATTAAAGTTCTACGGTAAAAGTATGGTGGTTAGTAAGTGTTGACACCAAAAATTGGCACAACACCCAAGAGACGAATTTGTAGAGATTAAACGAAGACCAATAAAATGGAAAATGCAAAAGAGAAAAATCACATGCAGGTTTATAGTGGTTCGGTGTTAACAAGCCTATGTCCGCTTTATAATATTCTTATATAAGAAAATCTATTACAGTCGAATATCTACAATTGTAAGTTAATCAGAAATCGGCCAAAAGATCCTTCTTCTAAGTCCAGAAGGTCTATTTATAGGTACCGTATCATTTAAATTGGATCAGACACGTGTCCTTTGATCCAAGTCTTTAAAAGATCCTAAAGAGAAGTTCCTTTCGAAAATGGCGGCATGATTTGAATCGACAGTGATAGGTGGCATCTGATCCAATCACAAAGGATGGCTAATAGCATTCAAATAGGGGCGAGACCAACTCTTCAGGAGGATATTTGGCTCAATATTGGAGTGAATCTGACCTAGTTGGTCTGAAGGATGCAGGTCCTAATTGGTTCACATGTCGGGTCCTTGTGCCTAGCTCAAGGCTTTGGTGTCGATCGACTCGTCCCTGGATCGGTCAGTTCCGTGGTCGAGATCACACAGGCTTTCTTGGCTTTTGGGTCGGCTCCCATAATACTAATGAATCTTGATGGCCTTGTCAAAAGATCGATCAACACTTTGCCCCCAAAGTATGTCGTGTTAAGAACAAGGCATGCTTTGAATATTTCATTCTAAATTATTTCTCATTGCAACAAAAATTGGAAGTTCGAATCTACATCAGCTGGAAGGGTTCTTTATGGATCATACGGACTCAGTGTCAATAGACGTCTTGGGAACCAACTATTAATCCGGAAATAATAAAGCTATGCAATCACGCGTCCACTCGATCAGTCTTGGCTCTATAATGAATTGCCATGTCAGCCTCCGTACCTAGTTCAGTAGTCACATCCACAGAAGATAAAGAGTCCCCTTGTTTCATCATAAAAGTTTGGCGCACCGTCATTTTTTACTCTTTACTTTCAATTAATGCAGATTCAATTATTTTCTGAAAGAATTAGAAAAAAGAAAAAAAAATCCTTTTGCCAAAATTCAAGATCGTCTTCTCCAACTACTTCACAGGTACTAATGTTCTTCTCCTTACTTTTCAAACATTGATTTTGCATGCCGATATTCCTCATTCTTTCTTTTCCATATCATTTTTTATTCCCTATAATTTTTTGGCTTGAATCGTCGGCGTCAAACTCGCTGGAGTTGTGGTCCGGCAACCCGACGGCGGTCATTTAGGTTGTTAATGGCACAAGCGATGGAAAACGATGGTGAGGATGGAACCGTTTTTATAACTCTCCTTTTAAAACTTCTCAAATTTCAAAGTGCCATCAAATCGTAGGACACGTGGCAGTAGAAGAGAGGGAATGATAGTATAGGTATGGACAGGTAGGGACAATGGTAAAAGTCTATGCTTGTCAACCCAGCGTTGTAAAATCGGTGATTGCTCCCATCATGTTTGGGAATATTACCTGACCTTGGGTCGACAATGTTATTGGTCGTCTTCTCTAGGAATGAAAGCCATAAAGTTTAATGCGTTCTTAACTCGTACTCATTTATAAATGCAAATGTTGAGGTGTTTCAACCTCATCAATCTGACCTGGGCTTTTATTTTTCTCCTTTTCAGTATTTCTTACAATGGCTGAGCAACGCAACACTCGTAGACTCGAAGCCGAGAAGAAAAAGGCCATATCCACCCTCGTAGACTTGGAGAGTTCCTCGGCTTCTCAATCTGGGTTCAACCCTGGAACTGGATTTAACATTGATATCATGGTCAATCCTCTTCATGTTACGGAAATTGGAGAGTCAAGTGGTGTAGCAGTCGCACTTGAATCTCTTCCGATTGCCGATTTATAACAGATCTCATTGACTCCTGGCCCGGCACATTAACCGAAAGATAGCTGAAGAACTTGAGTACAAAACATAACCTTCCATGGTGTGATTTCCTATCTTCTACAGTAAAGGATTTTCCTTACAACCGTCGAGTGGCTATATAACGCTTACTCGTCCAATGTGCATGGTAGGGGCTATTCCTCCTTTTTCTCCGTTAGTGCTCGACTTTCTAAGGAAAATGAATCTGGCCCCTATGCAACTTCATCCGATCGCATATACCAACTTATTGTCCTTATGTGTCCTATACATAATGTATTTAGATTGAACCCCAATGCTTAATGACATAGTGTTCTTCTTCAACTTTAAACATCTAGAGTAAACGTCTCCATTTTCCTTTACTTTGAGGTCGTCCGAAATCAAAAAATTGTTGAGGGCATCCCTAGTAAACTAGGTGAAACTAAACACGCCTAATTTTTCTTTAAATAACAATCGGGGTATGCCTGACGCTGGCTTCGGTGCCGTAAGTCTTTTTATTTCAATTGAGTTCATCATAGGCAAGCTTCGTATACAAATTGTTTTTATGTAGGTGACGAGCCAGCCAGGCCCACAGAGAGAGTGTTTTAGGATATTTTTGATGCATTGGCCACCATTGAGGTGGATGACCAACACTATAAGAAGCTGGTAACCAATGAAAACCTTAATCATTATCATCTTCTAGACAAGAAGAGGTCATTAGGACACTCAGACAGCAAAGGTCCTCCTTTGCACAACATTAAGTCGGACGTACCTCCTCTTTAATAGAAATCGACCGATGTCAGGATCGTGCCCCCAGTCGAGGGGTCGTTTGTTCCACCCTCGTTCGTAGGGAAAAAGAATACTTGTCGTCAAGTCAGGATGAAGAGGACGACTCTTAAGAGACTTCGCTGGGAGTTTGATTTGCAAAAAATGCACAAGGAATCGACAACAGATGCTCCAAAGAAGGTTCATGCAGAAACAATCAAGGAGGAGACTGCTAATCACCAGTTAGAAGACTCTGATGATAGAATAGACCCTTTTCTTATTCACAGTACCCAGGAGGAAGAGTCAAGCCTCCCTTTCCAAGGGTTACAAAATGTGGGAATACCTGATGCACTTATTTCTTCCCAGAACTTTGACCCAGAGGACATTTTTCATACAAAGTCTGGGGAAGATTTAATACCGACCGACCCAATAATCACAGGAGACACCTATCGTGTTTCAAGCTCGGGTCGGTTTAGGAGGAAAACTTAATATACATATCACTAGCACTGTATATTACATCCCTATTTTCTCATTTGTACATCGACTGATACTTCTATGTCGTAACACAGGTGCGGTCGATGAGGAGTATTACCACGCCAACCTTGATTTCCTTTTGGAGGGAGGTGGTCCTGCTGGGTCGACCCTACTGCAAGTCGGACAGAAAGGGATCATGGGGACGATGAAAGTGAATATAAAGATAAGAAAGAGAGGAAGAAGAAGAAGAAGAAGAAAGAAAAGAAAGCTAAGAAAAGGAAGAGGCAAGAGAGGGAAAGTAGAGGTCAATGGTCATAAGGAGAAAGAGGGGAAGAAGGGTAAGTCCCAAGAGAAATGAGAGGAGCTTAAAATTCCAAAGCATCGATCCCCTCCCCATCCTTGGGACCATATATCCGAGGATGGTAACAAAACCTGGTCAACCCATCTCATGAGGAGCGGTAGGTCGGACTACATGACCATAAATCCATCCCTCTTCCTGGTCATCCTGAAAAAAGTCCTCAGAAGCCGAACCATTCGATTCGAGAAAGAGAAAGCACCAAACAAATCGAAATGGAGAAACTATTCCTAGCTCTCTATTTTGCTGGCATCGAGCTGACCCCCATGTTGCAACTTTTTCCTTTGAATTTTCACGATCAAACTAGGTCTAATGTTGACTTCGCACTTATTCAATATAATACGATGCATGCTTATGCAAAATAGTTAAGTTAAGCGATGCATGCTTATGCAAAATCGTGTGATCAAAGCCAAACACATGGCTTATAAGAGAGAGACAAGCAGGAAATTTGGCGCTAACATTCTTCGGTTCTTTGCCCGTGTTCTTCATCATAGAAACTTGGCCTGAGCAGCAGATTACCAACTGGTGTTAACCGACACATGGGAGGTGTTGGTGAGGAGGTTAAGGAGGAAAAAGGTAATCCAGTCGACGAGCAAGCTTTAATAGTCTGATATCTATGTGATGGTGAGAAAAAGGTACTGGCTGAAGGAAAAACGAAACTGAAGGCATTAAGAGACGCTGCACGATACGAGGCCAATAGGAAGTCGATCCCGAGGCTGATACAAATATGATGAAAGCTTCTCTCCCTTCTTCTCATGTCGAGGTCGGTTCATCCTCTATTCCTCCTCCTCCAAAACAATCTTTTGGTATAGTGGAGGAGTATAGTCCGGATGACCCACAGCTCCATTTGTCCAAGAAAAGTTATAACTGCTCCTGTTCCAGAAAGGAAGGCTTCAGAGAATACAGCGAAAGTCGTAACTGAGGGTAACTTATACTCCCTTTTTAAGTTTGTCAACCATTTGTTTCTTTGCTCATAGTTTTTGCTCTTTATGTTGTAGGAAAATCATTGGTGAGAGGAGTGTCCAATTTGGAGGATGGAACGTCGGCGAAGGACCCCATCGTCGTCCCTGGCGAAGATAAAGAAGCAACCAATGCTTCGAAGAAACTAGGAGCATCCCCTCTTGAACCGGATGATGATGACATAGAATTTGTTCATGATGTCAAGATGTTTGACTATCCATTTATGGCGGAGATAAAGGCCAGGAATGAGGAAAAAGTTTCTTCTCTTAAAGTCGAACCATCTGACGAACCTCTCAACGTTCCTCCTCTAAAATGCCACCCCAACCATACTTTCACCTATCATAGTGGCTCCTTATCCAGCTCCGACTAGTCCAAGCAAAAGGAAGCATAACACCACAATGTCCGGTCGATCTGTTTCTTTTGGCAGCATGCTTAAAAGCCTAAAACTTGGTTTGACGACTGAGGAAACGAAAGAGTGGGTTAGGCAGAAAAAGCTGGAAGACATTAGGAAGCGTGGCGCCTTCCCCAACTTAGAATTCTTTGTTGAAAGTTCATTTTTGGCCCTTTGGAAGTTGTATATGAGTGTGGCCCTCGCGTTTTTGTCATCGTCAGGTCTTGTTTTTTCTTTTGTAGACGATATTTTAGGTACCTGTGAACAATGTTTGGTTTCTAAGTAAGAATGAATGTTTATCAATGTTTTATCATTTTCGAATACTTGTATTTTTAATATGTCTAAATATTTGAAAAAGTCTCAAGGGAGCAATACTATCGTTCCCGATTCATTCCAGAATCTAAAAGTTATTTTGAGTGATACTCCTAGTCGGATCATTTGCATATGCACATGCCCCCGGTGTCATGGGGGATTGGTTCAATCGTCAAGTCTTCCTATTGACCCAAAGATCGGGTCGACCAGCTCGAGGTTGAACGATATTGGTTAGTAACATGTAAGTCTTTTATACTCTCCCTTTAGTTATTAAGGGATAGAGTTCTTAGGGATTGAGCGGTCTTTAATCGGGGTGCACCTTTCACAATAGTCTGTGATTTTGTACTCCTTCTCAAGTCAAGAGAATCAGAGTTGTCTTAAACAGACAGTCATGCTGTTCGCATCGGTGTCATCCTCATTTTGAGTCAACAAAGTAGGACCCATAGGTTTGAGCGCCAATATCAAGCTCAAGTATATTCTTCCCATATTCTGTACTAACCACAGAGTGAGGTCGACTCGTTATGATTTGGATCGATAGGCTGGGGTGTCATCATTTGACTTAACATTAGTCGAATCACAACATTCAATCATTATGATGATAAGTCAGAGCAGGAAAGGAGCTTTTATTCATAAATTACTACGCGTGATAAAGCACACCTTATTATAATGCTTAAATTGATAAAATAGTAAGAAAACCAAAAAGTTATAAGAAAGATAAGGTTGTAAATGCTCTGCATTCCATGCTCTCTGAAAAGGCTCGCCATCTTCAGTCGATACGCTGAAGGTTACATTATCAAGCTTTCGCTGGATGACATAGGGCCCTTCCCACTTGGGACCCATGTATGCGAGAGTCGGAAAGATCCGTTTTAGGAAAATATCACCAACGTCGAAGGTCCTATGTTAGACCTTCTTGGTGTAATATCGAGCGACCCTCCGCCGGTGAGCTTTGGCACAGAGGTTTGCTTCTTCTCTTTTTTCATCAATCATGTCTAACGATTCCAAGAAAAGGGCCTTGTTTGATAAGGGAACATAATACGTAGCCCTATGAGAAGGAACTTCAAATTCAATGTGGATGACAGCTTCCGATCCGTAAGACAAGGTGAAGGGAGTGTTCCCAGTGGCAGTCTTATGGGTGGTCCGATACGCCCAGAGGGCTAAAGGGAGCTCGTCGACCAATTTGCCTTTAACTCGCTCAAATCGCTTGTTCAAAATTGATTCGATAATTTTATTGACCGCTTCGACATGTCCATTAGATTGTGGATGCGCAACCGCGATGTATTTCTTCTCGATATGGTATCAATCGCAAAAATCCCTGAATTCCGAACCATCAAACTGAGTCCCATTATCTGTGATAATGGTTCGAGGTATACCATATCGACATGTGATATTCCTGACAATGAAATTAATGACTCGCTTTGTCGTGATCGCGGTCATCGGTTCAGCCTCTGCTCACTTTGTAAAATAGTCTACTTCCATGATCGCATACTTTTCACCTCCTTTTAAGATTGGCAGGCTTCTAATAATATCTATTCCCCGAACAGCGAATGACCAAGGGCTGACCATTTGAGTGATCTCTGTTGGTGGAGTGTATTGGATTTGAGCAAACCTTTAGTAATTATCACATCGCTTGGTATAACTGGTTGCATCTTTGCTAACAGCAGGCTAGAAGTATCTGTATCGCAACACTTTCTTAACCAGTGTTTTCCACCTTGTATGAGTGTTGCATTCTCCATTGTGCACTTCTCTCGATATTCTCTTGATATCATCATTAGTCACACATCGAAACATTGGAACGGAGAAACCTCTTCTACAAAATTGGTCCTCCTAAATGACGTATCTGGAAGCTTGTCACACAAGGGCTCATCTCTCTTTACTTCTTCCTAAGAGAGTGCCATGTAGGAGTAAATTCAGGATGGGAATGATCCAAGATTCTTTTTCAGTTTCGACATCTATTTGATCAACCTCTATTCGGTCGATGGCAGAATGTTTAAAGTCTCTATAGGAACTAATTCTGCTTCACACGGTTTGTCAGAACTAGCGAGTTTTTCCAGTCTAGCTGCCTTTTGATTTTCTTCCCTGGGAATATGGGAAATATTGTACTGACCAAAACTTTTAGGTAATCCTTCGACCTGCTTAAGATAGGAAGAAAGTCTAACTCCTTTGGTCTGATGTTCCATCCGAACCTGAAACACAATGAGCTGAGAATCACAAAAAATGTTAAGTGATGTTATTCTTAAGTCCCTCACGAGTTTGAGCCCGGTAATCAATGCTTCGTACTCAGAGTCATTGTTTATATCCATGAAATCAAATATCAGGGTATAATAGATCCATGAAATCCAATATCAGGGTATAATAGATCAACCATCTCTCAGGAGATAGCAATTTTATGCCAGCTCCAGAGCGTCGGTCGTTACGAGCCCCATCCGTGTACAGTTTCTGGGTGTTTGATCTCGACTCAGTATCCAGAGGCTAGGTAATATCTTCCAGGTTGTGATCCTCAAGAGCAGTAAATTCAGTTATGAAATCGTCTAGTGCTTGCCCCCGGATGGATATCCGTAGGACAAAAGTTAGGTCGAGCTGGCTTAGCTCGATGTTTCATTTGAGCAGCCTTCTGCTTGCCTCAGGTCATTGCAAAACTTGTCGAAGAGGTTGATCGGTGAACACTTTGATGGGTTGAGCCTAGAGGTAATGTCAAAGTTTCTGTGATGCAATCAGCAAACTATATGCGAGCTTTTTAGTCTTTGGATAGTTGCATTCATCCCCTGTCAATTTCTTGCTCACATAATAAACTGGTCGTTGTATATGCGGTCTTCTTCATGGATTAGGACCGAGCTGATTGCATGCGCAAGTACTACCAAATACACAAATAGGTCTTCATGGTCGATTATCTTGGATAAGATGGGAGGTTTCTCCAGGTATTCGAGCAAGTTTTGGAAGGCTTTGACACAGTCACATGTCCAAGCGAAGTTCTGTTTTCCTTTTTTGATCAATTCAAAGAAGGGTAAGCACTTATCGGTCACCTTGGATATGAATTGACCTATTACTGCGACCTAGCCTTCCAAGCTTTGTACATCTTTAATTATTTTAGGTTCCTGGATTCCCTTGATGGCCAAAATCTGATCCGGATTGATTTGGATTCCTCGAGAGCTAACTATGAAACCTACAAACTTTCTTGAAGATACTTCGAAAGAATACTTCAAGGGGTTAAGCTTCATCCCATACCTTCGTAGGATGCTGAACATTTCTAACAAGTCTCTAATGTGATCAGATGATTATCTCTACTTTACAAACATATCATCCGCGTACACCTCCATCGTTCTACCTATTTGATCTTGAAACATTCGATTGACTAAGCACTGGTAAGTTTTCCCAGCGTTCTTCAACCCGAAAGACATGACTACATAACAATATAGCCGAGGTCCATATTGAAGCTGGTATGTTCTTGATCTGGGATGTGCACTGAAATTTGGTTGTACCCTGAATAAGCATCCATAAATGAAAGGAGTGTGCGTCCTACAGTCGGGTCGACCAATTGATCAATCCTAGGTAATGGGAAGCTATCTTTAGGGTAAGCTTTCTTCACAAGTACCGGGTTGGTTATCCATTTAGGATAAGTCACATTTCAGATAAACCCATTTGCTTGGAGCTTTCCAATTTCTTCCTTCAGGTCTACAGACCTCTTAGGGCCGAACCTCTCGGGGGGAGATTCTACCCATGTCAGCATGGGTCCATGCGAACACGTCAAGGTTTGCATGGAGGAATTCAGTCAACTCCCTCGTCCAGAGGAGATTAAGGTGGGACCCAATCTTGAAGACCCTGGTCGGGTCGTTGTCATCGATTGAGATCTCTATGGTAGTTTCATTCGGGGCTGCCTTTCTACATCCCGGTTCTACGTCCTCTCTTGGATCGATGTCCTTGTGTTTGCAGATGGATGGTCCTGGCCGAGATGTTTTCTGTAGTTTTTATGCTTCCTTCCCCCTACGGGGGAGGATTATCTTCAGAATCCTTGCTGCTTTTTCTTCATAGCTCCTTCCATTCTGATAAGTAGCAAGCTCTACAGGTTACTTGATCTCCTTTCCCTATTTCGATCCCTTCATCGGTTGGAAATTTCAAGAGCAAGCACCATGGAGCAATACAGGCTCTAAACTCAGCTTGGTTCGGTCGCCCCAAAAACGCATTGTACTGGGAGTTGATGTTCATCACACCAAATGACAGAATCCGTACTCTCCTACGGTCTCCGTCTCCCAATTCCACAAATAACTTGATCATACCGATCGACTTGGTGGATGATCTATTGAAACCACGTATCTGACCGGTGCATAGCTCCAAATCTTTCAGTTCCAACTTCATCTGGTCATAAGCTGTTTGAACAATATATTTACCGAGCTTCTATTGTTAACTAGGACTTTTCGTACTATAGTTGGGCCTATAGTGGTCGTAATTATTAAGGGATCGATGGTCGGGGCCTCTATACCGATCGACTCCCAATCACGGAAGATGATGTCATCGGTCATCGTCCTTCTTTGCTTTATGGGACTTGCAGCTTCAGGGGTATTGTCTCCGCAACATCCATATGCTTTGCGGAATTCACATAATGTTCCAAAGTTTGAATGTTTTGCTATGCTGGTTGTGGTCCTCCAACAATGGCATTGATCACTGTCCCCTTTTCCTTTTCTTAGGCTGTGGCTCTAGGCATCGTCTGATCTTGTTTAGGTGCCAAAGTCCCTTTCCCCTGTCTCTCGAGGCTATTTTGTATTCTTCGAGTTTCTCCTCTCATATCAACTTTTCAATGAAGTCTCGAAGGTAATGACATTCGTTAGTCGTATTCTCGTAGATCTCATGGAACAAACAAAACTTCCCAGTAATCCATTCTTTCTTGGTAGGTTCGCACAGGGGTGGCTTCTTATACTGAACTGTACTGTATATATCGAGAAAAATGTTCTCCAGCGTGTCATTCAACGTTGTACAACTCTCGAAAACTTGGAACCGGGGTCGTTTCCTGGAATTCCCTCTTTTTCCAGGGTTTCCATTGGCTCCCTTCGATTCGTTACCATTTCGCTTACCACAGTTTCTGACATTTACCTCCACTTTTCTAGAATTATCTATGGATTGCTTGATTGCTATGAATGGGTATGGTAGATACGTCTTTTTTCCCATCCTCTTTATCCAATTGCGCATCCTTTTATTGCAATCAAATGTTGGTTTTTTCGTAGAACATTTCAATTGACGTGGATGGTTTCTCGATTAGATACTTTCTGAACTCTGTCCTCTTATCAATTCCATCTACCATAGCCATCAACATTGTCTCATGATTAGGGTTGCTTACCTCAGTTGCATCTCAGTTAAACAACTAAGATAGTTTTTCAAGGATTCACCCCTTCCCTGCTTTACCGTGGAGAGGGCATGACATGCTTCAATTTAGAAGCGTGGAGGCGTAACTGGTTCAGGAATTTCTCACTTAAGTCTTTGAAGCTTGGGACCGTCCTTAGGGGTAAATGGGTGAACCACATGAGCGCTACTCCGCTCAGGAAAACTGGTAAAGGCTTGCAATTGATGGTGTCTGGTGCTACAGTCACCTCCATATGCCACAGATATCTCATCAAATGCTACTGCGGGTCGGTGGTTCCATTATAATGGTTCATTTAGGGCATAATAAATCTTATAGGGAATTTTTCATGTAGAATGAAGGCTTATGGTTTCGGTCGATTCCCCAGTCTTCATCCTTGCAGCCATTACTATCAGTCATAATCTGACGTACCATGGCGGTTAAGTTGGGAGGAATGGGTGTGTTTCGATCAGCATTTTCAACCGACCGAGTTCTCCCCACTCCCTCCCTGGGAAATGTTGTTTGAGCTACCGTCCGAGCAGTTCTCTCTCTTCCTCGAGTAACCCGGTCAGTCACAATATGTCAAGGAGGAAGAACTGGAGCATGATCTTTCCGAGTGGTGTTTTGGTGAGTCGAAGGAGAGGCACTTCTATCCCGTAGAATCACTGGACTGGCATTTTCTACATTTCCATATCGACTTGGGTTTAATCAGCTGTTTCGAGATGATTGTCGTGTGTAACACCCCATTCCCGCTATGGTCACTCGCTAAGGGAATGCCATAACATCGGTGGAGTATTTTAAGTGAATATAGAACAGAGAAATTACAGCAAGACAGATATAAGTAATACTTGAAAATTTAAAACATCATTTCATTGCAGCGGAAAGTAAAACATGTTTGGTTACATCACAAAACCATAATAAGAGTCAAGTACAAAATATCCATCCTGATAAATAAAAATACATAATCCCAATACATGAACTGATAGCCATAAAAGAAAAGGGTAAGCTGAGCTCTACATCTAGGGTCCAAGCTCCAAGAGAGTAATAAAAGCAGCCTGATCAAAGCCCACTCGTGCTGGGCCCACTCTGAGAACCTGAGGGTTGGGAAAAAAAGATAAAAACAACGGGGTCAGACATAAGTCTGAGCGAGTCCTATAACTTTAGCAATGCAATCATTAAAGTAATTAGGGTATGATATAACTTGGTACGGTGTGACTGGGGATAAATGACTACACTCAGTAGCCAATCAGACTTAGAATGAACTAAGATAACGATAAAGACGCATTTACCCACCCAAGGATAATTACTACACCGCACCACACCAGTCATTCCTACTTAAAGGTTGATCCCTCCCAAGGATTTAGTAAATTTACCCAGTAGTTTCGTGTACCCCTAGCTGACTACATAGGTGCCGCCTGCCCCTATCTCCACTAGGTGTACCCACTACTCCCAAGCGATCGGCTCCCTACCGTAGATACCCGTGCTGGCCCCACAATGGGGTGTATCACTCCCCATAGTGGCAACCCGATACAACAAATGGTACACGGCTTATATCTACACGATGCAACAACGTCTTACCTACCAGCCCGGGTCCACACACGCATATGAAACCCGTTCGACTCACGTTGCCACCGCTACCCCGTTTTGGCCTCTTATAGTCAAGCCCAATATGCGTGTCCCGTCCTCGACTTGGGTCGAGCCCACAAAGATACGTTTGGGATATTGGTTGAAATGGGCCCCCACAAGCTACCCACCTAAGCTTGTCATTTCTAGTGTATACCACTTAACCCTTTTATCATGTTTTAATTACATGTTCCACTTTGGTTAAGTATGCTAATCGTATTTTCTATTGCCACCCAAGGCAACCACTAGATTTCCACATGCCACCCAAGGCACCCACTTAACCCCTCATGTCCCTCTACATGCTAATATGGTTAAGTGTTTCTTAATTAATTAAGATCATGACCTCATAAAGACCTCTCACATTAGACCACCTTTTATGACTGCTGGATATGCCGGTTGGGTCCGGGCAGACTTCCGTCATAAAAAGGGTCTAACCTCGTGTCTTTACCTTAATCACGTATTTAATTTATGACTAAGACCTCTCACATTGGGCCAATCATTTGTAGCTGCTGGATTTGCCGGTTGGTTCCGGGCAGACTTCCGCTACAAAAGGGTCCAACCTCGTGTCTTAGTTGATTAATTACACCTAATTAATCACCCCCATAATTTGTATTAATTATCCTTAATTAATTACACATTTTTAAGAATATGGGTAGACCTAACTCAATAGGTAAATTCCCAATTCCATAGTATGGGTAGACCTAACTTAATAGGTAAATTCCCAACTCCATAATATGGGTAGACCAAACTTAATAGGTAAATTCCCAATTATGTCCAATCATTTTATGTTATGCTTAAGCATACCAACTTTACACATTTCTATTAACATGCATATTAACCCCATCGTTTCCCACGTAATTCGTTCTCATGACATGTCATATAAATGGGAAGATTCACTATAAATGTAATGGGTTCAATCTTAGCACAACGTTGGCATTTACATGGGTTTAAAAGGTGTCAACTTGCATCATAACATTAAACCCAACTAGCATAAATCATTAACCCAAACTTGCATATGAACTTGCATATAAACTTGCATATGAACTTTCATAACATGTCATATATAGAGGCAACCTTGCATATGTTATGCATATCATAAAAAGAGACAAACTTGCATATGAACTTGCATATAGACTTTCATATGAACTTGCATATAGACTTGCATATGAACTTGCATAACATGTCATACATAGAGGCAACCTTGCATATGTTATGCATATCATAAAAAGAGACAAACTTGCATATGAACTTTGCATATAAACTTGCATATGAACTTGCATAACATGTCATATCATAAAAAGAGACAAACTTGCATATGAGCTTTGCATATAAACTTGCATATGAACTTGCATAACATGTCATATCATAAAAAGAGACAAACTTGCATATGAACTTATAACATATGACAACCACAACATGCATAAATCCTCATTTACATCCATAGCCTCCTAATATCCTATCCTAATTAGTTTAGCAATTGCTTGCTAAAGGCATAGGAACTCACAAATAACTAATTAGCACTCCAATGAGGAAGATTAAGTTGCTAGAGTGGATTAGAACTTGATTAGAGTTGATTTGAGATGCCAACTTCCTCTCAAATTTGGTGGAGGCTCCTTCTAGTTTTGATTTGACGGCATGAGGCCCTTAAATCTATTTTTAGTATGAATTAGGGTAGTGTTAGGGTGTATTTATAGATTAGGCAAGTGTTTTAGGCCATTAGATTAACCCTAAATTAGATTAGGACCATCAGATCTCGGAAGCTTCTAGAGAATAGCCCAAAACACAGCCAAACCCTAAAATGGTGCACCAGGTTAGACTGGCCGAGCACCCCCTGTCGACACCCAAGTCGACAGGGCTGTCGACTTGGTCCTAGCCAAGTCGACTGCCCAGTCGACAGGGTTGTCGACTTGGGTAGCTAGGCGGGAATTTTTCCCTCCTGCGCCCAATGGCCCCAATTTCGAAATTTAAACCTGAATTTTAAATCTATTTTGAACTTTGAATTTTCTGCAAACTTCATTGGGCCATAACTGGGCCATACGGACTCCGATTTACAAAATTTCGGACTCCATTTTGCGTATTTTTCCGAGACGAACGTAATAACGCAGCCCGTTTCCCCCAATTCTCACTTCTGAGATTATTTATTCTGCAATTAGTGAATTTTAGCATTAACTGAAATTCGGGGTGTTACATTCTCCCCTCCTTAAAGGATTTCGTCCCCGAAATCTCTAAGCTAAGGAGAATGCATATCCTACCATCCAAACAACCTTCTACTCAATCCATCAAACACGGGCATCCATTGTCCTTAAAACAATTTCTAATGATGTATGAGCATATGCAAAAAGTGTGTGTATATGTTCCCTATCTAATGTATGAACATATGCAAACCATGATAGTGCCATGCATCCATTATGTATGCGAGAGAACCCTATCGACACATACAGTATCTACATGAGTGCACAATCATTCACCAAAATGCATCATCCATATGATAACACAATCATTATACATCCATAAATATAGCTACCTACACACAATTATATGCAATATGCAATATGAAGTGACTGAGCCGATCTAGTGTCTAGAGTGTGTGTATATGCATCCACGAGCAACCACTAGCAAACACTTGCATCCATATACATCCATCAACCATAACATGTCTCAAACACATGTTTCAACCATAGGCTTACCCTATCTAAAGGTCAAAAGTACTAACGAGAGGACATACTAAAGATAAGATAAGTACTAGACAAACGATAAAGGAGAAGTTAAAAGACATACCCTCAAAAAAGAATGGGTACAATGAACGCATCTTCGCTTCCGTTTCCCAAGTAGCGTTGCCCTCATCTTCTCCCCATTGTACTTTGACTAGTTGAACCTCTCGATTCCTCAATTTCCTAGTCTCTGACCCAAGGATGCGAGTAGGAGCTCGTCGAATAGTCGCATCACGCTCTACTTCCACTTCTCTAAGCAAGCTCGGCTCTACCACCTCTGCGGTCTCATGTAGGCACTTCCTCAAATGTGACACATGGAATACATCATGTACACCACTAAGTCTGTCGGGCAACTCCACTCTATATGCCATCCGTCCAATCCTTTCCTTAATAGGAAACGGCCCTACGAACCTTGGTGCTAACTTCCCAACAGATTCAAAGCGAACCACATTTCGTAACGGAGACACTTTGACAAAGACCATGTCCCCAACTTCAAACTCAAGATCCGTTCTCCTCTTGTCCGCATAAGATTTTTGCCTATCCTGCGCTGCTTTCATCCTTCTTCGAATCAAGTCAATCTTCTCAGAAGTCTCCCTAACCATATCAGGCCCAAGCAAGATCTTATCCGTAGATTCCCACCAACATGTAGGTGATCGACAAGGCCTTCCATAAAGAGCTTCGAAAGGAGCCATACCAATACTGGACTGAAAGCTGTTATTATATGCGAACTCCACCAATGGAAGATGCTCTTCCCATGTACCTCCAAAATATAAGATACAAAGCCTCAAAAGGTCTTCTAGGACACGATTCACCCTCTCAGTCTGGCCGTCCGTCTGAGGATGATATGCGGTGCTCAGACATAATTGAGTCCCCACTGCTTCTTGCAAACTTTTCCGGAACTCGCTAGTGAAGATAGGATCCCGATCACTCACTATGCTAGAGGGTACCCCATGCAATCGAACTATCTCTCGAAGATATACTGAAGCTAGCCATGGAGCAGTCCTCTTGCTCTTCACAGGTATGAAATGGGCGCTTTTAGTAAGTCTGTCTACCACAACCCAAATTGCCGTATTACCCTTTCTCGATCTGGGTAACCCGTCAATAAAATCCATCGAGACGCTATCCCACTTCCATTGCGGAACTTCCAATGGGTGAAGCAACCCACCTGGTTTCTTTTGCTCTGCTTTCACCTGTTGGCACACCAAGCATCGAGCGACATACTCGGCCACATCTTTCTTCATACCGGCCCAGAAGAAAACCCGCTTCATGTCTTGGTACATCTTGTCCCCACCGGGATGAATGGTCATCCTAGAACGGTGTGCATCATCAAGAATAGCCTTCCTCAAACCCTCGTCTTGCGGTACACAAAGTCTACCGTCTCTACGCAAGCACCCCCTATCGTCTAGGGTGTACCTACTCAAATGGCTGGACGACTCCCCCCTTATGAGCTTCTCTACCAACTCAACCAACTGTGGGTCGTCCCTCTGTGCTTCTCCAATTCGCCCCAAAAGAGTAGGTCTGACCTCAAAGGATGCTAGCAAACCGGGTATATAGTCAATGGAAGGTCTGAAATCAAACATCGAGATAAATTCCAAGCTTTGTTGTTCCACGAACAATGGACTCAAGGACAACCTTTTTCTGCTCAAGGCGTCCGCCACCACATTACCCTTGCCAGGGGTATACGCTATCTCGAAATCATAGGATGCTAAGAACTCCATCCACCTTTGCTGTCTCAAATTCAAATCCTTCTGAGAAAACAAGTAGTTCAATGATTTGTGGTCAGTGAACAATTCGAATCTCTCACCAAGAAGATAATGGCGCCAAATCTTAAGTGCAAAAACAATAGCGGCCAACTCTAAATCATGGGTAGGGTAATTTTTCTCATGTGCCCTCAACTGCCTTCCACCATAGGCTATTACCCTTCCCTCTTGCATTAAGACTGCGCCCAGTCCTGTCCCACAAGCATCGGTATAGACAACAAATGGCTTATTCCCATCTGGCAACACTAAAACTGGAGCAGTGGTTAAAGCTCTCTTTAACCGTTAGAACGCATCATCATAATCTACGTCCCATGCGAAAATAAGATTCTTCTTCGTTAAGCGGGTTAATGGGGCTGATATCTTCGCGAAGTCTTTGATAAACTTCCTATAGTAACCCGCCAACCCTAAGAAACTCCTTACTTCGGTAGCATTCTTCGGAACCTTCCAATCTTGAATTGATACTACCTTCGCGGGATCCACAGCTATCCCTTCCTTGGAGACCACGTGCCCCAAGAACCGCACTTCCTTCCTCCAGAAGTGACATTTAGAGAATTTAGCCTTAAGGCTATGTGCTCGAAGAGTCTCCAACACTTCCCCAAGATGTACGGCATCCTCTTCTTCACTCTTAGAAAATACTAAGATATCATCCACAAAGACCACCACGAACTTATTAAGGAACTCCCTGAACACCCTACTCATCAAATCAACAAAGTATGCAGGGGCGTTCGTCAACCCAAATGGCATCACCAGCCACTCATAGAAACCATCCGGAGTCCTAAAGGCAGTCTTGTCTATGCTATCCTTAGCCACCCTCAACTGATGAAACCCCGTGGCGAAGTCCAACTGAGAAAATACAGAAGCGCCAACCAACTGATCGAAAAGATCATCAATCCTCGGCAATGGGTGTCTATTCTTCTTTGTGAGCTTGTTGAGTTCTCTATAGTCTACACAAAGTCTGAGGGACCCATCCGCCTTCGTAGCAAAAACTACTGGAGCACCCCACTCTGATATACTTCGTCTTATGAACCCCTTCTCAAGCAACTCCCCTACTTGCTTATGGAGTTCCCTCCTCTCACGAGGAGCCATGTGGCGCACTGGTAAAGATACACGTTTAGCATTATCCACCAGATATATTCGGAAGTCAATCTCCCGCTTCGGAGGTAAGCCCTTCACCTCCTCAAACACATCCGAGTATTCCCGGACCACTCTAACAGATTGCAAACTCTCGACCGAAGCGTCAAGCGATTCAAGATAACTTAGCATAACAGAATCCATGGGATTACAAGAGATCTCGAGAGTGTTACCCAAGCGGGTCATGAGCCTAACAACTCTCCTTTCGCAATCAAGAACGGCACCATTACTGGATAACCATTCCATGCCCAAAATCAACCCATAGCCCGTGAAGCCCAAAACAAAAGCATCACATCTAAACTCAATGCTAAGTATAGAAATCTTCAAACCCAAACATATCATGGACAAATAAGTGGAGCCCCCAATTGGGTTTGAAACAACAAAGGGATCATCTACTAGACTGGTGTCTAAGTGCAGTGACTCAACTAATGACGATGAGATAAACGAATGCGATGCGCCAGAATCAAACAATGTACGGACAGGATGATCAAATAGAAAAACCAGACTTTCAACGGAAATAGTTCTACCTCTTTCCTGAATCGGTGGAACCGCGAGAGCCTGTACTTGCCCCCTAGCCTGACCCGGTGCCATAAGAGCTTGCACCTGTCCTCCTGAGGTAGATCCCGTCCTTTTCCCCTTCTTAGTGCAATCCTTCACTAGATGCCCTGCTTCGCCATAGTTATAGTAGCCAGTCTTCTTCTTCTTTCGACAATCTTTGCTTATGTGGCCTGGTATCCCGCAATTGAAGCACTTCTTCTTTCCCTTGCCACCATTGCCTTTCCCACCTTTGTTTTGCTGTTGTTGCTGAGGTCTCTTTTGATCTCCCTTCTTCTCGGGTGCCTTATTAGCATTGGGACCCTTCTCTTCTTCATGCATGAGTGCCATGTCAACTAGCTTCTCAAAGGTGGCCCCCATAGGGATATGAGTCATAGCCAACCCATGCATCGGTTCATTCAAGCCTTTCATGAACCTCAAAGCCTTCTTCTCCGGTGTATTCACCATGTCTAGGCCAAACCTTGCCAATAGATTAAACTTGTTGACATATTCCTTCACTGAGAGATTTATTTGCTTTAGAGTCAAGAATCTTTCCATATACAAGTTTTCCTCCTCCCTTGAGAGAAACTTTGCCACAAATCTTTGCCTAAAATCCGCCCAAGAGTCAACGGGGCGTTCTCCATTAGTGACCTCCCACCAGAATGAGGCCTCTCCCTTCATTAACCAAGCAGCTAACTTGACTTTCTTTCCTTCTTCCATCTCAAAGATATCTATCAACTCTTCCACCTCCTTAAGCCAATCTCTAGCCTCCACAAAAGTTTCTGATCCTTGAAAAGGTTTCCCTCCCATAGCTTTAAATTCCTTGCAAGTCTTAGCAAAAGTATCCGTGCGAGGAGGAGGGGGAGGAGGAAGATCGGGTGCTACGGTTGGTGGAGGAACATTTGATGGACCCGCAGTGGTGGCCCTAGCCTCCATCAATCTCCTATACCATACTGGTATCGTCACACCCTCCGGAAAGTTAAGATCCTCAGCCATGCTGAAACGAAAAAGGAAAGATTCAAAACGGAGAATTCGAAAGATAAAGATATGGCTATTGGGGATTATGCTTTTCTTTCAAAAACTTTTCTCTTTAAAGACATGTTTTTGAAAATATCTCTTCCAAAAATGTTTTTAGAAAAATAGTTTTCTAAAATTTTTATCTGTTCCGGTAACCTGGCTCTGATACCACGTGTAACACCCCATTCCCGCTATGGTCACTCGCTAAGGGAATGCCATAACATCGGTGGAGTATTTTAAGTGAATATAGAACAGAGAAATTACAGCAAGACAGATATAAGTAATACTTGAAAATTTAAAACATCATTTCATTGCAGCGGAAAGTAAAACATGTTTGGTTACATCACAAAACCATAATAAGAGTCAAGTACAAAATATCCATCCTGATAAATAAAAATACATAATCCCAATACATGAACTGATAGCCATAAAAGAAAAGGGTAAGCTGAGCTCTACATCTAGGGTCCAAGCTCCAAGAGAGTAATAAAAGCAGCCTGATCAAAGCCCACTCGTGCTGGGCCCACTCTGAGAACCTGAGGGTTGGGAAAAAAAGATAAAAACAACGGGGTCAGACATAAGTCTGAGCGAGTCCTATAACTTTAATAATGCAATCATTAAAGTAATTAGGGTATGATATAACTTGGTACGGTGTGACTGGGGATAAATGACTACACTCAGTAGCCAATCAGACTTAGAATGAACTAAGATAACGATAAAGATGCATTTACCCACCCAAGGATAATTACTACACTGTACCACACCAGTCATTCCTACTTAAAGGTTGATCCCTCCCAAGGATTTAGTAAATTTACCCAGTAGTTTCGTGTACCCCTAGCTGACTACATAGGTGCCGCCTGCCCCTATCTCCACTAGGTGTACCCACTACTCCCAAGCGATCGGCTCCCTACCGTAGATACCCGTGCTGGCCCCACAATGGGGTGTATCACTCCCCATAGTGGCAACCCGATACAACAAATGGTACACGGCTTATATCTACACGATGCAACATCGTCTTACCTACCAGCCCGGGTCCACACACGCATATGAAACCCGTTGGACTCGCGTTGCCACCGCTACCCCGTTTTGGCCTCTTATAGTCAAGCCCAATATCGGTGTCCCGTCCTCGACTTGGGTCGAGCCCACAAAGATACGTTTGGGATATTGGTTGAAATGGGCCCCCACAAGCTACCCACCTAAGCTTGTCATTTCTAGTGTATACCACTTAACCCTTTTATCATGTTTTAATTACATGTTCCACTTTGGTTAAGTATGCTAATCGTATTTTCTATTGCCACCCAAGGCAACCACTAGATTTCCACATGCCACCCAAGGCACCCACTTAACCCCTCATGTCCCTCTACATGCTAATATGGTTAAGTGTTTCTTAATTAATTAATTAAGATCATGACCTCATAAAGACCTCTCACATTAGACCACCTTTTATGACTGCTGGATATGCCGGTTGGGTCCGGGCAGACTTCCGTCATAAAAAGGGTCTAACCTCGTGTCTTTACCTTAATCACGTATTTAATTTATGACTAAGACCTCTCACATTGGGCCAATCATTTGTAGCTGCTGGATTTGCCGGTTGGTTCCGGGCAGACTTCCGCTACAAAAGGGTCCAACCTCGTGTCTTAGTTGATTAATTACACCTAATTAATCACCCCCATAATTTGTATTAATTATCCCTAATTAATTACACATTTTTAAGAATATGGGTAGACCTAACTCAATAGGTAAATTCCCAATTCCATAGTATGGGTAGACCTAACTTAATAGGTAAATTCCCAACTCCATAATATGGGTAGACCTAACTTAATAGGTAAATTCCCAATTATGTCCATTCATTTTATGTTATGCTTAAGCATACCAACTTTACACATTTCTATTAACATGCATATTAACCCCATCGTTTCCCACGTAATTCGTTCTCATGACATGTCATATAAATGGGAAGATTCACTATAAATGTAATGGGTTCAATCTTAGCACAACGTTGGCATTTACATGGGTTTAAAAGGTGTCAACTTGCATCATAACATTAAACCCAACTAGCATAAATCATTAACCCAAACTTGCATATGAACTTGCATATAAACTTGCATATGAACTTGCATATAAACTTGCATATGAACTTTCATAACATGTCATATATAGAGGCAACCTTGCATATGTTATGCATATCATAAAAAGAGACAAACTTGCATATGAACTTGCATATAGACTTGCATATGAACTTGCATATAGACTTGCATATGAACTTGCATAACATGTCATACATAGAGGCAACCTTGCATATGTTATGCATATCATAAAAAGAGACAAACTTGCATATGAACTTTGCATATAAACTTGCATATGAACTTGCATAACATGTCATATCATAAAAAGAGACAAACTTGCATATGAGCTTTGCATATAAACTTGCATATGAACTTGCATAACATGTCATATCATAAAAAGAGACAAACTTGCATATGAACTTATAACATATGACAACCACAACATGCATAAATCCTCATTTACATCCATAGCCTCCTAATATCCTATCCTAATTAGTTTAGCAATTGCTTGCTAAAGGCATAGGAACTCACAAATAACTAATTAGCACTCCAATGAGGAAGATTAAGTTGCTAGAGTGGATTAGAACTTGATTAGAGTTGATTTGAGATGCCAACTTCCTCTCAAATTTGGTGGAGGCTCCTTCTAGTTTTGATTTGACGGCATGAGGCCCTTAAATCTATTTTTAGTATGAATTAGGGTAGTGTTAGGGTGTATTTATAGATTAGGCAAGTGTTTTAGGCCATTAGATTAACCCTAAATTAGATTAGGACCATCAGATCTCGGAAGCTTCTAGAGAATAGCCCAAAACACAGCCAAACCCTAAAATGGTGCACCAGGTTAGACTGGCCGAGCACCCCCTGTCGACACCCAAGTCGACAGGGCTGTCGACTTGGTCCTAGCCAAGTCGACTGCCTAGTCGACAGGGCTGTCGACTTGGGTAGCTAGGCGGGAATTTTTCCCTCCTGCGCCCAATGGCCCCAATTTCGAAATTTAAACCTGAATTTTAAATCTATTTTGAACTTTGAATTTTCTGCAAACTTCATTGGGCCATAACTGGGCCATACAGACTCCGATTTACAAAATTTCGGACTCTATTTTGCGTATTTTTCTGAGACGAACGTAATGACGCAGCCCGTTTCCCCCAATTCTCACATCTGAGATTATTTATTCTGCAATTAGTGAATTTTAGCATTAACTGAAATTCGGGGTGTTACATCGTGTCTTTCCAATTGCAATTGCAATTGCAATTGCTGTATGTTTTCTGGTCTCTCTAGCAGGTATCTTGACTGAAATCGATCTCGGCTTCCTTCAAATGATGATGAACCTTTCGGGTTTTGGTCCAGCACGTGATGAGAAGACTATTGCTTCCTCAAGCTGTCTTGACATGCGACCCATGTCCTCCCTCATAGCAGTACTTTCTCAGGCTTGAGCGTTTAGCGCTACCGTGGTATCCTTGAGTTGATTCAATACAGTCATAAACTCATAACGGGTAGCAAAAGCAAAGTGAGAAGCCGGATTTGCCGTGGGAGTTTTCTCAAAAGGTGGTAGCGTAGGTTGGTTCAGAGTAATCCCTGGATCAGTCGACCCCCCGGCCGCATCTGTTGATGTTGTAACCAGAGGCTTCATTCCAGCAGCACAAGATGAGGATTTGGAAATCATGATTTAATAATGCAGAAAAAAGTAAGATTTCGTCTCGGACTAGGTGATCCGAAAGTAGAGTAAAGTCCTTCAAATGCTAAGGATATCAAATTCTCATTGAAAGCACCAAAATGTTGACACCAAAAATTGGCATAACACAAGAGATGAATTTGTTGAGATTAAATGAAGACGAATAAAATGGAAAATGTTGAAGAGAATAATCACATGCAGGTTTATAGTGGTTCGGCATTAACGAGCCTATGTTCACTTTATAATATTCTTATATAAGAGAATCTATTATAGTAGAATAGCTACAACTGTAAGATAACCATTCATCAGCCAAAAGATCCTTCTTCTAAGTCCAGAAGGTCTATTTATAGGTGTCATACCATTTAAATTGGATCAGACACATGTCCTTTGATCCAAGTCTTTAGAAGATCCTGATGAGAAGTTCCTTTCGAAAATAGTGGCATGATTTGAATCAACAGTGATAGGTGGCATCTGATCCAATCACAAAGGATGACTAAAAGGATTCAAGTAGGCGCGAGACCGACTCTTCAGGAGGATATTTAGCTCAATATTGGAGTGAATCTGACCCAGTTGGTCTGAAGGATACGGGTCCTAATTGGCTCGCACATCGGGTCCTTGTGCCTGGCTCAAGACTTAGGTGTCGATCGACTTGTCCCTGGATTAGTCAGTTATGTGGTCGGGATCACACAGGCTTTCTTGGCTTCTGGGCGGGCTCCCATAATACCAATGAATCTTGATGGCCTTGTCAAAAAGCCAGTCAACAATAAGAAGTATGCAATGAATTGTTAAATGTAACCATTGATGCATTACCTTGAATATTACTGTATGTAAGTGGATGTTTCTTTGTTCTTAACCACTAACTTATCATTACTTCAAAACTTAAAATCTTGCTTGTGTTCACATTATATTTGAGGATGGAAAAAGATTGGATACGTCAATACAGGTGATCATATATACATACATATATATATACATATATATATATATTACTTTCAAAATATAATTTAAATATTATGGCTATTTGTTTTAAGGACACATTTTAAAATAAAATTAGATCTAAGGACAAATGACTTTCGCAATGTAAATTAAGGACAAATTAATGATTTAATTGGAAAATATCCAAATAGTTTAAACTAAGGACACACGTTGACATTTCACGAATAATAAAAATTAATAAAAAAAATACTTTTTTGTGATTATAAGATTATAAATTAATAAAAATTAATTATGAAATGTTTTTGGTATCGTAAATATGGGGAAAAATGAATATAAAAAATTCAGGATGGAAAGCTATATGCATATAGCTCCATTATTTACGATATAGCTTTTTTATGGTGTAAATGAGATCAACTTTAAAATGACTTAATTTTGTATTTGAGTTATACAATATAAAGCTATATTTTTTTAGTAATAAAGACTATATTCATTTAGCTTTTCGAGCTGATTATTTTTATATGCTTATGATAACATCAATGGACTAAAATAATTTTGAAATCATTTTTTTTCTTTTAATTTTAAGGAAATTTTTTTATTTTTTAATTAATTTAGTAATAGTGATAAATTAAACTGAACTCCATGTTGATATAATACAATTTGGTCTTTGTCCTTCATTTAATTATCAAACTTAGTTGTCCTTTGATCTAATTTTTTTGAGGAATGTGTCCTTAAAACTAAATATCCCTTAAATATTACACAATAATATTTTGTTGTCTTCATTATTTGTTGTAGAACTAGTAAAGAGTATGAACAAGGAGCTTTGAATTTTGTGTTTGCTGCACAGAGAAATTTAGTAAATGTGAGGAAAAAATTATGTTCTTATGCAGATTGTCAAAACTTTAGTCATCATGATGACAAAATTATGGTTAAGAATTTGATTATAAGAGGAATGGATACCAAGTACAAGGACGACGGGTGGTATGATTAGGGCGAGGAAGTAAATGATGGCAAAAGAATGAAACATGGTGATACATATGACTTACTCAAAGCAATACATTATGAAGACGAAGATTTGTCAACCATGCTTTTGTTGATGTTGATAAAGATATAGATGGAGCGCAAAGATGAGAGGATGATTTACTTAAGTATTTGGATGATGCGGAAACCCTTTGTACCCTGGTTGCACAAATTTAGCAAAATTGTCTACCATCACTATCTTGTATAATTAAATGTGATGTCGGACAATCTGATACTTGTTTTGATAAGCTTTTAAATGTGCAACAATTATTTTTTCCGAAAGATAATGTACTTCCTAAAACTTTATATGAAGTAAAGAATATTCTCAAAGTATTTGATATGAGGTTTGAAAAAATTCATGTTTGTGCGAATGATTGTTGCCTTTTTCGTAAAGAGTACAAAATTTTGAATAATTGTCTGAAATGTGGTTCTTCAAGATGGAAGACAAATCAGGATACAAAAATGGTTATGCAGGGTATCGCAGTAAATGTGTTGCGATATTTTCCTATAATTCCAAGATTTAGAAGAATGTTCAGAACAAAAGGTATGGCGGAAGACTTAGAATGGCCTTTCAACAATAAAAGTAAAGGTAAGAAAATGTGACACTCTGTGGATTCGATAACATGGAATATGGTGGGTGAAAATTGGAAAACATTTTCAATTGATCTCCGCAATCTTAGACTTGGTCTTGCCATGGATGATTTCGATCCATTTTCTACGTTGTGTATCATATATAGTTGCTGGCCACTAATGCTTATGACACATAATTTTTCACCTTCGTTGCGTATGAAAAAAGAGAATATTATGTTAATATTGCTAATTCTGGGTCCAAAGAAACCAGGTAGTGATATTGATGTATATTTAGCGTCATTGGTTGAAGGCCTACATCACTTGTGGAATAGTGGAGTTGAGATGTATGATGCGTTTAGTAAGTCACTTTTTAATATGAGAGCCATGTTGTTATGGGCAATAAATGATTTTCCTACCTATGCTAATCTTGTTTGTTGTATTAAAGGAAAAATGGATTGACCATCATGTGGTATCAATACTCATCACCGTTGGTTGGAACGCATCGAAAGACTGTTTATATGGGTCATAGAAGATTTCTATCTTTCAAATCCGTTGAGGAAAAAGAAGACATTGTCTAATAACATATTGAAAATGAAAATATGCCTAGAATTTTAACCGAGAAAACATCTTTCGAATTTTGAAAGACTATCCAAATAATTTTGGAAAAGAAGATGAAAAGAAGAAGACTGAGAATAAAAAGAACAATAAAAAAAGAAAAACCGGTGAGAATAGTGTGAATGAAAATCATCCGTATAATGATCCTTTGAAATTGGAGCTATCAAAGTGAAAAAAATGTCTTATTTTTTTACTTGCTATATTGGGAGGTTAGTCTCAAGCTTTTTTTTATTTTGATGTAACAATAAGAAAAGAATTAGAAAAATGAAATGTTAAAACTTTAATTTTGCAGGAGCTTCCATTACGTCACGTAATGCATGTTGAAAAAAATGTGAGTGAAAGTCTAATGGGGACAATGTTGCATGACAACAAATCAAAAGATAGAGTTAAATGTAGAAATGACTTAGAGGATTGAGGAATTCGATGTGTTCTCTATGCACAACATCGTGGGAAAAAACATATCTTCCATCGACATCGTATTCGTTGTCGAAGTTGGAAAAAAATATATTTTGCCAATGTTATATGATTTTAAAGAACCTGATGGTTATTGTTCAAATTTTAAGAATTATGTATCATTAAAGGATTGTAAAATTAGTGGTTTTAAGTCTCATGATTATCGTGTTTTAATGCAACAATTATTGTCAGTTGCAATAAGAGGTTTGCTGCCAAAAAATCCTAGGAAAGTAATAATATGTTTATGTTGATTTTTTTCACAGAATATGTCAATGTGCTATTGATAGAGAGAAGTTGCAGTAAGTTGAGAATATGATCATTGAAATATTATGCGAACTTGAAATATATTTTCCAGTATCATTTTTTGATATAATGATACATTTGCCCATTCATCTTGGAAGAGAAGCAAGATCGTGTGGACCGGTTCATTTTCGTTGGATATACCCCTTCGAAAGATATATGAAAACACTTAAAGTTTGTGTAAGAAACTATGCACGTCCGAAAGGGTATACTGCATAATGTTATCTTAAAGAAGAATGCACAAGATTTTTTAGTGAATTTTGAAAAAAAAATCATTAGATATTAAAAAAGAGTAGAATGGAGATCATGTAGATAACACAATACCTCAAGCGGCGCCCAATTTTAATGTCCAAGACAGTGAAATTGTCTGCCATTGAATTGCAAATTGCTTATTTAGGTGTGCTAATGAATATGGCTGTGGTGGAACCATTTTTGGAGTAAGCATATATTATGTTTTACTTCATTGATTTGAAGTATTTTTATTCGGAAATATAATCTAACATCACTTGTATTGTGCTAGTTTGCATTTGGAAGAATTGCAAAAGTCAAAAAAACGCTTGGAGAGAAATGCAACTTTATTACGGAAAACTCATACAGATAACTTCATTAATTGGATTAAGAACAAGGTTCGTTGAATTTATTAATATTGTCTCATTTGGCTTGAGAAAAATATTTTGACAATATATTTCAATTCTTTCCCAGATATCTATTGACTCAAAGGATCACGATAAAACCTTAAAATGGATTGCTTATGGTCCAAAATATATTTCCTTGTTATGTAACGATTATATTATTAATGGATAATGGTTTCATACAAAATATGTTGACATAGAAAGTCGAAATAGCGGGATGACTTATAAAGCAACCACAATGTGTAGAGCAAGTGCAAAAGATACTTCTCAAGTGGTTGATGTGGTTACGTACTATGGGATATTAACAGATATACTTTTTCTGGACTATAATGTTTTTTATATTCCCATTTTTATGTGTGATTAGGCGAACATAGGAAATGAGAAGAAGGTTGAAGAAGGATTTACTCTTACCAATTTACATCAAAGTCAAGCTTCATTTTCAAGAGATTTATATATCCTCGCATCTCAAGCAAAATAGATTTTTAATTCAAGAGAAAACGAATCTTCTAATTGGATGTTGTAATGAGGTCGCCGCCAAGGGGTTTTAATGCACTAAAGACAAATGATTTCATTAAAGAAATAAGAAATGTTAGGGATGATTGCGAGGACCCCGGTATGAATATTGATGATTCGATTAAGGATGATAGATATGTTAGGGATCACTACGAATACCTGAGTAGTTTAAAAAAAATATGGACTACCTTCGTTCACATATTTGTGGACTATCGGTGTAACCTATTTTGATCTATGTATTTCGTTATATTGTTGAATCAAATTATTTTGGTTTTCTTCTCTATTTTATTCAACTTTGATACTTTATCACCCTGTTTTTTTTCGTTGCCTACTCTTGGTTTGTTTTCTTGCTTTTGTTTTAGGATATGTGCACTGGCCTAACTTGTCCTATGTCGCGGCTGTTCATCTTGCTTTCCGAAGAATGAATAAACATTCAAAAAAGATTGTGAAGAAGACTACGAGGGTGCTTACTCGCAATTAGAAAAAAATCCACCTATCGAAGACAACGAGGTCAATGCAATTGACCACCCTGTTGAGCCAGCTATTGAAGACGACCCAAACTTCATGCAAACAATGTGGCAGAAAATGAAATGAATTATGAAAACATGGATACTCAAAGCAATTAAAATCAGGAAGATGCGATTAACATTGATAAAACAATTGAAGTTGTTGACTGAAATCCAAATATGAAAAACAAGGCTAGAGGCCAACCAAAGTAAAAGGGTTTCCTTCTGATCCTATAAGTCGAATTGAAATGCAATTTAATGCGGCAGGCGAACCGATAGGAGATGGGGTCGGTGATGTTATATTCTTATTTAGAACCACTTGTACGTGAGAAAGTTCTGTTTTCAATTGGAGATTGGCGGCTAGTTAGTGACACATTAAAACTAGTTTTGTGGGAATCCATTCATGTATTATGTCATTAGTCATTTGTTGTCTTCGAACATTTGATATTCATTTTACTGTCTTCGAATGTTTTGATAGTCATTTTACTGGCTTCGAGCATTTTGATAGTCATATTACTGTCTTTGAACATTTTGAAGTCTGAATATATTAATCACTTGAGTATTTATTCATAATTTTTTGAACAAATTTCAAACTAATCAGTCTAGATTCAGCGAATGGGATGTATTTGGAAGGGTTCAAAAGCCAGTTTAGTTAAAAAGATAAAGGAAGCAAAGACCATGAATGAAAGACTTAAACTAAAACCAGATAACTTACGAAGTACAGACAAGTGGAAGAGGTTTGTTGAGTTGAAAATAGGTGCAACGTTCAAGGTAATTGTATTGTAACTATTGGATAATTTATATACGACAGGTATAATTATTCAACAAATGACAATCGACTAATCAATGTATTATAACCCCGCTTGTCAGAAACAAAGCAAAAAAAACAAAACTATCAGAGCTAAAAAATGCCACATACATGTAGCCGTAGAGGGATGGCTCGATAATATAAGATTTGGTACGCATACATTTCATTCTCATTATATTTTAATTTGTTAATTACATGAACTTAATTTTTTTGTTTACGTAAAAGGAGCGAAGCAGTGGCCACTCTTCCACCTCTCGAGTAAAAGTTTGAATTAGATCTCGCACTTGAAAAAATGGCGAACTTGTAACCATGCATGTTGTAAATACTATTGTATATGCCACTGATTTTTGATAGAGTACAACTTGTTTGAGATTGATATAAATTGATTGTGACACCCCACGTCCATTAATGTCACTCATATGAGAATGCATTAAATTTCGTGAAGTGCAATAGGTAAACAGTAACTAAAATTAACAAGGCGGATATAAATAGGCAACAAAAAAACTAACTTTTATTATTAAAGAAAAACATCGTTTCAAACCTGTTACCACATCATATTATTTCAAAAAACTAAAACCTCAATCAAAACCATCTGTCTTATAATCCCAAACATCAGAGTACAAAAATGTAAAACCATATCCCATCTTAGAAGCCGCAACAAGATAGAACAATAATTAAAGTAGTACATGAATCAGAACAAGTCCAAGCAAGAAAGGATCACGAGCTCAGCTACTATCCACTCCCACTCTGAGAATATAAGGGGGGGGGGGAGGAAGAGGGAGAAAGGAAATAAAATAGGTCAGACATAAAGTCTAGCGAGTTCAAGTGATTTTTAGCATAAGCATATGATAAGAGGTATCAACACAGATAAATAATACTAGATGAGAAAGTATAGTAAAATATACAAGTACGAAGTAAAGGAAATATCAAAGCAAGATAAAGAAAAATTAAACTTCTCATTCATATCCTAAGAATCAAGTTATTGCACCAATTACTAGTATTAACAAGATTAGGTGTTACCCTAATTACTGCCCATGCGATCAACTCTCTATTACCTGAATATCCTGTTTCTGCCACGGCAGTAGGGTGTATCAGTCCCTAACCCGACAATTTAGTAGACACAGACCTATTCGTCGGTGTTACAGCGTCTTTGTTTCCCCTAATCGGACCCATGCACTCTCATGACTCCGCCGGAAACCACCCGTATCCACCTCCACCTTTGAACCTCTTACAATCCAGATTAGTAAAGCGTGCTCTGGCCCCTACCTAGTGCGAGGCCCCTACTAAGATACCAACAGGGATACTGACTGATATGGGTTCCACACAACTTAACAGAAGTCACCCCCTAGGTTTGTGCCCCCAAGTAACTAGGATTTAAGAGTCCCAAAACCTGATGCAAAACAACTAGACATGAGACCTCTTAGCTTACTAATTAACATTTTTTACTTAGCAGGTTTAAGTTCATTAATAAGCATGGTTGTAAATGACTTTTACCCTAAATATTATTTTGTGTACAACCCTTCCCCCAAAACAAGCACCTGCCCATATGAATATATATATATATATATATAACAGTAACCCATTTTACTTAATTTTGCATTTGATATTCATACTTTCTTACATGTTATATTTAGTATTAGATTAAGTCCAATCCTATTAGGTTAACATGTTGCATATTCTTCCTTTAATGCAATTAACCCAAATTTATAGTCGAAGGTTCCCAATTTACAATATGCCCAATTTTCTCCATTCTACTGTCATTAATTAGTTATTCCAATTTATATCATTTATACACAATTCAACGTAAAAGGACTAGACTCTTGATGGCCTAGGCTTAGCGTAAAAAAAGGAAAAAGGGAGAAAAACAGATCTTAAGCCGAATAAAAAGGCCTATAAAAGACTGTAAATAAATAAATAAAAGACAGGACAGGGATAAGGAAGATAGAAGTATACATGAACATATAATAACAGTAATCTGAAATAGGTGATTTAATAGTAAAAGAACCACATATAAGAAATAACTTATAAGTACTGCTTATTTCAGATCCAACAATTTACTGTCAAAAACCCTTTTAAAATAACAGATCTAAAAATGACTTGAACTCACAGTGGCTGGATTGAAGTACAGAAAAATATCTCTATTATATGCTATTGTAGAGTAATCAGAATTATCCTTATGAATTTATGTTTAGGTAGCACCTCAGTATCTCTATACTTTTATTCAGAAAAGGTATAGAGAAAGAAGAAGGAAAATAAGATTTGTGTGTAGAAAACAATGAGGCTGCCAACCTTTATATAGATTACCTAGAATAATCCCTTATCGTTAGATTTTAATCCTTCTAATCCAAACGTACTCACAATGTTGAGTCAGCGAACCAACGTGGTTAAGAATTCAGTCTAAATCAAACTCAGGAATCTGCTCCTGTATATGGGTGGGTCGACCCACTATAACTTGTGTCGACCCTTAGGTCGACTCGTCTTTGATATGGGTCGACCCAAGGGTCAACACGGTCGAACTAGGTCGCCCCATGATCATCACTCCTGAGCGCTATTTATTTTATTAATATTTATATATATATTCCATATATATTTTCACGTAATCTTCTTAAGTTGATAACTTCTTTATATTAAATCTGATTTACGAATTTAAGAGTCTATCTAGACCAAAATTTCATAATAGACACATGGCAAAGTCGGTTTTACCTAATTGTGAATATTTAATTAAGTAATATCCATTTTATTATCTTCATTATATAATTATATGTATTAAATTATGAGGTGTTACATTTTCCTTTCCTTAAAGGATTACATCCTCGAAATCTCTAAGTTAAGAAGAATGTTAATTTTTAAACTTACACCCATCTACTCAATCACCATCCATAGGCATCCATTGTCCTTACAAATTTCTAATACTTACTATAAACATATGCAAAAGTGTTGTGTACATGCCCTTAAACTAATGCGAAAATCAGGCGGTCGACTAAGTCAGTTGACCTCCTTAATGCAATGTATGTCTTTGCCATGTATCCAACATGTATGCAAATAATCCTACAATTTCTATATGCATGCACAACAATTCACCAAAATGCAAGATCCATGTGATGATTCAACCATTTTTTTCATCCACAGAAAAAATAAAAATGCACACATATCCATAAGCAATATGTAAGTGTTTAAGTCGTGCCTGATGTGTGTGTATATGCATTCATGAGTATCCACTAGCAAACACTTGCATCCACTTGCAATCACCAAACATAACATGTCTCAAACACATGTTTTCATACATAGGTTTCTACCCTAAGGACTGATGATTCAAATAAAAGAGATGAACGAAATAAAATTCAATAAGCTAGCATAGGAAATTAAAATTGTACTCTCAAAGAGAGAAGGGTAAGAAGCGTGAATCTTGTCTTCGGGTTCCTATGTCGCATCGTCTCGATCTTCTTCCCATTGCACCTTTACTAATTTGATTTCTTTGTTGTGTAGCCTCTTAACTTCCGTCTCAAGAATATGATTAGGAATTCTCCAAACTGATGCCTCTTTCTCAACATAAACATCTTCAAGTGTACTTTGCTCAACTACATCTGCTAAATAATGCAGACATTTCCTCAAATGGGAATCGTGGAATACATCGTGAACTCCCTTCAGGCTCTCTGTTAGTCTAACTCTGTAGGCCATTTGGCCTTTCTTCTCAACTATGGGGAATGGTCCTACGAAGCTTGGTGCCAATTTCCCTACTGAGACAAATCGAACTATGTTCCTTAAAGAGATACTTTGATGAAGACCATATCTACTACCTTGAATTCCAAGTCAGTCCTTCTCTTATCGGCATATGACTTTTGTCTTTCTTGTGTAGCTTTCATCCTTCTCCGAATAAGGTATATTTTTTTGAGAGTCTCTTTCACTATATCTGGTCCAAGTAGAAGTTTGTCCGTCACCAACACGTCGGTGATCTACAAGGTCGTCCATATAGTCTCTCGAAAGGTGCCATCCCTATGCTAGACCGATGACTGTTATTATAGCGAACTCAACCAATAGAAGATGCTCCTCCCAAGTTCCTCTGAAATCAAGTATGCATTGTCTTAGTAGATCCTCAAAAACTCTATTAATCCTCTCAGTTTGTCCATCGGTCTGAGGGTGGTAAGTTGTGCTAAGTCTTAACTGTACACCTAAGGCTTCTTGCAAGCTCCTCCAAAACTTGCTAGTAAATATGGGATCAAGGTCACTTACTATACTGGAAGGTAACCCATGAAGTCGAACGATCTCCCTAAGGTATATCGATGCTAGTCAAGCCACCGTCCTCTTACTCTTGACTGGAATAAAATGAGCGCTCTTAGTAAGCCTATCCATTATCACCCAAATGCAAGCATTTCCCTTCCTTGATCGGGGCAGTCCATCAATGAAGTCCATGGAGACGCTCTCCCATTTCAATTGTGGGATATCCAAGGGCTGAAGTAATCCACCGGGTTTTCTTTATTCAGCCTTAACTTGTTGGAAAGTCAAACAACGAGCCACGAACTCTGCCACATCTTTCTTCATGTCAGTCCAATGGAAACCAGCCACATGTCTCGGTACATCTTGTCACCGCCCGGATGGATAGTCATCTGAGAGTAATGAGCTTCCTCAAGTACTGCTCTCAGCAATTCCCCAACTTTAGGGAGACACAGCCTTCCATCTCCTCCTAGCCACCCTTTCTCATTCACAATATATCTAGCTAGGTGACTAGATGTTTCTCCTCTACCGAGTCTATCCAAGATGTCCACCAACTACCGATCCTCATGCTGCATAGATCAATGCACTCTATGAGAGTAGGTCGCACCTCTAATGATGCCAACAATCCAAGTGAAAAATCCGTAGATAGCTTAAAATCAAAGGTTGAGATAAACTCCAACCTCTGTCTCTCCACGAATAGAGGACTCAAGGTCATCCTCTGCCTACTCAATGCGTCCGTCACTACATTACCCTTGCCTGGGGCACAAGCTATCTCAAAATTGTTGGACACTAGGAACTCCATCCATCATTGTTGCCTTAAGTTGATATCCTTCTGTGAGAACAAATATTTGAGTGACTTATGATCCGTATACAGCTCAAATATTTGTCCAAGTAGATAGTGTCGCCACGACTTAAGTGCGAACACTATAGCAGCCAAGTCCAAGTCATGGGTAGGGTAGTTCTTCTCATGAACTCTTAGTTACCTACTTCCATAGCAGACCACCCTACCCTCTTGCATTAGTACAGTGCCTAATCCTGTGCTACAACCATCCGTGTAGAATGTAAACAACTTGCTACCATCGGGAAGAGTCAAAAAAGAGGCTGTTGTCAGAGCCTTCTTTAATCTCTGGAATGTATCCTTGCAATCAATGCTCCAAACAAAAGCCAAGTTCTTCTTCGTCAAACGAGTAAGCGAAGTTGAAATCTGCGCAAAGTCTTTAATGAATTCCTGTAATAACATGCCAATCCAAGGAAACTCCTTACCTCCATCACATTTTTAGGGGCCTTCCAATCTTGGACTGCAACAGCTTTAGCGGGGTTCACCACTATCCTATCCTTAGAGACTACATGTCGTAGGAACCATACTTCCTTTATCCAAAATTGACACTTAGAAAATTTAGCTATAAGTTGATGTTCTCTAAGTGTACTAAGAACCTCCTCTAAGTGTTGGGCATGTTCTTACTCGCTCCTTGAGAAGATCAGAATGTTGTCCATGAACATGACCATGAACTTGTTCAGATACTCCGTAAACACATGACTCATTAAGTACACGAAGTACGCGGGATGCATTGGTCAGCCCAAAAGGCATGAGCAACCACTCAAAGAAACTATCCGGAGTTCTAAAAGTCGTCTTTCCAATACTGTCGTCCGCCAACCTAAGCTGATGAAATCCCGTGGCTAGATCCAGTTGTAAGAAGATCGAAGTGCCCACTAGTTGGTCAAACAATTCATTAATCCTCAGAAGTGGGTACCAATTCTTCTTGGTGAGTTTATTTAATTCTCTATAGTCCACGCATAGACGAAGAGAGCCGTCTGTCCTTGTTGCAAAGATGGCTGGAGTTCCCTACTCAAAAATACTCCGTCTGATGAATCCTTTCTCCAATAACTCACCTACTTATTTGCTGAGATCCCTCCTCTCCTTAGGAGCCATGTGGCGCACTGGAAAATCGGCGGTTCTCAAATTCTCTACCAAGTAAATTCAGAAATCTATCTCTCGTATGGGAGGTAGTCCTCTAACCTCATTGAACACATCCGGGAATCCATAACTATGAAGGTTGGTCGGAGATCGTCGACGGAAGCATTAAAATAATCTAGGAAACTGAGCATAACTGGACCCCGTGGGTCGCAAGAAATTTTGAGAGTTCTACCTTGGTAAGTTAGAAGTCTAACAACTCTCCTCTCACAATCAAGAAAGGCACCATACATGGCAAGCCAATTCATCCCTATGATTAATCTGTAACCCATAAAGCCAATAACATATGCATCATATTCAAATTCGATGCCCAAAACAAAAATTCTCAAACCACTACATATCATAGATAAATGAGTTGTTCCTCCTATATGGTTCGATATTATAACAGGATAAAAAAAATACTAATATCTAGGTGCAAATTTTCTACCACAAAGTTGGATATAAACGAACGAGAAGCACTGGAATCAAAGAGAGTTCTAATAGGATTGTCTAAAAGAGAAATCAAACCTTCCATAATGACTTTCCTACCACGATTCGGTCCACCGGTCTCTAGAGAAAAAACTTGTCCTTAAGATGATTCATCCTTCTTCCCTTACCTGTTAGGGCATTGCCCTTTAAAATGCCCAACTTGACTACAAGTGAGGCAATCATTCTTTGTATTTCCACAATCTTTCACAAAGTGTCCTGAAGCCCCACATCAATGACATTTCAACTCTGTCTTGATCTGAGCTTTATCAGGCTTTCCTCCCTTTATATCTATGCCCTTCTTAGGCCACCACTTCTTTTTCTCTTTCTTGGGTTTCTCTTCCTCGGTCTTAACCTCTTTCTTCCTTTCTTTTCCATCCTCGTTCTTCAAAACCATGTCAACGAGCCTCTCGAAGGTTACTCTAATCATCACATGTGTCAGTGCTAAGTCTTGGAGCGGTTGGTTCAATCCCTTTGCGAACCTCAAGGCAATTTTATGAGGAGTGTTTACTAACTCCAATCCAAATTTTGCTAGTTGGTTGAAAATTTTGACATGTCCCTTTATAATCATGCTTCCTTGCTACAAATTCAGAAATTTATCCATTTGCATTCTTCCTCCGCTTGTAACAAGAATTTCGTCTCAAATCTGGCCTTAAATTCATCCCAAGTAGCTATCATTTGTCTGGCCTGAACCATTTCCCACCAATAGGATGCTTCGTCCTTCAGTTGCCAATCAGCCAACTAAATCGTCCTCCTATCGTCAAGCTCAAATAAGTTGAATACATTCTCCGTTTCTTTGAGCCAATTGCGTGACTCTACAAAACTCTCAGTGCTACGACGACTTGCCACCCATCGCATAGAACTCCTACAAAGATTAGAAAATTTGACTACAAGACGAGGAGGTGGAGCTACCACGGCTGTAGCTAGGGGCGGGATATTTTCTTGCACTCCAACAGGTGTCGTAGCTTCCAATATCTACAAAACCATGTAGGAATGGGAATGCTCTCGGTAAAATTAGGAACCTCGGACATGCTGAAAAAGGACGAAACAAGAATTTAGAAAGAGAATCGAAGGAATATTGTAAATGACTTGAGGGGATATGTTTTTTCAAAAAATATTTTTATTTGAAAACCCATTGCTTTAAAAACTCTTTTCAAAAACTTTTCCTCTGATCGTGTGAACTTAGGCTCTAATACCAAGTATGACACCCCACGTTCGTTAATGTCGCTCATATGAGAATACATTAAGTTTCGTGAAGCGCAATAGGTAAACAACAACTAAAATTCACAATACGGATATAAATAGGCAGCAGAAAAACTAACTTTTATTATTAAAGAAAACATCGTTTCAAACCAGTTACAACATCATATTGTTTCAAATCAAAAAAACTTCAATAAAAACCATTTGTCTTATAATCCTAAACATCAGAGTACAAAAATGTAGAACCATATCCCGTCTCAAAAGCCAGAACAAGATAAAACAAAATTAAAGTAATACATGAATTAGAAGAAGCCCAAGCAAGATAGAATCCCGAGCTCAGCTATTGTCCACTCCCACTCTGGGAACCTGAGCCGAGGAAAGGAAGAGAGAGAAAGGAAACAAAATAGGCCAGACATAAAGTTTGGCGATTTTTAGCAACAGCATATGATAAGAGGTGTCAAGACGGATAAATAATACTAGATGAGAAAGTACGGCAAAATATACCAGAACAAAGTAAATGAGATATTAAAGCAAGATAAAGATAAATTAAACTTCTCATTTATATCCCAAGAATCAAGTTACTGCACCAATTACTAATATTAACACGATTAGGTGTTATCGTAATTACCACCTATGTGATCGGCTTCCTATTACTTGAATATCATGTGCCATCCCCGGCTGTAGGGCGTATCAGTCCCTAGCCCAACAACTTATAAGACACAGACCTATTCGTCAGCGTTACAGCGTCTCAGTTTCCCCTAATCGGACCCATGCATGCTCATGAATCCTTCGGAACGTGCCCATACCTACCTCCCACCTTTGAACCTATTACAATCTAGATCAGTAAAGCATGCCTTGGCCCCTACCTAGTGCGAGTCCCTTTATGATATACCAACAGGGATACTGATTGATACGAGTTCCACAAAACTTGACATAAGCCACCCTTAGGGTTGTGCCCCCAAGTAACTAGGATTTAAGAGTCCCAAAACCTTATACAAAAAAACTAGGACCTCTTAGCTTAATAATTAACTGGTTTAACTTAGCAAGTTTAAGTTCATTAATAAGCATGGTTGTAAATGACATTTACCCTAAATGTGATTTTGTGTATAATCCTTCCCCTGAAACAAACACCTGCCCAGATGTATATATATAAATTACAGTAATCCATTTTACTTAATTTTACATCTGATATTCATACTTTCTTATATGTTATATTAATATTAGATTAAGTCCAATCCTATCAGATTATCATGTTGCATATTCTTCCTTTAATGTAGTTAACCCAAATTTACAGTCAAAGGTTCCCAATTTACAATATGCTCAATTTTTTCCATTCTACTATCATTAATGTTGGAGAATGGAGTCTTGATGACAACAACCTTATTTCAATTATCATTATTAATTGATTATAAAATATATACTAGCATCTCTGTCTAAAATATATATATACATATATATGCAGGATTTGTGTACAGGACTTAAATACTGAAGACCGTACAATTTTGGAGTTTCAAGTAATTTAGGATTTAGAAGAGATTAAAGACTCATGAGTAATCAAGTTATCAAGATATCATGATTTCAAGAAAAATATAGTAATTGAGTCTAGTTTATATGTAAGGCTCTGAATAACGTTCCAGGTTCAAATTCTTTTATCAAATTTCAAATTCTGTTTTCAAAATTCAAATTCTAATTTCAAATTATTTTCAAATGAAAAATATAGTAACATAGTCTAGTTTATATGTAAGGCTCTGAATAACGCTCCAGGTTCAAATTCTTTTTTCAAATTTCAAATTCTGTTTTCAAAATTCAAATTCTAATTTCAAATTATTTTATCTTACATATAATTTCAAACATATAAGTTTAAATTTTTTAAATATATATATATATAGTTATATAGTTTTAAACCTTTTAACTTAATAGATATGTTTATATATTATATTACTATGATTTCATACGATTTTACACTTTAGAATATTCATTTATATCACTAAGTTTTAATTCAAGAATTTCCCGAATAATATATATGTTTAAACACTTGAAAAATAGTTTTAAAAATAAATTTACTATACATATGTCGACATATATAGAAGCCTACGTCGACATACAACTGTCAGAAATTCAATTTTCAAAGGAAGTGTCTTTTCACTATTTGTAACGTTGCAACCATTCAAATGCTATAAATAGGGGATGATTTCGAATTTTTTTCATAATTCTTCTTCTCCATCTTCACCCCTCTTCATTCCACCATTAAAATATATTATCATCCTGATTTCTACACTTAAACCCTACCGATTTCTACTCAAATTATATAAAACTTCATCTCTTCTCAATCTCTATCTACTATTCTCTGAATTGAAGTGCTATTGAAGAGTTATAGGGCTGTTGTAATCATTTGGGAAGTGTTTGGGAAATGGTGTGTTCCTTGTAGCCCTGAAACCAAGGAAAGGAAATGGTGTTAACCTCATAGTCTTAAAATCAAGGGTGTTTGGAGCGGTGTTAACCTTGTAGCTGTGAAGTCAAGGGATTGTACTTCGATATTGATAATAATAAAACTCTAGGCAATCCAGGGTTGTGTGGGACTATATGTAGAAGTAATCCGAACAAGTGTAAAATCTGGTGTGTTCTTTCCTTTTCTGCATTTTATATTTATCAGTTTCTGTGTTTATATTTGATTCTGTGTCTGTGATCATCTCTGGTGTGTGTAATTTATGTAGTGGATCATTTCAGTTTAATATTTTCTTAAATTTCTCATAAACACTATTCACCCCCTCTCTAGTGTTTGTTTTTCCTTAAGATCTACATTCCATAATCCCCAACAATTGGTATCAGAGCATAGGTTTTCAAAAAGTTCATAATTTGGTTTTTAAAAATATTAAATGGCAAATTTTGAAATGATTTATAACACTAGTTTCAATTCATGCATTGCATCAATGTTGGAAGAGTGTGCATTCAATTATGATGGAAATTCAAATGATCTACTGAATTGTTGTCTAGTACAAGAAAAGATGTGTTGCACGGCTGTTGAGAATTCAAATTCTGGTGAATAAATGGTGGAAATCAAAAAGGAAAAATGGATATTGGCTATTCGAGACATATGAAGGGAAATCCAGAATTAGTGAATAATCTAGTATATGTAGATGGTGGAATGGTCAACGTTGGTGATAACTCAACAGGATATATTGTTGGCATTGAATTTGATAAAATTATAAATATAATGATGGCTACCAACAACAATGGCTACCTCCTATCAATAATCAGCACCCACCTCCACCCATTACCAACCGTTAACGTTTGCCAAGATCTTATGGCGGCGGAGGCATTCATCTCCTCCAAACCGCCACTGGCAGCGCTGTCATTCTATAACGTCCTGGATTTTTAACCGTTCAAATCAATAATGATCCTCAATGTCGACTTAAACGAATCAAAAACACATATTGTTATTGAGATTTATATAAGAAAAAGAAGTAGGAAAGAAGGAAAACAAACACAGAATATCACAGCGGAAGGACAAAATACAATATATAAATAACAGTTTATGAAGCTGTTAAAACATACATTTGATTTTATTTTACAACAATTATCAGAGTTAACTATCATAAACATACCAACATTTGCAATGGAAATAAATAATAATACGTCTATCAAGCTTCATCTTCATCTTCATAACAGTGTCTTCGATAGCTGAAAACACAGGCTGACCCGAACACAAATGAAAAGACAAAAACACTCGGATCAGAACTAAAATATTCCCATATCAGTTAAATCAAATTCATGTGGCAATATGAGTGCAATAACTTGAGAGATGTTACGGGAATTTCCATCTCGTAAGGATTCGTCAAACTAGATACTATGTAAAACAATGCGCTATTATAATAGTGTCTATGGTTAAATATAAGATACTAAAATAGCATAAGCGGGATTACCATTATTACCCTTACACCGATTATAATACCGTGGTCTATATAGATACCATAAAGTCCACAGTAACGTAGTGGCTATCAGAGGGAACTCCATAGGTACGGTACAAATCAAAGTCGTAGGGGCTCGATCGGGATAATATGACAAGGCACACGAGGAATGCCCAGAGTATGAATAAATAAGTTGCATGCCCGGACTGGCGGTAACGCATAGCCACGACTACCGCCCACCTCGAACAACACTCCCAAAATCAAGGATGCGCATCAAATCAATCAAACTGAGGGACTACAGTAATAAAGGAAGAAGTGTTGCCGATGGAGATAGCTAACCCCACCTGGTCATGGTATAGCCCTGTTTTAGTCATTTTAATTATGACCCGAAGGTTAAGGACATCTATCATCGTTCTCTTACTTCATTCCAGTAGTGTTTGCCAAACCAACCAACTTCATTCTGGATTCTCCACCACATACACAGTTGTTAAAGTGGTTTTCGGTATTGGCAGAGAGTATGACAATATCCGATCCGGGTCTCTTTAACAAACAAATGTTTACATTTTTCACAGCGGTCAGTTCTTTTACATTTCAAAGATGTTCATATTTCATATCAAAATATCATATTTTGTTAAAACTCGTTTCAATAGTCGAGATAGAATATTCATATTAAAATATCCATTTAAAACCAAACTTAAATATTGAAACAATTCTAACTTTAAAATAATTCGAATACTAAAATAGTTAAAAATATATTTAAAATAATTTAGATATATAATTGAAATAGTTTGCAAATAAATAGTTTGTAAAATAGACTTTCAGATTTAGTAAAACCTATAGTTAAAATATTAAAGTTATGCATAAAAAAATAGTTAATTAACAATATGGTTTATTTAAAATAATTAATAAAAATAAAATAGTTCTAGGGTAAAGTAGTTTATAAATAAAAATAATTATTAATAAAATAGTTTATAAGACAGTTTAAAATACTATAGTTGAAATTAGAATCGTCTCTTCAAAATTTAACCAAACAGGAAATCATATTTCAGTTTCAAATTAATTTGTCTAAATTTTGATTTCGTAATTCAAAAGGATTTGACTTCCCTTTTATATTTCAATTCAATTCAATAGTTTGATTTCAAATAATTTGATTTAATAATTCGATTCAAATAATTGAATTTAAATTATAATTCTCACTTCGAATTATTTGTCTATAAAAATCTCGAGTTCACAATTTAATTATTACTATAAATCAAGTTAATTTAAAGTAAATATCAAAGATGGATAAACAATTCAATTTCGATAAATTCAGTTCATATTCAATACAGTTTTGGCCTCAGTTATCCACATTAACAAATCCTTTAAATTTAAATTTTTAAATTTCAAAGCTCAAATTTCAAATTCAAAGAAAATCAATTAATAATATCATTTATATGGTTTTTAAACAATACTTCAAAATTCAAGGTTAAAACAATTTTTATTTAACCAACCGGTGTCCGTATATAATATTCTGTCCTATGGCAAGTAATACTTAAAAATTAATTTTAGTATTTTGGGAAAGGATATATATCATTTCAGTCCAAATCAAGGTCATAGGTATTTATCATTTCAACCTACGTTCTTAATTCATTTTAATGATTAATCCCGGGTTTATTTGATGCCCGTAACATCTAGGGTAATGGTTGGGATTAATCAACAAAAACCAATAGCATATATAAACAATGTCGATAGCAAGATGTAACAACCCGAAAATCTTGGTCAGTTTAAATTTTTTATTTTGGCAATTTTAGTGAATTGTGATTATTTAAAATGAATTATTTTAAATAAAAACGGCGAGAAATTTATTTTGAATAGAATTCGACGTATATATTATATACGTCGTCGTTAGAATATAAATAATTATATATAATTATAAAAGGAATTGAAAATGGCGCGGTAGTTCGAAAATTCGATTTAAAACTTCAAATGAACATACCGGGTGCAAAACAATCCGGATTTTAGTGAAACCAAAAATAATGGAATCTATTTGGGAATATCTTTCCAACGAATCTGAAAAATCGTGATTTCATAGCGGGAATCAAAAGATATGTCCAAATGAAAATTCTGAATAGTCGCTATGGAATTTATATAGCCCGTGAAATTGGCCATTTTGCAAACGACCTCGGAATTCGACGAAACCACTTTTGTTGGATCCGGGATGTAAAGTTATTGCTAGGTTTCAAATTTCATAATTTTTGAAGCTAGTATGTGAGCGTGGCAAAGGAAAACGTGTTTTGGTCAATTACAGTTAAATTGGATCGACCAGAAATGGGCCTTTTTGCAAACGGTCTCAGAATTCGACGAAAGTAGTTTTGTTAGGACCGTATCGTCAATACGAAGTTAGAAATAATTTTTCGGGAATTTTTAGAGTCAGTATGTGGCCCCGGTAAATTAAAATGTACGTTGAAATCAAATTTGAACGTTAAATTGATTTATATTTTAAATTTGATGAAAACTGATCGAAACGTTAGAATTGGCTTACAGGACATATCCCATTGTGCTCGGAATGGGGGTATTTAGCTAGGGGCGACATTCGTTCGGTCTCGTTTGGAGTTTGGATGAAAATTTCAATATAAAGACAAGTTAGAAATAAAATAATATTTAATATTTAATATAAAAGCCTCTTTCATTTCCAAACCCTAGGCCACTTTAACTTCCGCCGTCAGTTCGATTTCAAGGGCCAAAAAGGGGCCAATTTTAATTCTCCAAAATTATCCGATGCCGATTTATAATTTCAGAAATTTCCAAATCAAAAATGAAAGAGGATTTAAGCAACTTCGAAAGCATATTGGTTTGATCAACTTTAGTGTCCTGAATCGTTCGATACTGCGCCTCAAACAGGCCGTGTTCGTGCCCAATTTGCGAGGTCCAGGGGAGGTCGAGTGGGCCAGGTCTTTGGCCGAGGGAAGACGAGCCAGAGGCGGAGGTGGCGGCGCCGCCTGATGGTCAGTCGGCTGCTCCAATCAACAGGCGATGGTGGGTTTCTGGTGCGAGCTTGTTTCGATGGGGTTTAATTTTTGTCGGTCTAGATAATTAACAAAAGGAGAAAGGTGGTTTCTTTTGTATATATATATATATATATATTTCACATTCATTCACATTGTTAATTGTCCTGAGTATATATATAACCTTGTTTTGAAAAACAAATTTGACATTGTTTGAAACAAATAATAAAATTAGTTTTAAAAATAATAGTATTAATATATATGTATAAACAGTATTTTAAAACTGGTTTTAAAATGTAGAAAAAGCTAAATTTTTGCATAGATATCATTATATGAAAAAGCTGAATTTTTGTGTATATATCATTATATAAAGAAGTAGTTTTTAATATGAATATAACACTGTTTAAAAAGGTTGTTTATATAAACATATAACATGACTAAAAATGTGTTTTCGAAATGAAAATGTACCTTGTTTTTGAAAGGTACGAACTAGAATTTGATTTTACTATATTGAATAGCGAAGTAAAAATTCGATTTTTATATATTGAATAGCGAAGTAAAAATTCGATTTTACTATATTGAATAGCGAAGTAAAAATTCGATTTTTATATATTGAATAACGAAGTAAAAATGTGATTTTTATATATGTAGAGAATACGGGCAACGAAGATGACAAAAAGGCGAGAACGACGAAGATTTCTATAAAGGAAGTGTCGTGGAGTTAGGATAGCTTTTGGTGAGAACATCTCACTCTTCAATTTCTTTTTTTTAGTTATATATATACTAGGATGCAGACGGTGTTTAGTAGCACCCGACACCCGTCATCCACAGACCATGGATGGCTTGTTTGTTAAATTGTTTGGATGTGTAGTTGGTTAGTTTATTTGGTTTGAATTGAATTGTTTGGTGAAATGAATGGATTTGATTGATGTGTGAATGGCGTGGGCCTTCACTAGACTGGGGATAAGGCTAGGCCTTGTCCCGTTTCTAGTATCGTGCCGTTATGCCGCCGAAATTTTCTAAAATATGTTAGAAAAATAAAAATATCATTTTATTGAATAAATGAACCGAATAGAATATTCATAGTTTGAATAAAATATTTTGATCGTTAAAAATATAATTTTTAACGTGGAAGCGAATAAAATAAAATATTCATTTGCAAACCGGACGGTTTGTTTATGTACACCTATTTGAAGGACATTGATTGGGTCGATAAATTTTACACATCGCCCAACTGCACAAATAAAATCTGTGTTTGATTGTTTGAAACCCCACATGGGTGTTGGGATGAAATTTGAAGTTCACTCATCCTGATTGATTAAATATGTCGGTCGATGGATCGACAGGCTGTTATAAGCGTTAGATATCTATATTTGATGCCTATACAGTGTAGTGCACTTTAGATGATGGTTGATTATTTATCGTTGCTATTATATACATTTGTTGTATGGAATCCATATAATTAACTTTATATGGTAATTGATTGGGCCTCATTCCAATCGGAAAAATGAAGAATATTATAAAAATAAATGTTACACAAACACAACATACGCCTCATTCCAATTCATTAGTTACTAACCGTAAATCAGTAAGAGAGCAATTCCCCAAATATTAACCCCGAAGGCCGAAACCAACATCAGATCAATATCCAGGAAACCATTCTTCTTAATTAACCTTCAGCTAGTTTCTAAATTTCAATTCTTAGGGAAAGGTTCCCATTAATTTTATCCAAGATAAATTCTTTAAACTTTATCCTTTAGTCTTCCTTTGGATGTCATTTCAAACCAAATTATGGTTTTCCAAACTAGTCGAGATTAGCGAACCATACCGAAGTAATTATTTAATTTATTTCCCAATCCCAACCTATTCATCCCATGAAGCAAAACTGGTAATACTCCATATTTAACATCACAGTGTTCGGTAAAATTAATTACCATTTCACGTTCAAATCTGATTAAAGATTTAACTATCGCTTTGGAGCAAAACTGGTGATACTCCATTCTTGCTTATTTTCTAAAGTTGATAATTTAAATTATCAATTTAATTGAAGATTCATCAAAACTCTTTTTACTGGGTTAAAGAACTTGTGTCATTTAAAACACAGTTCACGATAAACCCAAATCACATTCTATTTATTATTGGGTTAAAGAACTTGTGTTATTTAAAACACAGTTCACGATAAACCCATGAATCAATTCTGTTTTAAACCCATTTCAAATTCAATTTATTTATTTAAAAATAAATGGGTTTTAATCTCAGTTCAAAACTAGTTCATTTCGATAAAAATCTATTTTTATCTTTTGAAATATGGGGTTTTTCATCTCAATTTTTCCCAAATCATTTATTATGATTTTACACAAATTATTACTATTTTTAATAATTTTATCAAGGCCCGTACAGTCGGTTTCCATCAACGGCCATCGAACTGCACTTACAGCGACCTTTTTCAAATTTTATTTGGACGTATCTCCAAATCCAACCGTTAGATTTCAAATTTCTAATATTCTTAGAAAGCTCTTTTCGATACGAACCCAACGGTTCCGGTTTTAGGAGAATCCGACGGTCAGATCTCCCGTAATATCCGTTCGAAGTTAATGGTCGAAATTGGCGAACTGACGCGGCGCGGCGCGTTCTATTCAGGCCATTATATTATATATATATAATATATATAATATATATTTCGTCGATTACTATTTAAAACGAATTTTATAAATAGTTTTGAATTCGTTTCAAAAACAATTTCAACCTTTATTTCAAATTCAAATCGAAATTGAATTTTCTATTATAAATCCTTTTTACTTTCATTTCTATTTGATTTCAATTCAAATCGATTTCAATTCGTTTTCAATTGAATTCAATTCAATTCAAATTCGTTTTCTATTCCATTCAATTCGAATTCGTTTTCTATTCAATTCAATTCGAATTCGTTTTCTATTCAATTCAATTCGAATTCGTTTTCCTATTCAATTCAAATTCAATTCTTTCTCTATTCAATTCAAATTCAATTCATTCTCTAATCAAATCAAATTCGTTATATATTCAATTGAAATCAAATTCGTTATATATTCAATTGAAATCAAATTCGTTATATATTCAATTCGAATTCATTTTCTTTTCAATTCGATTCAAATTTTATTTCAAAATATTCGATTTCGAAATCACTTTTCAATATTCATTTTAAAATGAATAAAATCGATATAAATATCGTTCACGTCAAAATGGCGTCAATCTAATCAACACGGCTTCATATATTTCTATTTTTAAATATTCTATTTCAAATATTTCTATTTCAAAATATTTCTATTTCAAATATTTCTATTATCAAAATATTTCGTTCAACACATGACTAATCTCAACGGATGAGTACTGTCAACACATGAACCTTTATTTTATATTGATAAAGATGTAAATTTTATTATTAAAATATTTCGTTCAACACATGACTAATCTCAACGGATGAGTACGGTCAACACATGAACCTTTATTTTATATTGATAAAGATGTAAATTTTATTATTAAAATATTTCGTTCAACACATGACTAATCTCAACGGATGAGTACGGTCAACACATGAACCTTTATTTTATATTGATAAAGATGTAAATTTTATTATTAAAATATTTCGTTCAACACATGACTAATCTCAACGGATGAGTACGGTCAACACATGAACCTTTATTTTATAATATTCTTTATTTTTCCGATTGGAATGAGGCCCAATCAATTACCATATAAAGTTAATTATATGGATTCCATACAACAAATGTATATAATAGCAACGATAAATAATCAACCATCATCTAAAGTGCACTACACTGTATAGGCATCAAATATAGATATCTAACGCTTATAACAGCCTGTCGATCCATCGACCGACATATTTAATCAATCAGGATGAGTGAACTTCAAATTTCATCCCAACACCCGTGTGGGGTTTCAAACAATCAAACACAGATTTTATTTGTGCAGTTGGGCGATGTGTAAAATTTATCGACCCAATCAATGTCCTTCAAATAGGTGTACATAAACAAACCGTCCGGTTTGCAAATGAATATTTTATTTTATTCGCTTCCACGTTAAAAATTATATTTTTAACGATCAAAATATTTTATTCAAACTATGAATATTCTATTCGGTTCATTTATTCAATAAAATAATATTTTTATTTTTCTAACATATTTTAGAAAATTTCGGCGGCATAACGACACGATACTAGAAACGAGACAAGGCCTAACCTTATCCCCGGTCTAGTGAAGGCCCACGCCATTCACACATCAATCAAATCCATTCATTTCACCAAACAATTCAATTCAAACCAAATAAACTAACCAACTACACATCCAAACAATTTAACAAACAAGCCATCCATGGTCTGTGGATGACGGGTGTCGGGTGCTACTAAACACCGTCTGCATCCTAGTATATATATATGACTTAAAAAAAAGAAATTGAAGAGTGAGAAGTTCTCATCAAAAGCTATCCTAACTCCACGACACTTCCTTTACAGAAATCTTCGTCGTTCTCGCCTTTTTGTCATCTTCGTTGCCCGTATTCTCTACATATATAAAAATCACATTTTTACTTCGTTATTCAATATATAAAAATCGAATTTTTACTTCGCTATTCAATATAGTAAAAACGAATTTTTACTTCGCTATTCAATATATAAAAATCGAATTTTTACTTCGCTATTCAATATATAAAAATCGAAATTTTACTTTGCTATTCAATATATAAAAATCGAATTTTTACTTCGCTATTCAATATAGTAAAATCGAATTCTAGTTCGTACCTTTCAAAAACAAGGTACATTTTCATTTCGAAAACACATTTTTAGTCGTGTTATATGTTTATATGAACCACCTTTTTAAACAGTGTTATATTCATATTAAAAACTACTTCTTTATATAATGATATATACACAAAAATTCAGCTTTTTCATATAATGATATCTATGCAAAAATTTAGCTTTTTCTACATTTTAAAACCAGATTTAAAATACTGTTTATACATATATATTAATACTATTATTTTTAAAACTAATTTTATTATTTGCTTCAAACAATGTCAAATTTGTTTTTCAAAACAAGGTTATATATACTCAGGACAATTAACAATGTGAATGAATGTGAAATATATATATATATATATATATATATATATATATACAAAAGAAACCACCTTTCTCCTTTTGTTAATTATCTGGACCGACAAAAATTAAACCCCGTCGAAACAAGCTCGCACCAGAAACCCACCATCGCCTGTTGATTGGAGCAGCCGACTAACTATCAGGCGGCGCCGCCAACTCCGCCTCTGGCTCGTCTTCCCTCGGCCACAGACCTGGCCCACTTGACCTCCCCCGGACCTCGCAAATTGGGCACGAACACGGCCTGTTTGAGGCGCAGTATCGAACGATTCAGGACAATAAAGTTGATCAAACCAATATGCTTTCGAAGCTGCTTAAATCCTCTTTCATTTTCGATTTGGAAATTTCTGAAATTATAAATCAGCATCGGATAATTTTGGAGAATTAAAATTGGCCCCTTTTTGGCCCTTGAAATCGAACTGACGGCGGAAGTTAAAGTGGCCTAGGGTTTGGAAATGAAAGAGGCTTTTATATTAAATATTAAATATTATTTTATTTCTAACTTGTCTTTATATTGAAATTTTCATCCAAACTCCAAACGAGACCGAACGAATGTCGCCCCTAGCTAAATACCCCCATTCCGAACACAATGGGATATGTCCTGTAAGCCAATTCTAACGTTTCGATCAGTTTTCATCAAATTTAAAATATAAATCAATTTAACGTTCAAATTTGATTTCAACGTACATTTTAATTTACCGGGGCCACATACTGACTCTAAAAATTCCCGAAAAATTATTTCTAACTTCGTATTGACGATACGGTCCTAACAAAACTACTTTCGTCGAATTCTGAGACCGTTTGCAAAAAGGCCCATTTATGGTCGATCCAATTTAACTTTAATTGACGAAAACACGTTTTCCTTTGCCACGCTCACATACTAGCTTCAAAAATTATGAAGTTTGAAACCTAGCAATAACTTTACATCCCAGATCCAACAAAAGTGGTTTCGTCGAATTCCGAGGTCGTTTGCAAAATGGCCAATTTCACGGGCTATATAAATTCCATAGCGACTATTCAGAATTTTCATTTGGACATATCTTTTGATTCCCACTATGAAATCTCGATTTTTCAGATTCGTTGGAAAGATATTCCCAAATAGATTCCATTATTTTTGGTTTCACTAAAATCCGGATTGTTTTGCACCCGGTATGTTCATTTGAAGTTTGAAATCGAATTTTCGAACTACCGCGCCATTTTCAATTCCTTTTATAATTATATATAATTATTTATATTCTAACGACGACGTATATAATATATACGTCGAATTCTATTCAAAATAAATTTCTTGCCGTTTTTATTTAAAATAATTCATTTTCAATAATCACAATTCACTAAAATTGCCAAAATAAAAATTTTAAACTGGCCCAGATTTTCGGGTTGTTACAATCTCCCCCACTTAAAACTTTTCGTCCCAGAAAAGGAACAAAGTCGAAAGTGGTTTGATTAATCAGCTCTACTTTCGATCTGGCTTCCATTCTCCAACTTTTCAGTTTCTGAGAATTTTCAAATTTTCAAAAATTTGGCTAACACCCGGAATTTTCGAAAAATTTCGCCATAACCTCCCCTGCACCGGGAGCCACGGGAAAATCCCGAAATTTCCATATATGCCTTCTGATCTCAAAAAGAAAAAGCCAAGCGGCTAGCCAATAGGCTCATAAAATCATCATCACCCAAACAAAACAGTAAATTATGATAAACATGTACCTATTTGTCAGGCAAACAAATTTTATTCTCTGCTCTAGCCTCCTTGCTATGACCTGTTCAATGTAAGTACATGTATATGCAAGCAAATGCGACTAATTTTCAATGCAAGTCAATATTTGATCAAATTGGCTATATAATACAAATTTTAATAATTCAACCAATAATCAACAACACAACCATCAATCAATTAGTTGATTAGATTTTGAAATTCATAACTTTGATACATAGTCAAAATCAGATTTTTGATGCCAAATCACAACAATAAGCCCTATCTAATTTTGGTTCTCACACCAGTCAATAGGAAATATATAGAAATCTCACTTTCGTCACTCGAACATTAATACTGATGATGCGATCGCTATCATCAGAATTATCCCCGAACGACTACAGTGCAATTCTATATCTATCCAGTATATTAAAACTTCAAATACACGCGGATCAGACGTATACGCAAAGTCTATATATACTGGACTGTCCAAATTCAAACATAATAAATAACCAAATACGGATAATTGATTTAAATTTTCAAAACAAAAATTCGTTTTCATTTCAAAAATATACTCTTCACACTCGTTCTAGGATACTACTGATCCCATCTCTAACGAGTCATTCTCATTGGATATTACTAATCCAATTTCTGATGAATTCTTTCGTATGGTTCTAATGTGTCTTGTTCTCTGAGCTTTGTAAACCAAAGCTCTGATATCAACTGTGAAAACCCATAACTTCCCCGGTTGGGAAAGTGCGGATAGTTCGAGAACAAGCCACAACAGAACACATACAGAAGAACATTTCATAGTATATTACAACAATGCATCAGATTACAAGAATATACAAGGTATAAATGAATATTACACAGAAATATCAGAGATTTAAATTACATTTAAATACATAGCAGCGGAAAATAATACAATACACAACTAGAAGAGATATACGGATACAAAGCTTTCCGGATATCATCCCAGCTGTAAACCAGGATCCTGTGAATATAAATCTGCAAAACCGAAACTACTAGCTGCCCGTGTCGAAAATAGGGGCACCCAGAGATTAGGTTAAAACAATAAACTCCAGGTCAGTCATGTGACTGGTGTGAGAACTAAAACAGTTATTAATCTTTATTTTTAAAGTTAGGTAAATCAAGGGACCACGCCGTATAACATGGAACGGGTTTCCTCCCAAGAACACCAGTGCATAAAACAACAACGCAATGCTAAATAAAGAAAAATGAAGCTATTATAAGACCCAGGTCCCATCACACAATGCAACGCAAGCCGGAGGATAGGGTTTTTACCTTATAATAGCCAAGAATGCTTGATACGTTTAAAACAAATCATTTGATACTATTATAAGTGCATATTGTATAAAATATCTTCAAATCATAAGTATCAATCATAGACGGCATGGGTACCATATATCATGTCGCCATACTAGTTCTACAATTAAAACCGCAGTACACGTATTGGAAATTGGATTTCCATCATGGCGGCTCCTGATTCGAAAGATCGATCGCATAATGCAATTCACCACGGCTTACGTCCCAACAAGAGAAAACACCGTCTGCACATTCGCACATTTGGGACCAGAGTATCACCGCGGCTTACGTCCCAGCGAGAGAAAACACCGCTTACTCTATATATCCCTGAGCACTAAGCTCATCTCGGTCGACCGAATCCACGACACCACTAAGGTGCCCATCCTCTAAAAAGCATACTGATCAAACCACCAGTTTACCACCATACCGGGGTGTGAGGCTCGCGAATCAACGCTATACACAAAGCCATGCTATATTAAAGCTTCGCTTTGATCATCATCCACCAAACTTTGCTTTTCAACAAAAGTCTGGATCACTGCATCTCAGCATGCCACACTATCAATCCATATCATACCACTGATTTCTGCCAATATATAACCTCTGAGCTCGTATGTCTCAGAGAAGGGCGTTAAGCAAGAGAATAAATTCTCCACGTTATTTAACCCGATAATAAATAGAATGTGATTTGGGTTTATCGTGAACTGTGTTTTAAATGATACAAGTTCTTTAACCCAGTAAAAAGAGTTTTGATGAATCTTCAATTAAATTGATAATTTAAATTATCAACTTTAGAAAATAAGCGAGAATGGAGTATCACCAGTTTTGCTCCAAAGCGATAGTTAAATCTTTAATCAGATTTGAACGTGAAATGGTAATTAATTTTACCGAACACTGTGATGTTAAATATTGAGTATTACCAGTTTTGCTTCATGGGATGAATAGGTTGGGATTGGGAAATAAATTAAATAATTACTTCGTTATGGTTCGCTAATCTCGACTAGTTTGGAAAACCATAATTTGGTTTGAAATGACATCCAAAGGAAGATTAAAGGATAAAGTTTAAAGAATTTATCTTGGATAAAATTAATGGGAACCTTTCTCTAAGAATTGAAATTTAGAAACTAGCTGAAGGTTAATTAAGAAGAATGGTTTCCTGGATATTGATCTGATGTTGGTTTCGGCCTTCGGGGTTAATATTTAGGGAATTGCTCTCTTACTGATTTACGGTTAGTAACTAATGAATTGGAATGAGGCGTATGTTGTGTTTGTGTAACATTTATTTTTAATATACGCGGGTTGTTCGGAAAGGCCGGGTTTATACCCATTCTGAATAACCGATTCGATGATATGTCGAAGATGAAGACGGTGGTTGAAGACCGGAAGTCTTCACATCGTTTGGATAATTACTGACGATCCTGATTGGGCTGTACACCCAAGAGGATGGAAATAGTTGGTGTCGTCCAGACGTACTTGGAGATGGATGGATATGCGAGGAAAGTGCCTCCGGTTTCGTTCAGACCTAGAACGGACTTGTAAATGGATGGTGTATCTGACATTGTATTCCTTTATATTGTATTCGTTGATCTCTGCTAAATATATATCTATTTGGCGGCGGAGAATTTATTCTCTTGCTCAACGCCCTTCTCTGAGACATACGAGCTCAGAGGTTATATATTGGCAGAAATCAGTGGTACGATATGGATTGATAGTGTGGCATGCTGAGATGCAGTGATCCAGACTTTTGTTGAAAAGCAAAGTTTGGTGGATGATGATCAAAGCGCAGCTTTAATATAGCATGGCTTTGTGTATAGCGTTGATTCGCGAGCCTCACACCCCGGTATGGTGGTAAACTGGTGGTTTGATCAGTATGCTTTTTAGAGGATGGGCACCTTAGTGGTGTCGTGGATTCGGTCGACCGAGATGAGCTTAGTGCTCAGGGATATATAGAGTAAGCGGTGTTTTCTCTCGCTGGGACGTAAGCCGCGGTGATACTTTGGTCCCAAATGTGCGGATGTGCAGATGGTGTTTTCTCTTGTTGGGACGTAAGCCGTGGTGAATTGCATTACGCGATCGATCTTTCGAATCAGGAGCCACCATGATGGAAATCCAATTTCCAATACGTGTATTGCGGTTTTAATTGTAGAACTAGTATGGCGACATGATATATGGTACCCATGCCGTCTATGATTGATACTTATGATTTGAAGATATTTTATACAATATGCACTTATAATAGTATCAAATGATTTGTTTTAAACGTATCAAGCATTCTTGGCTATTATAAGGTAAAAACCCTATCCTCCGGCTTGCGTTGCATTGTGTGATGGGACCTGGGTCTTATAATAGCTTCATTTTTCTTTATTTAGCATTGCGTTGTTGTTTTATGCACTGGTGTTCTTGGGAGGAAACCCGTTCCATGTTATACGGCGTGGTCCCTTGATTTACCTAACTTTAAAAATAAAGATTAATAACTGTTTTAGTTCTCACACCAGTCACATGACTGACCTGGAGTTTATTGTTTTAACCTAATCTCTGGGTGCCCCTATTTTCGACACGGGCAGCTAGTAGTTTCGGATTTGCAGATTTATATTCACAGGATCCTGGTTTACAGCTGGGATGATATCCGGAAAGCTTTGTATCCGTATATCTCTTCTAGTTGTGTATTGTATTATTTTCCGCTGCTATGTATTTAAATGTAATTTAAATCTCTGATATTTCTGTGTAATATTCATTTATACCTTGTATATTCTTGTAATCTGATGCATTGTTGTAATATACTATGAAATGTTCTTCTGTATGTGTTCTGTTGTGGCTTGTTCTCGAACTATCCGCACTTTACCAACCGGGGAAGTTACGGGTTTTCACACAAGATGAATTACATATCAATACATTAAATATATAAATTGAAGGCATCCATCAAAATCAACACATCTAAACAGTTCAATATAATGTCTGATACTAGTCATCAGGTATGAGGTTTTTAAACTAGAAATTAAATTCTAATTGTACAATTTATAACAACGATTAAACTAAATTATACTGTCTATGTTGATTAACACAAATAAGCAGTTTAAACAAACAAACAACAAACAATACAATCATATCATAAATTTAATTTAACTTACAATCGAATATTTTAGTAAGGTGTGAGTTGGTTTAATCACTCACCATTGGTTTAGAACGCAGTTGAAATCCAAATTTTAGCTCAAAAACCAACAGTCTCAGAATCAATCCAAATCTATAGAATCGCCGAAGAGATCGATGATACGATTCCAACGGATCCAACCGTACGTCATTCTGAATTCGTATGGAAAAGTTAAGCATGTTTAAACGTTTACAATTCAAATTAAAATAAAACAATATAAACCGACTTCTCATCCAATACCTTGCTGACACGTCACCCCTACCCTACTCCCTCTTCTTCTCGCATTTACGTTTCCAGGTCGAGAAAAACAACCCATCTCATTCGTTAAATCTTCAACCACGACCCTCCCATTTGTCCACCAGAATCCGATCGGAGACCCTCACGTGTTCGCCATCGTCGACTCCTCATGCGCCCAGACCGCCGATGAACTCGGTCAACCCCAGTGCTCCCAATAGCCATGAAACTGACGCACGAACATGACTCAAATACTCCTCCTCCGCTTCGCTAGATCTAATCATGACCGTTGAATTCAATGATCACGAAGTGCTTTATAATTCTCGCTTTGGATGATTGACGAATCGATTCACGGATTGGAAGATATTGAGATTCAAAGTTTTGAAGAATTCGTGGCCATCAAAATGAAAATAGCGGCTGATGTAAACTATGGTTTCCGAATGAATATTTTAATATTATTTTCAGTCAAAAGGTGTTTATATAGTTTTCAGACCAAGAAGGTTCCAAATAGGTTGAATAAAAGGTCAACTTAGGGGTTTTGATGCATTCCAAACGCGAATGAAATAGGTTAGGAGACCTAATTTTAAAGTCCACAGCATGTTCATTAAATGACATAATATTTTAAAATAAACAATCCACAAATTTCAACGTGTTTTAAATCCTCACGGACAAACCGTAACTACAAACGCTACGAAATTTTAAACCGTACCATAATTTATTTGTAATAAACCGGAAATTCTGAACCAGTTTAAAAATTTTATTTTGGCAATTTTAGCGAATTTTCTATATTTAAAATAGATTATTTTAAATAATATCGACGAGAAATTTATTTTGAATAGAATTCGACGTATATATTATATACGTCGTCGTTAGAATATAAATATTTATATATAATTATAAATAGAATTGAAAATGGCGCGGTAGTTCGATAATTCGATTTCAAACTTCAATTGAACGTACCGGGTGCAAAACAATCCGTATTTTAGTGAAACCAAAAACATTAGGATCTAATTGGGAATATCTTTCCAACGAATCCGAAAAATCGAAATTTCATAGCGGGAATCAAAAGATATGTCCAGTTGAAAATTCTGAATAGTCGCTATGGAATTCAGGCCCTTAAAAATGGGAATTTTGCAAACGACCTCGGATATCGACGAAACCACTTTTGTTGGGTCCGTGATGTCAAATTATTGCTAGGTTTCAAATTTCATAATTTTTTGAATCAATATGTGAGCGTGGCAAAGGAAAACGCGTTTGACCAGTTTCAGTTGATTTTAATCGACTGGAAAATGGCCATTTTTCCAACGGTCTCGGAATTCGACGAAACTAGTTTTGTTAGGACCGTATCACCAATACGAGGCTAGAAAATATTTTTCTGCAATTTTTAGAATTCGTATGTGACCCCAGTAAATTGAAATGCGCGTTCAAATTCAATATATAGAGTTATATGTTGATTTTAACGGAAACTGATCGAAATGATCGAATCAGCTTACGATACATATCCCATTGTGTTCGGAATGGGGGTGAAATGCTATGGACGACAGGCGGTGGGCCTCGTTTCGAGGTCGTATGTAGAAGTCAACTTTTTGCAAAATAAAATAATTAAATAAATTAAAAATTTAAAACCCTCCCTTCTCTCTATATTTCGTTGCCCCCCTTCACGTTTCATATCAGAAAAAAAAAAGAGAAATCAGAAGGGGGGATCGCGACCTCGTCGCCCCCCCCCCCCCCCCCCAGAAAATCGCCGCCGCCACCCTGCGGTTCGCCGCCCCTTCCACTTCTTCTCCTCCTTTCCCCTTCGATCGGCGCCACCTTCGAACCCACCTCCCCCCTCTTCGATGTGTCGCAGACCCCCCCCCATCGGAAATCGAAGCCACCACCGCCCTGTCAGACGCCGAGCCCCCCCTAAACCACCTGCGCCGTCTTTCTCCCTCCCTTGGCTAGCCAATCTCGATCCCGGCGCCTCCTAGCCCCATTTCCGACTGTGAGTCCTCTATTTAATTTCAGTTTGCTTATTTAAAGTATTATTTAAAACTAGTGTTTTCATTTATATAGTATATGAGAAGGTAGGGGTGTAAAGAAATGATTTTTGTAATAAAGGTATGATTTTTCTTAGTTTAGAGATACGATTTTATTAGTATAAAAAGATTACATTTTTAGTAATGTAAAGACAAGATGTTTAAAATAGAAGAGATTAGTTTTTTTAAAATAGAAAAGTTAGAATTTTTAAAATGGAAAAGATTTGATTTTTCTATATGAAAAGACCATATTTTTATAAGTGAAAGGCGGGGTTTTTGTTATAGAAAAGAACGGATTTTTATAAGTAGAAAGATTGAATTTTTACAGTTTGAAATGAATATAAAAATATAATCTTTATATTTAAAAAGGCGAAATCTTTATATTTGAAAAGGCGAAATCTTTATATTTGAAAAGGCGAAATCTTTATAGTTGAAAAGGCGAGATCTTTATACAGAGAATAGCGAGGTAAAAATAGAATTTTTATCTATATAGTAGCGGTGTGAAAATGGAATTTTGATCCATATAGCGAGGTAATAAAAATTCGATTTTTATATATTGAATAGTATAGTAAAAATTTGATTTTTATATATTGAATAGTATAATTAAAATTCGATTTTTATATATTGAATAGTATAATAAAAATTCGATTTTTATATATTGAATAGCATAATAAAAATTTGATTTTTATATATTGAATAGTATAATAAAAATTTGATTTTTATATATTGAATAGTATAATAAAAATTTGATTTTTATATATTGAATAGTATAATAAAAATTCGATTTTTATATATTGAATAGTATAGTAAAAATTCGATTTTTATATATTGAATAGCGAGGTAAAAATTCGATTTTTATATATTGAATAGCATAATAAAAATTCGATTTTTATATATTGAATAGTATAATAAAATTTTGATTTTTATATATTGAATAGTATAATAAAAATTTGATTTTTATATATTGAATAGCATAATAAAACTTCGATTTTTATATATTGAATAGCGAGGTAAAAATTCGATTTTTATATATCGAATAGCATAATAAAAATTCGATTTTTATATATTGAATAGCGAGGTAAAAATTCGATTTTTATATATTGAATAGCGAAGTAAAAATTCGATTTTTACATATGTAGTGGCTACAGCAACGAAGATGACAAGAATGCGATAACGATGAAGATTTCTATCAAAGAAGAGTCAAGATGATTGGATAGCTATCGGTGAGAACTTCTCACTTTAAATTTCTTTTTCTAGTTATATATATATATACTAGGATGCAGACGGTGTTTAGTAGCACCCGACACAATCGTCCACAGACCATGGACTTGTTTGTTTGGTTGTGTAGTTGGTTAGATTAATTGGTTTGAATTGAATTGTTTGGTGAAATGGAATGGATTTGATTGATGTGTGAATGGCGTGGCCTTCACTAGACCGGGGATAAGGCTAGGCCTTGTCCCGTTTCTAGTATCGTGCCGTTATGCCGCCGAAATTTTCTAAAATATGTTAGAAAAATAAAAATATCAGTTTTATTGTGTAAATGAACTGAATAGAAATTCATATGTTAAAATAAAATGTTTTATCGTTAAAAATATAATTTTTAACGTGAAGTGAATAAAATAAAATATTCATTTACAAACCGGACGGTTTGTTTATGTACACCTATTTGAAGGACATTGATTGGGACGATAAATTTTACACATCGCCCAACTGCACAAATAAAATTTGTGTTTGATTGTTTGAAACCCCACACGGGTGTTGGGATGAAATTTGAAGTTCACTCATCCTGGTTGATTAAATATGTCGATCGATTGATTGACAGGCTGTTATAAGCGTTAGATATTTATATTTGATGCTTATACAGTGTAGTGCACTTTGGTTGATGGTTGATTATTTTTCAATGCTATTATATACGTGTGATGTATGAAAATCCATATAATTAATATTATATGGTGATTGACTGGGCCTCATTCCAATTTAGAAAATAAAGAATATTATAAAATAAAGGTTCATGTGTTGACCGTACTCATCCGTTGAGATTAGTCATGTGTTGAACGAAATATTTTAAATAATAAAATTTACATCTTTATCGATATAAAATAAAGGTTCATGTGTTGACCGTACTCATCCGTTGGGATTAGTCATGTGTTGAACGAAATATTTTAAATAATAAAATTTACATCTTTATCGATATAAAATAAAGGTTCATGTGTTGACAGTACTCATCCGATGAGATTAGTCATGTGTTGAACGAAATATTTTAAAATAGAAATATTTGAAATAGAAATATTTGAATAGGAAATATTTGAAATAGAAATATTTGAAATAGAATATTTGAAATAGAAATATTTGAAAAAGAAATATTTGAAATAGAATATTTGAAGATAGAATTATATGAAGCCGTGTTGATTAGATTGACGCCATTTTGACGTGAACAATATTTATATCGATTTTATTCATTTTAAAATGAATATTGAAAAGTGATTTTGAAATCGAATATTTTGAAATGAAATTTGAATCAAATTGAATCGAAAACGAATTTGAATTGAATCGAATAGAAAACGAATTTGAATTGAATCGAATAGAAAACGAATTTGAATTGAATCGAATAGAAAACGAATTTGAATGGAATCGAATAGAAAACGAATTTGAATTGAATCGAAAAGAAAACGAATTTGAATTGAATTGAAAAGAAAACGAACTAGAATTGAATTGAAAAGAAAACGAATTCAAACTGAATCGAATAGAAAACCAATTTGAATTGAATTGAATAGAAAACGAATTCGAATTAAAATGAATTGAAAATGAATTGAAATAGAAGAAAAATCAATTTGAAATGAATTCAAATTGAATTGAAATTTGAATTGAATAGAAATGAATTTTAAAACGAATTTATAAGGAAGAATTCAATTTTGATTTGAACTGAAATAAAAGTTGAAATTGTTTTTGAAACGAATTCAAACTATTTATAAAATTCGTTTTAAATAAGAAATCGACGAAATATATATTATATATATTATTTATATAATATAGTGGCCTGAATAGAACGCGCCGCGCCGCGGCAGTTCGTGAATTTCGACCATTGATTTCGAACGGACATTACGGGAGATCCAACCGTCGGATTCTCCTAAAACCGGAACCGTTGGGTTCGTATCGAAAAGAGCTTTCTAACGAATATTAGAAATTTGAAATCTAACGGTTGGATTTGGAGATACGTCCAAATCAAATTTGGAAAAGGTCGTTGTAAGTGCAGTTCGATGGCCATTGTTGGAAATCGACTGTACGGGCCTTGATAAAATTATTAAAAATATTAATAATTTGTGTAAAATCACAAGAAATGATTTGGGAAAAATTGGGATGAAAAACTCCATATTTGAAAAGATAAAAATAGATTTTTATCGAAATGAACTAGTTTTGAACTAAAATTAAAACCTATTTATTTTTAAATAAATTAAACGGAACTGAATTAGAATTGATTTGTGGGTTTATCGTGAACAGTGTTTTAAATAACACTAGTTCTTTAACCCGATAATAAATAGGATATGATTTGGGTTTATTGTGAACTGTGTTTTAAATGACATTAGTTCTTTAACCCAGTAAAAGGAGTTTTAATGAATCTGAAATTAGATTGAAACGTGAATTGATAATCTAAATTATCAATTTTGGCAAATAAGCGAGAATGGAGTATTACCAGTTTTGCTCCAAAGCGATAGTTAAATCTTTAATTAGATTTGAACGTGAAATGGTAATTAATTTTACCGATAACACCGTGGTGTTAGATATGGAGTATTACCAGTTTTGCTTCATGGGATGAATAGGTTGGGATTGGGAAATAAAATAAATAATTACTTCGGAGTGGTTCGCTAATCTCGACTAGTTTGGAAAACCATAATTCGGTTTGAAACGACATCCAAAGGAAGATTAAAGGATAAATTTTAAATAATTTATCTTGGATAAAATTAATGGGAACTTTTCCTAAGAATGTGATTTCGTGAATAAAAGGATATTCTGCATTGGAATGAGGCGTATGTTGTGTTTGTGTAACATTTGTTTTTAATATACGCGGGTTGTTCGGAAAGTCCGGGTTTATACCCATTCTGAATAACCGATTCGACGATAAGTCGAAGATGAAGACGGTGGTCGAAGACCAGAAGTCTTCACATCGTTTGGGTAATTACTAACGATCCTGATTGGGCTGTACACCTAAGAGGATGGAAATAGTTGGTGGTCGTCCAGACGTACTTGGAGATGGATGGATATGCAAGGAAAGTGCCTCCGGTTTCGTTCAGACCCAGAACGAACTTGTAAATGGATTGTGTGTCTGACATTGGATTTTATTCTGTGTTGATTGATTTCTGTTAAATATATATCTGTTTGGCGGCGGAGAATTTATTCTCTTGCTTAACGCCCTTCTCTAAGACGTACGAGCTTAGAGGTTATATATCGATAGACATCAATCGCATGGCATGAATTTCCTGTGTGGCATGTTGAGTTGCATAGATCAAGGCTTCTGTTGAAAAGCAAAGTCTTTTGGTTGATGATCAAAGCACGACCTACGTGGCAGCTTTGTGTATAATGTGGATTCGCGAGCCTCACACCTCGGTATGAGTCAAAAACGGGATACAGACCGCTGGGAGAGCACGACGTTTCTTTCTAGCTTAGGTGGTGTCAGTGACTTACCAGCCCTGACATTTATATACTTTTCACCTTTGTGGTTGTTGGAATGAGGCGCCTCGATATTAGGTCTGTAAGGACCGGGAAACGTGTGTTCAGGAATTGCCAATCCTCTAACGTAAGTGAGGACCGGCCCAGCCACATCCGGGGTTGCCCAGAGTGTGTAGTCCCGAGGCATTTGCTAGAGTGTCTCGAAGCGGAGAGGAGCTTGCCCCTTGCCTCGACTCATGACGGAAATCCAATTTCCAATAAGAGATATTTCGGCTTTATTTGTAGAGCCTAATATGGCGACATAGTAGCATGGGATGCTATGTCGTCTATGATTTATATTTATGATTGAAATTGTTTTGACACTATACACTTATTATAGTATCAAATGATTTGTTTTAAACGTACCAAGCATGTTTGGCTATTATAAGGGAAAACCCTATCCTCCGGCTTGCGTTGCATTGTGTGATGGGACCTGGGTCTTATAATAGCTTCATTTTTCGAAAAAGCATTGCGCTGTTTATTCTATGCACTGGTATTCTTGGGAGGAAACCCGTTCCGTGTTATACGGCGTGGTCCCTTGAATTACTCTCTTTTAAAGTAAAGCTTTAAATAACTATTTTAGTTCTCACACCAGTCACATGACTGACCTGGAGTTTATTGTTTTAACCTAAACTCTGGGTGCCCCTATTTCCGCACGGGCAGCTAGTAGTTTTGGTTTTGCAGATGTATATTCACAGGATCCTGGTTTACAGCTGGAATGATATCCGGAAAACTCTGTATCCGTATATCACCTTCAGTTGTGCTTTGTATTATTTTTCCGCTGCTATGTAATTTATTGTAATCTCTGATATTTATCGAATGTAATTTATTCTTTTATACTCTGTATATTCTTGTATCTGATGGAATTGTTGTAATAGCAATGAAATGTACTTCCGTCTGCGTTCTATTTTGTCCTGTTCTCAACGATCAGGGGTTTCGAACGGTCTAGATCGGTTTAACGACTGATTCAGATCGAGCGAAATTCCAGGCCGTCACATTTGGTATCAGAGCTTTGGTTTACAGAGCTCGAGAACAAGACACATTAGAACCATACGAAAGAATTCATCAGATATTGGATTAGTAATATCCAATTAGAATGACTCGTTAGAGATAGGATCAGTAGTATCCTAGAACGAGTGTGAAGAGTATATTTTTCAAATTAAAACAATTTTGTTTTGAAATTTAAATCGTTTTACATGTATTTGAATATTTATTTATTTTGAATATGGACAATCCACTATATAAAGATTTTGCATATACGCGTCATGAATGTATATTCGAATTTTAATATACTGGATAGATATAGGACCGCACTCTAGTAGCCCGGAGATGTTCTGATGGTGGTTCGAAACATCATCAGCATTTATTTTCGAGTAACGAAGGCGTGATTTCTATATATTTCCATTAGACTGGTGTGAGAACCAAAACTGATATAGATAGATTTATTGTTGTGATTGGCACCAAAACATGATTTTTTGTATATATATCAAAATTATGAATTTGAAACTCTAATTCACTAATTGATTGATGTTTGTGTTGTTTGTTTATTTGTTTGCTAATTTTGAACCATTTAGCCTAGTTGTATCAAATATTGAATTGTGTTGAAAATTGGTCGCATTTGCTTGCATACATGTACTTACATTGAACAGGTCATAGCAAGGAGGCCAGAGCAGAGAATAAAATTTGTTTGCCCGACAAATAGGTACATGTTTACTATAATTTACTGTTTTGTTTGGGTGATGATGATTTTATGAGCCTATTGGCTAGCCGCTTGGCTTTTTCCTTTTCTTTTTGAGATCAGAAGGCCTATATGGCAATTTCGGGATTTTCCCGTGGCACCCGGTGTAGGGGAGGTTATGGGGAAAATTTTCGAAAATTTAGGGTGTTAGCCAAATTTTTGAAGGATTTGAAAATTCTCAGAAACTGAAATGTTGGAGAATGGAAGCCAGATCGAACGTAGAGCTGATTAATCAAACCACTTTCGACTTTGTTCCTTTTCGGGGACGAAAAGTTTTAAGTGGGGGAGATTGTAATAACCCGGAAATTCTGAACCAGTTTAAAAATTTTATTTTGGCAATTTTAGCGAATTTTCTATATTTAAAATAGATTATTTTAAATAATATCGACGAGAAATTTATTTTGAATAGAATTCGACGTATATATTATATACGTCGTCGTTAGAATATAAATATTTATATATAATTATAAATAGAATTGAAAATGGCGCGGTAGTTCGATAATTCGATTTCAAACTTCAATTGAACGTACCGGGTGCAAAACAATCCGGATTTTAGTGAAACCAAAAACATTAGGATCTAATTGGGAATATCTTTCCAACGAATCCGAAAAATCGAAATTTCATAGCGGGAATCAAAAGATATGTCCAGTTGAAAATTCTGAATAGTCGCTATGGAATTCAGGCCCTTAAAAATGGGAATTTTGCAAACGACCTCGGATTTCGACGAAACCACTTTTGTTGGGTCCGTGATGTCAAATTATTGCTAGGTTTCAAATTTCATAATTTTTCGAATCAATATGTGAGCGTGGCAAAGGAAAACGCGTTTGACCAGTTTCAGTTGATTTTAATCGACTGGAAAATGGCCATTTTTCCAACGGTCTCGGAATTCGACGAAACTAGTTTTGTTAGGACCGTATCACCAATACGAGGCTAGAAAATATTTTTCTGCAATTTTTAGAATCCGTATGTGACACCAGTAAATTGAAATGCGCGTTCAAATTCAATATATAGAGTTATATGTTGATTTTAACGGAAACTGATCGAAACGATCGAATCAGCTTACGATACATATCCCATTGTGTTCGGAATGGGGGTGAAACGCTATGGACAACAGGCGGTGGGCCTCGTTTCGAGATCGTATGTAGAAGTCAACTTTTTACAAAATAAAATAATTAAATAAATTAAAAATTTAAAACCCTCCCTTCTCTCTATATTTCGTTGCCCCCTCTTCACGTTTCATATCAGAAAGAGAAAAAAAAAGAGAAATCAGAAGGTGGGATCGCGACCTCGTCGCCCCCCCCCCCTAGAAAATCGCCGCCGCCACCCTGCGGTTCGCCGCCCCTTCCACTTCTTCTCCTCCTTTCCCCTTCGATCGGCGCCACCTCCGAACCCACCTCCCCCCTCTTCGATGCGTCGCAGACCCCCCCCCCCCCCCCATCGGAAATCGAAGCCGCCACCGCCCTGTCAGACGCCGAGCCCCCCCTAAACCACCTGCGCCGTCTTTCTCCCTCCCTTGGCTAGCCAATCTCGATCCCGGCGCCTCCTAGCCCCATTTCCGATTGTGAGTCCTCTATTTAATTTCAGTTTGCTTATTTAAAGTATTATTTAAAACTAATGTTTTCATTTATATAGTATATGAGAAGGTAGGGGTGTAATGAAATGATTTTTGTAATAAAGGTATGATTTTTCTTAGTTTAGAGATACGATTTTATTAGTATAAAAAGATTACATTTTTAGTACTGTAAAGACGAGATGTTTAAAATAGAAGAGATTAGTTTTTTTAAAATAGAAAAGTTAGAATTTTTAAAATGGAAAAGATTTGATTTTTCTATATGAAAAGACCATATTTTTATAAGTGAAAGGCGGGGTTTTTGTTATAGAAAAGAACGGATTTTTATAAGTAGAAAGATTGAATTTTTACAGTTTGAAATGAATATAAAAATATAATCTTTATATTTGAAAAGGCGAAATCTTTATATTTGAAAAGGAGAAATCTTTATATTTGAAAAGGCGAAATCTTTATATAGAGAATAGCGAGGTAAAAATAGAATTTTTATCTATATAGTAGCGGTGTGAAAATGGAATTTTGATCCATATAGCGAGGTAATAAAAATTCGATTTTTATATATTGAATAGTATAGTAAAAATTTGATTTTTATATATTGAATAGTATAATAAAAATTCAATTTTTATATATTGAATAGTATAATAAAAATTCGATTTTTATATATTGAATAGCATAATAAAAATTTGATTTTTATATATTGAATAGTATAATAAAAATTTGATTTTTATATATTGAATAGTATAATAAAAATTCGATTTTTATAGATTGAATAGCATAATAAAAAATTTATTTTTATATATTGAATAGTATAGTAAAAATTCGATTTTTATATATTGAATAGCGAGGTAAAAATTCGATTTTTATATATTGAATAGCATAATAAAAATTCGATTTTTATATATTGAATAGTATAATAAAAATTTGATTTTTATATATTGAATAGTATAATAAAAATTTGATTTTTATATACTGAATAGCATAATAAAAATTCGATTTTTATATATTGAATAGCGAGGTAAAAATTCGATTTTTATATATTGAATAGCATAATAAAAAATCGATTTTTATATATTGAATAGCGAGGTAAAAATTCGATTTTTATATATTGAATAACGAAGTAAAAATTCGATTTTTACATATGTAGTGGCTACAGCAACGAAGATGACAAGAATACGATAACGATGAAGATTTCTATCAAAGAAGAGTCAAGATGATTGGATAACTATCGGTGAGAACTTCTCACTTTAAATTTCTTTTTCTAGTTATATATATATATATACTAGGATGCAGACGGTGTTTAGTAGCACCCGACACAATCGTCCACAGACCATGGACTTGTTTGTTTGGTTGTGTAGTTGGTTAGATTATTTGGTTTGAATTGAATTGTTTGGTGAAATGGAATGGATTTGATTGATGTGTGAATGGCGTGGCCTTCACTAGACCGGGGATAAGGCTAAGCCTTGTCCCGTTTCTAGTATCGTGCCGTTATGCTGCCGAAATTTTCTAAAATATGTTAGAAAAATAAAATTATCATTTTTATTGTGTAAATGAACTGAATGGAAATTCATATGTTAAAATAAAATGTTTTATCGTGAATAAAATAAAATATTCATTTACAAACCGGACGGTTTGTTTATGTACACCTATTTGAAGGACATTGATTGGGACGATAAATTTTACACATCGCCCAACTGCACAAATAAAATCTGTGTTTGATTGTTTGGAACCCCACACGGGTGTTGGGATGAAATTTGAAGTTCACTCATCCTGGTTGATTAAATATGTCGATCGATTGATTGACAGGCTGTTATAAGCGTTAGATATTTATATTTGATGCTTATACAGTGTAGTGCACTTTGGTTGATGGTTGATTATTTTTCAATGCTATTATATACGTGTGATGTATGAAAATCCATATAATTAATATTATATGGTGATTGATTGGGCCTCATTCCAATTTAGAAAATAAAGAATATTATAAAATAAAGGTTCATGTGTTGACCGTACTCATCTGTTGAGATTAGTCATGTGTTGAACGAAATATTTTAAATAATAAAATTTACATCTTTATCGATATAAAATAAAGGTTCATGTGTTGACCGTACTCATCCGTTGAGATTAGTCATGTGTTGAACGAAATATTTTAAATAATAAAATTTACATCTTTATCGATATAAAATAAAGGTTCATGTGTTGACAGTACTCATCCGTTGAGATTAGTCATGTGTTGAACGAAATATTTTAAAATAGAAATATTTGAAATAGAAATATTTGAATAGGAAATATTTGAAATAGAAATATTTGAAATAGAATATTTGAAATAGAAATATTTGAAAAAGAAATATTTGAAATAGAATTTGAAGATAGAATTATATGAAGCCGTGTTGATTAGATTGACGCCATTTTGACGTGAACGATATTTATATCGATTTTATTCATTTTAAAATGAATATTGAAAAGTGATTTCGAAATCGAATATTTTGAAATGAAATTTGAAACAAATTGAATCGAAAACGAATTTGAATTGAATCGAATAGAAAACGAATTTGAATTGAATCGAATAGAAAACGAATTTGAATTGAATCGAATAGAAAACGAATTTGAATGGAATTGAATAGAAAATGAATTTGAATTGAATCGAAAAGAAAACGAATTTGAATTGAATTGAAAAGAAAACGAATTCGAATTGAATTGAAAAGAAAACGAATTCAAACTGAATCGAATAGAAAACCAATTTGAATTAAATTGAATAGAAAACGAATTCGAATTAAAATGAATTGAAAACAAATTGAAATAGAAGAAAAATCAATTTGAAATGAATTCAAATTGAATTAAAATTTGAATTGAATAGAAATGAATTTTAAAACGAATTTATAAGGAAGAATTCAATTTTGATTTGAACTGAAATAAAAGTTGAAATTGTTTTTGAAACGAATTCAAACTATTTATAAAATTCGTTTTAAATAAGAAATCGACGAAATATATATTATATATATTATTTATATAATATAATGGCCTGAATAGAACGCGCCGCGCCGCGGCAGTTCGTGAATTTCGACCATTGATTTCGAACGGACATTACGGGAGATCCGACCGTCGGATTCTCCTAAAACCGGAACCGTTGGGTTCGTATCGAAAAGAGCTTTCTAACGAATATTAGAAATTTGAAATCTAACGGTTGGATTTGGAGATACATCCAAATCAAATTTGGAAAAGGTCGATGTAAGTGCAGTTCGATGGCCATTGTTGGAAATCGACTGTACGGGCCTTGATAAAATTATTAAAAATATTAATAATTTGTGCAAAATCACAAGAAATGATTTGGGAAAAATTGGGATGAAAAACTCCATATTTGAAAAGATAAAAATAGATTTTTATCGAAATGAACTAGTTTTGAACTAAAATTAAAACCTATTTATTTTTAAATAAATTAAACGGAACTGAATTAGAATTGATTTGTGGGTTTATCGTGAACAGTGTTTTAAATAACACTAGTTCTTTAACCCGATAATAAATAGGATATGATTTGGGTTTATCGTGAACTGTGTTTTAAATGACATTAGTTCTTTAACCCAGTAAAAGGAGTTTTAATGAATCTGAAATTAGATTGAAACGTGAATTGATAATCTAAATTATCAAATTTAGCAAATAAGCGAGAATGGAGTATTACCAGTTTTTCTCCAAAGCGATAGTTAAATCTTTAATTAGATTTGAACGTGAAATGGTAATTAATTTTACCGATAACACCGTGGTGGTAGATATGGAGTATTCCAGTTTTGCTTCATGGGATGAATAGGTTGGGATTGGGAAATAAAATAAATAATTACTTCGGAGTGGTTCGCTAATCTCGACTAGTTTGGAAAACCATAATTCGGTTTGAAACGACATCCAAAGGAAGATTAAAGGATAAATTTTAAAGAATTTATCTTGGATAAAATTAATGGGAACTTTTCCCTAAGAATGTGATTTCGTGAATAAAAGGATATTCTGCATTGGAATGAGGCATATGTTGTGTTTGTGTAACATTTGTTTTTAATATACGTGGGTTGTTCGGAAAGTCCCGGTTTATACCCATTCTGAATAACCGATTCGACGATAAGTCGAAGATGAAGACGGTGGTCGAAGAACGGAAGTCTTCACATCGTTTGGGTAATTACTGACGATCCTGATTGGGCTGTACACCCAAGAGGATGGAAATAGTTGGTGGTCGTCCAGACGTACTTGGAGATGGATGGATATGCAAGGAAAGTGCCTCCGGTTTCGTTCAGACCCAGAACGAACTTGTAAATGGATTGTGTGTCTGACATTGGATTTTATTCTGTATTGATTGATTTCTGTTAAATATATATCTGTTTGGCGGTGGAGAATTTATTCTCTTGCTTAACGCCCTTCTCTGAGACGTACGAGCTTAGAGGTTATATATCGATAGACATCAATCGCATGGCATGAATTGCCTGTGTGGCATGCTGAGTTGCATAGATCAAGGCTTCTGTTGAAAAGCAAAGTCTTGTGGTTGATGATCAAAGCACGGCCTACGTGGCAGCTTTGTGTATAACGTGGATTCACGAGCCTCACACCTCGGTATGAGTCAAAAACGGGATACGGACCGCTGGGAGAGCACGACGTTTCTTTCTAGCTTAGGTGGTGTCAGTGACTTACCAGCCCTGACATTTATATACTTTTCACCTTTGTGGTTGTTGGAATGAGGCACCTCGATATTAGGTCTGTAAGGACCGGGAAACGTGTGTTCAGGAATTACCAATCCTCTAACGTAAGTGAGGATCGGCCCAGCCGCATCCGGGGTTGCCCAGAGTGTGTAGTCCCGAGGCATTTGCTAGAGTGTCTCGAAGCGGAGAGGAGCTTGCCCCTTGCCTCGACTCATGACGGAAATCCAATTTCCAATACGAGATATTTCGGCTTTATTTGTAGAGCCTAGTATGGCGACATAGTAGCATGGGATGCTATGCCGTCTATGATTTATATTTATGATTGAAATTGTTTTGACACTATACACTTATTATAGTATCAAATGATTTGTTTTAAACGTACCAAGCATGTTTGGCTATTATAAGGGAAAACCCTATCCTCCGGCTTGCGTTGCATTGTATGATGGGACCTGGTTCTTTTAATAGCTTCATTTTTCGAAAAAGCATTGCGCTGTTTATTCTATGCACTGGTATTCTTGGGAGGAAACCCGTTCCGCGTTATACGGCGTGGTCCCTTGAATTACTCTCTTTTAAAGTAAAGCTTTAAATAACTGTTTTAGTTCTCACACCAGTCACATGACTGACCTGGAGTTTATTGTTTTAACCTAAACTCTGGGTGCCCCTATTTCCGCACGGGCAGCTAGTAGTTTTGGTTTTGCAGATTTATATTCACAGGATCCTTGTTTACAGCTGGAATGATATCCGGAAAGCTCTGTATCCGTATATCACCTTCAGTTGTGCTTTGTATTATTTTTCCGCTGCTATGTAATTTATTGTAATCTCTGATATTTATCGAATGTAATTTATTCTTTTATACTCTGTATATTCTTGTATCTAATGGAATTGTTGTAATAGCAATGAAATATTCTTCCGTCTGTGTTCTATTTTGTCCTGTTCTCAACGATCAGGGGTTTCGAACGGTCTAGATCGGTTTAACGACTGATTCAGATCGAGCGAAATCCCAGGCCGTCACATTATTATTCGGATCCAATAATATTTATTTCATCGAATTCTGATATAGTTTGCAAAATTGAAATTTTAACTAGTTCATTAGTATAATAAAATATTCAATTTAATTCATAATAGCCCAAGTCCCCATATTTAACCATATATACCAAATCATAGTTATATTTACAATCAATGCAAATTACTAAATTTAATAACCAGTAGGAATTCATTACATAATCAAATGATTTATTTTATTCATATCCATAAATTAGCATTATTAATATAAAATAAATCTCAAAATTAGTTAATTTGTTTTATATTGTTAATTCAATATAGATCTTTAATTTCAGCTTAGGTAATCTATCAAACATACGTCATTATCTTATATAGCTACTGAAATTCATTGTTTAACAAGACAAGTTTAGTTTATACCTTATCAATATACGACATAAATCACAAATTTTAATATTTAAAACAAATTTTGTTTAAAAACACATTATATTTAATATTTTATATTGTCGCAAAATCTCGGGATGTTACGCTCTCCTCAACTTAAAACTTTTTGTCCTCGAAAAGGCGCAGTAAGAAAGTTGTTAATTTATATATGTTTAGCGATACAATTTCTTATTTAACTTGTCTCGTTTGTTAGTTTACATAACTAATTTCATTAATACTTTAGTTCTGAATCGTGAATTACCAAACCGCGATTTTTCTGAAAGTTTGAATTACGCATACCTTAAAATCTTCAAGTCAAAATTTAATTTTTTTTCTCTTTCATTAGAAAATCATATTCTAATATGTACAAAAGATTCTTGTTTCAAAGAATTCTGACTTATTTTGTATCCTATACATTCATTTAAACATTAATTCAAAAAATTATGAACTACCGTTACGCGACGAGCACGTTTTAATTAATTTAATTAATTCATTTAGCGTTCTTTAAGTTTGTAAATTGTAAACCTATTCTCTTACGCTTTCACAAAACTAGACATTAATATCAATACATTTAACTCATAATTACACAATTTAATTTATTAACTTATTTCACTGATTCAGTTTATTAGCCTTACTTAGTCGAATTCAATTTCATACCAAATTAAGTATACATCATTTATAGTCGTGATTTATGTTATATTCATTTTCATATGTCGACAATATAATTTATTACCAAACAATTCACTTAATTAATTTTTCATTGATTCGGTTTATTCATGTTACTTAGTTAAATTAAATTTCATAACATAACTAATTATACATCGTTTATCAGATAACTTAAATTTTATTTATATTTATAAACAATCAATTTTTTTCACTTTAATTATCCATTCTAATACTTGTATTACTTAATTTCTTACTCTTATAACATTTACTTCTTAATTAATTGGTAAGTTATTCATGCTATAGAAAAGAATTGATTATTACACAAGTTCATTGGTTACCATTCGTTTCAATTTATTATATCTAATTCTTATGAGTTTTATTTTAATTATAAATCTTTTAGATTCATAGTATTTAGAAGTTTCTAAAATTTAAGTTTATTTCATTTCATTAATTATTCAAGATTTCAAAATTTATATTTCGAGCTCATTTTCAAATCAAATTTTGAAATATTATATATAATACCTTTTTTTCAACCTTACTTCAAAAGATCCAAGTAAATTCAATTTTCTCAAATTAAGGTAAAAATTTCTAAGTGGTCTCCCATACTCAGACTCTTGAAAATAAATGTCGATAATGTGTGCACTCATCACCGAAGTCATTTCCCAAAGACAAGAGGGGAGTATACACTTAGTTCTAAAATTCATTTGAAACAATTTCTATATGAAACAAAATTTAACATATAATGACATTATTTCAAAACCATTTTTAAATCAATATCGCAAAACCACCCAAAAATATATTCTCAAATTCATATTTAACTTCTTATTTCATTACCAACTAATTTTCAAAAAAAATTTAACCACTTAATAACCAATGGTTTTGATTATTTATTAATCGAGTAACAAAAGATGAAAATATAATATTATCATCAACAAAATCAAAATTCATATATTTTCAAATAATTCTTTATATATAGAAAAATATAAATCAAACAATATTATGTCAATAAGCCCTATTCGAGTGTTTAGAAATCCCTATCGATGCCTTGGAGTCCCAAGTACTGACCAGAATTCATAAAAACTCAATAGAACGAATCAACAGAATACAAAATCATTTTATATCAAAATTACAAGTACGCTCTCTCATATAAACTCAAACTCATTCTGGGGTATTACTACCCTATCTCTAATGAGTTAATCCCAAATAGAGCTAAGGTTTTTGCTAAACCAAAGCCCTGATACCAAATTGCAATGCCCTGGATTTTTAACCGTTCAAATCGATAATGATCCTCAAAGTCGACTTTAACAAATCAAAAATACAGTTAGTTATTGAGATTTATATAAAAAAAAGAAGGAAATAAGGAAAACAAACACAGAATCTCACAGTGGAAGGACCAAATATAATAAATAAATAACAGTTCACGAAGCTATTAAAACGTACATTTCATTTTATTTTACAACAATTATCAGACTACTATCATAAACATACCAATATATGCAACAAAAATAAATAGTAATACGTCTACCAAGCTCCATCTTCATCTTCATAACAGAGTCTTAGATAATTGAAAACTCAGGTTGACCCGAGCACAAATGAAAAGACAAAAAAACTCGGATCAAAACTAAAATATTCTCGTATTAGTTAAATCAAATTCATGTGACAATATGAGTGCAATAACTTAAGAGACATTACGGGAATTTCCATCTCTTAAGGATCCGTCAAACTAGATACTATATAATACAATGCGCTATTATAATAGTGTCTATGGTTAAATATAAGATATTAAAATAGCGTAAGCTGGATTACCATTATTACCCTTACACCGTTTATAATACTGTAGTCTATACAGATACCGTAAAGTCCACAGTAATGTAGTGGCTATCAGAGGGCACTCCATAGGTACGGTACAAATCAAAGTCGTAGAGGGCTCAATCAGGATAATATGCCACACGAGGAATGCCCAGAGTATGAATATACTAGTTGCACGCCCGAGTGGTAACGCATAGTCGTGACTATCGCCCACCTCAAATAACACTCCCAAAATCAAGGATGTGCATCAAATCAAATCAATCAAACCGAGGGACTATAGTAATAAAGGAAAAAGTTTTGCCGATGGAGGTAGCTAACCCCACTTGGTCACGGTATAGCCCTGTTTCAGTCATTTTAATTATGACTCGAAAGTCAAGGACATCTGTTATCGTGCTCTTACTTCATTCCAGTAGCGTTCGCCAAACCAACCTACTTCATTCTGGATTCTCCATCATGTCCACAATTTTTAAAATGGTTTTCGGCTTTGGCAGAGAGTATGACAATATCTGATCCCGGTCTCTTTAACAAGAAAACGTTTACATTTTTCACACCGGTCAGTTCTTTTACATTTCAATGATGTTCATACTTCATATCAAAATATCATATTTTGCTTTAAAACTCATTTCAATAGTAGAGATAGAATATTCATATTAAAATCTCCATTTAAAACCAAACTTAAATCTTGAAACAATTCTAACTTTAAAATAATTTGAATTGTTGAAAATATATTTAATATAATTTAGATATTTAATTGAAATAGTTTGCAAATAAATAGTTTGTAAAATAGACTTTCATATTTAGTAAAATCTATAGTTAAAATATTAAAGTAATTTATAAAATAAATAGTTAATTATTAAAATGGTTTGTTTAAAATAATTAATAAAAATAAAATAGTTATAAGGTAAAGTAGTTTATAAAGAAAAATAATTATTAATAAAATAGTTTATAAGATAGTTTAAAATACTGTAGTTGGAATTAGAATCGTTTCTTCAAAATTTAACCAAATAGGAATATTTCAGTTTCAAATTAATTCAACTAAATTTCGATATCTTAACTCAAGAGGATTCGACTTCCTATTTGTATTCAATTTGATTCAACAGTTTGATTTCAAACAATTTGGTTTAGTCATTCGATTCAAATAATTGAACTTCAATTATAATTCTCACTTTGAATTATTCATCTATAAAAATCTCGAGTTCACAATACAATTATTACTATGAATCAAGTTAATTTAAAGTAAATATCAAAGATGGATAAACAATTCAATTTCGATAATTCAGTTCATATTCAATTCAGGTTTGGCTTCAGTTATCCACATTAACAAATCCTTTAAAATTTTAAATTTTAAATTTCAAAGCTCAGAGTTCAAATTCAAAGAAAATCAATTAATAATATCATTTATATTATTTTTAAACAATACTTCAAAATTCAAGGCTAAACAATTTTTATTTAACCAACCAGTGTCCGTATATAATTTTCTATCCTATGGCCAAGTAATACTTAAAATTTAATTTTATTATTTTGGTAAAGGATATATATCATTTCAATCCAAATCAGGGTCATAGGTATTTATCATTTCAACCTATGTTCTTAATTCATTTTAATGATTAATCCCGGGTTTATTTAATGCCTGTAACATCAAGGGTAATGGTTGGGATTAATCAACAAAAATCGATAGCATATATATACAATGTCGATAACCAGATGAATTACATATCAATACATTAAATATATAAATTCAAGGCATCCATCAAAATCAACACATCTAAACAGTTCAATATAATGTCAGTTACTAGTCATCAGGTATGAGTTTTTAAACTAGAAATAAAATTTTAACTGTACAATTTATAACAATGATTAAATTAAATTATACTGTCTATGTCGATTAACACAAATAAGCAGTTTAAACAAACAAACATCAAACAATACAATCATATCATAACATAAATTTAATTTAATCACTCACCTTTGGTTTAGAACGCAGTTGAAATCCAAATTTTAGCTCAAAAATCAACAGTCTCGGAATCAATCCAAATTTGCGGCATCACGAAGAGCTCGACGCTAAGATTCCAATAGATCTAACCATGCCTCATTCTGAATTCGTATGAAAAAGTTATGCCCGTTTGAACGTTTACAATTCAAATTAAAATAAAACAATATAAACCAACTACTCATCCAATATCTTGCTGACACGTCACCCCTACCCTACTCCCTCTTCATCTCGCATTCACGTTTCCAGATCGTGAGAAACAACCCATCTCGTTTGTTAAAGCTTCAACTACGAACCTTCCATTTGTACACCAGAATCCGATCGGAGACCCTCACCGTATTCTCCATCGTCGACTCCTCGTGCGCCCAGACCACCGATGAACTCAGTCAACTCCAATGCTCCCAAGGGCCATGAAACTGGTGCATGAACACGACTCAAATACTCCTCCTCCGCTTCGCTAGATCCAGTCGTGACTGTTGAATTCGAAGATCTCGAAGTGCTTTACAATTCTCTCTTTGGATGACTCACAAATCGATTCACGAATTGGAAGATATTGGGATTCAAATTTGAAGAATTCGTGGCCATTGAAATGAAAATGGCGGCTGATGTAAATTAGAGCTTTTAATATTATTTTTAGTTAAAACGTGTTTATATAGTTTTCAGACCAAATAGGTTCCAAATGGGCTAAACAAAAGGTCAACTCAAGGGTTTTGATGCATTCTGGACGCAATGAAATAGGTAGGAGACCTAATTCTAAAGTCCAGAGCATGTTCCTTCAATGACGTAATATTTTAAAATAAACACTGCATAAATTTCAACGTGTTTTAAATTCTCACAGACAAACCGTAACTCCAAACGCTACGAAATTTTAAACCGTTCCATAATTTATTATTCCGGATCCAATAAAATTTATTTCATCGAATTCTGAGATCGTTTGCAAAATGAAAATTTTAACCATTTCATTACTATATTAAAAAATTCAATTTAATTCATAAAATTAAATATTAAAGCCCAAATCCCCATATTTAACCATATATACCAAATCATAGTTAGATTTACAATCAATGCAAATTATTAAATTTTATAACTAGTAGGAATTCATTACATAATCAAACGCTTTATTTTATTCATATCCATAAATTAGAATTATCAATATAAAATAAATCTCAAAATTTATTTATTTATTTTATATTGTCAATTCAATATAGATCTTCAATTTCAACATAACTAATCTATCAAACATAAATCATTATCTTATATAGCTATTGAAATTCATTGTTTAACAAGAAAAGTTTAGTTTATACCTTATCAATATACGACATAAATCATAAATTTTAATTTTTAAAACAAATTTTGTGCCGAAGGCGGGGCTAGTGACTGGTGTGAAGTCGTAACAAGGTAGCTGTACTAGAAGGTGCAGCTGGATCACCTCCTTTTCAGGGAGAGCTAATGCTTATGCTTGTTGGGTATTTTGGTTTGACACTGCTTCACACCCAAAAAAAAGCGAGTGACTAAAAAAGGTGCTTGCGAGGCGGGCGAGCTCTAGTGAAAAATTCCTTACTGACTGAACACCTTCCCCAACTCTATCTGTCTCAAAAAGATCTCCCTTCGATCGCACGAGGTGTGGACCTCTATAAAAGGTCGCCCTTCTATTTTCTACTTCTTTTTTTATTCTTTATTTCATTTTGATTTTATTTCCCTCTCTTTTCTTTTTATTTCCTTCCATTATTCCTTTAAGTCCCATAAGGTTTGGTGATCCCGTAAAATCTGACCCATTTTCTCATTGAGCGAGGGGTACGAAATAAATCAAATTGATTTTTCAATCTGAAGAAGCAGGAATGTGGGTCTTCGCATCTATTGATGATCTGACTCAAAACGTCCAAGGTTGAAGAAAATGAAGGTGAATATCTCGCCGAAAGGCAGGAGGGGAATCCAGGGTTGCTTACGAGAGTCGAAAGCTCAACGAAACGACGAAAAATTCTTGCTAACTCTCCAATGTGAGAAGCAAAAATATTATGAGAAAGACGTTCCTCATTAATATCATCATGACTCTCAATGTGCGTCCAAACCAAATACGACTATAGTGGGGTCCTGAGCTAAACCTTGGAAATATTAATGATTATACAGCTGTCAAGGGCTTCTATGGTCGAATGCCACTAGAAAAAACGGCTCAATATGAGAGAGCCATTCTAAGTAGTATAGATCCCGAATTACTCAAATCCTTAAAATCAAATGCACGAAAGAAAGAGTGAACTAGATGCTTCTTTAAAAGAAAGCGCTTTGCATCTAAAAGAAGAAAAGTTTCCAACATCTCATGTCCCCAAAGATGAGATTTTGCTGTTTCCTGCCTAAGAAGAAGGCTTGATTATTGAATAAAATAGGGAGTGGATTCCTAGCCCACTTCTAAGAGTGGATCATTCAAGAATCGAAATCGATTTGCTTTATAAAAAGAAGATATCAATGAACTTCTACAAAATGGTTTCAGGGGATTCAGCCAATTGTCTCGATCGTGGGATATCATTGAGAAATAGGAATCCGTGTTATCAAAAAAATTTCTGCAATTATTTCTAGTATGGAACGAGTCAATCTCATAAAATAGAAGACTTGTTTCCATTTATCTTTATATAAAAAAATATTAGCAATCAGTAATCGTTTTTGAATCAAGGGGTATTTCTTTATCCATTTTGATTTGACCGGAATTCTAATTATTTGAATTGTGTAATCTCCAATTACTGACATTGGTAACTGACCTAATGCAATTTGATTATAATTTAATTCATGACGATCTCTTTTACTTAGTTATCTTGGGTCTCCGAACTTAGCCGCTAGGCGAAGGGTAGACGGAAGAAGGTCTCCGAAAGCCCTATTTCCAGCTTCGAGAAGAACAGACACTCAAACCTATCTTTCATCAACTGCTCTTAGCCTTTCTTGAATTTGGTGGTCTCGCTTTGAATAGAAAGGCTGCCTTAGGTTGGGTATAGGAATTCTCTCTCCCGTTATAGTCTAGATCTAGACTAGATAAAATAAATGTAAGCAGAAGTTTATTAAATAATAAGAGAATGTAAGCACGCACGTATGTAGCGAAATGTGGCAAAAGGAAGGGAAATCAAGAAAAATGGGATTCTCTTCCGATTCAGAAAAAAGAAAAAATAGGGGCAAATTCAACCTAACCGCTTACCTTTTCGTACACCGCGAACCAAGGTCGGCTGTCTCGGTTGTTCCCGCAATTAATATACTGACGCCTCACCTTATTGAGATTGAGTCCCACTCAATCTTTTATACCAATGTTTCGTACTCTCTCGACCAGGTCATCAAAATTGCAAAAGCACTTTTTCCCACGTCTGATTAGTATTTCTTCTAGTGGGGGTATTTGCAGCCTATTGGCGACGTAAGGCGTCCATACCTCTATGGTCTTGCTTTCCTTCCTTACGAAGAAAACACCTGTTAACATCTTTTCTTTCTGTCTTAAAAATGAAAATTGGAATGAATTGAGATGGTATTTTGAAAATACGTAAATATCTTGAATATATTAACCATTTCTTTATTTTTCGATCGCCTGGAAGGGATAAAAGAAACATCTTGTTTTTTCTTCAAAAGTTTCTGATCACTAGTGGACCTCTCAGTAGGATTCGAACCCAGATGAAGTTCTGACCATCTGTCAGAGAATAAAGAACGAATTGATCTTGTAGAATTCCCAAGAAATTCTTCGATTTCTTTCGGAAGCAGATGATTATTCATCTGCTTCTCACGTTTCGTGAATAGCCGTGATATTGAGGAAGATCCAAAAAGGCATTTCGGGAATCGATCTGATTCTATCTCTGTTTGTTCCATTTGAAGAAAGGAAGGATCCCAAAGAATCGATCTTTCTTTTAGTTGTTGAATCTCTGTTTGATCGACCAATGTGTGATATTCTGAATCCTTGTTTCTGATGTCTGGGATATTAATATAATTAGTTTCTATAATTTCTTTCTTGAGATCAAGTAATGTGTAGTACCAAACGATAATCAGTATTTCGCTTGGTCAGATTAATTAGTTACATTGGTCTATCTATTAATCAATAGGCCCTTAGTAAATCCTGTTTTTTAGGGTGGTAGACAACAAGAAAATTTCGCTTACCAGCCTAATATGGGGCCGGACCGGTGGGAATTCTCATGCAAATCAAGTCATTTCTAGACGTTAGTCAAGACAACTCTCCTTCCGTCTCCTCATAAGTAAGGGGGGATCTGACTCTCGATTCCGAAGCGTAGAAAGCTTATAAGTTTACTCATAGGGTTTACTACTTGCTATTTGGTTTTGGTTGGTGTGAAGCAGGTCGTTCATGAAATTCCATAGTCAATCCTGACAACATTACAAAGAACTTCAGGACATTATAGCTATTAATATACAGGTTATCCGAAGAAGATCATTTCACTATAGCAAGAGCACGAAAAATGGAACATTTCACAAACACTCTTCATGGAAGAAGTCTTTACCGGTTCTCCAGGGAAATATGTTGGTCTCGCTGAAACAATTAGGTGGTATCAATTGATCCTTTCTGGAGAAAAACCTCCCGGATTGAATCTATGTTTCGATATATCTACCAAATATACTATAAATATATAATATATGTGCATGATATAGTATATTATATCCGTTTGTGAAGTAATTATGAAACTCCCTTCGACTCCATGTCCAAATAAAATAAATCGGTAATAAATTCTAAAAAATCAATTGATTAATTCATGGTAAAACCCCTCCGCAATGCATTTTATTCCAATTTTAACGAAGCGGGGGATCAAATGTATAGTTTATTTGTTGGTAACTTGGAGGATTAAAAATATGACTATTGCTTTCCTAGTTTTGTTATATACTTGCGGACCCTCTTTTTGATTCAAAATTGATGTTTCACTAGGAGTGGTTTTCTCATGAATTAGACTTTCCCTAGGCTCCCAGCCCGTACTTAATCCGTAGAGAGAACACACCATCTAAGATGGGTAAAGAAATAATGTTACTAAGCTACTCTCTCCATTGAGTTGGGTTTGCTTCGAATCGAAGCTATTTGATGCCTACTCGAAGGTTATGGGGAGGTTGTCAATACACCTCCTACTAGGAAAGTGAATGTGTTTGATCCCTAAGCTATCTGCCTTATCTTACTAAGCAGATGGAATACCTTTACATAGATTGTTTCATCTAGAGTTTACTTCATTGCCTAAGGATCTTCTAGAACTAGACTAGCCGATAATAGATTCTGTTCATCTAATAGAGTCTGTTCAGGTGATTTAAGAAATGATAAGAATCAAGTTATTTTCTAGTTTGATCTCACCCTACCCTTTCTCGCCACAAGGAGCTCTTCTATAAATAACAAATGGGGAGGGTGAAGCAATCAAACTGATGCGTAAGGTTGGGGCTTCAGGAGGGACTCATGGTTTAGATAAGCTTCAATATTGAAACACCCCACCCCCATTAATGTCACTCACAAAGGGAATGCATTAACTTCCATGAAGGGTTATAGGTAAAAGATGCAGATAAATTACAAGACAGACAAATAAAGCAGCGAAAAGCAAAGTCATTTTATAAGCAATGTAGTTCAGTCAAGCTTTTACAACAATTGACTTGATCATACTTAAAAGTACTACATAAAACTTCTGTCTTGATTCAAAAACTTCCAAGTATATAAGAAGCATAAAACATAGCAAAGTAGCATAAGTCCCCAAATTAAAGTGCAAATACAGCCATAGCCAAAGATAAGAGGATCCAAGTAATACATCAAAGAATCTTCAAGCTTGGAAAGAGAAACAGTCCAAACTGAGCTGAGCTATTCCCTCCCTGACTACCTGGGGGGAGAAATGGAAGAAAAGAAGATGAAAGAAAACGGGTCAAACATAAAGCCTGGTAAGTCCAGTGATTTTCAGTATGTAAACAGGTAAAAGTAACATGACATGAATAAACAGAATATAAGACAATACTGTGATAACAAGGAGAACAAGATAAGATTAGCATAAGATATGATAAGGCAAGATAAACTGAACGAACTTCTACTCTTTCTCTACTTCGCTACTATCCTATTATTCCGATTTCTATACCTCTGCGCCACCTAACTAGTGTCCCAACTAGTAATCTGTATAAACAGATAATGTGATCCCAATCCCCGCAATTGTGGTAGCCTTCAGGTGTACATCTATTATGAGGATCCCACCTTTTTCCGCCTAATTTCCATGGATCTGTTAGATGTACCCTTACTACCCTATCGATCTGCTCCTTAACTCGCATGTATGTATTACTTGTATCATTTGACCTCGCTTGTATGCATTCATTACTTGTGTCATTTGACCTCGCTTGTATGCATTCATTACTTGTGTCATTCGGCCCCGCTTGTATGTAGATACCTGTGCTGGCCCCATCATGGGGAGTATCAATTCCCATGATGGCGACCCGACACGGTTCAAGATGTATAGTGTATACTACTGATGCCCAGTGCTTGTTTTTCCACTCCGGAGCACGTGCACGCCCATACTCCGTCAGAACTACACTGCTGCACCACCCGCCGCTATTTTGACCGCTTATAATCAACCCAATAATCGTGCCCTACCCTGCCTATCTCAGGATACCATGATACATCTATGTGGGTTACTGCTGAAATGGGTCCCCGTTACTCGGGTTTCTTAATCAACATGTTTTTAATGGTTAAGTGTTCTCAATTTAACTTAACCCCACCTATTTGCTTAATTCACATGTTGTACTGGTAAGTGTTGCCTATTCATATGTCACTTAACCCTCTCACTGGTTCACGCATGTTTATTGGACGGTTAAGTTTGTGGGCCTATATATACTAATATTACCCACTTATCCAAGATTTACTGAACCCTTCCCCTTATCAAGTCCATATGTATTGTCGGTTAAGCTTGCGTTAACCATACCCACTTTGTTCATATAATATTTGTTAAGTTGTCTTCTTGTCCATGTTAACTTAGCCCATCCACCTAACATGTCATATTGGTTAAGTGTTTCTTATTAACTTAACCCTTCCCATTCATCATGTTGTATTGGTTAAGTGTTTCCTATTAACTTAACCCTGTTCATTCATCATGTTATATTGGTTAAGTGTTTCCCTTTGACTTAACCCCACTCGTTCATCATGTTATGTTGGTTAATTTAAGCCTACTCATTCATCATGTTGAATTTGGTTAAGTGTTTCCTATTAACTTAACCCTTCCACTTGTCATGTTACCTTGGTTAAGCGTTGCCCTATCACACATCATGTTATATTGGTTAAGTGTTGCCCTCTTGTGTTAACTTAACCCTGTCATTCTTAGCATGTCCTTTCATTAGCATTAATTCATTCATTAATGCCTCAACCTCTCACATTAGAACTGTTGTTTGCGGTTGCTGGATGTGTCGGGCGGTTCTGGGCAGACTTCTACCGCAAACTCATTATAACCTCGGGTTTTGGGCTTAATGCGCTAACCTCCCACATTAGATCTATATTGTTGCGGTCACTGGATGTGCCGGGCGGTTCCGGGCAGTCTTACACCTCAACTCAATCTAACCTCGGGTTAGGCACGTTCATCTTTTATCCAATTTACATATTTACCATTCATGTCCAAGTCCATTTTTTTATATACTAATTATCCCAAATTTTATAAAACTATTCATGTTCCAATTCTCAAGTTATGCCCAACCAAGCCAATTGCAAGTTATGCCCCATAAATTAAATTTCAAGTTATTGCTCAAAATAGGTTACACCTAATCTTCCCAAATCTGCAATAATAGTCATGCCCCAAAATCTCAATATACATTATGCTTGGCGTCCCAACCAATAGTTATGCCCGATCTAGATTTAATATTCCAATTTACAGTTTACACCCAATCTGGATTTAATATTTCAATTTACCCCAAGTTCGCAACAATAACAATTATGCCCAATTATTTCACCAAAAACATTATGCCCAATATTTACCCAAAATAGGATATACCCAAATATTCCCCGTATTCCAATCGTTCATACTTCGCGATTTCAGCCTAGGTTCAAAGGTAACCCAGATTCATGAAAGAAAAAGGAAATAGGGGAAGAGAGAGAGAGAGAGAGAAGGAGCATAAAATAAGAATAGGCCTAAAAATAGGCACGTAACAACAGACCTAATACAAGAAATTTAGATCCAACAAAGATAGATTCTTGAATAAGCTTATATAATCATTATCGCAGGCATAAGAATAACATCATGAACCAAAAAGGATTATATATTCGATTTTCAACAAAGATAGGCATGATTGAATCGATATAATAACTTCTTAGGCATGTAAAATCATAGATTCAATAGAAAGATAGGGGTAAATCTGAAAAGATTGTATCATCATCAAGCATAGACTTAGATCCATTTTATTACATGCCAAGATTACTATTAGGTGTTTAAATCTGAAAATAACATGAACTTACATTGCTAGGATTAAGAAAAGTAAATTGAATCGTTGTTGTTGTAGAGACTCTAATTTGATGTTGATTAATCTTCAAAGTTGATATGAGGCTCTCTAATTTGAGTTCTAGTTTGGAGAAGATGGCGGTGGCTAGGCTAGGTTGAAGATGAACAGCATGACGACGTCATAGCTTTGGAGCAATAGAATTAGGGTTGGTTTATGAGTGTATATATAGATGTCTAGGATTAATTCTAGCCTTTAGATTAGTCTAGGAGTAATCAGAGCCATCCAAACAAAAGAGATGTGTCATCCAGCCAACCACAGCACGAACATAAGCCCTAATACCTCAGAAATTAGTCATCAGGCCAATCAGGGAAGGCCACATTAGCTCAGGCTATAAAAATTAGTCACTAGATCTGGATCAAAAAGGGGTCAACTCCCTATGGGGGGTCGACACCTATGTCGACTCCCCTATAAGGGGGTCGACACCTATGTCGACTCCCCTTGGGAGGGGGGTCGATACCTTTGAGCGGGAAATTTCCCGCCCAGCCCGCTCTGACCAAATTTCGAATTTTGAACAGTTTTGACTTTTAATTGTTATTTTAATTTAATTTCTATTTAAACTTGAAATCTTCTTAACTCCATAACTTCTTCATACGGAGCCCGATTTATGCAAACTAGGAATCTATCTCAAGCAGAATTCCGAGACGAACGCAATGGTGTAGCCCGTTTCACCCAATTCATCTTCTAAAAATCAAGTGTTCTTAATTTTTTTAATTTTAATATTCATAGAAAATACGGGGTGTTACAAATATTTTGTGTGTGTTAGACTTCCCCTTCAAGAGCTCCGCTAGTTAACATAGGGGACTAGCCTGTCGTATAAAAGAGATAGAATCTATCACTAATTAATTGCCAACATTCTCAGATCAAGTCGATGAACTCTGCAATCCAAATCCAATGTTGATTCCCAATCTCGAACCTAAGCGACCATATAAATGTTAGATCCGGGTTTTCCAAGGTTGTTTTTGCTTAATTTTGACCGATGAAAAATGTCAACAAAATCGGCCCGAAATTGAGCAAGAAGTGGCACGGTCATAGAGGTGACATGAGTCCAATGAGTGGACTTCGCTTCTGAGTCATTCTATCTCAAACTCCAGTTCAGAAACTCTTTTTTCAGAAGTTGTCGAGTTTTCCTTGAAGCCAGTATATCCAGGAGATGATCGAACTTTAATAGTTCCCCTCGGCAGAATGCAATTCTTTTCATTCTTGCTTCAGCTCACCCACTTTTGTATTCAACACCGCATTAGTCTCGAATAGGCCTCCACATTTTTTTTGGGGATATTCATTTGTGAAAATTAGTGTCACATCCTTAAAATAAAACTTAATTAGGCTCACATCCTCCTGTTTCAAAACATATAAATTACATCCCAATTTTTAAACAGTGGCTAATATTTTTACAAAACTGCCCCTTTTCTTAATTCACGCCGTAATTACCTAGATCGGATCTCATTACGTAATTAACCTTTTTTTTCAAGAAACCTATATTCCGTTCTCAATGGCGGCGCCGTCATGAATTTTCACTTTTGGGTCCGTTAATTATATCGAACGTAGATTTATTCGATGGATTGACGCATTCCGTTAAGTCAGATCTAGGGTTGATCATTGGCAGAGAGAAGTAGCGATTGAAATTTGCAGGGATTAAGATAAATATGGCTGGTTCAATGATGAGTCGCAATGGAAGTTTTGGGAAGCTGATGGTTGCAATTTTTCTGGTTATCGTGTATGGAGATTGCTACAGAAAGTCACAATTTTTGAGCAGTAGTCGATGATGTAATAGTGAGGAGATGTGAATGCAAGATTTGTGAAGGTGGAGAATTCTTTGATCATGGAATTAATGCAATTTTTGTATAATTTTTTTTATTTTTTTGGATCATACAGTCGTATGTGTCATTTTTTTCATATTTTTTTGATCTAATGTTCTTAATACGTGTTTCAGAATATGCAAATATTGTTAATATGAGCATATATGTATGCAACTTTTGTTAGAACTCGTGCATATATGTTTGGTTATATCCAGGAAAGTTGCGTATATGTATGCATATATGCTAGATATATGCATACAAATATGCATATTTTTTAAATATTTGTTTTTAGCATTTATGTTAAAAAGTTGCATTCAAATATGCATCTACTCTTGATATATGCATATCTGTATGCAACTTTATATCAAACATGCAGAAAATACCAGAATATAAAATATATGTATATTTGTATGCATATATCTAGAAAACTTGCATATAAATATGCAGATATTATTGTTATTTTTCTAAATTGTACGTCTATATGTTTGTAGTTATTTTTTCTAATGCGGTTTCTACAAATTGTTAATTTCTCTGATGTTTACTTATTTTTTCATCTTTTTTGATCTTATGTTCTTAATACGTGTTTCAGAATATGCAAATATTGTTAATATGAGCATATATGTATGCAACTTTTGTTAGAACTCGTGCATATACATTTGGTTATATCCAGGAAAGTTGCATATATGTATGCATATATTCTAGATATATGCATACAAATATGCATATATTTTAAATATTTCATAATATTTGCAAATAAATATGCAATTATTAAGAATAACTGTATACAAGTAAGCAAAATTTCATAATATCAATTAAAATCAGAAGAAATTAATTCAGTACACAAAACTCCCCAGAAATTCAGTCTAGAAACTACATAAATATCTTTGCACAAATTCAAAACCATGAAATTCAGTTCATTTTTATTTGCGTTCGACTCTGCAAATAATGCAAAAACATGCACACATATGTGCAACAAATCTGTAGGCAAAACATTTGCTTAATTTCTTTTATGCAAATATTGCATATAAGTATGCAACTATTGGCAAAATTTGCATGTATATATGCAACTTTTTTTTTTCCAATTTCCGCGGACTGCTGCGATTATTTTAAGATTTTAGAATATATTTTTTTTGGCTGCCGCTTTTTTTTTTTTGTTCAAAACTGAAGGAGGCGAAAGAAATAATGCAGCAGGCGGAAGCAATAAAGTAGGATGCGGATCCTACTTAATAGGACTGCATAATTGATTGAGTCGTTGTTGGACATTTTTTCGTTCGTAAGGTTATTTCCGGTATTTTTTGAGCGGAAATTCAAAAATAGGGATGTATCTCACGTTCTTTTTATCAGCGGTTTTTTGTTCTATTTTGGAAGTTAATAGGGACCTGTAAAAAACGCACCCTATTCATTTTCCCAGAGAGACAGATAAGATAGTTAGACACAACGGCATTTTAATACCATCGGGAATGGAAAAAAAATCTAAGGAATCAATTTTTTTTATAAAAAAAATGGATTTCTGTCCAATGAATCACACCCATTAAAAAAAGTATTTTATTTTGGTTCGGCCCGTAATCACATATGAAATAGCTGATGGGATCCTTGGATTGTTGTTGCATATTCAGCTCCTGTTGCAGCTGCTACTACTATTTTCTTGATATATCCTATTGGTCAAGGAAGTTTCTCTGATGGTATGCCGAATTTCTAGTACTTTCCATTTTTTGATTATATTCCAGGCAGAGCACAACATCCTAATGCATCCATTTCACATGTTAGGCATAGCTGGTGTATTCGGCGGTCAAATCAAGATGTTCTAAGAAGAAATATTTTAGTATAAATCTCATCGATCTCATAAGTATCATACCAAATTCCATCAATCGAATCACTTTTTTGAGAAATACGAGACATCTAAGCAAGGTGTGAATCTAGAAGGGGGAAGAGGAGTTGTCACGATAGAAAAGATAAATGACTAGACTTGGAAGCAAGCAATTAACAGAATTGTTGATGATGAAGGCGACCAACGGGAGGGCGGTTAAGTAGACTGGGCATTAGCAGATCGCGTGCAGAATTGATTTCAGTTCCCCGAGATCCACATCTATGAATTGAAAAGTCCAAATGATCAATCAATTGTTAGAATCAATAGGTGTTCAAATCGATCATTTGAATAAATTGAAACCCTTCTTATTGGATGATCGTGATACTTCCCTGTAATAACCCGAAAATCTGGGCCAGTTTAAAATTTTTATTTTGGCAATTTTAGCGAATTTGAATATCTAAAATAGATTATTTTAAATATAATCGTCGAGAAATTTATTTTGAATAGAATTCGAACGTATATATTATATACGTCGTCGTTAGAATATAAATATTTATATATAATTATAAATAGAATTGAAAATGGCGCGGTAGTTCGATAATTCGATTTCAAACTTCAATTGAACATACCGGGTGCAAAACAATCCGGATTTCAGCGAAACCAAAAACATTGTGATCTAATTGATAATATCTTTCCAACGAATCCGACAAGTTGAAATTTCGTAGCGGGAATGATAAGATATGTCCAGTTGAAAATTCTGAATAGTCGCTATGGAATTCAGGCCCTTAAAAATGGACATTTTGCAAACGACCTTGGATTTCGACGAAACCAGTTTTGTTGGGTCCGTGATGTGAAGTTATTGCTAGATTTCAAATTTCATAATTTTTCGAATCAATATGTGAGCGTGGCAAAGGAAAACGCGTTTGACCAGTTTCAGTTGATTTTAATCGACTGGAAATTGGCCATTTTTCAAATGGTCTCAGAATTCGACGAAACTAGTTTTGTTAAGACCGTATTGTCAATACGAAGCTAGAAAATATTTTTCTGGAATTTTTCAAGTTAGTATGTGACCCCGGTAAATTGAAATGCGCGTTCAAATTCAATATATAGAGTTATATTTTGAATTTGACGAAAACTGATTCAAACAGTCGAATTGGCATGCGATACATATCCCATTGTGTCCGGGATGTTGGTAATTAGCTAGGGGTGACTCTCCTTGGGCTTGATTTAAAATTCGTGGTGTTAAACAAGTATTTTCGAAATTAAATAAATATAAATATATATAGATGGCCAAACCCTAATCTAAGGTCAAAGGGCATTCATCGGTCAATGTTTTTAAAACCCGCCTCCCTCTCAAACATTGGCGGAAACCCGTTGAATTTGATTTCCCCTAAGAACTTCCAACACATGAATTAAACCAAGGGATTATATAAACAAAAATTGAAGTAAAATCTATGCTCTTCAAATTCGCCCTAGTATCAGAAGCTATCGTTCAACGAGGAAGGAGAATTTCGATCGCAAAGTCAGTCCGTTCGAGACAGTCTCCAAGTGGCGTTGGACCACCGGACTTGGCGAGGCTGGTCGGAATAGGAGCGGCAGGCGGCGACGCGTCAGGTGATGGTCGGCGATGGAGGTCTGGTCCCCTCCAGCGGCGGCAGTGGCGATAACCCTAGGTGGAGCCTCAGTTCGACGGGTGTAGTTCGATTTCCAGGGAAAGAAAGGTCCAATTTGAACGAGTCAAGGTTAATTCTAAAACTTTAATTAAATTTAGGTTATGTAATTATATAATAAACGTGATAAAAATTATTTACACCATAAATAAAAATATAAAATACCTTTGTTTGTTTTTAAAGGAAATATAAATATGATTTGAAAAGGAAATATACATATGATTTGAAAAGGAAATATACATATGATTTGAAAAGGAAAATATACATATGATTATGAAAATATATTGTTTTTAAAGCTGAAAATATAAATTGTTTTTAAATCTGAAAATATAGGGTCTTTAAAATGAAAATATAAATAGGATTTGTAAAAGAATTTATTTTGAAAATACATATAGAATATAAATAGAATTTGAATTTGCAAAGTTTTAAAAATAGGGAAAAGTAGTGTATTTAGAATAAAAATAGCATAGAGATTTGAAAATAAAATAACATAGTTTTATGAAATAAAAATAGCAGTGTTTTTAAAATTGAAATTTACAGTAATTTTAAAATAAGAAATTTATAGCGATGTTTTGGAAATAAAAATATGATTTTTATATATTGAACTTCGAAATAAAAATATGATTTTTATATATTGAATAGCGAAGTAAAAATTCGATTTTTACATATGTAGTGGCTACGGGCAACGAAGACGACGAAGATGCGATAGCGATGAAGATTTCTATCAATGAAGTGCCGTGGAGCTTGGATAGCTAATGGTGAGAACTTCTCACTCTTCAATTTAAATTTCTAGTTATATATATATATATACTAGGATGCAGACGGTGTTTAGTAGCACCCGACACAATCGTCCAGAGACCATGGACTTGTTTGTTTGGCTGTTTGGTGATTGATTGCGATATTGGTTTGAATGTGGTTTGTGGTGTGAAAAATCGAATCGATAAATTGGTTAGGATTAGACGTGCGCCGTTATAAGGCGAAGGAGTAAGGCTAGGTTAGACTCTTACTCCAAATTTTGTGGTTTGCATAACGAATTGATTTGATTGATGTGTGAATGGCGTGGGCCTTCACTAGACCGGGGATAAGGCTAGGCCTCGTCCCGTTTCTAGTATCGTGCCGTTATGCCGCCGAAATTTTCTAAAATATGTTAGAAAAATAAAAATATCATTTTTATTGTGTAAATGAAATGAATAGAAATTCATGTGTTAAAATAAAATATATTATCATTAAAAATATAGTTTTAACGTGAAAGTGAATAAATAAATATTTATAAACAAATCGGCCGATTTGTTTATATACACTGATTTGATTGATATTGAATGGGTCGATAAATTTTACACATCGCCCAACTGCACAACTAAAAATCTGTGTTTGATTGTTTGAAACCCCACACTGGTTTGGGATGAAATTTGAAGTTCACTCATCCTGATTGATTAAATATGTCGATCGATTGATTGACAGGCTGTTATAAGCATAAGATATCTATATTTGATGCTTATACAGTGTAGTGCACTTTGGTTGATGGTTGATTGTTTATTATTGCTATTATATACATGTGTTGTATGGAATCCATATAATTAACGTTATATGGTGATTGATTGGGCCTCATTCCAATCGGGAAAGTAATGAATATTATAAAAGAAAATTCATGTGTTGAATATAAAAATAGTGATGTGTTGACAGTACTCATGTGTTGAGATTAGTCGTGTGTTGAAATAAATATAGATTCATGTGTTGAATGGGATAAATATTCATTTGTTGGATAGAACAAAGAATATTTGAAAATAGAAATATGTGAAGCCGTGATGATTAGATTGACGCCATTTTGACGTGAACGATATTTATATCGATTTTAAACGATTTCGAAATGAATTGAATTGAAAACGATTTCGAAATGAATTGAATTGAAAACGATTTCGAAATGAATTGAATTGAAAGCGAATTCGAAATGAATTCAAATTGAATTGAATAGAAATGAATTTTAAAACGAATGTATAAAGAAGAATTCAATTTTGATTTGAATTGAAATGGAAGTTGAAATTGTTTTGAAACGAATGTAGAACTATTTATAAAATTCGTTTTAAAAGGAAATCGACGAAATATATAATATATATATATTATATATATAACGGCCTGAATAGAACGCGCCGCGCCGCGGCAGTTCGTGAATTTCGACCATTTATTTCAAACGGACATTGCGGGAGATCCGACCGTCGGATTCTCCTAAAACCGGAACTGTTGGGTTCGTATCGAAAAGAGCTTTCCAATGAATATTAGAAATTTGAAATCTAACGGTTGGATTTGGAGTTATGTCCAAATCAAATTCGAAAAAGGTCGCTGTAAGTGCAGTTCGATGGCCGTTGTTGGAAATCGACTGTACGGGCCTTGGTAAAATTATTAAAAATATCTATAATTTGTGTAAAATCATAAAATATGGATTGGAAGGAGTTGAGCTGGAAAATTCCACATTTGAAAAGATAAAAATAGATTTTTATCGAAATGAGCTAGTTTTGAAACTAGAATTAAAATCAATTTATTTTTGAAATAAATAAATTGAATTTGAAAGTGATTTTAAAAATAATCAATACTCCCAATACGTGGATTGGACTGGAGTTGAATCGAAATTATCTTCGGGATATTTCGATGTTGGATTTCGTGACTATACAAATATTGTTATGGGGATTTGAAAGATATATCTTATATCGTTATTTCCAATACGATATTTGTTGGTTTCAGAATTTGATATTGAATGTAAGCCGGTATATTTTCTATTCAGAGCCTTGTATTTAATATCAAATGTGATTTGGGTTTATCGTGAGTCGTGTTTTAGATGACATTGGTTCTTTAACCCAGTTAAAGACATAATATCGATTTCTGAAAAGATTAAAACTAAGTGGAGTTTTAATGAATCTTTAATTAGATTAAAATGTGAATTGATAATTTTAATTATCAAAATCTGAAAAGTGATCGAGAGTGGAGTATCACCAGTTTTGCTCCAAAGCGATAGTTAAATCTTTAATTAGATTTGAACGTGAAATGGTAATTAATTTTACCGATAACACAGTGGTGTTAGATGTGGAGTAATACCAGTTTTCTCCATGGGATATATAGGTTGGGATTGGGAAATAAAATAATAATTACTTCGGTGTGGTTCGCTAATCCCGACTAGTTTGGAAAACCATAATATGGTTTGAAATGATATCCAAAGGAAGATTAAAGAATAAATTTAGAAGAATTTATCTTGGATAAAATTAATGGGAACCTTTCCCTAAGAATGTGATTTTGTGAATAAAATAATATTCTGAATTGGAATGAGGCGTTTGTTGTGTTTGTGTAACATTCGTTTATTAAATACGTGGGTTATTCAGAAAGGCCGGGTTTATACCCATTCTGAATAACCGATTCGACGAGATGTCGAAGATGAAGACGGTGGTTGAAGACCAGAAGTCTTCACATCGTTTGGGTGATTACTGATGATCTTGATTGGGCTGTACACCCAGGATGAGGGAATCAGTTGGTGATCGTCCAGACGTACCTGGAGATGGATGGATATGCGAGGAAAGTGCCTCCGGTTTCGTTCAGACCCAGAACGAACTTGTAAATGGATTGTGTGTCCGACATTGTATTCCTTTATATCGTATTTGTTGATCTCTGCTAAATATATATCTGTTTGGCGGCGGAGAATTTATTCTCTTGCTTAACGCCCTTCTCTGAGACATATGAGCTCAGAGGTTATATATTGGCAGAAATCAGTGGTACGATATGGATTGATAGTGTGGCATACTGAGATGCAGTGATCCAGACTTTTGTTGAAAAGCAAAGTTTGGTGGTTGATGATCAAAGTGCAGCTGATATAGCATGGCTTTGTGTATAGCGTTGATCCGCGAGCCTCACAGCCCGGGATGGTGGTAAACTGATGGTTTGATCAGTATACATTTTTAGTGTAGTGGATTCGGTCGACCGATATTGAGCTTCGTGCTCGGAGGGATAGAGTAAGCGGTGTTTTCTCTTGCTGGGACGTAAGCCGCGGTGATACTTGAGTCCCAAAAGTGCGGATGTGCATAGCGGTGTTTTCTCTCGCTGAGACGTAAGCCGCGGTGATTTGTACTACGCGATCGATCTTTCGAATCAGGAGCCACCATGATGGAAATCCAATTTCCAATACGTGTATTTCGGCTTTATTTGTAGAGCCTAGTATGGCGACATAGTGGGATGGGGCACTCATGCCGTCTATGATTTATATTTATGATTGAAATTGTTCTTGACACTATACACTTATTATAGTATCAAATGATTTGTTTTAAACGTATCAAGCATGTTTGGCTGTTATAAGGTAAAACCCTATCCTCCGGCTTGCGTTGCATTGTGTGATGGGACCTGGGTCTTATAATAGCTTCATTTTTCGAAAAAGCATTGCGCTGTTTATTCTATGCACTAGTATTCTTGGGAGGAAACCCGTTCCGTGTTATACGGCGTGGTCCCTTGAATTACTCTCTTTTAAAGTAAAGTTTTAAATAACTGTTTTAGTTCTCACACCAGTCACATGACTGACCTGGAGTTTATTGTTTTAACCTAAACTCTGGGTGCCCTTATTTTCGACACGGGCAGCTAGTAGTTTTGGTTTTGCAGATTTATATTCACAGGATCCTGGTTTACAGCTGGAATGATATCCGGAAAGCTTTGTATCCGTATATCTCTTCTAGTTGTGTATTATATTATTTTCCGCTGCTATGTACTTAAATGTAATTTAAATCTCTGATATTTCTGTGTAATATTCTTTTATACTCTGTATATTCTTGTAATCAGATGCATTGTTGTAATATACAATGAAATGTTCTTCTGTTTGTGTTCTGATTTGTCTTGCCCTCACAGTAATTCGTTCTTTCTCATCTCTTCGGAGACCGGGGAAGTTTCGGGTCGCTTCATTCCCAAAGACTGAAATTCTTGATTAATGAAGGAACAATATTACCGTTTTTGTTCAAAAAGATACTAAAGTGGTTGATTGACTCATTCCATACTAGAAATAATTGCAGAAAATTCTTTGATAACACAAATTCCTATTTCTTAATGATATCCCACGATCGAGACAATTGGTTGAATCCCGTGAAACCATTTCATAGAAGTTCATTGACATCTTCTTTTTATAAAGCAAATCGGTTAGGTCGGAAGCTATTGGATCTTGATCTAATTGCCTAGAGGTACGGTTTGCAGTGACTTTTCCTTTCTCTTGGTCTTGAACTATCTAGAGTCCCGTTCTTCGGTTGATTTACTTGATTGGCCAGTCGAGGACAAACTCTTAAGAATTGTCGTGAGCGGGAGGGTGGATATTAGTTTCGAGCAAAAGAAAGACCCAGTGAATTACCTCTCTTCCTTCACGAGTAATGCGGTTCAGCCAAGAAATCCATTACCATCTTGTGGCTTGAGAGAATTCGGTATGCTCGGGACGCTAACAAGAAATTGTTTAATGCTTTCAATCTTGACTTCTTTGAGTCTAAGATCGGTCCAATGCCACCTCTTCTCGATTTTCCAATGGCATTCGGAAGGTTAGGTCAGGTTCTTGAAGGAGGGGGTAAGCAGAGGATATTCACTATTGGTAACTACATCAATCAATGGTTGCTGAAGCTGGTTAGCTGCTTCTTTCTGAAAGGATTCGAACACGTTTAATTTTTAATAGGCTTGAAGAAACGCCTATTAAATAACATGATGAGATTTATAACTATTGTACATTTCATTTTTATTAACTACAATTCAAAGAAATATCTAAGATCAGGCCAATGTTTATATTGGGCAAAGCATTGACATAATAGGAATATTTCCTCTATTAAGGAGGATTCCCCGAATACCTAAAATAGAGATGATCATAGAAAATGTAAAATATTTGATAGGATCTGTTTCAGAAACGTGGAATATTTGAGAAATTCAAATTGCGCATCAACAGGAAAGAGCAGTTACGAGAGCCTTCTAAAAGTGTCTAATTGAACAAAAGCTATTCTTGAACAAGGGCTATAACACCCCTTCCCCATGATCCGAGTAATCTTTCCTCTTGATGAGGAAAAAGGGAATACTTCGCATCGAATTCATTCCTTCAAGACCAAACTCACATCTAGGCATCCTATCTAGTGAAGAACTTTGCTCGGACGAAAGTGGACCCAGTTAATATAGTAAAGGTCTGTTTATATTGGCCAATTAATATACTGGTGAGGAGTATATTAATTGCTCTCTTACGCTCGCCTCATGCTTCGGTCTCCTTGCTTCATTCTTTTCTTACGCACCTACACCATTCTCAATATGAATAAATTATTGAGAAAAAATGAAATAAAAAATTATATAAAATAAGAACTTGTGTTGGATTGGCACAAAAATAAATATGGAAAATATAAAATCTAATTTTCTTTGTCTTTTTTTTTAGTGTAGATCTAATCCGGTGCCTATTGGAGATAGACTCCTATCTATGCAAACTATCTTTCTTTTGTTTTATTTGTTAAGTTTGCACGTATAGTATGGTATGGTCAAACCCCTAGTATGTTTACTACTTAATGCTATGCTAATAGAATAATGGTTGTTGGAATTATTCGTAATAAAATATTAGCTATAATTGAGGAGGTCTTATCAATAAAATTTCCATTTATCCAAGATCTAGGCATAATTAGTAAACCATTCTATAATTCTTCTCACTATCCTCTCAGGGAAAATGATCCAACAAAAAGGAATTGCAGAGTACAAAATAACAGTATATTAATTGGGAATCCAACCAGAATCGATACCTAACACCGTCTTCTTTGTCTTCTTTTTTTATTGAGAAACCGTCTATTGTTCAGGGCATTTCCCAATTATACTGGCATGAAATATAAGATCCTAATCCAAAGCGGATGAGAAGAAACATCAAATTGTAATGATCCATCAAGAAGAAAGAATGTTTTATATTCAAAATAAAAAACCAATGCCCCGAAATATGCCAGTATATTAATTCGGGGCTTCCTTTTACCGTATCATATTGATATACGCTAAGGCAAACTAGAAAAAAAACCTGGACGGCACAAAGTAAATCTGATTGGCTGCCCTATTTTAATGGGGTAGTTCATTTCGGTTCGAATGAATCTGAAACTCAAGGCATCAAATATGAATTGTTATCCATTTTACCCAGACAACTAGCAACCATCGGGAAAGAAGTCATTTCGGTCCAGGGCTGGAGCAAGAGATCCTCAGACAGGGAGAATTTGCATAATAGTTCTAATTTCTGGTAATTTGATTCAGGATTCACCAAATGTTCCTGATTTGTTCCCATTCCATGTGTCAACAGGTTTCTATCCTTGATAAGGAAGGTGTAATACACTTCTTCGAGAAAGAGGAAGAAGATAGGAATCCGTAAAGAAAGAGAAAATGGATTCCAGAGGACGACTAATATGAATTCTTGAGCTTTATGTGCCCATCTTCTCTTTCCTGGTATTCCTGCATTGACTCAAAGAGTAAGGAAAGACAGTGAAAAAGAGTATCTTTTGAAGTCCACAGATTCGGCCATTCCAGAAACATTTGATTCTATAAGAGATTCTGTCTTTCATGCGTACATTATCCCAGAATCTGCGGTTCCAATCCAGAAGTCAACACGACTGAAAATCTAGGTAGCACAACTTAGAGTTTCGTTACTTGGAAATGAATTAGAAAAAGAAGATAGAGAAAAGAATTTTGGTTCTTCCATTTAGTTCAGTAGATTTCCTTTGCCCCGTAATTGAGTTCAGGACTGGTAATTGAATCATAGACTAAGCACTATGAAGAGCTCTACTTATTATAGCTAACATCCACACATCAGTAGGTAAATGAATATTAGGGTTCAGACTCAACTCTATCAGATAATTGAGTACCATCTCGCGCGAACTCATAATGAAACGTAGAATATTTCAGAAATTCAAATTGATAGTTTGGACCTTCCTATACCTATAGTAGTAAACTACCATAGCAGCTTAGCATCCAGTTACATATCAAACTTGTTCCTATGGGTGCTCTATAGTCTATCTATAGTAGTTTTGATTAGGGTATGAATATCAATTGGATAGATGTAAAGTCGGCTCAATAAACCAAACTAATATTATTCACTCTCAATTGATTAGGTTCTCTCAACTTTGATAATTTATTTTCAAAAGGGCAGGCGGATGACCCTCTTATTCCCACCCTTTACGGAGAAGAAGATCAGACGAAGTCGAAGCTGCAATTATAGTATTCATATAATTGTCTTCGTCTGCTAACCCTTGAGGAAACAAACTCTCCCCTCCCGCGAACCGCTTTGCTTCTTCAATGAATGTGCTTGCTCTTCTATCTGATGGAGTTTTTATGCCTAGTTGTCTAAAGCTAAAACAAGAGTTTGCCCAGCATGGAAGGCCCTAGAGAGGAATCCATTATCGCAGTTTCCAAGTGCTTAGTCATGCTTCTCAAGTGCCACTTCCGATTGAAGACAGAGGGGATTCAAATTTAGTACCCCAATCGAGTACCGACGAGGCAGGCTAACGATTCCCAAGTAGACGGTTCTTGCTAGGTCGACTAATGAAAATTCTGAAGAGGGATGGAGCTAAGTAGCTTATATTTGTCGCCTCACAAACTCCCCAAGCTTGATAAGCAGCTTTAGGCCGTTGGTAGGCTACCTGATTAAACACGGTAGATAGAAACATCATACTTAGAAAGCAAAGAAAGAACTCTTCTTTCCTGTCTCTTCTCTTATACATCTCAGTCTTCTTTTTGGGAGATTAGGTGCCTATCCTCTGATGGAGACTTCGGTAAAACAATATGAATGAAGTTCCTGTTCTGGTTTCACTAAGGGACAGACTCGCAGAATAAAGGCTTAGGGGACGGGATAACCAGGGGACTTCTTACTTTACTTGAAGTGGGTGGCATAGATGTCTTTAAAGGAGCTGCTTTGGGCCTCCTCCTCGAACAAGTGAATATCATAGCGGAGAAGTCGAGACCTAACAAAAGTAGTAAACAAGAAGTGTCGCGAAAATCTGGGATGGGAACTTCTCTATATTAATTATTAGCTTATGAGTTGCGCATGTATTCTTTCTTAGTGGAACTCCCTACTCTAATTTTTTATTCAAGTCAAGGAATATTTTTCATTTTGTTCTAGAGAATAATTGGATTCTTATTCTTATTAAGACTAAGCTAAAAAAGATTTCATTGATCCTACCCAATTTTGAAGATATTATGAATTTCATTTGAGAAAAAACAATATAATAGATAAATGGGAATATAAACCAATGGCTTCTTTCTGACTTAGAAAGGAAAATAGATGAGGAGGCAGTCCAAGTTACTACCAAAAATGCGAGGAGGATTTATAGCTGATATAGGATCTTCATGCTTTGCAGGATTTGAACCTACGACATCGGGTTTTGGAGACCCACATTCTACTGAACTGAACTAAGAGAACACCTTCCCCAACTCTATCTGCCTCAAAAAGATCTCCCTTCAGTTGGACGATGTCCTCTTGACTTCCCACTGGGCGAGAGGTGCACCTAATCCACCTACCCACTCATCAATCCCTTGGTCGCAAAAGGTCTTTATCTGGTCTGGCATGGGAAAAGGTATTCAAAATTAGTGAACTTATTTTAGAATACCATGGTAGAAACCAACTTCCCAATAGTAGTCAATCCATGCCCTCGGAGAAGTATACAGTCAGGAATAAGAGGTTCGAACTCAACTTGATGGTTGGAATAACAATTAATATACTGGGTGTACTGGACAACAAGATTCTAGTAAATTTGAGAGACTTCCCTGGGGCCCCGATTCGAACCTCCTTTCTCGTCTTTTTTCATACGTTTCATTAGCAGCGACTTTCTATCAGTCGTGTTGACTAATTAGACCATGCTTACTTGGTGGAAAAAACCATCGGCGATTTCCGACAAGTCTTTCTTCATTTAACAAGAAAGCTAGTATACAAAAAAGATTTTTTTGATGGATTTTATAGTATTTGATTACATCTTATCCCTAGGGGAAATGAGATTATAGTTCATGAAACCGGCGATACAGGTAATATGTGTACCGGTTGTTATGCCATAGCAGCATCGGGAAGCTAAGTTGGTATGGAAGAACTGCTGCACTACGGGAAATCCTTCTCTATACAAGTTCTCGTATGAGGTTTTTGAACAGAACTTCGATAGGTGGGAGGTGTAAGCATCGCGAGGTGTGAAGCGATCTCGTACTAAATGAATTTCACTCCAAAAAATGAAGTCAAACCGATTCCTGCAATTGGGACTCGCTACCTCTTAAGTGAAGTCCTCATATTCCGAAGGATGAACCAGATATGGACCGTTATAATATGATTTCATTCTTGAAAAAAAATCCATTTTGGGATTTCATAATCATCACAGAAATATTTATCCGACTTCGGTTTCCTCAGAGATGATTCTCGAGTCATGGACTTGTGTAAAGAAAGTAGAAGTGGTTGCTTTGCCCTCCTAGGTACGCAACACTGAGTAATCCAAGCCAACACACATTACTGACTAATGGTGGATAATCATCTTTCTTAGAGGTACTAAATACAACTCCATGAATGAGCAAAATGAAGGTTGCGTTAATGATAAAGATCTCTGGGGAAACCAGTAAAAAAGATTAAACATGTGGTGCCCTTCCATTACTAGTAGCTTTGATAAGGATCCTGGAAATTCCATAGCAAGAACAAACAGATAGGGGGAAAGTGGATCCCTAAATAGCCCTCAAGTGTCTTTTCCCTGGAGGCAATAAAGGCTCAGAAAAAAAGCTAGGAGTTAGCATATTTAGATAAAGCTTGCTCGTGGCTTTACTTGCTCTTATCCATTGACGAGACTTCTTCAGATATGCTAACTATGTATATGACGCCGAAAATAGACCGATTTGATACTACTCTTCAATTCAAATTAGAAAAAGCAATGTCTCCTTGAATAATATGGATTCCAAACAGTAAGGAAAGCAACTTCTCTTTCCGAGGACGAGTGTCGAGTTATCTTAAAGTAAAGCTCTCTAGGTTAGCTATAGGTAAAGTTCCCTCAGAGCCGAAGACAAAGGCCTGTCAAAGAAGTCGATGGGGTGTTAAGGCCGGTCAAGGTACCCTTAGTACCCAAATGGGTACTTTACAAAAAAGAATTACTTCCACCAAAGAAGGGTCTATAACTTTGATCTAAGCAGTTTATGTCCCTGTAGATGATTTGACTGACCCTGCTCCTGCCATGACATTTGCACATTTAAATGCTACTACCATACTATCAAGAGGATTAGATGTAGCACTAGGTAGTGTCGCAACTCTTATATTTGAAATTTTGGCTTCCTTCCAGAAAAACGGTGAGCTATGGAAAGTTTTTAGACATCACTAGTAGCGCCCCCTCCCTCCTGAATGATCGGAGCCCGATGTTCGACCTCTAGCGTCCGATCCTTTTTGAAATTCCATCCCAATATCGTGAAGATTTGTTGAAAGTGTTCATTGAAATTGACTATGTCGAAGTCCGCTGGGGGTCGAACTCCAGTCCCAATATAGAAGATTTCTCGAAACAGGTTTTCAACCCGAATCCGAAGAGCCTGTATTTCATCGGCTTTACTATTATGGTTTCCAGTTCATTATTTTCTTTCCATTTGAGGAAGATTGGAGCTGGTTGGATTCAACGAGAGGTAGTCCGCATAGAGTCCAGATCACCGATAGGGGATTTCGCAATACCAAAAATCTTACAACATCTTTCCCCCTACTGAACGAGTGCCAGTATATTAAGGGTGCGGCTAAGCACTATAACAACTGATGTCAAGTCAGTAATGAATACAAACTGGCAATGACTAGCTCGATAATGGTGAATTCACGACTACACCTAACCATGGATAGAAGTCTGATCTAGTACGTGATAAAGTCAGGAAGTTCATTTAGTGTATCTCCCAAAAGTGAGTCAAACCATTTATTTCAGCGGGGTTCGAATTGACAGCTAATAACATTGATTCGATTGGCATTGACATAATAGGAATATTTCGTGTATTAAGTTTTGACCATCTGTCATAGAAAAAAGAACGGATTGATCTTGTAGGATTCCCAAGAAATTCTTCGATTTCTTTCGGAAGGAGATGATTATTCATCTGCTTCTCACGTTTCATGAATACCGCTTTTTCCTTGTGCTTATTTCGCTTTAGGGGGTTGGTTCACAGGTACAACTTTTGTAACTTCATGGTATACCCATCAATTGGCCAGTTCCTATTTGGAAGTTTGTAATTTCTTAACTACTGCGGTTTCTACACTTTGCAAATAGTTTAGCACATTCTTTATCACTATTATGAGGACCTGAAGCACAAGGGGATTTTACGCGTTGGTGTCAATTAGGAGGGCTGTGGACTTTTGTTGTTTCAATCTAGCGCTGCTCTTGGTTAACTAACTTGCTCCAGGTTCCGCTTCACTTCAAGGTTTAACAGGTAAGACGGTAACAACAGAGGGCAAGGGGATAAACCTGACATGCCATAATTCAGTGATTGAATTCTTCTATTTGGAAAGTGGGAAATAAGAATTCGAGTTTCAAAAAAGGAGTACGCATGCATCCACGGAAAGTTACTGTTTTGCTTATTAGACACGAAATATGTATGCAGCTTTGGTGAATTGTACTATCTGATCTGCTTGGAACATTTTTATTACATTAATTTTTTCTCATCCTCTTTGGATCAGGATCTTATATTTCATGCCAGAATAACTGGGAAATGCCCTGAACAATAGATGGTTTCTCAATAAAAAAAAGCCGAAGCAAAGATATCCATGGAGGTGGTTCGTTCTATTTACGACCAAGAGGTACTATATTCTCTTTCAGATAGCCCCTGAAAAGAGAAGGAATGCCAATAGGCATCTATCTGTTCTCTAATTCACCCGACCCAATAGTACCCATTTTGGGAACGTCCAGTGCCACTACATGGGTAAGTTGCCAATCCCTAAAATGTACACTACAACAAAAACACCATATTACAACATTAATTTTACAACGGTGGTAAAATCACCGTTGTAATAAATGGTTTTTTACAACTTTTTTCCAGAAAAGTTGTAATAAACTTATTTTTAACAACTGTGTTATTTTGACAGTTGTAATAAAAGCCTATCACAACTTTTATATTTTGACTGTTGTAATAAATGATATTAATATTTAATAATAACTAATAATTAATAATAAGCTTAGGATCAATAATATTTATTTATATTATAGTTAATAACTAATAACTAATAAATAATAATAAACTTGGGAATTAATAATAAACTTAGTAATATTTATATTTAATGATTCCATAGTAATAACTAATATTTGGAAAATTAATGGAATTCATATTATAGTTACTTTAAATTTATTTGTTAAATCTAATTTCTAACTGTTGTCTTTCAGAATTTTCGGTGAACTTTGGCCACGACACAAAAATTTAGCCCCAACCCGCCAAAAATGAGAAGTAGCGGGAATGATTTCATTTAAGCGGGATCTCGAAAAAATTAACCCTAAAATTAGTGAACTGGTATGGTCTTGCGTTGACAAAGTCACAACTCATGCTCAGCAAATACGTTTTAATGGGAACGAGGGTTTCAGCGCCGCCATCTCTTTTCCAATCAAGTACGTCCTCTGCTCACTTCCGCCTCCTTATCGTGCTTTTCTCCTTCCTCCTGTCCACAATTTGATTCAGTTCGCTCTGCAATTTCATCCGCGTCTCCCTTATCGTCGCCTTGCCGAACTTCTCATCCTCCTTAATCGCCTATCGAAACCGATTTCAGTTGGCCTGGCGTTGTTCGGATGTCGTTCTGGTGATTGGGTGGACATCGAGGTCGTCCTGGTGTTTTTTTTTATCGGTTGCGCCTTTGATTAGTGAGGAATATTTCAGTAATTTTGTGGGTTCAATTTTCAGGATTGGGGATTTTTGTTGTAGGTTTGTAGTCTATTCTTGGGTTGCTCCACCATGCTCAGTTTTCACCAGAGCGATGGCTTTTTGCATGGTGGTCTTTGATGGAGAGTTATGGGGTTGTTTCTATTGTGTAATTTCTTTTGGCATATTTGTGCTTTGCCAACGTGATTTTGAGGTTAAAGTCATGTCATTGTTCTTGTTTGGTGCTGTTTTGTGGTGATGATGATATCCTACTGACTATGAAACAGTGGTAGCTTGTTATCTTTTATGTTTTAGGCTTAGCATTGGTAGTTCTGTCAGTCAAGACTCTTCTGTTAGTTTGAGTGTTCTAACACAAGCTTTAGATATAGATGGAACAGAATAACATAAATGTTAATCTGCTTCCTTGTTTGTAAAGGATGTTAGTTTATTTTGGAACTATTTTTAGAGATATTATGTGGTTCTCATTATCGCTTAAAATATCATATTACCTTTTAGCTATTTATAGTTGTTTGATTGAAAGGTACAGTTTAAGTTGATTCCTATTAAAAAAAATTATTGACTGTTTTGTCTAAAACCATTTAATTTGTTTTTTTCCAACCTATGAAGGATTGCAGGTCATTAAGTGGACGTGAAAGGGATCAAATTGATATCCAGTAGAAATTGACAGTGATAGGGATCAGATTATAGTGAAATGGGAATATGCATGAGGAGGTATGATGGTTGTATTTGCACATGGAAAATGTTTTTTTTGTAATAATGCATTTTATCAACTTGGTATGACATTGTTGAATGAAAATAGGCACTTTTTTGTGAATCTCGTAAAGTCGATGAAAGAGAAAAAGAAATCGAGGAACTGATGAATCAAGACTAGAAGTGCCAATATTCGTTTGAAATACAATGATACAGACGATGGAGGCTCAACTTTTAAGCATGAGATGGAAGAAGATACTTGTCTCGGTCGAGGAAATAAGGAAAATTATTCGAGGCTTAATGGACTTTGTTGTAGTTGCTTTATGTACTTGAGATACTTGTATGATTTATAAAAAATGATGAGAGTTTGAAAATTTTAATATATTGTTTTGGTTCATGTTTTAAGTTTGTTTGATATCTTCAATTTTGAGATAATATGTTCTGAATGAATTCTTTTATTAATAATATTTATATAATTTGTTCATATATTACAACTTTAAATAATACTTTTAATAAAATATGTTACAAAGTTATAAACAGTTGTAATAAGAGTTATTACAATGGTTGAAAAAGTTGTAAAATATACATTTCACAACGGTGCCGCAATAGTGCAAAAAAGTTGTAAAAGATTTTAGTCTATTACAACTTCTTTATAGATGACGGTGGCTCCACCATTGTAAAAACTTTTTACAACGTTTTTCCACCGTTGTAATATGGTATATTTGTTATAGTGGTACTATATAACATAGTTTATCCACTGGGTTACGGGTACTGGTGGGTATTTTACTAGAGGTTTCTATCAATCCACCCCTGTGTGATTCCTGTTGAATCATATACTCATGGTATTTCCGAACAAGTTCCTAGATGACAAGCCTAAAGAGTATCTGATTGATGATGTCGATATTGGTTATAGTGACGATATCCATATTGATGATAGTAACGATATTGATGATGGCCTTGATATGGAGTTGTGATGAATTCCTTCTATGGTTCCACATGAGAAACTAATGCGAATATAACCTACATGTCCAATCGAACTATGAGCTAGAGGTCTTTTGACTTTTGTTTGGGCCATGGCGGCCAGTGCTCCTAAGATCATAGAAGCAATGCTGCAGAAAAAGAAGATTGTGGCAATGTACCTCCGTAGGAACCAACAATAGAAAGATGTAACATATTTGTTCTCGCAATATGAGATTCAATGCATTAACTCTAATTTGTATTTTACTTCTTATTGGTGCTGCTAGGAAATCTGCACAGATAGGATCGCATACTCGGTCACCCGATGCAATGGAGGGTAACCCCGACTTCTATAGGTCATTGGTTCGACCTCCTAATGAGAACTGAGGTCCTTGCGCGGACGTCTCATCCCTAAGACTTGCTTGCTCTATATGGAGTTCCCCATGGTTCCTAAAAATGAAACTTCCATTGAAGAGAAGAAAATGAAACACTTTCATAAAAATTCTCGTACAATCGAGAATGAAGTTTTCATTTTGTATATGCCAGATCATAAATTAGTAACTGCATCCAATCTCCGAAAAAGTCCCAATTGTTTCAAACTTTTTGGATATTTTATTTACGGAATCCCAATGAATAGGATCAAAGCTTATTCCATGATATTTCCATAAGATTCCCCTTTCTTATTCTTAAGCAATCCCTCGAGAGGGTTTAGTTGATCCATGATTTATATTTCATCTTTCTTTTTGTTTGTTTCGAGAAAGATATCGTCTTTCTTCGAAATTCACTATGCACCTTCTCCCGTCGCCTCGAAGAATCGAACAGCCTCGCGAATGAGGCGGGCGTCGACCCAACCTTATGAGTATTCAGACTATAACCGTTCTGATGACTAGTTACTCACTTTTGACAATTATACCATTCTAATCAGGATCGTCAAGGTTCACTTTACTATATCCGAATCTGTATCTTTCGCTCGAGGCATGGTTTGGAATTGGACTAGAAAGATAATAGGATTCCCCGGCCCCAGTATATTAATTGTAGAGAACTCACCATCAATCCTGCCGCATCCATAGTGACATTAAGATCTCCTTCTGCAGCATCTTTTGCTAAGATCTATGGTCTTCACCTGGACCCTGATCCAATGAAAAAAATAGGATCACTTCTTATGGATTCGTTGAGAATGCTTCTGATCTAGTTCGTGGCCTATTAGAAGTAGAAGGCGCTCTGGCGGGATCCTCACAGATAGAAAAGGATTGCAGTCAGTTTGATAATAATCGAGTGACATTACTTCTTCCGTCCAAACCAAGGAATCTGTTAGATATGATGCAAAATGGATCACCAGCAAGATCCAGCTAAGGTAAGGAACTTCGTGTCGCGGCTGCTCCACTCCATTGCGGTCTCTTGAACTTCACTTCGTTACCTTCCCGCGCGCGAAGCGAATGGGTGATGTGCCGTAGGTCAGTTTCGGGGCGGAGAAAGACATACCATAAGAATGATTCATTTGGGGGCCAAGATGCATAGACCCTGTTGTTATTTACTGTGTTCCAAGTGTTTGTACCAGATCATTAGGATACTAGAACAGTATCGCGAATCTCATCTTCCTAGCGGCATCGGTTTCACGATTCATCCACATTTGATCGCAGATTTGGCATTTCATTTATTTACGCTTATTGGTGTTCAGGATTTATATGCCCAGGTGCGTAGCGAATCAACGGCTTAGCGAGCTCGTTGACCTCAACGTGCCCTAGAACATGAGTCTAGCGACCAACCAGAGAGAGAGGTGCTTGCGAATCAGTAAAAGAGAAGAAGGTACATAACGCCCATTATTCTACCAGACGACTGCAAGATTCAAAAGAAACCTAAAGGAAGAGACCCAGAAGAAATATTTTAATATAAATCTTATCGATCTCATAAGTATCGTACCAAATTCAATCAATAGAAATACTTTTTTGAGAAATACGAGACATCTAAGTAGGAAAGCTCATACCCATTTCATTGAGTTTCTGGCTTGTGGCTTTAAATTTAAAGAAGAAAGTTCAAGGTAAGAGAATAGGGGATTTTCACTCTTTCAAGAGGTTCGATCGATATTTGCGGAGTTGATCATCCCTCTCGAAAACGAATATTTGAAGTTGTCCATAATTTACTGAGTACTCAGTATAACTCACGCACATCCAAAAGAGAGGTGCTTGCTTGCGTTTGACATCTCATTCAAGAGAGAGTGAGTGAAAATGTTGCACTACACGGATGCCATTTGGACCCGGCAAACCCCGAGCTAGTCCAACAAGATTGGCTTCATTTGCCATGTTGAGGGCTCACAAGAAGCTCATATTGGAAAGCAAGCATGTGCAAGAACCAATCAGGATACAAATTAAGAGATCTTCCTGGATGGACTGACCTACGACTGATTGATATGCGCCAATAAGACCACCAAAAGCCTTTGTGGCACTAGTGGTTTACATAAGTCATGGGTGACCATTGGTCCGATGCTTCGGGTGAAACCATTTCCAAGGTGTGACAGGCGGTGTTTACAGGGCCCGGGTACATATTCACCTACTTCTTCTTGATGTTGGATATCTCATTTGTGTACATCTTCTCTTTTTTTTTCCGAGCCTCTAGTGAGTTATAGACAGAGTTAGAAAAGATAAAAATTTTGATGATTCCATCATACATGATTGAGTTGCGAAAACTTCTGGATAGGTATCCTACATCTGAACTGAATTCTTTTTGGTTAAAGAATCTCTTTTTAATTGCTCTGGAATAATTAGGAGATTCTCTAGCATATAATGTAAATCCCGTAGCAGATCAATTCCAATGAGCCCTTCAAACTAGTACTTTTTGTAATCGACTCTATTGCTTCTTCAATAAACGCTGGTTCTTTGATCAAGTTTTGAATAACTTTCTGGTTAGATTGTTACTGCGTTTCAGATATTCAGTCTTAGTGTGCTCTTCTTTGATGAAATCCCTCCAGTCCTTCGCTTGGATACTCTATTTTAGGCTTTGCCCTAATAGAATTGCTTGCCTTTGCATGAAAAAACGATAGGAGTTTTTGGAATAACAATTGGTATATCTATTACAATAGCTAAAGCTTATTTGTTTTTGTTCATTCCTATCACATCAAGATGAACTTTACCTAGACTGAGAGTGGACCAACTTTTAAATTTTGGATGCCCATTTATTCTGGAATCATTCTTTGAGGAGGGACAATTTTACATATTTCTACCAAATCCTTCCATTATTAAGTACGGCAGGTGCCATTTCAATGTGTTTCGATTTTTCCAAACAAGAGAGGTATGATGCTTTTGAATCCAATGTACTAATTCCACTTCCTACTCGCAGTATGCTCTTAATGATCTCGTCTCACGATTCAATTGCATCAAGCTAATAAATAACAGAATGTTCATGTAGATCTCGAAAGCTCCTATCCCTATGTGTTTGCATGGAGGTCAATCCCATAAAAGCTAGAGCTGCAACCTTAACGACTACCGGATGAGCAACCCTAGTTTCTATTTTTAAAAAGTAATTCAATTAAATACAAAAAAATAGTATAATTAGAATACTAATAAATAAGACTAATCATAGAGTAAGAAATTGTATTAGTATAACTATATTTTTCTAGTTCATTTTATATTATAAAAATACAAATATAAAATGCATTAATTTAATTCTTAATTCATTTCCACTTGTTTTTAAAATCAAAACGAAAAAAGTGGAATGTGTTAGGATGAGAATGGACCTATAGAATAGGGGCGTAGCAAAGAAGCAAGACACTTGGACAAGGTCTAAAAAGCCCATTTTGAGTATTTGACTCGTACAACGAAACGACCTTTCACTCGCAAGATATATAGGTATTTTTATTGACCAATTAGAACTATCTCCTAGGGACTATAATTGTCTCAAAAAGTCCAATATACATACATTATTGGACCTTTCGAGTAACCGTCAGGAGGATCTTATGAGAATTGAATATTTTCGTACAGAAGATGTAAAACGTATATTGGACACTAAAAAAAGAGTTCTTCCTCTTTATTGTTGTATGTGAAAGACATGTATTGATAATATGGATCGTTTTTTTAGTTTTAGTCATTTTTTATATTATATTTAATTTCGTTGATAATCTTTTTTTTTTACAATACAGATTGTTTATATATACATGTGTGTTACATATATAATAAACTACGAAAAAATGGAAGAAAAATAAGAAAAAGGATTTTATAGTAGTTAATATGTTAAACAAGATATTCCGTTAACGAAGAAAATGAACTTTCATTTTACGTATTTTATTTATTTTATTAGCTCTAGTTCTAGAATATAAGAAGTAACTATTTTTATAAAATTTCTAATATTTTCTTATCTTATTGAATTTCAATCCAATCGATTTCATAAAAAATATAAACGTGTCAATTTGACATGAAAAAGAAGAATGTTTTCTATAAACCCGGGATTTTTGGCAAGATTTCGCTTCAAAACTCATGGTTTTTTAGATTAATATATATATTCTTGATTTTCGGGGGTATTCATGTTTGGCATATGCCTGCCCTAACTGAAATCTTATCTTGGAAGATATCTCAACCAAAAAAATTCAAATAGGTCTCTCATATATGAAAAACACTTTCTTCGAAGTTAGACAATGGTGTAAGACAAATGACCTCTTGGGAAAAAGGGGTAAAATCACTTTGAGCTCTTCTTTCGGATAAGTAAGTTCCTTAGGAGAAATAAAGAAAAAGCTTCTCTATTTGATTGCAAACTCATCAACTCAGACTCGACCCTGCCTTTTGTAGCATGCATTCCCATCCATGTCGCAACTGATTCGTTAAGCTACGTGTCCAGACGGCCTTCGGTCCCCCAACCTTACTCATAGCAACCTTCCGGCTGCCTAACGGCCTATAACGCTAGTCATTACTCCCACTGGGGCGAGGAAGTAAGCCCCACAACGCAAAGCGGCAAAGAACAAATAGAATTTGATATAATGACTTTCATTTGTTAAGCAAAGCAGTTTGCAAATAATCTATTTTGACTTCCCCATTTCTTCCAGGGGAGGGGAGATTATTTAAATAAGACTATCCCCCCATGTACTCAGGCAATTCATCTCTCAGGATAAGGGATTGTCCTATGAGACGGAGAAGCTATCTATCCTGGGTGTTATGAGTTGGGAAAGATGGAGGAGTGTAATGACTCTATCCTGGGTCCTACTGATTTGGAGAGAAATAAATGAATTCCAAAGATTTTGGGCAAATCCGAAGAAGGTTTTCCTGTACATTCAACACATAATATTTCTAAGTCCCAATACACCCAATGCTAGATGGCCGCTAAAAAAATCAATGTTATTAGCTGTCAATTCGAACTTTTTGGTTTTTTTTCCGTTTCTTTGGATGATATGATGGGTCAATCATTTGCCTCAAGGAATAGATTCAGAAACTCAAATAAAATCTTTGAAATTTTTATTCAATGTAATTACAACTGATCCAAATGATCTACTAAAAAATAGAAAAAATTCTATTGGAATGTAAGAAATTAGTAAAAAGGTCTTTAGATGGTCATACAAATTAACAGATGATTTGGAAGAAGAAGATACCCTCTTTTAGCTTCTAGGCCTATTTCTTAGTTCAAGATACCTCTTACTAACTGGAATAAAATAATTAGTAGTTCTGTTCCACCCAAAACGGGCTGGGGTTATGAACTTATAATCATGGAATCGACTCGATCGTCAGATTATAAGTTCATTCCATACCGGACCAGACCGAGAACGAGGACAGGACTTTCTTTATCTATATGGCATTCGAGGCCGAAGATGGATGAAGCGAAAGTGCACGCAGTGGCAACCGAAGAACCGGCAGTTTTGACGGTTTAGACAGCCAATGCTAATCTTTGCAGGAAGTTTCTAAAAGGAGTAAGATTTACCTCTAAATGCCCTACCCATGAATCAGGCTTAGAACGGGGTCACTGGATTTGACGTGAAAGCCTCAAAAAGAGATTTTCTCGTTATAGACATTTATAATAGAAGAGATAATTGTCCATCTCCTACCTAATAGGCGCTTACTTTTAGCCTCTTCTCCTATAAGAGGGATTCTCTTAGGCATTGGGAAGTCAAAACGAAATCCGCATTTGAAACCTTTTAGGTAGATCTATCAGCCCACCTTGTTTTCGGCTCTTTCTCATATAAAAACTTAAAGGCGGACATGACGGACAATCTAAATGACTACCCTTACCCCTATGATCATTCGGCGTCTGGGTCACACTCTCGGGATGTGCTATACTTGGAAGTTGTGGATTTAGAACCAAATCAATCAGGGTCCTTGTTCCAAATTTCGAAATAGCAACTTCCTGATATCTAGAATCTCATTCAATCAAAGTCCTAAAATCGAAAGGAAGTAGTCCCTTCATGATCTTTCAGTGCGTAAAGGTTAGTTCAAAGCACGAAAGCACACCTCCCATTCAAGGTGTATTTAATAGAATAGCGGCACGAGAAGGATCCGACATTATCTGACAGAAGCGAGATCCCAGACGGGTGATTGACCTATTACGGCAGAGAAGCTCTCCTTTATGTTAGGGGGAACTCAAATGGAATTTCGATCACATCCCTGAGATGTCCAGCGGATTCCTTGACGAATGGTCGGCTACCTTTTACGTTAGAATAGAAAAAAGCATAGCAGGATGAACCAATGTGAATGAGTGTAAGCTTTGTTTCCCGAACACGATTGGTGCTACCATGGTAGCAAGAGAGGCCAGGCGGTGACAATTGAAAGCATCAGTCAAAGACCCTTCCAATTGAAAGAGATTATGATTCGTTGCCTTCTCTTAGAGAACTTAACGGTCGAGCCCTATTCACCCTATCTAACTAGCCCTCTCCCTGAGGCAACGTCCGCGCTAATTTAGTGGCACCCTTCTCGGACTCTCTCAACTCAGCTTAATATAATAGTTGGAATGGATTGGTAGGAAATACCATTCCGGCACAATATGAGGTGGAGTGGGCATCGGATTAGCAGGTTTATAATTGTCGGGATGTCCCAAAAAATTAGGAGCATAAAAATTCCAAATGGCAAAAAAGATAGAAGAAGCTACCCGACCTACTAGATCCTTTACATAAAAATAAGGGTAAGAAGCCATTTTTTCCATCTCTAAATGTACACCCAATGGATTATTTGATCCATATTGATGCAATGTAGCCACGAATCCTAAGCTATGGCATGTGATGGAATGGTTCAATGAATCATGGGTGGATCTTAGTGAGTGTTAGGGGGATTGGCTGGCTGGGGCCCCTCCACATTAGTACTCAATGCAAGACTTCGATTGCGGTAGAGTAGAAAGGGTCCATGAAAAGCTTCAGGAAAGAAGGGCGAACCCCCTCCCGAAAAAAGAATGCAATGACCCCTTCAGAGCGAAAATGAATCTTATAATTGCAATTGCATTATGCCAGTGACCAAGATATCAACCACATAAATTGGTACCTCTTGCGCAGTTTTGCATATAGCAATCGCCCAGTATAAACTTGCCTTTTCAATGAGATTTTCCTACCCTAGAAATGAGTGTATGAACTGCCTGTGCCCAGCTAGAGTGTAAGCAAGCGTCAATCTAAGTAAGGCACATATGAGAGACTAATCCAAGGCCCTGAAAAAACATTCTCCCTGGTGATCTAAAAATGTCATATAAAAAGACCGGTCCCTTAGAGGTCTGTTTATACTGGTCAATTAACATACTGGGCTCGCCCTCCTGCTTACTGCGCTCACCTCTTTCTCGCTCTTTCCGTTTTATTTCAGTAAGCCCTTCCTTATCTATTTATGAAACTATACCTTTCCTCCGCCTATGAGCTAGCTAAAGATCCAGCATTATCCTTTTCATTCAATGTGTATTCCTGAATAATCTCATTTTCAATTATTCAACCATTTCATTTTACCAAGTTCAACGTTAGCCAGATTAGTCAATATTTATATGTTTCGATGCAACAACAAGATGTTATTTGTAACAAGTATTTTTTTTGGTTCCTTGGAAAAATCATGTTTCTTTCGACGTTGTAAGTTAGAAGCTTGGTTTCAGTAAAGGCACTCGCCCTAATGACTAATGGCTGAAACTCTCTCTTTTCGGTATTGATTAGGTACCTTAACTCATATAAGCACCTCAATAGCTGCGGAATAAGAAAGCCAGAACGATAAGCAGCAGGAAGGGAGACCCTAGACAGATTGACTATTGTTCTAAGTTCCATTGCAAACTTCGACGTTATAGGTCGACGGAGATGCAAAGTGAAAAAGTGCGTTTCATATAGCTGTCGAATCAGTGAATTTCTTTTTAGCCCAAGCTCTTTCAAAATGAGAAAAGGTTATCTCATATAGCTGACAAATGGTAGATTTGGTTGAACTATCTAGAGTCTCGTTCTTCGGTTGACTTATTTGATTTGCCAGTCGAGCATAAACTCCCAATTCCATTTATTTAATATTCCTTTGGTGTGATTAACATAGGAGATGTCATTCAATCGAAGAAGATGGTATCGTTGACTTTAGAGATGTCATTTCTAGTCTATCTCTATCTATATATGGAAGGTGATCCATGAGAGACCTTGTTTAGTATTGCAAAAAAAGGGGCCTGCTAATAGAGCTGAACGGGGAGGTGATACTATTTAACCTTTCCAATAGCGTAAGCTGATCCAGCTGATGCGAGAGTTCCAGTTCAAGTACCTATTTCTTTTGTACCTTCATTCAGTTCAAATATCGGACAGTGATTATAATAATTCTTTCATTAAAGAAAGATTTTCTCTTGCTAATTATAAGTGTTTCATACTCAATCAATTAGGGGTAGACTCACTTAGAATCAAAGGGTGGGTTAACTCACGAAAGAAAGAGTGAGCCAAATGCTTCTTTAAAAGAAATCGTTTTGCCTTACCTATGATGAAATTCCAAATGAGAAACGAAGGGGCGACTAAAAGGAGCCAAACTATTCTTCATATTCAAATAAGACTTTTTTCCTAAGCCACTCCTTTCTATCCTGTCACGTTATAATTGTCTTTTTCGTACTGTGTAAACGAACTTAAAGTCTTGATTGTGTACTCAACAGGAAGCATAATGAGGGACGTGATCTTGCTCATGAAGGTAATGAGATTATCCGCGAAGCTTGCCACTAAATTTCCAGTCTCATCCGGTAGCTCCACAATCCAACTTTGGTACCCCCAGACTCGTATGACTAGTGTGTCGGGTATTATCATATAAGAGAAGAATTTTAGATAGATTAATTAGCTTTGCGTTGAAATAGATTCATTACCTTGGGAATTGGTTCCGCTTGACCCCTAAAGCTTAGATGTTTGACTTTCATTTGTTAAGCAAAGCAGTTTGCAAATAATCTATTTTGACTTCCCCATTTATTACGGGGAGGGGAGACTATTTAAATAAGACTATCCGCCCATGTACTCAGGCAATTCATCTCCCAGAGTCCTCTTTGTGAAAAAAGGAGTAAAGGTTAGTTATATAACTCTTCTTCCATTAGTTGATACTTCAAAAAGATTTCCTGGAATGAAAAAAAATTATTCATGAAGGTTTTATTTCTGAATCATTTCCCAATGGTATGCTCCCCGAATGGAGGGACAAGGGATCAAAGACATTCGGACATCTTTTTCCGAAGAACTCCTCACATGGCCCATATTAAATAGAAGGTCTTTGACTAAAATATCTACTTTCATTCAACTTTAGAGAAAATAAGTGTAGAGTTCGGAGTAGCGAAGAGGCTTTGATGACGAAGGTACGAAGTGTATTTCTCATGGTCCTACCAATGAATCATTTTTATGCTATACGTCTTATATAAAAAACACTTCCACTTGCCTAGCTGAGAATACCACTGTCTCAGTAGCTTCCTCTGGCTCAAAGTTTATGTTTTTATGTGATCATAGTATCAAAAAGAAAGTCTAAATTTTCCACGGAAGCCGGCTCGAAATATTTGATCTTAGGTGCATTTTCCTCTTGAATATTATTGTTTGGGTGCGACCGGACTATCGAAGGAGCCAAACCTGACCCCTAACTATCGTCGTAGAAGCTGTTTCTTTGAAAGATTATAGCTCTCGGGTATCCAATCAATTCATCCTCCAAACCAACTAAACCGGGGAAGCGGAAATGAAATTGTAGGGTAAGGGGGAAGCTTAAGGAAGGCTTCGCTTGTTCAATTTGCTCATTTAGTAGACAGCGAGGGTCCCCTATAGGGATGTACTATTAAACCAAAATTGGGATTATCTGCAAAAAACTATGGTAGAGCGGTTTACGAACGTCTACGTGGTGGGCTTGATTTCAAGAATCAAATTTATCATCTCCATGGGATTAGTTCCCGAGTTAAGTTATTGCGGAAAAAAAAAGATTAGATTATGGAAGTCAATATTCTCGCATTTTTTGCTACTGCATTGTTCATTCTAATTCCTACTACTTTTTTTACTTATTATCTATGCAAAAACAGTTAACCAAAATGATTAATTTGAATTACTAGTTCTTAGCATTTCAGTTCAATTCAATTCAATGATTCAAGAAATGAAAGCAGCATGATCCGGCGCAAGCGTACCGCTTTTCTTTGTATTTTGTAAGTTAGTGCTCACTCTTTACATAAAACAATAGCACACCTCTCTCTATATCCGAACAGGCATTCAAAAAAACATTAAATTTAATATTTTCTATTGTCACAAAATCTCGGGATGTTACACTCTCCCCCACTTAAAACTTTTCATCCTCGAAAAGGCGTAGTAAGAAAGTTGTTAATTTATATATGTTTAGCGATATAATTTTTTATTCAACTTCTCTCATTCGTTAGTTTACGTAATCAATTTCATTAATACTTTAGTTCTGAATCATGAATTACCAAACCACAATTTTTCTAACAGTTTGAATTACACATATCTTAAAATCTACAAGTCGAAATTTATTTTTTTTCCTCTTTCATTAGAAAATAATATTCCAATATATCCAAAAGATTCTTGTTTCATAGAATTCCGACTTATTTTGGATCCTATACATTCATATAAACTTTAATTCGGAAAATTACGAATTACCGTTACGCGACGAGCCTGTTTTAATTAATTAAATTAATTCTTATCGTTCTTTAAGTTTATAAAATATAAACCTATTCTCTTATGCTTTCACAAAACTAGACATTAATATTAATAAATTTAACTCATAACTACACAATTTACTTTATTAACTTATTTCATTGATTCAGTTTATCAGCCTTACTTTGTCGAATTCAATTTCATAACAAATGAAGTATACGTCGTTTATAGTCGTGATTTATGTTTTATTTTTTTCATAAGCCGACAATTTAAATTATTACCAAACAATTCGCTTAATTAATTTTTCATTGGTTTGGTTTATTCATGTTACTTAGTTAAATTAAATTTCATAACATAACTAAGTATATATCGTTTATTACATAACTTAAATTTTATTTGTATTTATAAACAATCAATTTTTTTTTCACTTTCATTACCATTCTAATACTTGTATATTACTTAATTTCTTATTCTTACAATATTTACTTCTTAATTAATTGGTACGTTATTCATGCCATAGAAAAGATTTGATTATTACACAATCTCAATGGTTACCATTCGTTTCAATTTAATATATCTAATTCTTAAGAGTTTTATTTTAATTATAACTCTTTTAGATTCATAGTATTCAGAAGTTTCTAATTTAAATTTATTTCAGTTCACCAATTATTCAAGATTTCAAGAATTATATTTCGGGTTCATTTTCAAATTAATTCTTGAAATATTATATATAATACCTTTTTTTCTACCTGAGACGATCCAAACCCGCCCTTATGGGAAAGCCCGGATTGAATTGAGAACACGACGTGTCAGAACACAAACAATAGAACGTTTCATTGTTATTACAACAATTTACATCAGAGTACAAGAATATACCAGAGTATGAATAATTATACAACAGAAAAATATCAGAGATTTAAAATACATAACAACGGAAATAAAATGCATAGATACAATGCGTAGAGGAAAATACAATAACTAGCACAATTGAAGGGAATACACAAATACAAAGCTTTCCGAATATAGCTCCAGCTGTAATCCAGGATCCTGGGAAAAGAAATATCTGCAAACCAAAACTACTAGTTGCCCGTGTGGAAAATATGGGCACCCAGAGTTTAAGTTAAAACAATAAACTCCGAGTCAGTCATGGAACTGGTGAGAGAACTAAAACAATTATTAACTTGATTTTAAAGTTAGGTAAATCAAGGGACCACGTCATATAACACAGAATGGGTTTACCCCCAAAAATACCAGTGCATAAAACAAATTGCGCAATGCTAAAAAAAGAAAAATGAAGCTATAATAAGACTCGGGTCCTATCAGACAATGAACGCAGTCGAAAAATAGAGTTTTACATTATAATAGCCAAATATGCTTGGTACGCGAAATTTATCTTTTATTATTACTATAAGTGAAGAAATCAACTTCAAATATAAATGTATCAATCAAAGACGACATGAATGTCCCATACCACTATGCCGCTAATAGTATACAATTAAAACCGTAAAATGTCATATTGGAGGTTTGGATTTCCAATATGATTGCTCCTGATTCGAAAGATCGATCACGTAGTGCAATTCCTCACAGCTTACGTCGTAGGCATGAGAAAACACCGTAATGCACATCTGCACTATATCCAGGATATCGAGTATCTCTGCAACTTACGTCCCATGTATGAGAAAACGTCGCTTACTCTATCCTTCTAGGAATCGGGGGGTGTGCCCTATCCCTACCAAGTGCGTCGCGACCACATCTAGCCTATCTTGGTCGATCGAATCTATTCTCATATCGAAAGTATACTGATCTAACCATCATCTCACCATCATACCGATGTGTGAGGCTCGCGAATTAATGCAACATAAAGCTATGCTTTGATCATCATCCACAAGGCTCTGCTTTTCAACAAAAGCCTTGATCACTTTAACTCAGCATATCACAATATCAATCTATATCGTACCACTGATTTATGCCAATATATTACCTCTGAGCTCGTACGTATTAGAGAAGGCTGTTAAGCAAGAGAATAAATTCTGAGCCACCAAACAGATATATATATTTAGCAGAGATAAACGAATACAGTGTAAAGGAATACAATGTTAGACATAACATCCATTTAAAAGTCCGTTCCAGGTCTGGACGAAACAGGAGGCACCTTGTTCCTCGTCCCGTATGTTCAATACAGGTGAGAGGCCCTCGCATATCCGAACAATCAACAAATACTTCCGGACGGCTATCACTGTAGCCCCTTAAAGGTAGCTACTCCAATCATGGGCATTATTAGAAACCCATCCATTCGATGTGAAGATCATCGTTCTTGCACTGTCATCAATCTCTTCGACTGTTAGTCATCGTAACAATTATTCAGAATAGATTAAACCCGGTCTTTCTGAATAACTCACGTATCCTATAATCAAGTGTTATAACAACACATCATACGCCTCATTCAAATCCAGAATATTCTTTTATTCGTATTTCTTTATTCTGGAAAGGTTCTCATTAATTTTATCAAAGATTATCACATTTAATACACTTTTTAATCCATTTGTTTGGAAATCATTTCAAAAGTTTTAATAGTATCTTTTCACAGTTTAAACCAAATTAAGGTTTATCAAACTAGTCGGGATTAATGCCTTACGGAAGTAATCATTCATTTTATTATCCCATCCCAACCTATTCATACCATGGAGAAAAAATGGTAGTACTCCATGTCTAACACCACTGTGTTATCGGTAAATTCAATTACCATTTAACGTTCAAATCTAATCAAAGATTTAACTATCGCATGAAGTAAAACTGGTGATACTCCATTTTCAATCGTTTTCTTGAACTTGATAATTTTAATTATCCTATTCCCATTTCAATATAATTAAAGATTTATTAAAACTCCACTTATTTTTAATCTCCAAAAATCATTGTTTAATGATTATTTAACTTTGGGAAATCAATTATGCCACATTGACAATCTATACTATACCATTGATTTCTACCAATATAAAACCTCTAAGCACTACATCTCAGAGAAGGGTGTTAAGCAAGAGAATAAATTCTCCGCCACCAAACAGATATATATTTAGCAGAGATCAGCGAATACAACTCGAAATACAATGTCAGACATGAAATCCTATCTTTAATAGGGTTAAAGAATGAATGTCCTTCAAAACACAGTTCACGATAAACCCAAAATCATATTCCATAAAACTGGAACTTTCACGGAAAACAGATCAATATATGATCGATATAAATTTCCATATCAGACTAATAATATAAATGGAATAACGACAAAACCTTTTAAATTCCATATATAGTAACGGTCGTCCTTCACAGAAGCTCACTTCGATTATTACCAAATTGAATTCCATTCCATTCCAATTTAATATATTAAATTGGAAAACTTTACTTTTGGAAATTTCCATTAAATTTTAATAAAAAGATTTATATATTCCAAATCACATTTCACTGTTAATCAGGTTAAAGAATGAATGTCGTTTAAAACACAGTCCACAATAAACCCAATTCACATTCCATTTTATTCTAATTACTAAATATAACTGGAAACTCTAATAATCTTAATTAAAAGATTTATTCTTTTCACATGGGGTTTAAGGACAGTGTTATTTAAGACATTGTTCACGACAAACCCAAAATCCAATTTGGTATTAAATACAAGGCTCTGAATAGAAATTATATCGGCTTATATTCAATATCAAATTCTGAAACCAACGGATATCGTATTGAGAATAACAATATATGTATCTTCCAAATTCCCATAATAATATCCGTATAGTCATGGAATCCAATATCAAAAAATTCCAAAGATTATTTCCATTCCAATTCATATATTGGAAATTCTGGTTATTTTAAAACCATTATCAAATCCAATTTATTTATTTCTGAAAATAATTGGATTATTATTCTAGTTAATAACTAGTTCATTTCGATAAACATATATTTTTATCTTTTCAGACTTGGAATTTTTCATCCAAAAGCTTTCCAAATCATTTATTATGGTTTAGCATAATTTTTCCATATTTTTAATAATTTTATTAAGGCGATTACAGTCGGTTTCCAATAACGGCCTCCGAACTGCATTCATAGCGACCTTTTCTAAAATTGATTTATATATATTTTAAAATCTAACTATTAGATTTCAAATCTCTTGAATTCTTTGGAAATATCTTTTCGATACGCACCTAACGGTTCTGGTTTTAGGAGAATCCGACGGTCGGATCTCCTGTTACATCCATTTGAAGTAAATGGTCGAAATTCATGAACGATCGTTGTGCGTCGCATTCTATTCAGGCCATTATATATAATATATATATCGTCGATTTCCATGTAAAAATTATTCTATAAATCGTTTTAAATTTGTTTTAAAAACGATTTCCACTTCCATTTCAATTTTAAATCAAAACTGAATATTCCTTTATAAATTCGTTTTAAATTCATATTAAAACGATTTCCACTTTATTGGAATTTTCAAATCAAAATTGAATATTCCTTTATAAATTCGTTTTAAATTCATTTTAAAACGATTTCCACTTCACTGGAATTTGTAAATCAAAATTGAATATTCCTTTATAAATTCATTTTAAAACGATTCCAACTCCATTTCAATTTTAAATCAAAATTGAATATTCCTTATCATTATAATATTAAAATGATAATATTTTCAAAATATCAGTTTTTGAAATCAATTTCTTTTTCGTATTCATTATAAAAAGAATAAAATCGATATAAAAATCCGTTCGAGTCAAAAAAGCGTATATTATCTTAACTCGGCTTCATATACTTCAATATTTTTGTGTCCATCCAAAATTGGACATCAAAACCATATTTTGAATCTTCACTGAATATTATTCTAAAATATTCATTTATATTCTGAATATTATTTTAAAATATTCCTTATTTTAAAATATTCGTTATTTTAAAATATTCGCTATTTCTTAATCGGAATCAAACTCAATCAATTACCATATAATTTTGTTTATATGGATTTCATACATCATATGTATACAATAATAATGATAAACAAGCATTAAAAATTCATACAACATCCAGAGTGCATTTTACAACTGTATAAGCATTAAAATAAATAAATAAATAATGCTTATACAGTCTATCAACCTATCGACTGGCATACCACTAATTATTGGAATTAGTTTATGTCAAATATCATCCCAATACCCGTGCGTAGTTTTCAAACCACAAACACTGCTTATTATTTGTGTAGTTGGGAGATGTGTAAAATTTATCATCCCAATAAATATCAGTTAAATAGGTGTACATTAACAAACCGTCCGATTTGTAAATGAATATTTATTTTATTTTATTTTCATGATAATTTATATATATATTTTATATAAATAATTTTATATATACAACAATATCAAACAATAACAATCCTAATCACAATCCAAACAAACAATCAACCATGGTTTGTATAGAAAAATAGTGTCAGGAGCTACTAAGCCCCGTCTTCAACCTATGATATAATAACTATAAAATAATTTTAGTGAGAGAGAGTTCTCACATTGATCAGTTTTAGAAATCGTTTTAGTAACGATTATTTTTTAATAAAAATAAACAAATTTTTAATTTTATCAAAAAATCCAAATGACTTCTGTTTCAGTTCCGGTCTGCTCCAGTTGTAGTGCTCAAATTTGCGGTTCCAATGGTGCTTGATTTGCTGAATTCCGATTAAATATGAGAAAGTTACGATTTTTCTAAGTTTGAATTCAATTTAGATCATATAATATAATAATTAAAATAATAGTTACTCTTAATTACCCTTAAAAATTGATTATCCGCTAATCTCGTCTTCACCTAAAACAATTACGAATGGAAAAAAAAAACCATCAGCTCACAAAGAACAATTGGTCGCTGCACCTCCTTCAGTCCATCTGGACCCCATCATCGATCACCACTTCGAAACCCCTGACGCTATCACCCACGGCCACCAAAATGGTCGAACTCGGCCTCCCCTTCCATCCCCAATTTCCATTCGAACGCAAGCCCTTTGTGGCGAAAATTCACACAAAATACTCTATTATTTTAGATCATACCGACATGAGATTGAAGATCTCACTTAGAACTTTGAGTTTCCTTTTATCAATTTCCTGAATTACTATGTAGATTAAGAGAAAAAGTGGAGAGAAGAATTTAACGATTCCGTTCATTCATTCAGGAGAGGAGCGGCGTGCGTTGACCACGCTGTAAGAAGATAGTGTTTTGCCCCCCCTTTGACCGTGCCCTTATATATATATATATATAATTCAAAAATTATCTCAATGTGCTAACGAACTCCAAATCGAACCAAACGATTGTTAACCCTAACCAAATACCCCCATTCCGGACACAATGGATTATGTTTCTTAAGCCAATTATATTGTTTTGATTAGTTTTCAACAAAATTAAAATATAAATCAATATATATTGAATTTAAACGTACATTTTAATTTACCGAGGCCACATACCGACTCCAAAAATTCCCAAAAAATAAATCTAGCTATGTTTTGATGATACGGTCCTGACAAAACTAATTTCGCCGAATTTTGGAGACCATTTGAAAAATGGTCATTTTCTGGTCGATCCAATTTAAAATAAAACTGTCAAAACACGTTTAAATTTACCATGCTCACATATTAATTCCAAATAGTATGAAAATTGGAATATAACAATAATTTGACATTCCGGATCAAACAAAAGTGGTTTCATCAAAAAAGGAGGTCATTTGCAAAATGACTATTTTTAAGGGTTATATATTATATTAAAATATATATAAATACCATAGCGACTATTTTAAATTTTAAAGTGGACATAACTTTCAATTCTCGTTATGAAATCTGGATTTTTCACATTCGTTAGAAAGATATAATTAAACAGATTCTAATATTTCTGGTTTTACTGAATCCGATTTATTTTGAATCATGTACATTCAATTGAAATTTAAAATCGAATTTTCAAACTACCACGCCATTTCGAGTTCGTTTTATAATCAAAATAAATTTATTCGTTCTAACTTCATTTAAATAAATTTTTAGTCGTTATTATTTAAAATAAATCATTTTAAATCTTCAAAATCCATAAAAATAGCTAAAATAAATTTTTTAAATTGGTTCAGAAATTTCGGGTTGTTACAATCTCCCCAACGTAAAATCTTTTCATCCTCGAAAAGGAACGGAGCTGAAAGTTGTTTAACCAACCAACTCAACTTTCATTTTGGCTTTCATTCTTCAACTTTTCAGTTTCTAAGAATTTTCTAATTTCTCAAAAATTTGGCTAACACCCTAAATTATCGAAAAATTTCTCCATAACCTCCTTTGTACGGGTTGATATTTAAAAGCGCATAGGCCCCTCACCAATCCAAAAGAAAAAGAAAAATCCAAACGGCTAGCCAATCGGCTCATAAAATCATCAAACCCAAGAAATACAATAAACATGTACCTATTTGTCGGGCATACAATTTTATTCCTCTTCTTAGTTTCCCTGCTATGACATGTTCATTTTATATACATGTACATATATGCAATTTCAATAAATTTTCAATTCAGTTCAATATTTGATTCCATTTGGCTTAATTTACCTTTCATTTTCATATTGGTTAAACTAATTATCATTCCAATATTTTTATTAATTGAACTAATAATCACACAATACAACCAACAATCAATTTGTGCCAAAACATATAACTTTAATATATATATACTTAAAAATCTATTTTTGGTGCAAAATCACAAACAATATATTCTATCTAAGTTTTGGTTCTCACACCAGTGAATTGGAAATATATAGATATCACACTTTCGAAACTTGAACATGAATACTGATGATGGTATACTGATCAGTAGAATTATCCCTGGGCGACTAGAGTGTGATTCCATATCTACCCAGTATATTTGAGACTTCGAATACACACTTGCAAGGCATATATTCAAACTCTTCTTACACTTGATAGTCCAAATTCAATATAAAATAAAATACTCAAATACGTATAATTTGATATAATTTTCAAAATTAAATTCATTTTTTTTAAATAATACTCTTCAAACTCATTCGAGGGTACTACTAAACTTATCTCTAACGAGTTACTCTTATTGAATATTACTAATCCTGTCTTTGATGAATTCTTTCGTTCGGTTCTAATGTGTCTTGTTCTCGAGCTATGTAAACCAAAGCTCTGATACCACGCTGAGACGACCCAAACTCGCCCTTATGGGAAAGCCCGTATTGAATTGAGAACATAACGCCTCAGAACATAAACAACAGAACATTTCATTGCTATTACAATAATTTACACCAGAGTATAGGAATATATCAGAGTATGAATAGTTATACAACAAAAATATATTAGAGATTTAAAATACATAGCAGCGGAAATAAAATGTATAAATACAATGCACAGCGGAAAATACAATAACTAGCACAACTGAAGGGAATACAAAGATATAAAGCTTTCCGAATATAGCTCTAGCTGTAATCCATGATCCTGAGAAAAGAAATGTCTACAAACCAAAACTACTAGCTGCCCATGTGGAAAATATGGGCACCCAAAGTTTAGGTTAAAACAATAAACTCCGAGTCAGTCATGGGACTGGTGTAAGAACTAAAGCAGTTGTTAGCTTGATTTTAAAGTTAGGTAAATCAAGGGACCATGCCGTATAACATGGAATGGGTTACCCCCAAGAATACCAGTGCAGAAAACAAACAACGCAATGCTAAAAAAAGAAAAATGAAGCTACTATAAGACTCAGTACCATCACACAATGAACGCAGCTGAGGATAGAGTTTTACCTTATAATAGTCAGATATGCTTGGTATGCGAAATTTATCTTTTATTATTACTATAAGTGAAGAAATCAACTTCAAATATAAATGTATCAATCATAGACGACATGAATATCCCATACCACTATGCCACCAATAGTATACAACTAAAACTGTAAAATGTCGTATTGGAAGTTCGGATTTCCATCACGATGGCTCCTAATCCGAAAGATCGATCATGTAGTGTAATTCCTCACGGCTTACGTCCTAGGCATGAGAAAACACCATAATGCACATCCGCACTATATCCAGGATATCCAGTATCTTCGCGACTTACGTCCCGTGCATGAGAAAACGCCGCTTACTCTATCCTTCTGGGAATCGGGGGGGTGTGCCCTATCCCTAACAGGTGTGTAGAGACCACACCCAGCCTATCTCTATCGACCGAATCCATCCTCATATCTAAAGTATACTGATCTAACCATTAGTTCACCATCATACCGATATGTGAGGCTCGCGAATTAATGCTACACAAAGCTATGCTAATTAAAGCAATGCTTTGATCATCATCCACAAAGATCTGCTTTTCAACAAAGGCCTTGATCACTGCAACTCAGCATGTCACACTATCAGTCCATACCGTACCACTGATTTTTGCCAATATATAATCTCTGAGCTCGTACGTCTTAGAGAAGGGTGCTAAGCATGAGAATAAATTCTCCCCCACCAAATAGATATATATTTAAGAGAGATCAACGAATACAGTATAAAGGAATACAATGTCAGACATACCATACATTTATAAGTCCGTTCCGGGTCTGAACGAAACCAGAGGCATCTTATTCCTCGTCCCGTATGTCCAATACAGGAGAGAGGCCCTCGCATATTCGAAAAATCAATAAGTACATCTAGACGGCCACCATTGCTGCCCCTTCAAGGTAGCTACTCCAATCATGTGCATTAGTAATAACCCATCCATTCCATGTGAAGATCGTCGGTCTTGCACCGTCTTCAATCTCTTCGACTGTTAATCGTCGTAACAATTATTCAGAATGGGTTAAACCCTGTCTTTCCTAGTAACTCGCGTATCTTATAATCAAGTGTTATAACAACACATGATATGCCTCATTCCAATCTAGAATATTCTTTTATGCATATTTCTTTATTCTAGAAAGGTTCTCATTAATCTTATCAAAGATTATCACTTTTAACACACTGTTTAATCCATTTCTTTGGAAATCATTTCAAAGGATTTGATAGTATCTTTTCACAGTTTAAACCAAATTAAGGTTTAACAAACTAGTCGGGACTAACGCCTTACCGAAGTAATCATTCATTTTATTATCCCATCCCAACCTATTCATCCCATGGAGCAAAACTGGTAGTACTCCATATCTAACACCACTATGTTATCGGTAAATTCAATTACCATTTCACGTTCAAATCTAATCAAAGATTTAACTATCGCATGAAGTAAAGCTGGTGATACTCCATTTTCAGTCACTTTCTAGAACTTGATAATTTTAATTATCCTATTCCCATTTCAATCTAATTAAAGATTTGTTAAAACTCCACTTAGTTATAATCTCCAAAACCATTGTTTAATGACTATTTAACTTTGGAAAATCAATCATGCCACATTGACAATCTATACTATACCATTGATTTCTACCAATACATAACCTCTAAGCTCGTACGTCTCGGAGAAGGGTGCTAATCAAGAGAATAAATTCTCCGCCACCAAACAAATATATATTTAGGAGAGATCAACGAATAAAGCTCGAAGTACAATGTCAGACATGAAATCTTGTCTTTAATAGGGTTAAAGAATGAATGTCCTTTAAAACACAGTTCACGGTAAACCCAAAGTCATATTCCATCAAACTGGAACTTTCACGGAAAACAGATCAATATATGATCGATATAAATTTCCGTATCAGACTAATAATATAAATGGAAAAACGGCAAAGCCTTTTAAATTCCATATATAGTAACGGTCTTCCTTCACAGAAGCTCACATCGACGAATTCCATTCCATTCCAATTTAATATATTAAATTGGAAAACTTTACTTTGGAAAATTTCCATTAAATCTTAATAAAAAGATTTATATATTCCAAATCACATTTCACTATTAATCGGGTTAGAGAACGAATGTCGTTTAAAACACAATGCACAATAAACCAAATTCACATTCCATTTTATTCCAATTACTAAATATAACTGGAAACTCTAATAATCTTAATTAAAAGATTTATTCTTTTCACACGGGGTTTAAGAACAGTGTTATTTTAGACACTGTTCACGACAAACCCAAAATCCAATTTGACATTTAATACAAGGCTCTGAAAAGAAATTATATTGGCTTATATTCAATATCAAATTCTGAAATCAACGGATATCGTATTGGGAATAACGATATCTGTATCTTCCAAATTCCCATAACAATATCCTTATAGTCACGAAATCCAATATCGAAATATTCCAAAGATTATTTCCATTCCAAATCCATTCCAATTCGTATAATGGAAATTCTGGTTATTTTAAAACCATTATCAAATCCAATTTATTTATTTCTAAAAATAATTGGATTATTATTCTAGTTAATAACTAGTTCATTTTGATAAAAATATATTTTTATCTTTTCAAATTTGGAATTTTTCATCCAAAAGCTTTCCAAATCATTTATTATGATTTTACATAATTTTTCCATATTTTTAATAATTTTATTAAGGCACTACAGTTGGTTTCCAATAACAGCCAACGAACTGCATTAATAGCGACCTTTTCTGAAATTGATTTGGACATATTTTAAAATCTAACCGTTAGATTTAAAATCTCTTGAATCCTTTGGTAATCTCTTTTCGATACGATCCCAACGGTTCTAGTTTTAGGAGAATCTGACGGTCGGATCTCCTGTTACGTCCACTTGAAGTTAATGGTCAAAATTCGCGAACGGTCGCTGCGCGGCGCGTTCTATTCAGGCCATTATATATATAATATATATATCGTCGATTTCCATATAAAACGTATTTTATAATTCGTTATAAATTCATTTTAAAAAGATTTCCACTTCATTGGAATTTTCAAATCAAAATCGAATATTCCTTTATTAATTCATTTTAAAACAATTTCCTCTTCATTGGAATTTTCAAATCAAAATTGAATATTCCTTTATAAATTCAGTTTAAAACGATTCCAACTCCATATCAATTTTAAATCAAAATTGAATATTCCTAATCGTTATATTATTAAAATGATAATATTTTCAAAATATCGGATTTTGAAATCAATTTCTTTTTTGTATTCATTATAAAAGACTAAAATCTATATAAAAATCCGTTCGAGTCAAAATAGCGTATATTAACTTAACTTGGCTTTATATACTTCAATATTTTTGTGTCCATCCAAAATCGGACATCAAAACCATATTTTGAATTTTCACTGAATATTATTCTAAAATACTCATTTATATTCTGATAATTATTTTAAAATATTCCTTATTTAAAATATTCGTTATTTTAAAATATTCATTATTTTAAAATATTCATTATTTTAAAATATTTGTTATTTCTGAATCGGAATCAAACTCAATCAATTACCATATAATTTTATTTATATGGATTTCATACATCACATGTATACAATAATAATGATAAACAAGCATTACAAATTCATACAACATCCAGAGTGCATTTTACAATTATATAAGCATTAAAATAAATAAATAAATACGCTTATACAGTCTATCAACCCATCGATTGACATACCACTAATTACTGAGATTAGTGTATGTCAAATATCAACCCAATGCCCGTATGGGGTTTTCAAACCACAAATAATGTTTATTATTTGTGCAGTTGGGAGATATGTAAAATTTATCGTCCCAATCAATATCAGTTAAATAGGTGTACATAAACAAATCGTCTGATTTGTAAATGAGTATAAATTTTATTTTATTTTCATGATAATTTATATATATATTTTATATAAATAATTTTATATATACAACAATATCAAACAATAACATCCCAATCACAATCCAAACAAACAATCAACCATGGTTTGTACAGAAAAATAGTGTCAGGAGCTACTAAACCCCATCTGCAACCTATGATATAGTAACTGTAAAATAATTTTAGTGAGAGAGAGTTCTCACACTGATCGGTTTCAGAAATCCTTTTAGTAACGATTATTTTTTAATAAAATTAAACAAAAGTTTAATTTTATCAAAAAATCCAAACGGCTTCTGTTTCAATTCTGGTTTGCTCCATGTTGCAGTGCTCGAATTTACGGTTCCAACGGTGTTTGGTTTGCTGAATTCCGATTAAATAAGAGAAAGTTACGATTTTTTTAAGTCTGAATTTAATTTAGATCATATAATATAATAATAAAAATAATTACCCGTAAAAGTTGATTAGCCGCTAATCTCGTCTTCACCTAGAACGAATACGAATGAAAAAAAAACCATCAGCTCACAAAGAACAATCGGTCGCCGCACCTCCGTCAGTCCATCTGAACCCCATCATCGATCACCACTTCGAAGCCCCCGACGCCATCAACTACCACCACCAAGATGGTCAAACATGGCCTCCCGTTCCATCCCCAATTTCCATTCGAACGCAAGCCCTTTGTGGCGAAAATTCATACAGAATACTCTATTATTTTCGATCATACCCACATGAGATTGAAGATCCCACTTAGAACTTTGAATTTCCTTTCATCAGTTTCCTGAATCGCTGGGTAGATTAAGAGAAAAAGTGGAGAGAAGAATTGAACAATTCCGTTTGTTCGTTCTTTCAGTAGAGGAGCGGCGTGCGTTGACCACGCTGTAAGAAGATAGGGTTTTGATCCCCCTTTGAGCGTGCCCTTATATATATATATACACTTAATAATAATTAATTAAAAAATTATCGCGATGTGCTAATGAACTCCAAATCAAACCAAACGACTGTCGCCCCTAACCAAATACCCCTATTCTGGATGTAATGGAATATGTTTCGTAAGCCAATTCTAATGTTTTGATCAGTTTTCTTCAAAATTAAAATATAAATAAATATATATTGAATTTAAACGTACATTTTAATTTACCAGGGCCACATACCGACTCCAAAAATTCCCGAAAAATAAATCTAGCCATGTTTTGACAATATGGTCCTGACAAGATTAGTTTCGTCGAATTTATATATCGTTTGAAAAATGTCCATTTTCTGGTCGATCCAATTCAAACTAAAACTGTCAAAACATGTTTAAATTTACCATGCTCACAAATTAATTCCAAAAAGTATGAAAATTAGAATATAACAAAAATTTGACATTCCGAATCCAACAAAAGTGGTTTCGTCGAAAACAGAGGTCATTTGCAAAATGACTATTTTTAAGGGCTATATATTATATTAAAATATATATAAATTCCATAGCGATTATTTTAAATTTTAAACTGGACATAACTTTCAATTCTCGTTATGAAATCTGGATTTTTGACATTCTTAGAAAGATATAATATAACAGATTCTAATATTTCTGATTTTACTGAAATTCGATTTATTTTGAATTCTGTACATTCAATTGAAATTTAAAATTGAATTTTCAAACTACCGCGCCATTTCGAGTTCGTTTTATAATTAAAATAAATTTATTTGTTCTAAGTTCATTTAAATAAATTTTTAGTCGTTATTATTTAAAATAAATCATTTTAAATCTTCAAAATCCATAAAAATAGCTAAAATAAAAATTTTAAATTGGTTTAGAAATTTCGGGTTGTTACACAACCATACTTCAAAAGGTCCAAATAAATTCGGTTTTCTCAAATAAAGGAACAAATTTCTAAGTGGTCTCCCCAACTCAGACTCTCGAAAATAAACGTCGATGATGCATGCACTCATCTCCAAAGTCATTTCCCAAAGACAAGAGGGGAGTATACACTTAGTTCTAAAATTCATTTTAAATAATTTCTATATGAAACAAAATTTAACATATAATGACATTATTTCAAAACCATTTTTAAATCAATATTGCAAAACTACCCGAAATTAGATTCTCAAATTCATATTTAACTTCTTATTTCATTACCAATTAATTTTCAGTATTTTTTTAACCACTCAATAACCAATAGTTTTAATTATTTATTAATCAAGTAACAAATGATGAAAATATAATATTATCATCAACAAAATCAAAGTTCATACATTTTCAAATAATTCTTTATATATAGGAAAATATAAATCAAACGCTATTATGTCAATAAGCCCGATTCGAGTGTTTAGAAATCCCTATCGATGCCTTGGCGTCCCAAGTACCGACCAGAATTCATAAATACTCAACAGAACGAATCAACACAATAAAAAATCATTTTATATCAAAATTACAAGTACGCTCTCTCATACACACTAAAACTCATTCTAAGGTATTACTACCCTATCTCTAATGAGTTAATCCCAAATAGAGCCAAGGTTTTCGTTAAACCAAAGCTTTGACACCAAATTGCAACGGTCTAGATTTCTAACTGTTCAAATCGATAACGATCCTCAATGTCGACGTAAACAAATCAAAAATACAGATAGTTATTGAGATTTATATATGAAAAGGAAGAAGGACAGAAGGAAAACAAACACAGAATCTCACAGCGGAAGGACAAAATGTAATAAATAAATAATAAATAACAGTTCATGAAGCTGTTAAAACATACATTTGATTTTATTTTACCACATATCATAAACACACCAGTATTTGCAGCGGAAATAAATAATAATATGTCTATCAAGCTCCATCTTCATCTTCGTAACAGTATCTTCGATAACTGAAAACTGAGGCTGAACCGAGCATAAATGAAAATACAAAAACACTCGGATTAGAACTAAAATATTCTCATATCAGTTAAATCAAATTCAGGTGACAATATGAGTGCAATAACTTTAGAGAAGTTACGGGAATTTCCATCTCTTAAGGATTCGTAAAACTATAGATATTATATAATATAATACGCAATTATAATAGTGTCTATAGTTAAATATAACATATTAAAATAGCGTAAGCGGGATTACCATTATTACCCTTATACCGTTTATAATGTCGTAGTCTATACAAATACTGTAAAATCCACAGTAACGTAGTAGCTATCAGAGGGCACTCCATAGGTATGGTACAAACCAAAGTCGTAGGGGGCTCGATCAGGATAATTTGACAAGGCACACGAAGAATAACCAGAGTATGAATATACTAGTTGCACGCCCGGACTAGTGGTAACGCATAGCCGCAGCTACCGCCCACCTTGAACAACACTCCCAAAATCAAGGATGCGCATCAAATCATTCAAACCGAGGGACTATAGTAATAAAGGAATAAGTGTTGCCGATGGAGGTAGCTAACCCCACTTGGTCACGGTATAGCCCTGTTTTATTCATTTTAATTATGACCCAAAGGTAAAGGACATCCATCATCTTTCTCTTACTTCATTCCAGTAGCGTTCGCCAAACCAACCTACTTCATTCTGGATTCTCCACCACATATACAGTTGTTAAAGTGGTTTTCGGTATTGGTAGAGAGTATGACAATATCCATCCCGGTCTCTTTAACAACCAAACGTTTACATTTTTCACAGCAGTCAGTTCTTTTACATTTCAATGATGTTCATACTTCATATCAGAATATCTTATTTTGCTTTAAAACTCGTTTAAATAGTCAAGATAGAACATATTAAAATCTCCATTTAAAACCAAACTAAAATCTTGAAACAATTCCAACTTTAAAATAATTTGAATATTAAAAGTTAAAAAATATATTTAAAATAATTTAGATATATAATTGAAATAGTAGGAAAATAAATAGTTTATAAAATAGACTTTCAAACTTAGTAAAATCTATATTTAAACTATTAAAGTAATTTTAAATTAAATAGTTAATTATTAAAATGGTTTACTTAAAATAATTAATAAAAGTAAAATAGTTATAAGGTAAAGTAGTTTATAAAGAAAAATAAATATTAATAAAATAGTTTATAAGATATTTAAAATATTATAGTTGGAATTAGAATCATTTCTTCAAAATTTAACCAAACAGGAACTCATATTTCAGTTTCAAATTAATTCGACTAAATTTTGATATCTTAATTCAAAAGGATTTTACTTCCCATTTATATTTCAATTCGATTCAACAGTTCGATTTCAAATAATTCAATTCAGATAATTGAATTTCAATTATAGTTCTCACTTTGAATTATTTTCCTACAAAAATCTCAAGTTCACAATTCAGTTATTACTATAAATCAAGTTAATTTAAAGTAAATATCTAAGATGGATAAACAATTCAATTTTGATAAATTCAGTTCATATTCAATTCAGTTTTGGCTTCAGTTATCCATATTAACAAATCCTTTTAAATTTTAAATTTTAAACTTCAAAGCTCAAAGCTCAAATTCAAAGAAAATCAATTAATAATATAATTTATATTATTTTTAAACAATACTTCAAAATTCAAGGTTAAAACAATTTTTATTTAACCAACCGGTATCCGTATATAATTTTCTATCCTATGGCGAAGTAATACTTAAAATTTAATTTTAGTATGGGAAAGGATATATATCATTTCAAGCCAAATTAGGGTCATAGGTATTTATCATTTCAACTTACGTTCTTAATTCATTTTAATGATTAATCCCGGGTTTATTTGATGCCCGTAACATCTAGGGTAATGGTTGGAATTAATCAACAAAAATCAATAGCATATATAAACAATGTTGATGTAACAACCTGGATTTTCAGAACCAATTTAAAATTTTTATTTTTCAGCAATTTTAATGGATTTTGAATATTTAAAATGATTTATTTTGAATAATAATGACCAAAAATTTATTTAAATCGAAGTTAGAACATATAAATTCATTTTAATTATAAAACGAGCTTGAAATGGCGCGGTAGTTTGAAATTTTGATTTTAAATTTCAATTGAATGTACAGAATTCAAAATAAATCGGATTTCACTAAAACAAGAAATATTTGAATCTGTTTAATCATATCTTTCTAACGAATGTGAAAAACTGAGATTTCATAATGTAAATTGAAAGTTATGTCTAGTTTAAATTTTAAAATATTCGCTATGGATTACATATTTTTTAAATAATATCTAGCCCTTAAAAATAGCCATTTTGCAAACGACCTCCGTTTTCGACGAAACCACTTTTGTTGGGTCCGAAATGTCAAATTATTGCTAGGTTTTAAATTTCATAATTTTTGGAATTAATATATGAGCACAGTGAATTTAAACGTGTTTGGTAGTTTCAGTTTGAATTTAATCGACTGGAAAATGACCATTTTTCAAACGGTCTCCAAATTCAACGAAATTAGTTTTATGAGGACCGTATCATCAAAACATAGCTAAATTTATTTTTCTGTAATTTTTGAAGTCAGTATGTGGCCCTGGTAAATTAAAATGTACGTTTAAATTCAATATATATTGATTTATATTTTAATTTTGATGAAAACTGATCTAAACAGTCGAATTGGCTTATGAAACGCATCTCATTGTGTCTGGAACAGGGGTATTTGGTTAGGGGTGACAGTCGTTGGATTTGATTTGGAGTTCGGACCGATAAGCGAATAAATTGGGAATTAAATATAATATAATATTTCTATAAATAACCTTATTATATTTTTTTTCCAAACCCTTATTCTAAAGACCGCCACCAACAACATTTTAAAGGCTGATTTCATCCCAAATTAATTTGCTAATTTCTCCCCGTATATCATGAATTATTAAATGAATTCAAAGCAAAAGGGGTAGAGGATCGCGAGGCCTTAATTTCTATAAGGCAATGATGAGTTGTTGAAGGCTGAGATGGCCATAATCGTGACTTAAAGGCCATCGTTTCGGAGCGGAATTCGTCGCATGTGGGGCCTGCAAGGTGGCGGAGGTTGGAGGCGCAGGGTGGAGGCGTTGCGCCGCTGCAAGGGATGATCTCTGATGTGGTTCCGTTCAACCAGAAAGAGAGCGACGTGGGTGATCTGAAGTCGAACAATGGGTCGGCTAATTCCAGTTGAGAACGATTAAGGGATAAGTAAATTAATTACTTAAGTAATTTTCCTAAGTAAATATTCAATGTAATTGAGATTTCAAAAACCTGTAACTCTTTCAAACGAACACAAAATGGAATAAAATTGGGTGCATTGGAAACGTGTGGAAAAGAGCTACAATATGGAATTGACTGGAACAGATTTGGAGCTAGCTACAGTTCTTGACGGAATTGAGCGTTCAGTTAAATTCAGTTAAGAACAATTGTTTTATTAATGATTTCTATCCGATCAATGTGAGAACTTCTTCTCACTCAAACTATTGACAGTTATTATATAATAGGTTGCAGACGGGACTTAGTAGCTACTGACACTATATTTTTGTGCAAACCATGGTTGATTGTTTGTTTGGATTGTGATTGGGATTGTAACTGATTGATTTGTTGTATATATGAAATTATTTATATAAAATGTATATAAAATTATCATGGAAATAAAATAAAATAAATATTCATTTACAAATCGGACGGTTTGTTTATGTACACCTATTTATCTGATATTGATTAGGACGACAAATTTTACACATTGCCCAACTGCACAAATAATAACCAGTATTTGTTGGTTGAAACCCCACACGGGTATTGGGATGATATTTGACGTACACTAATCCCAATTGTTTAGTTGTATGTCAATCGATAGGTTGACAGACTGTATAAGCGTTATTTATTTATTTTAATGCTTATACAGTTGTAAAATGCACTCTGAATGTTGTATGAATTTTTGATGATTGTTTATCATTGTCATTGTATACATGTGATGTATGAAATCCATATAACTGAAATTATATGGTACTTGGTTAAGTATGATTCCAATTCAGAATTAACGAATATTTTTAAATAACATTCAATGTATAATCAAAATCAGAGATTTTGAAAATATTATCATTTTAATATTATAATGATAAAGAAATATTTAATTTTGATTTGAAAATTGAAATAAAGTGAAAATCGTTTTGAAATGAATTTAAAACGAATATATAAAGAAATATTCAATTTTGATTTGAAAATTGAAATAAAGTGAAAATCATTTTGAAATGAATTTAATACGAATATATAAAGATATATTCAATTTTGATTTGAAAATTTAAATAAAATGTGTAGCAACCCGGAATTTTGGAACCAATTAAATTTTTTTTTAACAATTTTAATGAATTTTGAATATTTAAAATAATTTATTTTAAATAATAACGACTAAAAAATTATTTTAATCGAAGTTAGAACGAACATATAAATTTAATTATAAAAGGAGTTAGAAATAGCACGGTAGTTTGAAAATTTGAACTTTGACCGAATGTACAGGATGCAAAATAAATCAGATTTTAGTAAAACCAAAAATATTAGAACCTATTTAAAAATATCTTTCCAACGAATCTGGAAAATTGAAATTTCATAGCGGGAATCAAAAGTTATGGTCAGTTGAATATTCAGAATAGTCGTTGTAGAATTTATATATTTTAGTATAATATATGGCCCTTAAAAATAGCCATTTTATAAACGACCTCCGTTTTCGGTGAAATCACTTTGGTTGGATCCGGAATGTCAAATTATTGCAAGATTCCAATTTTCATAATTTTTGTAATTAATATGTGAGCGTGGCAAAAGAAACGTGTTTTGTCAGTTTTAGTCAAATTTGGATCGACCAGAAAATGACCATTTTTCAAACGGTCTCCAAATTCGACGAAATTAATTTTATTAGGACCGTTTCGTCAAAACATAGCTAGAAATAATTTTTCTGTAATTTTTAGAGTCAGTACGTGGCCCCGGTAAATTAAAATGTACAATCAAATTAAATAATTAAATGATACATATTTTTAAAATAAAGAAAAGTGGGCTAAGACAATCAAAGGGGCTGACGAGACCTAGTTCATTGTGTCCGAAAGGGGGTATTTGGCTAGGGGAAACGTTGGTTGGGCTGAATTTGGAGCTAGTATAAGTTAATGGGCTTTTCTGAAAATTAAGGAATTAAATTATTAAAATGTTATAAATATACCCCCTAAGATAAACCAAACCCTAATCTTATTTCACTCAGCCTCCACCTAAGGAATGAAGGGCCAAAAACATGCGGATTTCCTCCTTTATCTCTCCTCAATCCTTCCAAATTAGATCGAAATTTTAAAGCAAAATTAAAGAGAATCTTGAGTTCCATATTATCAACGGTCAAGATCTGTTTTAGATTGGTGTATTGCTCGAATTTTGGCGGTGATACTAGCGGTTCTGGGTTCAATTTTCGGCGCAGAGAGGGATCCGAGCTTGGTAAGACTCGCGGAGGTGGATAGTGGCGTCGAGGGCTTTGGAGGGGTGGTTGGCGACCGAAGTACGGTGGCCTAAAGAGAGGCGCGAGGAGGAGGTTTCCGACGTGGAGATGGGTTCCTGTGTATCGCTAAAAGAAGAAGATGAAGGAACGACTATTGGTTTGTAAATGTAATTAGTGAAAATAATAAGTTAATTATTAACGAATTTAATTAAATCTTTAAAAAGCCATATCTTATTCAAATCTAATCAGAATTTGATGAAACTAAAAGCGTTGCGAATGTAAATTCAAGATCTACTTGATGGAACAGTCTGAAACAGATTTGGGGCTGACTACAATTTCAGAAGGAATAATTACCAATGTGAGAACTCTTTTTAAATTTAAAATTAATTATTATTTCGTTGAGGAATTTATTTATATATATACACTGCTAAAAATTCAGTTGTATATGGTATGTGATGTGAATTGATTTATTTGTTTGTGATGATACGTTGGATGAAATTGGATTAATTACGATTTGTTATAACATAAAAATATTCTTTTTATTTGTTATGTTTAATTAGAATGTCATAATAATAAATGTCATTTTGTGTTTAATTAGAAATGACAAAATATTGTTATATAGAAAAGCAGTGAAACAAAATATTCATTTTTGTTATATAGAAAAGTAGTGAAACAAAATATTCATTTTTGTTGTATAGAAAAGTGATAAAACAAAAATTACATTTTTCTTGAATCATATTTGTGTCAAAATAAATATCATTTTTGTTGAATCATATTTGTGTCAAAACAAATATCATTTTTGTTGAATCATATTTGTGTCAACAAAATATCATTTTTTATTGAATTATATTTGTGTCACATAAAAATATTATTTTTATGTTGAACTAGAATTCACATAAAAATATCATTTTTATGTTGAACTAGAATTGTCATATAAAAAAAACCATTTTTTTATGTTGAATTAGAATTGTCAACAACATAATAATATCATTTTTATTTGTGATGATGAATTGAAATTGTCGATAACATAAAAATATCATTCTTATGTGTTATGTTAACAATGAATTTGTAAACAAATAAAAGTAGTCATTTTATTTGTTATGTTAAGGATAGAAATTTGTGTGTAGATAAATTTACATTTTTATTTGTTATGTTAAGGATAGAAATTTGTATGCAATTAAATTTACATTTTTATTTGTCATTTTTAAATAGAACTAAAGGTATCCAAAAAGAACTAACTGTATGCAAATAGAAACATTTCCTTTTATTTGTCAAGCTGAGATTAGAAATGTATGCAAATAAAATATCCCTTTTTATTTGTCATTAAAGAGCATAGAAAATGTTACGAAAATAAAACATTCTTTTTATTTGTCCTTAGAAAACATAGAGAATGTTACGTTAATTAAAAATACCATTTTTGTTGTGTAAAATGTTAACATTATAAAAATACCATTTTTGTTTTGTAAAATGTTAACATTATAAAAACACCATTTTTGTTGTGAAAAATGTTAACATTATAAAAATACCATTTTTGTTGTGTAAAAGGTTAACATTATAAAAATACCATTTTTGTTGTATAAAATGTTAGCATTATAAAAATATCACTTTTATATGTTTTGTTGAGTTAGAATTGTCAACAAGGCAAACATAACACTTTTGTTTGTTTTGTTAAATTAGAGTTGACAAAATAACACTTCGCTAGATCATGTTATGTTAAAATAAAAATAACACTTTGTTAGATCATTTATGTTGAAAATATATTTTATAAATAAATATGTCATTTATGTTGAAAACATATTTTGTACATAAATATACCTTTTGTGTTAAAAAATATTTTGTAATAAATATGTCATTTATGTTAGGAATCATATTTTGTGATAAATATGTCATTTATGTTAGGAATCATATTTTGTTAATTAAATGTCATTTATTTAGACAATGTCATGTTATGTTAAAAATGTCATTTACTTAGATAATGTCAAGTTATTTTAAAAATGTCATTTATTTAGATAATGTCATGTTATGTTAAAAATGTCATTTATTTAGACAATGTCATGTTATGTTAAAAATGTCATTCATTTAGATAATGTCATGTTGTAATAAAGATGTCCTTTTTTTAGGAAATGTTATGTAGAAAAAAAAAAGAATATGTCAATGATAAAATTTACATTTTTATAGCGCACGTAGAAATGATTAAAACGATCATTAGTTAGAAATTCAGGATATGTTAAAGATTAAAACATTTTCATTATTATGTTAACAATATTAGAAAAATTGGTTGTATGTTAAAAATATAATGTGTGCTAGATTAAAACATTTTCGTAATAATGTTGATATTAATGTGGTAGTTGGAATTAAATTATAAAAATCCATTTATAATTTAAACAGTGAAAATTTGTTAAATAGAAAATAATTCAAATCAAATTATAATTGGTTAAATTTGTTAACCAATGATGTATTTAAATAAACTGTTGTTGTCTGAAAACCTCACACGGGTATTGGGATGATATTTGACATACACTAGTCCCAATATTTAATTAATTGTCAATCGATGGATTGACAGTCTGTGATGAGCATTTTTTATTTATTTTAATACTCACACAGTTGTAAATTTCACTCTGGATGTAAATGGATTGCTTAATGACTATTTATCATTATTGTTATATACATGCAAAGTATGAAATCCATATAACTGAAATTATAGGGTAATTGTTTGAGTCGCATTCCAATTAAAAATATCTTTTGTATAAAGAATATTTTAAAGTAAGGAATCTTTTAAATAAAGAATATCTTTTAAAATAACGAACATTTTAAAATAAATTTAGTGAAAAATAAAATTATGATCTTTATGTCCATTTTCGGATGAACACCAAAATAAAAAAATGTGAAGCCGAATTAAGTAGCAACGTTATTTTAACCCGAACGGGTTTATCGGTCGATTTTATTCATTCCATAATGAATATCGAAAAGAAGTGATTTCAAAACTAATATTTTAAAAATATTAATATTTTAATATGATAAATATAGAATATTCAATTTTGCTTTAAAATTGAAAATGAAGTTAAAATCATTTTAAAACAAACTTATAAATATTTTATAAAATATGTTTTAAAAGGAAATTGACAATAATATATATATATATATATTTAATGGCCTGAATAGAACGCGCCGCACAGCGACCATTCGCGAATTTCGACCATTAACTTCAAATTGATGTAACGGGAGATTCGACCGTCGGATTCTCCTAAAATCGGAACCATTGGGTTTGTATCGAAAAGAACTTTCCAATGAATATAAGAGTTTTGAAATATAACGGTTGGATTTGGAATTATGTCCAAATCAATTTCAGAAAAAGTCGTTGTAAGTGCAGTTCGGTGGCAGTTATTGGAAACCGATTGTACAGGCCTTAATAAAATTATTAAAAATATTGTAAAATCATAATAAATGATTTGAAAAGAATTTGAATGACAAAATTCCATATTTAAAAAGATAAAAATATATTTTTATCGAAATGAACTAGTTATTAACTAGAGTAATCTTTTAAATTAAGATTTAATGAAATTTACCAATTGACTAATATTTAATTGGAATTAAATAAATAATAAATTGGATTTTGGGTTGTCGTGAACGGTGTCTTAAATAACACTGTTCTTAAGCCCAGTTGAGAAGAGAATAAATCTTTAAATTAAGATTTAATGAAGTTTTCCAATGAATTAATATTTAATTGGAATTGAATAAAAGAATTGGATTTTGGGTTGTTGTGAATGGTGTCTTCAATAACACTGTTCTTAAACCCAGTTGAGAGAAGAATAAATCCTTTAATTAAGATAATTAGAGTTTCCAATTATATTTATTAATTGGAATAAAATGAAATGTGAATTGGGTTTATTGTGAACTGTGTTTTTAACGACACTTGTTCTTTGACCCGATTAACAGTGAAAATATAATTTGGAATTTATAAATATTTTATTAAGATTTAAATGGAAATTTTCCGAAGTAAAGTTTTCCAATTTAATATATTAAATTGGAATTTAATGGAATTTGATTTAATAATAATCGAGATGAGCTTTTGTAAAAGAAGACTGTTACTATATATGGAATTTAAAAGGCTTTGCCGTTATTCCATATATATTATTAGTCTGATACAGAAGTTTATGTTGATCATATATTGAGTAGATTTCTGTGAAAAATCCATATTTAATGGAAAATGATTTTGGGTTTATCGTGAACTATGTTTTAAATGACATTGGTTCTTTAACCCAGTTAAAGAAAAAATTAATTTCTTAAAGTTGAATAATCATAAAGTAATGATTTTTATATATTAAAACCAAATTGTAGTTTTAATGAATCTTTAAAAAGAAGATTAAAGAATTAATTTAAAGAATTTATCTTTGATAAAATTAATGGGAACCTTCCCCTAATAATGTGAATATTTATTTAAAAAAACATTTTGAATTGGAATGACGCATATAATGTGTTTTATAGTACTTGTTTATTGATTTTAAAATACGCGAGTTATTCGGAAAGACCGGGTTTAACCCATTCTGAATACTTACTACGACGATTAAAAGTCGAAGATGAAGATGGTGGTTAAAGACCGGAGGTCTTCACATCGTTTGGATGATTACTGATGTCTTGATTGGGAGGCATCCCAAGACAAGGTAATAAGTGGTGATCGTCCAGACGTACTTGGAGATCGACCGGATATGCGAGGACCTCTCTATTGTATTGGACATATGGGATGAGGAATAAGGTGCCTCTGGTTTCACTCAGACCCAGGACGGACTTTTAAATGGATAGTATGTCTGACGTTGTATTCCTTTATGTCGTATTCGTTGATCTCTGCTAAATATATATCTGTTTGGTGGCAGAGAATTTATTCTCTTGCTTAACACATTTCTCTGAGACGTACGAGCTAAAAGGTTATACATTGGCAGAAATCAATAGTATGATATGGATTGACAATGTGGCATGCTAAGATGCAAATGATCAAGGCTTATTGTTGAAAAGCAAAGCCTTGTGGTTGATGATCAAAGCACAACTTTATTTAGCATAGCTTTGTGTAGGGATACTTCACGAGCCTTACACCCTGGTATGAACCAGAAATGGGAGAAGGACCCCAGGGAGAACATGCGTTTCTTTTTAGCTAGAAGTGGTATCTGGGTTTTACAAGCCCAGATATTTTTACTTATGTGGATGATGGAAAGCGAGGTACCTCGGATTTGAGTCCCTAGTGGCTCTATTTTACGCCCCATAGGGCGGGGAAACGTATTGTTCAGGCATAACCAATCCACTAACATATTTTTGGATCGGACCCGACACTTCTAGGTGCAGTTGCAGCTGTATCCTGAGACTCGGGCTAGAGAGTCTCGATTCGGTAAGGACGATCTCTTGCCTTGGTTCATGATGGAAATCCAACTTCCAATACGACACCATACGGTTTTGATTGTATAACTAGTATGGCGACATAGTATATGGTAGCTATGCCATCTATGATTGATATATTATGATTGAAATGTTTTTGAAACATACATACACTAATAATAATATCAAATCTGTTTCATCGTATCAAGCATTTTTGACCATTATAAGGTAAAACTCTATCCTCTGGTTTGCGTTGCATTGTGTGATGGGACTTGAGTCTTATAATGGTTTCATTTTTCTAAAAAGCATTGCGGTTTTTAACGATTTACTTTATTATGCACTGGCAATCCAATGGAGTAAACCCGTTCCGCGTTAGCGGCGTGGTCCTGTGATTAGCCTTATTATTAAATAGGTTAAGTAAGATTTCTCATACCAGTCCCATGACTGACTCGTAGTTTGTTTCACTTTGCAAACTCGGGTGCCCTCTTTTCCACACGGGCAGTCAAGTGGCTTGTTTTACAGATATTTATTATTGAGCAGGATTCTGGATCGAAGCTTAAAGTTGTGTCCAGAGCATTAATAGTCTTCCGCTGTGTTAGTTAATTTGATTCTGCTGCACTATATTAAATTTATTGTAAATTAATCTTCCGATGTATTATTATTATTATATTCAATGTACTCTGATATATTATGTACTCTGATGTAACATTATTATGATGTAATAAAAGTCTTTTGTTATTTGTTCTGACGTGTTGTATGCCCAAAGTTTGCGTATTCGGATTTTGAATGGTCTTAGTCGATTTTGCGATCGATTAGGTCCGGGTGAAATCCGAATCATTACAGTTGGTATCAGAGCTTTGGTTAACTCAAATCTTTGGGGTACAACTCGTTAGAACTAAACAAAAGACTCATCAGGGGTAGGATTAGAAATATCCTATAAAAGAATACTCATTAGAATTAGGATCAGTGGTATCCTAGAATGAGAAAACTCGTTAGAGATGGGGTTAGTAATACCCTAGAATGAGTTGAGAGTGACAAGTTTATAATTAACGTATTTGTGATTATATATATAATCCAATCTTAGAAAATATGGTTTTTGAATATATAAAAGTTATATATATTTGAAAAGCTAATCAACTAATTGATTGATGAATGAGTTGTGTGATTATTAGTTCAACTAATAAAATTATTGAAACCAATAAAAGAATGAAAATTAAATTGGTTAGTTAAACAACTTTCAGCTCCGTTCCTTTTTGAGGACGAAAAGATTTTAAGTGGGGGAGATTGTAATAACCCAGAATTTTGGAACCAATTTAATTTTTTTTATTTTAACAATTTTAATGAATTTTGAATATTTAAAATAATTTATTTTAAATAATAACGACTAAAAATTTATTTTAATCAAAGTTAGAACAAACATATAAATTTAATTATAAAAGGAGTTAGAAATAGCACGGTAGTTTGAAATATTGAATTTGGACTTTGACCAAATGTACATGATGCAAAATAAATCGGATTTTAGTAAAACCAAAAATATTAGAATCTGTTTAAAAATATCTTTCTAACGAATCCGTAAAATTGAAATTTCATAGCGGGAATCAAAAGTTATGGTCAGTTGAATATTCAGAATAGTCGTTCTAGAATATATATATATTTTAATGTAATATATGGCCCTTAAAAATAGCCATTTTACAAACGACCTCCGTTTTCGACGAAACCACTTTGGTTGGATCCGGAATGTCAAATTATTTCTAGATTCCAATTTTCATATTTTTGGAATTAATATGTGAGCGTGGCAAAAGAAACATGTTTTGTCAGTTTCGATCAAATTTGGATCGACCAGAAAATGACCATTTTTGAAGCGGTCTCCAAATTCGACGAAATTAATTTTTTTAGACCATATCGTCAAAACATAGCTAGAAATGATTTTTCTATAATTTTTAGAGCTTGTACGTGGCCTCGGTAAATTAAAATGTATGATCAAATTAAATAATTAAATGATTTGTATTTTAAAATAAAGAAAAGTGGGCTGAGCTTATCAAACGGGCTGACCGGACCTAGTCCATTGTGTCCTGAAGGGGGGTATTTGGCTGGGGGAAACATTGGTTGGGCTGAATTTGGAGCTAGTATAAGCCAATGGGCTTTTCTGAAAATTAAGGAATTAAATCATTAAAATATTATAAATATACCCCCTAAGATAAACCAAACCCTAGTCTTATTTCACTCAGCCGCCACCCTAGGAACGAAGGGCCAAAAACATGCGGATTTCCTCCTTTAATCTCTCCTTAAACCTTCTAAATTAGATCGAACTTCTAAAGCAAAATTAAAGAGAATCTTGAGTTCCATATTATCAACAGTCAAGATCGGTTTTAGATTAGTGGATTGCTCGAATTTTGGCGATGATACTGGCGGTATTGGGTTCAATTTTCGGAGCAGAGAGGGATTCGAGCTTGGCGAGACTCACTGAGGTGGATAGTGGCGTCGAGGGCTTTGGAGTGGCGGTTGGCGATCGAAGGACGGTGGCCTAAAGGGAGGCGCGAGGAGGAGGTTTCCGACGTGGAGATGGGTTCCTGTGTATCGCTGAAAGAAGAAGAAGGAAAGGCTGTTGGTTTGTAAATGTAATTAGTGAAAATAATAAGTTAATTATTTATTTAATTATTAATGAATTTAATTAAATCTTTAAAAAGCTATATCTTATTCAAATCTAATCAGAATTTGATGAAATGGGAAGCGTTACGACCGTAAATTCAAGATCTACTTGATGGAACAGTCTGAAACAGATTTGGAGCTGACTACAATTTCCGATGGAATAATTACCAATGCAAGATCTCTTTTTAAATTTAAAATTAATTATTATTTCGTTGAGGAATTTATTTATATATATATACACACCGTTAAAAATTTAGTTGTATATGGTATGTGATGTGAATTGATTTATTTGTTTGTGATGATACGTTGGATGAAATTGGATTAATTAGGATTTGTTATAACATAAAAATATTCTTTTTATTTTTTATGTTTAATTAGAATGTCAAAATAATAAATGTCATTTTGTGTTTAATTAGAAACGACAAAATATTCATTTTTGTTATATAGAAAAGCAGTGAAACAAAATATTCATTTTTGTTATATAGAAAAGTAGTGAAACAAAATATTCATTTAATACCATTTTTGTTGTATAAAATGTTAGCATTACAAAAATATCACTTTTATTTGTTTTGTTGAGTTAGAATTGTCGATAAGGCAAAAATATCACTTTTATTTGTTTTGTTAAATTAGAGTTGACAAAATAAAAATAACACTTCGTTAGATCATGCTATGTTAAAATAAAAATAACACTTTGTTAGATCATTTATGTTGAAAATATATTTTATAAATAAATATATCATTTATGTTGAAAACATATTTTGTAAACAAATATGCCATTTGTGTTAAAAACATATTTTGTAATAAATATGTTATTTATGTTAGGAATCATATTTTGTGATAAATATGTCATTTGTGTTAGGAATCATATTTTGTTAATAAAATGTCATTTATTTAGACAATGTCATGTTATGTTAAAAATGTCATTTACTTAGATAATGTCAAGTTATGTTAAAATTGTCATTTATTTAGATAATGTCATGTTATGTTAAAAATGTCATTTATTTAGACAATGTCATGTTATGTTAAAAATGTCATTCATTTAGATAATGTCATGTTGTAATAAAGATGTCATTTTGTTAGGAAATGTTATGTTGAAAAAAAAAAGAATATGTCAATGATAAAATTTACATTTTTATAGTGCATGTAAAAATGATTAAAACAATCATTAGTTATAAATTCAAAATATGTTAAAGATTAAAAGATTTTCATTATTATGTTAGCAATATTAGAAAAATTGGTCGTATGTTAAAAATATAATGTGTGCTAGATTAAAACATTTTCGTAATAATGTTGATATTAATGTGGTAGTTGGAATTAAATTATAAATATCCATTTATAATTTAAACAGTGAAAATTTGTTAAATAGAAAATAATTCAAATTGAATTATAATTGGTTAAATTTATTAACCAATGATGTATTTAAATAAACTGTTGTTATCTGAAAACCCCCACACAGGTATTGGGATGATATTTGACATACACAAGTCCCAATATTTAATTAATTGTCAATTGATGGATTGACAGTCTGTTATGAGCGTTATTTATTAATTTTAATGTTCACACAGTTGTAAATTTCACTCTGGATGTAAATGGATTGCATAATGATTATTTATCATTATTGTTATATACAAGTAATGTATGAAATTCATATAACTGAAATTATATGGTAATTGTTTGAGTCGCATTCCGATTCAGAATATCTTTTATATAAAGAATATTTTAAAGTAAAGAATCTTTTAAATAAAGAATATTTTTTAAAATAACGAATATTTTAAAATAAATTTAGTGAAAAATAAAATTATGATCTTTATGTCCATTTTTGGATGAACACAAAAATATAAAAATGTGAAGCCGAATTAAGTAGCAACGTTATTTTAACCCGAACGGTTTTATCGGTCGATTATATTCATTCTATAATGAATATCGAAAAGAAGTGATTTCAAAACTAATATTTTAAAAATATTAACATTTTAATATGATATAAATATAGAATATTCAATTTTGCTTTAAAATTGAAACTGAAGTTAATATCATTTTAAAACGAATTTATAAATATTTTATAAAATACGTTTTAAAAGGAAATTGACGATATATAATATATATTTATTTATTTAATGGCCTGAATTGAATGCGCCGCTCAGCGGCCATTCGCGAATTTCGACCATTAACTTCAATTGATGTAACAGGAGGTCCGACCGTCGGATTCTCCTAAAATCGGAACCGTTGGGTTCGTATCGAAAAGAGATTTCCAATAAATATAAGAGTTTTGAAATCTAACGGTTGGATTTGGAATTATTTCCAAAAAAAATTCAGAAAAAGTCGTTGTAAGTGCAGTTCGGTGGCCGTTATTGGAAACCGACTTTACAGGCCTTAATAAAATTATTAAAAATATTGTAAAATTATAATAAATGATTTGAAAAGAATTTGAATGAAAAATTCCATATTTGAAAAGATAAAAATATATTTTTATCGAAATGAACTAGTTATTAACTAGAGCAATTCTTTTAAATTAAGATTTAATGAAATTTACCAATTGACTAATATTTAATTGGAATTAAATAAACAATAAATTGGATTTTGGGTTGTCGTGAACGGTGTCTTAAATAACACTGTTCTTAAACCAAATTAAGAAGAGAATAAATCTTTAAATTAAGATTTAATGAAGTTTTTCAATGAATTAATATTTAATTGGAATTGAATAAAAGAATTGGATTTTGGGTTGTTGTGAATGGTGTCTTCAATAACACTGTTCTTAAACCTAGTTGAGAGAAGAATACATCTTTTAATTAAGATTATTAGAGTTTCCAATTATATTTAGTAATTGGAATAAAATGAAATGTGAATTGGGTTTATTTTGAACTGTGTTTTTAACGACACTCGTTCTTTAACCCGATTAACAGTGAAAATATAATTTGGAATTTTTAAATATTTTATTAAGATTTAAATGGAAATTTTCCAAAGTAAAGTTTTCCAATTTAATATATTAAATTAGAATTGAATGGAATTCGATTTAATAATAATTGAGATGAGCTTCTGTAAAAAAAGACCGTTACTATATATGGAATTTAAAAGGCTTTGCCGTTATTCCATTTAAATTATTAGTCTGATACAGAAATTTATATTGATTATATATTGAGTTGATTTCTGTGAAAATTTCATATTTAATGGAAAATGATTTTGGGTTTATCGTGAATTGTGTTTTAAAAGATATTGGTTCTTTGACCCAGTGAAAGACAAGATTAACTTCTTAAAGTTGAGTAATCATAAAGTAATGATTTTTATATATTAAAACCAAATTGGAGTTTTAATGAATCTTTAAAAAGATGATTAAAGAATAAATTTAATGAATTTATCTTTGATAAAATTAATGGGAACCTTCCCCTAATAATGTGAATATTTATTTAAAAGAATATTCTGAATTGGAATGAGGCGTATAATATGTTTTATAGCACTTGTTTATTGATTATAAAATACATGAGTTATTCGAAAAGACCGGGTTTAACACATTCTGAATAATTACTAAGACGATTAAAAGTCGAAGATGTAGACTGTGGTTGAAGACTGGAGGTCTTCACATCGTTTGGATGATTACTGATGTCTTGATTGGGAGGCATCCCAAGACAAGGTAATAAGTGGTGATCGTCCAGACGTACTTGGAGATCGACCGGATATGCGAGGACCTCTCCCCTGTATTGGACATATGGGACGAGGAATAAGGTGCCTCCGGTTTCGTTCAGACCCAGGACAGACTTGTTAATGGATGGTATGTCTGGCGTTGTATTCCTTTATGCTGTATTTGTTGATCTCTGCTATATATATATATATACATATATATATATATATCTGTTTGGTGGCGGAGAATTTATTCTCTTGCTTAACACCCTTCTCTAAGACGTACGAGCTTAGAGGTTATATATTGGAAGAAACCAAATGGTATGGTATGAATTGACAATGTGGCATGCTAAGATGCAAATGATCAAGGCTTATTGTTGAAAAGCAGAACCTTGTGGTTGATGATCAAAGCACAGCTTTATTTAGCATAGATTTGTGTAGTGATACTTCGCGAGCCTCACACTCTGGTATGAACCAGAAACGGGAGAAGGACCTCAGGGAGAACATGCGTTTCTTTCTATCTAGGAGTGGTGTTTGGGTTTTACAAGTCCAGATATTTTTACTTATGTGGATGATGGGAAGTGAGGTACCTCGGATTTGAGTCCCTAGTGGCTCTATTTTACCCCTTATAGGGTAGGGAAACGTATTGTTCAGGCATAACCAATCCACTAACATATTTGTGGACTGGCCCGGGCGCTCCTAGGTGTAGTCCAATACGACACCATACGTTTTTGATTGTATAACTAGTATGGCGACATAGTATATGGTAGCTATGCCGTCTATGATTGATACATTATGATTGAAATATTTTTGAAACATACATACACTAATAATAATATCAAATCCGTTTCATCGTATCAATCATTTTTGACCAGTATAAGGTAAAACTCTATCCTTCGGTTTGCGTTGCATTGTGTGATGGGACTTGAGTCTTATAATGGTTTCACTTTTCTAAAAAACATTGCATTGTTTAACGATTTACTTTATTATGCACTAGCAATCCAATGGAGTAAACTCGTTCTGCGTTAGCGACGTAGTCATGCAATTAACCTTATTATTAAATAGGTTAAGTAAGATTTCTCATACCAGTCCCATGACTGACTCGTAGTTTGTTTCACTTTGCAAACTCGGGTGCCCTCTTTTCCACACGGGCAGTCGAGTGGCTTGTTTTGTAGATATTTATTATTGTGCAGGATTCTGGATCGAAGCTTAAAGCTGTGTCCAGAGAATTGATAGTCTTCCGCTGTGTTAGTTAATTTGTTTCTGCTACACCATATTAAATTTATTGTAAATTAATCTTCCGATGTATTATTATTATATTCAACGTACTCTAATATATTTTGTACTCTGATGTAACATTATTATGATGTAATAGAAGTTTTTTGTTATTTGTTTTGATGTGTTGTATGCCCAAAGTTAGCGTATTCGGATTTCGAACGGTCTTTGTCGATTTTGCGATCGATTAGGTCCGGGCGATGTAACGGCCCGCATTTCCATACCCTTGAGTAGACCAAATACACTACATGTCCAACCCAAATTGCACAGAAATACGAATCATTAATAGAAAGTAGTTAGAAAATGAGAAATAGAAAGAAAGAAAAGTTAGAATAGGAGAAAACGAAGAACACAAATCTCACGGCGGAACGAATAAAATATATTAAATAACGTAACTTTTGAAATACAAATCTGTTTTGCATATACATACCATTATCAGAGTACGACAACAATTTCTGAAACAGTTATAAACACCTGTTTCCAGATACAACATAGTACACAGCGGAAAATATGATAGTCTATAACTAACTGATGAAGCCTCCTGCTTCGAGCTCCTCCAAGTGCATCTGTAAAATCCTGACTACTTGATTGCCCGTACAAATTTGGGCACCCAAAAGTTTAGGGAAAACAAACAAAATAAACACTGGGTCAGTCATGGGACTGGTGTGAGTAAACTCCAACCATTTGTTTAACTTTAAAAACCCTTTCGAAAGAAATGATAATCGTAAGACCGATCCACACATAAACACGGATGGTTTTTACCTTACGATAACCTAAAATATTTTTGATATCAAATCCAGTGATATTATAATAATGTCTACATCAAATAAATAGAATTTAGCGGAACGCTTGCATCTCATTCTCCATATATAATATAAAATCGAAAACCGCAGGGCGCTTATTGGAGATTGGATTTCCAACATAAAAAGGTATGGAACCACCTTTCGATAGTGTATCTCCAGAGGGGAATATATTGGGTTCAACAAAAAACGTCTTGCAACCCGGCCTACACATGGCCGACCACTCATTTAACTTGAGTGTATCGAGCATATTATCACCAATGGTTGTGATCAGCAACCGTCACCGAAAGCAAACAGCATCGAATAGAATAAGAAGCAAATAAAATTTCTCTAGATCAGGTGATAATACCCCTAATGGGAATGACCCATATGGCCATGTTGCCTGCCCAATTTCTGTCATTTCCTCGGTGATGAGGCTTGAGGTCACGATTATCTTTCAGTGCATCTTGCCATCATTTACTTTGAATGTCATGTCATCAGCCATTCATCCATATACATTGTCTTGGGACTGGACAACCCGAAGGCACCATTCTATTAATCCATCTTAGGCAATTTCTACCTAGGGTGTAACAGAACAGCCCTTGTACTTTACTCTGTCTTCAGTTATCTTCAGCATAAGTTGATTCGTAACGCTTATGCCAATACGGAGTGGTTTCCAGATAATAAGCCTGATCCCGGACTCTCCGTATTGACAATGGAGGTATAAAATAAATCAAACTGTGATAGCCAGTGATTTAACTATCAAAGAAAACATCCATACAACCAACGATCCTATTTCCAAATGGAAATTATAGCGATCAACCATCAACAACACTGGCCCCTTTTTAAATTAATTCCTTATTATATTATCATTTCCAATTCCCAATTCCCATCTTTCGTATCCTTTTAAAGCCCTATTTTCTCTCTTTATTCTTGTGAAAAACACTTCTAATATCCTAATTTCTATATTCGAGAAAATATCTCTTATTCCAATTGGAAAACATTTCTAAATATTCACGAATCCTTATTTTCTATATTAAGAAAATATACCTTATTAATATCGGAAAATATTTCCATCTTCCATTTCTTAATTCCTTGTTGGCCAACTCACTTCATTTTCTATACGTAGAAAATCTCTCTCATTTTATCTGGGGAAAACATTTCAAAAATCCTTTAAATTAATGCGATGTTGTAAAGCATCGTTATTCTAACGCAACCCATTAATCATTTATTAACTAACCATACTGCTAGCCAAACTTCACTATCGAACCTTAACCATTCCTCCATCAGTCATGAAGTCAATCAAGTTGGGGTATAATTACCTCTTAGACCTTAATTAAACAACATTCTCAACTTTGAAATAGTTAAAACTCACAACTTTAAACAAAACATTACTTACGCGACTCTCAGATTCAAGCTAAGAGTCCATTTCTTTTACGGAAGAACATTGATTATAACGGCAGCGTTATAAACGTTGTCTCCACCTATTTGATATATAAACATTTATTATAACGGTAGCATTAAATCACTGTTTAGATTTACAAAACATTTATTTTAATAGTAGCATTAAATCGCTGTTTAGATTTACAAAACATTTGTTATAACGACAACGTTATAATCGCTGTTTCCAAATATTTGGTTTATAAAAATATAACTTATACTTATTAATTTCAACAAATAAATTAATAAGTAAATAAATAATTAAATAATTAAATTTGATTTAAAACGGAAAGTAAAAATAACTACCTCCCTAAATTCGATATAATCGAATACCAATAAATAACTCTCATTCGAATACCCTATATTCGATTAATATTCCGAACTTCGGAATAAATCTTATCATTCCAGGTTAACTCAACTTCCCTTAAGATTATTTCCATTCACAAAACATTTGCTTTCAATTGTTATTCATTTTCAAATATTAGTACCTTTCCTTAATAGGAATCTAGACTTGTTTAAAAATTCTAATTTAAATAAATCTTAAACTATTTCAAAACCTAGAATTTTATTTCTATAGCTATAAATATCGAAATATTCACCTCTTAATATATTTCATTTAAATTATAGTTTTATACTAAATAGAATTCAAATATCCTTCTTGAACTAAACCACTATAATAAAATTCGACCTAATCAAAGTATAATTATAAATCCATTGGGTTTTATTTTAATTTGTTTTATAATCCGAATTTTGGAATAAAATCCAATGTTTCATTTCAAAAGCGATTTCCATTTCCCTTATCATTCAATTTCTTTTTGAATTTACATTTCCAACCCATATTTATTTTATAGATGCTTCCATTTGCAAAATAGTTGCTTTAAACGATTATTCGCTTTAATTGTGAATAATATTTCCTTTTACATAATCTAATCCATTTGATTTCACGATATCAAATCCAATTTTCATTTATAACTTCTATTTACAATTGTTTATCGAAAATCTCATTATTAATTTCAACATTTAAAATCTCGTTTATAATTTCTTTTATAATTTGCTAAGTTCAAATCTCATTTCAAATATTGGTTTCAAAATCGACTTCCACCTTTTCATATAAATTCAAATTTGAATTTATATTTCAATTTATCCAATGATAAATAATTCACTTAGTTTATATTCTTATTTATAATCAACTTCTTGATTTATCCGCTTGAACAGGTTTCTGTTTTCAACTCTATTTGAGATTTTACTTCTATTTTGGAAATAAATTACATTTTTAAATCCAAATTTCCTTTTCCAAATTCAAAAATATTTTATGGTATCTAAAATACCACGTTTCTAGGGTCAGAGTAAACCAAACACAACATATCCAATCGTGGATTATTTAACACATCATATATCCCAATCAAATAAAAACATTAATATAAATGTTGAGGAATCCAGTTGGATCCCTCCAACCTATTTCCCTGCATCCACAGATGTTAGTTAACATCAATTATTTCATATCAATATGAAATATCAGAACCAATAATCGATCAACAATGTAATCATATCAACCATTTCAACTAATTTTATCAACTATTCATCTAAACACCCATCACACAGTATAAAATTGCTATAAATAAATTTAAAACTCGCTTGTATAAAAATATAAACGAGCCAGAGTTAGCGAGGTTACTCACCTTGGTTTGCAGTTGGCGGTTCTATTTTTATTTCTTTTGCAATCAAACAAGCGTTTGATTTTTATCACGAATTTCCAACAGCTTTATTTTCAACCACATTAGTTCCGTCACGTAGATTGCATCGTTACGATTCCAGCAGATCTGGTCGTGTTCAGTTCTGTTCACGAACCCATGAGTTATAACAGTTTCAAATTTTAAAACAATTAAAAAGGCCATTAGATTTTTTATAATAATTAAATTTCAATATAATTTTTCCTAACTTATTAAGATAAGTAGTTATTAATTATAACTAACCAGTCTTCTAATGCAAATTCCTTTTTCCTTATCCTGTGTTATTCAAAATTTCAGCTATAGGAGCCGTTCATCATTGCCGCACTCCCCATGCCGGTTGCGTCAGTGCCTCCCTACAGTTCTTCTTCCCCACATACTATATGTTCCCCTCATACAATATATACTTATATTTTTTTTTTCATTTATCATCCGCATGTCTCCTCCTAGTAAAAACAGGCCATACGTCCACCTTTACTCCTCCGCCCTGCCAACGTCCAACCACCAGAGATCACATTCCACCTCCACTTCTCTCCCGCTTTATTCACTCCTTTCACAAACATCCCTTAATCCTCTCTTCTCCGCTGAAATACACAACTCCTGTAGCATTAAATATTGTGGTATCTTCCCACAAGCCTTCTTTCTTCCAGCAATACGAATCATGGTTTCCAGACTTTAAAAATCATCACTCCCCAAAACTTCATACGATGATAAATTCCACCTTGAAACCAAAACCGTGCTCCACGAATCCAAGTTTGTTACTATTTTTGAAAAGAATCGAGCCTTAAGTGGCTAAAAATAATGAACCCCAAATCTTGTTGGAGCCATGTAAATGCGGTGCCAGATTGAAGGGTTTCTCCCGTGGATCCACTAAATACAAGAATGAGCAATTTCACGAAGAAATCGAATTTAATTGAATTGCTGATGGATGGAATCGAATACGGTGTTGTTGATTTCTTATTTCGTCTTGTTTTTGGTTCTGAGAAAGACAAAGAAGATATGAAGTATTTAAAGGTGGATTGGTTTGGCCAACACGGTATCAAAGCTTGCCACACACGGTTTGAACAGCTTGGAGCGCACGCTGCTGAATGGTTTGGGAGTCACATACACACACGGTTTGAAAAGCTTGGAGTGCACTCTACTGAATGGTTTGGGAGTCACGATTTCAAATGACTTACTCACGTCCTACTATGTTCATGTGCTGTTAGCATTTGTATTGAGAAGTATTTTGTAATAAAAGCACCCCTTAGATTTGATAACAACTGTGTCCATTTAACTACTGTGAAGGAACTCTATTTTGAATTTCAAGTCTTCATGCATCAATATATCCCTTTGGCCATTTATACTTCCATCACAAGTTTCATATACTCAAAGTTATTACAAGAACCATTTATATTTTACATTTTGTGATACTGGTCTATCTTTTCTCATTTAGAGTTGCTGCTCTTTTTGAGGAATATGGAGTAATTGTAAAAAAATATTTTAAAAAATAACAAATACACGAAAATAAATGCAAGTTCTAACTGATACGAATTACTTAGAGTAGGCGAACTTAGGCGTGTATATATTTGTTAAATTGTATCCGGTAGTGACTGCATAAAATTCACTTATTTACCGACCGTTACGGACAAAAATAAAAATATGATCGTGACAAACAATGCCCCATGGTCCCAAAAATATAATAATATGAACAAGTTAACTATATTGTGATATCCCAAAACGCTGATACAGGGTGTAAATTACTTCAGATAAAAAGTTGCTTATTTTTCAAAATAAAAATTATAGAAAAATTCCATAAATTAAATTATAACAACGTCTCAAAAATCTTGCAATAATAATCAATTTCGGATTTTTGTTAAAATCCTATATCGTTTGGAAAGTAAATCGAATCAATTTAAAATTAAACAAATAAAATGAATATCCAATCTGAATATATATATACACATATATAGCTTCAGCAATAATCTAAATTTTAATTTTAAACTCGATATTTCTAATTATAACGACATCCAGATTATTTATTATTCCACTATTTATATTAATTAAATATCCAAAAATATTGAATTCAAGATATTTAAATTACTAAACCACTATTCAAGTAATTAAATTAATTAATTATTAACTCGCTAAAAATCTGGGTCATTACAGGTGAAATCCGAATCGTTACAAAATGAAAATCATTTTAAAATGAATTTAAAACGAATATATAAAGAAATGTTTAATTTTGATTTGAAAATTGAAATAAAGTGAAAATCGTTTTGAAATGAACTTAAAACGAATATATAAAGAAATATTCAATTTTGATTTGAAAATTGAAATGAAGTTGAAATCGTTTTGAAATGAATTTATAAAGGAAACTATAAAATACATTTTAAATGTAAATCGATGAAATATATATATTATATATTATATATTATATATTTAATGGCCCAATAGAATGCGTCACACCGCGACCGTTCGCAAGTTTCGACCATTGACTTCTAATTGAAATTACGGGAGACCCGACCGTCGGATCCTCCTAAAATTGGAACTGTTGGGTTCGTATCGAAAAGAGCTTTCCAACAAATATAAGAGATTTGAAATATTATGGTTGGATTTGGAATTATGTCCAAATCAAATTTGTTAAAGGTCACTGTGGATGCAGTACGGTGGCCGTTATTGGAAACCAATTGTACGTGACTTGATATAATTACTAAAAATATTAATAATTTGTGTAAAATCATAATAAATGATTTGGAAAGAATTTGGAAGAAAAATTCCACGTTTGTAAAGATTAAAATATATTTTTATCTAAATGAGCTAGTTATTAACTAGATTTCAAATCCAATAATTTTTAAATAAATAAATCAAATTTGGAAAAGGGTTTTAATATAACTAGAAATTTCCAATCTATGAATTGGAATGGATTTGGATAGAAATCATCTCCGAAATATTTCAATATTAGATTTCGTGACTATACAAGATATTGTGGAGTAATTTGGAAGATAAATATATATCGTTATTCCCCATAAGATATGTGTTTGTTTCAGAATTTGATATTGAATATAAGCCGATATAATTTTTATTCAGGGCCTTATATTTAATATTAAATTGGATTTTGGGTTTGTCATGAATGGCGTCTTCAGTACACTGCTTTTAAAACCTGTGTGAAAAGAACAAATCTTTTAATTAAGATTATTAGAGTTTCAAATTATATTTAGTAATTGGAATAAAATGGAATGTGAATTGGGTTTATTGTGAACTTTTTTTTAACGACATTCGTTCTTTAACCCGATTAACAGTGAAATGTGATTTGGAATATGTAAATCTTTTATTAAGACTTAATGGAAAGTTTCCAAAGTAAAGTTTTCCAATTTAATATATTAAATTGGAATTGAATGGAATTCGATTGGTAATAATCGAAGTGAGCTTCTGTGGAGGAAGACTATTAATATATATGGAATTTAAAAGGATTTGTCATTATTCCATTTATATTATTAGTCAGATACAAGAATTGATATCGATTATATATTGATCTGTTTTCCGTGAAGATTATTCCATGGTTAATGGAACGTTATTTTGGGTTTATCGTGAACTGTGTTTCAAATGACATTGGTTCTTTAACCCATTTAAAGACAAGATTACATGTCTAACATTGTATTTCGAACTGTATTGTTGATCTTGGCTAAATATATATATCTGTTTGGTGGTAGAGAATTTATTCTTTTGCTTAACACCCTTCTCTGAGACATACGAGCTTAGAGGTTATATATCGGCAGAAATCAGGGGTACGGTGTAGATTGGCGATGTGACATGTTTGGGTTTTCAAAGTTAAATAATCATTAAATAGTGATTGTTAGAAGAATAAAACTAATTGGAGTTTTAATGAATCTTTAATTAGATTGAAATGAGCATGTGATAATTTAAAATTATCAAATTTGGGAAATGATCGAGAATGGAGTACTACTAGTTTTACTCCAGGCGATAGTTAAATCTTTAATTAGATTTGAACGTGAAATGGTAATTAATTTTACCGATAACACTGTGGTGTTAGATATGGAGTGCTACCAGTTTTTCTCCATGGGATGAATAGGTTGGGATTGGGAAATAAAACAAATGATTACTTCAGTAAGGCGCGCTAATACTGACTAGTTTGGATATACCTTAATTTGGTTTGAATTGATACCCAAAGGAAGATTAAAGAATAAATTTAAAGAATTTATCTTTGATAAAATTAATGGGAACCTTTCCCTAATGATGTGAATATTTAAATAAAATAATATTCTGAAATGGAATGAGGTGTATGTTGTGTTTTTATAGCACTTGTGTAACACCCCACTTCCGTTAAGGTCACTTGCAAAGGGAATGCCTTAACTTCGGTGGAACGTTATAAGTAAACAGAACAGAAATTTACAAGACAGATAAAGTAGTAATTGAAAATTTTATAACTTTATTACAGCAGAAAACAGAAATAAGTTTGGTTACATCTTTCAAAACCACAATATCGTAATTCAAGTACATAAATATCAGTCTTGTACAAAAGCCTTCAGAGTACGTAATTTTAAAGCCATAATCCCAACAGAAAATTCCATAAATAGGTAGAATCAAAGCCAAGCAATACTTCAAGCACTCTAGCACTTCAAGCAGAGAGAAATCTAAGTCAAGCTCTTATGTTCCCAACCTGAGTACCTGGGGGGGGGGGACAGAAGAAAAGAGGCAAAACAACCTAGGTCAGACATACGTCTGGCAGTGACTTTCAGCATATAAACAGATAACAGTATCATGACATGTAAATAAAACTGGATGAGAGATAGCCGTAACAGGAGCAGTGTAACACCCCGAATTTTCTATTAACACTAAAGTTGCTAAAATATTAATAAGTGTGTAAGAGAGGGGATGTATCTAATATGAATATAAAAATATTAATAAGTGTGTAAGAGAGGGGATGTATCTAATATGAATATAAAAATATTAATAAGTGTGTAAGAGAGGGGATGTATCTAATATGTATATAAAAACAATAATAAGTGTGTAAAAGGGGGGGATGTATCTAATGTGTACATTGTAGAATATATATATATATATATATGGGCAGTTAATGCAAACATGAATAGAAGTTTATTAATTTGCTGAGTGTTTGCTAAGTCACTTCTGACTCATTGCTGAGTCAACAAGATAAACCCCATCTTGTCTGAACGGCTGCGGTTATTTCTAGGTTAAATCTAATGGCCTAAATGAATTCTAAAATCTATAAATAAGTGGGTAGACCCTAGACCTAAATCACTTGTAAAATTAGAGAAGCTACCGTCATGCTGCTGCCATGGAGTTCAGCATAGCCGTCACAAACTAAGAAGAGGAAGCCTAATCTACTACAACTAAATTCTACTCAACAAAACAAATCAAACCAAAGAACTCTCTCTCTAATTCTCTTCTTTTGTTGGTGAGTATGATGATTCTCACAAGACTATTACAAACTAATTTGGCTCAGTTATGAATGGATCACAAGAAAGTGATGTGATTTGTAATTGTAAATTCTATATATTGTGGATCTCTTATTATGTTATTATGTTGTCGTATGATGTAAATTATATATGCTATGTCATGCTATGTTGTAAATTCTCTTATGCTATGTCGTGCTATGTTGAGAATCATGTCAAGCTATGTTATACTATCATACTATGCCATGTTATAAATCATGCTATATTATGTTGAAAAATCATGATGTTGTTGGATCATGCATAAAGTTATGTTTTTTTTTTCTTAATTTAAATGGATCTTGTTTATGGGAATTTGCCTATTAGGTTAGGTGTACCCGTAAACTTGAAACTATAATTAAATAAAACTTGATTATGGGAATTTGCCTATTGAGTTAGGTGTACCCATATAAAACCATGTTGTTAAATAATTAGATGATGTTGATTCACACATGTTCATATGTAAGTTTATGAAAATTGATTGAGATCATATTAGGTGAATTTCGAACAAGTTGACACCTTTAGATCCATGACATGTATAATCTATGCAAGTTGGACATATGCAAGTTTCACCCCTTATTATGATTCATTTGGTCACATATACATGTTGTTATTATGATAATCTCTTTTATGCTATGAGTTAGGCTATTCGAGTCTAACATATATTTTGCGAATAAACGTTCAAACGTGGGGTAGGGGTAATATTAGGAATTAATAAATTGGGTGCAATTTTGTAAGATGTTGCATACCATGAATGAATGTCCATAATTGAGTCAATTATGGACATTGTTAAAAATTGGAAGTAATTAATAATTCAAGTAGGGAATTATTAAAATTGGGGGAAAGTGGATTATTATTAATAATCAATGCTTAGGACACGAGGTTGGACCCGTTTGTGATGTAAACCTGCCCGGACCCGCCCGGCAAATCCAGTAGTCACAAATGTCGGCCCAATGTGAGAGGTCCTAGGCCCAAACTAAAGCATAACAGTTGTAAAGACATGAGGTTAGACTCTTTTATGGTGTAAGACTGCCCGGACCCGCCCGGCAAATCCAGCTGCCATAAATGCCAGTCTAATGTGAGAGGTCTTTATGAGGTTATGGCCTTAATGAACTAAGAAATACTTAACCAGATAATCATGTAAGGTGGGACATGGGGGTTAAGTAGGTGCCTTGGGTGGCATGAGGAATCTGGTGGTTGCCTTTAGAGGCATTTGAAATACGATTAGACTTAACCAAACACACATGTAAATGAACATGACTAAGTGGGTTAAGTGGGATGGACTAATGGGGACAAGCTTAGGTGGAATGCTTGTGGTAAATAGTGGGGGCCCATTTCAACCAGTATCCCAAAACGTATCTTTGTGGGCTCGACCCAAGTCGAGGACGGGACACGCATACTGGGTTTGACTATAAGAGGCCAAAACAGGGAGCGGTGGCAACGCAAGTCCAACGGGTTTCATATGCGTGTGTGGACCCGGGCTGGTAGGTAAGACGTTGTTGCATCGTGTAGGTATAAGCCGTGCATGTCCGTTGTATCAGGTTGCCACTTTAGGGGAGTGATACACCCCACTGTGGGGCTAGCACGGGTATCTACGAGTTAGGGAGCCGATCGAATAATGGGAAGTAGGGTACACCTAGTGGAGATAGGGGCAGGCGGCACCTATGTAGTCAGCTAGGGGTACGTAAAGCCATTGGGAAAGTTTCTAAGTGAAGCTATGTGGGATGAATCTTTAGGGTGACTGGTGTGGTGCAGTATAGTGTTTATCCTTTAGTATTTAGGAGCGCCTATAACGTTGCCTTTAGCGATTGTCTATGTCCTTAATCTGCTCTTCATAGACATTTTCTTGTTTTCCAGCTTATGCCTTAGTCCAGTTATTTTGGTAATAGTATTGTAGAATTATCATATTCACCAGACTTTATGTCTGACCCCCTCTTTTCCATCCTTTTTCTCCCTTCAGGTCCGCAGGTTGGGCCAAGTTCTAGTGGAGTCTAGTTGGATCGCTTATCTTCTGGAAAGCTTGGACTGCTGAAGTAAAGTCCAGCTTGTTATCTTTCTTTTTAATGGCTATTCATGTAATGGGATTATGTACTTGTTTTATCAAGATAGATATTGTACTTGACATTGAATATGGTGTTATGATGTAATCAAACATGTTTTGACTTCTGCTACAATGAAATAAAGTTTTTGAATTTCCAAGTACTATTTTATATCTGTCTTGTTGTAATTTTACTGTTCTATATTCACTTAAAACCTCCATGGAAGTTAATGCATTCCCTTTGTGAGTGACATTAATGGACGTGGGGTGTTACACGTGGTATCAGAGCATAAGGTTACCAGAACAGATAAAAAAAAAAAATTAGAAAAATATTTTTTTTTCTAAAGTATTTTTGGAAGAAGTGCTTTCAAAAAAAAAACATGTTATTTAAAGAGATTTTTTATGAAAAACATAATCCCAAATAGCCACATCCTTATCTTTATCTTTCGAATTCTCCATTTTGAATCTTTCCTTTTTCGTTTCAGCATGGCTGAAGATCTTAATCTCCCAGAAGGTGTGACGATTCCAGGGTGGTTTAGGAGATACTTGGAGGCTAGGGCCACCACTGCAGGCCCAGCGGATACTCCTCCACCCCTAGTTGCACCCATTCCTCCTCCTCCTCCTCCTCGTGTTGATACTTTTGCAAAGACGTGCAAGGAATTCAAGGCTATGGGAGGAAAAACTTTTCAAGGGACTGAGACGTTTGTGGAGGCCAGAGATTGGCTTAAGGAGACTGAGGAATTATTGGATATCTTTGAAGTGGAAGATGGGAGGAAAGTCCGTTTAGCTGCTTGGTTAATGAAGGGAGAGGCCTCGTTTTGGTGGGACGTCACTAACGGGGAACGTCCAGTTGATTCATGGGCGGATTTCAGACGAAGGTTTGAGGCAAAGTTTCTTTCAAGGGCAGAGGAGAACTTAAATATGGAAAAATTCCTGGCACTAAAGCAAGGGAGCTCATCAGTAAAGGAATATGTCAATAAATTTAATCAGTTAGCAAGGTTTGGCTTGGAGTTGGTGAACACGCCAGAGAAGAAAGCTTTGAGGTTCGTTAGAGGCTTGAATGAACCGTTGCAAGGGTTGGCTATGACCCACATCCCTATGGGAGCCACCTTTGAAAAGCTAGTAGAAATGGCACTTATGCATGAGGATAAGGCAGTTGAAAAGAAAGGGGATCAGAAGAAACCCCAACAGCAAAATAAGAAGGGTGGTAAAAACAATAATGGCAAAGGGAAGAAGAAATGCTTCAATTGTGGGACGCCTGGCCATCTCAGCAAAGATTGTAGGAAGAAAAAGAAGACTGGTTGTTTTCATTGTGGAGATGCGGGACATTTAGTGAAGGACTGTCCAAAGAAGGGGCAGAGGGCAGGGTCTACCTCGGGAGGACAGGTGCAGGCTCTTATGGCACCAGGGCAGGCAAGGGGGCAAGTTAAGGCTATTGCGGCCCCTCCGCTGCAAGAAAGAGGTAGAACAATTTCTGTTGAAAGCTTAGTTTTTCTGTTTAATCATCCTGTCCGTACCTTATTCGATTCTGGCGCATCTCATTCGTTTATCTCTGCATCATTAGTTGAATCACTGCACTTGAACACCAGTTTAGTAGAGGATCCCTTGGTCATTTCAAATCCAATTGGGGGTTCGGCTCATTTGACCATGATATGTTTGGATTTGAAAATCTCTATACTTAGCGTTGAATTTAGATGTGATGCTTATGTATTGGGCTTCACGGGCTATGGGCTAATTTTAGGAATGGATTGGTTGTCTAGAAATAGGGCCATTCTTGATTGTGAAAGGAGAGTAGTTAGGCTTGTGACTCGCCTTGGTAATGCTCTCGACATCTTTTGTAATCCCATAAATTCCGTTATGCTAAGTTATCTTGAATCGCTTGACGCGTCTGTAGAGAACCTGCGATCGGTAGAAGTGGTCCGGGAATATCCGGATGTGTTTGAGGAGGTGAAGGGCTTACCTCCAAAGCGGGAGATAGACTTTCAAATTTATCTTGTGGATAATGCTAAACCCGTATCTTTGCCAGTGCGCCACATGGCTCCTCGTGAAAGGAGGGAACTCAATAAGCAAGTAAAGGAGTTGCTTGAGAAGGGGTTCATAAGACGTAGTATATCGGAGTGGGGTGCTCCAGTAGTTTTTGCCACAAAGGCGGATGGGTCTCTTAGACTTTGTATGGACTATAGAGAACTAAACAAGCTTACTAAAAAGAACCGACACCCACTGCCGAGGATTGACGATCTCTTTGATCAGTTAGTTGGCGCCTCAGTGTTTTCGCAGTTGGACTTAGCCACTGGCTTTCATCAATTGAGAGTGGCTGAGGATAGTATAGATAAGACTGCTTTTAGGACTCCTGACGGATTCTATGAATGGCTAGTGATGCCCTTTGGTTTGACAAACGCCCCTGCATATTTTGTTGATTTGATGAGTACGGTGTTTAGGGAATACCTTAACAAATTCGTGGTAGTCTTTGTGGATGACATCTTAGTCTTTTCTAAGAATAAAGAAGAGCACTCCCTACATCTTAGGGAAGTGTTGGAAACCCTTCGAGCGCATAACCTTAAGGCAAAATTTTCTAAGTGTCACTTCTAGAGGAAGGAAGTACGGTTCTTAGGGCACGTGGTTTCCAAAGAAGGGATAGCAGTGGATCCCGCAAAGGTGGTGGCCATCCAAGATTGGAAGGTCCCTAAAAATGCAACCGAAGTAAGAAGTTTCTTGGGGTTGGCTGGCTATTATAGGAAGTTTATCAAAGACTTCGCAAAAATATCAGCTCCATTAACACGGTTAACGAAGAAGAACCTGGTTTTTACGTGGGACAAAGATTGCGATGATGCGTTCCAACGTTTAAAGAGAGCCTTAACTTCAGCCCCAGTCTTAGTGCTGCCAGACGGGAATAAACCGTTTACCATCTATACTGATGCTTGTGGGACGGGACTTGGCGCGGTCCTCATGCAAGAGGGAAGAGTAATAGCCTATGGTGGAAGGCAGTTGAGGGTTCATGAAAAGAATTACCCCACGCATGACTTAGAGCTAGCCGCAATTGTTTTCGCGCTTAAGTCTTGGCGTCACTATCTTCTTGGTGAGAAATTCGAACTGTTCACTGACCACAAATCATTAAAATACTTATTCTCTCAGAAGGATTTGAATTCAAGGCAGCAACGGTGGATGGAATTCTTAGCCTCCTACGATTTTGAAATAGCATATACCCCGGGCAAGGGTAACGTGGTGGCAGACGCCTTAAGTAGGAAAAGGTTGTCCTTGAGTCCGTTGTTTGTTGAACGACAAAGCTTAGAATTCATCTCTCTGTTTGACTTTAGACCCTCCGTTGACTTAGTACCCGGTCTGTTAGCATCCTTAGAGGTTAGACCTACACTTCTAGGACGGGTTGGTGAGGCACAGCGAGACGACCCACAGTTGGTTGAGATAGTAGAAAAGCTCAAAGGGGGGGGGGAGTCGTCAAGCCATCTTCGTAGGTATACCCTAGACGATAAGGGTTGGTTACGAAGGGATAATAGACCTTGTGTACCACAAGACGAAGACTTAAGGAAGGCCATTCTTGATGATGCTCATCGCTCAAAAATGACCATTCATCCCGGCGGGGATAAGATGTACAAAGATATGAAGCGGGTTTTCTTTTGGGCCGGTATGAAAAAGGATGTGGCCGAGTACGTCGCTAGATGCTTGGTGTGCCAACGAGTTAAAGCAGAACAAAAGAAACCCGGTGGGTTGCTTCACCCATTAGAAGTTCCACTATGGAAATGGGAAAGCATCTCAATGGATTTTGTGGATGGATTACCAAGATCAAGGAAGGGTAACACGGGGATTTGGGTTATAGTAGATAGACTTACTAAAAGCGCCCATTTTATTCCCGTGAAAAGTAAGAGGACTGCTCCGTGGTTGGCTTCTGTATACATTAAGGAGATAGTTCGTTTGCACGGTATTCCTTCTAGTATAGTAAGCGACCGTGACCCCATCTTTACTAGCGAATTTTGGAAGAGTTTACAAGAGGTGGTAGGGACTCAGCTATGTTTGAGCACCGCATATCATCCTCAGACAGACGGCCAGACCGAGAGGGTGAATCGCATTCTAGAGGATCTTTTAAGGCTTTGTATCCTAGACTTTGGGGGTACATGGGAAGAGCACCTTCCGTTAGTAGAATTCGCATATAATAATAGCTTTCAGTCTAGTATTGGCATGGCACCTTTCGAAGCTCTTTATGGAAGGCCTTGCCGTTCGCCTACATGTTGGTGGGAATCTACCGATAAAATCCTACTTGGGCCCGATATGGTTAGGGAAACCTCGGAGAAGATTGAGTTGATTCGAAGGAGGATGAAAGCAGCACAAGATAGGCAAAAATCGTATGCTGATAAGAGGAGGACAGATCTTGAGTTTGACATTGGGGACATGGTTTTTATCAAAGTATCTCCGTTACAGAATGTTGTTCGCTTTGGGTCCGTGGGGAAATTAGCACCAAGGTTTGTAGGGCCGTTTCCTGTAAAAAAAATAGGATTGGGAAGATGGCATATAGGGTGGAGTTGCCTGAGAAAATTAGTGGAGTACACGACGTATTCCATGTATCACATTTGAGGAAGTGTTTGCACAAGACCGCGGAGGTGGTAGAGCCGAGCTTGCTTAAAGAGGTGGAAATAGAGCGTGATGCAACAATTAGACGAGCTCCTACATGCATTCTTGGGTCGGAGATCAAAAAGTTGAGGAATCGAGAGGTCAGACTGGTTAAAGTGCAATGGGGAGATGATGAGAGCAACGCAACTTGGGAGACAGAAGAGAAGATGCGTTCGTTGTACCCTTTTCTTTTTGAGGGTATGTCTTTTAATTTCTCCTTTATCGCTTAGCTTATCTTATCTTATCTTTAGTATGTCCTCTCATTAGTATCTTTGACCTTTAGTTAGGATAATCCTATGGTTGAAACATGTGTTTGAGACATGTTATGTATGATGGATGCAAAATGGATGCAAGTGTTTGCTAGTGGTTGCTCGTGGATGCATATATACACACACTTTAGGCACTAGATCGGCTCAGTCACTTCATATTGCATATTGCATATATATGGATGTATTTAGTATAATGGATGTATAATGGTTGTACCATCATATGGATGCTGCATTCGGTTGAATGGGTGTGCACGCATATAGAAGTAGTATGTAAGCAATTAGGATCTTTTGCATACATAATGGATTCATGACACTTACATAATTTGCATTAAGGAGGTCAACTGAATCAGTAGACCGCCTGATTTCACATTAGGTAAGGACATGTACACACACTTTGCATATGATCATAAAGCATTAGAAGTCTTTTAAGAACAATGGATGCCTGTGTATGATGGATGAGTAGATGGACGTTTGGATGGTAGGATATACATTCTTCCAGACTTGAAGATTTCGGGGACGAAATCCTAAAAGGAGGGGAGAATGTAACACCCCGAATTTTCTATTAACACTAAAGTTGCTAAAATATTAATAAGTGTGTAAGAGAGGGGATGTATCTAATATGAATATAAAAATATTAATAAGTGTGTAAGAGAGGGGATGTATCTAATATGAATATAAAAATATTAATAAGTGTGTAAGAGAGGGGATGTATCTAATATGAATATAAAAATATTAATAAGTGTGTAAGAGAGGGGATGTATCTAATATGTATATAAAAACAATAATAAGTGTGTAAAAGGGGGGGATGTATCTTATGTGTACATTGTAGAATATATATATATATATATATATATATATATATATATAGGCAGTTAATGCAAACATGAATAGAAGTTTATTAATTTGCTGAGTGTTTGCTAAGTCACTTCTGACTCATTGCTGAGTCAACAAGATAAACCCCATCTTGTTTGAACGGCTGCGGTTATTTCTAGGTTAAATCTAATGGCCTAAATGAATTCTAAAATCTATAAATAAGTGGGTAGACCCTAGACCTAAATCACTTGTAAAATTAGAGAAGCTACCGTCATGCTGCTGCCATGGAGTTCAGCATAGCCGTCACAAACTAAGAAGAGGAAGCCTAATCTACTACAACTAAATTCTACTCAACAAAACAAATCAAACCAAAGAACTCTCTCTCTAATTCTCTTCTTTTGTTGGTGAGTATGATGATTCTCACAAGACTATTACAAACTAATTTGACTCAGTTATGAATGGATCACAAGAAAGTGATGTGATTTGTAATTGTAAATTCTATATATTGTGGATCTCTTATTATGTTATTATGTTGTCGTATGATGTAAATTATATATGCTATGTCATGCTATGTTGTAAATTCTCTTATGCTATGTCGTGCTATGTTGAGAATCATGTCAAGCTATGTTATACTATCATACTATGCCATGTTATAAATCATGCTATATTATGTTGAAAAATCATGATGTTGTTGGATCATGCTTAAAGTTATGTTTTTTTTTCTTAATTTAAATGGATCTTGTTTATGGGAATTTGCCTATTAGGTTAGGTGTACCCATAAACTTGAAACTATAATTAAATAAAACTTGATTATGGGAATTTGCCTATTGAGTTAGGTGTACCCATATAAAACCATGTTGTTAAATAATTAGATGATGTTGATTCACACATGTTCATATGTAAGTTTATGAAAATTGATTGAGATCATATTAGGTGAATTTCGAACAAGTTGACACCTTTAGATCCATGACATGTATAATCTATGCAAGTTGGACATATGCAAGTTTCACCCCTTATTATGATTCATTTGGTCACATATACATGTTGTTATTATGATAATCTCTTTTATGCTATGAGTTAGGCTATTCGAGTCTAACATATATTTTGCGAATAAACGTTCAAACGTGGGGTAGGGGTAATATTAGGAATTAATAAATTGGGTGCAATTTTGTAAGATGTTGCATACCATGAATGAATGTCCATAATTGAGTCAATTATGGACATTGTTAAAAATTGGAAGTAATTAATAATTCAAGTAGGGAATTATTAAAATTGGGGGAAAGTGGATTATTATTAATAATCAATGCTTAGGACACGAGGTTGGACCCGTTTGTGATGTAAACCTGCCCGGACCCGCCCGGCAAATCCAGTAGTCACAAATGTCGGCCCAATGTGAGAGGTCCTAGGCCCAAACTAAAGCATAACAGTTGTAAAGACACGAGGTTAGACTCTTTTATGGTGTAAGACTGCCCGGACCCGCCCGGCAAATCCAGCTGCCATAAATGTCAGTCTAATGTGAGAGGTCTTTATGAGGTTATGGCCTTAATGAACTAAGAAATACTTAACCAGATAATCATGTAAGGTGGGACATGGGGGTTAAGTAGGTGCCTTGGGTGGCATGAGGAATCTGGTGGTTGCCTTTAGAGGCATTTGAAATACGATTAGACTTAACCAAACACACATGTAAATGAACATGACTAAGTGGGTTAAGTGGGATGGACTAATGGGGACAAGCTTAGGTGGAATGCTTGTGGTAAATAGTGGGGGCCCATTTCAACCAGTATCCCAAAACGTATCTTTGTGGGCTCGACCCAAGTCGAGGACGGGACACGCATACTGGGTTTGACTATAAGAGGCCAAAACAGGGAGCGGTGGCAACGCAAGTCCAACGGGTTTCATATGCGTGTGTGGACCCGGGCTGGTAGGTAAGACGTTGTTGCATCGTGTAGGTATAAGCCGTGCATGTCCGTTGTATCAGGTTGCCACTTTAGGGGAGTGATACACCCCACTGTGGGGCCAGCACGGGTATCTACGAGTTAGGGAGCCGATCGAATAATGGGAAGTAGGGTACACCTAGTGGAGATAGGGGCAGGCGGCACCTATGTAGTCAGCTAGGGGTACGTAAAGCCATTGGGAAAGTTTCTAAGTGAAGCTAAGTGGGATGAATCTTTAGGGTGACTGGTGTGGTGCAGTATAGTGTTTATCCTTTAGTATTTAGGAGCTCCTATAACGTTGCCTTTAGCGATTGTCTATGTCCTTAATCTGCTCTTCATAGACATTTTCTTGTTTTCCAGCTTATGCCTTAGTCCAGTTATTTTGGTAATAGTATTGTAGAATTATCATATTCACCAGACTTTATGTCTGACCCCCTCTTTTCCATCCTTTTTCTCCCTTCAGGTCCGCAGGTTGGGCCAAGTTCTAGTGGAGTCTAGTTGGATCGCTTATCTTCTGGAAAGCTTGGACTGCTGAAGTAAAGTCCAGCTTGTTATCTTTCTTTTTAATGGCTATTCATGTAATGGGATTATGTACTTGTTTTATCAAGATAGATATTGTACTTGACATTGAATATGGTGTTATGATGTAATCAAACATGTTTTGACTTCTGCTACAATGAAATAAAGTTTTTGAATTTCCAAGTACTATTTTATATCTGTCTTGTTGTAATTTTACTGTTCTATATTCACTTAAAACCTCCATGGAAGTTAATGCATTCCCTTTGTGAGTGACATTAATGGACGTGGGGTGTTACAAGTAGCAGGTTAACAGAAGAAACAAAATGATATAGGCTAAGCTAAGCTAATTACTTAGTTTTCACTTCTCTGCACTAATACTAGTTTAACATAATTATGTGTTGTCCTATTATCTAAACAGAAAACAGAATGATCTCTTCAGAAACACGATGCTAGAAATGGGCCTTTACCACTCGAACAGAGACAGACGGTACAGAAACAGAATCAGGAACGAAATCAGAGACAGAAACAGAATAATCCCTACGGAAACAGAATATTAGAGTTAGGTGTATACTAGTAATGGGCCTTTACCACTCCAACAGACGGTACCACATAGAAACAGACAGGTGTTACCACCCCAACAGAAACAGACGGTACCCCCACAGAAACAGACAGAACTAAGTGTATCCTAAATTCTGCCCCAAGCGATCGACTCCCTAATACATAAATACCATGTGCCGGCCCCACAAAAGGGTGTATCACTCCCTAAAGTGGCAACCTATAGACACAGACCTATTTACAGATGTCATGGTGTCTTACATCCTCAGAGCAGACAGGATCCATGCACGCACATGACCCGATTGGAATGCGCCATCAACACCCCTTGACATTATCAGAGTGAACCTCTTACAATTAGTTCAGTAAGCGTGCCCGGACCCCTCTTAGTGTTGGATCATAGTTTCGATACCATAAAGGGTTACTGACTAATATGGGTCCCAAACAACATATGACACAAGTAATTATCGCTCCTAACCTTGTGTCCTAAGACTAACAGATTTCAGATTAACTTGTTTACATATTTCAGATGTACAAAGTTCAGATTAACTAGTTTTTAGATCAGACATACAAGTTAACAGGTTTTCAGACTGACGGATCAGATGTACAGATTAACAAGTTCTCGGACTAACGGATCAGATATACAGATTAACAGACTTACAGATTGTTTTACCTAACTTTGTATTGGGCCTACAGATTCACGAAACGGGTTTATAAAATTCATCAGTCCAGTTGTTTTAACCCTATCCACCAAAAACGTTTTAGGCATCATATTTATCTTAGATTTGCATTAATTAAATATTAATGCACAGACCTCTCACATTAGGTCGGTAGCTTATGGCCGCTGGATGTGCCGGGCGATTCCGGGCAGACTTCTACCACAAGCCAGACCTAACCTCGTGTCTAAGAATCCTTATGCCTACGACCTCTCACATTAGACTGACAATTTGCAGTTGCTGGTTAAGCTGGTTGGGTCCGTGTAGGCTTCCACCGCAAACTGAGTCTAACCTTGTGTCTCAGCATTCTTATTTGTAGCTAAAGTTTTCATTCATAGATTATGCCAATATCAGATTAATTATGCCAGTTCAACAAATTAACATCTTTACAAGTTACAGCAGATTATTCAAAGTTCCATTAACATGTTTTGCTCAATTTTAGATCGAGCCTACAGATTACATACCCAAATCACAGTATTCAATTCCAACAGATCTAGCGGATTGGGCAATTTAACAGATTTAAACATATCCTAAAGTTCTATTAACATATCTTACCTAATCATAAATTAAGACTCATTTTACATGCCCAAATTATGGTCATAATTCTCAACATAACATATTCCCAAATTTAGTTAGATTTTCCACAATACAGGGTATTCTCTAAAAGCCCCAAATCATGATATACAATATGAATTATGACAATTTATAGCCGTTGATTACTGCGTATGTCAAATATCCAAAAATCCGAATTAGGCGTATTCACATTAATAGTTATCCCTATTTTGATATAGGTTTCTCAGGCCTAAGTCACATATCCTTTTTCTTTCAAGTCATAGATCGTCATATAAAATATGCCCCAAATCTAGCTCTTAAATTACAACATGTATTATGTCCTCAAAATCAGATCTTGAATTATAACATGCATTATGTCCCCAAATTACAAGTCATATGTTGTCATACATTAATTCTCCTTCTTCCAAATCATAAACCGTCATATATGTATTCTTAGATCTAGATCTTAAATTACAACTTATGTTTTGTTCTCAATTTAGTCATAAATCAGTTATGTCCAATTATGCATCATTCAATATTTTCCCCAAATTTAGCGTTCGCATTTCAATCTCTTATGAGATTTGGCTCAGGCTCATAGTAGCCTGGCTATAGAACAGAAGGAAGGAAGAGATACAGAATAGTTACAATAAGATAGATCTACATAGAAAAACAGATCTGATAAACAAGAATAAGATGGATTTACATAGAAAAACAGATCTGATAAACAAGAATAAGATAGATCTCCAATTCAGATTTATACCCATGTCAAGATCATAATTAAATTTCATATCTGAAAATAACTGTACTCACAAATCGTGGTTTAAGAAAGAGAAGAACGATTTTAGGATCTTATTTTATGGAGTTGATTTAGCTTTCCGTTGATGTAGGCGTTGATTTGTTATCTTTATCTTCTCTTTTGAATTGATTGATTAGGGTGGAGGCTAGGTCACTTTAGGTTTTACGAGCATGGAGGCACCATTCCTCTTTGTTAATGAATTAGGATTTTGGTTTAGCTATGTATATATAGATGTCTAGAATCGATTAGAGCTCTTAGATTAACACAGAAACCATCAGGACCACTCAGATGCCACATCAGCCCTTAGGACGAATCGGGCCACGGGTTGACAGTCAAACACCCTGGATCGACCCAGCGGGGCTGGGACGACTCCAAAAATGGTGCGGTTCGGCTATCCCCCTCCCGATTCGCTGTTTTGAACTTTTTTGAATATTTATTTATTTAATTTTTTTTTATATATATCTATATATATATATATTTCTCTCATATGCATACAACCTTCAAGGCTTAATAACATCTTCATAAGTTATCCGTTTTGTGCAAACCAAATGTCTATCTTGACCAAAAAATTTGAAACGAACATAATAGCGCAACCCATTTCACTTAATTCTTCTTCTAAAAATAAAGTATACTTTTATTTTAGTGTTATAAAATTACGGGGTGTTACAACTTGTTTATGACATATGCGAGTTATTCAGAAAGTCCGGGTTTATACCATTATGAATAACTGATTCGACGATAAGTCAACGATGAAGACAGTGGTTGAATACCGGAGTTCTTCACATCGTTTGGATGATTACTGATGTCTTGATTGGGCTGTACACCCAAAACAAGGTAATAAGTGGTGATCGTCCAGACGTACTTGGAGATCGACCATATATGCGAGGACCTCTCTCCTGTATTGGACATATGGGACGAGGAATAAGGTACCTATGGTTTCATTCAGATCCAGAACGATCTAGTAATTGGATGTGTGTCTGACATTGGATTACATTCTGTGTTGATTGACTTCTATTAAATAAATATCTGTTTGGTGGCGGAGAACTTATTCTCTTGCTTAACACCCTTCTGTGAGACCTATGAGCTTAGAGGTTATATATCGATAGACATCAGTCGCATGGCGTGAATTGTCAGTGTGGCATGCTGAGATGCAAATGATCAAGGCTTATATTGAAAAGCAGAGTCTTGTGGTTGATGACCGTCTTTAAATAGCATAGCTTTGTGTATAACGTTAATTCATGAGCCTCACACCCTGATATGAACCAGAAATGGGAGAGGACTACAGGGAGAACATGCGTTTCTTTCTAGCTAGGAGTGGTGTCATGGTATGGAGCCCAGACATTTTTACTTATGTGGATGATGGAAAGCGAGGTACCTCGGATATATCAGTCACTACGGGGCCAGCGGATGGATATGGTAGACATACTAACTAGACTTACGCCCTATAGGGTGGGGAAATGTATTGTTCGGAATTAATAATCCTCAAACGTAAGGGAGGACCGGCCTTGAAGATCCAAGGTGCAGTTGCAATTAATCCTGAGGCTCGGGCTAGAGAGTCTCGAATTCGGTAAGGACGATCCCTTGCCTTAGTTCATGATGGAAATCCAACTTCCAATACGACATCGTGCGGTTTTGATTGTAGAACTAGTATGGCGACATGATATATGGTACCCATGCAGTCTATGATTGATACATTCATATTTGAAGTTGTTTTTAACACTATGCACTTATAATAGTATCAAATGATTTGTTTTAAATTATACCAAGCATGTTTGGCTATTATAAGGGAAAACTCTATCCTTCAGCTTGTGTTGCATTGTGTGATGGGATCTGAGTCTTATAATAGCTTCATTTTTCAAAATGCATTCCGCTGTTTATTTTTATGCACTGGTATTCATGGGGGTAAACCTGTTCCGTGTTATACGGCGTGGTCCCTTGATATACCTAACTTCAAAGTAAAGTTTTAAATAACTATTTTAGTTCTCACACCAGTACCATGACTGACCTGGAGTTTATTGTTTTAACCTAAACTCTGGCTGCCCCTATTTTCCACACGGGCAGCTAGTAGTTTTGGTTTTGTCGGTTTACCTTTACAGGATCCTGGTTTACAGTTGGAGCTATATTCAGAAAGTTCTGTATCCGTGTATTTCTTTTAGTTGTGTTAGTTGTTGTATTTCCGCTACGCATTATATTTATATATTTTATTTCCACTGCTATGTATTTTAAATCTTTGATATTTTCTAATGTGTAATATTTATTCATACCCTGTTATATTCTTGTACTCAGATGTAAATTGTTGTAATAGCAATGAAAAGTTCTCTTGTTTGCATTTCGATTAGTCTTGTTCTCAACGCAATCCGCCTTCTTCCGTCTCTTCGGAGATAGAGGGAGTTCGGGTCGCTTCAGTTGATAACAAGATGAATTGCATATGAATATATTAAATATATAAATTCAAGGCATCCATCAAAATCAACACATCTAAACAGTTCAATATAATGTCAGTTACTAGTCATCCGGTATGAGGTTTTTAAACTAGAAATTAAATTCTAACTATAAAATTTATAACAACGATTAAATTAAATTATACTATCTATACCGATTAACACAAATGAGCAGTTTAAACAAACAAACAGTAAAAAGTACAATCATATCATAACATAAATTTAATTTAACTAACAATCGAATATTTTAGTTAGGTGTGAGTGGGTTTAATCACTCACTTTTGGTTTAGAACGCGGTTGAAATCCAAATTTTAGCTCAAAAACCAGTAGTCTCAAAATCAATCCAAATCTATGGCATCACGAAGAGCTCGACGCTACGATTCCAACGGATCCAACCGTGCATAATTCTGAATTCATATGGAAAAGTTATGCATGTTTAAACGTTTACAATTCAAATTAAAATAAAACAATACAAACCAACTTCACATCCAATACTTTGCTGACACGTCACCCCTACCCTACTCCCTCTTCTTCTTACATTCACGTTTCCAGACCGAGAAAAACAACCCATCTCGTTCGTTAAATCTTCAACCACGAAACTCCCATTTGTTCACCAGAATCCGATCGGAGACCTTCACCGTGTTCGCCATCATTGACTCCTCGTGCGCCCAAACCGTCGATGAACACGGTCAACCCCAGTGCTCCCAAGAGCCATGAACGCACGAACAAAACTCAAATACTCCTCCACTTCGCTATATCCGATCATGACCGTGGAATTCGAAGATCTCGAAGTGCTCCACAATTCTCGCTTTGGATAATTCACGAATCGATTCACAGATTGGAAGATATTGAGATTCAAAGTTCGAAGAATTCGTAGCCATCAAAATGAAAATGGCGGCTGATGTAAATTAGGGTTTTAGAATGAATATTTTAATATTATTTTCAGTTAAAACGTGTTTATATAGTTTTAGACCAAACAGGTTCCAAATGGGCATAACAAAAGGTCAACTCAGTGGTTTTGACGCATTCCGAACGCAACAAAATAGGTTAGGAGGCCTAATTCTAAAGTCCACAGCATGTTCCTTCAATGACGTAATATTTTAAAATAAACAATGCACAAATTTCAATGTGTTTTAAATTCTCACAAACAAACCGTAACTCAAAACGCTATGAAATTTTTACCCGTACCATAACTTATTATCCCGGATCCAATAAAATTTATTTCATTGAATTCTGAGATCGTTTGCAAAATGATAATTTTAACCAGTTCATTGATATATAAAAATATTCAATTTAATTCATAAAATTAAATATTGAAGCCCAGATCCCCATATTTAACCGTATATACCAAATTGTAGTTCTGTTTACAATCAATGCAAATTATTACATTTTATAACTAGTAGGAATTCATTACATAATCAAACGATTTATTTTATTCATATCCATAAATTAGAATTATCAAATAAAATAAATCTCAAAATTAGTTGATTTATTTTACATTGTTAATTCAATATAGATCTTTAATTTCAACATAAGTAATCTATCAAACATAAATCATTATCTTATATAGCTACTGAAATTCATTGTTTAACAAGACAAGTTTAGCTTATACCATATCAATCTATGACATAAATCATAAATTTTAATATTTAAAACAAATTTTGTTCAAAAACACAATGAAATTAAAATTTTATATTGTCGCAAAATCTCGGGATGTTACACCTTCACAACCATTGCCCCTACAGACTTACCCAAACCACCACCGCCTCCTCCCCCACTTCAGGCAACTGCCCCAGCATCCCTACCTCCTTTACGACCAATGCCTCCACCGACGCAGCACTGCTCCTACCTTCAATCCCTGAAATCGCGTTCCCAACTCCAGCCATCTCTGCAGTTGAAATCGTCTTCCCCGTTAGCTTTCAGGAAGGGCACTTTGCCACCTTTTGCTTCTTTGACGCGCACAATTGAAAATTTGAAATCAAAGAAGCTTTGTTTTCACCATGCTTCTCCTGGACACGTGGCGAAACATTGTAGGAACACGATGATATGTTATAGATGTGGTTTTATGGACATTCATTCAAAAGTTGCGCACGTCGATCCGCGCAAATGAAAACATTCACCGCTTTGAAGGCAACGCCAGTCTCTGCGCATTTTTCTGCATAAGAGATTTTCTCCATCTCATCACATCCTCCCTCTGCGCATGTGCCAACGATTGATAACAATCCCTCTCTCCACATCAAACACCTTCTCAACATATAATTTCTCTATCTCCTCCTAATTCCATCTCAAAACCTATTTCTAAACCTATTTCTCTACCTAATTTCTCTGACATGGCGCTTCCAGCCAACGCTACGAATCTCATCAAAGTTACTATTCTTGCTGGCTACAGGAATTTCCATTTTATGCACGCCACCCTAGCTGACTTCTTCCACCACCGTGAATGGAATGTTTTCATCTTAACTGGTCATAGCTACTTAATCTAGTTCCCAATAGTTGATCTTTCTCATTCTGCACTTAACCACCAATTCATTTACAAACAAGGCGGTTCCCTCGCATTACAAGCTTGGTCCCGGCCTCTGAAACAATGGACAGGGAATTCTGGCTAATTTCCTAGGTCAGAATCAAAGGCTTTCCCTCTCATCTCCGACACAATCTAGATTACCTTAACACTGCTCTTTATCCGATGGGATACTTTCTCAGAATGGACGACTGCAACTGGGAACAGAAGCATCTCCGCTATGTGTTTGCCAAAGCCAGGATCTTAAAGGCGATATCTTTACCTTCCACTTACTTCGTGCATCTTGGAAACACCCACTACGTCATAACTGTCGAGGATTGGGATCACTTCCACCCTTCTCTGAACCCCGAAGATCATCTCTTAGGGAACCACTGGGAAAACAATCGTGAATTCTTGATGGAGCCCTTCCACATGCCTGGACCTGAACCAGAACTTCGTTTCGATGCAATGCAAATTGAATCCACCCTACCGCAACCTACTATGCCACTCCCTGCTGAACCATCACTTGCACCCCTACCCATTTCAGACGACTCTCTAGAGGTAATTAGTCCACTAGGCTGGAACAGATGGCCGTCTCTGAAGCCAAAATGGGACCCTATCCTCGAGATTGACTGCGATCTGTCTGACCCTAACCATCTTGCCATCCTAGAGTTTGATGATCAGCCACTCACCCTAGTATCCAAGCCACAACCACAACCTCTACCACTCCTAGAAGGCTTATCCCCCATGAGTGCTCTAGTATTTTCCTCCTCGGCCATTCATTGCAGCGCAAGGCCTTAGGCATCGTCTTCAGGTAACCGCCTAGTGCCGTACACTCCGACAATCATGGATACAGCTATAGTTTGGGATGAATCTATTGATAGCTCTAATGTGCATGACATCTAGCAACGACGCCACTTCCCAAGGCCATGGTAAGCTCATCATGTTCAGCACACCTGCATGCATCTGGTAAACTCTTTCGTATTTTTTGGTTGGTTGGTGTTTGTATTTTGGAGCCTTGGCAGTTGGCTCGTGTGTTAGGTGGTGCAGTTAGTAGTTTGGCAGATATTTTGGTTAGTCTGTATATTGTTTACATATGTACTTAATTGCGCTATGCGCATCGAACTCTACTGCAAGCTTTTTCAGTTTTATTTGTGCCATAGGTTAGACATGTTGACCGATTTATATCTACTATTTAGTAATATTATCTAATCGAGTGTGTAGACACGCTCTACACAACCGTTATGCTCTAAAAAAATATTGTTGGCACTGGCAATGTCGGTAATTCTGGAACTCCTACTATTTCTTATGTTTTATTAGTTAGGAATCTAAAACATAATTTACTAAGTATAAATCAACTTTGCGATAAAGACTGTAAAATAAAATTTGAAAAGGATAAATGCTTATTAGAAGATAGGAACTCAAAAATAATATTCAAAGGAGATAGAAAGAAAAATATCTATATATTAAGTATGAAAATCTCCAATGATAATCTATGTCTTATGGCAAATACAAGTGACCCTTGGATCTAGCATAAAAGATTCGGTAATAAAAATTTCAAACACATCTCTAGGATTTCTAAGTTAGATTCAATTAGAGGATTACCCAAAATGAATTTAAAGTAAATAATTTATGTGACGCTTGTCAATTTAGAAAAATGAAAAGCAGTTCATTTAAATCAAAAGAGGAAACTACAACCTCAAAACCATTAGAGTTAATTCACATAGATCTATTCAGTCCATCTCAAACTCAATCATTAAATAACAATAAATATGTTTACGTAATAGTTGACGATTTTTCTAGATTTATTTGGACTTTGTTTGTCAAAAATAAAAGTGATGCTTTTGATCAATTTAAAACCTTTGTTAAAATAATTCAAAATTTATTATCTTTAAAAATCAAAACAATATGTAGTGACCAAGGTGGAGAATTCGAAAATGAAAATTTTGAAAAATTTTGTAATAAGAAGGGGATAATCCATAATTTTTTTTCCTAAGAATCCCTCAAAAAATCCAAATCATCATTTTCCAAGAGATAACATAAGTAAATCCAAATCATTCAAGAACTAAACATATTGATATAGGAAATCATTTTCCAAGAGATAACATAAGTAAAGAGAAAATTTCACTCGAATTATAGAAACAGAAAATCAAATAGCAGATATAGTAACGAAACCATTAAATGAAGGAACATTCACTAAATTAGAAGAGAATTAGGTATTTGTTCATTAAGTGAATTAGAGTAATTAAATATATTGATATATAATAAAGTATAACAAAGATCATAAAAAATTAAATTTAAATACATGTATGTCGACATACATTTTTTGACATGTCGACATATAACTGCCGGATTTCAAAAATTAATTCCACCAAAAGTTAGTTACAAGAACTATTTAAACTTTCTATATCGAGTTTTCTTCTTCATTCTCTCATTTCATTTCTAGAAAAACTCAAAACTAAATTAAACAATGGCCTCCACGAAGTATAATAATCAAATCAATTCTGAATCGTCCGCTGAACCATCTAAAGGTCTATTCCAACTCTCTACTTTCGCTCGTGTGATAAAATTAGAAGAGAAAATGGACAATGTACTCCAAATGCTTGCTGAAATCCAAATTCTACAAATTAGGATGAATTAAGAGCATGTACAACAAGGGAAAATAATGCGATCTCTACAATGTTGTGGATAATCAAACAAATCCGATTATCATCAAAGATGATAATCCAATAATGGAAGAGGAAGAAGAGGAAGAGATGATAGAAGAGGAGGAACAAGAAGAGGCACAAAATTAAGGCATGGAGGAGGACGATCAAGTCATATGTGTTGGCAAAGTTTGTTTCGATCAAGAAGGGAATATAATTGAGCAAAACAGGGAATTTTATGAAAATTCATGTAGTGCTAGTAGTACACACGGATCGTGTAATATGGTGTATAAAAAATGAGTATGAAATAATAATGAATCACAGATATAAAAATGGAAAATGCGGTAAAATAGAAAAATCACACCAGGGATTTTTATACTAGTTCGGAGCACCGTCCTACATCCAGTCCCAGACTTCTATCTGGATTTTCACTAACAAAGACCTCACTTCACCCGAAGGAACAGGTTTACAACACCCGAGTAGAAGAACGGGATATCACGCCTCTAATAACACTGAGGACTTCAACACTTGCCTCTTACAACACCGAGGACTTCAACAAAGATGAATGTAATTATTGTTGACGATATGTGTTCTCAATAACACGATTTTGTCACTTGTAGTACAAACTTCCTATAATCTTATCCCCAAATAGAATATTTGTGTAAATGAAGTTTTGGAAGTGGATATCGTATTGAATCAAAAGAATGTTAAATATGTTCTAGGATTCAAAACGATATAGAATAGAATAGAATATGAGCAATTTTAGCTCTTTTAGAGTTCAAGAATGAGATCAATAGAATAGAAATTAGATTGATAGAATCGGTGAATTGGAATGATGAAATCATGATGTTTATATAAGGAATAAATAGTTGTAACCATTTGTGAAAACTTAAAACAATGGTCATGATCATTTGTAAAGAGAAAGAGAAGCAACTGTTGAAGAAATAGAAGTGTCTATACGAAAGGTTGCTTCTGTTTAAAAATAGTCGACAGGTTAAAAAGAACCGATAGACAGGAATTTGAATATATATACGTTATGTACACTTGTGCACATTATCTGTGCATTCTAGGCAGAAACGGTCGACCGCCTGGATTCAACCGGTCGAACGGTTTGGCCCAGATTGCACAGTTAATGTGCACACATATATACTTATATATATATTCAAAGATTAAAGGTGTGAGATTATTTGAGGATAGATTTTAACATAAATAATACTACTAACATACCAAATAATCAACCTCTAATGTATGTAGCTCTTTGTGTCTCTTTAAACCAATGAATAACTTCTTTTTGTCGATCACGGCTTATCTCTTCGTCAGAAATCAAAACTCTATTAAATTTTTGACTCAACATTCTCCCCCTTTTTGATTGATGACAACATACTTCTGAATCTCCCCTTGTATATGTGCCTGTAAATCTATATTTTTCTGCATATACACTGTTAGCACTATTTTCTCCCCCTTTGTCATCGACAAAAAGGAGTTGATGAATAAATAAGAACATAAATGATATGAGCTAGATTAATGTAACAACCCGAATTTTTAATGACGTGTGAAGACAAGAATCAAGGTAGAATTAAACTTTAAAACAAGAATCAAGAGTAACGGGTTGCGCCGTTGCGTTCGTCTCGGAATTCTGGTTGGAAACGAGTCCGAAATTTCGTAAATCGGAGTCCGTATGACCGAGATATGGCCTCTAGAAGTTTCACGGAAATTCAAAAACGAAAAACAGATTTCAAAATTCGAATGTAAACCCAGAAGCGGGCTGGGCGGGAAATTTCCCGCCCAGACCCAGGTCGACTGGGAGTCGACCCCCCAGGACCAGGTCGACTGGGCAGTCGACCTGGGTGTCGACCTGGGGGTCGACCTCCCTGGTCGGGCCTGGTCCGCCTGGGTGCACCTGCAGGGTCTTGTGGTCTGGTTTGTTGGCCTGTGACGATTTTTGATGGCTCAGATCTGTTCTAGGGTTGATCCTATGGCCTAAACTAGTCCTACCTTCTATAAAAACACCCTAAGACCTAGCCTAATCCACTACAATTCATTCTAACAACGAAGTACTGCCAAAATCTCTCTTGATCATGGCCTCCATCTCCAACTTCAAAGGCTTGAGCATTCAAACTAGATCCATGTCAAAGGAGCAAGCTTTCTACATCAAATCAAGGAAGTAGAGCACCATCTCAACACCATTCTATGACGATTCTTGCTTCTAATTCACTAGCACGCTTTGTAAGTTCTAGATGCTTTTAGATTGAAAACGATAACTTGAATATGACATGTGATAAATTCGGAATTGATCTATGTATGATAATTGATTCATACTTATTCTTGTTCATTTTGGATCTTGACCTTTGGGGATGTTGCTATGACATTTATTTGGACCTATGCATGTTGCAAATCACTCTTTCATGTCCTTATCATGCATGTAATGATGTTTTTTTCTCTCGGATCTTATTTTATGCAAAACCTCTACCTTCCCCTATTTGTTTTCTTTTGATGAACCTTGGTCAATTTCGGACCAAGGCCTAGAACCGCGATTTGCATACGATTAAACATGGGGAAACGTTGGGATTTCACCTATTTGGATATAGGTGTGGGTGGTAGAATTTATGCATAACATGAACAAGGAAAATTTGGGGTATTGCCAATATAATTTGCAAGTTTGGGCATACATGAGTTGGCATATGAATTAAATCACGAGTTTTGAGACTATGTAAGTTAAAGCAAGAGATTGGGCTTATGTTAATTAGGCATAAGTGGAATTGGGGACATGAACCATGACTTGGGTTTATTTGGGCATGAACTTGGCAACATGTAACTTTGGCTAGAACTTGATTTGGGTAAATTGGCATAAACTTGACATACATGCAAATAGGCGAGAATTGGACATATGTAAAGTGGCTAGTATTAGGTACATATTTTGATGGACATGTAATTGGGAACTTGGGCATATGTTTAGTAATATGTAAAGTGGGGATTTTGACTTAGATGACACATATGTAATTAACAATCTAACGGATGCCTTCGACACGAGGTTAGACTTGAGTTGTGGTGTAATTCTGCCCGGAACCGCTCGGCATATCCAGTGACCACAACCATAATAGTCTAACGTGAGAGGTCGTAGGCAAAGATTAGATTGTGGTAATGCTTGAACCCGAGGTTTTAATGGGTTTGCGGTGTAATTCTGCCCGGAACCGCCCGGCGTATCCAGTGACCGCAAATAAGTCCAATGTGAGAGGTTGATGCATTAGTAAATAATAAATGCTAATGACATAGACGGGTGGGTTAAGTAACTTGACTAGGCTAATGACACTTAAACAATATGACATGGACGGGTGGGTTAAGTAACTTGATTTGACTAATAACACTTAACCAATATGACATGGATGGGTGGGTTAAGTAACTTGACTAGACTAATGACACTTAACCAATATGACATGGATGGGTGGGTTAAGTAACTTGATTAGACTAATGACACTTAACCAATATGACATGGATGGGTGGTTTAAGTAACTTGACTAGACTAATAACACTTAACCAATATGACGTGGATGGGTGGGTTAAGTAAAACCGGACTTGATTACCTGATGATACTTAACCATATAACATGATTAGTGGATGGGTTAGTTTAACCTGAATGGGTCAATAACACCCGACTGGTATAACGCGATGCATGATAAGGTTAAGTACACTCACGAGGGTAACACTTAACCATTATAATATGACTAGTGGATGGGGTTAGGTTAACATATACTTAACCAATCTAACAAGGTAACTTGATGGGGTTAAGTCATGAATCACTTGAATATACTTAACCAATCTAACACGGTAACTTGATGGGGTTAAGCTTGAATATACTTAACCAATCCAACACGGTAACTTGATGGGGTTAAGCTTGAATATACTTAACCAATCTAACACAGTAATTTGATGGGGTTAAGCTTAAATATACTTAACCAATTTGACACGATGATTTGGGTAGGGTTAAGTCATGAACCGCTGGAATACACTTAACCAACTTGATACGTGATTCGTAGGGCTAAGTCATGAACTTGAATGAAAACACTTAGCCAACTTGACATGACATGTAGACGGGTTAAGTCACGAACTTGAATGACCACACTTAACCAACTTGACATGCTAGGCAGGTAGGGGTTAAGTCTCTACACTTAACCTGCTGGACGGAAACCCTAGTTACGCGGTCCTTTTCAGTAGTAACCCACTAGATGTATCACGGTACCCTGGGACTAGGCAGGGTGGGGCACGATTACTGGGCTGATTGTAAGCGACCAGAACGACAGCTGAGTTGGTGCGCCATTGTAGGTTCAGGCGGACTATGGTCGTGCACATGAGTCCGGAGTTGAAAAAGCAGGCATGGGCACCAGTAGTTGTACACTGTGCGTGCTTGGAATGGTGTCAGTGGTTGACACCCTAGGGCTTGATACACCCTAGGGTGGACCTAGCATAGAGTAGCTACATTCGTGATTGGGCCGTATGACACCGACACACGACGAGCTAGGACTTGTAGGGAGCCGATCGATTAGATCGTTACGTGGAAAAAGGACGTTGTCGATAGGTTGCATAATACCTAGTGGTCCTAGGTGTCCAATAGGTAGCATAATCCCTAGTGGTCCTAGGTGGCGTAAATCCTAGTTGAACACGCGATAATTCATGATAAGGGAATCTGGCCAGAACAAGGATGGCAGTCCGAGTGATTTCAAGGATGGTGACACTACGTTGTAGTAGTATAGAATAACGTGATGGAACCCGTACGATATACGGCAAGGGACTATACATACACATGGAAAGGATGATACGAGTTAGGATGCTAGTACGGTTGGTGCAGAGGACGTTAGACATGCGATGTTGTTACCTTGGTTATCCTGTTACCTTGGTTACTTGTTACTTGAGTTTTATCTTGTTATCTTAGTTTAATATGTTTATCTTGTGATCATGCTTATGTTTACTTTCTGTTTATACATGTCATGTTACTTTTACCTGTTTTTAGGCTGAAAGTAGCTAGGACTTACCAGTCTTTATGACTGACCCCGTTTTGTTTCGCCTCTTTTTCTTCCGTTGCCCCCCCAGGTTTACAGGGAGGAAATGTTGCTTCTTAGTGCGGATTTTCTACTTCAAGATCATCATCTATGGCTTGGACTTCTTCTTGGCTATGGCTATTTTACTGTTTTACTTGGGGAATAATTTATGACTATAGTTTTATGCTTCTTTATTATTGCAAGACATGTTTCAATGTAAGTAATTTAATGGAATGTTGATGTAAAAGGTTTTAGACCTTACTACTTTTATAAAGTAATGAAATCATGTTTTCTTCCGCTGTTTTATATGTTCTGTCTTGTAATATTTCTGTTCATGTTTACCTAGACAACACCCCTCCAAAGCTAGTGCATTCTCTTGTGAGTGACCCTGGCGGAGGTGGGGTGTTACATTTGGTATCAGAGCCAGGTTACCAGACTGGGAAAAAGTTTTTAAAACCTTCTGAAACTATTTTCAAAGCCATTTTACAAAGAAGCATTTTTCAAGAAAAGTTTTAAAGAAAAAGGCTATTCCCCAAAAAGCCATTAGCACTATCCTGTGTTCCCTTGATCGAATCTTTTTTCCTTTCTTTCCTCCACCTGTAGTCACAGTAGTTTTAACTATGACTAATCCTTTTCTAGCTACGTAAATGTTTTCCGTGCGATGGAGGAAGTTCTCAAGAGACATGTTACCGCGTTATACAAGAAAGGATAGGAGTGGTTAAGGCGAATGAGGCTCAGAACAAGAAGGTAGTTAAGTACTATAGGACAAGGACACGGGCAAAGAACAAGATCGTCGAGAGGGCAATTGTATACTCTCACCTAAGAGGGATGGTAACGTTTCTGTTAAAGGTTTTCTTTTCTATCATCCCGTCAGGACTTTTTTTTGTACATAACATCCTTTTTAAAATCTTTCTTTGATAGTTGAGTCTCTGCACCTTAGTACTAGCACAATAGAGGGTCCCGTTTTTGTCTCAAATCCTGTTGACGGATCGTCCCATTTATTCATGACTTGTTTGGATTTGAGGACATCTATGACTTTTGGGAATAATGCTTATGTTTTTGAGCTATGGGTTGATTCTAGGGATGAAGTGGTCATCCCGTAAGGGTGCCATCCTCGGTTCGGAAAGGGGGGTAGTTAGACTCTTGACTTGCCTCGGTAATACCCTCGAAGTCTCCTGTAACCTTTAGGGTTATGTCATGATTGGTTACCTAGAATCTCTTGATGCATTTGTTGGTAATCCGTTCGAGCAGAGTTCGCCACTAAGGCGGATGGTTCATTTCGCTTGTGCATAAGTTATGGAAATCACTCTAATAAGTACACTTGGTAACATGGTTGGCATCTATTTGTTTTCAAGAGATAAGTTCTTCTGCGTGGAATGTCGTAGAGCGAGTAAACGAGATCCATGATTCACAAGTGAATTTTGGAGAGCTTGCATGAAACCAAGAGTACACAGATATGGTTGAGCCAAGTATACTAGAGGGAGAATAAGTAAAAATGGAACGAGAGGCGATAATGAAGTGAGTTCCAGCTCATATTTGGAAATAGGAGTTAAGAGGCCATGAAATCATGAAGTTAAAGACGATCAAAGCACAATGGAGTTAAGCTCAAGGAAATGTGACTTAGAAGATTGAAAACAAGATACGCGCATCATATCTCTTTTTAAGAGTATATTCTTGATCCTTGTTTTCCTGTAGAGCTTACCCGCATGCTATCTTTTATGCATATCCTCTCGGTCCTATTCTCGATCTTATTTCTGTTGCAAACTCCACAGGGGGTATGACTCATCGGTTAGTAATACATGTCAGGGTTTGAAGGTGTCCGTTAGGTTGACTAAACCTTTTGGGCTTTATAGGATATGGGTTGGGTTTAGAAAGGGATTTCTTGTAATCCAAAAGGAGTTTATCTTGCTTATCTTCTCGGTCCTATCTTGAGGACCTTAGGTAGAACCCTGTGGATGTAAACATGTATTTGAAAACATGTTATGATTGATATGGTTGCAAGTGGTTGCAAGTGGTTGCTCGTGGATGCGCGAATACACACTAGGCACTAGATCGGCTCAGTCACATTTCATATTTCATATGTATACGTGTTTATACTTGTTATGGATGAATTTGAATGTGTTATCATGTGAATATTGAATACGGATGAATGGTTGTGCACACATATAGTGTTTATGTGACAAGGACTATTTGCATACATGTGGATTCATGGCACTAAACATATTCTGCATTTAGAAGATCACTCAGGCCTGATCATTTGCATTAGAAAAGGAACATATACACACACACTTTCTGCATATGTTCATATGGCATTAGAAATCTTTTAAGGACAATGGTTGCCTGTGGATGATGTTTTTAGTAGATGGATGATGGTTGGTAGGATACGTTTTTCCTAACTTAGAGATTTCGGGAACGAAATCCTTAAAGGAGGGGAGAATGTAACAACCCGAATTTTTAATGACGTGTTAAGACAAGAATCAAGGCAGATTTAAACTTTAAAATAAGAATCAAGAGAAACAGGTTGCGCCGTTGCGTTCGTCTCGGAATTCTGGTTGGAAACGAGTCCGAAATTTCGTAAATCGGAGTCCGTATGACCGAGATATGGCCTCTAGAAGTTTCACGGAAATTCAAAAACGAAAACAGATTTCAAAATTCGAATATAAACCCAGAAGCGGGCTGGACGGGAAATTTCCCGCCCAGACCCAGGTCGACTGGGGAGTCGACCCCCCCAGGACCAGGTCGACTGGGCAGTCGACCTGGGTGTCGACCTGGGGATCGACCTCCCTGGTCGGCCTGGGTGCACCTGCAGGGTCTTGTGGTTTGGTTTGTTGGCCTGTGACTATTTTTGATGGCTCAGATATGTTCTAGGGTTGATCCTATGGCCTAAACTAGTCCTAACTTCTATAAAAACACCCTAAGACCTAGCCTAATCCACTACAATTCATTCTAACAACGAAGTACTGCCAAAATTTCTCTTGATCTTGGCCTCCATCTCCAACTTCAAAGGCTTGAGCATTCAAACTAGATCCATGTCAAAGGAGCAAGCTTTCTACATCAAATCAAGGAAGTAGAGCACCATCTCAACACCATTCTATGACGATTCTTGCTCCTAATTCACTAGCCACGCTTTGTAAGTTCTAGATGCTTTTAGAATGAAAACGATAACTTGAATATGACATGTGATAAATTCGGAATTGATCTATGTATGATAATTGATTCATACTTATTCTTGTTCATTTTGGATCTTGACTTTTGGGGATGTTGCTATGACATTAATTTGGACCTATGCATGTTGCAAATCACTCTTTCATGTCCTTATCATGCATGTAATGATGTTTTTTCTCTCGGATCTTATTTTATGCAAAACCTCTACCTTCCCCTATTTGTCTTCTTTTGATGAACCTTGGTCAATTTCGGACCAAGACCTAGAACCGCGATTTGCGTACGACTAAACATGGGGAAACGTTGGGATTTCACCTATTTGGATATATGTGTGGGTGGTAGAATTTATGCATAACATGAACAAGGAAAATTTGGGGTATTGCCAATATAATTTGCAAGTTTGGGCATACATGAGTTGGCATATGAATTAAATCACGAGTTTTGTGACTATGTAAGTTAAAGCAAGAGATTGGGCTTATGTTAATTAGGCATAAGTGGAATTGGGGACATGAACCATGACTTGGGTTTATTTGGGCATGAACTTGGCAACATGTAACTTTGGCTAGAACTTGATTTGGGTAAATTGGCATAAACTTGACATACATGGAAATAGGCGAGAATTGGACATATGTAAAGTGGCTAGTATTGGGTACATATTTTGATGGACATGTAATTGGGAACTTGGGCATATGTTTAGTAATATGTAGAGTGGGGATTTTGACTTAGATGACACATATGTAATTAACAATCTAACGGATGCCTTCGACACGAGGTTAGACTTGAGTTGTGGTGTAATTCTTCCCGGAACCGCCCGGCATATCCAGTGACCACAACAATAATAGTCTAACGTGAGATGTCGTAGGCAAAGATTAGATTGTGGTAATGCTTGAACCCGAGGTTGGAATGAGTTTGCGGTGTAATTCTGCCCGGAACCGCCCGGCGTATCCAGTGACCGCAAATAAGTCCAATGTGAGAGGTTGATGCATTAGTAAATAATAAATGCTAATGACATAGACGGGTGGGTTAAGTAACTTGACTAGGCTAATGACACTTAACCAATATGACATGTATGGGTGGGTTAAGTAACTTGATTTGACTAATAACACTTAACCAATATGACATGGATGGGTGGGTTAAGTAACTTGACTAGACTAATGACACTTAACCAATATGAAATGGATGGGTGGGTTAAGTAACTTGATTAGACTAATGACACTTAACCAATATGACATGGATGGGTGGGTTAAGTAACTTGACTAGACTAATAACACTTAACCAATATGACGTGGATGGGTGGGTTAAGTAAAACCGGACTTGATTACCTGATGATACTTAACCATATAACATGATTAGAGGATGGGTTAGTTTAACCTGAATGGGTCAATAACACCCGACTGGTATAACGCGATGCATGATAAGGTTAAGTACACTCACGAGGGTAACACTTAACCATTATAATATGACTAGTGGATGGGGTTAGGTTAACATATACTTAACCAATCTAACAAAGTAACTTGATGGGGTTAAGTCATGAATCACTTGAATATACTTAACCAATCTAACACGGTAACTTGATGGGGTTAAGCTTGAATATACTTAACCAATCCAACACGGTAACTTGATGGGGTTAAGCTTGAATATACTTAACCAATCTAACACAGTAATTTGATGGGGTTAAGCTTAAATATACTTAACCAATTTGACACGATGATTTGGGTAGGGTTAAGTCATGAACCGTTGGAATACACTTAACCAACTTGATACGTGATTCGTAGGGCTAAGTCATGAACTTGAATGACAAAACTTAGCCAACTTGACATGACATGTAGACGGGTTAAGTCACGAACTTGAATGACCACACTTAACCAACTTGACATGCTAGACTGATAGGGGTTAAGTCTCTACACTTAACCTGCTGGACGAAAACCCTAGTTACGCGGTCCTTTTCAGCAGTAACCCACTAGATGTATCATGGTACCCTGGGACAAGGCAGGGTGGGGCACGATTACTGGGCTGATTGTAAGCGACTAGAACGACGGCTAAGTTGGTGCGCCATTGTAGGTTCAGGCGGACTATGGTCGTGCACATGAGTCTGGAGTTGAAAAAGCAGGCATGGGCACCAGTAGTTGTACACTGTGCGTGCTTGGAATGGTGTTAGTGGTTGACACCCTAGGGCTTGATACACCCTAGGGTGGACCTAGCACAGAGTAGCTACATTCGTGATTGGGCCGTATGACACCGACACACGACGAGCTAGGACTTGTAGGGAGCCGATCGATTAGATCGTTACGTGGAAAAAGGGCGTTGTCGATAGGTTGCATAATCCCTAGTGGTCCTAGGTTGCATAAACCCTGATCGAATCTAGAAAATGTCCAATAGGTAGCATAATCCCTAGTGGTCCTAGGTGGCGTAAATCCTAGTTGAACACGCGATAATTCATGATAAGGGAATCTGGCCAGAACAAGGATGGTAGTCCGAGCGATTTCAAGGATGGTGACACTACGTTGTAGTAGTATAGAATAACGTGATGGAACCCGTACAATATACGGCAAGGGACTATACATACACATGGAAAGGATGATACGAGTTAGGATGCTAGTACGGTTGGTGCAGACGACGTTAGACATGCGATGTTGTTACCTTGGTTATCTTGTTACCTTGGTTACTTGTTACTTGAGTTTTATCTTGTTATCTTAGTTTAATCTGTTTATCTTGTCATCATGCTTATGTTTACTTTCGGTTTATACATGTCATTTTACTTTTACCTGTTTTTAGGCTGAAAGTAGCTAGGACTTACCCGTCTTTATGACTGACCCCGTTTTGTTTTGCCTCTTTTTCTTCCGTTTCCCCCCCCCCCTCCAGGTTTACAGGGAGGAAATGTTGCTTCTTAGTGCGGATTTTCTACTTCAAGATCATCATCTATGGCTTGGACTTTTTCTTGGCTATGGCTATTTTACTGTTTTACTTTGTGAATAATTTATGACTATGGTTTTATGCTTCTTTATTATTGCAAGACAGGTTTCCATGTAAGTAATTTAATGGCACGTTGATGTAAAAGGTTTTAGACCTTACTACTTTTATAAAGTAATGAAATCATGTTTTCTTCCGCTGTTTTATATGTTCTGTCTTGTAATATTTCTGTGCATGTTTACCTAGACAACACCCCTCCAAAGCTAGTGCATTCTCTTGTGAGTGACCCTGGCGGAGGTGGGGTGTTACAATTATAAGCAACATAAACCACTACTATAGAGAAAGAGTCATCAAGAGTCACAACATAAGATCATACACACAAGTCTAGTATGAATTAAACTACGGCACTATTTAGATACAAGTGTCGGGTAATGTCTTAAAGCAAATAAAGGCATAAATATATCAAAAGAGTTAAAGAGATAAACTTAGAAATTTTATTCCAACTCCGTCTCATCTCCCTCTTCTTATTCTACTTCTTTTTCAACAAGTTAACTTATCCCCCGTCCACGCCCATGACTAGTTCCTGAGCTTGCACCCTCTTCCGAAGATGTCCAACTAAAAGAAGGAGGAGCCGGACGTGTGCTGCGGTCTTGAGCTTGCATAGATGAGGATGATGCACCACATGATATTGCTTCCTACAAAGAATTGAAGAAAGACTTAAGTTTGTTAAAGCGTTTATCCATTTTTGTATCCATACATTTAAGTCGTGCTTCAAGGAGGAATTGATTGTGAGCAATAGTTTCAAGCGATTCCTTTGTAGTGGAGAAAGATCATAACAGTTTAACTTCCTCAGGTTTTGGGTGAGATGATTGTGAATAAGCTCCTTGATGTCCTTTTTCTTTCCATTGTTCAAAGGGCATAATATTGAAGTATGGAGCGGGAAGCTTCATCCGTGAAATCGAGGCTTTATTAATGCATTTGGGTTTTGAAACAGTCGAATCAGGAGGTTTGATGCCACAATCAAGTAGTAGATGCATGATATATTCGTTATAAAATAAACGCGGTCTAGAACTCTCATTAACTTGCAATATTTCATCAAAAATCATACCAATCCAGTTGATATGAATATCTCCGTAGATTGCATATAATGATTTGAAATTTTCTTTGTAAATGGCATCAAAATTTCCTATCCTTGGAAAAAGGGAGTGCATAAGGGTGTGATGAATAACTCTAGCAGTAGGTCGTAATCCAATAGATTTTGTATTATCCTTATCATCTTCAATGAACTGATGACTTACATGATCGCGTACATGGATATTACAAAAGTTACTAGAGAATTTTTAACCAAAAAAGGAAGAACCAAGGACATTTGCCATTCTTTCACATGAGATAAAGATTCGTTTGCCACAAACTACGGACCAAAGGCATTGAGAGGGATTGTTGGGCTTGTATTTCTCTAAGTTTAGGTTAGCATAGAATAACTTTATCATAACATGGTTAATTGTCGCATTATTTTGATCAAAGTCAAGTAGGTTTTCAATATCAGAATTCTTTGCTAAGCCAAGGACATGATAATTAGAGAAATCAGGGAATTTAATGTACGAACCCGGATGGATTTTAAAATCTTTCATCTCATTCCACCCTTTGACTGCAATTGGATCTACAAGCCATTTCTTGACAGAGAGATCGATTGGTTGAGTTTTGGATGATGAAGCTTGCTTTAATTTCTTTTGTGGAGGAGCCATTAGGATGAGATTGGAAGAAGAATTGAGTTCTAGGGTTATGAAGGGTTTTGGAGTTGAAAACTATAAAGAAAAAATGAGTGGATGGTGTAAAAAATCTGGCCATATATGGCTTTTTAAAAGCAGAATACCCCGTTATTGGTCGACCGCCTGAAAATCACTGGTTGACCGTTTTCAACTAGAAGACAAAACGGTCGACTAGTGTATTTTGGACGGTCAACTGGTTTGTCTGGATGCTGTTTTTCTGATTTTTTTTGCTCTATTTCTGTTCTTGAACGGTCCAGACAAAATTGAATTTATTTAAAAATAAGATACATATATATTAGTACATGAAATAAATAGGAGAGTACAATAATATTAATAAAAAAATCTTAATGAGAGGTAGAGGAATTATGATCGGTTTACTCCTCTTTGACATCGTTTATGCATGGTGTCCATGGCGACCACTTTTCTTTTGCACCCTCTTTACGATTGTAGTTTCGTTCCCAAGAATTTGGGCTCCAAGAAGATGAAGGTACGTGTGGCATTGGCTCGTATACGCCATGTTTGTTTGAACCACAAAAGAATGATGCCATTCTTTCTAAAAGCGATAGTCGTTCCGATGTCAGTTGTTGCTCATAATGTAGCTGTCGTTGAAGATCGATTTGATATTTTTGATAATGATGAATCTCGTTGATCTTCTCTCTGATGCGGGGTGAACAAAACAACACTTTCTTTTCCCATATCGAAGTTGGCATATTGCCAGGAGTATGATTGCATTTGTGATGACACTTTGATTTGTATTTTGGAGTTTCGGGAGAGTAATACTCTTCCGGCTCAGAACTTGTGACAGAAATATGGGATTTTTGAGCACACTCATCACAAATATGTGCCATAATGAACTGTATAAGCTTTAGGCTCATGTAGGAAGAGATGAAAAAGGTGAAATTTTGACAAGCTTATATAGATGTTCCTATATATAAACTTGTAGAGGAGAATTCTTTGGTAAACTTGGCCGGAGGGAAAAAAAACAGAGAAGCTCATATTCAAATTTTAAAGATAGTAATAGCTAAAAACAGCTGAGATTTTGATTAAACATAAACCGAATGTGAAAAGAACTAACAAAATATAATATTAGTGATAACATTACTTATCAAGTTCTTTTCGAGAAATGAGACCAAGCTCTCTATGTAATTTAATGAAACTAGACTCAAGTGGAGGCTTATTGAAGATGTCCGCTAGTTGATTCTCAGTTTGGACATATTCAAGACATATATTACCTTTTTCGATATTGTCTCTAAGGAAATGATGATGGATATCAATGTGTTTGGTTCGAGAGAGATTTACTGGATTCTTAGAAAGATTTATAGCACTTGTGTTATCATAGTATATAATAGAATTTGATAAATGTATATCAAAATCTTGAAGTGTTTGTTGCATGTATATTACCTGAGTACAAGCGAGAGCAACTGATATATATTCAGCTTCACACGTTGATAGTGAAACACAATTCTGTTTCTTACTAAACCAAGAGACAGCTGATTTTCCAATAAAATGGCATGTACCACTTGTACTCTTTCTATCCGTTCGAGAGCCTCCAAAATCAGCATCGCTATATGATACTAATTCGAATGGACATTCTTTTAGGAAGAAAAGACCGAAACCTTTGGTATTATTAAGATAATGAATTATACGTTTCACTGATCGTAGGTGTGATTCTTTTGGATCTGCTTGAAACCGTGCACCTAAACAAACACCTATCAGTATATCTGGACGGCTAGCTGTAAGATACAGAAAAGAACCAATCATGCTTCGATATAATTTTTGGTCAACGCTCTTACCATTTTCATCTTTTTCAAGATGTGTAGTTGTGCTCATAGGAGTAGGTTTACCAGATGTATTTTCTAATCCGAAGCATTTGATAAGATTTCCACAGTATTTTTCTTGATTAATAAAAATACCGTTTGGAAGTTGTTTGATTTGAAGTCCAAGAAAATATGATAGTTCTCCCATATGAAACATTTCAAATTCTTTGGTCGTAATATTTGCAAACTCTTTGCAGAGTTTATCATTTGTTGAAGCAAAGATGATGTCGTCTACATATATCTGGATAACTAGAATATCATTTCGAGAATGTTTGATAAATAAAGTTTGATCGACTTTGCCAATTTGAAATCCTTAGTTAATAAGATAGCTACGTAGTCATTCATACCAAGCACGAGGTGCTTGTTTTAAACCATACAGAGCCTTCTTAAGTTTGTACACATAGTCAGGATATTTTTCATGTACGAACAAAGGAGGTTATTCGACATTTACATTCTCTTTGATAACTCCATTTATAAAAGCACTCTTGACATCCATCTGATAAAGTTTGAACTCATGGTGACAAGAAAAAGATAATAGGATCCTAATAGCTTCTAGTTGTGCAACTGGTGCAAATGTTTCTTCATAATCGATACCTTCTTCCTGATTATACCCTTGTGCTACTAACCTTGCGTTATTTCTGGTAATATTACCTTGTTCATCAGCCTTATTTTTAAAGACCCACTTAGAACCAATAACTGATTGATCAGTTGGTCTTGGAACAAGTTCCTAGATGTCATTGCGCTCGAACTGATTTAGTTCTTCCTGCATGGCAATGATCCAGTAATCATCAGTAGCAGCCTCTTTTGGATTCTTAGGTTCGATATTTGAAAGAAACACGACATGACCAATTTGATGGAGTTGACTCCTTGTCTTGACTTGTGATGTTACTTCTTCGATTATAATTTGAGTAGGATGATCTCTTAATATTCTCGGTGGAGATTGCATCCTTGGTGGTGATTGTATCCTTGGTGGAGATCATAACTCACACGGTTGAGGAATATATTCAAAAACTATTTTAGAGTCAGAATCATTTGTGATGATAGAATTTTCAGTGACTATAGTTTCGTCATCAACTGATATATTTGGAGGATGCTGATAGAATTCATCACAAGACACATGAAGTGATTCTTCAATAGTTTTGGTTCGTTTATTAAATGCACCATAGGCCTTGCTTTGTTCCGAATAACCGACAAATATAACTTCATCGGCTTTTGGATCGAATTTACCGAGATGGACTTCCATGTTTAAGATAAAGCACTTAGAACCAAATACTTTGAAGTATGAGATGTTTGGCTTTCTTTGGTTAAATAATTCATAAGATGTATTCTGGGTGAGAGGTCAAATGGATACACGATTCAAAACATAACAAGCAGCTACAATGGCTTCTGCCCAAAAATGTTTAGGTAAAGTAGTTCCATTTAATAATATTCTTGCACATTCTTGTAAGGTTCGATTTTTTCATTCTACAACTCCGTTTTGTTGTAGAGTTCTAGGAAACGAAAAATTATGATATATTCCTTTCTTTGTACAAAAATGTTCAAATTCATTATTTTCGAACTCTCCGCCATGATCACTTCTTATATTTTTAACTTTAAGCCCTTTTGATTTCTGAATTTTCTTGATGAAAGATTTGAAATGTTCGAAAGTGTCACTTTTGTTTTTCAAGAAAATTGTCCAAGTGTAACGAGAGTAATCATCAACAATTACAAACACATATCGAATATGATTTATTGACTGAACCTGAGTAGATCCGAATAAATCCATATGCAATAGCTCAAGTGGTTGTAATGTTGATATGACTTTCTTGGATTTAAAAGACAATTTAGTCAATTTTCCTAATTGACATGCGTCACAAATGTTGTCAACCTTGAAGCTCATTTTGGGTAGTCCTCTAACTAGATCATTTTGGCTAGCTTGTTGATAGTTCTGAAGTTAATATGACAGAAACGTTTGTGCCATAGCCATGGATCATTATCATTAGCTACAAAACACATATCTGAATTATGATTAATATTCATATTCATAATATATATATTTCTGTCTCTATATCCTTCGAAAACTAAATTATGGTCTTTATCTAAGATACTACACTTATTATCTGAAAAGGAGATTGTAAAACCCTTGTCGCATAACTGACTAATACTTAGTAAATTGTGTTTCAAATTTCTAACTAGAATGACATTTGTAATAAGAGGTAAGTAAGATGTACCGCAGTTGCTCACATTGCCTTTGCCAATGATATAGCCTTTTGAATTATCTCCAAAAGTGACGGAGCCACCATCCGAGAATGTAATATTTGTTAATAAGATCTTGTCTTCAGTCATGTGCTTCGAGCAACCACTGTCCAATATCCGCTTTCCTCTTTTCTTAAGTGGGACCTGCAAAAAATAAAATTAAGTCAATGGTACCCACTTTTTATGGGGTCCTAAGAGTTAGGTCTTAGGAGTCCAAACCCATACGGGTCTGGTATCCCCTTTATATATATAATTAGAATTGAAATACACAGAATTCATGAAATGCTGAATATATTTGTTCCTAATCAAACTGTTATTTGTTTTAGGAAGCCATATCCTGATAGTTTTGACATTTTTCTTTTGAAAATCCACAATCGATTTTGGTTTGGAATATAATAAACTAAGATTTTTCTTAGCTTTATTTTTTACTACATCTTTTTTTCTTGAGATGTTTCTTGGTTTCTTATTTTTTATATCCCAGACCTTGTTTGTTTGAAGAAGATTGTGAACTTTCAATGATCTTTGTCAAATTTTCTCGACCTTTGTTGAAGTTAGAAACATTTTGAGTAATATTATCTAACTTAGTTTGTAAACTAGCTTTTTCTAGATCAAGAATTTTGACTTTTGCCTTTAGCTCATGATTTTCAGTAGTAAGAACATCATTTTTCTCTTTTTGAGTTTCAGTTTCTTAACTCAAAAGAGATAATTAAGAGTCAATATTAAATGATGATTCTTGAAGTTTTTCAAGTTCTTCTTATAATATTTTATTCTCGTCTTTTAACATATCTCGTTCAAACTCTGTTTTACTCAAATCAGCTCTGGCTTCTTTGAGTTGGCGTTTCATGTCTTTATATTTGACTATCAATTCAGCATTAATATCGAGTACTTCATCAAATGTAGGAATTTGTACCTTATCTTCTGCTGCCATGAAACAAGCATTGCTTGTTCATCCTCCGTATCACTTTCACTTTCTGATGAAGACGAGTCTGAATCATCCCATGTTATTGAGAATGCTTGTTTCTTTGATTTGTCGTTCTTGTATTTGAACTTGTCATTTTCTGACTTCTTCTTTTCTGGACAATCTTTGTGCATGTACCTCTTTTTGTGGCAGTTAAAACATTCTATAGCGGACGATGATGGTTTGTTTGATCCAGTCTTCTTTTTGCTATAACGATTAGCTTTTCGTTGCTTTATGAATTTTTTGAAACCTTTAGCAATGAATGCCAGATCTTCATCTTCAGACTCTGATTCATCTTCATCTTTTTCAGCATGGAATGCAACATTTTTCTTTTCTCCTTTCTGTTCCTTTCTAGCCTGCAAATTAGCTTCATAGGACATTAGATTTCCTATCAATTCATCTGGCTTCATGACAAAAAGGTCATTAGCTTCTTCAATTGCTAATACTTTTCCTTTCCATTCACTAGTCAGAGAATGTAGGACTGTCGAAACAACATCAAAATCTGAATATTTTTTTCCTAAACCAATTAGCGCACGGTGAATTGTTTGAAACCATGAATACATATCATTGATTGCCTCATTCGGCTTCATTTTGAAATTGACTTTTCAGCATGGCTATTTTGGCTTGTTTAACCTTGTTAGTTCCTTTATGAGTGGTTTTTAGCATTTGCCAAATTTGATATGCGGTGGTATAGATACTAACAAGGTTATATTCATTTTGGTCTAACGCACAAAACAACATGTTTATTGCCTTTGCATTTACGGTTGCTGCCTTTTTCTCAGTCGGAGTCCATTCTGAATAATCAGTTGTTGGATTCACTATTTCCTTTTGGGTAGCATTCCAGGCATCATAGCTATTTGATTGCATAAAGAATGCCATACGTGTTGCCCAATAGCTATAGTTGAGACCATTAAAGAATAAAGGTCTTTGTGTTGATTGACCTTCTGTGTAAGTGGTAGTGCCGGTGTTTGCGTTATTTGCCATATTACTAGAATATATCAAATAACTGTGTTACGGTTATATGATGATCGGGCTCTGGTACCAAATGAAAATTCGTGTACGTGCTAGTAGTACACACAGATCGTGTAATATGGTGAATAACAAATGAGTATGAAATAATAATGAATCACAGATATAAAAACGGAAAATGCGGTAAAATAGAAAAATCACACCAGGGATTTTTATATTGGTTTGGAGCACCGTCCTACGTCCAGTCCCAGACTTCTATCTAGATTTTCACTAACAAACACCTCACTTCACCCGAAGGAACAGGTATACAACACCCGAGCAGACAAACGGGATTTCATGCATCTGATAACATTGAGGACTTCAACACTTGACTCTTACAACACCGAGGACTTCAACAAAGATGAATGTAATTATTGTTGATGATATGTGTTCTCAATAACACGATTTGGTCACTTGTAATACAAACTTCCTATAATCTTATCCTCAAATAGAATATTTGTGTAAATGAAGATTTGGAAGTGGATATCGTATTGAATCAAAAGAATGTTAAATATATTCTAGGATTCAAAACGATATAGAATAGAACAGAATATGAGCAATTTTAGCGCTTTTAGAGTTCAAGAATGAGATCAATAGAATAGAAATTAGATTGATAGAATCGATGAATTGGAATGATGAAATCATGATGTTTATATAAGGAATAAACAGTTATAACCATTTGTGAAAAATTACAAACAATGGTCATGATCATTTGTGAAGAGAAAGAGAAGCAACTCTTAAAGAAATGGAAGTGTCTATATGAAAGGTTGCTTCTGTTTAAAACCGGTCGACAGGTTAAAAAGAACTGGTAGACAGGAATTTGAATGTATATACGTTATGTACACTTGTACAAGAATCTGTGCATTCTGGGCAGAAACGGTCGACCGTCTGGATTCAACCGGTCGACCGGTTTGGCCCAGATTGCACAGTTAATGTGCACATATATATACTTATATATATATTCAAAGGTTAAAGGTGTGAGATTATTTAAGGATAGTTTTAACATAAATAATACTACTAACATATCAAATAATCAACCTCTAATGTATGTAGCTCTTTGTGTCTCTTTAAACCAATGAATAACTTCTTTTTGTCGATCACGGCTTATCTCTTCGTCTGAAATCAAAACTCTATTAAATTCTTGACTCAACATTTTGCCTCCATTACCCCCAATTGCCCAATTCATAAGTCCACAATTATGAAGAATCATTAGATGTTTATGTTTCTTGTTTATTCGTACATACGATGTAATACGTACATAGTATTTCGTGTTCTCGTTTAACGTTATAATTAGTATGGTTTGTATCGCTTGGCTTGAAAAACAATGACTAAATTATTGAATTCATACATTATTTGTTTGCTATCTAGTTTTCATATATAGTATTAAAGTTATAGCCTTAGAAAATATAGATAGATATAGGTTATGTATAACGACCCGAACTTCCCCGTGAAGGAAAGCCCGGATTGAGATGAAAACAACACACATCGGAACGCAAACAGAAGAACATTTCATTGTATATTACAACAATTCCATCAGAATACAAGAATATACAGAATATAAATGAATAAATTACATTCGATAAATATCAGAGATTACAATAAATTACATAGCAGCGGAAAAACAATATAAAACACAACTGAAAGTAATAGACGGATACAGAGCTTTCCGAGCATCGTTCCAGTTGTAAATCAGGATCCTGTGAATATAAATCTACAAAACCAAAACTACTAGCTGCCTGTGTGGAAAATAGGGGCACCCAGATTTTAGGTTAAAACAATAAACTCCAGGTCAGTCATGTGACTGGTGCGAGAACTAAAACAGTTATTAATCTTTATTTTAAAGTTCGGTAAATCAAGGGACCACGCCGTATAACACGAAACGGGTTTCCTCCCAAGAACACCAGTGCATAGAATAAACAACGCAATGCTTTTTGAAAAAATGAAGCTATTATAAGACCCAGGTCCCATCACACAATGCAACGCAAGCCGGAGGATAGGGTTTTCCCTTATAATAGCCAAACATGCTTGATACGTTTAAAACACATTATTTGATACTATAATAAGTGTATAGTGTCAAAACAATTTCAATCATAAATATCAATCATAGACGGCATGGGTACCATATATCATGTCGCCATACTAGTTCTACAATTAAAACCGCAATATCACGTATTGTAAATTGGATTTCCGTCATGAGTCGAGGCAAGGGGCAAGCTCCTCTCCGATTCGAGACAATCTAGCAAATGCCTCAGGACCCCACTATGATCCTTTGGAACCTCCAAGGTCGGTTCTCTCTTACTTTTGAGGATTAGTTATTCCTGAAAACACGTTTCCCGGTCCTTACAGACCTATAACCGAGGCACCTCGCATCCAACAACCACACAGGTGTAAAGTATTTAAATTTCAGCCAGTTTAAGCACTGACACCACCCCTAGCTAGAAAGAAACGTCGTGCACTCCTTGGGTCCTTATCCTGTTTTTGACTCATACCGAGGCGTGAGGCTCGCGAATTCACGCTATACACAAAGCGACGCCACACAGGCCGTGCTTTGATCATCAACCACAAGACTTTGCTTTTCAACAGAAGCCTTGATCAATTGCCACTTACGCGTGCCACACTGGCAATTCACTCCATGCGACTGATGTCCATCGATATACAACCTCTGAGCTCGTACGTCTCAGAGAAGGGCGTTAAGCAAGAGAATAAATTCTCCGCCGCCAAACAGATGTATATTTAATAGAGATCAATCAACACAGAATAAAATCCAATGTTAGATACACAGTCCATTTACAAGTTCGTTCTGGGTCTGAACGAAACCGGAGGCACTTTCCTCGCATATCCATCGATCTCCAAGTACGTCTGGACGATCACCAATTGATTCCCTCATCTTGGGTGTACAGCCCAATCAAGATCATCAGTAATCACCCTAACGATGTGAAGACTTCCGGTCTTCAACCACCGTCTTCATCTTTGACTTATCGTCGAATCGGTTATTCAGAATGGGTAGAAACCCAGCCTTTCTGAATAACCCACGTATATAATAAACAAATGTTACACAAACACAACAAACGCCTCATTCCAATTTAGAATATTCTTTTATTCACAAAATCACATTCTTAGGGGAAAAGTTCACATTAATTTTATCAAAGATAAATTCTTCTAAATTTATTCTTTAATATTCCTTTGGATATCATTTCAAACTAGTTGGGATTAGCGAACCACACCGAAGTAATTATTTATTTTATTTCCCAATCCCAACCTATATATCCCATGGAGAAAAACTGGTAATACTGCATATATAACACCACGGTGTAATCGGTAAAATTAATTACCATTTCACGTTCAAATCTAATTAAAGATTCAACTATCGCTTTGGAGCAAAACTGGTGGTACTCCATTCTTGATCACCTTTCAGGTTTGATAATTTAAATTATCAATTCACATTTTAATCTAATTAAAGGTTCATTAAAACTCCACTTAGTTTTAATCTTCCCAAAAATCAATATCTTGTCTTTAACTGGTTTAAAGAACCAATGTCATTTAAAACACGATTCACGATAAACCCAAAATCACGTTTGATATTAAATACAAGGCTCTGAATAGAAAATATATCGGCTTATATTCAATATCAAATTCTACGACCAACAAATATCTTATTGGAAATAACGATATGGATATATGTTTCAAATTCCCATAACAATATCTGTATAATCACGAAATCCAACATCGAAATATTCTGAAGGTGATTTCGATTCAAATCCATCCCAATTCACGTATTGGAAATTCTGATTATTTTTAAAACCACTTTCAAATTCAATTTATTTATTTCAAAAATAAATTGATTTTAATTCTAGTTCAAAACTAGTTCATTTCGATAAAAATCTATTTTTATCTTTTCAAATATGGAGTTTTTCATCCCAATTTTTCCCAAATCATTTCTTATGATTTTACACAAATTATTGATATTTTTAATAATTTTATCAAGGCCCGTACAGTCGATTTCCACCAACGGCCATCGAAATGCACTTACAACGACCTTTTCCAAATTTGATTTGGACATAATTCCAAATCCAACCGTTAGATTTCAAATTACTAATATTCATTGGAAAGCTCTTTTCGATACGAACCCAACGGTTCCAGATTCAAGAGAATCCGACGGCCGGATCTCCCGCAACCTCAATTCGAAGTCAATGGTCGAAATTCACGAACTACCGCAGCGCGGCGCGTTCTATTCAGGTCATTATATAGAATATATATATATATATTATATATATTTCGTCGATTTCCTTTTAAAACGTATTTTATAAATCGTTTTAAATTCGTTTTCAAAACAAATTCAACTTCATATTCAATTTCAAATCAAAATTGAATATTTCATATCGTTACTATATAAATGATAATATTTTCAAAATGTTATAATTTGAAATCACTTCCTTTTCTATATTCATTTTAAAAACGAATATAATTGATATATATATATCGCTCACGTCAAAATGGCGCAACTCTAATCAACGCGGCTTTATATATTTCAATAAATTCGTTATTTTATTCAACAAATGAATATTTATTCTATTCAACACATGAATATATATTTCTTTCAACACATGAGCACTGTCAACACATGACTATTTGTATTATTTAATATACTTTATAAAACTATGGTATCTATCGTTTGATTTTTAAATCAGACTCCAACTGTAAAGTAGTAAGAGAATGATTCCCTAGGCATTGACGCCGAAGGCCGGAACCAATATCAGATCAATACCCTGGAAACCACTCATCTTATCTATTTTCCGGTTAGTTTCTAACTTTAAATATGATAAAGATGTAAATTTTATTGTTAAAATATTTCTTTCAACACATGATTATCGTCAACACATGACTATATATTCTATTCTTTATTTTCCCAATTGGAATGAGGCCCAATCAATTACCATATAATGTTAATTATATGGTTTCCATACAACACATGTAAACAATAGCACTGACAAATAATCAACTATCATCCAAAGTGCACTACACTGTATAAGCATCAAATATAAATAATCAACGCTCACACAGCCTGTCAATCAATCGATCAACATATAACTAATCAATCGGGATGAGTGGACTTCAAATATCATCCCAACACCCGTGTGGGGTTTCAAATCAACAAACACATATTTTTATTCACACACACACGTTAAAAATAATATTTTTAACGATAAAATATTTTTAACTATATAAATATTTTATTTCATTTCACATCACACAATCAATTTTCAAAACATATCAAACAATCAAACATACAAGCCATCCATGGTCTGTGGATGACGGGTGTCGGGTGCTGCTAAGAACCGTCTGCATCCTAGTATATATTTTTAACTAGAAAAGGAAATTTAAAGTGAGAAGTTCTCACAGAGGGTTCCACTCCGCCGTGCTTTGCTGTTGAACTGCTGAATCGCCTGAATCCATTTGTAATTCTTTTCACGCTGTTCAAATATAAAAATTATATTTTTATTGCTTCATTCAATAAAATAAAAATCATATTTTTAATACTCTACCTAAGTAAAGATCATATTTTCTATCGCCATTCTCTATATAAAGATTTCGCCTTTTCAAATATGAAGATTTCGCCTTTTCTAATATGAAGCTTTCGCCTTTTCTAATATGAAGCTTTCGCCTTTTCAAATATAAAGATCATATTTTTATTCCTTCTATAATATAAAAATCATATTTTTATATCTCTATATATATAAAAATTATATTTTTAACCTTTCTATATTATAAAAATTAAATCTTTAACCTTCTATAAATAAAAAATCGAATTTTTATCCTTTCTAAACTATAAAAATTATAGTTTTAACCTTCGTATAATATAAAAATCGAAACTTTCTATGTTTATATATAAAAAACCATCTTTCATGTTGTATAAAATCAAATCCTTTATGTTGTATAAAATTAGCCCTTTCATGTTTTAAAAATTCGACCTTTTACAAATTAAAAATATAATCTTTTTATGTTTTAAAACAATGACAACTTTATTTTCAGTTTTGAAAGTTATATATTTCTGAACAAATTAAAGTACACAAAAAAAAAAGAACTTACAGTAAAAACGAGAGAAAGGGGCTGAGCGCTCGAGGTGGAGGAGGTCTACGCTGGTCAACGGGGTGTTCGCGCGATGGAGGGGTGCTGCTCTCGCCAGGCGCCGACGTCAGGGAGGTGCTGGAGGCGGTTGGGTGGTGCCTAGGGTTTCGGGGGAGATACAGGCGGCGGGTTTTTCTGGGCAGAGGGGCTCGTGTGCTAGGTGGAGAGAGAAGAGAGGGAGGAGGAAGAAGAAGGCCGGGTGTGCGAGAGGAGGAGGGAGGCGCGGTGGACTGCGCCACCCTGGGTGGTGGTGGAAGGGTGTTGAGCGACGGGGGAATCGCCTCCGTCCCCTTCTTCTTCTTTTTTTTATTTAAAAATCGATTCTGAGTGGAAGAGAAAGAGGGGGGCAAGGTTTTATATTATAAATTTTTAATTTATTTTAATCCACTAAAAGTAACTTTTTCATTCGAACTCGAAACGAGGCCCACCGCCTGTCGTCCATAGCTAATTACCCCCATTTCGAACACAATGAGATATGTGTCGTAATCTGATTCGATCGTTTCGATCAGTTTTCGTCAAAATCAATATATAACTCTATATATTGAATTTGAACGCGCATTTCAATTTACTGGGGTCACATACTAACAAGAAAAATTCCCGAAAAATATTATCTAGCTTCGTATTGACGATACGGTCCTAACAAAACTAGTTTCATCGAATTCTGAGACCGTTTGAAAAATGGCCATTTTCCAATCGATTAAAATCAACTGAAACTGGTCAAACGCGTTTTCCTTCGCCACACTCACATACTAATTCGAAAAATTATGAAAATTGGAATCTAGCAATCTCTTGACATCACGGATCGAACAAAAGTGGTTTCGTCGAAATCCGAGGTCGTTTGCAAAATGGCTATTTTTAAGGGCTGAAATTCCATAGCGACTATTCTGAAATTTCAACTGGACATATCTTTTTATCCCAGCTACGAAATTTCAATTTTTCGGATTCGTTGGAAAGATATTCTTAATTAGATTCTAATATTTTTGGTTTCATTAAAATCCGGTTTATTTTGCACCCGGTATGTTCAATTGAAGTTTGAAATCGAATTATCGAACTACCGCACCATTTTCAATTCCTTTTATGATTATATATAATTATTTATATTCTAACGACGACGTATATAAATATATACGTTCGATTTCTATTCAAAATAAATTTCTCGTCGTTATTATTTAAAATAATCCATTTTAAATATTCAAAATTCATTAAAATTGCCAAAATAAAATTTTTAAACTGGCTCAGATTTTCCGGGTTGTTACATTCTCCCCCACTTAAAACTTTTCGTCCCCGAAAAGGAACGAAGCCGAAAGTTGTTTAACAAATCATCTCAACTTCCATTATTTTCGTTACGGCTTAAGTTCTTCAACTTTTCGATTTCTAAGAACTTTTCAAAATTTTCAAAAATTTGGCTAACACGCTAAATTTCCGAAAAATTTCGCCATAACCTCCCCTACACTGTGGACTTCGGGATATTTCATATAGCCTCCCATGGCCTTCTTCAATCCAGAAGAAAAAGAAAAAGCCAAGCGGCTAGCCAATCGGCTCATAAAATCATCATCGCCCAAACAAAACAGTAAATTATGGTAAACATGTACCTATTTGTCGGGCAAACAATTTTATTCTTCTGCTCTAGCCTCCTTGCTATGACCTGTTCAATGTAAGTACATGTATATGCATGCAATTCTAACAAATTTTCAATACAGTTCAGTAATCGGTTCAGTTAGGCTAAATGGTTCAAAATTTCAAACAAATATACAAACAACACAACCATCAATCAATTAGTTGATTAACGTTTCAAATTCATAATTTTGATATATAGTCAAAAAAATCATGTTTTGATGCCAAATCACAACAATAAATCCTATATAGTTTTGGTTCTCACACCAGTCAATGGAAATATATAGATATCACACCTTCGAAACACGACATGAATATTGATGATGCCATGGTCATTATCAACATCATCTCCGGGCGACTAGAGTGTGATTCTATATCTATCCAGTATATTAAAACTTCGAATATACGTTCATGACGCGTATATGCAAAACCTTTATATATTGGATTGTCCAAATCAATATAAATAAATTATTCAAATATGTATAAAACGGTTTAAATTTAAAAAAAAATTGTTTTCATTTGGAAAATATACTCTTCACACTCGTTCTAGGATATACTGATCCTATCTCTAACGAGTCATTCTAATTGGATATCACTAATCCAATATCTGATGAATTCTTTCGTTCGGTTCTAATGTGTCTTGTTCTCGAGCTCTGTAAACCAAAATCTCTGATACCACTCTATAACGACCTGAACTTCCCCGTCAAGGAAAGCCCGGATTGAGATGAAAACAACACACATCGGAACGCAAACAGAAGAACATTTCATTGTATATTACAACAATTCCATCAGAATACAAGAATATACAGAATATAAATGAATAAATTACATTCGATAAATATCAGAGATTACAATAAATTACATAGCAGCGGAAAAACAATATAAAACACAACTGAAAGTAATACACGGATATAGAGATTTCCGAGCATCGTTCCAGCTATAAATCGGGATCCTGTGAATATAAATCTGCAAAACCAAAACTACTAGCTGCCCGTGTGGAAAATAGGGGCACCCAGAGTTTAGGTTAAAACAATAAACTCCAGGTCAGTCAAGTGACTGGTATGAGAACTAAAACAGTTATTAATCTTTATTTTAAAGTTCGGTAAATCAAGGGACCACGCCGTATAACATGGAACGGGTTTCCTCCCAAGAACACCGGTGCATAGAATAAACAACGCAATGCTTTTTGAAAAAATGAAGCTATTATAAGACCCAGGTCCCATCACACAATGCAATGCAAGCCAGAGGATAGGGTTTTCCCTTATAATAGCCAAACATGCTTGATACGTTTAAAACACATTATTTGATACTATAATAAGTGTATAGTGTCAAAACAATTTCAATCATAAATATCAATCATAGACGGCATGGGTACCATATATCATGTCGCCATACTAGTTCTACAATTAAAACCGCAATATCACGTATTGGAAATTGGATTTCCGTCATGAGTCGAGGCAAGGGGCAAGCTCCTCTCCGATTCAAGACACTCTAGCAAATGCCTCAGGACCCCACTATGATCCTTTGGAACCTCCATGGCTGGTCCTCTCTTACTTTTGAGGATTAGTTATTCCTGAACACGCGTTTCCCGGTCCTTACAGACCTATAACCGAGGCGCCTCGCATCCAACAACCACACAGGTGAAAAGTATATAAATGTCAGCCAGTTTAAGCACTAACACCACCCCTAGCTAGAAAGAAACGTCGTGCACTCCTTGGGTCCTTATCCCGTTTTTGACTCATACCGAGGTGTGAGGCTCGCGAATTCACGCTATACACAAAGCTACGCCACACAGGCCGTGCTTTGATCATCAACTACAAGACTTTGCTTTTCAACAGAAGCCTTGATCAATTGCCACTTACGCGTGCCACACTGGCAATTTACTCCATGCGACTGATGTCCATCGATATACAACCTCTGAGCTCGTACGTCTCAGAGAAGGGCGTTAAGCAAGAGAATAAATTCTCCGCCGCCAAACAGATGTATATTTAATAGAGATCAATCAACACAGAATAAAATCCAATGTCAGACACACAGTCCATTTACAAGTTCGTTCTGGGTCTGAACGAAACCGGAGGCACTTTCCTCGCATATCCATCGATCTCCAAGTACGTCTGGACGATCACCAATTGATTCCCTCATCTTGGGTGTACAGCCCAATCAAGATCATCAGTAATCACCCAAACGATGTGAAGACTTCCGGTCTTCAACCACCGTCTTCATCTTTGACTTATCGTCGAATCGGTTATTCAGAATGGGTAGAAACCCGGCCTTTCTGAATAACCCGTGTATATAATAAACAAATGTTACACAAACACAACAAAGGCCTCATTCCAATTCAGAATATTCTTTTATTCACAAAATCACATTCTTAGGGGAAAAGTTCCCATTAATTTTATCAAAGATAAATTCTTCTAAATTTATTCTTTAATATTCCTTTGGATATCATTTCAAACTAGTTGGGATTAGCGAACCACATCGAAGTAATTATTTATTTTATTTCCCAATCCCAACCTATATATCCCATGGAGCAAAACTGGTAATACTCCATATCTAACACCACGGTGTAATCGGTAAAATTAATTACCATTTCACATTCAAATCTAATTAAAGATTCAACTATCGCTTTGGAGCAAAACTGGTGGTACTCCATTCTCGATCACATTTCAGGTTTGATAATTTAAATTATCAATTCACATTTTAATCTAATTAAAGGTCCATTAAAACTCCACTTAGTTTTAATCTTCCCAAAAATCAATATCTTGTCTTTAACTGGGTTAAAGAACCAATGTCATTTAAAACACGATTCACGATAAACCCAAAATCACGTTTGATATTAAATACAAGGCTCTGAATAGAAAATATATCGGCTTATATTCAATATCAAATTCTACGACCAACAAATATCGTATTGGAAATAATGATATGGATATATGTTTCAAATTCCCATAACAATATCTGTATAATCACGAAATCCAACATCGAAATATTCCGAAGGTAATTTCGATTCAAATCCATCCCAATTCACGTATTGGAAATTCTGATTATTTTTAAAACCACTTTCAAATTCAATTTATTTATTTCAAAAATAAATTGATTTTAATTCTAGTTCAAAACTAGTTCATTTCGATAAAAATCTATTTTTATCTTTTCAAATATGGAGTTTTTCATCCCAATTTTTCCCAAATCATTTCTTATGATTTTACACAAATTATTGATATTTTTAATAATTTTATCAAGGCCCGTACAGTCGATTTCCACCAACGGCCATCGAACTGCACTTACAGCGACCTTTTCCAAATTTGATTTGGACATAATTCAAAATCCAACCGTTATATTTCAAATTTCTAATATTCATTGGAAAGCTCTTTTCGATACGAACCCAACGGTTCCGGTTTCAGGAGAATCCGACGGCCGGATCTCCCGCAATATCAATTCGAAGTCAATGGTCGAAATTCACGAACTGCCGTAGCACGACGCATTCTATTCAGGCCATTATATATAATATATATATATATTATATATTTCGTTGATTTCCTTTTAAAACGTATTTTATAAATCGTTTTAAATTCGTTTTCAAAACAAATTCAACTTCATATTCACTTTCAAATCAAAATTGAATATTTCATATCATTACTATATAAATGATAATATTTTCAAAACGTTATATTTTGAAATCACTTCCTTTTCTATATTCTTTTTAAAAACGAATATAATCGATATATATATCGCTCACGTCAAAATGGCGCAACTCTAATCAACACGGCTTTATATATTTCAATAAATTCGTTATTCTATTCAACAAATGAATATTTATTCTATTCAACACATGAATATATATATATTTCTTTCAACACATGAATATTCTCAACACATGAGCACTGTCAACACATGACTATTTGTATTATTTAATATACTTTTTAAAACTATGGTATCTATCGTTTGATTTTTAAATCAGACTCCAACTGTAAAGTAGTAAGAGAATGATTCCCTAGGTATTGACGCCGAAGGCCGGAACCAATATGAGATCAATACCCTGGAAACCACTCATCTTATATATTTTCCAGTTAGTTTCTAACTTTAAATATGATAAAGATGTAAATTATATTGTTAAAATATTTCTTTCAACACATGATTATCGTCAACACATGACTATATATTCTATTCTTTATTTTCTCAATTGGAATGAGGCCCAATCAATTACCATATAATGTTAATTATATGGTTTCCATACAACACATGTAAATAATAGCACTGACAAATAATCAACTATCATCCAAAGTGCACTACATTGTATAAGCATCAAATATAAATAATCAACGCTCACACAGCCTGTCAATCAATCGATCGACATATAACTATTCAATCGGGATGAGTGGACTTCAAATATCATCCCAACACCCGTGTGGGGTTTCAAATCAACAAACACATATTTTTATTCACACACACACGTTAAAAATAATATTTTTAACGATAAAATATTTTTAACTATATAAATATTTTATTTCATTTCACATCACACAATCAATTTTCAAAACATATCAAACAATCAAACATACAAGCCATCCATGGTCTGTGGATGACGGGTGTCGGGTGCTGCTAAGCACCGTCTGCATCCTAGTATATATTTTTAACTAGAAAAGGAAATTTAAAGTGAGAAGTTCTCACAGAGGGTTCCACTCCGCCGTGCTTTGCTGTTGAACTGCTGAATCGCCTGAATCCATTTGTAATTCTTTTCACGCTGTTCAAATATAAAAATTATATTTTTATTGCTTCATTCAATAAAATAAAAATCATATATTTAATACTCTACCTAAGTAAAGATCATATTTTATATCGCCATTCTCTATATAAAGATTTCGCCTTTTCAAATATGAAGATTTCGCCTTTTCTAATATGAAGCTTTCGCCTTTTCTAATATGAAGCTTTCGCCTTTTCAAATATGAAGATCATATTTTTATTCCTTCTATAATATAAAAATCATATTTTTATATCTCTCTATATATAAAAATTATATTTTTAACCTTTCTATATTATAAAAATTAAATCTTTAACCTTCTATAAATAAAAAATCGAATTTTTATCCTTTCTAAACTATAAAAAATTATAGTTTTAACCTTCGTATAATATAAAAATCGAAATTTTCTATGTTTATATATAAAAAACCATCTTTCATGTTGTATAAAATCAAATCCTTTATGTTGTATAAAATTAGCCCTTTCATGTTTTAAAAATTTGACCTTTTACAAATTAAAAATATAATATTTTTATGTTTAAAAACAATGACAACTTTATTTTCAGTTTTGAAAGTTATATATTTCTGAACAAATTAAAGTACACAAAAAAAAAAGAACTTACAGTAAAAACGAGAGAAAGGGGCTGAGCGCTCGAGGTGGAGGAGGTCTTCGCTGGTCAACGGGGTGTTCGCGCGATGGAGGGGTGCTGCTCTCGCCAGGCGCCGACGTCAGGGAGGTGCTGGAGGCGGTTGGGTGGTGCCTAGGGTTTCGGGGGAGATACAGGCGGCGGGTTTTTCTGGGCAGAGGGGCTCGCGTGCTAGGTGGAGAGAGAAGAGAGGGAGAGGAGGAGGAAGAAGGCGGGGTGTGCGAGAGGAGGAGGGAGGCGCGTTGGACTGCGCCACCCTAGGTGGTGGCGGAAGGGTGCTGGGCGACGGGGGAATCGCCTCCGTCCCCTTCTTCTTCTTTTTTATTTAAAAATCGATTCTGAGTGGAAGAGAAAGAGGGGGGCCAAGGTTTTATATTATAAATTTTTAATTTATTTTAATCCACTAAAAGTAACTTTTTCATTCGAACTCGAAACGAGGCCCACCGCCTGTCATCCATAGCTAATTACCCCCATTCCGAACACAATGGGATATGTATCATAGGCTAATTCGATCGTTTCGATCAGTTTTCGTCAAAATCAACATATAACTCTATATATTGAATTTGAACACGCATTTCAATTTACTGGGGTCACATACTAACAAGAAAAATTCCCAAAAAATATTTTATAGCTTCGTATTGACGATACGGTCCTAACAAAACTAGTTTCATCGAATTCTGAGACCGTTTGAAAAATGGCCATTTTCCAGTCGATTAAAATCAACTGAAACTGGTCAAACGCGTTTTCCTTCGCCACGCTCACATACTAATTCGAAAAATTATGAAAATTGGAATCTAGAAATCTCTTGACATCACGGATCCAACAAAAGTGGTTTCGTCGAAATCCGAGGTCGTTTACAAAATGGCTATTTTTAAGGGTTGAAATTCCATAGCGACTATTCTGAAATTTCAACTGGACATATCTTTTTATCCCCGCTATGAAATTTCAATTTTTCGGATTCGTTGGAATGATATTCTCAATTGGATTCTAAAATTTTTGGTTTTGTTAAAATCCGGTTTATTTTGCACCCGGTATGTTCAATTGAAGTTTGAAATCGAATTATCGAACTACCGCGCCATTTTCAATTCCTTTTATAATTATATATAATTATTTATATTCTAATGACGACGTATATAAATATATATGTTCGATTTCTATTCAAAATAAATTTCTCGTCGTTATTATTTAAAATAATCCATTTTAAATATTCAAAATTCGTTAAAATTGCCAAAATAAAATTTTTAAAATGGCTCAGATTTTCCGGGTTGTTACATTATGTTTATTTATGGTATAAATTTAGGGGAAATATATTTATAATTTCTCTTTGTTGATGACAAAGGGGGAGAAATTATAAAATAAGGATTAGTTAAACTTTAGTTAGGCTTAGTTTAAGGGGGAGTATATAGGATTCATGGTGAAACAGGGAGTAATAGAAGGACCATATCAAAATGTATCAATAATTATGAACAGGTGTGAATATATTATAAAAAGGTTGTCATCATAAAAAAGGGGAAGATTGTTGGAGAATGGAGTTTTGACGACAACAACCTTATTTCAATTACCATTATTAATTGATTATAAAATATATATACTAACATCTCTATCTGGAATATATATACATATATATATATGCAAGATTTGTATACAAGACTTAAATGTTGAAGACTGTACAGTTTTAGAGTTTTAAGTAATTCAGGATCCAGAAGTGATTCAAGGCTCATGAGTAATCAAGTTATCAAGATATCAAGATTTCAAGAGTTCAAGAAAAATATAGTAATAGAGTCTAGTTTATATGTAAGTCTATGAATAGCACTCCAGGTTCAAATATTTTTTCAAATTCTTTTTTCAAATTCTAATTTTCAAATTTCAAATTATGCTATCTTACATATGATTTCAAACATATAAGTTTAAAAGTTTTAAATATATATAAGTTTATATATATTGTTATATAGTTATATAGTTTTATAAGTTTTAAACATTATAACTTTATAAATATGTTTATATATTATATTATTATTATTTCACATGTTTTTACACTTTAGAATATTCATTTATATCACTAAGTTTTAATTCAAGAATTTCTAGAATAATATATATGTTTTAACACTCGAAAAATAGTTTTAAAAATAAATTTACTATACAAATGTCAGCATACATAGAAGCCTATATTGACATATAACTGTTAGAAATTCAATTTTCAAAAGAAGGGTCTTCTCACTATTTGCAACGCTTCTGAAACGTTGCAACCATTCAAATGCTCTAAATAGGGGCTGATTTCGATTTTTTTCATAATTCTTCTTCTCCATTTTCACCCCCTCTTCATACCACCATTAATATATATTATTTTCTTGATTTCTACACTTATACTCAACCAATTTCTACCCAAATTATATAAAACTTTATCTCTTCTCAGTCTCTATCTACTACTCTCTGAATTGAAGTGCTATCGAAGAGTTATAGGGATGTTGTAATCATTTGGGTAGTGTTCGGGAAAGGGTTTGTTCCTTGTAGCCGTGAAATCAAGGAAAGAGAGAGGTGTGAACCTTGCAGCCATGGAATCAAGGGAGTTTGGAGCGATGTTAACCATGTAGCCGTGAAATCAAGGGGTTGTACTTGGATATTGATAATACCAAAACTTTACGCAATCCAATGTTGCATGGGACTGGACTTAGGAGTAATCCAAACCCGTATAAAATCCAGTGTGTTCATTCCTTTTATGTATTTTATATCTATCTGTTTCTGTGGTTGTGCTTGATTATGTGTCTGTGATCATCTCTAGTTTGTGTAATTTATATAGTAGATCATTTTAGTTTAAGCTTCTCATAAATTCCTCATAAAAACTATTCACCTCCCTCTAGTGTTTGTTTTGCCTTAAGATCTGCAATCCCTAACAATTAATTAGTTATTCCAATTTACATCATTTATACGCAATTCAACGTAAATAGCCTAGGCTTATCTTAAATAAAAAGGAAAATGGAAGGAAACAGAACTTAAGTTGAATAGAAAGGAATATGAAAGACTGTAAATAAATAAAAGACAGAACATGGATAAGGAAGATAAAAGTATACATGAACATATAATAACAATAATCTGAAATAGGTGATTTAATAGTAAAAGAACCACATATAAGAAATAACTTATAGGTACTGCTTAATTCAGATCAAGCAATTTACTATCAAAAATCCTTTTAAAATAACAGATCTAAAAATGACTTGAACTCACAGTGGTTGGATTGAAGTATGGGAAAATATCTCTATCATATGTTGTTGTAGTAGAACGTCCACTTCATATTTGTTGTTGTTGAGTAATCTGAATTATCCTTGCTAGTTTATGTTTGGGCAGCACCTCAGTATCTCCGTATTTTTTTTAGAAAAGGTTTAGAGGAAGAAGAAGGAAGAATAGATTTGTGTGTAGAAAACAATGAGGCTTCCAGCCTTTATATAGATTACCGAGGATAATCCCTTACTGTTACATTTTAGGTCTTCCAATCTAATCGTACACGCAATGCTGAGTTAGCGAATGATCGTTGTTAAGAATTAAATCCAAATATGAACTCAAGAATCTGCTCCTGTATACGGGTGGGTCGATCCACTATAACCTATGTCTACCCCTAAGTCGACCCGCCTTAGACATGGATCAACCCATGGGTCGACCCAGTCGGACTGGATCCCTCCGTGACCATTACTCCTGAACATCGTTTATTTTATTAATATACATATATACATTCTATATATATTTTTGTGAAATCTTCTTAAGTCCATTAATTCTTTATATTAAATCCGATTTACGAAATTTAAGAGTCTATCTGAACCAAAATTTCATTACGGACGCAACGGTAAAGTTGGTTTTACCTAATTCTGAATATTTAATTAAGTAATATTCATTTTATTATCTTTATTGTATAATTATAGTGTATTAAATTATGGGGTGTTATATTGGCACTCATGTGTGAAATATAATTTACTTTAACTATTATAGGAGAAAATATAAATATTTCAAATTAAATCACAATCTATTTCGACAAGTAATATTAAAGATTATGCATTACCTTATGTGATAGGACAAGATAGACCAAGTCGAATACGGGCAATGGGAAGGGGTATGACGTTGGCCAAGGTCGCTTTTTCATGACTCCATGATATGCAAGTAGGTCAATATCACAAAAAAGTTTTAGAATTAGAGCAGATGGTTCAAAGACTAATGAAAAATCAATTATAATATCAAATTTTTGTTTCGTATGTTTTCGAACTTAGTTGTTATCCCCTAGCATTTGAATTTACTACGTATTTAGTGAAAAAATTTACTCCTTCAACATTGCCAACAAAATTCTTACGTAACTTATATGAGCCTATTAATTGGTTTGGCAAGGAATTGAAAGCAGGAAAGAAGATATCATATCTCAAATGGTGAAAGTGAATTATACTATTGTTTCAATATCATATAATACTAAATACTTAATCCAATAATGATCATAATCTCGTTTTGATTCATTTCATAATAAGCATAACCAAATGGGTGATAATGTGATCTACTGAACTAGAATGGGAATAATGAGATTATTGCTGAAGGAAAGGTTATTTTAAGTGATCCAAATAAGCTTTTCAATGGTGTTCCTCTAGGTCCTTATGCGATGAAAAATTTGATATTATGTCCGAGAAAACCAGATGCTTTTTATGGAGGCCTTCATCTAGTTTGGCACATATTGGAGATGCCAAGGATGAGATACTAAGATGGCTAGCTAATAAAGTTGTCGTGCGCATGATAGAGAACTTCGAGAATGACAATATGATAGATAATAATTTTTTATATAGATTTTCATATAATAGACTTTAATTAAATTAAATTATTTTCCATTTGATAGAATAAAATTAACTGTTATGATATCAAATGCAAACCATGTGAAATGGGAAGGAGCAAAGAATTGGTTGGTGAGGGATGTGCACTCGAGTGATCCAAATCAAGTGTTTAATGGTGTTCCTCTTGGACCAAATTCCATGATAGTTTGGGTAGTCATTCTGAAAAAAGAAGATGATTTTTTATGGAGGATGATAGTTGGCATGGTTTATGTTAGAGATGTTGTTGGCAAGAAACCAGCATGGCGACAGTCAGAATTGGTTTCTGAAATGGTTAATTGTACTTCTTTTGGTGATACGACCAATGATGCAACTCCTATGGTAATACATATACATTGCTATGTTCTTTTTTATTTGAAATTGTTTATACTATATTAAAACATTTTTTGGGCTAAATGATAGAGTATAAATTATACGACGAGTACTAAATGCAAGTTGGTAGATGTGCATGGCACAAGAAAAGTAGTAGTTGAAGAAACCATGTCTTCAATCGATCCAAATGCTTTGGTACATTATTTCCATGGGAAATAATGCAGTATGAGTTTGGGTATATGTCGTAAAAGTACAAAGCGCATAGTTATGGTGGCCTTCATCTTTTTTTCGAATGTGAATTGGATGCTCTTGGTTCGACAATAGCAAGGCCTACTGCAAATATCATACTGGATGAAAATTCTAGTGACTCTATATGTTTCCTAATTAGTTAAACGTTGTTTATTGATTTCACTTGATAGATTAGTTTGGATGAATACTAAAAAAAATAGGTATAGACTTATATGTTGATTTGAAATTTTCTTATTGCTTCAATGTTGGCTACAGAAGGTGTTAAAAGTTAATTATATTGTATCAATAAATAAAACTAAAACGCGTCGTGTTTGTGTTTAAATGAGCAGAAGATGCGATGAGTTTTAATGCATAACTAAAATTACTTACCAAGTTGCGTTTAGTAAGTTTTTATGGATGATAAAGAAATGCATGCCTTATCTCATTATTATTACAATTTTAAGGTGGACTCGGTCATCAATAGGAATAAACTCTTTATTATGTAACCTTGGGATGAAACTATAGGTAACAGTAGTCGTAGTATCAGAAGTGTTCAAGTGTGGATTAAACTTTTTAATATACTTACGTATGCTTGGTCCTTGATATTCATTAGTTGGTTAGTCTCTAGAGTTGGGTAATTTCTTTGTATGGATGAATCTGCGGAAAGAACTAATAGGCTAAAGTGTAACACCCTGTAATTTTGTTAACATTAAAGAGGATAAATTAAATAATAATTAATTTAATAGTCAGAATTAAGGAAAATGGACTGCGCCATTGCATCAGTCTCGAAATTATGGTCAAGATAGACATTTGGTTTGCGTAAAATGGATACCGTATGGAGAAGTTATGAGGGTTTTAAGTTCGAATATGCACAAAAAGAATATATATTTATATACATACATACATACATACATACATACATACATATGAGTCATATAGGAGTCAGATATGAGTCAGCACCTTATCCAGAACCGTTCGAATTTGAAAAAGAAAATGAGGCGGTAGATATCCCGCTCTGGGGGGTCGACCCCCTAGAGGGGTGTCGACACCGGGGTCGACCCACCCACAGGGGTGTCGACACCCCTAGGGATGACGTGGCATAGTCGGTTTAGGGGCTAGCAGCTATAAATAAAGGTCCATTTTTACTTGTTTTCTGTCCTTAAATGCAATGGAGGACAGATGTTATCAGTGGATGGAGTAAACCTAATTCTATTCATCTTCTGCAAATCAAATTCTGACACTCAAGCATAGATTCAACACCAACTTCTTTTCTATCTTCTTAACAATCCAAACATTGTGAGTTGGTTAATTTTAGGTTTAAATGAATAAAAGTAAATTGTGAAAGACTATGATTTGGTATGTTGTAAACTATGAATCTATGCTATTGTTAAATCATATACTATGACATGATAGATCTACTTCTCTAGATCTAATTCAATTGTGGTTATTCTATTATGTCGCCTTTGCGGGTCTTGATTTGTAACTATATTGTGGTTAATGTAAATCTATTAATTTGGGCAGCTACAACATTGGTTAGATCTAATTCTTTATGTAAACCACCTTTCACCTGTAATATTGTGGTCAATTTAGATATGCTATAAATTGGACTTGTGAATCCATATTTAGATCTAAACATGCTACTATGTCATCCTAATTATGTAAGATCTGTTTTTATGTCCACCTCATAATTATGCTAGATCTGTTTTTTATGTCCACCTTATTATTATGCCAAAACATGTCTATGCCAGTATATATGTTCATGTCAACTTTGTTAGAATGATCACTATTGTCATTTATTCCATCACCTTTCCCTTTTTACTATATATGCCTAGGCTACTTTCTGGCCTAGGTATGCCGCCAAATATATGCGAATGCGCTAGTTAAGGGACGGGGGAAATATTAGATTTGGCACAACTTGATACAGACATATAACCCATTATGAGTATAATTGGACATTTAGACATAATTGGAAATTTGAATGTTAATTTGGTTATTAATTGGAGTAATGAATATGAATAAATTTGGCATAAAATCAGTTATGGACATAATTAGGAAAAAGGGGCATAAATCCTATAATTGACATAGGTATAATTAATAATAAATGCCTAGGATTACAAATAGAAATTGTAACGGCACTTATGACACGAGGTTAGGTTGCATTAGTGGTGGAAGTCTGCCCGGACCCGACAGGCATATCCAACAGCCCCTAATGTTGAATCTAATGTGAGGGGTCTAAGTGCGCAAATTTGAATCGAGCTATGACACGAGGTTAGGCCCAACCATGGAATAAGTCTACCCGGACTCGACCGGCATATCCAGTATCCACATGTTATAGGCCTAATGTGGGAGGTCTAGCCCATTATAAACAATAAATGGATATGGTAATAAATTGGGCTACTTAACCAAATCTAATCCATAGGAACTGTATGATTGTGAACTAAAGTTAGGGTTAAGTAAATTGATTGGATAATGGATGGGTTAAGAAAATCTTGAGGGGGTGGGTAATATTTACATATAGGCCCACAAACTTAACTCGATAAGGTTATGTAATTAAAGACACCTAGTGGTATACATAACCGGAGGAAATAATAAAGTTATGTAATTAAAGACACCTTAGCATAACTAGCAGAAATGAATAGGGCTATGTAATTAAAGATACCTAGTAGTATACATAGTCAGTGAAAACCTAGTGGGGGATACAAGACAAAGGGGAGATCTTGTATTATATTGTGGAGGACCCATTTCAGTCAGTAACCTGGAGTAGGTATCAAACAAAGTACTCTGTACTAGGCGGAGAGGGGGCACGCTTATTGACTGATTGTAAGAGATCCAAACGTAGAGGACGGTGTGGGCGACACAAACCGACCGGGTCATGTGCGTGCATGAGCCGGGCAGAGGGGGATAAGACGACCGTGACACTTGTAGATATGGGGTTGTGCGCATTAGTGAGGGATTGCCACTTTAGGACGTGATACATCCTACCGTGGTGCCGGCACAGAGTATCTACGGAGTAGGGAGCCGATAGATTAGGGTAGTAGTTAGGGTATATTTAGACGTATACCAAAGTCTACCACCTTTAAATGTAAGGGAACGCCTCATTCTAGTTATACTAATACTAGTGTAGAGTTATCATTAGAAGCATATACACCTTATCTTGTCTACCTTGTCACACCTATCATCTATGTAGTGATCTCTCTTATCCACTTTATATGTCTGTCATGCTACTTTTATTTATTTACTTGCTAAAAGTCACTAGACTCGCCAGACTTTATGTCTGACCCTTTTTGTTTCTCCTTCTTTCTTCCGTTCACTCCTCCCCCTCCCCCCAGGTTCTCAGGGAGGAAACACTTAGGTTTGACCGTGATTCTGCTTACTTTTGCTAGAGCTGCTAATATGTATGGCTCAAGCTCCTATCCTTGTTGCTATGGCTGTATTTTGTTCTTGTGGAATTTCACTTCTTTTATGTACTCTAATATTTTTGAAGTACAAGACAGTAACTTTATGTTGTAATGGGTTTTTATGTTTCAGACATGTGATGTTTTTGGACCATGGTATCTTATGATAAATAAAGTTTATATTCCGTTGCTATTCTATATATCTGTCTTGTAATATTCTGTGTCTGCTTACCTATAACGCTTCATGAAGCTTAATGCATTCCCTTTGTGAGTGACATTAACGGACGTGAGGTGTCACACTTGGTATAAGAGCTGAAGGTTACCAGATTGGATAAAGTTTTTGAAAATTATTTTCAAAAAGGTTTTAAAAAAAAGCATTTTCAAAAAGAGAAGTCTATTTTGAAAAACATTCCCCAAAAAGCCCTATGTAATACCCTTCATCCTTTGTCTAAATCTCTTCCTTTTTCCTTTTTCAGCATGTCTAGGGAACAAAATATTCCTAATATCCCAGAGGGTATTACAATACCCAGATGTTTCCATAGGTATTTGGAGGCCACAGCGCCTGCCGAAGGCCAAGGAAATGTTCCTTCCCAGCTGCACCAGTCATTCCTCCTCGTCCTCCAAGAGCAGATAACTTCACCAAGATCTGCAAAGAATTCCGTGCTATGGGAGGGAAACCATTCTATGGGAACGAGAAATTCGTAGAAGCACGGAATTGGCTCAAGGAAACCGAAGACTTGTTCGTAATCTTTGAAGTAGAGGATAGAAGGAAGGTTCAGTTAGCCGCTTGGCTACTGAAAGACGAAGCCTCATTTTGGTGGGAAGTCACCTAAGCTGGACTTCGGTGGAAACTTGAGAAGATTTTAGATAGAGGTTCAAAATGAAATTTTTTTCCCAAGCTGAAAGAAGCATGCAGATGGAGAGGTTCTTAGCACTCAAACAAGGAAACTTGACGGTGAAAGAATATGTGAACAAATTCAACTAACAAGCAAGGTTCGGGTTAGAGTTGGTGGATACGCCACACAAAAGGGCTTTGCGGTTTGCTAAAGGACTGAAAGAACCTCTGCATAGGTTATCCATGTCTCATATTCCAACGGGGCCACCTTTGGAAAGCTTGCCAATATGGCCCTAATGCATGAGGAAAACCAGGGAGAAAAGAAGGAAGCAAAGGCTGAGGAGACATCGCAAAATAGGAAGGTGTGGCCCAAGAAGGGGCAGCAACAACAGTAACATCAACAACAACAGAAGAAAGGAGGGAATAATGATAAAGTCAAGGATAAGAGAAAATGTCACAATTGTGGGAAAGAGGGTCACTTAGTCAAAGACTGTAAGCAAAGGAAGAACTCTTGCTACCACTGTGGAGAAGTCGGGCACTTTGCTAGAGAGTGCCCGAAGAAACAAGGATCACAGGGACAGGGTCAAAGGACAGGGACTTCTCGCGATCAGTGCTCCTGATAGAGGCAGAAAAATTTCTATGGAAGGTTTAATTTCTCTTTCAAACCATCCTATTAGAGCACTTTTTGATTCTGGCGCTTCACATTCATTTATATCTAGTTCTATGGTTGAATCTCTGCACTTAATTACTAGTATGGTAGTGGATCCCATGGTCGTTTCAAACCCCGTTGGTGGTTCGGCTTATTTATCTATGATTTTTCGGGGTTTGAAAATATCTATGTTAGGCGTCGAGTTTGAATGTGATGCGTATATGCTCAGGTTTATGGGCTATGGGTTGATTCTAGGAATGGATTGGCTTACCGCATATCGTGCCATTCTAGATTGTGAGAGGAGGGTCGTTAGACTTCTGACTTGTCATGGAAGGACCCTCGAGATTCCTTGTGACCCACAAGGGTTGGTTATGCTTATTTTTCTAGAGTCTCTTGATGCATCCATCGATGATCAGCAATTTGTTCCAGCGGTCCGAGATTATTCTGATGTTTTCGATAAGGTAAGTGGCTTACCTCCGAGGCGCGAAATCGACTTCCGTATATATCTGGTGGACAATGCAAAGCCAGTTGCATTACCAATGCACCATATGGCTCAAAGGGAAAGGAGGGAGCTGAGTAAGCAAGTAGAGGAGCTACTTGAGAAGGGGCTTATCAGACGAAGTATATCTTAATGGGGTGCTCCGGTAGTATCTGCAACTAAGGTGGATGGTTCGCTTCGTTTGTGTGTTGACTATAGGGAGTTGAATAAACTCACCAAGAAGAATAGGCGCCCGCTTCCGAGGATTGATGATTTATTTGACCAGCTTGTGGTTCCTCGGTATTTTCCCAGTTAGACTTGGCCATGGGATTTCATCAATTAAGGGTGGCTGAGGACAACATTGATCAGACTGCTTTTAGGACTCCGGATGATTTCTTTGAATGGTTAGTTATGCCTTTTAGGCTGACGAATGTACCCGCCTATTTTGTCGATCTGATGAGTAGGGTGTTTCGGGAGTACCTAAATAAATGTGTTGTAGTCTTTGTTGATGGTATTTTGATCTTCTCGCAGAGCGAAGAAGAGCATGCCCAACATTTAAGAGAAGTTTTGAAAACTCTCCGAGCGCATCAGCTTAAGGCAAAGTTCTCCAAGTACCATTTTTGGAGAAAAGAGGTGAAATTCTTAGGGCATGTGGTCTTCAAAGAAGAGATAGCTCTAGATCCCGCAAAGGTGGTGGCTGTGCAAGATTGGCAGATTCCTAAAAATGCAACCGAGGTGGGAAGCTTTCTTGGGTTGGCAGGTTATTATAGGAAGTTCATTAAGGACTTCACAAAGATATCAGCCCCGCTCACTAGGCTGACGAAGAAGAAATTGGCATTTTCATGGGATATAGATTGTGATGTTGCTTTCCAACGACTGAAGAGGGCTCTGACAACGGCCCCAATCTTGACCTTGCCTGATGGGAGAAAGTGTTTATCGTTTACACTGATGCGTGTGGTACAGAGCTTGGTGCGGTTTTGATGCAAGAAGGGAAAGTAGTATGTTACGGGGGTAGACAGTTGAGGGTTCATGAGAAGAACTACCCTACCCATGATCTAGAGCTAGCTGCCATAGTATTCGCGCTTAAGACATGGCGCCACTATTTACTTGGAGAGAAGTTCGAGTTATACACCGATCATAAATATCTCAAGTATCTGTTCTCACAGAAGGATCTCAATTTAAGGCAACAACGGTTGATGGAGTTTCTAGCATCTTTTGATTTTGAGATTGCTTATACCCCTGTAAGGGTAATGTGGTGGCAGACGCACTAAGTAGGCAGAGGATGGCCCTGAGTCCTCTGTTTGTGGAAAGAAAGAACTTGGAGTTCATATCAGCTTTTGATTTTAAACCCTCCATCGAGATTTTTCCTGATTTGTTTGCATCCTTGGAGATATGACCAACTCTTATGGACCAGATAGGAGCTTCGCAACAAGGTGACCCACAGATTTTAGACATCATGGATAAGCTCAGAAAAGGAGAGACTTCTAGTCACCTTAGTCGATATACCATAGATGAAAAGGGGTGGTTGCTACGAGATGGAAGGCTTTGTGTTCCTCAAACTAGAAGCTTGATAAAGGTAGTCCTAGAAGAAGCCCACCATTCTAAAATGACAATTCATCCAGGCGGTGAAAAGATGTACAGAGACATGAAAAGGATTTTCTTTTGGGCTAGGATGAAGAAAGATGTGGCATAATTTGTTTCCCAATGTCTAGTTTGCCAGCAAGTTAAAGCTGAGCAAAAGAAGCCCGGTGGATTACTTCATCCTTTGGAGGTTCCTAAGTGGAAATGGGACAGCATCTCTATGGATTTCATAGATGGTTTGCCTAAATCGAAGAACGGCAACACCAGTATCTGGGTTGTGGTAGATAGACTCACTAAGAGTGCTCACTTTATTCCAGTTAAAAGTAAGAGGACGGCATCATGGTTGGTAACAATTTATGTTTGTGAGACAGTTCTTCTTCATGGGATGCCTTCCAACATCGTAAGCGATCGTGACCCCATCTTTACCAGTGAATTTTGGAGGATCTTGCAAGAAGCATTAGGTATATAGTTATGTTTGAGCACCGCTTATTATCCTTAGACCGATGGACAGACTGAGAGGGTGAACAAGATTCTTGAAGATCTTTTGAGGCTGTGTATCATAGACTTCGGAGGGACATGGGAAGAGCACCTTCCTTTAGTAGAGTTCACTTATAACAACAGCTATCAGTCCAGCATCGGCATAGCACCCTTCGAAGCATTGTACTGACAACCCTGTAGATCACTAACTTGTTGGTGGGAATCTATAGAAAGATTATTACTTAGACCAGATATGGTTAGAGAAACGTCCGAAAAGATTGGCCTTATTCGACGGCGGATGAAGACAGCTCAAGATAGGAAGAAGTCCTATGCAGACAAGAGAAGGACCGACATCGAATTTGAAGTGGGAGACTTAGTTTCCATCAAAGTATCACCTCTGAGGAATGCAGTTTGCTTCAGATCGGTAGGGAAGTTGGCACCTAGGTTTGTGGGACCATTTCCTATAACCGAGAGGATTGGCCAAATGGCCTATAGAGTAAAGCTCCTAGAAAATCTATCCGGCATTCATGATTTTTTCCACGTTTCTCATCTGCTGAAGTGCCTGCATGACACCGTAGAAGTTGTTGAGCCGAGTGTGTTGGAAGAGTTAGAAGTGGAACGGGAGGCGACAGTCAGGAGAGTTCCTTCCCGTATTCTTAGATCAGAAGTTAAGAAGCTACGAAATAAAGAGATCAAGTTGCTAAAGGTTCAATGGGGAGATAACCCAGAGGATGCGACTTGGGAGACCGAAGACAAGATTCATGTTTCGTACCCTTTCCTTTTCGAGGGTATGTTCTTAACTCCTTTTTCAGCGTTTTATAACTTCTTGTTTCTATCATTTGAGTATATCTTATCCATAGTATTTTTTGACCTTTAGATAGAAATCCTATGGATGTAAACATGTGTTTGAAACATGTTATGTTTGATGGATGCAAGTGTTTGCCAGTGGTTGCCTATGGACACATATACACACACATTCGGCACTAGATCGGCTCAATCACTCTCATACTGCATATGGATGTGTGTGCATTTTCTTTTCTTTTATGGATGGAAATGGATGATTTACAATATGGATGTTGCACTTGGATGAATGAGTGTGCACACATATAGAACTCACATGTTATAATAGGATTATTTGCATACATATTGGATTCATGACACTAACATACATTGCATTAAGGGGGTCAATTAAATCAGTAGACCGCCTGATTTTCACATTAGCGTTGGCACATATACACACACCTTTGCATATATTCATATAAGCATTAGAAATCCATAAGGACAATGGATTCCAGTGATTGATAGATGAGTAGATGGATGATGGATGGTAGGATATGCATTCATGTCAACTTGGATATTTCGGGGACAAAATCCTTTAAGTAGGGAGAAATGTAACACCCCGTAATTTTGTTAACATTAAAGAGGATAAATTAAATAATAATTAATTTAATATTAATAATTAAGGAAAACAGACTACGTCATTGCGTTCGTCTCAAAATTCTGGTCAAGATAGACATTTTGTTTGCGTAAAACGGATATCGTATGGAGAACTTATGAGGGTTTTAAGTTCGTATACGCGCAGAAAGAATATATATACACACACATATGAGTCAGCATCTTATCCAAAATATTTCGAATTTGAAAAAGAAAAAGAGGCGGCAGATTTCCCGCTCTAGGGGGTCGACCCCCCTAGAGGGGTGTCGACACCAGGGTCGACTCACCCACAGGGGTGTCGACACCCCTAGGGATGACGTGGCATAGTCGGTTTGGGGGTTGGCAGCTATAAATAAAGGTCCATTTTCACTTGTTTTCTGTCCTGGAATGCAATGGAGGCCAGATGTTGTCAGTGGATGGACTAAATCTAATTCTATTCATCTTCTGCAAATCAAATTCTGAGATTCAAGCATAGATTCAACACAACTTCTTTTCTAACTTCTTAACAATCCAAACACTATGAGTTGGTTACTTTTAGGTTTAATTGAATAAAAGTAAATTGTAAAAGACTGTGATTTGGATATGTGGTAAACTATGAATCTATGCTATTGTTAAATCTTATACTATGTCATGATAGATCTACTTCTCTAGATCTAATTCAATTGTGGTTATTCTATTATGTCGCCTTTGCGGATCTTGATTTGTAACTATATTATGGTTAATGTAAATCTATTAATTTGGACAGTTACAAAATTGTTTAGATCTAATTCTTTATGTAAACTACCTTTCACCTGTCATATTGTGGTCAATTTATATATGTTGTAAATTGGACATGTGAATCCATGTTTATATCTAAACATGCTACTATGTCATCCTAATTATGTTAGATCTGTTTTTATGTCCACCTCATAATTATGCTAGATCTGTTTTTATGTCCACCTTATTATTATGCCAAAACATGTCTATGCCATTATATATGCTCATGTCACCTTTGTTAGAATGATCACTATTGTCATTTTTTCCATTACCTTTCCCTTTTTACTATATATGCCTAGCCTACTTTCTAGCCTAGGTATGCCGCCAAATATATGTGAATGCGCTAGTTAGGGGACGGGGGAAAATATTAGATTTGGTATAACTTGATACGGACATATAACCCATTATGAGTATAATTGGACATTTAGGCATAATTGGAAATTTGAACGTTAATTTGGTTATTAATTGGAGTAATGAATATGAATAAATTTGGCATAAAATCAGTTGTGGACATAATTGGGAAAAAGGAGCATAAAACCTACAATTCACATAGATATAATTAATAATAAATGCCTAGGATAATAATTAGAAATTATAATGGTATTTATGATATGAGGTTAGGTAGCATTAGTGGTGGAAGTCTGCCTAGACCCGACCGGCATATCCAGCAACCACTAATGTTGAATCTAATGTGAGAGGTCTAAGTGTGCAAATACGAATTGGGCTATGACACGAGGTTAGGCCCAACCGTGGAATAAGTCTGCCCGGACCCAACCGGTATATCCAACATCCACACGTTGTAGGCCTAATGTGGGATGTCTAGCCCATTATAAACCATAAATGGACATGGTAATAAATTGGGCTACTTAACCAAATCTAATCCATAGGGATTGTACGATTGTGAACTAAAGTTAGAGTTAAGTAAATTGATTGGAAAGTGGATGGGTTAACCAAATCTGGAATGGTGGGTAATATTTACATATAGGCCCAAAAACTTAACCTGATAAGGTTATGTAATTAAAGACACCTAGTGGTATACATAACCGGAGGAAATAATAAAGTTATGTAATTAAGGACACCTTTTAGGGTAAGAATAACTAGCAGAAATGAATAGGCTATGTAATTAAAGATACCTAGTGGTATACATAGCCAGTGAAAACCTAATTGGGGATACAAGACAAAGGGGAGAGCTTGTATCATATTGTGTGAGACCCATTTCAGTCATAAACCCGTAGTAGGTATCAAAAAAAGTACTCCGTACTAGGCGGAGAGGGGACACGCTTACTGACTGATTATTAGAGATGCAAACGTGGAGGACGGTGTGGGCGGCGCAAACTGACTGGGCCATGTGCGTGCATGAGCCGGGAAGAGGGGGATAAGACGACCATGACACATGTAGTTATGAGGATGTGTGTATCAGTGAAGGGTTGCCACTTTAGGACGTGATACATCCTACCATGGGGCCGGCACAGAGTATCTACAGAGTAGGGAGCCGATCGATTAGGGTAGCAGTTAGGGTATATTTAGACGTATACCCAAGTCTACCACCTTGAAATGTAAGGGATCACCTCATTCTAGTTGTACTACTAATAGTGCAGAGTTATCATTAGAAGCATATACACCTTATCCTATCTACCTTGTCACACCTGTCATTTATGTAGTGATCTCTCTTATCCACTTTATATGCATGTCATGCTATTTATTTACTTGCTAAAAGTCACTAGACTCACCAGACTTTATGTCTGACCCTTTTTGTTTCTCCTTCTTTCTTCCGTCCCCCCCCCTCGTGTTCTCAGGGAGGAAACACTCAGGCTTGACCGTGATTCTGCTTACTTTTGCTAGAGCTGCTGATATGTATGGCTCAAGCTCCTATCCTTGTTGCTATAGCTATATTTTGTTCTGGGGGAATTTTACTTCTTTTATGTACTTTGATATTTCTGAAGTACAAGACAGTAACTTTTATGTTGTAATGGGTTTTAATGTTTCAGACATGTGATGTTTTTGGACCACGGTATCTTATAATAAATAAAGTTTTTATTATATTGTTATTCTATATATCTTTCTTGTAATATTCTTTGTCTGTTTACCTATAATGCTTTACAAAACTTAATGCATTCCCTTTGTAATTGACGTTAACGGACATGGGGTGTCACAAAAAGTATATGAAATGTATGATGGAGATCACTCCGGATCATGAACTTCCTTGGAGTTGATGGCTCTAACCTTAGCATCAATACAGTTGATAATACTGAGAAACTCTATGGTTTTTCTAAGTAGCTACGGTACCATTGAGTATGAAAACACAATTGTGGAAGAGAGTCACTCGTAGAGATAGGAAGTTAGGAAAAAGCCAACCACTTTTCAATGTTGATAAAGTTAACAATGGTGTTAGCAGTCTTTTGACGAAGCTAGATTCTTGTGTAGGTAGTAGTGAGAAGTTAGATAAAGTTCTTTTGGCCCATAAATCGGATTCCCTTGTGGCTAATAGTGGGGAGAGAAATTTAGTGCTTAGTAATAATGAACTGGAGAATCTGTGCCTATCGAATAAGTTTGAAGCTCTACTAAATCATGCAGATAGTGGGGATGATTTGGCTATGAAAAGTGATGATATTGAACTCGAATGTGGGGAAGTTAATGTTCATCATGATTCAACAGCTATCATATCCAGTTGTATTGAGCTCCAGCAACTGGATGCGAAAGTTGATAGCAATGAAATGTGTTTTGGTACTGATAGAGATGTGGATCATATTAAAACTGATAGAACAAGTGAATTACCATCTGTTGATGCTTGTCACGTTAGTGATGGTGGCGAAGTTGCAACAACTGGTGCTACTATGAAAGGGAATGAAATTTCCAACCTCTGAGTGATTGATCTTGTTGTTATCAGCAAATATTGTTCAAACCATATTTTCAGCATTTCTTTATTTTGTTCATTAAACAATCGATGGTTAAATTATTCTTGTTAACCAAGTATTGTTGCTGTTAACTTACAATAATTGATAGTTCTATAACGATCCAGAATTTTGGAACCAATTTAAAAATTATTTTAATTTTATGAGAATTTACTGTCAGTTTTGAAAATTCAATGATTTAATGCTGATTTCAACATTTTACAAAGGAACATTGTTAAGATGAACTCGGATTTTGACAAAACTAATTTTATCGGATCCGTAGCATTGAAAAATGGTTGGGTTTTCATAATATTTGGAGCTAGTATGTGACCATGCGAGAACTAAATGCATACTGTGACAACCCGTCGAAATTAAGCGGGAACGCAATCGAAAAATTAAATGGAAGGTCAAACGAACTTGGAATTTGAAGAAACCAATACCATTGGATTTGGAATTACTTTTTATGCTAGGATGAAAATTTTCGTGTAAAATGGAATTGTCATTTGATCACAGGATCAGAAGACGTAGAGATGAACTAACGCACTTTATGTTCTTTGATAGAAAGTGCTTCGAATAAGGCCAAATGAGGTGTCGATCATTGGAGTAGCCTTGGTGTTTTTGTTCCTTTCTCCTCTGTCGCGACACACAGCGATCCGCGTGAATGGCTTTGGAAATTATTCAAAATCCCTTCTCCTTCTCTCTTTTCTTTTTCTCTTATTTTCATTTTCTTTCTAACTCCTCCATTTTCCTCTTCCCATGGTCGCCTCCCTCCATCGTACCCCTGCCTGCTCCCCCACCTCCCCTGACGTCGCGCCGCCTGCCGCACCCCTCTCCTTTGACGTTGTGGGCCCCTCTCTCCTCCGAAACCCTAAAACACCCAATTTTTCCCTCTTTTGCAAATACCCCCTTTAAAAAATCCACCTTTATACCTTCAACCACCTCCTCCTTCTATGCTTGGTCCCCACTATTCCACGTCAGCTCTAAAAAGGCCCACCATAGGTCCCCCACTCCATGCTGCACCCCTTAATACCCGTACCCCCTTCATTTTGCTTTATAAACCAAGATCCGAGTGTATTCGTGAGTGTGTTCACGAGTGGTTTAAACCCCGTAGTTGCCAGATCTAGTATTGTGAGTTGTCAGGAAGTCCGTTGGAGTCATTCGTGTGTTAGCATCTAGTGTGTGAGTCCGATTTCCTTTTGAAAAGGTTTGTCGGAGTGGAATCATGTGGCAAGAGACCGAAGCTCACGTAGATTTGGGTTTAAATAAATTAACTGTTAATTGTTAATTTAGTATGTTCCATTATGTTTAACAGTGATAATATATGCTAAATATAGTGTTAAATGTTGAGTATTGTTGTAAAAATATGATTTTTATACCATATACGTGAAATCCCTAGAGTATACGACATATATATTGTAAACAATGTCAATTGGAATTGATTGGACCTTAAACGTTTTTGGGTTAAGCAATATATTAATTATTGTGTACTGGTTGTGATAAAAGTCCCATATGGGTCTAGGGATGACAGTACGCCTACACGTCTCTTAAATGTGTGTAGATAAGCGGCATGATTTTTTTTGTAAACCCCACACGAGTATTAGGATGATATTTTTACACATCTCCCAAGTGTGTAGGTAAGTCATAATGATTGTGTAGAAAATCCCACATGGGTTCCGGGATGATATTTTTACACATCTCCCAAGTGTGTAGATAAGTCAAGATGGTTTGTGATTGTATTGGAAACCCCACATGGGTATTTGGATGATAACGAACATTAATCCGAAGTGTATCGGTCAATGCAATGATTGACAGGACTGCATAAGCATTACTTATTTAAGGCTAATATGGTGTAGTGCACTTTGTGTGTGAATTGGATGTGGTGTGATGGATGACTGGATGTTATAATATACACTATGTTAAAATAAAAAATAAAAATGATTATTGGCTCATTAGTTAAGTCTCGATCAAGAAAAATGGTTTCAACGGATATTTTAATAATATAATAATAGTTTAAAATCAAAGTTTGATTTTGACGTCTGATTTTAGATGAGACGTGAAGATAATAAATATCGACTAATTTCCGTAACTTTAACAAGTAAATTTGAATTAATTTTCATATAATTTTGGCTTGTCGAATATTTTAATTTGAGATGAATATTAACTAGGGCTGTCAATGGGTCGTGTCGGGTGGGGTTTGGGTCGGGTCAAGCCGAGTTCAGGTTGATTTATAAACAGGTCGGGTCAACCCGTTTATTAAACGGGTCATATTTTCCCAACCCTAACCCAACCTATTTATAAACGGGTTGACCCGACCCGACCCGCGTAACCCGTTTATCTAAATGGATCGTGTTGGGTCGTATTAGGTCGGGTTTACCCGTTTGACCCATTGATAGATTTTGCCTACTAATATAAGCAACAAAAGAGCCAAATCACCAACATGCACACTGTTATATAATCACTAACATGCAACAAGTTGCAAAGTCACCAATAGACATCACATATATAAAGCATGAAATCACCATATCCAAAAATCATTTTCTATATATAATATATTCCCATACTGCATAAATTAAAGACTACCAGTATGGAAGAGATACAGTTGTTATAAGTAAAATATAACTAACAACATACAAGAATAAATTAGTAAAATATAACAGCTTACATATATGAGAATACTGATTACTGCATACATATATAAAAGATTAACACTAACAGTATACATAAAATACTAACAGTATGGAAGAGGTACAACATATAATCGGGTTTGGCGGGTCAAAATCGGGTTAGCGGGTCAACCCTAAACCCACCCGTTTATAAACGGGTCAAATTCGGGTTGACCCGAAAATGACCTGCTAACTAAACGGGTCGGGTTAACCTGCCAATTTCCGTGTGGGTTTCGGGTCGGGTCACGGGTCGTGTAGGAAATTGACAGTCCTAATATTAACTTTCAAAAATGAAGTTCAGTTAGGCTATTCAGAAAGCATTTTGAAAAAAGTTTCTTTTCCAAAGTTCTTTTTTATATTTGTAATGAATAATAGGAAAGTTTGGATTGAAAATATTAAAGTTCGAAAAACAATATTATTTTAATCATTTTAATATTATTGTAATACGAGTATATTGAAAATATATGATTTCAGGGTGGGAAATTCAATATATGAGTTTGGAAAATTATTTTATATATATATATATATTAAATAACATATAAAATGGTTTTGAAGCAATTCGACGTATTATATATATACGTCGAATATGGATTAAAATATAACGTATCGCGTAGCGGTAGTTCGCGATTTTGACTTATAACTTTAAATGAGTATACCGGAAGATCCGACCGTCATATTTTCCCGAAATTGGAACCGTAGGTTCATTTTGAAAAGATCCTTTAAATGATAATAAGTGTTTTGAAATCTAATGGTTAGATTTTGAGAAATGTTTAATTCAAAATTGAATGAAAACAACTCCATGACTTGTATTGAACTATAACTGGAAATTACGGGTATGGAATATTTGTATATAAATAAAAATAGTGTAAAATCATTATAAATTATTGTCAATGATTTGGAATGGATTAAACCAATTTTTCTTAATTTTAAATGATAAAATTGGTTAAGTTGAATTTGGCGGTTTTATGTAAACTTATATAGCTGATAAGAAAAAGAGTTTTGGAAATAAGAATTTTAATTCATAAATTGAATTGAATCCTTAAACAAACCTTTAATATAGGTTATGAAATGATTTTTGTAAAGCCAAATAACTTAACTAGATTTGAGAATAAGATTTTAAATCTTATGAAAGGAACCAATTAAAAGAGACTTGGTTAGTGAGTCAATAATCCAATAAGGATTTAATTTGATTTGGCGCGAATTATTCGAAAAGATCGGGTTTAACCCATTTCGAATAATTGGCACCCAGTATATTAATTCCGGATGCTAGTATATTAATTGTGAGGCCTAGTATATTAATCCAGGTGGAAGCCAGGCGAGCGAAGTGAGCGGGACCAATCCAAACTATTCTTAGACGGGCAACGCCCGCTGGTCGCCTTACGGGAACTTAGACAACCCGGAGGAAGGAGCCGACTCTTAGCCCAAAGGAAGGAGCAGTGGCCTAAGAGAGAAAGCCAAACCAACTGGGGCCTATTAAGCACTTCTAAGCTAATATGTTTGCAGAAATCTTACGAAGGTAAGCTCTATTCGGTCCGGAGCATGGATTCCCCCCAACGAATAGGCTAACTCTATCTCTCAGTTGCCTATCCTGTACTCGATACGGTCCCGGCTGCACCTCGAGGTGAATTTTTTGTCTAAATACTTGGGGATTCCCCACTCCATTACACCTTTCGCTCATCCATTTAGCCTGCACATCTAGATGCGGTGCCCTTTCTCATTATCATCTACCGCCATTTCTTTCCTCGATTAAAAGTCAAAGATATTAAAGGTAGTTCAAGAACGGAAATCTTCACATCGAATAGATTCTACTGATGCCCTAGATTTGGGTAGCACCCCTGAAGGGGTTATAATGGTAGTGGTCCGGACGTACTTGTTGATTATTTGGATGTGCAAGGGTCTCTCTCTTGTATTGGACATATGGGACGAGGAATAAGGTGCCTCCAGTTTCGTTCAGACCCAGAATGAACTTGTAAATGGATTGTGTGTCTGACATTGTATATTATTCTGTATTAATTGATCTCTACTAAAAGTACATATGTTTGGTGGTAGAGAATTTATTCACTTAGCATAACAATCTTCTCTGAGACGTACGAGCTCAGAGGTTTTATATTGCTGGACATCAGTTGTATGGTATGAAACGACAATGTGGCATGCTAAGTGTTGCTGGCAAATAGTTAAAAGCTTTTATTAACAAGAAAAGCTTTGTGGTGCATTAATTCGCGAGCTTCACACCTCGGTATGAGTCAAAAATGGGATGAAGAAAAGCAGGGTGGACAGTGTTTCTTTCTAGCTAGAACAGAAGCCATGGTATGGAGCTCGGGTATTTTACTTATGTGGATGTTGGAATTGAGGCGCTTCGGATGTGGTCGCACAAGGCCATGATGGTCGACATATTGATTAATAGGTCCAATAGGACTAGAAAATGTATTGATTAGGAACTGACTAATCAGCGTTATACTGTTGACGGGCCCTATCGCTCCAAAGGGATGTGTGCAATCTTCCCTGGGACATTTTGCTAGAGATGCTCTGAAGTTCGAAAGAGGAAGGATCCCTTGTCTCGACTCATGATGGAAATCCAAATTCCAATATGCGACTTTATAGTTTTAGTTGTATACCAACGACGATATAATAAGATGGGACATTATGCCGTCTAAGATTGATACATTTTTTTTCGAAATTGTTTTTAAATTCAGACACTAATAATAATATCAAATGATTTTCTCATATCAAGCATGTTTGGCCATTATAAGATAAAAATCTATCCTCTGGCTTGCGCTTGCATTATGTGATGGGACCTGATTTTTATAGTGGCTTCATTTTTCAAAAAGCATTGCGTTGTTTTATGCACCGGCATTCATATGGAGTAATCACGTTCTGTGTTATACGGCGTGGTCTCGTGATATGCCTTGTTTTTAAACCATTTAAGTTAATTACAGTGTTTCTCATACCAGTCCCATGACTGACTCGTAGTTTGTTTTTCCCTTGCAAACTCGGGTGCCCTAAGTTTTACATGGGTAGCCAAGTGAACAGGTTTTTAGCTTTCTTTTGGATGTGCACTGGAGTTATGGATGCTATGATTGAATTAGAGCTGAAGATGGACTTTTATGTTTCTTTTGAGCTTTCTCAAAACTGTCTTATGTTAATTATCTTTGATTTCGTTGTCTACTATTTGTTATCTGAAACTTGTTATGTATAATTATGATCCTGGTTTGTGTTAACTCTGAAGTTATTTCCACTTATGTAAAATGATGTAAATTATTCTCTGATATATTATATTATGTTATGTTCTATGTTCTGCTGTTGCATTTTAATGTGTTATATTCCAACAACTATCCTTTTCTCCCAGGATCGGGGGTTTGGGTCGTCCTAGGTGGTATCAGAGCTAAGGGTTAACCTTAGTTCTGGAGTATAAACATATTAAGGGACTCATCAGAGATAGTATCAATTGTATTCTAGGATGAGTAACTCATTAGACATAGGATTAGTAATGTCCTAGAATGAGTACAACAATATAGCATACGCCCCAAAAGATACATTTCTATTTATACTATGTCTTTGTGCTCTTATATTTCCTTAAGATATCTTTTCTGTTGGCCTGGCTCTTTTCTTGCTATTTGCAGGCATAGTAGAAAATGAGCGGTAGAGGCGGAAGAGGACAAGGAAATGTTCAGGTTGAAGCTCAACAGCCCAACCCCGTAAGAGTTGGTAATGCACCAAATGTACCTCCATAACAACAACCCGATTTAGAAGTGCTTGATAAGAAATACAAAAATTTGGGCGGAGTGCCATTCTTAGGCAAAGAATCTGTTATCGAAGCATGAGCATGGATGAGATCTTATAGGCGAATCTTTGAAGGCTTAGAATTGAAGGATGATCGAAAGAAATTTTTAGCATCCTGGTTGCTCAAGGATGAAGCCCTGGATTTGGTGGGAAACTGTTACAATGGGAAATCCTGGAGGTGGCATTACTTCCGGCAGATTCAAGGAGATTTTTGAAAAGAGATTTATTCCCCAAGAAGAAGTCGAGCGTCTATATTATAAATTTTCCAATCTCAAACAAGGGGATATGACCATCCGTGAATATGTAAACAAATCCAATGAACTCTCTCGCTTTGGTCCCGAATTGATTCAGAATCCTATCAAAAAGAATGTGAGATTTATCAAAGGTCTCCAATGAAGATATAGGAGAAAAGTGACAGCTCATGCGAGACTCTCGTTTGCTGGAATGGTTGAGATGGCTTGTCATTACGAGAATATTGATAAAAGGAATGCTTTGGAGGATAAGGCGAAGGGTTATTCAGGTAAGAAAAGAAAATTTTCAAATAAGAAGTCGGAGATAAGAAAGAATGAAGAGAAACCCAAGGATGAAAAATCAAAGGGTGTTACATGTTATAACTATCACAAACAAAGGGATTGCAGATCTCCCAAGAAACCGAGAAATACAATTGAGAAAACGGAATGTCATAACTACCATAAGAAGGGGAACATCAAGCAAATTGACCACCACCGAAAAAGTCCGAAGTGGCTCATGTTTATAACATGGCAGATGCTCCAAAAAGTTCTACTGGCGGGAGAAGGCTAGATGTTTTAGAAGGTACACTTACCATTAGAGATATTCATGTTGAAGTGTTATTTGATATGGGCGCGTCGCGAATTTTGTTTCAAGCATCATCGTTAAAAAGCTCAATTTAAAAGTTAGATATCTTAAAGAGCCTGTTAGAGTTAACAATCCAATAGAAGGTTCCCTCAATCCTTGTCTATATTGTAGAGTGTTTGTCTCTTGTTCTCGCTATCGATTTTCCGTCAACTTGATTATCGTGACCGAGTTTGATATGGATTGGATTGGTTGATCCATTATGAAGCCGAAGTTAAGTGTGTAGAAAGAATTGTTAAAGCTAAAACTAAATTTGGAAGTTATATAACCATACCCTCCAAAGGTCCAAAACCAGATAGAAAGGGATTCTGGTCTGTTTTTGAGATTTCTCCCACTTATATTGAGAAAATCCTAATTTTTAAAGATTACGCAGATGTATTTGAAGGTGTTGATAGTCTTCCTCCGCGAAGAGAAATTGATTTCAGGACTGATCTAGGTCCGAATGTGAGACCAGTTGTGCATCCGATTTGGAGAATGACGTTGAATGAGAAAGAAGAGTTGAGTAATCAGACTCAGCAGCTTTTATGGAAAGGTCTAATCAAGCCTACTTTTTCGAGTTGGGGAGCAGCAGTGGTGTTCGTCTTGAAGTCAGATGGTACCCTGAGATCATGTGTGGATAACCGAGACCTCAACAAGTAAATGATCAAGAATGAATACCCATTATCTCGTATAGATGATTTATTAGATTGTTTGAATGGAGCGCGTATATTTTCGAAGAGGGACCTAGTTATAGGTTTTGACAAGTTAAGAATTGCCGAAGAGTGTGTTCCATTGATAGCTTTTAGGGATCCAGATTTATTTTATGAATGGTTAGTCATGCCGTTCGGATTGTGCAACGCCCCTGCCTATTTTGTAGGCTTAATGAATTGGGTATTCCGTGAAGTGTTGAAAATGTTTATGCTGGTCTTTATTGATGATATCTTAATCTTTTTGAAGACAGTAGAAGAGTTTATGATACATTTAGAACAAATATTAGAAGTTCTAAGAAAGAATATATTAAAACCCAAGTTTTCCAAATGCCAATTTTGGAAAGAAGAAGTGAAACTCCTTGGTCTTGTAGTATCAAAAGAAGGAGTCTTGGTAGATTCAAGTCAGGTTACGACCATTCAACATTGGAAGCAAACAAGGACTCCTACGGAAGTTAGAAGTTTTCTTGGATTGGCAAGTTATTATTGGAAATTCGTGAAGGATTTTTCGAAGTTATCTAGTCCTTTGACAAAGCTTACTAAGAAGCATGCCAAGTTTAATTGGACATCAGAATGTGAAGAAGATTTCTAAGAGCTGAAAGAAATATTAACTACTGCACCAGTGTTAACGATTATAGATGGCAATCAAGACATGACCGTCTATACTGATGCTTTTAGTGAAGAAGTTGCGGTATTGATGCAAAAAGGCAAGGTAATTGCTTATGCAAGTCGTCAGTTAAAGGCACATAAGAAGAGATACGCCACTCATGATTTGGAATTGTTAGCGGTGGTATTTACCTTAAATATTTGAGGCATTACCCATTGGGTGAGAAGTTTGAGCTGTATACGAATCATAAATCTTTAAAGTATCTATTCACCATAAATCATTTGAATATGAGGCAACAACATTGGTTGGATTTTTTGGCAGCATATGATTTGGATATTCTATATACTCCAGGAAAGGCCAATGTTGTACCAGATGCACTAAATAGAAAGTATGTGAATATTGGTAATCTGATTATTACGCCCTCATTAATAGGGAATATTTCTGTTTTATAGAAAGATGATGAGTTTATTCAGAAGATTAGCAAAAGAATTCAGGATGGAGAAATCTTGAACTTCCAAGAAGATAATAAAGGAGTTCTGAGATTAAAAGTATGGATTTTCGTTCCAGATGTTCTAGATTTGAGAACAGTGATCAGCAGCAGGTCACCGGATTGCTACAACTATTAGAGATTCTAGAATGGAAGTGGGACCAGATATCAATGAATTTCATTTACGGTCTTCCTAGAACCAAGAGGGATAATGAAAGCATTTGGGTTATTGTAGATCGTTTAACGAAGAGTGTCCATTTTCTTTCGGTGAAAGCCAACAAAACAGCTCAAAACCTTGCTTAGTTATATGTGAAAGAAGTTGTTCGATTACACAAAGTACCCAGCAATATTGTTAGTGATTGAGATCCAATCTTCACCAGTAAGTTCTGGGAGGCTCAATCAGAGTTGGGAGTAAGTGGAATCTTAGCACTGCGTACTATCCCCAGATAGATGGCCAGACTGAAATGGTGAATCCTATTTTGGAAGATATGTAGTGAGTCTACATCCTTGATTTTGGAGGATCATGGGAAGATCATTTACATCTTGTAGAGTTCTCATATAACAACAGCTTCCAAGCTAGTTTGAGAATGTCACCATTTTTGGCATTACATGCTCGACCATGCAAATCCCCTGTATGTTGCCCTGTATGTTGGATAGTGTCTGGTAATTGGCTAGTGTTGGAACCAGATATGATCCAAGAAGCCACAGACAAAGTGGACTTCATCAAGAATCAATTAAAGGCAGCACAGACCGATAGAAGAGTTATGCAGATTCTAGAAGAAGAGACTTAGAATTTTCTGTTGGTGATCAGGTGTATTTGAAAGTTTCTCTGTTGAGGGGAGTGATCCGATTCGGGAAGACAAGAAAGTTGTCACCTAAATTTATTGGTCCGTTCTCGATGTTGGAAAAGGTTGGTACTTTAGCCTACATAGTTCAATTGCTAGATTGGTCGCTGAGAGTACATGATGTATTTCATGTTTCTCATCTTCGGAAGCATGTGCATGATCCAGACGTAATTATGGAGGAAGCATTGCAAGAGGATTTAGATATCACACCGAGTCTAGCAGTTCATAGAAAGTCGATGAGGATAATTGGCCGAGAGACATGAGTGCTAAGAAATAAGCAAACGAACTTGGTTAAAGTGTAGTGGAGCAGAGATCCTAGAGACTGTACTTGGGAAACAGAGGATAACATTAAACATGCTTATCCCAGGTGCAGAGTGGATATCTCTGAGTAACCCTTTTGAGAGGTAAACTTATGTTTATATTATCATGTTTATTTCAACTTTGCTTTTGTCTTCTTTACAGGGATGAAAAGTTTTAAGTGAGGGAGACCGTAATGACCTAGAATTTCAGAACTAATTTTAAAAAAAAATGAGAATTTATGGTCAATTTTGAAAATTCAATGATTTAATGCTGATTTCAATAGTTTACAAAGGAACATTATTGAGATGACCTCATATTTTGACAAAACTAATTTTATTGAATCCATAGCATGGAAAAATGGTTGGGCTGCAAATTTCATAATTTTGGAGCTAGTATGTGACCGTGCGAGAATTAAATGCATGTTACGACAACCCATCAAAATTAAACAGAAATGCGATCAAAAAATAAAACAGAAGTTAAACGAACTCGAAATTAAATGAAACCTATTCCATTGGATCCGGAATTACATTTTATGCTAGAATGCAAATTCTCGTGTAAAACAGAATTGCCATTTGATCACAGGATCGGAAGATGTAGAGCTAAATTAACACACTTAACGTTCATCGACGGAAAGTGCTCCGAATAAGGCCAAATGAGGTGTTAATCATCGGAGTAGCCTTGATTTTTTTGTTCCTTTCTCGCTCGTCGCGACATGCAGAGATCTACGTGAATGGCTTTAGAAAAATATTCAAAACCCCTTCTCCTTCAAAATCCCTTGAGTATACGATATCTGTATTGTAAACAGTGTCAAATGGAATTGATTGTACCTTAAATGGTTTTGGGTTGAGCAATATATTAATTATTTTGTATTGGCTGTGATAAAAACCCCACAAGGGTCTTGAGATGGCAACACGTCTACACGTCTCCAATGTGTGTAGATAAGCGACATGGATTATGATGTAAACCCCACAGGGTATTAGGATGATATTTTTAGACACTCCCAAGTGTGTAAACAAGTCACATTGATTGTGTAGAAAACCCCACACAGGTATGGGGATTATATTTTTACACATCTCCCAAGTGTATAGATAAGTCATGATGGCTTGTGATTATATTGGAAACCCCACATGGGTATTGGGATGATAATGAACACTAATCCCAAGTGTGTAGTCGTTCAATGCAATGATTGACAGGACTGTATAAGCATTATTTATTTAAGATTTATATGGTTTAGTGCACTTTGTGTGTGAATTGGATGCAGTGTGATGGATGACTGGGTGTTATGGTATACACTACGTTAAAATGAACAATAAAAATGATAATCGGTTCATTGGTTAAGTCTCCATCATGAAAAAATGTTTTCAATGAATATTTGAATTATATAATAAAGGCTAAAAATCAAAGTTTGATTTTGACGTCCGATTTTGGATGGACACGAAGATAATAAAATATCGATCAATTTCCATAACTTTAGCAAGTAAATTCAAATTAATTTTCATATGATTTTGGCTTGTTAAAGTTTTTAATTTGAAATGAATAGTAACTTTCAAAAATGAAGTTCAGGCAGGCTATTTAGAAAGCATTTTAGAAGTAGTTTCGTTTCGATAGTTTCTTGTTTATTTTTATAATGAATAACATAAAAGTTCGAAAAATAATATTATTTTAATCATTAAAATATTATTATAATAGAGTATATTGAAAATATTTGATTTCGGAATGGGAAATTCAATATATGAGTTCAGAAAATTATTACGTATATTTTAAATAATATATAAAATGGTTTTGAAGCGATTCGACATATTATATATATATACATTTTCAAAATATATATATATATATATATACGTTGAATATGGATTGAAATAGAACGTGTCACTTAGTGGTAGTTCGCGATTTTGACTTATAACTTTAAATGAATATACCGGTAGATCCGACTTTCGGATTTTTTCCCCCAAACTAGAACAGTTAGGTTCGTTTTTAAAAGATCTTTCAAATGATAATAAGAGGTTTGAAATCTAACGGTTAGATTTTTGGGAAATGTTCAATTAAAAATTGAATGAAAATAGTGTCATGACCTGTAATTGGAAACTATGGGTATGGAATATTTTTATATAAATAAAAATAGTGTAAAATCATTATAAATTATTGTGAATGATTTGGAATGGATTAAACCAATTTTACTTGGTTTTAAATGATAAAAGTGGTTAACTTGAATTTGGTGGTTTTATGTAAACTTCTATAACTGATTAGAAAATGAGTTTTGGAAATAAGAATTTTAATTCGTAAATTGAATTGAATTCTTAAGTAAACCTTTAATATAGGTTATGAAATAATTTTTGGAAAGCCTAATAACTTAATTAGATTTGAGAATAAGATTTTAAATCTTATGAAAGGAACCAATTAAAGGAGACTTAATTGGTGAGTCAATAATCCGATAAGGATTTAATTTGATTTGATTGGATTTGTTTTAGCATGAATTATTCGAAAAGACCGGCTTTAACCCATTTTAAATAAATGAACGACGATTAAAAGTCGAAGATATTGAAAACGGTGCAAGATCGAAAATTTTCACATCAAATGGATTGCTGCTAATGCCCTGGGTTTGGGTAGCTCGCTTGAAGGGGTTATAGTGGAAGTGGTTCGAACGTACTTACTAATCGTATGGATGTGCGAGGGCCTCTCTCCTGTATTGGATATATGGGACGAGGAATTAGGTGTCTCCGATTTCGTTCAGACCTAGAACAAACTTGTAAATAGATTGTGTGTCTAACATTGTATTTTACTATGTATTAATTGATCTCTAGTAAATATATATCAGTTTGGTGGCGAAGAATTTATTCTCTAGCTTAACACTCTTCTCTGAGATGTACAAGCTCAGAGGTTATATATTGGTGGACACTAGTTGTATGGCATAAAATGAAAATGTGGCATGTTGAGTGCTGCTGGCAGATAGATCAATTCTTTTGATGAAAAGGAAAGCTTTGTTGCATGTTAATTCGCAAGCTTCACACCCTGGTATGAGTAAAAAACGGGATGAAAGACAACAAGGAGGACATGTGTTTCTTTCTAGTTAGAAGTGATGCCATTGTATAGAGCCCAAGCATTTAACTATGTGGATGTTGGAATAGAGGCGCCTCGGATGTGGCGCACAAGGCCATGATGGTCGACGTACTGACTAAGAGGTCCAATAAGACCGAGAAACATATTGTTCAGGCACTGACTAATCATTGACGCATTACTGGTTGGCCCTGCCGCTCCAAAGAGATGTATGCAGTCTTCTTTGGGACATTTTGCTAGAGATGTTCTGAAGTTCGGATGAGGAAGGATCCGTTGCCTTGGCTCGTGATGGAAATCTAAGTTCCAATATGTGGTTTACGGTTTTAGTTGTATACCAACAATGACATAATAGGATGGGGTATTATGCCGTCTAAGATTGATACATTTATTTTCGAAATTGTTTTTAAATTTAGACACTAATAATAATATCAAATGATTTTCTTGTATCAAGCATGTTTGTCTATTATAAGATAAAACTCTAACCTCCGACTTGCGCTTGCATTGGTTGATGGGACTGAGTCTTATAATGGCTTCATTTTTCAAAAAAAACATTGCGTTGCTTTATGCATTGGCATTCCTGTGGAGTAAACCCATTCCGTGTTATATGGTGTGGTCCCGTGATATGCCTTGCAATTAAATCAGTTACGTTAATTGTAGGGTTTCTCATACCAGTCTCATGACTGACTCATAGTTTGTTTTATCATTACAAACTTGGGTGTAACACCCCGTAATTTTAAATATTAAAGTTAACAAATTAAAGAAAACTTAATTTCAAATGTGTGAATTAAGAGAAACGGGTTGCGCCATTGCGTTCGTCTCGAAATTCTGCTTGAGATAGAGTCCGAGTTTGTGTGAATTGGACTTCGTATAAGAAGATATGGCCTTCCGAAGTTTCAGAAATTAATTAAATTAAAAATAGCTTCAGGTTCAAAAAAAAATATAACAGGGACCAGGTCGACCAGGGGGTCGACATGCCCCCCCTCCCCCGGGCAGATCTGAAAGATGACGATTTCGTGACTCAGTGCTGAGCCATTAGGGCTGAGGTGTCATTCCATCTTGACTGGATGGTCTTGATTGATTTTAGGTTAATCTGACGGCTCTTAATTAACTAATCTTCTATAAAGACACCCTAAAACCCCTAACCCTAATCACATAAATTCATAAAAAGAGCCGCCATGCCGTCAAAGGAGGACCTAGAGTAGCCTCCATACACTTTCAACCCTAACGCAAGATAGAGGCTCGAATCAAAATCAAATCTAAATAACAACTAAGTCTACATCAAGGGCGAGCAATCCAATTTCAGAATACATATCCCAGAAAGATAAGACTATTCTTTTTAATTGTGAGTATGATAGCTTTCACAAGATAATTCGTTAATTTAATTATGATAAGATATAAATTGGGATCATAAGAATATGATTGTGAATCTTGTGATGTAAATTATGTGTATGTTTGTGGTGTTGAATCATATGTTAGTTCTTATGTGAATTTATGCAAGCTAGAACATATGTTAGTTCTTATGTAAATTTTATGCAAGTTGGATCATATGTTAGTTCTTATGTGAATCTTATGCAAGTTGAATCATATACCTTATGCAAGTTGAATCATATACCTTATGAAGGTTGAATCATATACCTTATGCAAGTTGAATCATATATCTTATGCAAGTGGAATCATATATATATATATATATATGTATGTGTGTGTGTGTGTGTGTGTGTGTGTGTGTGTGAATCTTATGCAAGTTTGGGTTGTTGAAATATATGTGAAACATGTATATGCATATGCTAGTTTATGTGACATTAATCTACATGTTTAGATCTATATGCAAGATTACACCTTTATGTTTAGATCTATATGAAAGTCTACATCTTTATGATTAGATCCATATGCAAGTTCACACCTTTATGTTTGGATCTATAGCAATACATAAGTTATGTAAGTTTATGCCCATTACCTATGCTAGTTTCTTATCATATGCTAGTTTGAAATGAAATTCATATGCAAGTTTATGTCATGATCCTTAGATCTATTTTATGTGTTATGTAATGTTGTTTTTCTTTTTATAAGTTAGACTATTTTCGAGTCTAACATGGGTCATATGAAAACGTTCGAATAGCGTGGGGATGATGGGATAATATTGAATATACATAAATTGTGATTTGGCATAAAATGGCCTTAAAAGCATATAATTAATTTGAGATATTAATTGGTATAATTGGTATTTATGGACATAATTTTAAGAGATAATTATGGACATAAATAAATTTGGAATTTATTGACGAATTTGAATAGGGATATTAATCCAATTGGGGGTTAAATAAAGATGTGTAATAATAAACCGCCTAAGACACGAGGTTAGACTCTTTTGTGGTGTAAGACTGCCCGGACCCGCCTGGAAAATCCAGCAGCCACAAATGCCAGTTTAATGTGAGAGGTTAAAGGCATGAATTAAATGCATAACAATTGTAAAGACACGAGGTTAGGCTCGTTTGTGGTGTAAGACTGCCCAGACCCGCCCGATAAATCCAGCAGCCACAAATGCCAGTCTAGTGTGGGAGGTCTTTATGAGGTTACGGTTTTAATGAATTAAGAAACACTTAACCAGATAAACATGTGGTGGGACATGGGGGGTTAAGTGTGTGCCTTGGGTGGCATGTGAAATTAAGAGGGTGCCTTGGGTGGCGTGTGAAATACGACTAGATGCACTTAACCAAGATTGAAACATGTAAGAAGACATGAATAAGAATGGGGTTAAGTGGGGAAAACCTTAGAGGGGACCAAGCATAGGTGGAAAGCTTGTGTCATGCATGGGGGCCCTTTTCAAACCAGTAACCTATTAAGTATCTTTGTGGGCTCGACCCAAGTCGACGACGAGACACGCGTACTGGGTTTGATTGTAAGAGGTCAAAACGGGTTAGCGGTGGCAACACAAGTCCAACGGGGTCATGTGCGTGTGTAGGACCGGGCTGGTAGGTAAGACGTTGTTGCATCATGTAGGTATAAGTCATGCATTTTTGGTGGTATCGGGTTGCCACTTTGGGGAGTGATACAACCCACTGTGGGGCCAGCACGGTATCTACGAGTTAGGGAGCCGATCGAACGGGGGTAGTGGGTACAACTAGTGAAGATAGGGGCAGACGACACCTATGAAGGCAGCTAGGGGTACACGAAACTACCATTATCATTATTAATTTCTGTAGGCAGGATCAACTTTTAGGGTGACTAGTGGTGGTGCAGTATAGTAATTATCCTATAGTGATTAGGGACGAGATTAACGCCAGACTATTCCTCTTAACTGCTTTGTCATGCCCACTTGTTTCATGGTCATATCTTATCTTACCAGTTTATGCCTTATCCTAGTTACTTTAATAATTATATTGTTAAAGTTATTATACTCGCCAGACTTTATGTCTGACCCCCCTTGTTTTCGCCTCTTTTCGTCCCTTCCCCCCAAGGTTCTCAGGGTGGGACTAGTACTAGTGGAGCTTGATCTCGGATCTCTTTCTCTCTCTTTTGGAAGTGCTTGGATTGCTGAAAGTAAAGTTCAGCTCATCTCTTTTATGGCTACTTGTGTTGGAGTTTATGCTTTTTATTTTATGTTCTCTGAAACAATTTATCAAGATGGATATTAAGTGTACTTGGTTTATGAAGTTGTTGTAATCAAACTATTTCTCCGATGCAATAAAGGTTGTTTTAAAATTTTCAAGTACCTTTATTTATGTCTATCTTGTTATACTCTGTTCTATACAATAAATACGCTCCATGGAAGTTAATGCATTCCCTTTGTGAGTGACATTAATGGACGTGGGGTGTCACACGTGGTAGCAGAGCTGAAGGTTACCAGACCATATATGAATTTTGAAAAACTTTTTTTCAAAAAGCATTTTTTATAAAGAAATACTTTCAAAAGTATGTTTTAAGGAAAGTATTTTCAAGAGAAAGGTTTGTTTTAAAAACATAACCCCCAAGAGCCATTTATCTTTCTTTCAAATTCTCCGTTTTGAATCTCTTCATTTTCTTTTCAGCATGTCTAAAATTCCCGAGATACCCGAGGTGATACCGATACCAGGATGGTTTAGAAGGTATCTAGAAGCTAGGGCTAATGTCGTAGGCCCAGCAAATACTCCTCCTCCTCCCCGTGTTGATACTTTTGCAAAGATATGCAAGGATTTTAGGGCAATGGGCGGGAAACCTTTTCACGGATCAGAGACGTTTGTGGAAGCTCGAAATTGGCTTAAGGAGGTGGAAGATCTATTCGGTATTTTTGAGGTGGAAGATGGTAGGAAGGTCCAATTAGCTGCTTGGTTAATGAAGGACGAAGCCTCGTTTTGGTGGGAGGTCACGAACGGAGAGCGTCCGGTAGAGACATGGATAGATTTCAAGCGTAGGTTCGAAATGAAATTTCTCTCACGAGCAGAAGAAAATTTATATATGGAAAGGTTCTTAGCGTTGAAGCAAGGGGATTTATCAGTAAAGGAGTACGTCAACAAGTTCATTCAGTTGGCGAGATTTGGCTTGGAATTGGTAAACACACCTGAGAAGAAGGCCCTAAGGTTCTTTAAGGGTTTGAACGAGCCACTACATGGGTTAGCTATAACCCACATTCCTATGGGGGCTACCTTTGAGAGATTGGTTGACATGACGCTTATGCATGAAGAAGAGAAGGGTGCTAATGCTAATAAGGCACCGGAGTAGAAAGGGGACCAAAAGAAACCACAACAGCAAAACAAGAAAGGCAGGAAGAACAATAATGGAAAAGGAAAGAAGAAGTGCTTTAATTGTGGGACACCAGGCCATCTGAGCAAAGATTGTAGGAAAGAGAAGAAGACTGGTTGTTTTCACTGTGGAGAGGGAGGTCATCTAGTTAAGGACTACCCAAGGAAACAGGGGCAAGAGCAAAGAACTTCTGGAGGGCAGCTTCAAGCTCTCATGGCACCAGGGCAGGCAAGAGGGAAGATTCAGGCTCTCAGGGCACCAGGACAGGAGAGAGGTAGAAACATTTCCACTGAAAGTTTAGTTTTTCTGTTTGATCATCCTGTTTGTACTTTGTTTGACTCTGGCGCTTCACACTCGTTTGTATCTACTTCGTTAGTTGAAACACTGCACCTAAACACTAGTCTAGTTACGGATCCCATAGTAGTCTCAAATCCTATTGGTGGGTCGGCTCATCTTTCTATGATTTGTCGGGATTTGAGAGTGTCTATATTGGGCATTGGGTTTGAATGCAACGCATTTGTTCTTGGCTTCAAGGGCTACGGCTTGATTCTAGGTATGGAGTGGCTAACTAGATACGGGGCCATCCTAGATTGTGAAAGAAGGGTATTTAGGTTTTTTACTCGTTGTGGAAAGACCCTTGATATTTCTTGTGACCCTAGAGGTCCAGTAATGCTTAGCTACCTAGAATCCCTTGACGCATCCAATGATGATTTGAAATTTGTTCATGTGGTTAGTGAATATAGTGACGTCTTCGATGAGGTTCGAGGTTTACCCCAGAGGCGTGAGATAGACTTTCGAATATATCTAGTAGATAATGCAAAGCCAGTTGCATTACTAGTGCGCCACATGGCTCCGAGAGAGAGAAGAGAACTCAGTAAGTAAGTGAAAGAGTTGCTTGAGAAGGGGTTCATAAGAAGAAGTATTTCGGAGTGGGGTGCTCCAATCGTCTTTGCTACGAAAGCTGATGGTTCACTTAGATCGTGCGTGGACTATAGAGAGCTGAATAAGATAACAAAGAAGAACAGACACCCATTACCGAGGATAGACGATTTATTCGATCAGTTGGTGGGTGCTTCGGTTTTCTCGCAACTGGATTTGGGTACAGGGTTTCATCAGTTAAGGGTGGCTGAAGATAGCATCGATAAGACTGCATTTAGAACTCTTGACTGTTTCTTTGAGTGGCTCGTCATGCCTTTTGGTTTGACAAATGCACCCGCATACTTTGTTGACTTAATGAGTAGGGTGTTTAGGGAGTTTCTGAACAAGTTTGTGGTAGTCTTTGTAGACGATATTCTGGTTTTCTCTAAAAATGAAGAAGAGCATGCCCTACATCTTAGGGAAGTCTTAGAGACCCTACGAGCGCATCAACTTAAAGCTAAGTTCTCCAAGTGCCATTTTTGGAGAAAAGAAGTGAGGTTCTTAGGACATGTGGTCTCTAAAGAAGGGATAGTTGTGGATCCCGCTAGGGTAGTGGCAATCCAAGATTAGAAAACGCCTAAGAACGTAAAAGAAGTAAGAAGCTTTTTGGGGCTGGCTGGTTATTATAGGAAGTTCGTTAAGGACTTCGCGAAGAAATCAGCCTCTCTCACTCGATTAACGAAGAAGAATTTGACTTTTACTTGGGACGTTGATTGTGATGATGCTTTCCTACGTCTTAAGAGGGCTTTGACGACAGCTCTAGTTTTAGTTTTGCCAGAAGGGAGTAAGACATTCACTGTATATACCGATGCTTGCGGGACAGGGCTTGGCGCAGTTTTAATGCAAGAGGGAAGGGTGATATGCTATGGTGGAAGACAGTTGAAAGCCCACGAGAAAAATTACCCTATCCACGACTTAGAGTTGGCGGCCATAGTTTTTGCGCTTAAGTCATGGCGTCATTATTTGCTTGGCGAGAGGTTTGATGTAACAACCCGGATTTTTCAACCGTTGAATTCTGAATATTTAAATTTATTTTTAAAATTTTATTTGAATTATATATAGGAATTTATTTATAAAACGATATTTAAACATATAGTTTATAATATAATTTAAAATGAGCTCAAAATAGTCGCGGTAGTTCATAATTTACGATTTAAACTTCAACTGAATATACAGGATCCAAAATAAGTTGGATTTCTTTGAAATAATAAACGTTTGAATCTATTAAACTGTATCTTTCAAATGGAAGTGAAAAATCAAGATTTCGTCTTATAAATTGAAGGTTATGTCCAAATTAAATATTCAGAAAAACAGCGGCATATTCGTTTATGGCCATAACGGTTATTTAAATATATTTAAATAACTGATTCAAATTTGGATGAGGTTCTTTTGAGGCGTAGTGATAATTTAATTTTTAGAATTTTACTGTAATTTTTAATTAATTAAATGCGCAACTTTTTATTTGAAGTATTTTGCACCCTGTATCAGTATTTCGGGGTTCCACAATATAAGTTAACCTACCGATATTATTATATTTTGCGAGATTATACCTCGCTGGACATGACCGTACTCTTATGTCTGTCTATAGCAGTTCGGACATGAACGAAAACCTTATGTACCCAATATAACAATAACAACTGGCTAACTATACATCCATTGGTTAATAAATAAATAAAAATATATAAATATATATATAAAGAGATCAGAACGAATCTACTGTATAATCTTTTAAAATCTGTTGAAAATCTTGAAATCCGGGCACCAAATCTTGGAAATATCTATGCATGTCTTCAATTTGATGTGGGGCTGCCGACACTATGTATGAGAAAAAGAAACATGTGTATACCATATACAATCAGTCTACAAACACTTACCTGCCCCTCAGATAATTCATTTTGTACAATAGTCAATTCTACCTGATTAATACAATTCATGCTGCATAAAGGGAGAAAAAACTAGGCAGATCTATACTGGAGATAAGAAAGCACATGGCCTTACGCCAACATGTTGTACAACCATAGTTTCCTACGTTGAAAATTTTATCTGCAAACATTTAATACAAGCACATGCAACTGCAACGTTACTGTACAACCGAAAATGACATCCATGCGTGGCGCCCAAGCCATTTAGTTCTATAAATACCCTTCGTTCAACCTGATGATCCTAAAAATTTCCAAACGCCACTTCGTTCTGTCCTCCCATTTTTTTCGTTCTTTCTAAAATATATGATGACAAATTCAATTTCGGTCCTCTATTTCCTTGCGCGAATTACGTGCTCCACTAACCACTCTGATATATGACTTGCCATCCCCCATTCTCTATTAATTAACCATTTTTAGTCCATCAACCCGACTTCTATGGCCACCAATTTCACTCGCAACAACTGAACTTCGACGGGAGCATCAACGCTGAGGTAGGAGGCAGAATCGAGGAGTCGAATGGGAGAAAATGGTGTGAGTTGAAGTTTAACGATGGTGGGTTTCTCTATGTATTTTCAAAGTGTGTTCGGATATTGGATGAGGCGTGAGATCTATGAGTTGATGGAGTTGGATGGTGAGGACTTGTTAGATGGTATGGTGCAGATCGCGTTTCTTGGTGATGTATGAGGGTCGGGTACCGAGGTGGAGGTTGTTATGAGGAGGTGGATGAAAGGTTTAGCGATTGTTTTAGTGGTTGTTTAGGGGAGAGCGATGAGTACGGAAATGGGTTTAAGGATTTGTGGAGCTCGTTCTGGAAGTAACGAAGGGGGTTTGGAGAGGGAAAACTCAAGTGTGGTCTGGGTATACAAAAGTAGTGTCAGTTTTGTGTGGCTGTGAGTAGAAGGGGGACGTCATTTTTCTGGTATGAGGAGCTTGGTGAAATTTTAGTTTGCTGTTTCATGGGAGTTGCGTGGTCCATCTGTAGTTGTGCGATGGGATTCAGGCGTGAAGTAAGGAGAGGTTTGGTGATGGGTCCGAGGCTGGTTAGTGACCAAGGTCGAAGCTGCTGTAAGAGGTTAGTAAGAACAGAATTGGATAGGGAAACCGTGAACGTGGTTTTGAGAGGGATCAAAGGTTGGCATGGCGTTGATAGAGAGGTATAACCATATATATTTCATTGACCAGCATATTGTTTAACAAAATATGTTAGCTTATATTAGCTAAACATGGAATTATACATTTGAACGAAATAATTTATATTTATAACATAAATAGTAATTATTAGTGTTAAGATAATAATAATAAAAAAAATCAAATAAATTCATTTATATCTTTTCCTTGATGGATATCCTATGGCACATCATATACAATTGAGATATTTAACTTGCACTTACGCTTGTGTTGTTAAAAAGGGTAGTATAAACTGATTGGGATAAGAGCATTATTTTATATAATAGGATTAAGAAATCATTTTAGTTTTAACTAATTAAATTATTAAGTTAATAATTATTTTGTGTATATAAACTCGTATAAAGCAAAATTTTGTCATACATGATCAGAAATTGACGGAACTAATCACGTTGCGATCACGACGACCAGATCTGCATTATGGGACTGAGGTGGCGAAGGACAGAACTGCTGAAATTTTATAGGAAAGTTAAACGTCTGTTTCATTTTGAATGAAACAAAAGCAGAATCCGTCAACTGAAAACCCAGGTGAGTAAACTCACTAACTCTGCTTCGTTTATATTTTTATATAAACGAAATTTTAAATTTATTTTACACTGCGAAATGGTTGCTTGGTTGAAATGGTTGATAAAAATTGGTTGATGTGATTACACCGTTGATCGATGATTAGTTATGATATTTCATATTGATGTGAAATAATATTATTGATGTTATTAACATCGGTGGATGCAGAGAAACTGGTTGGAGGGACCCAACTGGGTTCCCCAACATGTATATTATTGTTTACTATGATAAATTATGTTGTGTTAAATTCTCTAACCCTAGAATTTTGGTATTTAAATACCATAAAAATATTTTCGAATATAGAAAAGAGAACTTGAGTTTTAAAAAGAAATTTTATTTTCAAAAATAGAAATTAAATTTTTGAATAGAGTTAAAAATAGAAAACCTATTCAAATGAAGGAATCAAGAATTTGTTTATGACTGAGAATATATATTAATTGAATTATTTATCTTTGGATACATTGATTTTGCATAGCGATATGGAAATGGGTTTGAAACCAATATTTGAATTGAGATTTAAAACTTAGCTATTATCAAGGAAATGTTAAACGAGATTTTAAAAGATTAAAATAAAAAGAAATGAAACTTATGTGAGAAATTTTGAATAGATGTTATAACTAAAAATTTGGTTTAAGATAGGATTTTTAAATATGAACCATACGGTATATGAAGGAAATATATTCACGATTTAAGTGAATGGTTCAAAAGGAATATTTTGCAAGTGAAATATCTATAAAGGAAATTTGGATCGGAAATATGAATCCACATTGGATCTTGAATGGGAAAGCGAAATGGAAAATCGTTTAAAATGGAATCGATGAGTTTTTATTCCAAAATTTGGGATATAAAAATAAAGTGTGAAAGTGTTTAGTAGACTGAAATGGTTATAAAGGAATTGGTTAATGTTTTGGAAATCGAAATAACGATTATAACGCTATGTTATAATAAATGTTTTGTAAATTGTACACAGCGATTTTAGCGCTGTCGTTAGAACATATGTTTTGTAAATCTAAACAGCGATTTTTAACGCTGTTGTTATAATAAATGTTTTGTAAATTCTAAATAGCAATTTTTAACGCTGCTTTTAAAATAAATGTTTTGAAAATCTAAACAGTGATCTTAACGCTATTGCTATAATAAATGTCCTATAGTTCTAGACAGCGATTGTAACGTTGTTATTAAAAGCAATGTTTTATAAATCAAATATTTGGAAACAGCGATTGTAACGCTACCGTTGAAATCAATATTTTTCTGCAAAGGAAGTGGGTTCTTAGATCGAATCCGAGCGTCGCGTAAGCGATGTTCTGTTTAAAAGTGTGAGCTCTGACTATTTCAAAGTTGAGAATGTGGTTCAATTAAGGTCTGAGAGGTAATTATACCTCAACTTGATTGACTTCATAATTAACTGAGGAATGGTTTGGGTTCGGTAGTGAAGAATGGTTAGGGATCAGATCAGTAAGAGAATATATGGATATATAGAAATGGTTTCAAATTGGAATAAGAGATATCTTATAAATAAAGAAATGATGACGTTGGAAATAGAATCGAGATTGAGATTTGAAAGGATATGGAAATTGAAAAATGGATTTTTGAAATGATAATATAATAAGGAATTGATTTAAAGGGGCCAATGTTGATTGATGATTGATCGATCGAATTCCTACCTGGAAATAAGATCGTCGGTTGCCCACTTATTTTTCTTTGATAGTTAAATCACCGACTATCGAAGTTTTTGACCATTTTTCCGTCGTTAGTACGGAGGGACCGGGATCAGATCCAGTATCTGAAAACCACTCTTTATAGACGTTAGCGTTGCGAATCATATTATATGAAGATAATCGAAGACGGAGTAAAGTGCAAGGTTTTTTTTTCTATTAATAGAAATTGTGCCTTCGGTTTCGTTCAAATCCCAGAACGAATGTAAAGGGACGAATGTCTGACAAAGTATTTCCAATGATCAAATATGTTGATCTGTATAAATATATATGGTTACAAGGGATTTATTCCCATAGCATAACATCCAGAATATTCGTACAGATCAATTAGTGATTAACAGATCTGACAATGTGGCATTCAAAGTGATTGTGTTATCAATGAATAGAAAGAAATCGTAGCCTCATGCCTCAACAACCGGGAAATGACAAAAATCGGGCAGGCAGCATGGCTATGTGGGTCGCTCCCATTAGGATGTATTATCACCTATCTAGAGATTCATTTAATTTCTTATTTTATTCGATGCTGTCCCAATCGGGAAACGGTTGCTGATCCCAACCGTTAGTGATATACATTCGATACACTCAAGGGAAATGAGTGGTCGGTCATGTGTGGGCCGGGTTGCAAGAAGTTCTTGTTGAACCCAGTGTATTCGCCTCTAGAGATACACTATCGGCAGGTGGTCCCATACATTGTCATGTTGGAAATCCAATCTCCACTAAGCGCTATGCGGTTTTTGATTTTATATTATATATGGAGCGTGAGATGCAAGCGTTCCACTAGATTTATAATTATTTGATGTAGACATTTTTATAATATCACCAGATTCTGATATCAAAATATTTTTGGTTATCGTAAGGTAAAAACCATCCGTGTTTATGTGTGGATCGGTCTTATTATTATCATTTCTTTCGAAAGGATTTTGAAAGTTAAACAAATGATTGGAGTTTACTCACACCAGTCCCATGACTGACCGAGAGTTTAATTTGTTTTGTTTTCCCTAAACTCATGGGTGCCCAAATTTGTACGGGCAGTCAAGTAGTCGGGATTTTACAGATTCACTTGAAGGAGTTTGAAGCAGGAGGCTTCACCAGTTAACTATAAACTATCATATATTCTGCTGTGTACCTTGTTTGTATCTGGAAACATGTGTTTATAATTGTTCCAGAGTTAGCTGTTGTGCTCTGATAATGGTATGTATATATACAGTTACAGATTTGTATTTCAAAGTTTATGTTATTTAATATATTTTATTCGTTCCACTGTAAGTTGGTGATCTTCGTTTTCTTCTATTCTAACTTTTCCTTCTTTCTATTTCTCATCCTCTAACTTCATTCTAATAATGATTCGTATTTCTTTGCCATTTGGGTTGGACGTGTGGTGTTATTAGCCGACTCAAAGAGTACGGAAATTCGGGTAGTTTCATTTGGTATCAGAGCTGAAGATTGAGTGATAAGCTTGGCTCTATGGCGTGACTCGATAGAGATGGGGTTAGAAATACCCTTGGTTGAGTTTGAGTATATATACGAGTGAGCGTATTTGTAGATTTGATATAAAAATTGTTTTATATTGTGTTGGCTGGTTTGTTGAGTGGTTTATGAATTCTGGTCGATATGGGATGTACAACTGTATCGATAGGTGTTTCTAAACCCTTGAACAAAACAATTCGACGCAGTATTGTTTGAAAGATGGGTAAATGATATAATTTTGCCCGAAAGATATTTTCGATACAAAAGGGATAATTTTCTGAAATTATGAATATGATTGGTTGTTATTACAATCAAATGGAATTATAATATTGTAATGGTTATATGAAACCAAATTGAATTTGTGTATGAATGGAATATACAAATTAGCTGTATTAAAATTGGATTCAGACCAGAATTTTGAATTTAAAATCCCGGATGTTTAGAAATATTTCTGAAGTATTTTTAAGAGTAATATAACATTACTTTAAAGTATTTTTGAATAAGAATGATTTTAAATGGATTTTAAAAGTGATTAAGCACTGAAATTCACTTCAGTGGCGAGAAAATAATTCTGATGATGGGTCGCGATATTATCGGTATTCATTTTCGAGTTTCTAAGTGATGGATTGCTACCATAAGAGATTTATTAATGGAAATTGTTTGAGGAAAATAAAGTTGTTTTAGAAATTCAAATGTTTTGAATTGATTTGATTATAAATATATGTGTATAAATATATGTGATTTCAAACTAATTTGAAAATAAAATCCGGGAATTTGAATCCTGGAATTAAAATTTAACTTGTATAAGTTGAATAGATTGAAATAATAAAACATATCAAATGAATTGAAATTTAACTTAAGTTCAATATAATTGGACTGGATCAGAAACAACCCAGAATGAAATCAAACAAATTTAATATGTATTGGATGATGTTGTTTGGAATTAAACTGTGATGGAATCCTCCAGCAGAATAAGAGGGTTGATTTTTGAAAACAGAACTCAGTTAGATTAGTGAATAGAAGTGAGCTGATCAGAAGTTGATTAGAGAGTTAAAAATTGGAAGTTGGATTGATCTGAAACCAACTGGAAATGGATATGTATGTTGAGAAGATATTGAATGGAGCAAATGCAAGAGATAGAATTATGCCCGACAAAAAGGTACATGTTTAGAATATTACTTGGGTTTGATGATTTTATGAGCCTATGGGGCTAGCCATTTGGCTTTTTGATTTTCTTTTGAATTGGAGAAGGCCTAGAAAGGCGAGTTGTGGTTGTACCAATTGAGCCATGCAGAGGAGATGCTGCCAAAAAAATTCAGAATTTAACGTGTTAGGAAATTTTCAGAATTTTTAAAAATTTCGTTAGTAGGAATAAATTAATATTTTAATTGAAATAAATTGGTCCAGTTTAACTGAAGTTAAGAACTGAACAAGAAGGAATTTTGGACCTAGTTAATAGGGTATGTAGCATCTTTTCCTACCTTAGCAATTTCGAGGACGAAATTATTTTAAGGGGGAAGGAATGTAACGACCCGGATTTTTCAGCCGTTGAATTCTGAATATTTAAATTTATTTTTAATATTTTATTTGAATTATATATAGGAATTTATTTATAAATCGATATTTAAACGTATAGTTTATAATATAATTTAAAACGAGCTCGAAATAGTCGCGGTAGTTCGTAATTTACGATTTAAACTTCAACTGAATATACAGGATCCAAAATAAGTTGGATTTCTTTGAAACAAGAAACGTTTGAATCTATTAAACTGTATCTTTCTAATGGAAGTGAAAAATCAAGATTTCGTCTTATAAATTGAAGGTTATGTCAAAATTAAATATTTAGAAAAACAACGGCATATTCATTTATGGCCATAACGGTTATTTAAATATATTAAAATAACGGATCCAAATTTGGACAAGGTTCTTTTGAGGCGTAGTGATAATTTAATTTTTAAAATTTTACTGTAATTTTTAATTAATTAAATACGCAACTTTTTATTTGAAGTATTCTGCACCCTTTATCAGTATTTCGGGGTTCCACAATATAAGTTAACCAACCAATATTATTATATTTTTGGGATAGTGATACCTCGCTGGACACGACCATACTCTTATGTCTGTACATAGCAGTTCGGACATGAACGAAAACTTTATGTACCCAATATAACAATAACAACTGGCTAACTATACATCCATTGGTTAATAAATAAATAAAAATATATAAATATAAATATATATATATATAAAGAGATCGGAACGAATCTACTGTATAATCTTTTAAAATCTGCTGAAAATCTTGAAATCCTGGCACCAAATCTTGGAAATATCTATGCATATCTTCAATTTGATATGGGGCTGCCGACACTATGTATGAGAAAAAGAAACATGTGTATACCATATACAATCAGTCTACAAACACTTACCTGCCCCTCAGATAATTCATTTCGTACAATAGTCAATTCTACCTGATTAATACAATTCATGCGGCATAAAGGGAGAAAAAACTCGGCAGATCTATACTAGAGATAAGAAAACACATGGCCTTACGCCTACAAGTTGTACAACCATAGTTTCCTACGTTGAAAATTTTATCTGCAAACATTTAATACAAGCACATGCAACTGCAACGTTACTGTACAACCGAAAATGAAATCCATGCGTGGCGCCCTAGCCATTTAGTTCTATAAATACCCTTCGTTCAACCTGATGATCCTAAAAATTTCCAAATGCCACTTCATTCTGTCCTCCCATTTTTTTCGTTCTTTCTAAAATATATGATGACAAATTCAATTTCGGTCCTCTATTTCCTTGCGCGAATTACGTGCTCCACTAACCACTCTGATATACGACTTGCTATCACCCATTCTCCATTAATTAACCATTTTTAGTCCATCAACCCGACTTCTGTGGCCACCAATTTCACTCGCAACAACCGAACTTTGACGGGAGCATCAACGATGAGGTAGGAGGCAGAACCGAGGAGTCGAATGGGAGAAAATGGCATGAGTTGAAGTTTAACAATGGTGGGTTTCTCTATGTATTTTCAAAGTGTGTTCGGATCTTGGATGAGGCGTGAGATCTATGAGTTGATGGAGTGGGATGGTGAGGACTTGTTAGATGGTATGGTGCAGATCGTGTTTCTTGGTGATGTATGAGGGTCGGGTACCGAGGTGGAGGTTGTTATGAGGAGGTGGATGAAAGGTTTAGCGATTGTTTTAGTGGTTGTTTAGGGGAGAGCGATGAGTACGGAAATGGGTTTAAGGATTTGTGGAGCTCGTTCTGGAAGTAACGAAGGGGGTTTGGAGAGGGAAAACTCAAGTGTGGTCTGGGTATACAAAAGTGGTGTCAGTTTTGTGTGGTTGTGGGTAGAAGGGGGACGTCATTTTTCTGGTATGAGGAGCTTGGTGAAATTTTAGTTTGCTGTTTCATGGGAGTTGCGTGGTCCATCTGTAGCTGTGCGATGGGATTCAGGCGTGAAGTAAGGAGAGGTTTGGTGATGGGTCCGAGGCCGGTTAGTGACCAAGGTGGAAGCTGCTGTAAGAGGTTAGTAAGAACAGAATTGGATGGGGAAACCGTAAACGTGGTTTTGAGAGGGATCAAAGGTTGGCATGGCGTTGACAGAGAGATATAACCATATATATATATATTTCATTGACCAGCTGATTGTTTAACAAAATATGTTAGCTTATATTAGCTAAACATGGAATTATACATTTGAACGAAATAATTTATATTTATAATGTAAATAGTAATTATCAGTGTTAAGATAATAATAATAAAAAAATATAAATCAAATAAATTCATTTATATCTTTTCCTTGATGGATATCCTATGGCACATCATATACAATTGAGATATTTAACTTGCACTTAAGCTTGTGTTGTTAAAAAGGGTAGTATAAACCGATTGGGGTAAGAGCATTATTTTATATAATAGGATTAAGAAATCATTTTAGTTTTAACTACTTAAATTATTAATTTAATAATTACTTTGTGTATATAAACTCATATAAAGCAAAATTTTGTCATACATGATCAGAAATTGACGGAACTAATCACGTTGCGATCACGACAACCAGATCTACATTATGGGACTGAGGTGGTGAAGGACAGAACTACTGAAATTTTATAGGAAAGTTAAACATCTGTTTCATTTTGAATGAAACAAAAGCAGAATCCGTCAACTGAAAACCCAGGTGAGTAAACTCACTAACTCTGCTTCGTTTATATTTTTATATAAACGAAATTTTAAATTTATTTTACATTGCGAAATGGTTGCTTGGTTGAAATGGTTGATAAAAATTGGTTGATGTGGTTACACCGTTGATCGATGATTAGTTCTGATATTTCATATTGATGTGAAATAATATTATTGATGTTATTAACATCTGTGGATGCAGGGAAACAGGTTGGAGGGACCCAACTGGGTTCCTCAACATTTATATTATTGTTTACTATGATAAATTATGTTGTGTTAAATTCTCTAACCCTAGAATTTTGGTATTTAAATACCGTAAAAATATTTTCGAATATAGAAAAGAGAACTTGAGTTTTAAAAAGAAATTTTATTTTCAAAAATAGAAATTAAATTTTTGAATAGAGTTAAAAATAGAAAACCTATTCAAATGAAGGAATCAAGAATTTGTTTATGACTGAGAATATATATTAATTGAATTATTTATCGTTGGATACATTGATTTTGTATAGCGATATGGAAATGGGTTTTGAAACCAATATTTGAAATGAGATTTAAAACTTAGCTATTATCAAGGAAATGTTAAACGAGATTTTAAAAGATTAAAATAAAAAGAAATGAGACTTATGTGAGAAATTTTGAATAGATGTTATAACTAAAAATTTGGTTTAAGATAGGATTTTTAAATATGAATCATATGGTATATGAAGGAAATATATTCGTGATTTAAGTGAATGGTTCAAAAGGAATATTTTGCAAGTGAAATATCTATAAAGAAAATTTGGATTGGAAATATGAATCCCCATTGGATCTTGAATAGGAAAGGGAAATGGAAAATCGTTTAAAATGGAAATGATGAGTTTTTATTCCAAAATTTGGGATATAAAAATAAAGTGTGAAAGTGTTTAGTAGACTGAAATGGTAATAAAGGAATTGGTTAATGTTCTGGAAATCGAAACAACGATTATAACGCTATGTTATAATAAATGTTTTGTAAATTGTAAACAACGATTTTAGCGCTGTCGTTAGAACATATGTTTTGTAAATCTAAACAGCGATTTTTAACGCTGTTGTTATAATAAATGTTTTGTAAGTTCTAAATAGCAATTTTTAACGCTGCTGTTAAAATAAATGTTTTGAAAATCTAAACCGCGATCTTAACGCTATTGCTATAATAAATGTTCTATAGTTCTAGACAGCGATTGTAATGCTGTTGTTAAAAGAAATGTTTTATAAATCAAATATTTGGAAACAGCGATTGTAACGCTACCGTTGAAATCAATATTTTTCTGCAAAGGAAGTGGGTTCTTAGATCGAATCCAAGAGTCGCGTAAGCGATGTTCTGTTTAAAAGTGTGAGCTTTGACTATTTCAAAGTTGAAAATGTGGTTCAATTAAGGTTTGAGAGGGAATTATACCCCAACTTGATTGACTTCATAATTAACTGAGGAATGGTTAGGGTTCGGTAGTGAAGAATGGTTAGGGATCAGATTAGTAAGAGAATATATGAATATATATAGATATGGTTTCAAATTGGAATAAGGGATGCCTTCTAAATAAAGAAATGATGACGTTGGAAATAGAATCGAGATTGAGATTTGAAAGGTTATGGAAATTGAAAAACGGATTTTTGAAATGATAATATAATAAGGAATTGATTTAAAGGGGCCAATGTTGATTGATGATTGATCGATCAAATTCCTACCAGGAAATAAGATCGTCGGTTGCCCACTTATTTTTCTTTGATAGTTAAATCACCGACTATCGAAGTTTTTGACCATTTTTCCGTCGTTAATACGGAGGGACCGGGATCAGATCCAGTATCTGAAAACCACTCCGTATAGACGTTGGCGTTGCGAATCAGATTATATGAAGATAATCGAAGACGGAGTAAAGTGCAAGGTTTTTTTTCTATTAAAAGAAATTGTGCCTTCGGTTTCGTTCAAATCCCAGAACGAACGTAAAGGGACGAATGTCTGACAAAGTATTTCCAATGATCAAATATGTTGATCTGTATAAATATATATGGTTGCAACGGATTTATTCCTTTAGCATAACATCCAGAATATTTGTGCAAATCAACTAGTGATTAACGGATCTGACAATGTGGCATTCAAAGTGATTGTGTTATCAATGAATAGAAAGAAATCGTAGCCTCAGGCCTCAACAACCAGGAAATGACAAAAATCGAGCAGGCAGCATGGCTATGTCGGTCGCTCCCATTAGGATGTATTATCACCTATCTAGAGATTCATTTAATTTCTTATTCTATTCGATGCTGTCCCAATCGGGAAACGGTTGCTGATCCCATCCGTTGGTGATATACATTCGATACACTCAAGGGAAATGAGTGGTCGGTCATGTGTGGGTCGGGTTGCAAGAAGTTCTTGTTGAACCCAGTGTATTCGCCTCTAGAGATACACTATCGGCAGGTGGTCCCATACCTTGTCATGTTGGAAATCCAATCTCCATTAAGCGCTATGCGGTTTTTGATTTTATATTATATATAGAGCGTGTGATGCAAGCGTTCCACTAGATTTATAATTATTTGATGTAGACATTATTATAATATCACCAGATTCTGATATCAAAATATTTTTGGTTATCGTAAGGTAAAAACCATCCGTGTTTATGTGTGGATCGGTCTTACGATTATCATTTCTTTCGAAAGGATTTTGAAAGTTAAACAAATGATTGGAGTTTACTCACACCAGTCCCATGACTGACCCAGAGTTTATTTGTTTTATTTTCCCTAAACTCTTGGGTGCCCAAATTTGTACGGGCAGTCAAGTAGTCGGGATTTTACAGATTCACTTGAAGGAGTTTGAAGCAGGAGGCTTCACCAGTTAACTATAGACTATCATATATTCCGCTGTGTACCATGTTTGTATCTGGAAACAGGTGTTTATAATTGTTCCAGAGTTAGCTGTTGTGCTCTGATAATGGTATGTATATATACAGTTATAGATTTGTATTTCAAAGTTTATGTTATTTAATATACTTTATTCGTTCCGTTGTGAGTTGGTGATCTTCGTTTTCTTCTATTCTAACTTTTCCTTCTTTCTATTTCTCATCCTCTAACTTCTTTCTAATAATGATTCGTATTTTTGTGCCATTTGGGTTGGACGTGTGGTGTTATTAGTCGACTCAAAGAGTACAGAAATTCGGGTCGTTTCATTTGAGTTGTATACTGACCATAAGTCGCTAAAGTACTTATTCTCTCAGAAGGACCTAAACTTGAGGCAACAGAGATGGATGGTGTTTTTGGCATCCTACGATTTTGAGATTGCATATACCCCTGGCAAGGGTAACGTCGTAGCCGACGCCTTAAGTAGAAAGAAGTTAACTTTAAGTCCTTTGTTCGTAGAATGACAGAGTTTGGAGTATATATCTTCCTTTGACTTCAGACCCTCTGTCGATTATGTACCTGGATTGCTGGCATCATTAGAGGTGCAACCTAGACTTTTGGGTCGAGTTGGAGAGGCACAGCGAAACAACCCACAGTTGGTTAAGATAGTAGGCAAGCTTATAGGAGGGGAGTCCTCAAGACATCTTGATAGATATGCTATAGATGAGACAGGTTGGCTACGTAGAGATGGGAGACTTTGCGTACCACAAGACTAGAGTTTGAAGAAGGCAGTTCTTGAAGACTCACATCGCTTTAAGATGACCATACATGTTGGTGGGAATCCACGGACAAGGTTTTGCTTGGACCCGACATGATTAGGGAGACTTCAGAGAAGATAGACCTGATTCGACGGTGAATGAAGACGGCGCTGGACCGACAGAAGTCATATGCTGATAGGAGACGAACCGATCTTGAGTTCGATGTCGGGGACATGGTTTTTATTAAGGTGTCACCATTGAGAAACGTAGTCCGTTTTGGATCAGTAGGGAAGTTGGCACCAAGGTTCGTAGGACCCTTTCCAATTACAGAGAGGATTGGGCAGATGGCGTATAGAGTAAAGTTACCGGAAAAGCTCAGCGGAGTTCATGACGTGTTTCACGTTTTGCATTTGCGTAAGTGTTTACATGATACGGCAGAAACGGTAGAGCCAAGCACGCTCGAAGAAGTGGAAGTAGAGCGCAATGCCACGATCAGACGAGCTCCTACATGCATTCTCTGATCGGAGGTTAAAAAGCTTCGCAACAAAGAGGTCAAGTTGGTCAAAGTGCAATGGAGAGATGATCAAAGAGACGCGACTTGGGAGACGGAAGACCAAATGCGTACACTGTACCCTTTCCTTTTTGAGGGTATGTTTTAATTTCTCCTTTTCCTACCGCTTTGTTGATACTTGTCCTATCTTTTAGTATTATCTTTGCGATGACATCTTCGATCTTTAGTTAGGAAGAACCCTATGGTTGAAACATGTGTTTGAGACATGTTATGTTTTGTGGATGCAAATGGATGCAAGTAGTTGCTGGTGGTTGCTCGTGGATGCATGTACACACACCTTAGGCACTAGATCGGCTCAATCACCTTCATGTTGCATATAAATGTGTGTGCATATTTAAATTAATGGATGTATAATGGTTGTGTTATCATATAGATGCTGCATTTTGATGAATGGTTGTGCACACATGTAGAAATAATATGTATCGATATGATTCTTTCGCATACATAATGGATGCATAGCACTATCATGATTTGCATTACGGAGGTCAACTGAATCAGTAGACCGCCTGATTTTGCATTAGACAAGGAACATATACACACACTTCTTGCATATGTTCATACAGCATTAAAATTTTTGTAAGGACAATGGATGCATGTGTTTGTTGGTTGAGTAGATGGATGATTGGATGTTAGGATATGCATTCTCCTTAACTTGGAGATTTCGGGGGCGAAATCCTTTAAGGAGGGGAGAATGTAACACCCCGTAATTTTTAAATATTAAAGTAAACAAATTAAAGAAAACTTAATTTCAAATGTGGGAAATAAGGGAAATGGGTTGCGCCATTGCGTTCGTCTCGGAATTCTGCTTGAGATAGAGTCTGAGTTTGTGTGAATTGGGCTTCATATGAAGAAGATATGGCCTTCCAAAATTTCAGAAATTAATTAAATTTAAAACAGCTTCAGGTTCAGAAAAAATATAACAGGGATTAGGTCGACCCTAGTGTCGACCTCCCCCTATACAGGTCGACCTTAGTGTCGACCTGCCCCCCCCCCCCCCCGGCAGATCTGTAAGATGACGATTTTGTGACTCAGTGATGAGTCATTAGGGCTGAGGTGTCATTCTATCTTGACTGGATGGTCTTGATTGATTTTAGCTTAATCTGACGTCTCTTAATTAACTAATCCTCTATAAAAACACCCTAAAAACCCTAACCCTAATCACACAAATTCATAACAAGAGCCGCCATGCCGTCAAAGGAGAACCTAGAGTAGCCGCCATACACTTTCAACCCTAACGCAAGATAGAGGCTCGAATCAAAATCAAATCTAAATAACAACTAAGTCTACATCAAGGGCGAGCAATCCAATTTCAGAATACAGATCCCAGAAAGACAAGACTATTCTTTTTAATTGTGAGTATGATAGCTTTCATGTAACGACCCGGATTTTGAGTGACTTTGGTTATTGACATAAACACGATGTCGATAACCAAAACATCGAAAAATCCTGGTAATTAATGAAAGAAATTAGAGGGTGAGGATAGATAAGATAGAAACTTAGAATAGAAGAAGAAGAAGAACACAACATCAGAGTAACACGAACCTCACAGCGGAACGAATAACATATAATATATAACATAACTTTGAAATATAACAGTTATGTATACAATAGCACTTATCAGAGTACAGCACTTACAAAACAGCGGAAATAAACTATAGTTATATGATCCAGAAGCCTCCTGCTCCAGCTCTTCAAGTATATCTATAAATCCAGACTACTTGACTGCCCGTACAAATTTAGGCACCCAAGAGTTTAGGGAAAACAACAAAGTAAACTCCGGGTCAGTCATGGGACTGGTGTGAGTAAAATAGTTTAACACAGTTTAACATATATATGATATCTCATAAGACCATGCCGTGAATACGGAACGGGTTTTTCCCTTATGAGAATCCAACATCTTTGACAAGCAATATCATTCTGATATTATAATAATTTCTAAGTACAAATATATATCAATCTAGCAGAAACGCTTTCATCTCACGTTCTACATATATAGTATACAATCAAAATCGCAGGCACGTATTGGATAATGGATTTCCAACTATGACAAGGTATGGAACCACCTTCTGCTAGTGTACCTCTAGAGAGGAATACACTGGGTTCAACAAGAACATCTTGCAACCCGGCCACACATGACCGACCACTCATTTCGCTTGAGTGTATCGAATGTATATCACCAACGGTTGGGATCAGCAACCGTTTCCCGAATGGGACAGCATCAACAATAGATTTTTAGAAATAAATGAAACTCTAGATCAGGTGATTATACACCCTAATAGGTGCGACCTACATAGCCATGCTACCTGCCCGATTTCTGTCATTTACCGGATGTGAGGCTAGAAGCTACGCTTATCTTCACATCAGAATCACTTTAAATGCCACATCATCAAATCCGTCCAATCACCGATTGACGTCCTCAACAATACATTATGTGTTAGCTAGAAGAAGTTTCCTTCTCCGCTTCCACTCTTGGTACGGTTGGAGAAATCAATGTACGTGATCGTCTGGAAATACTCTGTCAGACATCCATCTTCATTCACTTAGAAATGTCACATCGTCATACCCGCAAAATCAAAAATTGATTTCCTTAAAGATACAACGGGTATACAGCTAAGAGAAACGAATTCCTCCGCCACCAACGTATATACGTTTGAAGGGATCAACTTACGCGATCCATTGGATATACTCTGTCAGACCTTCATCCATACAAGTTGTCCTGGGACTGGACAAACCGAAGGCACTATTCAGTATATCCATCTTAGTCACTGTTAACTAAGACTTATACAACAACCCTTGCACTTTACTCCGTCTTCAATTATCTTTGGCATAAATGATTCACAACGCTTGTGCCAATATAGAGTGGTTCTTTGGATGATAATCCAACCGGTCTCTCCATATTAACAAAGTTAAAAATGGTCAAAACTTCGATAGTGTATGAGTTAACTATCAAAGAAAACAAGTGTGCAAACAATGATATTATTTCCAGATGGAAATTATATCAAACAAACATCATTTAACATTAATCTCTTTAGTTCATTTTACATCTCCTGTTTCCCTATATTCAACATTTGCTATTTTCCATATTTAGAAAATATACGTTATTAACACTGGAAACATTTCCATTCCTTGTTTTCTGTATTTAGAAAACATTACTGATTCTTGTTTGGAAAACATTTCCAAACTCCTACGTTTTGGATTAAACAGATGTTTAGATAAAACATCGCTATGCCAACTCAACCATTTTCTTTAATTACTAAATTCACTTTACCATCCTTTACTGCCGAACCTTAACCATTCCTCAGTTAAAAACGATGCCAATCAAGTTGGGGTAGAACTACCTCTCAGACCTTAACTGAACAACACTTCTAACCTTGAAATAGGCAAAGTTCACTTTATATTTCTTTAACTAACTTCCTTACTTAACCTTTCTTTCGAATAACTATATTCGATTAACTCTTTTCAATTAACTCTATTGGACTGACCCTATTGGGTTAACTCTATTTGATATACTCTATTTGATTAACTCTATTTGATTAACCCATTCACTTAACTCCTGTCGAATAAACTATATTCGATAACTCCTCTAACTCTATTCGAATAAACTATATTCGATTAACTCCTTTACTATATTCGAATAAACGATATTCGATTAACTCCTTTACTATATTCGAATAAACTATATTCGATTAACTCCTTTGATTTAACTCTAATCGATTAACTCCATCGAATAAACTATATTCGATAACTCCTTCGATTTAACTAATATTATATAACTCACTTCGATTAACTAATAATCGATAACTCCTTCGAATAACTATATTCGATAATCTCCTCTCGAATAAACGATATTCGATAATCTTCCCTTTCGATTTAACAAATCGATAACTCCTTTTCGAATAACTAAATTGACAACTCCTTTCGATTTAACTAATCGATAACTCCTTTCGATTAAACTATAATCGATAACTCCCTTCGATGAAACTAACATCGATACTCCTTTCGATGAAATTAACATCGATTAACTCCTTTCGATGAAACTAACATCGATTAACTCCTTTCGATGAAACTAACATCGATTAATTTAACTCGACGAACTTAACTCGACTCACTTATCTCGATAATCTAACTCAAGAACTTAACTCGATTAACTTATCTCGATAATCTTACTCAAGAACTTAACTCGATTAACTTATCTCGATAATCTAACTCAAGAACTTAACTCGATTAACTTATCTCGATAATCTAACTCAAGAACTTAACTCGATTAACTTATCTCGATAATCTAACTCAAGTCGATTAACTCCAACTGATTAACTCTGCCTGGTCAACCCTAACTGATTAACTCTACTGATTAACTCTAACTGGTTTTACTTGGTTTGACTAACTCAATTGATTAACTCGACTGACTAATTCAACTCGATTAACCTAGCTTGATTTTTCATATCTCGATTAACTGAACTAATCACTTTGATTAACTCGACTAATTCACTTTGATTACCTTAACCAATTCACTTTGATTAACTTAACCAATTCACTTTGATTAACTTAACCAATTCACTTTGATTAACTTAACCAATTCACTTAGTTTAACTAATCAATTTACTTTGATTAACTAACCTGATAACTCAATTTGATTAACTTACTCGCTAATAACGTTTATTCCTTTTTAAAGATTTTCTTTTATAATCTATTTATTTCCTAAATAAATATTTCCTTATAATCCTATTTATTTAACAAATAAATATCTCCTTTATTCTATTTATTCTAACAAATAAATATTCCTTTATTTTATTTATTCCCTAAATAAATAAATCATTTAACTTTATTTATACCCTAAATAATAAATTCTTTTACCTTTATTTATTTCCTAAATAAATAAATCCTTTTTATCTATTTGTAAACGGTTTACAAATATCCCTCTTTCTATTGGTTTTGACAATATTTTCCCTTATATATATTGTTTTACAAATATTTTCCTTTATATTTGATTTCACAAATATATCTCCTCTATATTTGTTTAACAAATAAAATCCCTTTATATTTGATTAACAAATATAAATTTCCTTTATATTTGATTTACAAATATAATTCTTTTATTCAAAAATCCTTTTTCTTGTATAATACAAAATCCATTGATTTTATATAAATAAATTATTTTCAAAATATACTTTGAAAATCCCTTTTCCACATTCTGGTATTTCTTATGGTATTTAACACATCATATAACAACGATAAATATCGTCCAAACACACATTATCAATCATCAGATTATATATCACATTATATATAAATCACAGTAAAATAGATGTTGAGGAATCCAGTTGGATTCCTCCAACCTGTTTCCCTAAATCACAGATGTTAAACAATATAATTAACATCGATTTCACTTCGATGTGAAATATTCTGATAAATAGAATCACATATAAATATTTAATGGTTTATATATATATATATATAATTTCTACTAACTGACTAGCAGTTCAATCAAACAGTCAACACACAGTCAAACAGACAATATCTAACAGTTCTAAAAATACAACATGAAATTATAAACTGTTCAGAGTTGGTGAGTTTTACTCACATTGGTGCGTTAACCGTTAAATAATCGGTTTGCATTCTTTGATTGAGTCGGACAATTTATTTCGCAATAAATTGTAACGAGCTCGGATTGACTCCCAGTCAGTTCCAGTGTGTAGTGTTCGTCCATACGATCCTGTCGGATCTTGTTTTTCTGAAAACCGATAACGTATGGAAGAGTTATACTTGATACAAGTTCATATATACAACTTGAAATTAAATTAAAAATATTTTTATTTAACTATTGGGCCTTAACTTTTCCCCGGCCCATCCTCTTCCATGAAAACCCAAGCCCGTACCCTTTCCTTCCTCCATCTTCACCGTACCTAAAATGAACACGCTCCAGTTCTAAAACCCAAGACATTGTCGCAACTTCTAGCTCCAACTACACCTTCTTCGATCAACTAAAACTCAAACGAAAATCACCAAAAAACTTCCCAGCACCTCCTCTTTCAACTCATACCCGAACATCAGAGTTCGAACTCACGAACTGGATCGCGACTGCTGCCTGAAGCCGCACATGAACAGTAACCCACGACCACAAACATCATCGCAGACCCCAAAATTCATCGCACATAACCCATTCAATATGTGGAACTCCAAAACGATTTTGAATTCAAGTATAAACCCCTTTAACCCTCACAATTCTGAACCCTAGAAACCACGGCACCACGCTGGAAAAATCCGCACCCTCAGATTTGATGTCGAACTACAAAAACTTCACATCAAAACGAAGAGCATACCTTACCGAACTCATATATATATATGTAAATTGGGATTTATAGGAATTTTATTCGGATTGTTTTGAATTTTAAGAGGATCGAAGTTTTGTTTCCAGAAAGGAAAACTGACGGCTGGAATTTCTGTTGACTTGAGAGGACTTGAAATTAGGTTAAGGGGTGTTGAGGGGTATTTATAGGATTAACAAATATTTTTAGATATTTTCTTTTATTATTTTATATTCGTTTTTGCACTCTAAAAATCCGTGTGACCACACATGATATTCAAAAATCACGGAAATTGACATGCAGCTAGAGTTCGACATTACGATCCCAACGAATCTTGTTTCGTCGAATTCCGACTCCGTATGCTTACCCAGCTTATTTTTAAAGGTCAATTTATCGACTGTTTTTCACTCTAAAAATCCGTACGGTCACATACGGACTTTAAAAATCACGAAAACTGGCACCTAGCAACAATTTGACATTACGGATCCAACGAAATTAGTTTCGTCGAATTCCGACTTCGTTTGCAAAAGTGGCTATTTTTAAAGCTCTGAATAACCCATTTAAATATATAAATATATTTAAATTAAATTAAATTAAATTAAATATAAATAAATTTATATTGTCGTATATATCCACTGTGGAATACCATACAGCTCCAGAAAAATCCTATATGTATTTACAACTCGATATTACATCGTCAGAGTTATATCGATGTTCGATTTCTATTTAAACCCTTATATAAAATAAAATTAAATCGTTATGGTCAGGGCGCTGCATTTTTGAGAATTTGATTTGGACTTAACTCAAAATCTACACGACGAAATCCCGATTTTTCTCCTCCACTAGAACGATATACTCCACCAGCTCCACATGTTTCTTGTTTCACAGAAATCCGATTTAAAACGAACCCTGTATACTCAGTTGAAGTTCAAATCGCCAAATAGCGAACTGCCGCGTCGTTACGCGCTCTATTTTAATTATACGTTTCAAACTGACGTCGACTGAATATATTCGTCAATATAATCCAACTCTAAGTTGAATTAAATATCGGGGATGACCCCGTTCACAGAATATTGTCAATCCACTATTTCTGGTTATTCTAGAATTAAATATATTATTTAATTATTTAAATTAATTAAATATTCACTTTATTTAATTAACCGACGTTTTAAATTCCCTAAATCACTATATATAACTAAATAAATAAATTATAATACCCTTGACAATGCGGGTCATTACATTCTTCCCCACTTAAAATAATTTCGTCCTCGAAATTGCTAAGTTAGAGGACGACCCTATCTATTGGAATTCCTAAGATTTGTTTACCCCTTATTTCTGATTTTAACTGAACCAATTAATATTGACTAAAATATTTATTCATTCCGACTAACTAAAATTTTCAAAAATTCTGAAAATTTTCTAACACTTTAAATTTTCGGAAAATTTCGCCATAACCTCCTTTGTACAACCCTATTGGTAAAACTCCAACTCGCCTCTCTAGGCCTTCTCCAACCCAAAAGAAAATCAAACAGCCAAGCGGCTTGCCAATTCGGCTCATAAATCTCATGCTTATATCGAATATAAACTTGTACCTTTTTGTTGGGGATATCAACTCTATCACTTTCAACTGTCATCAACCCAACATATACCAATGTCATCTCAACCAATTATTCGCTTATATCCAAACCACAATAACATTTCAAATTCGAGTTCCATCCTCGATTCCATACCCTTAACCTACTAATCCAATTCAATTCCCACTGAACTGGCTTTATTTCAATTTCAAATTTGCTTTCACCAATTTCAATTCTTAACTCATCAGTCCAATATAATTCAGATTATCTCTAATCAAGTCTAATTCTACTCGACACCAATCTATTTCAATATGATTTTCACTAAACTGGTTTTTAATTCAATCCCAGTTCTATTGGATTTTACAAATTTTACTTTAATTTGTTTAAATTCAAACAACATTTTCTTCCTGGAAGTTTTTAAACAGTTTACCTCTTTCAAAAATCAAATTTTCCTTTTTGAAATTCAACACAACTTGTTTTCCCAAAACAATTTCAAAACAAAATCCTTGGTAGTAATCTGTCACTTACATACTCGAAAATGAACACCGATGATGTCATGATCAACATCGGAATCTATTTTCCAGCTACCGAAGTGAGTTCAATACTATAGCACTTTCAAAACCCATTTTTAAACATTTCCACCTTGAAATAAATTCCAAATATCCTTTTATAATGTTGTAAACAAATTTAAAATCTCCCAGGATTTTAAAATTCTCATATACTTAATCCAAATCCATTTCCAAACACTTATCCCAATTTCCAGAGTTTGAATTCAATTTCTGGTTTAAATTTCAAATTTAACTTATTTGATTTCACGCATTTCACTTATATGAATTCTGATTGGTTATTTACATAACCATTTAATTTATAATCTTACTCAATTATAATAACAACCAATATATCCAATATATTATAATTTTGATATATATATCTTCTCTATATCAAGATATACCTTGGGTAAACTTATTTTAATTTACCCTCTTTTCCAAACATATCGTGACGACTCATCGTATTCAAGTGTTTATCAACTCCTACTGATACAGTGGATCAAACTGATCGACCAGAACTCATAAACAACTCAGCAATTGAATCTCCATAATATAAAACAAATTTTTATATCAAATACAAATACGTTCACTCGTATATAAACACTCAACTCAATCTAGGGTATTACTAACCCTATCTCTACCGAGTCACGCCACAGAGCCAAGGTAATTCTTAACTTAAGCTCTAATACCAACTGTAACGACCCGGATTTTGAGCGACTTTGGTTATTGACATAAACACGATGTCGATAACCAAAACATCGAAAAATCCTGCTAATTAATGAAAGAAATTAGAGGGTGAGGATAGATATGATAGAAACTTAGAATAGAAGAAGAAGAAGAACACAACATCAGAGTAACACGAACCTCACAGCGGAACGAATAACATATAATATATAACATAACTTTGAAATATAACAGTTATGTATACAATAGCACTTATCACAGTACAACACTTACAACACAGCGGAAATAAACTATAGCTATATGATCTAGAAGCCTCCTGCTCCAGCTCTTCAAGTATATCTGTAAATCCAGACTACTTGACTGCCCGTACAAATTTAGGCACCCAAGAGTTTAGGGAAAACAACAAAGTAAACTCCGGGTCAGTCATGGGACTGGTGTGAGTAAAATAGTTTAACACAGTTTAACATATATATGATATCTCATAAGACCACGCCGTGAATACGGAACGGGTTTTTCCCTTATGAGAATCCAACATCTTTGACAAGCAATATCATTCTGATATTATAATAATGTCTAAGTACAAATATATATCAATCTAGCAGAAACGCTTTCATCTCACGTTCTACATATATAGTATACAATCAAAATCGCAAGCACGTATTGGATAATGGATTTCCAACTATGATAAGGTATGGAACCACCTTCTGCTAGTGTACATCTAGAGAGGAATACACTGGGTTCAACAAGAACATCTTGCAACCCGGCCACACATGACCGACCACTCATTTCGCTTGAGTGTATCGAATGTATATCACCAACGGTTGGGATCAGCAACCGTTTCCCGAATGGGACAGCATCAACAATATATTTTTAGAAATAAATGAAACTCTAAATCAGGTGATTATACACCCTAATAGGTGCGACCTACATAGCCATGCTACCTGCCCGATTTCTGCCATTTACCGGATGTGAGGCTAGAAGCTACGCTTATCTTCACATCAGATTCACTTTAAATGCCACATCATCAAATCCATCCAATCACCGATTGACGTCCTCAACAATACATTATGTGTTAGCTAAAAGAAGTTTCCTTCTCCGCTTCCACTCTTGGTACGGTTGGAGAAATCAGTGTACGTGATCGTCTGGAAATACTTTGTCAGACATCTATCTTCATTCACTTAGAAATGTCACATCGTCATACCCGCAAAATCACAAATTGATTTCCTCAAAGATACAACGGGTATACAGCTAAGAGAAACGAATTCCTCCGCCACCAACGTATATATGTTTGAAGGGATCAACTTACGCAATCCATTGGATATACTCTGTCAGACCTTCATCCATACAAGTTGTCCTGGGACTGGACAAACCGAAGGCACTATTCAGTATATCCATCTTAGTCACTGTTAACTAAGACTTATACAACAACCCTTGCACTTTACTCCGTCTTCAATTATCTTTGGCATAAATGATTCACAACGCTTGTGCCAATACAGAGTGGTTCTTTGGATGATAATCCAACCGGTCTCTCCATATTAACAACGTTAAAAATGGTCAAAACTTCGATAGTGTATGAGTTAACTATCAAAGAAAACAAGTATGCAAACAACGATATTATTTCCAGATGGAAATTATATCAAACAAACATCATTTAACATTAATCTCTTTAGTTCATTTTACATCTCCTGTTTCCCTATATTCAACATTTGCTATTTTCCATATTTAGAAAATATACGTTATTAACACTGGAAACATTTCCATTCCTTGTTTTCTGTATTTAGAAAACATTTCTGATTCTTGTTTGGAAAACATTTCCAAACTACTACGTTTTGGATTAAACAGATGTTTAGATAAAACATCGCTATGCCAACTCAACCATTTTCTTTAATTACTAAATTCACTTTACCATCCTTTACTGCCGAACCTTAACCAATCCTCAGTTAAAAACGAAGCCAATCAAGTTGGGGTAGAACTACCTCTCAGACCTTAACTGAACAACACTTCTAACCTTGAAATAGGCAAAGTTCACTTTATATTTCTTTAACTAACTTCCTTACTTAACCTTTCTTTCGAATAACTATATTCGATTAACTCTTTTCAATTAACTCTATTGGACTGACCCTATTTGTGATGACAAGGAATTTCGCTCGATCCGAATCAGTCGTTAAACCGACCTAGACCGTTCGAAACCCTTGATCGTTTGAGAATAGGACAAAATAAAACGCAGACGGAAGAACATTTCATTGCTATTACAACAATTCCATCAGATACAAGAATATACAGAGTATAATGAATAAGTTACATTCGATAAATATCAGAGATAACAATAAATTACATAGCAGCGGAAAAATAATACAAAGCACAACTGAAGGTGATATACGGATACAGAGCTTTCCGGATATCATTCCAGCTGTAAACCAGGATCCTGTGAATATAAATCTGCAAAACCAAAACTACTAGCTGCCCGTGTCGAAAATAGGGGCACCCAGAGTTTAGGTTAAAACAATAAACTCCAGGTCAGTCTGTGACTGGTGTGAGAACTAAAACAGTTATTTAAAACTTTACTTTAAAAGAGAGTAATTCAAGGGACCACGCCGTATAACACGGAACGGGTTTCCTCCTAAGAACACCAGTGCATAGAATAAACAACGCAATGCTTTTTCGAAAAATGAAGCTATTATAAGACCCAGGTCCCATCACACAATGCAACGCAAGCCGGAGGATAGGGTTTTCCCTTATAATAGCCAAACATGCTTGGTACATTTAAAACAAATCATTCGATACTATAATAAGTGTATAGTGTCAAAACAATTTCAATCATAAATATAAATCATAGACGGCATGGGTACCATATATCATGTCGCCATACTAGTTCTACAATTAAAACCGCAATACACGTATTGAAAATTGGATTTCTGTCATGAGTCGAGGCAAGGGGCAAGCTCCTCTCCGCGTTCGAGACACTCTAGCAAATGTCTCAGGACTACACACTCTGGGTAATCCTGGATTCGGCTGGGCCGGTCCTCACTTACGTTAGAGGATTAGTTATGCCTGAACACACGTTTCCCGGTCCTTACAGACCTATAATCGAGGCGCCTCATTCCAACAACCACAAAGGTGAAAAGTACATAAATGTCAGGGCTGGTAAGTCACTGACACCACCAAAGCTAGAAAGAAACGTCGTGCTCTCCCAGTGGTCCGTATCCCGTTTTTAACTCATACCGAGGTGTGAGGCTCGCGAATTCACGTTATACACAAAGCTACGCCACAAAGGCCGTGCTTTGATCATCAACCACAAGACTTTTCTTTTCAACAGAAGCCTTGATCATTGCATCTCAGCATGCCACACAGGCAATTCATGCCATGCGATTGATATCTATCAATATATAACCTCTAAGCTCGTACGTCTCAGAGAAGGGCGTTAAGCAAGAGAATAAATTCTCCGCCGCCAAACAGATATATATTTAACAGAAATCAATCAACACAGAATAAAATCCAATGTCAGACACACAATACATTTACAAGTTCGTTCTGGGTCTGAACGAAACCGGAGGCACTTTCCTCGCATATCCATCCATCTCCAAGTACGTCTGGACGACCACCAACTATTTCCATCCTCTTGGGTGTACAGCCCAATCAGGATCGTCAGTAATTATCCAAACGATGTGAAGACTTCCGGTCTTCGACCACCGTCTTCATCTTCGACTTATCGTCGAATCGGTTATTCAGAATGGGTATAAACCCGGTCTTTCCGAACAACCCGCGTATATTAAAAACAAATGTTACACAGACACAACATACGCCTCATTCCAATGCAGAATATCCTTTTATTCACGAAATCACATTCTTAGCGAAAGGTTCCCATTAATTTTATCCAAGATAAATTCTTTAAAATTTATCCTTTAATCTTCCTTTGGATGTCGTTTCAAACCAAATTATGGTTTTCTGAACTAGTCGAGATTAGCGAACCACACCGAAGTAATTATTTATTTTATTTCCCAGTCCCAACCTATTCATCCCATGAAGCAAAACTGGTAATACTTCATATCTAACACCACAGTGTTGTCGGTAAAATTAATTACCATTTCACGTTTAAATCTAATTAAGGATTTGACTATCGCCTGGAGCAAAACTGGTGATACTCCATTCTCGCTCATTTCTAAATTTGATAATTTAGATTATCAATTCACATTTCAATTTAATTTCAGATTCATTAAACTCCTTTTACTGGGTTAAAGAACTAATGTCCTTTAAAACACAGTTCACGACAAACCCAAATCATATTCTATATATTACCCGGCTCAAATCCAATTTATTTATTTAAAAACAAACGGGTTTAATTTTAGTTCAAAACTAGTTCATTTCGATAAAAATCTATTTTTATCTTTTCAAATGTGGAGTTTTTCATCCCAACTTTTCCCAAATCATTTCTTATGATTTTACACAAATTATTGATATTTTTAATAATTTTATCAAGGCACGTACAGTCTATTTCCATCAACGGCCAACGAACTGCACTTACAGCGACCTTTTTCAAATTTGATTTGGACGTATCTCCAAATCCAATCGTTAGATTTTGAATTTCAAATATTCGTTAGAAAGCTCTTTTCGATACGAACCCAACGGTTCTGGTTTTAGGAGAATCCGACGGTCGGATCTCCCGTAATGTCCGTTTGAAATAAATGGTCGAAATTCACGAACTGCCGCGGCGCGGCGTGTTCTATTCAGGCCATTATATTATATATATAATATATATAATTTATATTTCGTCGATTCCTATTTAAAAATGAATTTTATAAATAGTTTTGAATTTGTTTCAAAAACAATTTCAACCTTTATTTCAAATCCAAATCAAAGTTGAATTTTCTATTATAAATCCTTTTTAATTTTCCCTTTGAATATAAATCATATTCTTATTCAAAAGTATTTCATATAAAAATCGAATTAAAAAACAAAAATCAAATCTTTACCTTTCTATTTTATGTAAAAGAAAACTGATTTTGTTTAACACTAATTATATAGAAACTAAATGGATGAATTAAATAAAACAAAAATAGAAAACTTACTGTGTTCACGAAGGAGGGAGGGCTTGGGCGTCGGCACTGTTGGTGGAGGCGAGGGTTTCAGGGGGTGCATCGGGCTGGGTCGCGGCGGTGGGCTGACGAACCGGGGGGGAGGGGGAGGGGTCGATTTCATCGCGCGGCGCCTGGGGGGGTTCTCGTCGATCGGCAGTAGGAGGAAAGGGGGGGTCGATTGCGTCGGTCTTCGATGGACGGGGGGGGGGGGGGGGGGGGGCTGTCGCGGTGGTCGGCGCCGATGGGGGGGGCGGTCTCTCTCTCGATCGGTTCTCCCCTTTTTTTCTTTTTTTTAAAAAAAAACTGAATCGGGAATAATGATTTGGGGGGGCCAGAGTGACTTAAGGAGGAGGGAGAGAGAATTTTTAATTTTTTTAATTATTTAATTATTTTATTTACTAAAAGTTGACTTTTACATACGACCTCTAAACGAGGCCCACCGCCTGTCGTCCATAGCGTATTACCCCCATTCCGAACACAATGGGATATGTATCGTAAGCTGATTCGATCGTTTAAATCTGTTTTCGTCAAAATCAACATATAACTCTTTATATTGATTTTGAACGCGCATTTCAATTTACCGGGGTCACATGCTAACTCTAAAAATTCCCAAAAAATATTTTCTAGCTTCGTATTGACGATACGGTCTTAACAAAACTAGTTTCGTCGAATTCCGAGACCGTTGGAAAAATGCCCATTTTCCAGTCGATTAAAATCAACTGAAACTGGTCAAACGCGTTTTCCTTTGCCACGCTCACATATTGATTCGAAAAATAATGAAATTTGGAATCTAGCAATAATTTGACATCATGGATCCAACAAAAGTGGTTTTGTCGAAATCCGAGGTCGTTTGCAAAATGTCTATTTTTAAGGGCCTGAATTCCATAGCGACTATTCAGAATTTTCAACTGGACATATCTTTTGATTCCCGCTATGAAAGTTTGATTTTTCGGATTCGTTGGAAAGATATTCCCAATTAGATCCTAATGTTTTTGGTTTCACTAAAATCCGGATTGTTTTGCACCCGGTACATTCAATTGAAGTTTGAAATCGAATTATCGAACTACCGCGCCATTTTCAATTCTATTTATAATTATTTATATTCTAACGACGACGTATATTATATATACGTCGAATATATTCAAAATAAATTTATCGTCGATATTATTTAAAATAATCTATTTTAAATATTCAAAATTCGCTAAAATTGCCAAAATAAAAATTTTAAACTGGCCCAGATTTTCGGGTTATTACAATCTCTCCCACTTAAAACTTTTCGTCCCCGAAAAGGAACAAAGCCGAAAGTGGTTTGATTAATCAGCTCTACGTTCGATCTGGCTTCCATTCTCCAACTTTTCAGTTTCTGAGAATTTTCAAATTTTCAAAAATTTGGCTAACACCCTAAATTTTCGAAAAATTTCGCCATAACCTCCCCTGCACCGGGAGCCATGGGAAAATCCTGAAATTGCCATACAGGCCTTCTGATCTCAAAAAGAAAAAGCCAAGCGGCTAGCCAATAGGCTCATAAAATCATCATTACCCAAACTAAACAGTAAATTATATAGTAAACATGTACCTATTTGTCGGGCAAACAAATTTTATTCTCTGCTCTAGCCTTCTTGCTATGACCTGTTCAATGTAAGCATATGTATATGCATGCAAATGCGACCAATTTTCAATACAGTTCAATATTTGGTTCAATTAGGCTAAATGGTTCAAAATTGTCAAACAAATCAACAAACAACACAAACATCAATCAATTAGTGAATTAAAGTTTCAAATTCATAATTTGATATATATACAGAAAATCATGTTTTTGATGCCAATACACAACAATAAATCTATCTATATAAGTTTTGGTTCTCACACCAGTCGATGGAAACATATAGAAAGCACACCTTCGAAACACGAAACTAATTACTGATGATGACGCGTCAATCATCAGAATCAGGTCCGGGCGACTAGAGTGTGATTCTATATCTATCCAGTATATTAAAACTTCGAATATTCGTTCATGACTCGTATATGCAAAATCTTTATATATTGGATTGTCCATATTCAAAACAGATAAATATTCAAATACGTATAAAATGGTTTAAATTTTCAAAACAAAATTGTTTTCATTTGAAAAATATACTCTTCACACTCGTTCTAGGATACTACTGATCCTATCTCTAACGAGTCATTCTAATTGGATATTACTAATCCAATATCTGATGAATTCTTTCGTATGGTTCTAATGTGTCTTGTTCTCGAGCTCTGTAAACCAAAGCTCTGATACCAAATGAAGCGACCCGAACTTCCCCGGTCTCCGAAGAGATGAGAAAGAACGAATTACTGTGAGGACAAGACAAAACAGAATGCAGACGGAAGAACATTTCATTGCTATTACAACAATTCCATCAGAGATAAGAATATACAGAGTATAAATGAATGAATTACATTCGATAAATATCAGAGATTACAATAAATTACATAGCAGCGGAAAAATAATACAAAGCACAACTGAAGGTGATATACGGATACAGAGCTTTCCGGATATCATTCCAGCTGTATACCAGGATCCTGTGAATATAAATCTGCAAAACCAAAACTACTAGCTGCCCGTGTAGAAAATTGGGGCACCCAGAGTTTCGGTTAAAACGATAAACTCCAGGTCAGTCTTGTGACTGGTGTGAGAACTAAAACAGTTATTTAAAGCTCTACTTTAAAAGAGAGTAATTCAAGGGACCACGCCTTATAACACGGAACGGGTTTCCTCCCAAGAATACCAGTGCATAGAATAAACAACGCGATGCTTTTCCGAAAAATGAAGCTATTATAAGACCCAGGTCCCATCACACAATGCAACGCGAGCCGGAGGATAGGGTTCTCCCTTATAATAGCCAAACATGCTTGATACGTTTAAAACAAATCATTTGATACTATAATAAGTGTGTAGTGTCAAAACAATTTCAATCATAAATATAAATCATAGACGGCATGGGTACCATATATCATGTCGCCATACTAGTTCTACAATTAAAACCGCAATACACGTATTGGAAATTGGATTTCCATCATGAGTCGAGGCAAGGGGCAAGCTCCTCTCCGCTTCGAGACACTCTAGCAAATGCCTCGGGACTACACACTCTGGGCAACCCCGGATTCGGCTGGGCCGGTCCTCTCTTACGTTTGAGGATTAGTTATTCCTTAACACACGTTTCCCGGTCCTTACAGACCTATAATCGAGGTGCCTCGCATCCAACAACCACAAAGGTGAAAAGTATATAAATGTCAGGGCTGGTAAGTCACTGACACCACCAAAGCTAGAAAGAAACGTCGTGTTCTCCCAGCGGTCCGTATCCCATTTTTAACTCATACCGAGGTGCGAGGCTCGCGAATTCACGTAATACACAAAGCTGCCACGTAGGTCGTGCTTTGATCATCAACCACAAGACTTTTCTTTTCAACAGAAGCCTTGATCCATGCAACTTAGCGTGTCACACAGGCAATTCATGCCATGCGATTGATATCTATCGATATATAACCTCTAAGCTCGTACGTCTCAGAGAAGGGCGTTAAGCAAGAGAATAAATTCTCCGCCGCCAAACAGATATATATTTAACAGAAATCAATCAACACAGAATAAAATCCAATGTCAGACACACAATCCATTTACAAGTTCGTTCTGGGTCTGAACGAAACCGGAGGCACTTTCCTCGCATATCCATCGATCTCCAAGTACGTCTGGACGACCACTAACTGATTCCCTCATCTTGGGTGTACAGCCCAATCAAGATCATCAGTAATCACCCAAACGATGTGAAGACTTCCGGTCTTCAACCACCGTCTTCATCTTCGACTTATCGTCGAATCGGTTATTGAGAATGGGAGTAAACCCGACCTTTCCGAACAACCCGCGTATATTAAAAACAAATGTTACACAAACACAACATAAGCCTCATTCCAATTCATTAGTCACTAACCGTAAATCAGTAAGAGAGCAATTCCCCAAAAATTAACTCCGAAGGCCGAAACCAACATCAGATCAATATCCAGGAAACCATTCTTCTTAACTAATCTACATCTAGTTTCTAAATTTCACATTCTTAGGGAAAGGTTCCCATTAATTTTATCCAAGATAAATTCTTAAAAATTTATTCTTAAATCTTCCTTTGGATGTCATTTCAAACCAAATTATGGTTTTCCAAACTAGTCGAGATTAGCGAATCACACCGAAGTAATTATTTATTTTATTTCCCAATCCCAACCTATTCATCCCATGAAGCAAAACTGGTAATACTCCATATCTAACACCACGGTGTTATCGGTAAAATTAATTACCATTTCACGTTCAAATCTGATTAAAGATTTAACTATCGCTTTGGAGCAAAACTGGTGATACTCCATTCTCGCTCATTTGCCAAATTTGATAATTTGAATTATCAATTCACATTTCAATTTTATTTAAAACCCATTTCAAAACCAATTTATTTATTTAAAAATAAATGGATTTAATTTTAGTTCAAAACTAGTTCATTTCGATAAAAATCTATTTTTATCTTTTCAAATGTGGAGTTTTTCATCCCAACTTTTCCCAAATCATTTCTTATGATTTTACACAAATTATTGATATTTTTAATAATTTTATCAAGGCACGTACAGTCGATTTCCATTAACGGCCATCGAACTGCACTTACAGTGACCTTTTTCAAATTTGATTTGGACGTATCTCCAAATCCAACCGTTAGATTTTGAATTTCAAATATTCGTTAGAAAGCTCTTTTCGATACGAACCCAACGGTTTGGGTTTTAGGAGAATCCGACGGTCGGATCTCCCGTAATGTCCGTTTGAAATAAATGGTCGAAATTCACGAACTACCGCGGCGCGGCGCGTTCTATTCAGGCCATTATATTATATATATAATATATATAATTTATATTTCGTCGATTCCTATTTAAAAATGAATTTTATAAATAGTTTTGAATTTGTTTCAAAAACAATTTCAACCTTTATTTCAAATCCAAATCAAAGTTGAATTTTCTATTATAAATCCTTTTTACTTTCATTTCTATTTGATTTCAATTCAAATCGATTTGAATTCATTTCGTTTTCTATTCAATTGAAATTCAATTCGTTTTCCATTCAATTCGAATTCAATTCGAATTCAATTCGTTTTCTATTCAATTCGAATTGAATTCGTTTTCTATTCAATTCGAATTCAAATTGGTTTTCTATTCAATTCAAACAAATTCGTTATATATTCAATTGAAATCAAATTTGTTTTCTATTCAATTCGAATTCAATTCGTTTTCTATTCAATTCGAATTGGTTTTCTATTCAATTCAAACAAATTCGTTATATATTCAATTGAAATCAAATTTGTTTTCTATTCAATTCAATTCGAAATCGTTTTATATTCGATTCAAATTGGTTTTCTATTCAAATCAAATCAAATTCGAATATACTCGATATAAATATCGCTCGCATCGAAATAGCGCATCTCTAATCAACACGGCTTTATATTCAACAAATGGATCTATATTTCTTTCAATACACGACTCTATATCTTTGTCAACACACGACTAATCTCAACGAATGAGTACTGTCCACGTGTGACTATTTTTGTTATTTAAAATATTTTATAAAATTTGGGTATCTATCGTTTGATTTTCAATTAGACTCCACCATGAAGTAGTTCTAATTTTAAATATGATAAAGATGTATATTTTATTATTAAAATATTTCGTTCAACACATGACTAATCTCACTGGACGAGTACTGTCAACACATGAACCTTTATTTTATAATATTCTTTATTTTTCAAGTTGGAATGAGGCCCAATCAATTACCATATAAAGTTAATTATATGGATTCCATACAACACATGTATATAATAGCATTGAAAAATAATCAACCATCAACCAAAGTGCAGTACACTGTATAAGCATCAAATATAGATATCTAACGCTTATAACAGCCTGTCAATCAATCGATCGACATATTCAATCAATCAGGATGAGTGAACTTCAAATTTCATCCCAACACCCGTGTGGGGTTTCAAACAATCAAACACAGATTTTATTTGTGCAGTTGGGCGATGTGTAAAATTTATCGTCCCAATCAATGTCCTTCAAATAGGTGTACATAAACAAACCGTCCGGTTTGTAAATGAATATTTATTTATTCACATTCACGTTAAAAATTATATTTTTTACGATAAAATATTTTATTTTAACACATGAATTTCTATTCAGTTCATTTACACAATAAAAATGATATTTTTATTTTTCTAACTTATTTTAGAAAATTTCGGCGGTATAACGGCACGATACTAGAAACGGGACGAGGCCTAGCCTTATCCCCGGTCAAGTGAAGGCCCACGCCATTCACACATCAATCAATCCATTCTATTTCACCAAAAAACTCAAATTTCAATCAAATAATCTAACTAATTTTTGCAATCAAACAAACAAGTCCATGGTCTGTGGACGATTGTGTCGGGTGCTACTAAGCACCGTCTGCATCCTAGTATAAATATATATAACTAGAAAAAAAAGTTGAAAGGTGAGAAATTCTCACCGAAAGCTATCCAATTCCACGACACTTCATTTATAGAAATCTTCCTCATTCTCGCCTTTTTATCACCTTCGTTGCCCGTATTCTCTACATATGTAAAAATCGAATTTTTACTTCGCTATTCAATATATAAAAATCGATTTTTTCCTTCGCTATTCAATATATAAAAATCGAATTTTTACTATGCTATTCAATATATAAAAATCGAATTTTTACTATGCTATTCAATATATAAAAATCGAATTTTCACTTCGCTATTCAATATATAAAAATCGAATTTTTACTATGCTATTCAATATATAAAAATCGAATTTTTACTTCGCTATTCAATATATAAAAATCGAATTTTTACTATGCTATTCAATATATAAAAATCGAATTTTTACTTCGCTATTCAATATATAAAAATCGAATTTTTACTATGCTATTATATACATAAAAATTCTATTTTTCTATTATAAAGATTTCGCCTTTTCAAATATATCATTATAAAAATCACATCTTTATTTTGCTACACATATAAAGATGATATTTCTAATATTTCTATCATGTAAAAATTATATTTTTAATTCTCTACATAAACAAAAATCATATTTTTACATCTTCTACATAGTAAAGATTATATTTTTAATACTTTAAAAATATAAAAATCATATTTTTAATATCCTACTTATATAAAAATTATAATTTTCATTCATTTCAAAATCAAATCTTTATCATTTCAACATCAGTTTTATTAACTACATAAAAATCAGTTTTTATAATCCCTAAAAATCGATTTTAATATAAAGAAAAAAATCAGTTATATATAAACTAAAATAATAGAAAGAAGAGGACTTACAGCTAGTGGCGAGGGGGAGGGTTTGAAGCGGCTGGAGGGGGCTGGAAAAAGGGGGGTCGGCGGCAGGCGTTCGGGGGGGGGGGGGGGGGGTCCGATCGCGAGGCTGAGGAGGTGGGGGGTTCTTCGGTCCAGCGCAGGAGAAGGGGGGTGTGGGTATGCGCGACACCGCCGGCGCTTGGGGGGGGGCGGGGTGATGCGGCATCGATCGCCGTCGGGGGGGGGGGCTCGATCGTTTTGGGGTTTTCGATTTTCCTTTTTTTATCTGTTACGAAATGAAGAAGAGGGGGGCAGAGGAAATAAAGGGGAGGAAGGAGGGATTTTTTTTTATTTAATTATTTAATTTGCAAAAAGTTGACTTTTACATAAGACCTCTAAACGAGGCCCACCGCCTGTCGCCCATAGCGTTTTACCCCCATTCCGAACACAATGGGATATGTATCATAGGCTGATTCGACTGTTTAAATCAGTTTTCATCAAAATCAACATATAACTCTATATATTGAATTTGAACGCGCATTTCAATTTACCGGGGTCACATACTAACTCGAAAAATTCCATAAATTTTTTTTCTAGCTTCATATTGACGATACGGTCCTAACAAAACTAGTTTCGTCGAATTCTGAGACCGTTGGAAAAATGGCCATTTTCCAGTCGATTAAAATCAACAGAAACTGGTCAAACGCGTTTCCCTTTGCCACGCTCACATATTGATTCGAAAAATTATGAAATTTGGAATCTAGCAATAACTTAACATCACGGACCCAACAAAAGTGGTTTCGTCGAAATCCGAGGTCGTTTGCAAAATTCCCAATTTTAAGGGCCTGAATTCCATAGCGACTATTCAGGATTTTCAACTGGACATATCTTTTGATTCCCGCTATGAAATTTTGATTTTTCGGATTCATTGGAAAGATATCATCAATTAGATCCTATTGTTTTTGGTTTCACTAAAATCCGGATTGTTTTGCACCCGGTACATTCAATTGAAGTTTTAAATCGAATTATCGAACTACCGCGCCATTTTCAATTCTATTTATAATTATTAATAATTATTTATATTCTAACGACGACGTATATAATATATACGTTCTAATTATATTCAAAATAAATTTCTCGTTGATATTATTTAAAATAATCTATTTTAAATATTCAAAATTCGCTAAAATTGCCAAAATAAAAATTTTAAACTGGCCCAGATTTTCGGGTTGTTACACTATTGGGTTAACTCTATTTGATTTACTCTATTTGATTAACCCATTCACTTAACTCCTGTCGAATAAACTATATTTGATAACTCCTCTAACTCTATTCGAATAAACTATATTCGATTAACTCCTTTACTATATTCGAATAAACTATATTCGATTAACTCCTTTACTATATTCGAATAAACTATATTCGATTAACTCCTTTGATTTAACTCTAATCGATTAACTCCATCGAATAAACTATATTCGATAACTCCTTCGATTTAACTAATATTCTATAACTCACTTCGATTAACTAATAATCGATAACTCCTTCGAATAACTATATTCGATAATCTCCTCTCGAATAAACAATATTCGATAATCTTCCCTTTCGATTTAACAAATCGATAACTCCTTTTCGAATAACTAAATTTGACAACTCCTTTCGATTTAACTAATCGATAACTCCTTTCGATTAAATTATAATCGATAACTCCCTTCGATGAAACTAACATCGATACTCCTTTGGATGAAATTAACATCGATTAACTCCTTTCGATGAAACTAACATCGATTAACTCCTTTCGATGAAACTAACATCGATTAATTTAACTCGATGAACTTAACTCGACTCACTTATCTCGATAATCTAACTCAAGAACTTAACTCGATTAACTTATCTCGATAATCTAACTCAAGAACTTAACTCGATTAACTTATCTCGATAATCTAACTCAAGAACTTAACTCGATTAACTTATCTCGATAATCTAACTCAAGAACTTAACTCGATTAACTTATCTCGATAATCTAACTCAAGTCGATTAACTCCAACTGATTAACTCTGCCTGGTCTATTGAGTCAACAATTTCAATGCTTATTTTGATTACTGACAAGAACGAGCTTCATGATCGACAAAAAGAAGATTCAATGGTTTCATAGGTTAGAAGTTGGTTATTTAGAGTATTTTATGTTAAAATCTATCCTCAAATAATCATAATTCTCATTGATTTCAAAATTATGCATGAAAACTCGTTTTTACTGTATATTGACAAAAACAGGTCAACCTGTTAAAAATAACAGGTCAACCTATTTTTAAATATAACAGGTCAACCTGTTAAAATTAACGGGTCAACAGCTTTTTGAAATAACGGTCAAAAACCTGTCAACCTATTATTTTTTTCAGGTCAACCTATTTTTGAATTTCATGAAGAGTTGTCTTCTTTCTTGAAAAGATATACCCATTTCTCTTCATTAAAAATCACTTCTTTTAAGTGCAACTTTTCACCAACAATTGCAACTTCTCAATATCTATAAATACATCAGTTTTCAATCAATCAAATCACCGAATTTTCTCTCCATTCTCTGATCTATATTGTATTATTCTTAACATTCAAAAAGCACTCAAAAGCATTCAATTATCGTTTGAATCTCCAAGCATATTTAACACACTTCTGATTCAACTCGATAATACACTTCCAAATCTTTGCAAACATCAATATATATTTGAGGATAAGATTATAGGAAGGTTGTACTCAATCATTGACTAATCAGTGTTGAAGAAAGAACACATTCAAGGTCAAACTTTTGTAATCGTTTTGTGGGTAAGCTTGTAGCCCGTGAAATCAAGTGGGTAAGCTTGTAGCCCGTGAAATCAAGTGGGTAAGCTTGTAGCCCGTGAAATCAAGTGGGTAAACTTGTAGCCCGTAAATCAAGTAGTGTTGTGAACCTGTTCCTCCGGGTGAAGCGAGGGTGTTGTTTAGTGAAAAGCCGAAGAGGAGCTTCGGGACTGGACGTAGGACGGGAGGTCCGAACCAGTATAAAAATCCTGGTGTCGTTACTCTACTTTACTTTACTGCATTTAAAGTTATCTGTGATATATATATTGTTATCATATCATATTCCGCATAGCCATATTATAGATCCTGCACAAGTCGTACACACCGACTTTTCATTTGGTATCAGAGCACGGTCATCATATAACCGTAACACTGTTATTTGATATATTCTAGTAATATGGCAAATAACGCTAGCACTAGTAACACCACTTACACAGAAGGTCAATCGACACAAAGACCTCCTTTCTTTAATGGCCTAAACTATAGTTATTGGGCAACACGTATGGCGTTTTATATGCAATCAACTAACTATGATGCTTGGAATGCTACTCAGAAAGAGATAATAAATCCAACTACTGAGTATGCAGAATGGACGGCTGCTGAGAAAACCGCGGCTGCCGTAAATGCAAAAGCAATAAATATGTTGTTTTGTGCATTAGACCAAAATGAGTATAACCGTGTTAATATCTGTACCACTGCTTATCAAATTTGGCAAACGCTAAAAACCACCCATGAAGGTACTAACAAGGTTAAACAAGCAAAAATAGCTTTGTTGAAAAGTCAATTTCAAAATTTCAAAATGAAGCCAAATGAAACAATAAATGAGATGTACTCTAGATTTCAAACCATTCATCATGCGCTCATTGGATTAGGTCAAAAATACTCAGATTTTGATGTAGTTTCAACAGTCCTACATTCACTGACTAATGAATGGGAAGGAAAAGTATTAGCCATAGAAGAAGCTAATGATCTTTCTACCATGAAGCCAGATGAATTGATAGGAAATCTTATGTCCTATGAAGCTAACTTGCAGGCTCGAAAAGAACAAAAAGAGGAAAAGAAAAACATAGCCTTTCATGCTGAGAAAGATGAAGACGTCTCAGATTCCGAAGATGAGGATCTAGCATTCATTGCAAAAGGATTCAAGAAATTCCTAAAGCAACGAAAAGTTAGTCGATACAACAGAAAGAAGTTCGGATCAAATAAACCATCATCATCAAATACAGAATGCTTTAACTGTCATAAAAAGGGACATATGCAAAAAGATTGTCCGGAACAAAAGAAGAAGACAGAAAATGATAAGTTCAAATACAAAAAGGACAAATCAAAGAAACGAGCATTCTCGGTGACATGGGATGATTCCGATTCATCTTCATCTGAAAGTGAAAGCGACTCAGATGATGAACAAGCAAATGTATGCTTTATGGCTAAAGAAGATGAGGTACAAATTCCTACTTTTGAAGAAGTTCTTGATATAAATGCTGAATTAATATATAAATTTAAAGAAGTAAAACGACAATGCAAGCAAGTTCAAGCTGATTTAAGTAGAGCAAAATTTGAACGAGATATGTTAAAAGACGAGAATAAAATATTAGAGGAAGAACTTGAAAAAGCTCAAGGATCATCGTCTAATGTTGATTCTCAACTAGCTCTTTTGAGTCAAGAAATTGAAACTCAGAAAGAGAAAAATGATGCTCTTATTATTGAAAATCATGAACTTAAGGCAAAAGTCAAAATGTTAGATCTTGAAAAAGCCAGTTTACAAACAAAGTTAGACGACATCACTCAAAATGTTTCTAACTTTAACAAAGGTCGAGAAAATTTGACTAAAATTATTAAGAGTTCACAATCGGCTACAAATAAACAAGGATTGGGATATAAGAAACCAATTATCAAGAAACATCTTGGTAAAAGAAAAAGGAAAAATAAGGTAGTACAAGAAACTGAAGCTAAGAAAAATCTTAGTTTATTATATTCTAAGCCAAAACCGTCTGTGAAATTTCAAAAGAAGAATATCAAGACTATTAAAATGTGGATTCCTAAAACAAATAACAATTTGATTAGGAACAAGTACATTCAAGATTTTTTGAATTCTGTGCATCATAATCCAAATTATATATATAAAGGGGATACCGGACCCGTATGGGTTTGGACTCCTAAGACCTAACTCTTAGGACCCTATAAAAAGTGGGTACCATGTACTTAATTTTATTTTTTGCAGGTCCCACTTAAGAAAAGAGGAAAGTGGATACTGGACAGTGGTTGCTCAAAGCATATGACTGGAGACAAGAGCTTATTAACAAATATCACTTATTCGGATGGTGGCTCAGTCACTTTTGGAGATAATTCAAAAGGCTATATCATCGGCAAAGGCGATGTGAGTAATTACGGTACATCTAACTTACCTCTTATTACAAATGTCATGCTAGTTAAGAATTTGAAACACAATTTGCTAAGTATCGGTCAATTGTGTGATAAAGGTTTTACTATTTCCTTTTCGAATAATAAATGTAGTATCTTAGATAAAGATCAAAATATAGCTTTTGAAGGACATAGAGATAGAAACATTTATATTCTGAATATGAATACCAATCATAATTCAGACATGTGTCTTGTAGCCAATAATAATGACCATGGCTATGGCACAAACGTTTCTGTCACATAAACTTCAAAACTATTGACAAGCTAGCCAAAAATAATCTAGTTAAAGGATTACCCAAAGTGAGCTTTACGGTTAATAATCTTTGTGATGCATGTCAATTAGGAAAATTGACTAAATCATCATTTAAATCCAAGAAAATCATATCAACATTACAACCACTTGAGTTATTACATATGGATTTATTCGGACCAACCCAGGTTCAGTCAATAAATCATAATAAATATGTGTTTGTAATTGTTGATGACTATTCCCGTTATACATGGGTAATTTTCTTGAAAAATAAAAGCGACACGTTTCACCATTTTAAATCATTCGTCAAAAGAATTAAAAAATCAAAAGGACTCAAAGTTAAAAATATTAGAAGTGATCATGGTGGAGAATTCGAAAATAATGATTTTGAACATTTTTGTACAAGAAAAGGTATAAATCATAATTTTTCGTTTCCTAGAACTCCACAACAAAACGGAGTTGTAGAACGGAAAAATCGGACCTTACAAGAATGTGCAAGAACATTATTAAATGGATCTACTCTACCAAAACATTTTTGGGCAGAAGCTGTTGCTACTGCATGTTATGTTTTGAATCGTGTATCCATTCGACCTCTGACCAAGAATACACCATATGAGTTGTTTAATCAAAGAAAACCAAATATCTCATATTTCAGAGTTTTTTGGTTCTAAATGTTTTATTTTAAATACGAAAGACCATCTTGGAAAATTTGATTCGAAATCCGATGAAGGAATATTTGTCGGGTACTCGGAACGAAGCAAGGCCTATCGTATATTCAATAAGGGAACTAAAATTATTGAAGAATCACTTCATGTTTCTTTTGATGAATTCTTTAAATCAACTCATATCGTATCAGATGACGAAGAAATCATAGTTAATGATAATCCTATTATCACAAATAATGACTCTGACTCAGAAATAGTTGACGATATCCCTCAAACTGCTGTGGTACCTTCTCCACCAAGATTTAGATCTCCTTCGAGAATTCTGAGAGATCATCCAGTTCAGAATGTTATTGGAGAAGTAACATCACAAATTCAAACAAGAAGTCAACTTAATCAAATGAGTCATGTTGCGTTTATCTCAAATATCGAACCTAAAAACCCTAAGGAAGCTGCTACTGATGAATATTGGATCATTGCCATGCAAAAAGAACTAAACCAGTTCGAGCGCAATGACGTATGGGAACTTGTTCCAAGGCCAACTGATCAAACGGTTATAGGAACTAAATGGGTATATAAGAATAAGGCCGTTGAACAAGGGAACATTACTAGAAATAAAGCTAGACTAGTAGCACAAGGGTATAATCAAGAAGAAGGTATCGATTATGAAGAGACTTTTGCACCTGTCGCTAGATTAGAGGCTATTAGAATTTTATTATCTTTCGCTTGTCATCATAATTTTAAATTATATCAGATGGATGTCAAGAGTGCGTTCTTAAATGGGTTTATCAAAGAAAGAGTATATGTTGAACAACCTCCTTTATTTAAACATGAAAAATATCCGGATCATGTTTTCAAACTTAAAAAGGCTTTGTACGGTCTAAAACAAGCACCTCGTGCTTGGTATGAACGTTTACGAAGTTATCTTATTGATTCGGGTTTTCAAATAGGAAAGGTTGATCAAACGTTATTTATTAAACACTCGCAGAAAGACATATTGGTTATTCAGATATATGTGGACGATATAATCTTTGGATCAACAAATGAAAAACTTTGTAAAGAGTTTGCAAATGTTATGACCAAAGAATTTGAAATGTCACATATGGGAGAATTATCATACTTTCTTGGTCTTCAAATTAAACAATTTCCGAATGGTATTTTCATAAATCAAGAAAAATATTGTGGAAACCTTATTAAAAGATTCGGACTTGAGAATACTTCCGGAAAACCTACTCCGATGAGTACTTCTATTCATCTTGAAAAAGATGTCAATGAGAAAAGTATAGACCAGAAGACTTATCGCAGTATGATAGGATCTCTTTTATATCTAACAGCTAGTCGTCCGGATATTATGATGAGTGTTTGTTTATGCGCAAGATTTCAAGCCGATCCTAAAGAATCACACTTACGAGCAGTGAAACGTATAATTTGTTATCTTAACAATACCAAAGATTTCGGTCTTTTCTATCCAAAAGAATGTACATTAGAATTAGTATCATATAGTGATGCTGATTTCGGAGGATCACGAACGGATAGAAAGAGTACAAGTGGTACGTGCCATTTTGTTGGAAAATCACTTGTCTCTTGGTTTAGTAAGAAACAAAATTGTGTTTCACTTTCGACGTGTGAAGCGGAATATATATCAGCGGCACTAGCATGTACACAAGTTATATATATGCAACAAACACTTAAAGATTTTGGTATAAATTTATCGAATTCTATTATATATTGTGATAACACGAGTGCGATAAATTTATCCAAAAACCCAGTTAACCACTCTCGAACTAAACACATCGATATTCGACATCATTTTCTAAGAGATAACATTGAAATGGGTAATATAAATCTCGAATTCGTAAATACGGAAAATCAACTAGCTGATATATTTACCAAGCCTCTACTGGAATCCAGTTTTGTCAACTTACGTAGAGATCTAGGTTTGGTTTCAAGAAAAGAACTCGAAGAGTAAAAACATTTTAACATATATCAAGAGTTCGTACATTATTTTTGAAACCAATGTTTTTGTTTCTATATTTAGAAGAGAATTTTTCTATGGTTAAGCAAATACGAACCATATCTTTTATTTCTCAAAATAGAAAATTTCTTCTATATATATGATTATATTATTTTTTTTAGTGCTCTCAGATAATTTTTTCTCTCTAAATCTCCATAAAACAAAATATTATCATGGCTCATATCTGTGAAAAATGTGCTGAACACTCACACGTTTCAATCACTAGTTCCGAGCCAACAGAATATAATTCCCCGAAAACACCAGAACATCCACCCGGATTCCATTCACATTCTCTTACACCAGGAACCACACCAACTCCTAAACGAAGCAAGAAATTATTGTTCTGTTCTCCACGAACTAAGGAGAAGATTGACGAAATACATCATTATCAACAGCAGATGTATTATGAGCAAAGACTAACATCTTCTCGTTTATCGTATCTCGAGTGAATGGCTTCATTTTTCTGTGGGTCTAACAATCATAACGTTCATGAGCCAATTCCTATGCCGTCATCATCAAGAACTCCTAACTCATGGGATAGGAATTACAACAACAACGAAGGAGCATACGGGAAATACTCTTCGTGGGAACCAAGAAAATGAGGTCATTCTAAAGGATCAACGGACATGCTTTATAATGCTTTTTAATAATGTTTTTATTTCCTACTTTATGTATTTGTTTTATATTATTAAAATAAAATTTTTGTTGGCTTTGAATTTGATCATCAAAAGGCTGGAATGTCATTTTGCATCAAAAACGGTCAACCGGTAGGTAAAAAACGGTTGACCGGTTTTATACTTTTTAATTTCCAGAGAATATTTGCGGTCGACCGGTTGCAAAATTTATGTCGACCGATCACTATATGTTCAATACATGTCGACCGGAAATCATTACAGGTCGACCGGTTTTAAAGTCCAAAAATTCCAGAGAGTTTCCGCGGTCGACCGGTCTCATAATTCATGTCGACCGGAACTATTTCAGAAAATTATGAAAAAAGGTGTCGACCGGAAATTTATGACAGGTCGACCGGTCTTTTGAAAATTTCAAATAAAAAGCTCACATTTCGGTCAACCGATTATATATTGCTGTCGAACAATTTCAGCTCTTTTTCTTATTTTTTCAAACAGAAACTTTTTAGGTCGACCGGTTCTATTTTTCAGGTCGACCGGTTTCGTGACTTTTCATTTTTTAAACCTCCAATCGTCGGTTTAACCCCTATATCATCAACCCTATTTCGATTTTTACCCATTCATTACTCAAATCAACACCTCTTTTCAAAACCTAACTTCTCATCTCCATCTCCTACTCTTCAATGGCTCCGAAATCAAAGAAATCAAAAACTTCTTCTTCTACTTCTCAACAACAACCCATAGATGCTCAAATTCAACATTGGCTTAAGGATCCGATTGCTGTAACAAGATGGAATAAAATGAAAGATTATACCATTCATGAAGCGAGTTTTCTCAAATATCACGATTTCCTCCTCTATGATGTCAGAGAAATTGCAACCAAAGCAAAATTAGCATCTCTTCTTAGTTTTGAAGACAATAATGTTGAGATTAATCACATTATGATAAAATTATTCTATGCTAATCTCAATTTGGAGAAGTACAAGCTAGCAAATTCATCAAATTGCTTATGGTCGGTTGTATGTGATCAACATGTATTCATTTCCAAGTCCCGAATGGAAGAAGTTCTTAAATCTTCAAATAATGGTACGAAATTTACTTCTGATTTCTGTCCCATTCATATTAGAGACAAAATTAGCCATTTATTCATTGAAGATCACAAGTCAAGTGCTAAAGGAGTAAATTTGAGACCAACGACTAGAATTTTCCATCATTGTATTGTTCACTCTCTCTTGCCACGAACCGGTAATTTTGATGGAATCTACAAAGAAAATTTTAAGGCATTATACGCTATATATGGTGATATCAATATCAACTGGATTGAAATGATTTTTGATGAAATATCATTGGTCAATAAACTCTCTCGCAAACATTTATTTTACAATGAATACGTAATGCGTCTTCTCATGAATTGCGAAATAAAATCTCCGGAATCCAAGATTTCAATACCTAAGTGTATTGATAAAGTATCAAAGAAAAGAATGAGACTTCCGGATCCATGCTTAACCATTATTCCATTTGAGCAATATACACATAGACGTCCTTCTGAAACATCTTCATCAGAAGCACCTCCTCCAAGACCGGAAGATGTTAAGATTCCTTCGCCAAACTCAACAACAAAGGAATCTCTAGAATGAATAGCAAGAAATCAATTTCTTTTAGAAGCAAGACTCAAGCGAACCGATACCAAGCTTGATCGGTTAGACACCAAAATGGATAAACGTTTTAACAAGCTTAAGTCTTTCTTTGGCATACTTTGGGATGCTATATCTTGCGGTGCTTCTTCCTCCACTACTCAAGCACAAAATCCAGGAAAATGACCAATGCCACCTAATTTCACTTGGTCTACTTCAGAAGAGAATACTAGTTCAGGGTCAAGTACTCAAGTTGGGCGTGGACGTGGCACTTCATACATGAATGAAGGAAACGAGGAGGAAGAGGAACATGTTGACCTTGAAGAAGAAGAAGTACGACAAATAGAAGGTAAGGATAAGGAAATAGAGGTAGAAGGAAATGACGAGGAAGAATCGTCAGAAGAAGAAGAGGATGAGGAGAAGGAATCAGACGAAGGAGAAGGACATGAGACCGATTCTGATGTGCCACCTCAGTGATTATATCTATCCTTTTACGCTTTTCTATTTTATGTTGAAACACTTTATTAGCACTTGTATATGATTAGTGCTATCTTTTAATTTAGTACTTTATCTACTTATGTTGGTTTGGTGTGCTATGGTTTGTAATTTGTAAAAGAATCCACTACTAATGTTCTCCGTTGTTTAATCTATTATGATAGTTTTTTGTATCCTTTTTGTCGATGACAAAGGGGGAGAAAGTATTAGAAAATATTACTAACATTTCTTCTTGCAGAAATTTAGTTGCACATTTCTGGTATATCATATATACAGGGGGAGAGATAGAGCATATATACAGGGGGAGATAGCAAAGGAGATTATAATATCAAGCTATATTGTCATCAATCAAAAAGGGGGAGAATATTGAGTCAACAATTTCAATGCTTATTTTGATTACTGACAAGAACGAGCTTCATGATCGACAAAAAGAAGATTCAATGGTTTCATAGGTTAGAAGTTGGTTATATAGAGTATTTTATGTTAAAATCTATCCTCAAATAATCATACTTCTCATTGATTTCAAAATTATGCATGAAAACTCGTTTTTACTGTATATTGACAAAAACAGGTCAACCTGTTAAAAATAACAGGTCAACCTATTTTTAAATATAACAGGTCAACCTGTTAAAATTAACAGGTCAACCTGTTAAAATTAACAGGTCAACAGCTTTTTGAAATAACGGTCAAAAACCTGTCAACCTATTATTTTTTCCAGGTCAACCTATTTTTGAATTTCATGAAGAGTTGTCTTCTTTCTTGAAAAGATATACCCATTTCTCTTCATTAAAAATCACTTCTTTTAAGTGCAACTTTTCACCAACAATTGCAACTTCTCAATATCTATAAATACATCAGTTTTCAATCAATCAAATCACCGAGTTTTCTCTCCATTCTCTGATCTATATTGTATTATTCTTAGCATTCAAAAAGCACTCAAAAGCATTCAATTATCGTTTGAATCTCCAAGCATATTTAACACACTTGTGATTCAACTCGATAATACACTTCCAAATCTTTGCAAACATCAATATATATTTGAGGATAAGATTATAGGAAGGTTGTACTCAATCATTGACTAATCAGTGTTGAAGAAAGAACACATTCAAGGTCAAACTTTTGTAATCGTTTTGTGGGTAAGCTTGTAGCCCGTGAAATCAAGTGGGTAAGCTTGTAGCCCGTGAAATCAAGTGGGTAAGCTTGTAGCCCGTGAAATCAAGTGGGTAAACTTGTAGCCCGTAAATCAAGTAGTGTTGTGAACCTGTTCCTCCGGGTGAAGCGAGGGTGTTGCTTAGTGAAAAGCCGAAGAAGAGCTTTGGGACTGGACGTAGGACGGGAGGTCCGAAGCAGTATAAAAATCCTGGTGTCGTTACTCTACTTTACTTTATCTACAGCATTTATATTTGTTAGTAGTATATTTCTTGTTTGCGAATTTTTACCTGCGTAACTATTGAATTGCTTAAGTTATCACATACATTCCGCATAGCCATATTATAGATCCTGCACAAGTCGTACACACCGAATTTTCATGGTCAACCCTAACTGATTAACTCTATTGATTAACTCTAACCGGTTTTACTTGGTTTGACTAACTCAATTTATTAACTCGACTGACTAATTCAACTCGATTAACCTAGCTTGATTTTTCTTATCTCGATTAACTGAACTAATCACTTTGATTAACTCGACTAATTCACTTTGATTACCTTAACCAATTCACTTTGATTAACTTAACCAATTCACTTTGATTAACTTAACCAATTCACTTTGATTAACTTAACCAATTCACTTAGTTTAACTAATCAATTTACTTTGATTAACTAACCTGATAACTCAATTTGATTAACTTACTCGCTAATAACGTTTATTCCTTTTTAAAGATTTTCTTTTATAATCTATTTATTTCCTAAATAAATATTTCCTTATAATCCTATTTATTTAACAAATAAATATCTCCTTTATTCTATTTATTCTAACAAATAAATATTCCTTTATTTTATTTATTCCCTAAATAAATAAATCATTTAACTTTATTTATACCCTAAATAATAAATTCTTTTACCTTTATTTATTTCCTAAATAAATAAATCCTTTTTATCTATTTGTAAACGGTTTACAAATATCCCTCTTTCTATTGGTTTTGACAATATTTTCCCTTATATATATTGTTTTACAAATATTTTCCTTTATATTTGATTTCACAAATATATCTCCTCTATATTTGTTTAACAAATAAAATCCCTTTATATTTGATTAACAAATATAAATTTCCTTTATATTTGATTTACAAATATAATTCTTTTATTCAAAAATCCTTTTTCTTGTATAATATAAAATCCATTGATTTTATATAAATAAATTATTTTCAAAATATACTTGGAAAATCCCTTTTCCACATTCTGGTATTTCTTATGGTATTTAACACACCATATAACAACAATAAATATCGTCCAAACACACATAATCAATCATCAGATTATATATCACATTATACATCACAATATATATAAATCACAGTAAAATAGATGTTGAGGAATCCAGTTGGATTCCTCCAACCTGTTTCCCTGCATTACAGATGTTAAACAATATAATTAACATCGATTTCACTTCGATGTGAAATATTATGATAAACAGAATCACATATAAATATTTAACGGTTTATATATATATATATATATATATAATTTCTACTAATTGACTAGCAGTTCAATCAAACAGTCAACACACAGTCAAACAGACAATATCTAACAGTTCTAAAAATACAACATGAAATTATAAACTGTTCAGAGTTGGTGAGTTTTACTCACATTGGAGTGTTAACCGTTAAATAATCGGTTTGCATTCTTTGATTGAGTCAGACAATTTATTTCGCCATAAATTGTAACAAGCTCGGATTGACTCCCAGTCAGTTCCAGTGTGTAGTGTTCGTCCATACGATCCTGTCGGATCTTGTTTTTCTGAAAACCGATAACGTATGGAAGAGTTATACTTGATACAAGTTCATATATACAACTTGAAATTAAATTAAAAATATTTTTATTTAACTATTGCGCCTTAACTTTTCCCCGGCCCATCCTCTTCTATGAAAACCCAAGCCCGTACCCTTTCCTTCCTCCATCTTCACCGTACCTAAAATGAACACGCTCCAGTTCTAAAACCCACGACATTGCCGCAACTTCTAGCTCCAACTACACCTTCTTCGATCGACTAAAACTCAAACGAAAATCACCAAAAAACTTCCCAGCACCTCCTCTTTCAACTCATACCTGAACATCAGAGTTCGAACTCACGAACTGGATCGTGACTGCTGCCTGAAGCCGCACATGAACAGTAACCCGCGACCACAAACATCATCGCAGACCCCAAAATTCATCGCACAGAACCCATTCAATATGTGGAACTCCAAAACGATTTTGAATTCAAGTATAAACCCCTTTAACCCTCACAATTCTGAACCCTAGAAACCACGGCACCACGCAGGAAAAATCCGCACCCTCAGATTTGATGTCGAACTACAAAAATTTCACATCAAAATGAAGAGCATACCTTACCGAACTCATATATATGTAAATTAGGATTTATAGGAATTTTATTCGGATTGTTTTGAATTTTAAGAGGATCGAAGTTTTGTTTCCAGAAAGGAAAACTGACGGCTGGAATTTCTGTTGACTTGAGAGGACGTGAAATTAGGTTAAGGGGTGTTGAGGGGTATTTATAGGATTAACAAATATTTTTAGATATTTTCTTTTATTATTTTATATTCGTTTTTGCACTCTAAAAATCCGTGTGACCACACATGATATTCAAAAATCACGGAAATTGACATGCAGCTAGAGTTCGACATTACGGTCCCAACGAAACTGGTTTCGTCGAATTCCGACTCCGTATGCTTACCCAGCTTATTTTTAAAGGTCAATTTATCAACTGTTTTTCACTCTAAAAATACGTACGGTCACATACGGACTTTAAAAATCACGAAAACTGGCACCTAGCAATAATTTGACATTATGGATCCAACGAAATTAGTTTCGTCGAATTCCGACTTCGTTTGCAAAAGTGGCTATTTTTAAAGCTCTGAATAACCCATTTAAATATATAAATATATTTAAATAAAATTAAATTAAATATAAATAAATTTATATTACCGTATATATCCAATGTGGAATACCATACAGCTCCAGAAAAATCCTATATGTATTTACAACTCGATATTACATCGTTAGAGTTATATCGATGTTCGATTTCTATTTAAACCCTTATATAAAATAAAATTAAATCTTTATGGTCAGGGCACTGCATTTCTGAGAATTTGATTTGGACGTAACTCAAAATCTACACGACGAAATCCCGATTTTTCTCCTCCACTTGAAAGATATACTCCACCAGCTCCACACGTTTCTTGTTTCACAGAAATCCGATTTAAAACGAACCCTGTATACTCAGTTGAAGTTCAAATCGCCAAATAACGAACTGCCGCGTCGTTACGCGCTCTATTTTAATTATATTATAATTATACGTTTCAAACTGACGTCGACTGAATATATTCGTCAATATAATCCAACTCTAAGCTGAATTAAATCTCGGGGATGACCCCGTTCACAGAATATTGTCAATCCACTATTTCTGGTTATTCTAGAATTAAATATATTATTTAATTATTTAAATTAATTAAATATTCACTTTATTTAATTAACCGACGTTTTAAATTCCCTAAATCACTATATATATAATTAAATAAATAAATTATAATACCCCTGACAATGCGGATCATTACATTTCACAAGATAATTCGTTAATTTAATTACGATAAGATATAAATTGGGATCATAAGAATATGATTGTGAATCTTGTGATGTAAATTATATGTATGTTTGTGGTGTTGAATCATATGTTAGTTCTTATTTGAATTTTATGCAAGCTAGATCATATGTTAGTTCTTATGTAAATTTTATGCAAGTTGGATCATATGTTAGTTCTTATGTATATCTTATGCAAGTTGAATCATATACCTTATGCAAGTTGAATCATATACCATATGAAGGTTGAATCATATACCTTATGCAAGTTGAATCATATATCTTATGCAAGTGGAATCATATATCTTATGCAAGTTGGTGATGATTGAATCATATATATATATATATATATATATATATATATATATATATGAATCTTATGCAAGTTTGGGTTGTTGAAATATATGTGAAACATGTATATGCATATGCTAGTTTATGTGACATTAATCTACATGTTTAGATCTATATGCAAGATTACACCTTTATGTTTAGATCTATATGAAAGTCTACATCTTTATGATTAGATACATATGCAAGTTCACACCTTTATGTTTGGATCTATAGCAATACATAAGTTATGCAAGTTTATGCCCATTACCTATGTTAGTTTCTTATCATATGCTAGTTTGAAATGAAATTCATATGCAAGTTTATGTCATGATCCTTAGATCTATTTTATGTGTTATGTAATGTTGTTTTTCTTTTTATAAGTTAGACTATTTGCAAGTCTAACATAGGTCATATGAAAACGTTCGAATAGCGTGGGGATGATGGAATAATATTGAATATACATAAATTGTGAATTGGCATAAAATTACCTTAAAAGGCATATAATTAATTTGAGATATTAATTGGTATAATTGGTATTTATGGACATAATTTTAAGAGATAATTATGGACATAAATAAATTTGGAATTTATTGACAAATTTGAATAGGGATATTAATCCAATTTGGGGTTAAATAAAGATGTGTAATAATAAACCGCCTAAGACACGAGGTTAGACTCTTTTGTGGTGTAAGACTGCCCGGACCCGCCCGGCAAATCCAGCAGCCACAAATGCCAGTCTAATGTGAGAGGTCAAAGGCACGAATTAAATGCGTAACAATTGTAAAGACACGAGGTTAGGCTCATTTGTGGTGTAAGACTGCCCAGACCCCCCCCCCCCGGCAAATCCAGCAGCCACAAATGCCAGTCTAATGTGGGAGGTCTTTACAAGGTTACAGTTTTAATGAATTAAGAAACACTTAACCAGATAAACATGTGGTGGGATATGGGGGGTTAAGTAGGTGCCTTGGGTGGCATGTGAAATTAAGAAGGTGCCTTGGGTGGCATGTGAAATATGATTAGATGCACTTAACCAAGATTGAAACATGTAAGAAGACATGAATAAGAATGGGGTTAAGTGGGGAAAACCTTAGAGGGGACGAAGCATAGGTGGAAAGCTTGTGTCATGCATGGGGGCCCTTTTCAAACCAGTAACCCATTAAGTTTCTTTGTGTGCTTGACCCAAGTCGAGGACGGGACACGCTTACTGGGCTTGATTGTAAGAGGTCAAAACGGGTTAGCGGTGGCAACGCAAGTACAATGGGGTCATGTGCGTGTGTGGGCCCGGGCTGGTAGGTAAGACGTTGTTGCATCGTGTAGGTATAAGCCGTGCATTTTTGGTGGTATCGGGTTGCCACTTTGGGGAGTGGTACACCCCACTGTGGGGCCAGCACGGGTATCTACGAGTTAGGGAGCAGATCGAATGGGGGTAGTGGGTACAACTAGTGGAGATAGGGGCAGACGGCACCTATGAAGGCAGCTAGGGGTACACGAAACTACCATTATCATTATTAAGTTTTGTAGGCGGGATCAACTTTTAGGGTGACTAGTGGTGGTGCAGTATAGTAATTATCCTATAGTGATTAGGGATGAGATTAACGCCAGACTATTCCTCTTAACTGCTTTGTCATGTCCACTTGTTTCATGGTCATATCTTATCTTACCAGTTTATGCCTTATCCTAATTACTTTAATAATTATATTGTTAAAGTTATTATACTCGCCAGACTTTATGTCTGACCCCCCTTGTTTTCGCCTCTTTTCTTCCTTCCCCCTCCCACCTAGGTTCTCAGGGTGGGACTAGTACTAGTGGAGCTTGATCTCGGATCTCTTTCTCTCTCTTTTGGAAGTGTTTGGATTGTTGAAAGTAAAGTTCAGCTCATCTCTTTTATGGCTACTTGTGTTGGGGTTTATGCTTTTTATTTTATGTACTCTGAAAGAATTTATCAAGATGGATATTAAGTGTACTTGGTTTATGAAGTTGTTGTAATCAAACTATTTCTCCGCTGAAATAAAGGTTGTTTTAAAATTTTCAAGTACCATTATTTATGTCTGTCATGTTATACTCTGTTCTATACACTAAATACGCTCTATGGAAGTTAATGCATTCCCTTTGTGAGTGACATTAATGGACGTGGGGTGTCACATTGGGTGCCTATAATTTTTACATAGGTAGCCAAGTGATCAAGTTTTAAGCTTTCTTTTGGATGTGCACTGGAGCTGTGGACGTTGTGATGGACTTGGAGCTGAAGATGGACTTTTATGTTTCTTTTGAACTTTATCAAAACTCTCTTATGTTAAATTATCTTTGATTCTATTGTGTATTATTTGTTATCTGAAATTGTTATGTATAACTAAGATCCTTCATTGTGTAACTCTGATGTTATTTCCGCTAATGTAAAATGATGTAAATTATTCTCTAGTGTATTATATTATGCTATGTTCTGTTATCTGCTATTGCGTTTAATGCGTTATATTCCAACAACTATCCTTTCTGCCTAGGATTGGGAGTTTGGGTCATCACAGGTTCCGTTCATTACTTGAATTAATATCACATCTTTATCTTATGCAATTTTTTTAAATGTCGTAGGTACGTAATTGAATGCTTTCGGAGAAGACGATAAGCATGTGTTTGAAGTCTTTTCTTTTGGTTTGGTAACTTTGATCTGTAATCTAGATATGTACTACAAACATGATGTACGAATATTATGCAAGTTTGAATGTTAATTATATTGTGTTGAATTATCATCTTTTGTTTACATGATTATTGTTTGAATATATTCTTATATATTTAGATTTCTATGATATTATTGTATAATATTATTTTACTATTTAATAACATTGGATAATAATGAATATCGTGGGGGAAATGCAGAAAAAACAATGTAGTATATGCACAGCGATTAAAAAATGTTAAGGTAAAGGAAATGGAGAGGTGTACACAGCTAGTAACAAATGTTGTGTAAAGGAAATGGTAATTTATACACAGCATCTAAAAGCGCTGACAATAGTTAATGTCAATGTATATGCATTGTTTGTATAATGCTGAGAAATTTATCTACAACGATTCAGTGTGTCCTATGAAAATTTAGAAATCTATTTTACAACGTCGGAAATCCGCTGTGATTGTAAGAAATAACAATGAACTTTAAACTTTGTAAACACATGTGTTTTAACAGCAGTTTTATGAGTGTTGTTAAAAGATTAGGATCTATTACCACATGTCGTTATACGGCATTCTTAATTCCTCCGTTAAAGCCTTTTACAGCGTTTTTACACCACCGTAAAAGGTGATTTTTCTTGTAGTATAGCTATGTATAAATCATAAATGTCAGTTAACAACCGTAAATATTTGATTTATAAAAGTATTGCATTGTTGATAAGAAATAACACGAAGAATGTGACATAGGGAAGGTATAAAAAATTAAACCACTAATTAAAATACGAACATCAAATAATGAATTACATACATAGGAAGAAGTCTCTAATGAATTTACATTATGCTTTACTACTATAAATAAATATTAATCATAAAAAAATAGAAAATTAATTAACTGATAATTCTCATCTAATGTTGTTATGTTACTCACGTTGGTGATAAGTTGGGATTTGATCCAATTTCAGAGTTAGGGAAACAATTTAAAACTGCAATTCATGGCTTTGCAACTTAAGGAATTGCAGTCTACATGCATAGTTGCTTGATTTATGAACCAAAATAATGCATCCTAAGGTGCATTTGAGAGGCGATGGAGGTAAGCCTCTTTGCTGCGGTTGGGGTGGTTACTTAGGAGAGGAAATCGCCAAGTAGGGGAATCTTTTTCTTTTGATTTTTTGTTTACCACTTCAGTCGGTTGCCTTAGTCTTTTATCTTTTCAACTTTTCAATGGGCCACTCTAGGTTCTTATGTAGATTTTCTTAATTAAATACCAACTCTTATTTAATATGTATATAGACTTTTAAAAGATATTATTTTATCTAATTTAATTTATGTGTATATTTGTCAAAATCATTTATTTATATATGTATTTAATATGAATAGAACTCCATATATTTTCTTCGATATTTGCATGAAACGATAATATGGCACATGTAGATACATTTATATTGTTATTTACATTTGTTGGATATTCATGTTCACAATATGGTTATTATATGTGTTATAGACTACCATATTAATATGGAGATCAGAATATGTAACACGGATAACCATAGTGATTTATGGTTATAAGGAAAAAATAATTCCAAAAATGTTTCTTTTACATGCTTTAACAATCTATTGAGGATCAGTTATATATACAAATTCAATCATATAAATATAAAGTTATATTTATTCTGTTATATATAAAATTTAATATTTGATCGTTCTTATTTTAATCTTGCATTTCATCTCAAATCAAATACATCATTCTCCTTAATTTGTACAACCATTTTCAATTTTCACCATCAAATTTTGATACTTTTCAATTAACAAATACTAATACCCATGTTCTTTTGTTTTCCAACATCCGTCCTTACATTCTCGCATTACATCAAACATCCCGTGATTAAAATTACATACTTGGTAATTCGTTCTACATTTAAGAGGGAAATCAAAAACCTTATGCCATATTCTAAATACAAGGAAAAACAAACTCGAAAATGCATTCCAAATTTAAGAAAAATACAAAAACCCTTCATCCAATTTCTAAAATTTGCATTACAAGAGAAAAACGTTGTACAACTATGAATAAACATTGTTAAAACAAATAAATAACGTGTTGGCTGCAGATGTGATATGTATAGTTGCATAAAATATATGCTTTCCACAACACTTGCTAACATTGTAGACAACGTTGTGAAATATATACGTACAACACTTCCTAAACATTGTATATGATTCATTTACCAATTTGAAATGCTCCTCATAGTGGTGTTTAAACATTATGAATATAATATTTACAATGCATGCAAAACATTGTTGCGACTTAATATACGACATGACAAAGACAAAATGTTTTATTTGAAATTTTTTTTTGTAATGTTTTGTGCTAGTTATAATACAAAGCAAAATATTGTAGAAAAATACCATAGACCTATTGTTAAATTTTGGACAATAATTTTGCAACGTTGTTAAAAAAAACTAATACAACCATTCTTAAGCAATATAATTTTTTATGTAAATAATGTTTGTTTGATATTATAGATCCACATTTAACTATTGCTAGCTATCATAATATATAATATTGACATCACGCTGTAAAAATAAGGTATACATTTAATATACCACTTCGTAATCATATCTTTTATAATAATTCTTTCACATATATTTTCTAACATTCACAGAATTTTGAAAATATTGTTAATACAAGGAACAAATCGTTTGTTTAACATTTATAGCAGTTTATCGGGCACATTAGTGTATATATGAAAACATTAAACATGAATGTAACTTTGAACATTAAACATGAATGTAGTTTGAACATTCAAAATATTCCATATACAAAATCAAAACATTATTTCCACCTTACATTCATGCAAGTCGATCTATACAAGTGCCAACTCCTTGCTCAATTTCAATCGATGCTTCTCGTCTGGGTTGGGGAATTCCATACGTAACTTTCCCATCCCTTGAACGACCATCGAGTGTGTGCCTCTACTTTCTGTTGTTCCATTCAGCTCTGACAACATCAGGTCTGATAATCACTTTTAGTTATTATCACTAAGCTATAAACGACCTAATGCAACGATTTTGCAAGATGTTGGCAGCCAAAATGTGACGATAGCTATGATATTTTGGTCCTACTGTAACGTTCTGCTTTTTATGTTACCTTAGCCATAAAAATGTGTTGGCCTAGCTTAACAAGTCCAACACGAAGCAACATTTTATATATTTTTGCTATAGCAGAACTTCCTATATATTACGTGGCGATCCATGTGAATCAAATTCTACGTTGGATAACGTGACACCTCATCAATCCTGATCACGTCTTCTACAAATAACAATTTTTCTTTGGCACGACTAAATTCTTACCCTCTTTTTGTTCCCCGCCATCTTATTTTCATTTTCCCTCATTCCAGTTTTGTTAAGCAAATAACATTTTCTTTTGTAAAAAACATTTTGATTCTTCTTTGTTTTCATGCAAATGTTCAAGCAAACATTCTTAAGTTGGGGTTCAACGATTTTGGTTCAATTAGGGCTTTGATTTGGGGGTTCAAGCTTTGTTCAACGATTTCGATTCAATTAGGTCTTCGATTTAGGGGTTCAAGCATTGTTCACATCGCTTTTAGGGCTTCAATTTAGATTTTGAGGTATAACACTCTCTCACATCACTTTAGGGTTTCGCTTTAAACTATTTATAAATTCTTAGGTCGGCATGAATTAATAATTCGACTTGTCTTAGGTTTCCTCTTGTTGAACACACACACGTTTTACCTTTTTTATGTTAAAATCTTCATATTCATAAATGCAGTGATGGACAACGAAAACATCTCGATAGAACTTCCAAAGATTAGTGAAAGATATATTAGTGGGATAAAAGCCTTTATACAAAACTGTTTTTCTAAATTCGTTATTGGTGATGAAATGAAGTGCCCTTGCAAGAATTGTAATAATAGCAAGTAGCATCGTCAAGATATAATTTAAGATCATCTCATCTGCAATGGGCCATCTCCATTGCATGTGAAATGGATACGTAAGGTTTATCGCCAAAATTTTGGAAGGAGTGATGAAGATATAGATTGTGAGAAGCTGGTGATTTTGGAGATAATCTTGGTGAAATGTTGGACCGTACTCATGGACATCTGCACAACTGTGAGGATAAGAATTCTGATGAACCGAATGCCAATGCTAGAAGATTTTATCGCCTTGTCGAAGATGGAAAGCAGCCATTATATCCTGGTTGTTCAAAATTTTCGAGATTAAGTTTTATCATCAGGCTTTATTCTTTAAAATGTGTACATGGAATTACAGAGTCTGCATTTGGGGATATACTAGAGTTGATGAGAGAGGGTTTTCCACAGGCCTGCATACCTTTATCTGTCAGAGCCGCGAAGAATATCGTTAAAGATTTAGATCTTAAATACAAAATAATACACGCATGTCCAAACGATTGCATGTTGTATTAGGCAGAAAATGAAAATAAAGATATCTGATAAATTTGTGGTGTTTCGAGGTGGAAACTAGTGAAAAAGGAAGACACCAGTGATAATGATTCAGCGAAGTTGAGTTGCAAAGTCCCGTCGAAAGTGATGCATTACTTTACGCTAAAACCAAGGCTACAAAGGTTGTTTATATGCAAGGAGTTTGCATAACTTATGACATGGCATTCTGTGGGACAAAAAAAAGACGGAAAACTTGGACATCCAGCTGATAGCAAGTCTTGGAAGGCAATAGGTGCTATGTATCCTGATTTTTCACTAGAAAATATTAAATATGAGATTCGGTGTAGCCTCTGATGGATTCAATCCTTTTCGTACAATGAGTACAGCTTACAGTACATAGCCAATTGTATTAATTAACTACAACCTTCCAACTTGGTTGTGCATGAAGCCCGAAAATCTAATTCTTTCAACAATCATCTCCGGTCCAGAGTCTCCAAAGAATAAAACTGATGTATATATGCAGCCTCTAATTAAAGAGTTGAAATAATTATGGGATATAGGCATAGAAACTTATGATGCTTCACTGATCAAAATTTCATGTTACATGCAGGCGTGTTGTGGACTATTAGTGATTCTCTGGGGTATGCAATGTTACCCGGTTGGAGCACAAAGGGTAAATTGGGTTGTCATGTATTCCATTATGAGACTTCTTCAATGTACTTGAAACATTGTAAAAAGATGTGCTACTTGAATCAGAGAAAATTTCTGGATCCGAAACACAAGTGGAGGTTTGATAAAAGGAGGTTCAATGGTAAAGTTGAAATAGGACAGATTTCAGGAAATTTATCAGGAACAGACATTAAAGAACTGTTGTGTGGCTTTGAAAAATAATTTTGGGAAGAAAAAGGATTTTCCTTTTAAAAAGAAGTCAATATTTTTCAATTTACCGTATTAGAGCCGCAATTTATTGCATCATAACTTTGATGTTATGCATATAGAGAAAAACATATGCGACAGCATACTCGGTACTTTTCTAAATATTAGTGGAAAGTCAAAATACCATTTGAATGCTCGTTTGGAATTACAAGAAATGTCTGAATCCTACTTTATCAAGTGACGACGAACACTTTGAGATTAGGGCTGCCATATTTGACATGACAAAGAAAGAAAAAGAATTATTTTGCTCAGTGCTAGAGAATGCTAAATTGTCATACGGTTGTGCAGCCAATATCAGTCGGTATGTTCACACGAAGGAAAGGACTATCTCAGGGTACAAGACCCACGATGCTCATTTTTTACTTTATTACTTGTTGCAATTTTCTGTGAAAAAAACATTAAAACCTGAGTTTCATTGCCGCTGATAAGAGTTGATGCATCGTTAAGAGGTTTTTGGGGGCAAAGTACTTGACTTGGAAGATGTGGAGAGGCAACAACAAGAAATAGTCGAAATTCTTTGCCAATTTGAGATGATATTTCCACCGGATTTCTTTGACGTAATGGTTCACTTGACGGTTCACTTGTGCAGGCAAGTTGAGTACGGTGGACCTGTGCACGTTCGATGTATGTTTCCGATTGAGCGCTATTTAGGTAAGCTCAAATCTTTTGTGCGCAACAGATCTAAACCGGAAGGTTCCATCGACGAAGGTTACCTGGCTGAAGAATGCTTGACATTCTGCTCAAGATTCTTAAGTGGTAATGCAGTACCTAAATTTGAAAGTTGTCCACAAAATATGGAATACGGTATTGTTACAAGAAGAAATAAAGACGGAGAAGCTATTCATCTAAAAGAATCTAAGTGGATTGCATGTCATCGGTACATTTTATTCAATTCTGGTAACGAGGAAATAGAGAAATTAAATGAGTAAGTTTTTAGGTTCTAATTTTATTCTAGCTAGTACTAAAGAATTAGAATATTTGTTTATCGATATTAATATCATCATGTTTATTCTAGGGAACATCAAGTTTTCATTGATGGTCATGCAATATCGAGAAGATATAAAAGAGAGAGGCACATACCGAAGAATTCTGGAAATGGCTGAAGGATGAGGTTGGGAAAAAGAGGACATTTTGAAAGGGCTATAAGTGCTTGCAATAGGCCCTAATCAGGAAGCTAGGAAATTTAGTGGATACGTTATTAATGGATATAGATTCCATAAAAATACAGAATAGTGGTGTATTCTTGACTGCCTTAACCACTAGTTTTGCAAGTTCAAAAGATCAAAATCCATTGGTTGGCAATGTTATTACTATGAAGCAATTGAAGAAATAATAGAAATTGATTATTAGGGAGAAATTTCAGTGGTTTTATTTAAGAGTTGCTGGTACCAAGAAGAGAAAGACTTGTATGGGATGACTCGAGTTAATTTTAACATATTATGCCAGAAATATGATATGTATATTATGGCTTCACAAGTACAACAAGTGTTTTATGTACAAGATCCAACCGATAAGGCACTTTATAATGTTATCAAGAAACTTCCGAGAAACTCGCGTGATGTCAAAAAGGAAAATGGAAATGAAGATGATCCAATTTTACATGATATTCAATGTGGTTATGAAATAGGAAATCAAGCTAGTGATGTTAAGTGGTATAGAGATGATGTCCCAACAACACAAATCATCATTCCACCTAGCATGGTAGAGGAAACTGCCTCTTGATTCCTATGTAGCAAATTTGATCAAGTGACTTATATTTATGTATTGGTTCTTAATTAAGGGATGATTTCCGTATCTATTGATTTTCATAATTAATTTAGTACTTTTAATTGCTTGACTGCTTGTAAGTTATTATGATTTTCATAATTAATTTATTTTCGTATACCATTTTGTATCCATTTTGTATAGAATGGGGGAGAGGGAACAAGAGTCGCATAATAACAGCTTATTATAAAGCCTAAGAGACCGATGAGGAAAGGCTAGAAAACAAGCCGTTGGTCCAAAGTCGTTCGCCCAGCTTCGTCATAAGATTCAGGTATACGTACATTTGTTTATTAATTACAGTTTTCAAGTAATGAAGTACAATTTTGTTTTTGTAAATAATTTTGTTCTGTTTTGAACATGTTGCACATTGTTCATGTCTTGCTCATGTGCATATATGTTTGCTCATGTGCACTTTGTTGAACCTGTTATTGGCCGTGCACTTTGTTGAAACACTTGTTGAACTTGAGTTTTGCAGCAGTAACCTTGTGCACTTGTTCTCTGTGCATGCACTTGTAACATTTGTGCACTTGAAACTGCTTTCATTACGTTTGTGCACTTGACATCGAGATAGGCATATAAAACCATAGCTTGATTATACATGTAACATTCTAATTGAAACATGCTGCTCTTAAATCTGTTTTTTCTGTTAAAAATATTATGGTTGTCGATAAAGATGTCCTTCCGTTACTTCCATGTTTTAATATGGACAATGAAATTTTGCGCTTTTCAACATTTCTACTAAACTGACTTTTCAACATTTTATATACTCATTTTACACTTTAGCTTATGTGCTTTCCTTTCACTTTGCTGCAGCTGGTTCATTTACTTCTATATACTTCCAGTTCCATCTCCAGGTATATCTGGTCTTATTTTCAAATTAAGGCAATTATTTTATGATTTTAATTTTCTATTTCTAGGTCACAGCAATGTTATAAGCTAATTTCGTTATTCTAATCCAACTTGAAGTCCATATTAAATGGTGCCTGAAGTTATGAAAAGAAATTGTGGACCTGAAGTAGATGTATGGAGTGCTAGGGTGATACTATACATATTGTTGTGTGTCGTTCCTTCATTTTGGGCAGGTGACTTCTATAAATGATACTAGTCAAAAAGAAAGCACTTTGAGTAATTAGCTATGAGCCTTTGACAGAATTATAAAAGATTAGAGTCTTAATATCACAGCTGATATATTCTCTTGTATAGGTTGTATAGCCGAGCAAGAAATAGAAGGATTCAAGGAGAACCTGATGTTCAGATGTTAATGGCAACAGTAAGTGAAACAGAATGTTATGATGTTCTTGTTTTGATGTTATGCAAAAATTAATTCATATTTTGATGTTACGATATTATTGTTTGGATTTTTGTCAAGATAATCAAATATGTATGCGGACATTTTGATAATTTAACGCTATTATAAAGCTGTTTAGGTATCCTTGTAATAATGTGAAGATGCATGTTCTTGCAGGCAATTGAAAAGCTTCTTTTAATTTTTGATTTTTCAAGTCCTCCTTTGGTCCATGTTTTTCAAGGCCGACAGGTAAATCAGTATTTTTTTGTTGTTGTACTTTTTGTTATGTTTCCGGAAATATTCGTTATAAATGCCCCACCCCCTCCCCCCTTTATTAAGATCCTGGTTTCGTCCCTGTATAATATGGACAGAGAAATCCTTGCACCCCCCACCCCTTTCATGTACATTTATTACCTTTTTCGATAGCTTTCCGATAACTTCCTCAGATTGTTTGGACAGTGCTATGAGAAAACATTATGCATCAAACTCCTTATTTTCCTGGTTCCTTAATACAACTAAGCTTTCATTAACCTTGTTTAGAATTGAACACAGCCATGCAAAACTGATTACATTCACAAAAGCATCTTAATGCGCATATAACTTTCAATACACTTAATAGATAAGTCAGATATGAAGCACTGGGCGAATGTCAATAATATTGATATTTCTATATGTTATTACTGTCAGATGATCAAAAATGTTATATGATATTATGTTTCTAGCATAAATTTTATAATGCGAGTGGGTTCACCATTTCCTATAAAAAAATTAGTGTTGTTTAATTGTTATGCTTGCAGGCTTTGTCGTGCCTTTTCTGTTTTGGATTCAGTTTTATACTTTATTCATTCACTGCCTCTTTAAGCTTCAAATGGTACTCCACTGATTATGTTGTTTGAATCGAATTTCTTGCTTTGGACACACAAAGTAGACAATCCCTTAAATAATACCATTCTGATTTGCTTTGTATCTATGAATATATATAAGCTGATATCATATCTCATAGCCGTTAAATTGCATTTGTGCAGATGGCTATATGGAAGAAGTTGAAGACCGTGTCAGTGAGTCTGTATATGAGTGAATCGAGTGATAGTGTAGTGAGGAATGTATGTAAATATGAATGATTGTGTAATATATCAGTGAATGTACAATAGTGGTGACAGAAAATTTGTATTATTTGAAATATTGAAATAAAATAAATATTTGAATAAAATATCGTGTTTCAGTAGCTTTAACATAGAGTTGCCATTGGGTTATAAATGTTGCTGAAATAATGTTGCAATAGTCATACAAGGTGTTGCCATAAGGATGTGATTAGGTTGGGGTGTAGGCCCAATGGGCCCCACATTGTGGATCTCACAAAATATATAAATAAAATTAATATCAATAGCAACATTTTTGGATGTTGCTATACACACCAAAGGATGTTGGTATAGACCTAAATATAGTTCTAATGTAACAATATTTGTTGTGTTGCCGTAGATAGTCAAAATGTTGCCTTTGAGGTCTGCAGCAACAGTGAAAATTGCATCACCCAAAAAACGTTGCCAAAGACCTCTGCTAACATTTTTTGGGCCTGTGCCAACAATTTTTTGCGTTGCATTAGGACGTTTATGACAAGGTGTATATAGGTCATTACAGATCTTAAAGCCTGGTAATTTTAGTTATTTTCTTGTCCTAAGTTTTCAAAAAAAAATGATTTAGCATTCACTGCCGAATTTTACGTAATTTGTTCCCATGGTGCAGTTGATAGTATCTATCGTTTTCTACACCATGATCGTTCAATGGATTCGCCGAATGTACACTCTTCAATCTATTTTCTCAAATGAATTCCTTTTCCCTATTCTTATTAACCTTTCTTGGTCTAGATAAAAACGAGCTTGGTAAGCATTTTACGTGGGTCAGCTCTACATTTAGTATAAAACGATTAAAGGTAGTAAATTTTTCTTGTAACAACCCGTATTTTTTAACTACGTAAATTATCAAATTTAACATGATTTTTTGATATTTTATGGTTATAAATAAATTTTAATGGTTTAGTAATGTAATTTATCACTACTAGATTTTGGAATAATAAAGGCATTTAAAGTTGCCACAATTAATGCAAATAAGGGAAAATTATCATTTAGACCAATAAGGAGAGGCAAATAAATAATGGCCTCTAAAAGTCGAGTCCCTAATAATATTTAATGGTTAATTGAACTGCTAATCTGCCCTTACTGTGCATAATGGAAAGTAAGCTTATGTAGAATGATAATAAAATTAAGGGCACTTTTCTTTGTCCCTTTAGGTTGATATAGTGGCAAATTCAGTGCCCCTATTAGTATTAATTTAACTAACTTAAAACGAATATGCAATGAAAATAATTTTTTTCTCATTTTCTGATTTTAGAAATTAGTAAGCATGCATGATATAAGAATTAGACCAAGTACATACAAACGATTGAAAACATGAATATTAATTAAAATTTCATTTGGTGCATACATGCAACCCGTAGAATAAACAGGAGTTAAATAACATACCACAATATTAGTTGGCTTTAAAAATCTTTGATATAAATCTAAAAAGCCAAATTGTCAACTTAAAAACCAAAACAACAGGTTAAGGTACACACCATTAATTTTTAATGAGAAAAAATCATAAACCTAAGTAAACCAGAATCTCTCAAGCCAATATCTATAGTTTGTGCATGCATAAGCCGCACTTACATTAGCTCCAACGTCTTTGTTAGCCTTGTATGTCTACAACCCTTCATGTTACTGCAACAAAATTTATTACCATTTCTGATCAAAAGCATTCATATACTTTTTCCATGTTTATCTCAATCATGTCTTCTCTTCTTCACTCATACAATGTTGTTACAACATCCACTATTCTGCTCCAAATTTAGATCAATCTTCACACTACACCAAAACATAAAATTAGCAACAAAAATATTTTTGATTCCAAACATTTGTTTAATATTATAAAATTACACAATTACACAAGTAAACATTGGTTACTACTTTCATACTACAATTGGCCAACAAGGAAATAACTGTTTAATTGAAGGAAAAAACATTAGTTACTACATTTGTTTAATATTATAAAATTACATAATTCAATAAGGCACAAGTAAACAATGGTCACAAATTTCATATTACAATAAGCGAAAAAGGAAACAATTCTCAAACTGAAGAAAAACCTTTACAACTGCTAATTTTTGGTGAAAAATCCAAAAAAAGGAAATAAAACAGAAAACATGTGAGTAAAAGAGTAAGATTGTAAAATAAACATTCTGTGGTGCTTGGGTTATGTTGCTTTGGTCATCATCTCCCTCATTAGAAATTTTCTACGGCTTCATGCTGTTGACGATATCCAGCTAGTAAATTTTGTACATATAAGTACAATGTCTAATAATATCCAATCAACAGCACACCAAAACAAGAAAAGAGTGAAGTGGAAAAGAAAAGCATTAAGAACTTATGCTTTAAATATAAAACTTAGATATTAAGATGTGGAGAGGGGATTTACTCATGATCATATACTGATAGGCTGTCAATTCCAAGCACAAATTAGGAGTTAGTCACTATAGATCATAAGGGCAAAGACAAAGGTTAAGAAAGAAGTGCCGGCAGCCATAGATCTAACATCTTATGAATGAGATGGGTTAATATAATTGTAATTTCACATGATTGTAAGAAGATTTGTACATGGATGAGAAATATCTAACAAAGTAGAATTTTCAGATAGAAAATAAATACAGAGGGAGTGCTCAACGATGGGTTAATGGGAAAAAATAAAAGCCCCACCTAATAATTTTACTACCCCCTTTGGGGTTCGATCTTCATATGGTACTTGTTTTTTTTAATTTCGTAATAATATAACAAAAAGAATGCAAACACTATTTGGCAATGTAATCTACAGCAATTTCCATTGTAGGGTGTCACAAATTATCTCATGAGATTAATTTTCTGACCTACTTTAGGCACAAAAAAGGCTGAGTAGGGATATGGCATAATTGTTAGTTTTATTCCTGTTACAAATATCATGAAAAGCAAACATATATAAGAAAACAATGTCATATTCATATTAAAATTTCGATGAGAATAGTAAGATATGCAACAGATTAATGGTAGAAAAGAAAATAACAATGGCCAGTTATGATTAAATAGAGCACTCAAAAGAAGATAAATTCGTAGAAAAGTTGTTAGATCATTAAAAAAATATTGTACCAATAGTACTTTGTTGAACTCGTTGTTGTTCTTTTGGAAAGTTGATTCCATAGGTTCCTTGTAGAAAACCAATTTTTTAATCTTTAGTAATCGACAGTAATTCCACTAACTGTATTCAAATGCCACAAAATTAGGTATCAAAGAGTTAGATGCTAGGGAAAAAACAAAAAAAAAACAAAATCTCGCACGCAATGGAATAATCATATAATTTTGAAATACAACTTTACACAAAATTGAATTTGAAAACTTATTTAAATAACTAATTTAGATCAGCCTGGATAGTTATAGCATTCTATCCTTACAACTGCTGAAACTATTCCAAACACAACACTAACTGAACAGACATAACAGTCACACAATAGCGGAAAAATAACTACTACAAGAATACATGTAGGCCTTCTGCTCCATTCCTGGAGCTCCACGCATCCAAAGATATCTGGAAAAACATGCTCAGTCTGACCCGAGCATTATAATAAAGTAACACTCGTATCAGGCTAGAAAACTAGTGTGAGAATCTCATATCACAAATAGTCTATTTCATTATTAGCTTGAAAAACCTTTGAAATAAAAGGTATCTCATAAGACCATACCGCATGTAAACACAGATATGTTTTTACGTTATGATAACTAAAGAACTTTTATAATAAAGTTAATGTAATTATAGTAATGTCTAGATACAAATACTTAAAAATGTTAACCGAAATTGTTGCATTAGTTAAATTCCAGCATAATAGGTACACAACAAAAACTGTACAAGGATCATATTGGAGTTTGGATTCCATACAATGACTGGGTACTGGGGTACCACCCATCATAGTATGCGTATGGAAAGCAATACTGAGGTCGCAAGAACTTCTTGCACCCTTGCCAACACAAGACCATCCCATCACTTAACTTTATGGTACCTAGCATGTCATCATCCTAATTGCAAAGCAACCCTTTACTAAGGAGCGCTCCCACACAATACCAATAAGATAAATGCATGTATCTAGAAGGGTGACATTCATACCCTAATGGGTGCAACCCATATAGCCCTGCTGCATCACCCCTGATTTTAGTCATTTTGGTTGATGAATCTTTGAGGCTATGTTTACCTTTCAGAGGCTGCTCCACTTTGAATGTTTGTCGCCCTCCAGTGATAATGTTCTGATAACATTCATCCATACAAGTCATTCAGGAATTGAACGAGACAAAGGCATTACTTTTACCACATCCTTTGGATTAGCAACAAGTAACCAGTGCACTTTAATTCTAACACCGATCCAGCATCTTGAGATGATCCAATCGTACGCTCAGCCATATCAAAGTGGTTTTCGGATACTTGATCCGATCCCAGTCTCTTCAAAACAATAATCAATAAGACTCTAGAAATATCGGACAATAGACAAGAGCATGATTCATTCCCTATCTGTGTTGGAGAATAGAGTTTTGATGACAACAACCTTATTTCAATTATCATGGATTACAAAATATATGCTAACACTTTTTGTATAGAATATATATATATATACGTGTGTGTGTGTGCGGGAATTATATACAGGAAATATTACTGAAGACTGTACAGTTATAAAGATGATAGATATTTAAAGATCAGAGAAATTTCAAGACTCATGAGTAATCAAGATTTCAAGAGTTCAAGATCAATATAGTTATAGAGTCTAAATTTCATAAGACTCTAAATAGCACTCCAGGTTCAAATTCTAATTCTAATTTTCAAATTCTAATTTTCAAATTCTGATTTTCAATTCTATCCTCAATCCTCTCTATTTTGTTTCTATTTTTATTCTTCTTTGTTTTTCAAACTTAGATTTTTTATATATTTTATATTTATACTTTATATAGTTTAAAACCTTATAATTTTATAAATATATTTATATAGTTTAAAAGTATATTTTCATATGATTTTCTATCATATAATATTAATTTACAACACTAGAATTTTACTCAAGAATTTCCGGAATTAGTTTTATATCAAAATACTTGAAAAATGTTTTGAAAATGAAAAATACATATGACTATGTCGACATAGCAAAAAGTGTATGTTGATATATAACAGCTATTTTTTCTAATTTTGAAGGGAAGTGTCTATTCACTTTTTGAAACGCTTCAGAACCGTTGCAACCCTTCATACTTTATAAAAAGAGGTTAAAACCGAATTTTTAAACACACCTTCTTCCCTAACTTCATACTCTTTCATCTCACCATTATTCTTAATCAATTTTATGGTTTTTACACTTATACTCTGCCAAATTCAATTCTGTTTTGATAAAACTTCTTCTTTCTACACACTCTATTCTCTACTCTCTGAATCAAGTGCTATTGAAGAGTTATAGAGCTGTTTTGTAATTGGTTGTGTTGAATAAACCTTGTTGTGAGTCAAAGAGGAGTCGGTGTGTCCTTATGGGCCGTGAAATCAAGGAAAGAGGAGTCGGTGTGTTCTTGTGAGCCGTTGTAACACCCCGTATTTTCTGTAAATATTAAAAGTAACGAATTAAAGAATACTTAATTTTTAGAAGAGGAATTAAAGGAAACGGGTTACGCCAATGCGTTCGTCTCGGAATTCTGCTTGAGATAGAGTCCGAGTTTGTGTGAATCAGACTCTGTATGAAGAAGTTATGGAGGTTAGAAATTTTCAAGTTTAAATTAAAATAATAATTAAAAGTCAAAACTGTTCAAAATTCGAAATTCGGTCAGAGCGGGTTGAGCGGGAAATTTCCCGCTCAGAGGTGTCGACCCCCCAAGGTGGAGTCGACATAGGTGTTGACCCCCCTATAGGGGTGTCGACATAGGTGTCGAACCCCTGTAGGGAGTCAACCCCTTTGAGATCCAATTCCTGTGACGAATTTTTATAGCCCTAAGCTGATGTGGCCTTCTCTAATTGGCCTGATGACAAATTCTCAGGTATTAGGGCTTATGTGTCATGTTGTGGTTGGTTGGATGACACATCTATTTGGTTTGGATGGCTCTGATTTCTCCTAGACTAATCTAAAGGCTAGAATTAATCCTAGACATCTATATATACGTAGATAAACCTAAACTCTAACCTCATAACCCTAAAACTATGGTGCCGTCATGTTATTCATCTACAAGCTAGCCTAGCCTCCTTCATCTTCTCCAAACTAGAAAATCAAATCCAAACAAGAAATCGTTTAGAAGAACTTCAAATCAAAAGTCTACATCAAAGGATTAGCTTAGAAAATTCAGAAATCAGATCCCAGAATACAAGATCCGTCCTTTTTCTGTAAGTTCGGTTATTATTCCAATTTAAACACCTAATAGAAATCATGACTATAATAATCGGATTTAGAACTTGCCTAATTCTAATTCATGCTTATCCTTTTGTCAAATCTGAAATGCCTATGAGACTATTGTGATTGATGTAATGACACCTATCATACCTATGGGACTGTTGTGACTGACATAATGAAACTATCATGCCTATGAGACCGTTGCGATTGACATAATGGAACTTATCATGCCTATGAGACTGTTGTGATTGATATGATGGAACTTATCATGTTGTACATCCTATGCCTATGAGACTATTGTGATTGATATAATGGGACTTATCATGTTGTACATCAAAATTGGTGATTCCCTTAAGTCCAATCCTATCTAATCTTTATACCTATGGTTTAAATTGCTTAGCTTTCCCACACTTATTATTAATGTACAACATGCCTGTTGAAACATGATTCTTGAATTGGGTATGCCTTTACATGCCTATTTTTCCTTATGTCAATTCTTATGCTCCTTCTCTATTTTACTTTTTTTTATCTTTTTTGAATACTAAGTTCATTCGGATCTTAGATTGAATCTCGTCGTATGTGCGATTATAACGCGGGAAAATTGGGTATAATTTAATTGAGTAAATTTTGGCATAGCATGTGAATGTGGCATAATACTTGTACTGACTAAACTTGGGAAATATTGACACAAAACTTGGACACATATAACAAATATGTAAAATGGCTAAACATGAACATGCCTAACCCAAGGTTAGATTGAGTTTCGGCGTAAGATTGCCCAGAACCGCCCGGCACATCCAGCGACCGCAACAATATAGATCTAATGTGAGAGGTTAGCGCATTAAGCCCAAAAACCCGAGGTTAGATTGAGTTGTGGTGTAAGACTGCCCGGAACCACCCGGCACATCCAGCGACCGCAAAAATATAGATCTAATCTGAGAGGTTGGTGCTTTAATGAATGAATTAAAGCTAAGGAACAGACAGGCTAATAATGGTAGGGTTAAGTTAATTAAGGCAACACTTAACCAATACAACATGTTAGTTAAACAGATGGGTGGAGTTAGGTAAATGTGAGAACACTTAACCGTTATAACATGTTGATTAGGAAACCCTAGTAATGGGGACCCATTTCAGCAGTAACCCATATAGATGTATCACAGTACCTTGAACTAGGCAGGGTAGGGCACGATTATTGGGCCGATTATAAGTGGTCAAAATAGCGACGGGTGGTGCAGCAGTGTAGGTTCCGGCGGAGAATGGGCATGCACGTACACCGGAGTGGATAAAGCAGGCACTTGGAACCAGTAGTATACACTATGCATCTAGAATTTGTGTCGGGTTGCCACCATAGGAATTGATACACCCTATGGCGGGACCAGCACAGGTATCTACAATCAAGCGGGGTCGAATGACGTAAGAAATAAATGCATGCGAGTAGAAGCCGATCGAAAAAGGGATCACTTTGTTATGAACACATGATGGTAGTTGAAACATTCGTTAGTAGGTGCAGAGAAATGGAAATGAGTGCGATAGTATATTCAGTTTATCTTGCCTTATCTTATTGTTATGGTATTGTCCTATATTGTAACGGCCTGGAAAAAAAATTCGATGCTCGAATTTTCAACAATAATACATCATTTGTATTACTTGTCAAAAATCCAAGTATCAAACCCCAGACTGTTAATAGAAAGAAATTAGAGGATGAGAAGTAGAAAGAGAGAAATTTAGAATAGAAGAAAGAAGAAGAACACATCAGAATCTCATAGCGGAACGAATAAATATAATATAACAAATCTCCTTGTAAAAGAAACTGTATATACACATACCATTTATCAGAGTACAACATACATCAATCACAGCGGAAATAAACTTTATATCTAGCGGTGAAGCCTCCTGCTTCCAGCTCCTGGAACTCCAAGCGAGACCTGGCCTGTAAATATACTAGGTCTGACCCGAGCACATTTGAAGCAAAGCAAAATTTACCCGGATCAGTCTGGAATACTTTCAGTGATAAATTCACAACACAAACAACTTATTTAACTTTGGAAAAATATTTTTTGAAAGAAAAGGATAATAGTAAGACCAGCCCACACATAAATACGGACGGTTTTTACCTTACTATAACCCAAATCATTTTTGAAATCAATATCTTCTCTGATATTATAATAATGTCCATTAACCACAAATAAATAATAATCTAGCAGAACGCTTGCATATCATGCTCTACATATATAGTATACAAAAATCGCAGGCTCTTATTGGAGAATGGATTTCCTGGCAAGGTATGGGACCACCTTCCGACAATGTACCTCCGGAGATGAATACATTGGGGTTCAACAAGAATGTCTTGCAACCCAACTACACATGACCGGCCCCTCATTTCGCTTGAGAGTACCGAATATATCATTACCACGGTTGGGGGCCAGCCAACCGAACTGATATCATATAATTAAAATAAAGGGACAACCGAAGGCATTTGATTTCTCCAAATTAGGTGATGATATACCCTTTTAATGGGTGCGACCCACATAGCCATGCTGCCTACCCGATTTTGTGCCATTCCCAGTTGATGAGGCTAGAGGTCACGTTTATCTCAATAATCGGCACATCTTTGAATGCCACATCGTCAGATTCGTCAAATCACTAATTAACGTCCATAAATATACTCTGGGTGTTAAGCAAGAGAATTTCTCCGCCACCCAACTTGGTATATTTGTAAAAATCAAAGTACATGATTTTTAAGGAAATACTCTGTCAGACATTCGTCCATACAAGTCATCCAGGAACAGGATGAACCGAAGTCACCCTCCTATCGCATCCTATATAGGAGTCACCCCAAGGATCAGTAGCGAGAAGTCCTTGCAAATCCGAAGATTTTAATCATGACAGAATCACAAGTCATCATAACTCTGGTAGCTAGCCAGAAAAACTTAACGAGTAGTTCTTCCGCTCATGAAGATCAACGATCTTCAATGCTCCATCTCGACCATCTTCTGATTTTTCCAACGTTACGTATTTGTTGGTCGGAATGGTTTTCGAATATAAATTCAATCCCGGGCTTTCCGTACCAACAATCGATAAAAGGCCATATTTTGATAGTCGGTTATTTAAGTATCAAATCATAACAGTGTATCTAGGAGAATTGGCAGCTCGGGTCCTTTATATTAAAATATTTCATTCTAAAACCATTTCATCGATTTCTTATAATCGATTCCATAAATTTTACCTTATCAAAACTTTTCTGGTTTCGTTACTTTGAAAACATTACTCAACACTGTTTTTACTAACTTCTCTTTTTATTTCCTTTGTTTAGAAATATTACCATATTTTATAAATCATCTTTTATTTTTCTCTATTGTGGGAACATCATTTAATTTACTCAAACCCCTTTCCATACTCCTTTATATTTGAAAACATCGCTATAACTTTATAAACATACTTTCCATTTCCTTTATCTTGGGACATCGTTCATATTCAACGGCATAGTTTTAATTATCAAAATCCTTCCCTTATTTCCGTTAAACATTTCACTTAATTCATCTCTTATGTGAACGCTTATCTTTAAAATAATCGTCTTAGTGAAACCCCTTTTTTCAACTTTGTTTATATGATTTGAATTAAATTCAAATCCTTTCCATGCTAATCCATTTCCTATTTAATTTCGTTTAAGAAAAGAATTCCAATCGTGAAATACTCGCTTTAGTTATAATTAAATACAAGTAGTTATCTTTTCGATTAACCAAAACTAGCATAGATAATTCCTTTTAAAAGGTTATTTAAATAATGATAAATTATATTAATCACAAATAACTCGGTAATCACTTTCCAACCCATTACAAACTAATATTACCTCTCGATAATAGTGAAGCCGTTCAAGTTGGGGTATTTTAATTATCTCTCAGACCTTGATCGACAGCATTCTTATCTTAAGATAATACAAGCTTGTAATTTAAAACCAATATTATCTCAATAATCCAATATATTTTTCCCATCTCCATATTTTATGGTTTTATAAACCCTTTCCTTATATTTGAAAACCCCCTTTCCATGTCCATTCCCTTTACTCAAGTAAATTTCTCGATCTCATTTACCATTCGAATTCAATATGATTTTCATATCATATCTTATATTGGTAATTAACTTATAATCTCTTTACTTGCATATTAAACGATTAAATATCCTTTTTGAACGAACCCATTAAATCCTTTTCTAAGAAGTCCTATTTGATCTCCTTCATTTTTTACTTAATAAAATTCATGTCGCAACGCCCACATTAGCTTATAAATCCCATTTACACTTTGTTGATTTGAACTAAATTCAAATCCTTTTCATACTAGCCATTTCATAACTCTTACTTTAGAAATTCCTTTTCGATCCCATTGCTTCTATTATGTTCAAAGCCTATCTCCAATATCTCCTTAGCTCGAAATTCTTCTATAACTTATGTTTACAAAAATTTGGGATTTACAACAAAATCCCTATATAACCTTTCCACAATTATAATCTCATAAAATTTGATTCCTTTTTGGAATGGGATTCCAATAAATAAAGTAATAGCTTTAATTATTATTAATATAATAATTAACTTCGTTATTAACCGAATAAAGGTAGTTTATTTCAATAATTAATCATTCATTAATTAACTCCGTTATTAAGTACAGTAAAAATTGTTGACTTCATAATTAAATAAAGACAGAATAATTAAATCATTTTGAAAAGATTATTAAATAACAATTTACTTTATAAATATATAGATAAACAATTCGATAATCATTCTAAAAATATAGTTAATCAAAGATTAACCAGCTTTTAATGACATTCGTCCAATTAACGAATATTTTTGAAAACCATTGATTAGGTTAATTTAAATCAAATTAACCCAACCGTCAAATTTCAAATTTAGAACGGTGGATTTTTGCCAATCGTACATACCAGTTAACGGTTAACTGATTTCTGTCATCATTGCCTCTTTAAATTAATTAAATAACTTAATTAATTTAAACCACCAGTTAATTGTTTTATAAAAACAAGTATTCCATTTTTACTAATTCGTAGGTTAGTTACTGGCTGCAGTTCACAAATCTCCAAAATGGCATTTACTTCTAATTAAAAAATATTACTAATTTCTATAAGAACATGATTATAATGCATAAATATATTTTTATAAACTTCTTTTTTATTCCTATAAATAAAATAAACTCGTCACTTTAATTCAGTTATAAAATAAATTTTATAACTTAAAACTGCGTCAATTCGCCTGACGACGACACAACGTCTTAAAACAATAGATTTCAGGCCTTCAATGCTTACCACTTAGTCAATACTGTTGATTGATTAAAATCACAACAACAATCACATCCATTCAACCATCAACATTCAGACAGGTTTCAATGTCATTTGGGGTTCAATCAGTTCATGTGTAGACAATATAAAAATAAACAACATACAAGATATTTGAGGAATCCGGTCGGATTCCTCCAACCTGTTCTTCCCTGCATCACGGGTTATTATAACATTTCATGATAGCATATAAATTTAAATAAATAAATTAACAATGATAACATAATTAGCAACAACCATTTAATCAACCATTAGCATTCAAGGCAACCAATTAACCAATATATATATATATATATATATATATATATATATATATATATATACTTAATGATATTATATGGATTTATCACATCATAGCAGTCAAGCGTGAGAATTAACTCACCAATTTATCTCTATTGACGATCAACGCATTGTGCCATATAATTTTAAACTGGTATTTAAAATTACATGAATTTCCAATAAGCTCTGAATCTAACCAAATCAGCACGTATATGTAGTGCTCGTCGCCACGATCCCAACGGATCCAGTTTCATCTGATTCTGATATTGTATGTAAAAGTTACGGCCGTTACAAGTTTAAATAGTTTTAATTATATATAAATTAAATATTAATGACTATAATTACCTTAAATACCCTCTTAACGTCATTAGCAAAACTAAACCACATCAGCGCCCGCCCTTAACTGTTCAACGCCTTTTCTATTCCATCCCTTCTTGGAACTCGTCGCATCTTCAACCTTTGAACCTTCCCTTCCAAAATTTACTCCATCGGAAAAACACAACCCTATCTCGACATCTCCCTCCGGCTCTAACCCACCTGAATCCGCCGGACCATGCTCCTCTCCTCCACCTTAGTGAGACGCGTCACCACCCGAAGTTCCAGCCCCACTGAGCCTCTCGACTACTCTGAAACCGCGAATAGACATCTTTCGGTTAACCGGAGTTTGATGCCACCCCATCGCATTGCAAGTCACCTGACCAGCACCCTTATGACCGCCACGCCACCCCCTTCAACAAACCTTCAGACAACAGCACCTGACAAAGACCATCACCACCGGAAATTCCTCATCACCATCAGTAGCTTCAAAAAAAAGAAATCCCAAAAATTCTGTCCCTTATTTCTCTTCTTGTATCTACAACCTCCTGCTACCCTTTCTTCTCCTGATCTCCTTTCAGTATTCACGCACAACACTTTCTCCGTGGATATAAAAGCATCGCACTCTTCACTCATCCCTCATTCCATTGTTTCCACGTTCAACCTTTCCACTAACCCCTACAACAGTTCATTTCTGCCTTCTTATACACACGGCTACCAATCATCTCTTCCATCTAACTCCGGCTCTCCCAGTTGCCCTTTACCTCAGACTGCCGGTTCGGGTCAACCTATCCGGGACCTCCAACAACTGCTACCGCCTACATCTAGGGCCAGTGTAGGCCCCACCGTCACGATCCTAGCTCTGCACAGTCTGCTGATGTGGTACTCCTCACTTTCTCATTTGAAATCCGGAACTAAACTTCAACTCACACACCCCGCTGCTCCTTTTTCTAACTAAAATGAACCGCGGCCTTTCCCCAAGGTCTGAGCCCCTGACGACAACTACATCTCTAGCTGCTCGCGCTGAACTCCAGTCCTGCTTGTCGCCACCACCAATAGAAACGCCACCAGAAATGGAGCGCCTTTTGTCATATGTGGATCTCGCCATGTCGATCTATTTCCGTTCAGGTTTCTGGTAGAAATGATGCAAAGTGGAGGATTTATTTTTTTTCTCTGATTCCTTAAAGGATAGAAAATAAGAGAAAATTGTCTACTTATTGGTTTTAGAAGGAAGATGAAGTATTTGCTTTTGCTAAACAAAAATGGGAATGGTATACGCTGCTATTTATAAAAGGAATGGTTAGGGGATAGATCAACGTCTTAAATAATACGTACAGGGTAGCTTATTGATTAGCTCAGTTGTAGTCGTCATCTTCATGTGCGCTGTAACTTGGAAAAGAAACATGGACGTGGGGTGCTAGTTTTAGGGGGTACGCCTCTTTAGATTAGGCCGAGATATTTATTTGAAGAAATGTTGTTTTGCCAAAGATTTTCCTGTGATTTGCACATGGGTCTCGATCTGAAAATTTGAAAGAGGCATGTGCATACATGTAGCACATGAATTCTACAGTGAACTCGATTCATGAGATGTTGTTTTACAGTATAGCCATGTGCGGAGGGAGTAGTAGGGTAGAAACCGCAGCTGAAAAGTGAAGGTGAAAAGAAGCGAAAGTGGCACGGTTTGATTTCGAAAGCGATCGACGACATTTTACAAAAATGCCTGACGATATTTTCGACGTACAACGTTGAACGTTCGAGGTTCGTACAACTCATACAAACTCCGATCGTAACGAAAATTGAAAATTTTACAATAATTAACATTATGGTTTTAATAAAATTTATCTCGTTTAAATCAGGTGCCATTTGAAAATTTACTGTTTTAAAATTCCATATTAAATCGATAAATATACATCGATTTCAAAATAAACACATCACTAATCAAAAAATACATTATTATTACCAAGTATATTCAAACAAAATCTATATAACTTTAGAAATAAATCAATTAAGATTTTAAGCTCGATATATTGACTTTGAAGTTAAAACGACATTCAATACATTAAAAATCTCTTTTAATAACAAATTTCATAGCGACAAATTTTAAAATTTGATTTGGACATAAAATAAAATCTGCAACACGAAAACTCGACTTTTCTCTTCCATTAGGAAAATATTATCAAATAGACTCGGACGTTTCTTATTTCGAGAAAATCCGACTTATATTGGATCCTGTACAGCCGTTTAAAGTTCAAAACGAAATATTACGAACTGTCGCGTCGCTGCAGCTCGTTTTATAATTAAAATTATAAATTAAACATTCTGGCGTGGTTTAATAAACGAACGCGTTATTATACTTTCAATATAAACAGTATTAAACCGTTTTTAAACTACCGTTCACATTATATTGTAAAATCAACATTTTACGACTGTTTGGAAATTAAGATATTATTATACTATTTATTAATAAAATATTCAAAAATTGAATGGTTAAATTCAATTATTTAAATCCAAATCAATACTTTAAATAAATAAAATAATTTAAATAATTAGCCAGAAAATACGGGACATTACATATATTCAGTTTATTCATGTCATGATCCTTTTACCTGTTTACATGCTGAATAATCACTGGACTTACCAGGCTTATGTCTGACCCATTTTCTTTCTCCTTCTTTTCTTCCGTTCCCCCCCCATTCCCCAGGGTCCGCAGGGAGGGAATACTTCAGCTTAGTGCAGACCTTTTCCAGCTTGAAGAGAGTAGATGTATTGTTTGGATTCTCTTTTCTTGGGCTATGGCTGTGGTTACACTTTTATAGGGGATTTATGTTGCTTTACTACTATTTTATGCTTCTTTATGTACTTGGAGTTTTAAATCAAAATAGATGTTTTATTGTAATAATTTAGAAGTTAGTTTTTGAGACAATGCTTGTAATGTTTAAACATAACCACGCTATTTATGAAATGATTTTAGTTTTCCACTGCTTATATGTCTGTCTTGTAAATTATCTGTGTCTTTTACCTAAAATGCTTCACCAAAGTTAATGCATTCCCTTTGTGAGTGACCTTAACGGAGGTGGGTGTTTCACTTGGTATCAGAGCAATGGTTTACCAGATCAGATAAAATTTTTTGAAAACTATTTTTTTTTAAAAGAAATTTAAAGAGGCATTTTCAAGAAAAAGTGTTGTTTTATTTTAAAGGCATAATCCCCAAAGCCATATGCACTATCTTTCTATGCTTTGTTTTGAACCTTTTCTTTTTGTTTCAACATGTCTGGGGATCTTAATCTTCTCGAGGGCGTACCAATACCTGGCTGGTACAGAAGGTGTCTGGAGGCTAGGACTAATGGCGCAGGCCCAGCAGGCATTCCTCCTCCCCTAGTTGCAGTCGTTCCTCCTCCTCCTCCTCCGCGTGTGAATGCTTTCTCGAAGATATGTAGAGACTTTCGAGCTATGGGTGGAAAGAATTTTAATGGGACTGAGTCATCTGTGGAAGCAAGAAACTAGCTCAAGGAAACAGAAGATTTGTTTGTTATCTTCGAAGTGGACGATAGGCAGAAGATACAATTGGCTGTACGGTTACTTAAGGATGAAGCCTCTTACTGGTGGGAAGTTACTAATGCTGAGAGACCAGTCGAAACTTGGGAGGATTTCAGAATGAGATTTGAAATGAAGTTCCTCTTGCAAGCTGAACGAAGCCTACAAATGGAGAAGTTCGTAGCACTCAAACAGGGAAGCCTATCGGTTAAGGAATACGTCAACCAATTCAACCAGCTGGCTAGATTCAGACTGGAGCTAGTAAATACTCTACATAAAAAGGCTTTCCATTTCATTAAAGGGTTGAATGAGCCACTGCACAGCCTAGCTATGTCCCATATACCTATGGGCGCGACTTTTGAGAGACTAGTGGATATGGCACTGTTACAGGAGGAAGACAAGGATGACAATAAAGAGGCAAAGGTGGAAGAACCTCTAGACAAGAAAGTGGAGGGATCGCAGAATAAGAAGACGGATTCCAAGAAAGGTGGGAAGAATAACAAATCCCGTGACAAGAGGAAGTATAAATTTTGTGGCATACCTGGTCATCTAATTAAAGACTACAAGAAGAAGAAGAGGAAGATGGGTGGTTGCTTTCAATGCGGCGAGACAGGACATATGGCTAAGGATTGCCCAAAAAGGCAAGGGCAAGGACAGAGGACTGGATCTACTTCTGGAGGGCAGATTCACACTCTCATTGCATCTTCGCAAGAAAGAGGTAGAAATATTTCTGTTGAGAGTTTAATTTATCTTTCTGATCATCCATTTCGTACTCTTTTTTATTCTGGTGCATCGCACTCTTTTATATCTACTGCTTTAGTTGAATCTCTGCACCTATATACCAGTATAGTAGAGGATCCCATGGTTGTTTCAAATCCAATTGGGGGTTCGGCCTATTTATCAATGATTTGTTTGGATTTGGAAATTTCTATACTAAGCGTTGGATTTGGATGTAATGCTTATGTTTTGGGTTTCACGGGCTATGGGTTGATTCTAGGCATGGATTGGTTATCCAGTAATGGTGCCATCCTCGATTGTGAAAAGAGAGTGGTTAGACTTATGACTCGCCTCGGTAACACTCTCGAAATCTCTTGTAATCCCATGAATTCTGTTATGCTTAGCTACCTATAATCTCTTGATGCGTCTGTTGAAAACTTGCAATCTGTTAGAGTAGTCCGTGAATACTCGGATGTCTTTGAAGAGGTAAAGGGTTTGCCTCCAAAGCGAGAGATAGACTTTCGCATATACCTTGTTGATAATGCAAAACCTGTTGCATTACCCATTATACATATGGATCCAACGAAAAGGAAAGAGCTCAGCAATCAAGTTAAAGAGTTGCTTGAAAAGGGGTTCATAAGGCGAAGTATTTGCGAATGGGGTGCTCTAGTGGTGTTTGCAACTAAAGCGGATGGTTCACTTCGCCTGTGCGTGGACTATAGGGAGCTAAACAAGCTGACCAAGAAGAATAGGCACCCACTTCCTAGAATAGACGACTTGTTCGACCAGCTCGTAGGTGCCTCGGTTTTCTCCTAACTAGATCTGGCCACCGGATTTCATCAGCTAAAAGTGGCTGAAGACAGCATAGGTAAGACCGCGTTCAGGACCCCAGATGGTTTCTTCGAATGGCTTGTCGTGCCTTTCGGCTTGACAAACGCACCCGCCTATTTCATAGACTTGATGAGTAGGGTGTTCAGAGAGTTCCTTAATAAATTTGTAGTGGTCTTCGTTGACGACATTTTGATTTTCTCAAAAAGTGAGGAAGAACATGCTTTGCATTTAAGGGAAGTCATGGATACTCTTGGTGCACATCAGCTGAAAGCAAAATTCTCCAAATGCCATTTTTGGAGAGAAGAAGTAAGGTTTCTTGGACATGTGGTGTCCAAAGAGGGAATATCTGTGGATCCCACAAAAGTAGTTACGGTGCAAGATTGGAAGATTCCACGAAATGCAACCGAAGTACGAAGTTTTCTCGGGCTAGCGGTCTTTTATAGAAAAATCATTAAGGACTTTGCGAATATCTTAGCCCCACTTACTAGGTTGACGAAGAAGAACTTAACTTTTGCCTGGGATTTGTATTGTGATGTTGCCTTCCAACGATTGAAAAGGGCTCTAGCAACAGCCCCGGTTCTGACATTGCCTGACGGGAGTAAGATGTTTATGATATACACAAACGCATGCAGTACAGGACTAGGCGCTGTCTTGATGCAAGAAGGCAAGGTAGTTTGTTATGGGGGAAGGAAGTTGAAGGTACATGAGAAGAACTACCCAACGCATGATCTAGAACTAGCTGCCATTGTTTTCGCTCTTAAGTCATGGCGTCATTACCTACTAGGAGAAAGGTTTGAATTGTTTACTGACCATAAATCGTTAAAGTACCTTTTCTCACAGAAAGATCTTAACTTAAGACAACAATGGTGGATGGAATTTCTTGCCTCATACGATTTTGAGATTGCTTATACCCTTGGCAAGGGCAATGTGGTAGCAGACGCCTTAAGTAGGAAAAAGCTGACCTTAAGTCCTCTCTTTGTAGAAAGGCAAAGCTTGGAGTACATGGCAAACTTTGACTTTAGACCCTACTTTGAATTTGTACCTGGTTTGTTAGCTTCGCTAGAGGTGCGGCCTACTCTTTTGGACTCAATAGGACCCGCGCAACGTGAAGACCCTCAGCTAGTTGATGTGATGGATAATCTAATTAGAGGTGAGACTTCTAGTCACCTCAATAGATACTCCATCGATGACAAGGGTTGGTTGAGACGGGATGGAAGACTATGTGTCCCACAAGCAAGGGATTTGGTGAAAACTATTCTCGAAGAAACACACCATTCTAAATTGACCATGCACCCAGGTGGGGACAAGATGTATAAAGACATAAAAAAGGGTTTTCTTTTGGAATGGCATGAAGAAGGATGTAGCTGAGTTTGTCTCTAAATGCTTGATATGCCAGGAAGTTAAGGTAGGGCAGAAGAAGCCTGGTGGTCTGCGTCATCCTCTAGAGGTCCCACAGTGGTAATGGGATAGGATTTCGATGGACTTTATTGATGGATTGCCTAGATCAAGAAGGGGCAATACCGGTATTTGGATAATAGTAAACAGGCTCACTAAAAGCGCTCACTTTATACCTGTTAAGAGTAGAAGGACTGCCTCATCGTTAGCATCCATTTATCTTAAAGAGGTAGTTCGACTGCATGGAATACCCTCTAGTATAGTAAGTGATTGAGATCCTATCTTTACGAGTGAGTTTTGGAAGAGTTTGCAAGAGGTTGTAGGCATATAGCTATGCTTAAGCACTACCTATCACCCTCAAACCGATGGTCAGACGGAAAGGGTGAACAGAGTATTAGAAGATCTCTTGAGATTGTGCATTCTCGATTTTGGGGGAACATGGGAGGATCACCTTCCTTTGGTGGAGCTAGCCTACAACAATAGCTACCAAGCCACCATAGGCATGGCACCCTTTGAGGCCTTGTATGGGAGACCATGCCGATCACCAACTTGTTAGTGGGAGTCTACAGACAAGCTCGTACTTCGACCTGACAAGATCAGAGAAACTTCAGAGAAGGTGGACTTGATATGAAGACGAATGAAGGCTGCACAAGATAGACAGAAGTCCTACGCTGATAAAAGAAGGACCGACCTTGAGTTTGAGGTTGGAGATAGAGTTTTTCTTAAAGTATCTCCTTTGTAGAATGTCGTTCGCTTTGGATCCGTAGGAAAATTGGCACCAAGATTTGTAGGGCCATTTCCTATCATTGAGAGGATTGGGAAGATGGCTTATAAAGTAGAGCTTCCCGAAAGATTGGCTGGAGTACATAATGTTTTTCATGTCTCTCATCTACGGAAGTGCTTACATGAGTCTGCGGAAGTTGCGGAGCCTAGCATACTAGAGGAAGTAGAAGTGGAGCGAGAAGAGATGGTGAGAAGAGTTCAAACTAGTATTTTGGGTACAGATGTTAAAAAGCTAAGCAATCGTGAGGTCAAGCTAGTTAAAATACAGTGGAGTGACGCTGAAGGATACGCGACTTGGGAGACTGAAGACAGAATATGCGCAACCTACCCTTATCTTTTTGAGGGTACATTCTTGATCTCTTTTTCCATAAGTTTATATATGCTTGCATCTATCTTTTAAGTATATCTCCTCGGTCCTATTCTTGATCCTTAGGTAGAAACCAATGGATGTAAACATGTATTTGAAAACATGTTATGATTGATGGTTGAAAGTGGTTGCAAGTGGATGCAAGTGGATGCATACACACACACACTAGGTACTAGATCGGCTCAGTCACTTTCATATTGCATATGCATATATGTATTTATATATGGATTGAAACTTGATATGTTATCATGTGGACGTTGCATTTGTATGAATGATTGTGCACTCATGTAGAAGTTACAAAATACAACTAGGAATAATTGCATAGATGATGGACTCATAGCACCGATATGATTCGCATTAAGGGGGTCAACTGAATCAGTAGGCCACCTGATTTTGCATTAGATAAGGACATATACACACACTATGCATATGATGATTAAAGCATTAGAAATCTTTTTAAGGACAATGGATGCCTGTGATTGATGGTTGAGTAGATGGATGTTAGGATACATTCTTCTTAACTTAGAGATTTCGGGGATGAAATCCTTTAAGGAGGGGGAGAATACTTAATTTTTAGAAGAGGAATTAAGGGAAACGGTTTACGCCATTGCATTCGTCTCGGAATTCTGCTTGAGATAGAGTCCGAGTTTGCGTGAATCGGACTCCGTATGAAGAAGTTATGGAGGTTAGAAATTTTCAAGTTTAAATTAAAATAATAATTAAAAGTCAAAACTATTCAAAATTCGAAATTTGGTCAGAGCGGGCTGAGCGGGAAATTTCCCGCTCAGAGGTGTTAACCCCCCCAGGGGGAGTCGACATAGGTGTCGACCCCCTTTAGGGGTGTTGACATAGGTGTCGGCCCCCCTGTAGGGAGTCGACCCCTTTGAGATCCAATTCCTGTGACGAATTTTTATAGCCCTGAGCTGATGTGGCCTTCTCTGATTGGCCTGATGACAAATTCTGAGGTATTAGGGCTTATGTGTCATGCTGTGGTTGGCTAGATGACACATCTCTTTGGTTTGGATGGCTCTGATTTCTCCTAGACTAATCTAAAGGCTAGAATTAATCCTAGACATCTATATATACGTAGCTAAACCTAAACCCTAACCTCATAACCCTAAAACTATGGTGATGTTGTTCATCTACAAGCTAGCCTAGCCTCCTTCATCTTCTCCAAACTAGAAAATCAAATCCAAACTAGAAATCGATTAGAAGAACTTCAAATCAAAAGTCTACATCAAAGGATTAGCTTAACAAATTCAGAAATCAGATCCCAGAATACACGATCCGTCCTTTTTCTATAAGTTTAGTTATTATTCCGATTTAAACACCTAATAGAAATCATGACTGTAATAATCAGATTTAGAACTATGCCTAATTCTAATTCATGCTTATCTTTTGTCAAATCTGAATTGCCTATGCCTATGAAACTATTGTGATTGATGTAATGACACCTATCATGCCTATGGGACTGTTGTGACTGACATAATGAAACCTATCATGCCTATGAGACTGTTGCGATTGACATAATGGAACCTAGCATGCCTATGAGACTGTTGTGATTGATATGACGGAACTTATCATGTTGTACATCTTATACCTATGAGACTATTGTGATTGATATAATGGGACTTATCATGTTGTACATCAAAATTAGTGATTCTCTTAAGTCCAATCCAATCTAATCTTTATACCTATGGTGTAAATTGTTTAGCTTGCCCACACTTATTATTAATGTACAACATGCCTGTTGAAACATGATTCTTGAATTGGGTATACCTTTAAATGCCTATTTTTCCTTATGTCAATTCTTATGCTCCTTCTCTATTTTTCCTTTTTTTATCTTTTTTGAATAATAAGTTTATTCGGAACTTAGATTGAATCTCGTCGTATGTGCGATTATAACACGGGAAAATTGGGTATAATTTAATTGAGTAAATTTTGGCATAGCATGTGAATGTGGCATAAAATTTGTACTTACTACACTTGGGAAATATTGACATAAAACTTGGACACATATGACAAATATGTAAAATGGCTAAAGATGAACATGCCTAACCCGAGGTTTGATTGAGTTGGGTGTAAGACCTGCCCGGAATCGCCCGGCACATCCAGCGACCGCAACAATATAGATCTAATGTGAGAGGTTAGCGCATTAAGCCCAAAAACCTGAGGTTAGATTGAGTTGCGGTGTAAGAATGCCTAAAACCGCCCGGCACATCCAGCGACCGCAACAATATAGATATAATGTGAGAGGTTGGTGCTTTAATGAATGAATTAAAGCTAAGGAACAGACAGGCTAAGAATGGTAGGGTTAAGTTAATTAGGCAACACTTAACCAATACAACATGTTAGTTAAACAGATGGGTGGGGTTAGGTAAATGTGAGAACACTTAACTGTTATAACATGTTGATTAGGAACCCCTAGTAACGGGGACCCGTTTCAGCAGTAACCCACATAGATATATCACGGTACCCTGAACTAGGCAGGGTGGGGCACGATTACTGGGTTGATTACAAGCGGTCAAAATAGCGGCGGGTGGTGCAGCAGTGTAGGTTCCGGCGGAGTATGGGCGTGCACGTACTCTGGAGTGGATAAAGCGGGCACTGGGCATCAGTAGTATACACTGTGCATCTAGAATTTGTGTCGGGTTGCCACCATAGGAATTGATACACCCTATGGCGGGACCAGCACAAGTATCTACAATCAAGCGGGCCGAATGACACAATAAATAAATGAATGTGAGTAGAAGCCGATTGGAAAAGGGATCACTTTGTTATGAACACATGATTGTATTTGAAACATTCGTTAGTAGGTGCAGAGAAATGGAAATGAGTGCGATAGTATATTCAGTTTATCTTTCCTTATCTTATGTTATCTTATTGCTATGGTATTGTCCTATATTCAGTTTATTCATGTCACGATCCTTTTATCTGTTTACATGCTGAATAATCACTGGACTTAGCAGGCTTATGTCTAACCCATTTTCTTTCGCCTTCTTTTCTTCCGTTCCCCCCAAGGTCCGCAGGGAGGGAATACTTCAGCTTAGTGCAGACCTTTTCCAGCTTGAAGAGAGTAGATGTATTGCTTGGATTCTCTTTTCTTGGGCTATGGCTGTGGTTACACTTTTATTGGGGATTTATGCTGCTTTACTACTGTTTTATGCTTCTTTATGTACTTGGAGTTTTAAATCAAGACAGATGTTTTATTGTAATAATTTAAAAGTTGTTTTTTGAGACAATGCTTGTAATGTTTTGACTGAACCACGCTATTTATGAAATGATTTCAGTTTTCCGCTGTTTATATGTCTGTCCTTTAAATTATTTGTGTCTTTTACCTAAAATGCTTCACCAATGTTAATGCATTCCCTTTGTGAGTGACCTTAACGGAGGTGGGGTGTTTCAGCCATGAAATCTAGGAAAGAGGAGTCGGTGTGTTCTTGTGAGCCATGAAATAAAGAAAGTAGGAATCAGTGTCTCCTTGTGAGCCGTGAAATCAGGGAGGGTGTAATTGACTATTGATAGAGTAATAAAACTCTACAAAATTCAGCGTTGTGCGGGACTGGACGTAGGAGTGATCCGAACCAGTATAAATCCGGTGTGTTCTTTCCTTTTCTGCATTTTTATTTCTATTTATTTTGCATTTTTGATTGAATCTGTGTCTGTGATTGTGTTTATGTTGTTTGATTCATTCCATAATTCTCTTTAGTTCTAAGTTTTGTTTAAATTCCTATAAACACTATTTACCCCCCTCTAGTGTTTGCTTTGCCTAAACGATCCATTCCGCAGTCCCTAACAATCCGTTATTGAATGGATTTCCTTATCCTTGTCATGTATATCTTAGAGTAAAAGGTCCAAATTTGATAGTCAGTTATTTAACTATTAAAAACACAATAAAAAAAACAAATGTATTTCCATTGGACCTACTAAGCTTCATTTGAGTAATCTTTGATTAATCTAAATTTAAACACCAACTTGTTTACATACTTATTTGAAAACATAAGTGTATCTTAACCTAAAGGGTTCTATTATCAATCTTATGTGATAATCTCATTCTCGAACATTAGTTTCATAACTGAAAGCGATATTCAAACTTTAACATTCATTTCGAACACAAACTAATACTATATATCAAAAAATAGTGAAATCCTTCAAGTTAGGGTATTCTAATTACCTCTTAGACCTTGAGTTGAAATCATTCTTATCTTTAAGATTCGTAGAAGTTCGATATCAAAAATATTCACTAAACAAGAATTTTATATTTAAATGATTTTTAGCTCTTATAATATATTCAAAACAATGTCATTGTTTTGAAACATTCACTAAGTTAACTTGATTAACTTAACCATTTAATCCAATAAATCGACTTGATTTCCTTATAATTTGATGATTAAATTATCATTAATACTTACCTAACAAAGAGATTAATTAAGTTTAATACATCCTTCTTGTAAAATTTATCCAAATTTAAATATTAATTTACCTGTATAATTAACGTACCAAAATCTGTTAATTAAAACATTAATTAACTTATCACAATTCATTCAAGAAAAAGGTTAGCTTAAATGATTCTAATTGAAAAAGGTAATCACTTCAACTAGTATCAGTTAAAATAATAATTAACTTCATCATTAACTAAAATAAAAGTAATTAACTTCATCATTGACTAAATTAAAATAGTTAATTCTTTTTTAACAAAGTTATTATAATTATAAATAATCATCAATTCTATATTTCCTTTAAACATAGTTAATTAAAAGTTTAATTAACCTTTATAAAAAATTATTAAGTTGTAAACAACCATTTGTTAAAACTAATTCTATTAAATTAATTGAAAACAAATTAATTTAATAACCAATTTCAATTAAAACAATTGATTTCATCAACTTAAAAATATAGTTAGCTGGGTTAATATATTACAATTAATCTTCCCTTTTAAATTAATTAATAAAATAGTTAATTTAAAATAATCCAGCTAATTGTTTATCAAATCCAATTATCTCAAACTATTAGCAATTTAAGTTAATTTCTGATTTACTTTACAGAAATTAGAAACTTAGCAGTTCATGTAACGATCTAGATTTTTGGTCAATTAATTTTAAACATTTAAATTTATTTTAAATGTTGAATTGGAAATATAAAAAAATTCATATAGAATTAATTGATTTAATAATCGAATATGATTTAATTTCGAATATACCGAATTACCGTAATACGAAAATGAAAATATTTGAATTCGAAGTTAAAACTAAATTTAAACGATTCAGATAATCAGTACAAATTCTATTTGAATATAAACGATAATAATAATTTATTAATGGGGGGTTGATCGTTTTGGATTTAAATTATATTATGTCAATTTAATGAGGTACTTAGGAATAGTTAATTTACAAACGATCTCAGTTTTCGATGAAAGCAATTTTATTGAGTTAGGTACGTCAAACCATAGTAGTGCGTTAAGTTTCATCGCGATTGGATCTCGTATGTGGTCATATAAACATGAAACTTCAGGCATAAGTTTCATGAGGATATTATAATAATAAATTGTATAAAAATAATTTTTTAATATGTAGATAAGTATAAAATCACCTCAAAAATCAAATCGAATTAAATTTGAAATCAAATCGCATTTAATATGTTTATACCTTAGCATACACTCCTTTAATACGTTGTACGTATTGACTCCTCCCACTCCTTTAAATACGTGACTAAACCCCTCCCATCTCTTCTTTATTTCGATATCTTCGTTCATTCTCCAGGAAATTAAAAACCCTAAACTACGAACAGCTTCAACAAAAAAAAGGCTGCTCCATTCAATATCAATTCGAAGCCGTGTATTTCGATCCCACTAAAATCAAATTTTAAAACCTCCTCGGATTAAAAAAAAAGAAATCGATTCAAATTGAAAATCGAAATTCAGATTTGAATCATGAAGAGCCTATAGCTCGATGTCGGGGGAGATGGGTGGCACACGATGCAGGTGAGGGGGTATGGAGGCACACCTATGGCTTGAGTTTGGTGGAGTTCAATCACGATTGAGTGGTGCGATGCTATCTCTAGCAAAAGAGAAAAGGAGCGCTCAACTTAGGTTTTGCTTGCGTTGGAATTTGGGGAAAATCGAAGGTGGACCGGAGGGCATGGATGAACTTGCATATCCAAGAGGCAGCTTACAACAGAGTTTCGAATCTTCTAATGGGTTGTGGTGATTTTCGTCACATGTACGATGGTACGAGCATGCCAAATCATGGCTAGTCTAGGACGTGCGAGCTGGACTTCAATAGGACGAGGTGGTGCCAATTTTGATAAGAAGCGGATTAGTGATAGGGGCAGGTCGGAAGGGATCAAAGATGCTGGATTATTTCACTAGTAGGTTTCGAACAGGTCACGAAAGAAGAAGATCATTAAGGGTAATAAGTCGTTAATTAAATTATTAATGATATCTAATTATAATAACATTTGATTCAAATCGAATTTATAAACATAGTATCTCATTCAATCTTGGTCCAAATCCATTGCGATCGGTTACATTGGAAATGTAACAACATCATCTTTGTGAGAGGGTTGAATTGGGAATTTTTAGAGTAAAAGGAAATAGGTGCTAAAATTTTAATTTTAATTGAATATTGTTCTACTTAAATTAAAATTTTATCGGATCTGAAATAAAAATCAAGGTGAGAACTCACTCTCTGGATTCATTTATAATTTTATTATAAACGAATTTTTATTTTAAATAATTTTTATATGTTGTTTGTTGAGTATTTGGAAGCATTAAATAAATGTTGATGATTATGGCTATTATATATATTATTTATATTTAGGCTTGTTGGTTGTGGCTATTATATATATACACACATATATTAGTTATATATAGGCTTGGTGGTTAGATATTGATATTTCCCACGGTACCATTAGCGGATGGCCTTATGCGCCCTACAATATATATATATATATATAGTGGATGACCTTCTATACTGCGATGTCCTGCCATGAAGCAAGATGGGTATTATTTATGTTGTATAACATATGTAGATGTAGGAAAAATAGTTTGGAGGGATCCAACTGGATTCCTCATAATTATTTATTGTTTGTTTACATATATATTATAATATATGATGTGTTAAAAAAATCTGTGAATGATGATAGTATGTTTGTGGATATTTGAATAGCACTAATCCTAGATATTGGTATTTAAAATACCTCAAAAATATATTCGAACGAGAATAAAAGGATTTGATTTTTAAAAAGGAAAATTTATTTTTTCGAATATAGAATTTGAATTCCGAATGGGCTAGGGAGTATTAATTTGTTTCTAAAATAAAAACAAGTAGTTGAATTTATAAATGATTTTTATAAATAAAGTGAGATAATTATCATTAGATAATTTGGATGTTTAAATTCAAGTATGAATTAAAAAGAGAATCAGAAATCATTTCGAAAAGAGAACGGTAGATTATTTTCAGGAATTCGGAATATAAACTGAATTGAGATAAACCTAAGGAATTTATAACTAGAATTTGATTTTGTTGAATTGTATAAAAAAATATTTTAATTCCAAATTAAATTGGAATTTAATATAGTGGATTCAAGTTGTAAATAAATTTATAACTAAGTTAAGAAAAAATCCACGATTTAGAAAAATCAGAATGTTAAAGTTAGATTCGGAAAACAGGTTTAGTTAATATTAAAAAATATAAGAATATGATTGGAATTTATTATTGAACGAAGTATAAACGTTTATATTTAAATTTAATTAAAACGAGCTCGTCGCGACGTGGTAGTTTGTAATTTAATGATTTGAACTTCAACTGAGTATATAGGACTCAATTTAAGTCGGAATTCTTTAAAACAAGAATTTTCCAAACCTACTGAATAATAGTTTTCTAATGGAAGAGAATAATACGGATTTCATCTTATAGATTTTGAGTTATGCCAAAATCAAATTTCCAGAAAAACAGCAGTATGGTCGTTTAAAAACCATAATGGTTTATTTAGTAAAACAAAAGGATTTTAAGCAAATAAAACTTAGATTTCCACTAGAAAGATCCAGACTTGAGTTATAAAAAAAGTATGAACTCAAGTGGAGTAAACAGATTGATTTTGAAACAAAAATCAAAATTTTAAATATTGAATAGAATTAACTAATTAGAAGAATATTTAGTTAATGGAGTTTTGGATCGAAATTGGTCATTAGATAAGAGAATGGGATTTGTAAATTTATATTTAAAATCGAATATTAAACTTGTGTTAGAGATGGAATTCAACTGGTTGTAAGAAAATTAAACATACATACATACAAACATACAAACACACACACACACACATATATATCTATATAAACATGATATGTTCCAATAAAAAGTGAAATAATCAAAAGGGCTAGTTAGCAAATTAATTAACGAATTGAGTTTGAATAAATTGGAATTCATAAGGTATTGAATGAAGCTAATGGAAGAAATTTATTGAAATACACAACGAAGAGGTACGTACTTAATTAAATATGAGATTTTATGAGCCTATTTGGCTAGCCGCTTGGCTTTTGGATTTTCTTTTTAAATGAAAGGGCATAGAGAGGCGATTTGTAGTTGTACCGATTGACCCGTACAAATGAGACATTGGAAAAAATTTCTGGAAATTTAAGGAGAGAAAATTTAAGAAAGTTTGATAACTAGAAATCAACTTATCAATTACATACGAAATTTAGTAAGAGAATAAAGGTATAATGGAATTTTATAAGAAAAATAAATGGAATTTATAAAATTAAATCTTGAGAGGTTGAAAGGAGAAACGTATACACGTTTTAAAGTGAATGAAGGTTTAAAAGCAAACGTTTTGTAGGTTGAAATGATTTAATTGATAAGAAGTTAATAAATGGAGTTAAGGAAATTAGAAACTAACTGAAGATTAGTCAAGTTGAATGGCTTCCTAAGTGTTGATATGATGTTGATTTTGGCCTCCGGGGTTGATACTTAGGGAGTTGTTCTCTTACTAGTTTACAGTTAGGGACTGATAAATTTGGATGAATAGCGATTAGTGAATATATGGAAATGTTTTCCGATGTTAAAAAGAGATATTTTCTGGAATATAGAGAATAAATAGTTATGATAGATGGAATTTTTTTTCCAAGAACCGTGAGAGGCTAAAAGGGTTTGGAAAAATATCTAGGTAAAGGTATTGAAGAGAAATTGGAAAATGATAAATTTAATTAATGAAATATTAATTAAAAAGGCTCAGTGATTGTTCGTTGTTAATCAATAGTATTCCCTTTGACAATGGGATCTTTGGATGAATGTTTGTTCCCTCGATAGTTAAATAACTGATTATCGAAGCATTGATCAATTTAGTACCATCGTTGTCAATATGGAGAGACCGGTTGGATTTATTATCCATAAACCACTCCGTACAGGCATAAGCATTGCGAATCAAATATGCTGAAGATAATTGAAGACGGAGTAAAGTGCAGGGGTTGTTTTGCTAATCGTAGTTATAAATTGTCTAAAATGGATTGATGAAATACCGCTTTCTGTTTGTCCAGTCCTAAAGCAACTTGTAAAGACGAATGTATGACAAAGTATGCCTAACAGATCATCTATATTGATCTCTCCAAACATATTACGTCGGTGGCGGAGGAATTCACTTCTCTTAGATTTATACCCGTGATATTTTTAGGGATGTCAATAAATGATTTGGTGGGTTTGACAATGTGGCATTCAAAGTGAATGATGTTATGGTATTAAAAAGGTATGACGTAACCTCAAGCCTTAATACCGGGAAATGTTATAAAATCAGGTAGGTCGCATGGCTAAGTGGGTTGCTCCCAATTAGGGTTTATTGTCACCTGATCTAGAGAACATCAATTTGCTTCTTTATTATATCTCTATTGTATGCTTTCGGTAATAGTTGTTGTTCCCAACTGTTGGTAGTAATACATTCGGTACACTCAAGCGAGGCGAGTGGTCGGTCATGTTTAGCCTGGGTTGTAAGATGTTCTTATTAAACCCGGTGTATTCCTCTCTAGAGATACACTGTTGGAGGGTGGTCTCATACTTTGTTAGTTGGAATCTATTCTCCATAAGCACCCACAGTTTTAATGTATACTATGTAGATGGAGCGTGAGATGGAATCATTCAGCTAGATTGCTATTTACTTGATTTAGGCGCTATTATAATATTAGAATAGTATTGGTTTTAAAGAATGTTTTAGGTTATCGTAACGTAAAACCATCCGTATTTATGTGTGGATCGGTCTTACGGTTATCCTTTCTTTTAAAAAGGATTTTTCAAAGTTAAACCAAATGGTTGGAGTTTACTCAGACCAGTCCCATGACTGACCTAGAGTTTATTTTGTTTTGTTGTACCCTAAAATCTTGGTTACCCAAATTTGTATAGGAAGTCAAGTAGTTCAGGTATTTACAGATACCCTTAGAGGATCTTGGAGCAGGGGGCTTCAACGTTAGATATTTATTGTTTATTTCTGTTGTGTTGTAAATGTTGTACTCTGATAATGATATTTTAACCAGTTAAAATTTTGTATTCCAAAAGCTATTATATATATATATATATATTATTCCACTGCGATGTGAGATTCTGTGTTGTAATTTCTGTTCTTCTTCTATCTTTTTCTTCTTTAATCCATAATGATTCGTATTTCTATGCAATTTGGGTTGGACGTGTGGTGTATTTAGTCAACTCAAAGAGTACGGAAATCTGGGCCATTACAGTTGGTATCAATGCTCAGGTTGAGTGAATATCTAGGCTTTGGTGGGGTTTACTCATTAGAGATAGGGTCAGTAGTATCCTAGAATGGGTTGAGTGTATATATATACGAGAGGGTGTATCTATTAGTCGATATAAAAACTATTTTATATTTTTTTGATTGGTTTGGCGAGTAGTTTATGAATTCTAGTTGATGCAAAAAGTATAACTGTATCTATAGGTGTTTCTAAACACTTGAGCAAAGTAATTCAACATAATATTGTTTTAAAGTGGCCAAATGAAATGAATTTACCCAAAATTCTATTTTGATATGAAAGGAATAATTTTCTGAAATTATCATAATATATGGATGTGTTGATTGTTATTATTATAATCAAATGAGATTTTAAATTTGGAATGGTTATATATAACCAACTATAATTTGTATAAAAATGAAATATACAAATAAGATGAACTAGAGTTGGATTCAAACCAAAATTTGAAATTTATATCCAGGAAAGATTGAAAAATATTTTATGAAGTATATTAAAATAATATAGCTTTGTTTTGAAAGGATGAATAAAAATTATTTTTTATGGATTTTTAGAATGATAAACCATTTAACTCACTTCAGTTACTGCAAAATAATTATGATGATGAGTCGACCATCATCGGTGTTCATCTTCGAGTTTCTAAGTGATGGATTGCTACCATAGTAAAACTTCCAACGTAAATTTATTTGAGAAAACAAGTTGTTTTGGAAAATTCAAATGTTTTGAATATGAGATGGTTATAAATATATGTATATATTTATATGATTTCTAAAGGACTTGAAATAAATCCAGGAATTTGAATGTTGGGATTTATATTTAACTTAAGTAAGTTAAATGGATTGAAATGGATAAATTGATTATAATCGATTTGAATGAATTAAACGCAAATGATCGGAATATGAATTAGATATGAATATATTGATTATAAATCATTTAGATTAAATGAATATAAGCATATATGGTGTGCAATATAAATGAAACCCGAAAGTTTTATTGGAACTAAATTATAGAAATGTGAAGAGTTGAGTTTCAACATAAGTGTATTTTTGGGAAAGTTAATGGGTTTGTTGCTTTTTTCCTACCTTAGTAATTTCAGAGATGAAATTCTTTTAAGGGGAGAAGAATGTAACGACCAAGATTTTTGGTCAGTTAATTTTAAACGTTTAAATTTATTTTAAATGTTGAATTGGAAATATAAATAATTTTTTATATAGAATTAACCGATATAATAATCGAATATGATTTAATTTCGAGTATATCGAATTATCGTAATACAGAAATGAAAATATTTGAATTCGAAGTTAAAACTAAATCGAAACAATTCAGATAATCAGTATAAATTCTATTTGAATATAAATGATAATAATAACAACTTATTACTGGGAAGATGATTGTATTGAATTTAAAATATATTATATCGATTTAATATGGTATTTAAGAATAGTTAACTTCCAAATGACCTCGGTTTTCGACAAAACCAACTTTTTGGTTTGATATGTTAGACCATAGCAGTGCGTCAAGTTTCATCGCGATTGGAACTCGTATGTGGTCGTTTGAACATGAAACTTTAGGCATAAGTTTCGTAAGGATATTATAATAATAAATCATATAAAAATAAATTTTTAATTTGTAGATAATTATAGAATCACGTCAAAAACCAAATCGAATTAAATTTGAAATCAAATCACATTTAATATGCTTGTGTCTTAGCCTACGCTCCTTTAATACACTGTACGTATTGTCTCCTCCCACTTCTTTAAATACGCGACCAAACCCCTCTCATCTCTCTTTTATTTTGATATCTTCGTTCATTCTCCAAGAAATTAAAAACCCAAAACCACGAATAGCTTCAACAAAAAAAGCCCGCTCCATTCAAAATCAATTTCAAGCTGTGTATTTCGATCTCACTAAAATCAAAATCGAAAACCTCCACAAATAAAAAAAAGGAAATCGATTCAAATTGAAAATCAAAATCCATATTTGAATAATGAAGAGCACGTAGCTGGACGTCGGGAGAAATGTGTGGCACGCGATGTTGGTGAGGGGGTTTAGAGCGTGTCTGTGGCTTGAGTTTGGTGAAGTTCGATCACGGTTGAGGGGTGCAATGTTGTCTCTAGCAAAGGAGAAAAGGAGCGGTCGACCTAGGTTTTGCTGGCATTGGAATGTGGGGAAAATCTAAGGTTTACTGGAGGGCGTGGATGAACTTGCATTTGGAAGAGGCAACTAGCAATGGAGTTTCAAAACTCCTATTGGGTTGTGGCGATTTCCGTCACCTGTACGATGGTACGACCAGGCCAAAGTTATGGCTGGTCTAGGGCATGTGAGATGGACTTCAATAGGATGTAGTGGTGCCAATTTTGATAAGAAGTGGATTAGTGATGGCGGTGGGCTGGAAGGGATCAGAGATGATGGACTATTTCACTAGCAGGTTTCGAAAAGGTCACTGGAAGAAGAAGATCATTAAGGGTAATAAGTCATTAATTAAATTATTAATGATATCTAATTATAATAACAATTAATTCAACTCGAATTTATAAACATGGTATCTCATTCAATCTAGGTCCAAATCCATTGCGATCAGTCACATTGGAATTGTAACAATGTCATCTTTGTGATAGAGTTAAACTAGGAATTTTTAGAGTCGAACGAAATCAGTGATAAATTTTAATTTTAACCGAATATAGTTTGATTTAAGTTAAAATTGTATCGGGTCTAAAAAAAAAATCAGGTGAGTATACTCACTCTCTGGATTCGTTTATAATTATATTATAAACGAATTTTTATTTTAAATAATTTTGATAATTTGTTTACTGACTGTTTGGATGCATTGAATAATTGTTGATGATTGTGGCTATTATATATATTGGTTATATTTAGGCTTAGTGGTTAGAAATTGATATTTCCCATAGTACCATTAGCGGATGACCCTATGCGCCTTACATTATATATAGTGGATGACCTTCTATACCACGATATCCTGCCATGAAGCAAGATGGGTATTATGTATGTTGTTTAACATATGTGGATGTAGGAAAAACGGGATGGAGGGAACCAAATGGATACATCAAATTTATTTATTATTTGTTTATATATATATATATATTATAATATACGATGTGTTGGAAAATCTATGGTTGATGATTGTTTGTTTTTGGATGTTTAAATAGAACAGACCCTAGATATTTGTAGGTAAAATACCATAAAAATATATTCGAATGAAAAGAAAAGGATTTGAATTTTAAAAAGGAATTTTTTTTTCTGATATAGAATTTGAATTTCGAATGGGCTAGGGAGTATTAACTTGTTTTTAAAATATAAACAAGTAGTTTAATTTATAAATGATGTTTATGAATTAAGTGAGATAATTATCACTAGATAATTTGGAAGTTTAAATTCAAGTATGAATTAAAAAGGGAATCGGAAATCATTTCGAAAAGAGAATGATATATTTTATTCTGGAATTCGGAAAATAAACTGAATTGAGATAAACCCAAGGAATTTATAATTAAAATTTGATTTTGTCGAATTGTATAAAAAAAAAATTTAGTTCCAAAAGAAATTGGAATTCAATATAGCAGATTCAGTTGTAAATAAATTTATAACTAAGTTATGAAAAAATCGACGATTTGGGAAAATCGAAATGTTTAAGTTAAATTTGGAAAACTAGTTTAATTTATATTAGAAATATATAAGAATGGGAATGGAATTTATTAATAAATGAAGTTTAAACGTTTGTATTTAAATTTAATTAAAACGAGCGCGCCGCGATGTGGTAGTTCGAAATTTAACAATTTGAACTTCAATTGAATATATAGGACTCAATTTAAGTCGGGATTCTTTGAAACAAGGATCATCTATACCTATTGAGTAACAATTTTCTAATGGAAGAGGAAAATATGGATTTCATCTTATAGATTTTGAGTTATGTCAAAAATCAATTTTCATAAAAATAGCGGTATAATCATTTAAAAACCATCACGGTTTATATAATAAAATAAAAGGAATTTAAGCAAATAAAATTTGGATTTCCATTAGAAAAATACAGACTTGAGTTATAAAAAAATGAACTCAAGTGGAGTAAACGAATTGATTTTTGAAATAAAAATCAGATTTTTAATTATTGACTAGAATTAACTAATTAGAAGAATAATTAGCTAATGGAGTTTTGGACCGAAATTGGACTTTGGATACGAGAATTGGATTTGTAAATTTATATTCGAAATCGAATATGAAACTTGAGTTGCAAACGGAATTCAATTGGTTACAAGCAAATTAAGTGTGTGTGTGTGTATATATATAGAGTAACGTGATATGTTCAAATAAAAAATGAAATAAGCAAAAGAGCTAATTAGCGAATCAGTTAACGAATTGAGTTAAAATGATTGCATTGTGTTTAAATAAATTGGGAATGGTTGAATACATGTTAAGCAGGTATGGAATGAAGCTAATGGAAGAAATTTATTGAAATGCTCAACGAAGAGGTACATATTTAATTTAATATGAGATTTTATGAGCCTATTTTGCAAGCCGCTTGGCTTTTTGATTTTTTTTAAATGGAAAGGGCCTAGAGAGGCGATTTGTAGTTGTACCGATTGACCTGTACAAAGGAGACGTTGGCGAAATTTTCCAAAAATTAGAGGAGATAGAAAAATTTAAGGAAGTTTGATAACTAGAAATCAACTTATCAATTATATATGAAATTTAATAAGAGAATAAACGTATAATGGAATTTTATAAGAAAAATAAAGGGAATTTATAGAATGGAGAAACATATACACGTTTTAAAGTGAATGATGGTTTAAGGATAACATTTTGCAAATTGAAATGATTTTGTTGATAAGAAGTTAAGAAATGGAGTTAAGGAAATTAGAAACAGACTGGAGATTAGTCGGTTGAATGTCTTTCTGAGTGTCGATCTGATGTTGGTTTTGGCCTTTGGGGTTGATAATTAGGGAGTTGTTCTCTGACTAATTTACGATTAAGGACTGATGAATGTGGAGGAACAGTGATTTGTGAATATATGGAAATGTTTTCTGACGTTAAAAGGAGGTATTTTATGGAATATAGAGAATAAATAGTTATGATAGATGGAAATGTTTTTCCAAGAACCGTGAGCGGCTAAACGAGTTTGGAGATATATCTGGGTAAAGGCATTGAAGAGAAATTGGAAACTGATAAATTTAATTAATGAAATATTAATTAATAGGGCTCGATGATTGTTCAGTGTTAACTAATAGTATTCCCTTTGGGAATAGGATCTTTGGATGAATATTTGTTTCTTCGATAATTAAATAACCGACTATCGAAGTATTGATCAATTTAATATATGAAACGACCCAAAATTCCCCGATCTCCGAAGAGATGGAAAACAACGGATTGCTTTGAGAACACGACGCATCAGACACAAATAAAAGAACATTTCATTTCTATTACAACAATTACATTAGAGTACAAGATATCAGAGTTCCAATAAATAATATACAGTGGAAAATAATATCAGAGGTATATATAGCAGCGGAAAATATAATACAATGCATAGCGGAAAATACATCACGAGCACAACTGAAAGAAATACACGGATACAAAGCTTTCCGAATATGGCTCCAGCTGTAAATCCAGGATCATGTGAAAAGAAATCTACAAAACCAAAACTACTGACTACCCGTGTGGAAATATGGGACCCAGAGTTTAGGTAGAAACAATAAACTCTGAGTCAGTCATGGGAATGGTGTGAGAACTAAAACAGTTATTAAATCATTACTTTAAAAGTTGAGAAATCATGGGACCACGCCGTATGACACGGAAAGGGTTTACTCCACATGAATCTCGGTTTAAAATAAAACAACGCAATGCTTTTTGGAAAATGAAGCTATTATAAGACTCAGGTCCCATCATACATTGCAATGCAAGCCGGAGGATAGAGTTTTCCCTTATAATAGCCAAACATGTTTGGTACGTTTTAAAACAAGTCATTTTGATATTATGCACAGTGTCAAAAACAACTTCAATATAAATGTATCAATCCTAGACGACATAGGTACCATATATTATGCCGCCATATAAGGTTTACAACTAAAACCGAAAAGTATCGTATTGGAAATTGGATTTCCATCTATGACTCGAGGCATGGGATCATCCTTTCCGATTTCGAGACACTCTAGCAAATGCCTCAGGATCACACCCTTAGTAACCCTGGATCCTGCAGAGTCGGTCCACACTTACTTAAGTGGATTGGTTATTCCTGAACACACGTTTCCCGGTCCTATCGAACCTATCACTGAGCCACAAGGGACTCGTATCCGAGGCGCCTCGCATTCCATCATCCACATAAGTAAAAATGTCTGGGATCCATACCATGACACCACTCTTAGCTAGAAAGAAACGTCATGCACTCCCTACGTTCCATATCCCGTTTTTGCCTCATACCGAGGTGTGAGGCTCGCAATTTAACGCTATACACAAAGCTATGCTATTTAAAGTCGTGCTTTGATCATCAACCACAAGTCTCTACTTTTCAACAAAAGCCTCGATCCTTTGCATCTTAGCATGCCACATTGATAATTCACGCCATCCAACTGATGTCTATTAATATATAATCTCTAAGCTCGTACGTCTCAGAGAAAGGTGTTAAGCAAGAGAATCCTCCACCGCTAAACAAATATATATTTAATAAAAATCAATCAACATAGAATGAAATCCAATGTCAGACACACATCCATTTACAAGTCCATTCTGGGTCTGAACGAAACCAGAGGCACCTTATTCCTCGTCCCATATGTCCAATACAGGAGAGAGGTCCTCGCATATCCGGTCGATCTCCAAGTACATCTGGACGATCACCACTTAATACCTTGTCTGGGTGTACAGCCAATCAAGACATCAGTAATCATCCAAACGATGTGAAGAAATCCGGTCTTCAACCACCGTCTTCATCGTCGACTTTTAGTCGCCGTGTCAGTTATTCAGAATGGGACAAACCCGGTCTTTCCAAACAACTCGCATATTTTATAATCAAGTGCTATAAAAACACATCATACGCCTCATTCCAATTCAGGGTATTCTTTTGTTTAAATATTCACATCTTTAAGGAAAGGTTCCCATTAGTTTTATCAAAGATAAATTCTTTTAAAATTATTCCTTAATCTTCCTTTGGATATCCATTTCAAAAGATTTTATTTTATCCTTTAACAACTCTAAACCAAATTAAGGTTTATAAAACTAGTCGGGATTAGCAAACTTTACCGAAGTAATCATTTGTTTTATTTTCAAATCCCAACCTATTTATCCCAGGGAGCAAAACTAGTAGTACCCCATATCTAACACCCCGGCGTTATCGGTAAATTTAATTACCATTTCACGTTCAAATATAATTAAAGATTTAACTATCGCCTGGAGTAAAACTGGTGGTACTCCATTCTAGATCATTTCATGAATTCGATCAATTTAATTACCTCATTCTCATTTCAATCTAATTAAAGATTTATTAAAACTCCAACTTGGTTTTAATATAAAAAATCATTACTTTATGATTATTCAACTTTCTGGAAATTAATCCTGCCTTTAACTGGGTTAAAGAATCAATGTCGTTTAAAACATTATTCACGGTAAACCCAATATATTCTTCCATCAAAATGGAATCTACACAGAAATCATAACAGTGTACAATCGATATAAATTCCCGTATCATACTAATAATATAAATGAAATAACGGCGAATCCTTTTAAATTCCATATATAATAACGGTCTTCCTTCACAGAATCTCATCTCGATTTTTACCAAATTGAATTCCAATCAATTCCAATTTAATATATTAAATTGGAAAACTTTACTTTGGAAAATTTTCATTAAATCTTAACAAAAAGATTTATAAATTACAAATCATATTTTCATTGTTAATTGGGTTAAAGAACAAATGTTATTCAAAACACTATTCAAAACACCAAAAATCCAATTTCAATTCAATTCCAATTAAATATTAATTAATTGGTAAACTTCTCTAAATCTTAATTAAAAGATTTATTCTTTTCTCAACTGGGTTCAAGAATAGTGTTATTTAAGACACCATTCACGACAAACATAAAATTCAATTTGATATTGAATACAAGGCTCTGAATAGAAATTTTACCGGCTTATATTCAATATCAAATTCTGAAACCAACAAATATCGTGTTGGGAATATTGATATTTATTCCTTCCAAATTCCTCAACAATATCTGTATAATCACGGAATCCAATATCGAAATATTCCAAAGATTATTTCCATTCCAATTCATACGTTTGAAAATTCTAGTTATATCAAAACCATTTCAAATCAAATTTATTTATTAAAAACATCGGATTATTATTCTAGTTAATAACTAGTTCATTTCGATAAAAATAATTTTTTTTCTTTCCAAACTTGGAATTTTTCATCCAAAAACCTTACAAATCATTTATTATGATTTTAAACAATTTTTCCATATTTTTAATAATTTTAATCAGGCTCTTACAGTCGGTTTCCAATATCGGCCACCGAACTGCATCCACAGCGATCTTTTCTAAAATTGATTTGGACATATTTCCAAATATAACCATTCAAATTTAAATCTCTCATATTCACTGGAAAGATCTTTTCGGTATGAACCCAACGGTTCCAGTTTTAGGAGAATCCGACGGTCAGATCTCCCATTACATCAATTTGAAGTTAATGGTTGAAATTCGTGAAAGGTCGCTGCGCGGCGCGTTCTATTCAAGCCATTAAATATATATATAATATATATCGTCGATTTCCATTTAAAACATATTTTATAAATCGTTTATAAATACATTTTAAAACGATTTCAACTTCATTTTCAATTTTTAATCAAAACTAAATATTCCATATCATTTTAATATTAGAATTGTAATATTTTCGAAATATCTAATTTTGAAATCCATTTCCTTTTCCTATTCATTATAAAATGAATAAAATCGATAAACAAATCTATTCGAGTTAAAATGGCGTATATACTTAACTCAGCTTCTATATTTCAATATTTTTCATGTCCATCCAAAATCGGACGTCAAAATCATATTTTGATTATTCACTGAATATTATTTTAAAATATTTGTTATTTTAAGATATTCGTTATTTTAAAATATTCATTATTTGAAAATATTCTTTATTTTAAAATGTTCGTTATTTCTGAATCGGAATGCGACTCAATCAATTACCATATAACAGTTATATGGATTTCACACATCTCATGTATTCAACAATAATGATAAATAATCATCAAACAGTCAATTCACATCCAGAGTGCAATTTACAACTGCATAAGCGTTAAAATAAATAAATAACGCTCATCACAGTCTGTCAACCTATCGATTGACAGACAACTAAATATTGGGATTAGTGTATGTCAAATATCATCCCAATACCCGTGTGGGGTTTTCAAACAACAACAGCCAATTTAAATAAATCATTGATTGCCAAATTGAACCAATTCCAATTTGGTTTGAATTATTTTTCGAATTAGCTAATTTTATTGTTTAAATTATAAATAGATATTTATAATTAAATTTCAACTACCACAAAATAATATTAAATTATTTTTAATATTTTAAACATTTCAGCATAACAATCAGCACACAATACAGTCAATTAAATTGTCCATGGTCTATGGACAAGGGAGGTGAGCTAGCAGGCACAGTACAACATTTGTGGTAATTAAAAACTGATAAGAATCAATACTGGCATTTCATATATGCAGTTATAAAATAAATAACTGTACAAAAAATTTAGTGAGAAGTTCTCACATTGGGTTCCACTCCTCCATTCTTTATTTGATGATTTAATATCGTTTGGATTTGAATTCGCCTTAAATTCTCATGTGCTCCTTTTCCTTTCTAGTCAGCTCCATGTTGTAGAGTCCGTCGTTGCGATTCCAACATAACTGAAATCATCGAATTTTGTCCTCGTATGAAGAAGTTACGGCATTTACAACGTTAATTACTTCGTTAAAATAATTAATGAAGTAGTTAATTAAATTTTAATTACCCACAACCCAAAAAAAACGCTACCGTATAATCATCTTCTTTGTGAAAAACCGTAACAACCTGAACCCATTGTCGTTGGTAAGGGTTCGAGATTTCATCTACCATCTTGCGCCAGTGTCTAATCAGACTTCGCCACAACCACCCCCTCAACGTCGCCTGCCCGCGCACCCCAACCTCGATCAGCTCTCTTGCCATCAACCCTCCAAAAACCACTTCGAACATGCCATCCTTGAACCAGAAATTCCCTCAAATCTTCAAACGATTCCAGATCTCAGCCGTATAGATCGATAGTCCAAAGTTTTCTCTTCGATTTTTGCTTTAGAAGATTGGTATAATATCGCATGGATTTATCGATTTCAAAGGATTAAAATCGGACATTTCTGTGCATTGAAGTTTAAGGGGCGGCAGTTTCTGATAGTGAGCTAGGGTTTTGGAAAAAGGGCTTTTATAGAAAATTATATTAATATTTAATTCATTTAATTGTTTTATTATGAAAATTTGTGTTTGAACTCCAAATCAAACCTAACAACTGTCGTTCCTAGCTAATTTCCCCTATTTCGAACACAATGGGATATGTTTCGTAAGCCAATTCGATTATTTCGATCAGTTTTTATCAAAATTAAAATATAAATTAATTAAAATTGAATTTAAATGTACATTTTAATAAACTGGGGCCACATACTGACTCCAAAAATTGTAGAAAAATAAATCTAAATATGTTTTGACGATACAGTCCTAACAAAACTAATTTCGTCCAATTTGGAGACCATTTGAAAAATGGCCTTTTCCAGTCGATTAAATTCAAACTGAAATTACCAAACACATTTAAATTTACTACGCTCACATATTGATTCCAAAAATCATGAAATTTTGAACCTAACAATAATTTGATATTCTGGATCCAACAAAAGTGGTTTCGTCGAAAACGGAGGTGTTTTGCAAAATGGCTATTTTTAAGGGCTATATATTATTAGAATATATATAAATTCCATAGCGACTATTTTAAATTTTAAACTAGACATAACTTACAATTTATAAAGTGAAATCTTAGTTTCTTACATTCATTAGAAAGATATAGTTAAATAGATTCAAACGTTTCTAGTTTTACTGAAATTCGATTTATTTTGAATTCTATACATTCAATTGAAGTTTAAAATGGAATTTTCAAACTACCACGCCGTTTCGAGTTCATTTTATAATTAAAATAAATTTATACGTTCTAATTTCGATTTAAATAAATTTAAAACAGTTATTATCGAAAACAAATCATTTTAAATATTCAAAATCCATTAAAATAGCTAAAATAAATTTTTTTAAATTGGTTCAAAAATTCCGGGTTGTTACATTCATCGTTGTCAATACGAAGAGATCGCATAACAACCTTGATTTTTGGAACCAATTTAAAATTTATTTTTAATTGATTTTCATGGAAATAAAATATTTTATACAATTTATCTTGAGAATTAACAATTTAAAATTTATTTAAATTGAAGTTGGAATGTATAAATTTAAAATTTAATTAAAATGTACTCGTAATGGCATGGTAGTTTGAAATTTTGGTTTAGAACTTTAAATTAATATACAGAATTCGATATAAGCCGAATTTCAGTACTACAAGAAACGTTAGAATCTATTTAATTATATCTTTCTAATGAATGTGAAAATTTTAGATTTCATATTACAAGTTATAAGTTATGACCAATTCAAAATTTAAAATAGTCACTATGGAATTTTTATATATTTTAATATTATTTAAGCTCTTAAAAATAGCCATTATGCAAACAACCTCCATTTTCGACGAAACTAATTTTGTTAGATCTGAAACATCTAATTATTGCCAGGTTTAAATTTTCAAGTCATTTGGATTTAATATCTAAGCATCGTAAATTTAAACGCATATTGAATTTTAATTGGAAATTTAATAAGCTTGAATAAAGGCCATTTTTCAAACGGTCTCCAAATTCGATGAATAATTTCGTTAGAACTGTATTTGAAAAACATAGCTAAATTTCAAATTTCATAATTTTTGGAGTCATTATATGGCCATAGTAAATTAAAACGTACATTCAAATTCAACATTTAACATTATATTTTAATTTTGATTAAAACTAACTTAAACAATCGAATCAACTTACGAAATATATCCCATAGTGTCTGTAATAGGCGTATTTGGTTAGGGCGACATTTGTTGGGATTTGTTTGAAGTTCATGGCATTAAAAAAGTAATTTATGAATTAAATAATATTATTTAAATATATATATAACTTATTTTTAGTCAAAACTCTAGTTTACTTTTTGCATGGTCAACAAAAAAGAATGTCGCCATCCACCTTAACCGACGATCAGCACTTCCCCAAGCCTTCCCCAAATTTCGTTCAATCCTCTCATCAAATTCAAAAATTGTCCATAGCAAAAACAAAGGGCTTGACGAGATCTATAATTTGAATGGACGTGATAGGTATTGGCGAGTTGTGGTGGTCAGGGCGGAGTATGGAAGGCGTTGGAGATGTGCTCGTTTTCTGGGCCCGGGGTTGATTCAAGTTTGACGAGGCGACTAGGGAGGGATGCTCTGGCGAGGGCGATCGAGGCGTAAGGGTTTGATCGAGGTTCAGCAGCTTCGAGGAGGCGTGATGGCGTGATAATCAAGATGAAGATGGGTTCAGGGGATCGCGTTTTGAACGAAGGAGATACAGTAAACTTCGGCATGGTTACTGTATTAACTAATGTAATTAGTTATTAGGGTTTAACTAAGGAACAGTTAATTAAATTAAATTATGTAATCTTAAAATATTAATAGTTTCCCCATATATGATCAGAATTGGACAAAATCAGGAACGTTGAGATCGTGACAACGAACACTACAACATGGAACTGACAACATGGGTATTGGGACGATAATTTTACTTATCGCCCAAGTATACAAATAATAATATTAGTTTGATGGTTGAAAACCCTACACGGGTCCAGGGATGATAATTAGTTCACATCTTCCTTGGATTTAATTGTGTGTCAACGGATTGGTTGACAAACCGTTATAAGTGTTATTTAATTATTTAATGCTTATATAGTTGTAAATTGTACTCTGGATGCGAACTGAATGTTTAATAGTTGTTTATCACTATTTTTGAATACATGCGATGTATGGAATCCGTATAAATAAAATTATATGGTAATCGATTGGGTCTAATTCCAATTCAGAAATAATGAATATTTTAAAATAATATTCAGTGAAGTATCAAAATATGATTTTGATGTCCGATTTTGGATGGATAAGAAAATATTGAAATATTCATAACTGAAATGAATATGAAGCTGAGTTAAGTAGATATACGCCATTTTAACTCGAACGGAATTTTCTGTTGATTTTATTCATTTTATAATGACTATCGAAAAGATTTGATTTCAAAATCTGACTATCATTTTAATATTATAGTGATATGGAATATTAAATTTTGATTTAAATTTGAAACTAAAACTAGAATTGTTTTTAAAACGAATTAATAAATGTTTTATAAAATACGTTTTAAATGGAAATTGATGAAATATAATATATATATTTAAATGGTTTGAATAGAACGTGTCGTGCAGTGACCGTTCGCGAAATTCGACCATTAATTTCGAATTGATGTTACGGGAGATCCGATCGTCGGATTCTCCAAAAATCAAAACCATGGGGTTCGTATCGAAATGAGCTTTCAAATGATTATAAGATATTTGAAATCTAACGGTTATATTTTAAGGTATATCCAAATCAGTTTTGGAAAAGGTCGATATGGATGCAGTTCGATGGCCGATAAAGGAAACCAACTGTAAGGGCCTTAATAAAATTATTAAAAATATGAAAGAATTATGTAAAATCATAATAAATGATTTAGAAAGATTTTGGATGAAATATTCCACGTTTGTAAAGATAAAAAATATGTTTACCAGAATAAGTTGTTTATTAACTTAAGTAAAGAACTGAAATGAATTGAAATGGTTTTATTATAACCAAAAAATTCTAGTATATATAAATTGGAATGGATTTGAAGTGGAATAATCTTTGGAATATTTCGATATTGGATTCCGTGATTATACAGATATTGTTGAGGAATTTGGAAGATACAGATATCATTATTCCCAATACGATATTTGTTGGTTTCAGAATTTGATATTGAACATAAGCCGATATGATTTCTATTCAGAGCCTTGTATTTAATATCAAATTGGATTTTGAGTTTGTCGTGAATGGTGTCTTAAATAACACTATTCTTAAACCCAGTTTAGAATAGAATAAATCTTTTAATTAAGATTTAGAGAAGTTTACCAATTAATTAATTGAATTGAATTGAAATTGGATTTTGGGTTTATCGTGAATTGTGTTTTTAATAACATTTATTCTTTAATCCAATTAACAACGAAGATATGATTTGGAATTTATAAATCTTTTAATCAAGATTTAATGGAAATTCCCAAAAATAAAGTTTTCCAATTTAATATATTAAATTGGAATTGAATGGAATTCTATTTGCTAATAATCGAGATGAGCAGCTGAAAAGGAAGATTATTATTATTTATGGAAGTTAAAAGGCATTGCCGTTATTCCGTTTATAGTATTAGTTTGATATGGGAATTTATATCGCTTATATGCTGTTAGGATTTCTATGTAGATTCCATTTTGATGGAAGATGATTTTGGGTTTGTCGGGAATGATTTTTTAAATGACATTCGTTCTTTAACCCAGTTAAAGACAGGATTTATTTCCTAAATTTGGATAATCATTAAATAATGATTTTTGGAGATTGAAACTAAGTGGAGTTTTAATGAATCTTTAATTAGATTGAAATGTTAATGTGGTAATTAAATTTTCCAAATTAGAGAAGTGTTCGAGAATGGAGTACCACCAGTTTTACTCCAGGTGGTAGTTAAATCTTTAGTTAGATTTGAACATTAAACGGTAATTAATTTTACCGATAACACAATGGGTGTTAGATATGGAGTACTACCAGTTTTGCTCCATGGGATGAATAGGTTGGGATTGGAATAATAAAATGAATGATTACATAAGTAAGACTCATTGATCCCGACTAGTTGACAAACCTTAATTGGGTTTAAGTTGAGAAAAGATATTATAAAATCTTTCGAAATTGTAACGAAAAGGAATTTCGCTCGATCCGAATCAGTCGTTAAACCGATCAAGACCGTTCGAAACGCCTGATTGTTTTGAGAACACAATAAATTAGAACGCAGGCGAAAGAACATTTCATTGCTTACTACAACAATTTCATCAGAATACAAGAATATACAGAGTATGAATAAATATTACACAGAAATATCAGAGATTTAAATTACATAGCAGCGGAAAATAATACAATACACAGCTGAAGAAGATATACGGATACAAAGCTTTCCGGATATCATTCCAGCTGTAAACCAGGATCCTGTGAATATAAATCTGCAAAACCCAAAACTACTAGCTGCCCGTGTCAAAATAAGGGCACCCAGAGTTTAGGTTAAAACAATAAACTCCAGGTCAGTCATGGGACTGGTGTGAGAACTAAAACAGTTATTAATCTTTATTTTAAAGTTAGGTAAATCAAGGGACCACGCCGTATAACACGGAACGGGTTTCCTCCCAAGAACACCAGTGCATAAAACAACAGCGCAATGCTAAATAAAGAAAAATGAAGCTATTATAAGACCCAGGTCCCATCACACAATGCAACACAAACCGGAGGATAGGGTTTTACCTTATAATAGCCAAAGAATGTTTGATACGCTAAATCATCTTTTGATACTATAAGTGTATAGGGTATAAAACAACTTCAAATCATAAGTACCAATCATAGACGGCATAAGTGCCACATCCCACTATGTCGCCATACTAGGCTCTACAATCAAAACCGCAAAGTCACGTATTTGGAAATTGGATTTCCATCTATGAACCGAGGCCAGGGATCGTCCTCCACCGATTCGAGACAATCTAGCCTACCATGTCTCAGGAACAGCCACAACTGCCCCATGGATCGTCAGGGCCGGTCCACCGATGTGGATTAAAATGCCTGAACACTACGTTTCCCCGCCCTATGGGGCGCAAATGAGCCAATGAATGACTCCATCGGACTCGGATCGTCCGATCAAACCGAGGCGCCTCGCAACAGCAACAACCACATAAGCCAAACTCGTCAGGGCGTGTAAAACCACTGACGCCACTTCTAGCTAGAAAGAAACGCATGTCCTCCCTGAAGTCCTCTCCCGTTTCTGGTTCACAACCTGGGTGTGAGGCTCGCGAATTCACGTTACACAAAGCTATGTCACACAGGCGGTGCTTTGATCATCAACCACAAGACTTTGCTTTTCAACAGAAGCCTCGATCTATTGCCACTTAGGCATGCCACACAGGCAATTCATTCCATGCGATGGATATCCATCAATATATAACCCCTGAGCTCGTACGTCTCAGAGAAGGGCGTTAAGCAAGAGAATAAATTCTCCATCGCCAAACAGATATATATTTAATAGAAATCAATCACACAGACTGAAATCCAATGTCAGACACACAGTCCATTTACAAGTTCGTTCTGGGTCTGAACGAAACCGGAGGCACCTAGTACCCCGCATATCCATCGATCTCCAAGTACGTCTGGATGATCACTAACCGATTCCCTCCTCTTGGGTGTACGACCCAATCAAGATAATCAGCAATCACCCAAATGACGTGAAGACCTCCGGTCTTCAACCACCGTCTTCATCTTCGACACCACGTCGAATCAGTTATTCAGAATGGGATAAACCCGGTCTTTCTGAATAACTCGCGTATATAATAAACAAGTGTTACAAAAACACAACATACGCCTCATTCCAATTCAGAATATTCGTTTATTCAAATATTCTTCTACTTTGCGAAAGGTTCCCATTAATTTTATCAAAGATAAATTCTTTAAATTTATTCTTTAATCTTCTTTGAATATCAATTCAAACTAGTCGGGATTAGCGAACCACACCGGAGTAATCATTTATTTTATTTCCCAATCCCCACCTATTCATCCCATGAAGTAAAACTGGTAATACTTCATATCTAACACCACGGTGTTATCGGTAAATTCAATTACCATTTCACGTTCAAATCTAATTAAAGATTTAACTATCGCCTGGAGTAAAATTGGTGATACTCCATTCTCGATCTTTTCAATCTAATTAAAGATTTATTAAAACTCCACTTAGTTTTAATCTTTAACTGGGTTAAAGAATCAGTGTCATTTAAAACACGGTTCACGATAAACCCAAAATCACATTCCATTAATTATCGGGTTAAAGAACCAGTGTTATTTAAAACACCGTTCACGATAAACCCAAAAATCAATACCAATTCAATTCCAATTAAATATTATTTAATTGGTACACTTCATTAAATCCAAATAAAAAGATTTAACCTTTTTCTCAACTGGGTTTAAGAACAGTGTTAATGAAGACACCATTCACGACAAACCCAAATCACATTTGATATAAAATACAAGGCTCTGAATAGAAAATATATCGGCTTATATTCAATATCAAATTCTACGACCAACAAATATCGTATTGGGAATAACGATATATATATGTATATCTTTCAAATTTCCATAACAATATTTGTATGATCACGAAATCCAGCATCGAAATATTCCGAAGACAATTTTGATTTAGATCCCTTCCAATGCAATTATTGGAAATTCTGGTTATTTTTAAAACCATTTGAAATTCAATTTATTTATTTTAAAAATAAATAAATTATTATTCTAGTTTAAAACTATTTCATTTCGATAAAAATCTATTTTTATCTTTTCAAATATGGAGTTTTTCATCCCGATTTTTCCCAAATCATTTCTTATGATTTTACACAAATTATTACTATTTTTAATAATTTTATCAAGGCCCGTACAGTCGATTTCCATCAACGGCCATCGAACTGCACTTACAGCGACCTTTTTCAAATTTGATTTGGACATAATTCCAAATCCAACCGTTAGATTTCAAATTTCTAATATTCGTTAGAAAGCTCTTTTCGATACGAACCCAACGGTTCCGGTTTTAGGAGAATCCGACGGTCGGATCTCCCGCAATATCCATTCGAAGTCAATGGTCGAAATTCACGAACTGCCGCGGCGCGGCGCGTTCTATTCAGGCCATTATATTATATATATAATATATACATCGTCGATTTCCTTCTAAAATGTATTTTATAAATCGTTTTAAATTCGTTTTCAAAACGATTTCAACTTCCTTTTCAAATTCAAATCAAAATTGAATTTTTCAATACAAATTCGTTTTAAATTCATTTCAACTCGATTTCAATTCAAATCGATTTCAATTCCAATACGTTTTAAATTCATTTCAAATTGATTTCAATTCAAATCGATTTTTAATTCAATTCGAATTCAATTCCATTCAATTTGGATTCAATTCTATTCAATTTCAATTTGAATTCAATTCTTTTCAATATAATTCGAATTTCGATTATTTCCAATATAATTCAAATTTCGATATCACTTTCAATATAATTCAAATTTCGAAATCACTTTCAATATACATTGAAAGTTGAATAAAATTGGTAAAAATATCGTTCACGTCAAAATGGCGTCAATCAAATCAACACGGCTTCATATATTTCTATTTTCAAATATTCTGTTTCAAATATTTCTTTTTCAAATATTTCTATTTCAAAACTGGAATGAGGCCCAATCAATTACCATATAATGTTAATTATATGGATTTTCTACAACACATGTAAATAATAACAACGATAAATAATCAATCATCATCCAGAGTGTACCACACAACTGCATAAGCATTAAATATAAATAATTAACGCTTACACAGTCTGTCAATCCATCGATTGACATACAACTAAACAATCGGGATTAGTGTACGCCAAATCTCATCCCAATACCCGTGTGGGGTTTCAAACAATCAAACACAGATTTTATTTGTGCAGTTGGACGATGTGTAAAATTTATCGTCCCAATCAATATCAATCAAATCAGTGTATATAAACAAATACCGATTTGTTTATAAATATCTATTTTATATACACGTTAAAAATTCTATTTTGAACTATAAAATATTTTCCACTATAAAATATTTTATTTCATTTCATATTACATCACACAATCAACTACATATCAAAATCAAACAAACAAGCATACAAGCCGTCCATGGTCTGTGGACGACGGGTGTCGGGTGCTACTAAACACCGTCCGCATCCTAGTATATATTTTAACTAGAAAATTAGATTAAAGGTGAGGAGTTTTCACCAAAGCTAAATCCATTAACCGCGACTCTTCATGTATAGAAAATCTTTGTCGTCCTCGCCTTTTGTCACTTTCGTCGCCCGTATCCACTACATATATAAAAATCACATTTTTATATTATTGCTATGTATATAAAAATCACATTTTTATACCGCTATTATATAGATAAAAATTCTATTTTTATACCGCCACTATATAGATAAAAATTCTATTTTTATATCGCCACTCATATAAAAATCACATCTTTGCTTCTTCTACATAATAAAGATCGAATTTTTAATATTTCTATAATATAAAAATCATATTTTTAATGTCTCTACTATATAAAAATTATATTTTTAATGTCTCTACTGTATAAAAGTTATATTTTTACTTTGCTACATACATGGAAAAATTATATATTTCTTCGCTACTTCATACGATTAAAAATCGAATCTTTTTAATGATAAAAATCTAGTCTTTCCTATGCTAAAAATCATAGCTTTCATCAATAAAAATCTAATCTTTACCTTAACCAAAGATCTAAAATCTCCTAAACAAAGGTCTAAACTTTATATAGGATAAATCTTAACTTTACAATCACAAAAGCTGAAGTTAAAATAAATAAATTAAGTAAAAAGGGGCTCACCGATTTCGTCGCTCGGAGGAGGAGAGGGGTAAGGACTGGGGGAGGTGCTTGGTCGGAGGCGGGGCGTGGGAGGCGTCGTAGGTGGTCAGGGGGGTGGTGGGTGCGAACGGGTTTGGGGGAGGGGCTTTAGGGTTTGGGCTAGGTCACCGCGGAGGAGGAGAGAGGTAGAGGAAGAAGGGAGTGGAGGAGGAGGAGGCATCAAGGGGGGGGTCTAGTCGGAGGTGGGCGCCTCCTAGGTGGCGTCGAGGCGATCGATCGCCTGGGGGAGATCGCGATTCTCCCCACCTTTTCTCTTTTTTTTTATCTGATCGGTTGAATGGAGAAATAGGGTTAGGGCCCTCTAAATATAATTATATTTTATTCAATTTAATTTCAAAAAGTAACTTTTATTTTCGACCTCTAAACGAGACGTGTGACGGCCCGCCTCGCACCGGCCTGCATTACCTCCAAAAGTGCGCTATACACATGCCCGACTAGCACAAGACGGTCGTCATAAGAAAGGAAAGAAGGGAATGAACTAATCAAAGAACCTGTAGAGTGTCTCACAGCGCATGGAATAAAATATAATAATAATGTACTTGACATAAAACAGGCGAGACAGTGCATAAGCTGATAACTAAAACCAACATCAATCTCAAAGCAACGGAAATCCAACTAAAGCTTATTACAATTTTCCAAATTTACTGTCTCTAAACAAAAGAAAGCTGAAGTAGAAGATACACCAACAATGCCCAAGCAGTGATCTTCAACAACACAGGGAGAATATTAAATATATATATCACGTGGAAGCCTCCTGCTCGTCTCTGGATCATCTACCCGTGCATCACCAGCTAACCTGTCTCTAGTCTGCTCGTGTGAGCACCCAGAGTAATAAGAGGAGATATAAAACTCTGGGTCAGACATAAAGCCTGGTATGAGCGATAAGCATCTAAACAGAATAATAACAGGTACACTAAACCATACCTGAACCTGGACCTGCAACCAAAGAGTTAGTACCACATACCGTACAATACTCCAAGGTGCCATAATAAATAGTGTAAGAATACGGGGGTGGGGTGTGCATGTCAAAATGATAGCAAACAAATCATCCATAGCAACCATCCTCACATCTCTCACTCAGTGCGTAAAGCGTACGGCATCTACCACTTTGGAACACTAGACAAACTGAGGTAACGACGAATCCCGACTTGTAGAAACCCTGCTGTGACCAAGCCAAACACTTGGAGTCATGACCAAACATTTCAATGACCCACTTCATTGGTCATAGCCCTTGGTTCTACCAATGCCATAATGGCCCTGAATCCGCCTTCGTACCTCCTACCATAGTGGTCCAAAGCTATAGGTGTCGATAACTCCTTGGCACGCGTCCCGCAGCAAAGCCCAATCATGAAGTGAGCTCGTTGATTCCCATCTGAATCTTAAGCTCTAACTTCTCATTTGGACTTCCTTTGCATCTCGGGTTTGGTCGAATTGGAGTGGGTCTTCAGAAGAGTTGTCGTGCGGTAACAGTCCTAGAATTCGGTTCGGTTCGGTAGTCATTGCCTCGTCGGTTCGGGTCGGTCCTCCTCGTCATCTTCCCATTCGGTTCGGGTCGGGTTCTTCACTTCGGGTCGGGTCGGTGTCCTCCTCCGGGTCGGGTCGGGTTGCTGTCTTCCTTCGAGTTCATGCTCCTCCTTCGATCAACTTCCTCGTTTTCCATCTACTCCGATCCGATCCGATCCCTTCGTCTTGCTCCAGTCGTAGCCTCCCATTCGTGAGTCGATCCGATCTGGCCTCTATTATGCTTCCGATCCGATCCTCTCTCTCCTACTCCGATCCGATCCTGCTCCATAGTTCCGATCCGATCCCCCTGTCCACTCCACCTCTAAGTAAACGGCCTTCCTTCTCGCCAAGCCTCCTCCAGTGACAAGTTCCAATCCAGTTCGAATCCCCTTGGTCAGTTCACAAATCCGATCCGACCCCTTCCTCCGATCCGAACCGGTTCGGAACCTGCACACTTCTGCAACTTTCCAGCGAGCTTTCTACGCCATTCGACGACGTTTTCGACCGATTTAACTATTCTAATCAATCATGAAACATACCATAGAGTCATAGCAACATGTAACATCAATTGCAAACACCATAACAACAATTCAAATGAACCAAAATGGATCAAAAGTGGCTAAAACCTCACATTTTCCTATAATCCTTCTTAATCATGTTTAAGCATACGATTTGCAAAACACATCGAAATTAACCCAAATTTCTAACAGAGCCTTAAAACATTATTTTAGAATTTTAAGAATTTTTCCAGAATTTATTTACGTATAAATTCGCTAATCTTCACTAATTACCCTTAATCACTGTAATTAGTGCAAAAACTATGCAAATCACTCACCTTGGCCACAAATAAAATTCTCAGAATTGAAACTCCTCTGATTTGGGCGAATACTGATGTCCAACAGCAGCCCTAACCTTGCTTTGGTGCTTTTTCTTCTTAATTTGATGCCTCTAAGCCTTAATCCTTGATTAGGAAGTGATTTTGGGTGTTTTGAGAGAGATTTAGAGAGTGGAGGCCATGGCTAGGTTAAGAGGAATGAAAGTGGCGGCTGGAAAATGTCTAAAGAAATGTTCCCTAACCCTAATCAGCCCCTACATACCCCTAAACCCGAAATTCCCCTTTGGGCCAAGCTGCTAATCACCCGGTTAAGCCCAATTAAGCCGTTTTTCACCATCTGAAACTTGTTTCAGCCATATCTCCCAAACGGTAAGTCCGTTTGGCTAATGTGACCACTCTACGGAAAGAGAAACCATCATCCAAAGCCAATGGAAGTGGTTTCAGGTCAAAATTCATTTCCAGTCAAAAGTTATGGCCAAAACAGTGCCAACTAGGGGTAAAATGGTCATTTAAAAATCGGGAAAAATCATGAACATGGGAAATGACCCCAATAGTCGTCTCCCAAAGTTGCATGACCATACGACTTCGTATGTGAAAGAAATAAATATTCTACGATCCTATGATGCGTAGAATGCGGGTCGTTACACTCTCCCCCCCTTAAGAAATTTCGTCCCCGAAATTCCTTAACCCAAAACATACACAGGATCCCGCATGCCTAACACCCACATACAACAATCAAACATGCAAAGCAAGCAAACAAGTCTATCCTAGCATGCGGAAAACTAAATCGTTAATAAAATCTTACCAGACAAAGAGTTCTGGATACTTCTTCCTTATGTCCTCCTCTGTTTCCCAAGTACAATCATTCTCGTCTTCGCTCCAGTGTACCTTGACTAGCTTCACCGACTTCCTTCGAAGTTGCTTCATGTCGTGTGCGACAATACGGGCCGGCTTGCGGTTTCCAACCGCCTCGGGTTCTACTTCGAAGTCCTCCAACTGATCAGGTGAGATAGTCATATCTGAGTCGTGAACGAACTTCCTTAGTTGGGAAACATGAAATACGTTGTGAACTCCCGCCATCTTCTCTGGTAAGTCAATTCTATATGCCAAATTCCCGACTAGTTCAAGAACAGGGAATGGACCAACAAATCTTGGGGCTAATTTACCTCTCCTGCCAAATCGTATTACGCTCTTCAACGGAGAAATCTTAACAAACACCAAGTCACCCACGGAGAATTTTAGGTCTCTTCTTCTCTTATCAGCATAACTCTTCTGCCTATCTTGGGCTGCCTTCATTCGTTGCTGAATGATCTTGATTTTATCTGAAGTTTCCCTCACCACATCTGGTCCAAGCATAAACTTCTCGCCAGTCTCTATCCAACATGACGGTGAGTTACACGGCCTTCCGTACAAAGCTTCATACGGAGCCATACCGATACTGGATTGGTAGCTATTATTATATGCAAACTCTACTAGATGCAAATGGTCATCCCATGATCCACCAAAATCCAATATACATGCTCTCAAGAGATCTTCCAAAATACGATTCACCCTTTCCGTCTGACCGTCGGTCTGGGGATGATATGCGGTACTGAGATGTAACTCTGACCCTAGCGCCTCTTGCAAGCTCCTCCAAAACCCACTAGTGAACAACGGGTCTCGGTCGCTCACAATGCTTTTAGGTACTCCATGAAATCTCACTACCCACTTCATATACAACTCTGCTAACTTAGCTGCCGTTCTGGTCGATTTGACTGGTATAAACCTTGCACTTTTAGTCAGTCGATCTACAATTACCCAAATGCTGTCATATCCCGATCTAGTCCTTGGTAAACCATCGATGAAATCCATCGAGACTTGCTCCCATTTCCATTCGGGAATTTCTAAAGGCTGCAACAACCCACTAGGCTTCTTTTGCTCGGCTTTTACTAGCTGGCAATTCATGCACTTGGATATAAACTTCCCAACGTCTCTTTTCATCCCTTCCCAGTAGTAGGTCTGCTTCATATCTCGATACATCTTATTACCACCGGGGTGTATGGTCAGCCTTGAGTGATGACATTCTCTAAGCACTTCATCCCTCAATCCATTGACATTGGGTACAACAAGCTTTCCATTCTTTCTAAGCCATCTATTTCGATCAAGCCCATACTTGTTCATCTCCTCATCGATACCCATCTCTAACTTGGAGATGATTTCCAATAGGTTAGGATCGTCCCTCTGACTAGAGCCGATCCGCTCAATTAAAGTGGGTCTGATCGTCAAACTTGCTAACATTTCTGGATCCAATTCGCACTTTGGTCTGAAATCAAACCCCGCAATAAACTCCAGTTGCTTCCATTCAAGGAACATAGCACCTAAGCTGGCATGTCTTCTACTCAATGCATCAGCCACCGCATTGCCCTTTCCCGGTGTATATGCGATGTCAAAATCATAGGAAGCTAAGAACTCTAACCATCTCTGCTGACGGAGATTTAAATCCTTCTGGGAGAATAGATACTTCAACGACTTATGATCTGTAAACAGCTCAAATCTTTCTCCCAAGAGATAGTGTCTCCACATCTTTAACGCGAACACGATCGCTGCCAATTCTAAATCATGGGTAGGGTATCTTCTCTCGTGCGGTTTCAATTGCCGACTTGCGTAAGCTACAACCCTACCGCCTTGCATCAATACAGCACCCAGTCCGGTACCACAGGCATCCGTGTATACCGTCATCTCTTCATCCCCCTTAGGAATGACTAACACTGGTGCGCTTGTCAACTTGTCCTTTAGGCTTTTAAATGCATTCTCGCACCTTTCATCCCAGACAAAAGCTTGATTCTTCTTGGTCAACTGGGTCAATGGTGCTGCTATCTTGGAGAAACCTTGGATAAACTTACGATAATATCCCGCTAACCCCAAGAAACTCCTTACATCTGTTGCATTCTTGGGCGTAGGCCAATCCTGTACCGTGGCCACCTTCGCCGGGTCCACGGCAATACCATTCTCTGATACAACATGGCCCAAGAACCTCACTTCCCTCTTCCAGAAGTGACACTTAGAAAACTTTGCTTTCAATTGGTGTTTTCTCAACACCTCCATCGCTACTTTTAAATGTTCCTTGTGTTCTTCCTCTGTCCTCGAATAGACCAAAATATCATCAACGAACACAAGGACAGACTTATTCAACTGATCTCTGAATACCCTATTCATAAGATCCACAAAATATGTCGGGGCATTAGTCAGCCCAAATGGCATAACCAACCATTCATAAAATCCAGACGGCGTTCGAAATGCCGTTTTAGCTATACTCTCAGCTTCCACTCTAAGCTGATGAAAACCTGTCGCGAGATCCAACTGAGAAAATATTCTCGCGCCACTCAACTGATCGAACAAATCATCTATCCACGGTAGAGGATACTTATTCTTCCTCGTCACTTTATTCAATTCGCGGTAGTCTACACACAAACGAAGGGAACCATCCGCCTTGGTAGCAAACACAACTGGTGCTCCCCATTCAGAAACACTCCTTCTGATAAATCCCTTCCTCAAAAGATCGCTGACTTGCACCTCGAGCTCTCGCTGCTCCCTTGGTGCCATACGACGAAGTGGCATCACTATAGGTCTGGCATCTTTTACCAAATCAATACGAAACTCAATCTCTCGGTGTGGTGGAAGTCCGGTCACTTCTTCGAAAACATCCGGATACTGGCCAACCACGGGCAAACCTGACAACTCACTATGCGGAATGTCGAGGGAGTTTAGAAAACTAGCCAATACCCCCTTACTGGGTAGACCACCAAACACTATCCTCCACCCATCATCCGCTCTAGCTGTCACCAAAAAGCCCTCACAGTCTACCACCACCCCGTATCTTTGGAGCCAATCTACTCCCAAAATAATGCCAAACCCAGTAAAGCCCAAAACAAAGCAATCACAAACAAACATGCATCCATGACTCGATAGGACCACATTACGACAAATCATGCTAAGGCTAGTCGAACCACCAATCGGGTTCGTCACTACTAAAGGTCTATCGACAATCTCGGGCTCCAATCCCAACCTATCTACCAGGTCACTAGATATGAAAGAACTGGAAGCTCCGGTATCAAACAAAACTCTAACAGGAACATCATAAACAGAAAGCATACCTTGAATGACGACATTCTTTCCCTTCTCCGCCGCAGTTGGGGCATTCGACGAAGAAGGAATAGCATTAAGAGCATATGCTTTCACCATTTGCTTTTCCTTAGGGGGCTGGGGACACTTGTCCTTGTGATGTCCCATTTGGCCACAGTTGAAGCACTTCCTATCTGCTGGCTTGGCCCGACAATTACTAGCATAATGGCCCTTCTTACCACAGCTGAAGCACTCCACATCTTGCTTATTCTTTTTCTTCTGGCCATCCTTAGCCTGATTCTGCTTTCTCTTATTCTGGGAACCACCTTTGCCTCCACCACTAGCTTGTGGCTTTGGCTCATCTGCGGATGCAACCTCAGTCTTTGGCTTAGGGTAGAGACTTTCTGACCTTAACGCTTTCCCCACAATCGATTCAAACGTCTCATCGATGTGGTTAATAAGTTTTTCCCCCAAGTACTGATCCAATCCAGTTATGAATTTCTCATTCTTTTTCTCGGCAGTATCTATAAGAGATAACCCATATTTTGACAAAGTGTCAAATTCAGCAATATACTCCGAGACAGCCCTTCCATTCTGCTTGAGCTCCAAGAATTTCTTAAACAACATTGACTTCTGAGCAGCTGGAATGAACTTCTCACTAAAGCGAGCCTTAAACTGCTCCCAAGTAATCTGATCTTCGGGAGTAGCTGCCTTTATAGCATTCCACCAATTCATTGCCCGCCCTTGCAGCTGACGGGACGCTAACTTTCTCTTCATCGCATCCTCGATACCCAAATCCTCGAAGATACATTCGCAACTATCCACCCAATCCTGAACATCTGTAGCCGACTCCGTTCCATGGAACGGCTTCCCACCAAGGCTAGTATAATCCTTATTCAGCTTGGCGAATTCAACTCTTGGCGCCTGCACCATTGGACCACCACCATTTCCACCATTTGGAACTGCCCTCTGTACATCTCTAAGCATCTCTCTCATGAGGTCAGTAAACATCGTCCTCATGTCAGCAGCATTCCCATTATTGGCCCCTCTACCGGTACCTCTAACATATCGGCTCATCGTCAATCTGAAAAAGGAAATGATTAACGACTCCATAGTGGTGTTAGTGCAGTACGACTCCATCCTTATACTACTAATAGTATATATATAGCTTTTGAAAACCAAAATAATCACAAATACGCTCTCTCGTATACGTATACTATCTCTCCCTGATAACTTCCCTAGGTTAACTACGCAACCTAGAGCTCTGATACCAAGTGTGACGGCCCGCCTCGCACCGGCCTGCATTACCTCCAAAAGTGCGCTATACACATGCCCGACTAGCACAAGACGGTCGTCATAAGAAAGGAAAGAAGGGAATGAACTAATCAAAGAACCTGTAGAGTGTCTCACAGCGCATGGAATAAAATATAATAATAATGTACTTGACATAAAACAGGCGAGACAGTGCATAAGCTGATAACTAAAACCAACATCAATCTCAAAGCAGCGGAAATCCAACTAAAGCTTATTACAATTTTCCAAATTTACTGTCTCTAAACAAAAGAAAGCTGAAGTAGAAGATACACCAACAATGCCCAAGCAGTGATCTTCAACAACACAGGGAGAATAGTAAATATATATATCACGTGGAAGCCTCCTGCTCGTCTCCGGATCATCTACCCGTGCATCACCAGCTAACCTGTCTCTAGTCTGCTCGTGTGAGCACCCAGAGTAATAAGAGGAGACATAAAACTCTGGGTCAGACATAAAGCCTGGTATGAGCGATAAGCATCTAAACAGAATAATAACAGGTACACTAAACCATACCTGAACCTGGACCTGCAACCAAAGAGTTAGTACCACATACCGTACAATACTCCAAGGTGCCATAATAAATAGTGTAAGAATACGGGGGTGGGGTGTGCATGTCAAAATGATAGCAAACAAATCATCCATAGCAACCATCCTCACATCTCTCACTCAGTGCGTAAAGCGTACGGCATCTACCACTTTGGAACACTAGACAAACTGAGGTAACGACGAATCCCGACTTGTAGAAACCCTGCTGTGACCAAGCCAAACACTTGGAGTCATGACCAAACATTTCAATGACCCACTTCATTGGTCATAGCCCTTGGTTCTACCAATGCCATAATGGCCCTGAATCCGCCTTCGTACCTCCTACCATAGTGGTCCAAAGCTATAGGTGTCGATAACTCCTTGGCACGCGTCCCGCAGCAAAGCCCAATCATGAAGTGAGCTCGTTGATTCCCATCTGAATCTTAAGCTCTAACTTCTCATTTGGACTTCCTTTGCATCTCGGGTTTGGTCGAATTGGAGTGGGTCTTCAGAAGAGTTGTCGTGCGGTAACAGTCCTAGAATTCGGTTCGGTTCGGTAGTCATTGCCTCGTCGGTTCGGGTCGGTCCTCCTCGTCATCTTCCCATTCGGTTCGGGTCGGGTTCTTCACTTCGGGTCGGGTCGGTGTCCTCCTCCGGGTCGGGTCGGGTTGCTGTCTTCCTTCGAGTTCATGCTCCTCCTTCGATCAGCTTCCTCGTTTTCCATCTACTCCGATCCGATCCGATCCCTTCGTCTTGCTCCAGTCATAGCCTCCCATTCGTAAGTCGATCCGATCTGGCCTCTATTATGCTTCCGATCCGATCCTCTCTCTCCTACTCCGATCCGATCCTGCTCCATAGTTCCGATCCGATCCCCCTGTCCACTCCACCTCTAAGTAAACGGCCTTCCTTCTCGCCAAGCCTCCTCCAGTGACAAGTTCCAATCCAGTTCGAATCCCCTTGGTCAGTTCACAAATCCGATCCGACCCCTTCCTCCGATCCGAACCGGTTCGGAACCTGCACACTTCTGCAACTTTCCAGCGAGCTTTCTACGCCATTCGACGACGTTTTCGACCGATTTAACTATTCTAATCAATCATGAAACATACCATAGAGTCATAGCAACATGTAACATCAATTGCAAACACCATAACAACAATTCAAATGAACCAAAATGGATCAAAAGTGGCTAAAACCTCACATTTTCCTATAATCCTTCTTAATCATGTTTAAGCATACGATTTGCAAAACACATCGAAATTAACCCAAATTTCTAACAGAGCCTTAAAACATTATTTTAGAATTTTAAGAATTTTTCCAGAATTTATTTACGTATAAATTCGCTAATCTTCACTAATTACCCTTAATCACTGTAATTAGTGCAAAAACTATGCAAATCACTCACCTTGGCCACAAATAAAATTCTCAGAATTGAAACTCCTCTGATTTGGGCGAATACTGATGTCCAACAGCAGCCCTAACCTTGCTTTGGTGCTTTTTCTTCTTAATTTGATGCCTCTAAGCCTTAATCCTTGATTAGGAAGTGATTTTGGGTGTTTTGAGAGAGATTTAGAGAGTGGAGGCCATGGCTAGGTTAAGAGGAATGAAAGTGGCGGCTGGAAAATGTCTAAAGAAATGTTCCCTAACCCTAATCAGCCCCTACATACCCCTAAACCCGAAATTCCCCTTTGGGCCAAGCTGCTAATCACCCGGTTAAGCCCAATTAAGCCGTTTTTCACCATCTGAAACTTGTTTCAGCCATATCTCCCAAACGGTAAGTCCGTTTGGCTAATGTGACCACTCTACGGAAAGAGAAACCATCATCCAAAGCCAATGGAAGTGGTTTCAGGTCAAAATTCATTTCCAGTCAAAAGTTATGGCCAAAACAGTGCCAACTAGGGGTAAAATGGTCATTTAAAAATCGGGAAAAATCATGAACATGGGAAATGACCCCAATAGTCGTCTCCCAAAGTTGCATGACCATACGACTTCGTATGTGAAAGAAATAAATATTCTACGATCCTATGATGCGTAGAATGCGGGTCGTTACACACCGCCTGTCGTCCATAGCTAATTACCCCCATTCCGAACACAATGGGATATGTATCGTAGGCTGATTCGACTGTTTCGGTCAGTTTTCGTCAAAATCAACATATAACTCTATATATTGAATTTGAACGCGCATTTCAATTTACTGGGGCAACATACTAACTCGAAAAATTCCAGAAAAATATTTTCTAGCTTCGTATTGACAATACGGTCCTAACAAAACTAATTTCGTCAAATTCTGATACCGTTTGAAAAGTGGCCATTTTCCAGTCGATTAAAATCAACTGAAACTGGTCAAACGCGTTTTCCTTTGCCATACTCACATATTGATTCGAAAAATTATGAAAATTGGAATCTAGCAATAACTTGACATCCTGGATCCAACAGAAGTGGTTTCGTTGAAAACCGAGGTCGTTTGCAAAATGGCCATTTTTAAGGGCTGAAATTCCATAGCGACTATTCTGAATTTTCAACTGGACGTATCTTTTGATTCCCGCTATGAAATTTTGATTTTTCGGATTCGTTGGAAAGATATTCTCTATTAGATTCAAATATTTTTGGTTTCACTAAAATCCGGTTTATTTTGAATCCTGTACATTCATTTGAATTTCGAAATCGAATTATCGAACTACCGCGCCATTTTCAATTCCTTTTATAATTAAAATAAAATATTTATATTCTAATGTTGAGCTATATAAATATATACGTTTTAGTTCCATTCAAACTAAATTTTTCGCCGTTACTGTTTAAAATAATCTATTTTAAATAATCAAAATTCGCTAAAATAGCCAAAATAAAATTTTTAAATTGGCTCGGATTTCCGGGTTATTACAATCTCCCCCACTTAAAACTTTTCGTCCCTGAAAAGGAACGAAGTTGAAAGTTGTTTCGCAAATCAACTCAACTTTCAGTATTTTCCTTACGGCTTAAGTTCTTCAACTTTTCAGTTTCTAAGAACTTTTCAAATTTTTCAAAAATTTGGCTAACACTCTAAATTTTCGAAAAATTTCGCCATAACCTCCCCAGCACCGGGGACTTCGGGATATTTCATATAGCCTCCCATGGCCTTCTTCAAACCAAAAGAAAAATCCAAGCGGCTAGCCAATCGGCTCACAAAATCATCATCACCCAAACAAAACAGTAAATTATGGTAAACATGTACCTATTTGTCGAGCAAACAATTTTATTCTTCTGCTCTAGCCTCCTTGCTATGACCTGTTCAATGTATGTACATGTATATGCAAGCAAATGCGACTAATTTTCAATACAACTCACTATTTGGTTCAAATTGGCTATACGGTTCAAATTTTAATTAAACAACCAATAATCAAACAACACAACCATCAATCAATTAGTGAATTAGCTTTTCAAATTCATAACTTTGATATATAGTCAATAATCACATTTTTGATGCCAAATCACAACAATATGCCCTATATAATTTTGGTTCTCACACCAGTCAATAGGAAATATATAGAAATCCCACTTTCGAAACTCGAACACCAATTCTGATGATGTCTAGACTATCATCAGAATCATCTCCGGGCAACTAGAGTGTGATTCTATATCTACCTAATATATTAAAACTTCGAATACACGCGGATCAGATGTATATGCAAAATCCTTATATACCGGATAGTCCAAATCAATATAAATAAATATTCAAATACGAATAATTGAATTAAATTTTCAAAACAAAATTTGTTGTCATTTTAAAAATATACTCTTCACACTCGTTCTAGGATACTACTGATCCTATCTCTAACGAGTCATTCTCGTTGGATATTACTAATCCAATTTCTGATGAATTCCTTCGTATGGTTCTAATGTGTCTTGTTCTCTGAGCTTTGTAAACCAAAGCTCTAATACCAAATGTAACGAAAAGGAATTTCGCTCGATCCGAATCAGTCGCTAAACCGATCAAGACCGTTCGAAACGCCTGATTGTTATGAGAACACGACAAATTAGAACGCAGGCGGAAGAACATTTCATTGCTTATTACAACAATTTCATCAGAATACAAGAATATACAGAGTATGAATAAATATTACACAGAAATATCAGAGATTTAAATTACATAACAGCGGAAAATAATACAATCACAACTGAAGGAGATATACGGATACAAAGCTTTCCGGATATCATTCCAGCTGTAAACCAGGATCCTGTGAATATAAATCTGCAAAACCCAAAACTACTAGTTGCCCGTGTCAAAATAAGGGCACCCAGAGTTTAGGCTAAAACAATAAACTCCAGGTCAGTCATGGGACTGGTGTGAGAACTAAAACAGTTATTAATCTTTATTTTAAAGTTAGGTAAATCAAGGGACCACGCCGTATAACACGGAACAGGTTTCCTCCCAAGAACACCAGTGCATAAAACAACAGCGCAATGCTAAATAAAGAAAAATGAATCTATTATAAGACCCAGGTCCCATCACACAATGCAACACAAACCGGAGGATAGAGTTTTACCTTATAATAGCCAAAGAATGTTTGATAGGTTAAATCATCTTTTGATACTATAAGTGTATAGTGTATAAAACAACTTCAAATCATAAGTATCAATCATAGACGGCATAAGTGCCCCATCCCACTATGTCGCCATACTAGGTTCTACAATCAAAACCGCAAAGTCACGTATTTGGAAATTGGATTTCCATCTATGAACCGAGGCCAGGGATCGTCCTCCACCGATTCGAGACAATCTAGCCTACCATGTCTCAGGAACAGCCGCAACTGCCCCATGGATCGTCAGGGCCGGTCCACCGATGTGGATTAAAATACCTGAACACTACGTTTCCCCGCCCTATGGGGCGCAAATGAGCCAACGAATGACTCCATCGGACCCGGATCGTCCGATCAAACCGAGGCGCCTCGCAACAGCAACAACCACATAAGTCAAACTCGTCAGGGCGTGTAAAACCACTGACGCCACTTCTAGCTAGAAAGAAACGCATGTCCTCCCTGAAGTCCTCTCCCGTTTCTGGTTCACAACCTGGGTGTGAGGCTCGCGAATTCACGTTACACAAAGCTATGCCACATAGGCGGTGCTTTGATCATCAACCACAAGACTTTGCTTTTCAACAGAAGCCTCGATCTATTGCCACCTAGGCATGCCACACAGGCAATTCATTCCATGCGATGGATATCCATCAATATATAACCCCTGAGCTCGTACGTCTCAGAGAAGGGCGTTAAGCAAGAGAATAAATTCTCCACTGCCAAACAGATATATATGTAATAGAAATCAATCACACAGACTGAAATCCAATGTCAGACACACAGTCCATTTACAAGTTCGTTCTGGGTCTGAACGAAACCGGAGGCACCTAGTACCCCGCATATTTATCGATCTCCAAGTACGTCTGGATAATCACTAACTGATTCCCTCCTCTTGGGTGTACGGCCCAATCAAGATCATCAGCAATCACCCAAACGACGTGAAGACCTCCGGTCTTCAACCACCGTCTTCATCTTCGACACCACGTCGAATCAGTTATTCAGAATGGGATAAACCCGGTCTTTCTGAATAACTCGCGTATATAATAAACAAGTGTTACACAAACACAACATACGCCTCATTCCAATTCAGAATATTCGTTTATTCAAATATTCTTCTGCTTTGGGAAAGGTTCCCATTAATTTTATCAAAGATAAATTCTTTAAATTTATTCTTTAATCTTCTTTGAATATCAATTCAAACTAGTCGGGATTAGCGAACCACACCGGAGTAATCATTTATTTTATTTCCCAATCCCCACCTATTCATCCCATGAAGTAAAACTGGTAATACTTCATATCTAACACCACGATGTTATCGGTAAATTCAATTACCATTTCACGTTCAAATCTAATTAAAGATTTAACTATCGCCTGGAGTAAAACTGGTGATACTCCATTCTCGATCTTTTCAATCTAATTAAAGATTCATTAAAACTCCACTTAGTTTTAATTTTTAACTGGGTTAAAGAATCAGTGTCATTTAAAACAAGGTTCACGATAAACCCAAAATCACATTCCATTAATTATCGGGTTAAAGAACCAGTGTTATTTAAAACACCATTCACGATAAACCCAAAAATCAATACCAATTCAATTCCAATTAAATATTATTTAATTGGTACACTTCATTAAATCCAAATAAAAAGATTTAACCTTTTTCTCAACTGGGTTTAAGAACAGTGTTAATGAAGACACCATTCACGACAAACCCAAATCACATTTGATATTAAATAAGGCTCTGAATAGAAAATATATCGGCTTATATTCAATATCAAATTCTACAACCAACAAATATCGTATTGGGAATAACGATATATATATATGTATATCTTTCAAATTTCCATAACAATATTTTTATGATCACGAAATCCAGCATCGAAATATTCCGAAGACAATTTCGATTCAGATCCCTTCCAATGCAATTATTGGAAATTCTGGTTATTTTTAAAACCATTTTGAAATTCAATTTATTTATTTTAAAAATAAATAAATTATTATTCTAGTTCAAAACTATTTCATTTCGATAAAAATCTATTTTTATCTTTTCAAATATGGAGTTTTTCATCCCGATTTTTCCCAAATCATTTCTTATGATTTTACACAAATTATTACTATTTTTAATAATTTTATCAAGGCCCGTACAGTCGATTTCCATCAACGGCCATCGAACTGCACTTACAACGACCTTTTTCAAATTTGATTTGGACATAATTCCAAATCCAACCGTTAGATTTCAAATTTCTAATATTCGTTAGAAAACTCTTTTCGATACGAACCCAACGGTTCCGGTTTTAGGAGAATCCGATGGTCGGATCTCCCGCAATATCCATAAGAAGTCAATGGTCAAAATTCACGAACTGCCGCGGCGCGGCGCGTTCTATTCAGGCCATTATATTATATATATATATATATATAATATATACTTCGTTGATTTCCTTTTAAAACGTATTTTATAAATCGATTTAAATTCGTTTTCGAAACGATTTCAAATTCCTTTTCAAATTCAAATCAAAATTGAATTTTTCAATACAAATTCGTTTTAAATTCATTTCAACTCGATTTCAATTCAACTCGATTTCAATTCCAATACGTTTTAAATTCATTTCAAGTTGATTTCAATTCAAATCGATTTTTAATTCAATTTCAATTCGAATTTAATTCTATTCAATTTCAATTTGGATTCAATTCTATTCAATTTCAATTTGAATTCAATTCTTTTCAATATAATTCGAATTTCGATTATTTCCAATATAATTCAAATTTCGATATCACTTTCAATATAATTCAAATTTCGAAATCACTTTCAATATACATTGAAAGTTGAATAAAATCGGTATAAATATCGTTCACGTCAAAATGGCGTCAATCAAATCAACACGGCTTCATATATTTCTATTTTCAAATATTTTATTTCAAATATTTCTTTTTCAAATATTTCTATTTCAAAACTGGAATGAGGCCCAATCAATTACCATATAATGTTAATTATATGGATTTTCTACAACACATGTAAATAATAACAACGATAAATAATCAATCATTATCTAGAGTGCACCACACAACTGCATAAGCATTAAATATAAATAATTAACGCTTACACGGTCTGTCAATCCATCGATTGACATACAACTAAACTATCGGGATTAGTGTACGCCAAATCTCATCCCAATACCCGTGTGGGGTTTCAAACAATCAAACACAGATTTTATTTGTGCAGTTGGGCGATGTGTAAAATTTATCGTCCCAATCAATATCAATCAAATCAGTGCATATAAACAAATCTCCGATTTGTTTATAAATATTTATTTTATATACACGTTAAAAAATCTATTTTCAACTATAAAACATTTTCCACTATAGAATATTTTATTTCATTTCACATCACATTACACAATCAACTACACATCAAAATCAAACAAACAAGCATACAAGCTGTCCATGGTCTGTGGACGACGGGTGTCGGGTGCTACTAAACACCGTCTGCATCCTAGTATATATTTTAACTAGAAAATTAGATTAAAGGTGAGGAGTTCTCACCAAAGCTAAATCCATTCACCGCGACTCTTCATGTATAGAAAATCTTTGCCATCCTCGCCTTTTGTCACTTTCGTCGCCCGTATCCACTACATATATAAAAATCACATTTTTATATTGTTGCTATGTATATAAAAATCACATTTTTATACCGCTATTATATAGATAAAAATTCTATTCTTATATCGCCACTATATAGATAAAAATTCTATTTTTATATCGCCACTCATATAAAAATCACATCTTTGCTTCTTCTACATAATAAAGATCGAATTTTTAATATTTCTATAATATAAAAATCATATTTTTAATGTCTCTACTATATAAAAATTATATCTTTAATGTCTCTACTATATAAAAATTATATTTTTACTTTGCTACATACATGGAAAAAAAAATATTTCTTCGCTACTTCATACGATTAAAAATCGAATCTTTTTAATGATAAAAATCTAGTCTTTCCTATGCTAAAAATCATAGCTTTCATCAATAAAAATCAAATCTTTACCTTAACCAAAGATCTAAAATCTCCTAAACAAAGGTCTAAACTTTATATAGGATAAATCTTAACTTTACAATCACAAAAACTGAAGTTAAAATAAATAAATTAAATAAAAAGGGGCTCACCGATTTCGTCGTTCGGAGGAGGAGAGGGGTAAGGACTGGGGGAGGTGCTTGGTCGGAGGCGGGGCATGGGAGGCGTCGCAGGTGGTCAGGGGGGTGGCGGGTGCGAACGGGTTTGGGGGAGGGGCTTCAGGGTTTAGGCTAGGTCACCGCGGAGGAGGAGAGAGGTAGAGGAAGAAGGGAGTGGAGGAGGAGGAGGCGTCGAGGGGGGGTCTAGTCGGAGGTGGGCGCCTCCTGGGTGGCGTCGAGGCGATCGATCGCCTGGGGGAGATTGCGATTCTTCCCCCTTTTCTATTTTTTTTTATCTGATCGGTTGAATGGAGAAATAGGGTTAGGGCCCTCTAAATATAATTATATTTTATTCAATTTAATTTCAAAAAGTAACTTTTATTTTCGACCTCTAAACGAGACCCACCGCCTGTCGTCCATAGCTAATTACCCCCATTCCGAACACGATGGGATATGTATCGTAGGCTGATTCGACTGTTTCGATCAGTTTTCGTCAAAATCAACATATAACTCTATATATTGAATTTGAACGCGCGTTTCAATTTACTGGGGCCACATACTAACTCGAAAAATTCCAGAAAAATATTTTCAAGCTTCGTATTGACGATACTGTCCTAACAAAACTAATTTCGTCAAATTCTGAGACCGTTTGAAAAATGGCCATTTTCCAGTCGATTAAAATCAACTGAAACTGGTCAAACGCGTTTTCCTTTGTCATACTCACATATTGATTCGAAAAATTATGAAAATTGGAATCTAGCAATAACTTGACATCCCGGATACAACAGAAGTGGTTTCGTCGAAAATCGAGGTCGTTTGCAAAATAGCCATTTTTAAGGGCCGAAATTCCATAGCGACTATTCTGAATTTTCAACTGGACGTATCTTTTGATTCCCGCTATGAAATTTTGATTTTTCGGATTCGTTGGAAAGATATTCTCTATTAGATTCAAATATTTTTTGATTCACTAAAATCCGGTTTATTTTGAATCCTGTACATTCATTTGAATTTCGAAATCGAACTACCGCGCCATTTTCAATTCCTTTTATAATTAAAATAAAATATTTATATTCTAACGTCGAGCTATATAAATATATACGTTTTAATTCCATTCAAACTAAATTTTTCGCCGTTACTATTTAAAATAATCTATTTTAAATAATCAAAATTCGCTAAAATAGCCAAAATAAAAATTTTAAATTGGCTCGGATTTCCGGGTTATTACAGAAATGATTTCAAGAATATATGAATCAAAGGATATTTTGGATTGGAATGAGACGTATGATGTGTATATTTCACATGATTATAAGATATGTGAGTTATCGGAAATATCGGATTTAACCCATTCTGAATAACTGATACGACGATTAAAAGTTGAAGATATTGAAGACGGTGCAAGACCGATAATCTTCACATCGAATGGATTACTACTAATGCCTTGGATTTGGGTATCTCCCATGAAGGGGTTATAGTGGTAGTTGTCCGGAAATACTTGTTGATTTTCCAGATATGCGAGGACCTCTCTCCTGTATTGGACATATAGGACAAGGAATAAGGTGCCTTCGGTTTCGTTCAAACCCAGAACGGACTTGCAAATGGATTGTATGTCTGGCATTGTACTCTTTTTGTTGTATTTGTTGATCTCTACTAAATATATATATTTGTTTGTTGGTGGAGAATTTATTCTCTTGCTTAACACCCTTTTCTGAGACGTATGAGCTTAGAGGTTATGTATTGGTAGACGTCAATGATATGGTATGAATTGACAATGTAGCATGCTGAGTTGCAGTGATCCAAGCTTTTGTTGAAAAGCAGAGATTGGTGAATGATGATCAAAGCATAGCTTTAATATAGCGTAGCTTTGTGTATCATTAATTCGCGAGCCTCACACCCCGGTATGATGGTGAACTGATGGTTAGATCAATATAATTTCGAGATGAGGATGAGCAACCTACGGGGTGAGATTTGAAAACTTTTAGGGTTGCCACGGATTTGGTCGACCGAGATGTGCTGGGTGTGGTCGCTCCACAACTAGAAGGGATAGGGCTTATACCTGATTCTCAGAAGGATAGAGTAAGCGGTGTTTTCCAAAGCCCTAGACATAAACCGCGGTGATACTGGATATCCTGGATATAGTGTGGATGTGTATTACGGTGTTTTCCAAATCCCTGGACGTAAGTCATTGAGTATTACACTATGTGATCGATCTTCTAATCAGTAGCCATCATAATGGAAATCCAACTTCCAAATACAAGCTTTACGGTTTTAGTTGCAAACCTATATGGCGACATAGTAGGATCAGGTACTATGTCGTCTAAGACTGATACATTTACTTTCGAAATTGATTCTACACTATGTACTTATAGTAATAAAAGATAAATTTCGCGTATCAAGTATATTTGGCTATTATAAGGTAAAACTCTATCCTTCGTCTTGCGTTGCATTGTGTGATGGGACCTGAGTCTTATAATAGCTTCATTGTTCTTTTATTTAGCATTGCGTATTTTGTTTTATGGCATTCATGGGAGGAAACCTATTCCATGTCATACGACGTGGTCCCGTGATTTACCAAACTTTAAAATAAAGTTTATAACTGTTTTTAATTCTCACACCAGCCCCTTGACTGACTCGGAGTTTATTGTTTTCACCTAAACTCTGGTTGCCCATATTTTCCACATGGGCAACTAGTAGTTTTAGTCTTCGCAGATATTTCTTTTCATAGGATCCTGGATTACAGCTGGAGCTATATTCGGAATGCTTTATATTCTTGTATTTCTTTCAATTGCGGTGGTTGATGTTTTCCGCTGCACATTATATTTATGTATATATATTTCCGTTGTTTTGTAATTTAAATCTCTAACATTTTTCACTGTATATTATTTATTTGAACTCTGATATCTTGTACTATGATGTAAACTGTTGTAGTAGCAATGAAATGTTCTCATGCTTGTGTTCTGATGCGTCGTGCTCTCATAGCAGTCCGCCTTCTTGTTCGGTTTAAGCCGACCAAGAAGTACGGGTCGCTATAGTCCGGTTGGATTTATTATCCGTAAACCACTCTGTATAGGCATAAGAGTTACGAATTAAATATGCTAAAGATAATTGAAGACGGAGTAAAGTGCAAGGGTTGTTTTGCTAATCCTAGTTATAAATTGCGTAAGATGGACTGATGAAATAGCGCTTTTGGTTTGTCCAGTCCCAGGACAACTTGTATAGACGAATGTATGACAGAGTATGCCTAACAGATCATCTATATTGATCTCTTCAAACGTAAAACATTGGTGGTGGAGGAATTCGTTTCTCTTAGCTTTATACCCATGATATTTTAAGGGAAGTCAATAAATGATTTGGTGGGTTTGACAATGTGGCATTCAAAGTGTATGATGTTATTGTATTAAAAAGGTAAGACGTAACCTTAAGCCTTACAACCGGGAAATGGTATAAAATCAGATAGGTCGCATGGTAAGTGGGTCGCTCCAAATTAGGGTGTGTTGTCACATGATCTAGAGAAAATCCATTTCCTTCTTTATTTTATCGTTGCTGTATGGTTTCAGTAACGGTTGATGATCCCAACCGTTGGTAATAATACATTCGGTACACTCAAGCGAAGTGAGTGGTCGATCATGTTTAGCCTGGGTTGCAAGATTTTCTAGTTGAACCCTGTGTATTCCTCTCTAGAGAAACACTGTCGGAAGGTAGTCCTATACCTTGCCAATTGGAATCCATTCTCCAACAATTTCCTGTGGTTTTGGTTGAATACTATGTATATGGAGTGTGAGATGCAAGCGTTCTGCTAGATTGTTATTTGCTTGATTTAGAAACTAATATAATATCAGAATAGTATTGATTTTAAAGAATGTTTTGGGTTATCGTAAGATAAAACCATCCGTATTTATGTATGGATCGGTCTTATGATTATCCTTTCTTTTAAAAAGGATTTTTCAAAGTTAAACTAAGTGGTTAGAGTTTACTCATGCCATTCCCGTGACTGACCCATAGTTTATTTTGTTTTGTTTTACCCTAAACTCTTGGGTGCCCAAATTTGTATAGGTAGTCAAGTAGTTCACATGCTTACAGATACCCTTATAGGAGCTTGGAGCCGGAGAATTCAGCGTTAGATATTTTCTGTTTATGTGCTCTTTGTTGTAAGTGTTGTGCTCTGATAATGATATGTTATACAGTTAAAATTTTGTTTTCTCAAAGTTGTTATTTATGTTATATTTTATTCCACTATGATGTGAGATTCCATGTTGTTATTTATGTTCTTCTTTTATGTTTTTCTTCTTTAATCCATAATTATTCATATTTCTGTGCAATTTGGGTTGGACATGTGGTGTATTTAGTCAACTCAAAGAGTATGGAATTCCGATCCATTACAGTTCCAATGGAACTTAACAATTTTTCATTCAGACATCGTTTAAATCGTAACACACAATTACATAATATAGATATGTAATTAAAATTTACATTATCAATGGAAAATATAACATCGGAACAACATATATTTACATATATATAGATAAATATGCCAAACAAACACAATAGAAGAACAATGTACGCCAAACAAACACAATAGCAGAACGATGTTTATTTCTGCTAGCAGTGTGTCCAAACAATTCGGTCAATTCAATTTATAGTAGAATGGGGTTTATTTCCACTAATGGATATCAAAATAAAATATATAATTACAATTAACGTAATTAAACATAATTCAATTAATTAATCAATTAACTGAACAACCAATTAGAGTCTACTAAATTTACAGATCATTACAGGTGAACTGTTACCAGTTGTGCGTTCATTTAGTTCAACAACTAAATTTACGCTAGTTATAAATATAACTTATTTGTAGAATTTAAACCAATTTATAATAATGAAACAAATTCAATTTAAATTCGAATCTAATTGAACTCGACAATACGTCGAGTTACATACTAAATACACTAGCAATTCCTGGACACGAACAGCCCGGTCCACACGCGCTAGAATCAATGCGGTCACATATATTTTTTAAAATCTACATATATATTTAAATTTAATTTTTTTATATATAGTGGGTCGAGCCTAGCTAAACCCAACCCACAAAAAAAAATAGCACGCATCCGCTCCCTAATTCCTTATCTTCCCAAAACACAAATCCCAGGCCAAAATTCCAAAACCCAACATCAACGACCAAGGCAAACTCGACACAGTAAAAAAACCCGACCCCTTCAAACTTGTGCACCTCCCTTGTGCACGTGCACGTCACCTCCGATCATTGAAGCACTGTCAGACCACCACCCGCAAACCTGAACATCGCCCAACACCACCACTGGCTAATTAAAGTGGCTCTAAAACTTCTCTTCCTCAAAAACACCATCTCACCATTTAAAACCCGAATACACATCTCCAGGAGACACCAAAAGATAACCTCTCCAGGCCAACTCTAACTACCTGATGCCATGCCACCGCTGCCATTTTAAAGCCCATCACAGAGCCTTCCTATCCACCAAAAATCACAGCACTCAATATCCCCTAACACACGCACGAACGATTTGAAAATTTGAAACTCAAAAACTAGACAAAAACCTAAAATCACCACCCACAACTACCTCCGACCATCGGGCCGTGCCAAACTCCTCCTGCAGCTTGACCTAACTCCCATAAGCTCCAACAACAACAGTTTATGACATCATTCACAAAATCAACTGATTTTATTTTTAAACCCAAAACCGAACATTCGACTCAAATCCAAAATGTAGTTAACTAAAAATCATAATTATTGTTTTAAAAAATCATGTTTTTAACTACTGATTATGGTTATATAAATCAATCTCCATTTTGTGTTTACTAATTTTCGATGAAAAGATGAACTTTTACTGCATAACTCAAATAACTCCCTACCTACTTGACATAAAATCATCAAGCTATTTTTAAAACAAACTACAAGAGATTTTAAACAAGTTTATAGTTGAAATCAATTTCTGAAAACAAATGGATTTGGCATTGTTGATTTTTAAAGCTAGGAAATTTACTGTTTTTAAGAAAATGGTGACTTGAAAATCTTCCTACAGGCTTTATAAATTCTTATTTCCAAGTTCTACACTTCCAGGTTTTAGTGTTTAGGATTTGACAAGAAGTTCTTGAATATATTAATACATATGTTAGTCTTCTTAAACACTAAAGCATGCATCTAACTTTTAAATCAATTCGCAAGTATATTATTAACATAAACACACAGCAGAGAAAAGAAAAGAAAAACAGTTCAAGTTTTAAATCAAACAAGTTGCAGTTTTAACATTTCAAGTTTTAAAATTGTTATGATCTCACGTTCACATATGTTGGAAACTTTGGTTTTGAGATGTTGTTTCACTAGTTTGAAAAATATTGCTATTGTTACCTATTTCTTCTTGTTTCTTTGTTCTCTTACTTTCTTGTGATATTATTTACTTAGAAATATGAATTATAAAGAGAAGAAGATGGATAGAAGCAAAAGAATGAAAATGAAAGAAGAAGTTAGTATGCATATACATGTAAAAAGAAGTGAAAAAGAAGTGTTAACGATAAAAATCATCAACACCTGATTTTAAGGATTAACAATGCATATATGATGAAATTTAGTGGGTAATCGATCTAAAAGATGCTGGAAGATAATTCAGTCTTAACAAGCTCAGCTTACCCTGTCGTTTCCTAGATATCAAGATCTTAAGTTCAAAGATTAGTTACTCTTCCTTCGAGAGGTGAGTATCACGCGTATGAAACTTAAAGATCAACAGTTACCTTGGGATAAGGGAATTATAAGCTTAAAGAAGGTTGAGAACCTCGTTACAACGGTGATCATTAAATACAGGTAAGAATGATATACATTGTGTAGAGAAGAAACAGGCTAAAATACCACAACAGTTAGATTTGACGACATATATATTATGGCTCTTGATGACTAAGATGATACTTCCACTTTGTTCCACTCTACGAAAGGCCTTGGTTGTGTTAGTTATCGAGTCATAAGGCTATAATAGGCCCTCTTTTAGAACGTTGTGCTACATTAGGCTTATGGTGAAAGTTTTGAAACACATATAAGTATCATAAGTGAGAATTCATTGGTTTTACTCAATGAATTTCCCCTTTTTGAAGGCTTTTGTGTTCAAATCCCCCACGAAAAGAGGTTAACGAAAACTCCCTATTCAATTCATATAAAAAAAAATATTGAATCGAGAAAAGTTCAAGTCTTGATTTTCTCTTTTTATTCATTATGAATGTATTACAATTGTTGTGGAAACACCCAATCTGATTTGGAAATTAGCGTTTGCTCTCTAAGAAAAGAATAAAGGATTGGGGAATGAGATAAGATCCCCAAAATATGATCCTAGGGTTCTTATTTATAAATAATTTGGTCTCTCTTTGGTAATGACTTTGCTGAAAGCCCTCTTCCAGTTTATGCTTCTTCGACCTAATTTTGCGGCTTTCAGTTTCGGTTTCTAGGTGCCGGTTTTGCCTGGTTTCGGTATCGTTTTCCTTTAGAATCTCTCTGCCTTGGTGCTTCTACTTTCGAATTAACTGTGCGATGTCAGCTTGTCTTCAAGAGTTGTTTCAATACTCTTTTCCTGGTAATCTTTGTGTTGCTCTTGGTATCGCTACCAAGCATGTTTATAGCAATATCACTGTAACAACCTCGGAATTTCTGAACCAATTTAAAATTTTTATTTTAGTAATTTTAATGGATTTTAATGATTTAAAATGATTTATCTTGAGAATTAACAACTAAAAATTTATTTAAATCAAAGTTAGAACATATAAATTTATTTTAATTATAAAACTAGCTTGAAATGGCGCGGTAGTTTGAAAATTCGATTTTAAATTTCATTTGAATGTATAGGATTCAAATAAATCGAATTTTAGTAAAACCAGAAACATTTGAATCTATTTAATAATATCTTTTTTACGGATATGAGAAACTGAGATTTCACTTTATAAATTGAATGGTATGTCCAGTTTAAAATTTGAAATAGTCGATATGGAATTCATATATATTTTATATAATATATAGCCCATAAAAATAGCCATTTGCAAATGACCTCCATTTTTGACAAAACCACTTTTGTTGGATCCGGAATGTTAATTTATTGTTAGGTTTCTAATTTCATAATTTTTGGAATTAATATGTGAGTGTGGTGAATTTAAATGCCTGTTTAGTTTAAATTGTAAATTTAATCTACTGGAAAAAGGTCATTTTCCAAACGGTCTCCAAATTCAATGAAATTAGTTTTATTAGGACCGTATCATCAAAACATAGTTAAATTTATTTTTCTGTAATTTTTGGAATCAGTATGTGTCCCCGGTAAATTAAAATGTACGTTCAAATTCAATATTGACAGTTATATTAATTTATATTTTAATTTTGATGAAAATTGATCGAAATGATCGAATTGGTTTACAAAACATATTTCATTGTGTCTGGAATGGGGGTATTTAGTTGGGGCGACAGTCGTTGGGTTTGATTTGGAGTTGGTGGCAATAAACTAGTATTTTTGCGAGTTTTAATAATAAAAAACCTAATTCTCCCATAATGATTTAGCGCCATCACACTCCTTCAAAGGCCAAAATTGCTCCGCCGATTCTCCCCAAAATTCACAAAATCCAATCAATAATTCAACGAGCTTTTAAAACAAAAATCATAAAGCTTCTTCCACTCTTCATTTTCATACCAATATAATCAGAATTCGTTTGATGATTTGGGGGAATTTCCCATTCAAAGTCGTGCAATTCAAGGCGGATTTTTGGCACGGTAGAGCCACCGAGTCACGAGTGGTTGGCAGCGGAGGGAGCTGGCATAGCAGCAGTCATGGTGGTACAAGGCGATGGGGTTCCGGTTGAGCAGGGAGGCAGCGGCGATGGGTTTTGCAGATCGATGGGTGGGTTTTTTTGGCTCGAGGGTATTAACAAAAGAGGAAGACAGGATTAACGAAAGGGAATTATTAATGTAATTAAAATTATTTATTTAATTAATTATTTAATTTATGTTATTAATGTATAAACAATGATATCTCTCTCAAACGAAAACAGAATTCGATGATTTCAGTTTTGACGAAATCGTACTAGCGAGCACTACATTTCAGGACTGACCAGAATAGAAATAGATGCAAATTTTGATTAAATTAAACATTGGGTTTAATTTAATTAAAATAATCATTTTTAACGATTTCAAAACCGATAAATGTGAGAACTTCTCACTAAAATTCTTGTATAGTTATTTATTTTATAACTGAAATTATATGCCAGTATTGTTTTTTTTATTTGTTGTATGTGACATTGCTTGAGTTCAACATATGAACTATTCACGACTCATTTGCACAAGAAGCATCGTTTGAATGCATGACCCTCGTATTTCAGACAATGTGGATACACACTTTGTGGTTGTTGAGATTAAATTATAAATATCCATTTATAATTTTAAACAATGAAAATTTGCTTATTAGAAAAATAATTCAAACCGAATTAAATTGGTTAAATTTATTAACCAATGATTTATTTAAATAAACTGTTGTCGTTTGAAACCCCACACGGGTATTGGGATGATATTTGATATACACTAATCCCAATATTGTCAATCGATTGGTTAACAGACTGTGATGAGAGTTATTTATTTATTTTAATGCTTATGCAGTGGTAGAATGCACTCTAAATGATGTTTGAATGTTTAATGATTATTCATCATTATTGTGAATACATGCGATGTATGAAAACCATATAACTAAAATTATATGGAAATTGATTGAGTCGCATTCCGATTCAGAAATAACGAATATTTTATAATAATATTCAGTATAGAATCAAAATATGATTTTGATGTCCAATTTTGGATGCACACAAAAATATAGAAATATACGGAGACGGGTTAAGTAGAAATACGTCATTTTTACTCGAACAAATTTTTATATTGATTTTATTCATTTTATAATGAATATCGAAAAGAATTGATTTCAAAATAAGATATTTTGAAAATATTATCATTTTAATATTATAAAGATATAGAATATTTAATTTTGATTTAAAATTGAAAATGAAGTTAAAATCATTTTAAAATGAATTTATAAACGATTTATAAAATATGTTTTAAATGGAGATCGATGATATATTATATATATATACATATGATGGCTTGAATAGAACGCGCTGCGCAGCGACCGTTCTCGAATTTCAACCATTAATTTCAAATAGATGTTACGGGAGATCCGACCGTCGGATTCTCCCAAAACCGGAACCATTGGGTTTGTATCGAAAAGATCTTCCCAATGAATTTAAGAGATTGAAATTTGAATGTTTGGATTTCAAATTATGTACAAATCAATTTCAGGAAAAGTCGCTATGGATGCAGTTCGGTGGCCGTTATTGGAAACCGACTATATGGGCCTTGATAAAATGATTAAAAAAATGAAAAAATTGTGTAAAATCATAATAAATGATTTGGAAAGATTTTGGGTGAAAAATTCCATATTTGAAAACATAAAAGATATTTTTATCTGAATGAACTAGTTATTAACTAGAAATATAATCCAATGTTTTTAAATAAATAAATTGGATTTGTAAACGGGTTGGATATAACCAGAATTTTCCAACGAATGAACTAGAATGGATTTGAGTGGAAATAATCTTCGGAATATTTCGTTATTGGATTCCATGATTATACGGATATTGTTGAGGAATTTGGAAGATACAGATATCGTTATTCCCAATACGATATCCGTTAGTTTCAGAATTTGATATTGAGTATAAGCCGATATAATTTATATTTAGAGCCTTGTATTTAATATCAAATTGGATTTTGGGTTTGTCGTGAATGGTGCCTTTAATAACACTGTTCTTAATCCCAGTTGTGAAAAGAATAAATCTTTTAATTAAGATTAATGAATTTTGCCAATTAAATAATTTAATTGGAATTGAAATGGAAATGGTTTTTGTGTTTATCTTGAACAATGTTTTGAATAACATTTGTTCTTTAACCCAATTAACAGACAGGATATGATTTGAAATTTGTAAATCTTTTTATTAGGATTTAATGGAATTTTTCCAAAGTAAAGTTTTCCAATTTAATACATTAAATTGGAATTGAATGGAATTCGATTTAATGATAATCGAGATGAGCTTCTGTGACTGAAGGCCGTTACTATTTATGGAATTTAAAGGGCTTTGTTGTTATTCCATTTATATTATTAGTCTAATACGAAATTTATATCGATTATATATTGATCTGTTTTCTGTGAAGATTTCCATAGTTAATGGAAGATGATTTTGGTTTATCGTGAACTGTGTTTTAAATGGCATTGGTTCTTTAACCCAATTAAAGAGAGGATTAATTTTCCTAAAGTTGAATAATCATAAAGTAATGATTTTTTAGATTAAAACTGAACTAGAGCTTTAATGGATCTTTAATTAGATTGGAATGAGGATGGGATAATTAAATTTATCGAATTCATGAAATGATCGAGAATCGAGTACCACCAGTTTTACTCTAGGCGCTAATTAAATCTTTAATTAGATTTGGATGGGAAATGGTAATTAATTTTATCGATAACACAGTGGGTGTTAGATATGGGGTACTACCAGTTTTGCTCCACGGGATGAATAGGTTGTGATTGGAAATAATAAATTAAAATAAATGATTACTTCGGTAAGGTTCGATGATCCCAACTAGTTTTATAAACCTTAATTTGGTTTAAAATTTCTAAAAGATAAAACAAAATCTTTTGAAATTGATATCTAAAAGAAGATTAAAGAATAAGTTCAAAAGAATTTATCTTTGATAAAATTAATGGGAACCTTTCCCTAAAGATGTGAATATTTGAATAAAAGAATATTCTGAATTGGAATGAGGCATATGTTGTGTTTTTATAGCACTTAATTATTGATTATAAAATACGTGAATTATTCAAAAAGACCGGGTTTAACCCATTCTGAATAATTAATACGACAACTAAAAGTCGACGATGAAGACGGTGACTGAAGACTGGAGATCTTCACATCGTTTGGATGATTACTGATGTCTTGATTGGGTTGTACACCTAAGACAAGGTAATAAGTGGTGATTGTCTAGACGTACTTGGTGATCGATTGGATATGTGAGGACCTCTCTCCTGTATTGGAAATATGGGACGAGGAATAAGGTGCCTCCGGTTTCGTTCAGACCCAGAACGGACTTGTAAATGGATGTGTGTCTGACATTGGATTTCATTCTGTATTGATTGATTTCTATTAAATATATATATGTTTGGTGGCGGATAATTTATTCTCTTGCTTAACACCCTTCTCTGAGACGTACGAGCTTAGAGGTTATATATTGATAGACATCAGTTGTATGGTGTGAATTGTCAGTGTGGCATGCTGAGATGCAAATGATCAAGACTTTTGTTGAAAAGCAGAGTCTTATGGTGGATGATCAAAGCACGACTTTAAATAGCATAGCTTTGTGTATAGCGTTAATTCGCGAGCCTCACACCCGATATGAGTCAAAAACGGGATAGTGACCGTAGCGAGAACTTGCGTTTCTTTCTAGCTAGAAGTGGTGTCATGATATGGAGCCCAGACATTTTTACTTATGTTGATGATGGATTGCGAGCGCCTCGGATATAGGGCTATATGCTTATAGGGTCGACGTACTGACCTGTTTAGAGGTCTGATAGGACCGGGAAACGTATTGTTCAGGAGTAATTAATCCACTAAAGTAAGTGTGGACCGGCCCTACCTCATCCAAGGGCTCACCAGCGTCCGAGTCCTGAGGCATTTGCTAGAGTGTCTCGAATTGGAGAAGAGCCGTCCCTTGCCTCGACTCATAGATAGAAATCCAATTTCCAATACACGACTTTTCGGTTTTAGTTGTAAACCTATGTATGGCGGCATAATATATGGTACCTATGTCGTCTATGATTGATACATTTATATTTGAAGTTGATTTTAACACTATGCACTTATAGTAAAATCAAAAGGATTTGTTTTAAACGTACCAATCACATTTGGCTATTATAAGGGAAACCTCTATCCTCCGGCTTGCGTTGCATTGTGTGATGGGACCTGAATTTTATAATAGCTTCATTTTCCAAAAAGCGTTGTGTTGTTTTATTTTAAACTAAGATTCATGTAGAGTAAACCCATTCTGTGTTATACGACGTGGTCCCATGATTTCCCAACTTTTAAGTAAAGATTTAATAACTGTTTTAGTTCTCACACCAGTCCCATAACTAACTCGGAGTTTATTGTTTCTATCTAAACTCTAGGTGCCTATATTTTCCACACGAGCAGCTAGTAGTTTTGGTTTTCACAAATATTTCTTTTCCCAGGATCCTGGATTATAGCTGGAGTTATATTCGGAAAGCTTTGTATCCGTGTATTTCCTTCAGTTGAGTTGTTGATGTATTTTCCGCTAAACATTTATTTATACATTTTATTTCCGCTGTTATGTTATTTAAATCTCTGATATTATTTTATTTCCGCTGTGTAATATTTATTCGTACTCTGATATATTCTTGTACTCTGATGTAAATTGTTGTAATAGCAATGAAATGTTATATTGTTTGTGTTCTGATGCGTCATGTTCTCAAAGCAATTCGGGCTCCTCCGTCTCTTCGGGGATCGGGGAAGTTTGGGTCGTTTCAATCACTTTACTAGATCTTCTACTTTATTGCTAATCCTTTGCCTTTGTTCGATCTTTGTATCGTGCTTTGATGCCTGGCTTCATCTTTTTCAATAGAGTGGATAGTAAACTGGCTGATACCGATAGCAATTCATTTATTTTTATGTTGGTTATCAGTCTTGTTTTCTCCTTTGGTGGCTTTGTATTTTAGTATCGAATCTCATGGCTTTGGCTTTCATCCCTTATATAACGATCCGTATTTTCAGCTATATAATAATTAATTAATTTAATTATTTATATAGTGATTTAGGGGATTTAATGGTCATTAATTAAATTATATTGAATATTTAATTAAATTTAATAATTAAATAATATATTTAATTTCTGAAATAATCAGAAATAGTGAATTGACATTTTAATGGGAACTGGGCGATTTAAAATATTTAATTCAGTTTAGAGTTGAATTAGAACAACGAATATATTTAAATAACGTCAGTTGAACGTATAATTATATTATAATTATAATCGAGCCCGTAACGTCGCGGTAGTTCGCTGTTTGGCGATTTGAACTTCAACTGGATATACAGAAGCCGTTTGAAGTCGGATTTCTGTGAAACAAGAAACGTTTGGAGCTGGTGAAGTGTATTTTTCTAGTGGAAGAGAAAAATCGAGATTTCGTCATGTAGATTTTGATTTATGTCCAAATCAAATTTTAGAAAAGTCGCTATGGAATTCCTTTATAATTTATAATGATTTATTTATATTATAAAAGGATTTTTCAAAATAAATTGAATATCGATTCAACCCAGGATTTGAATATCGAGTTATAAATCTAATTGGAGTTGTATTATATTCCAGGTGAAAATATACATGATAATATTTATTTATAAATATTTAATTTAATTGTTTTTAAATATATATAATATTTAAATGGGTTATTTAGAGCTTTAAAAATAGCCAGTTTTGCAAACGACCTCAGAATTCGACGAAACTAATTTTGTTGGATCCGCAATATTAAATTATTGCTAGATTTCAATTTCCGTGATTTTTGAAGTCACTATGTGATCGTATGGATTTTTAATGTGAAAAACAATCAGTATTTCGACGTTTAAAAATGCGCTGTGTGAGCAAACGGAGTCGGAATTCGATGAAACCAGTTTTGTTGGGTCCGTAATGTCGAGCTGTAGCTGCATGCCAATATTCATTATTTTTTAGTGTCGTGTGTGATCACACAGATTTTTAGAAGACAAAAACGTATATAAAATGATGAAAATAAAATATCTAAAACCTTTCTAAGGCCTAGGAAAGGCCACACACGCACCTTTTTCAGTCACACAAAGTTTTGATCCCCGTTATATAATCCCTCTTTAAGCTGCTGAATTCATTTTACAGATAACCAAATTTTGTTACTTTGAAATTCAAAACAAAATCAAAGAAAAACTTTAAAAATCCAAAGCAAGTTTATTTAGCTTTCTGGTGAGCTACTCTTCTCTTTGGTATTGGTTTTGAGAGGTGCGACGTTGTTTTCATGGGGCTCGAAATTTCCAGTGATGCCTAGGGTTCCGATGTTCTCGAATTTGAGGCATTTATTTGCGATTTGAAGTATACAATCGTGTTTAGATGGAAGAAACGAGTTGTTTATATGTTTTTGGTGAATTTCTGGAGTAAATAGTGTCGTAAGTTTTCGTGGTGCATGCATTATTGGTCATGAGCCGCACTGTACATGGTGGCATCATGTTCGAGTCGCGGGGTTTGGAGAGAAGGAGAATTCGAAGGGGAAGTAGATGGTGAAGTGTTTGGTGTATTTTCATTTAAAGGATCATGAGGATTTGGATTTGTTTGCATCGGTTATGGTATACCGTGAGGAGCAGCGTGTTTCAAAGCTTTGGGGAAGAACATCACAAGCGGGTCGGTATGTAAGGGGTAGTGGGCCGGATATTATCAAAAGGTTAAGCCTACTTGGTAAATAAATTAAGTTCATTTTCAATTTAAAATAGTGTATTAGCTACTAAAATTCATAACTTGATCATACGATATCAGATTGACAAACCGTAAGTTGCGTTGGGATCGTATGGACGGTGGCTACACATTGGAGCTGACGGGGAGCGAATTGAAGCTCGTTACAATTTATTTCAAAATAAATTGTCAGAATCGAATCAAGCGATGGTTATCGTTATTAACGATGATCGTCCAATGTGAGTAAAACTCACCAACTCTGAACGGTTATATTTTTATAACGTATTTTTAGAACTGTTAATCATCTTTTGATTTCTGTGTGTTAACTGTTTAGTTGAATTGCTTGTGTATTGGTTGAAATTATTGATAGCGATATATATATATATAAAAATCGTTAATCAAATATTGATTCTGTTTAACAGAATATTTCATATTGAAATGAAATCGATGTTAATGATATTGTTTAACATTTGTGATGCAGGGAAACAGGTTGGAGGGACCCAACTGGGTTCCTCAATATTTATAATATTGTTCTGTTCATATATTGTAATATATGATGTGATATATAATCTGTTGTCGATTATGTGTGTTTGGACGATATTGGTCAACATGATTTGATATGTTAAATACCCTAGCATACCGGAATGTTGAAAAGGGAATTTTCAAACTGAATATTGAAAATAAATTATTTATAAAATCAAAGGATTTTATAAAGAGAAAATATTTATAAAATCAAAGAAGATTTTATAAAAGGGATTTATTTTAAAATCCAAAGCTTTTAAAGAAGGAATTTATTTATAAAATCAAAAGATTTTATAAAAAAGGGAAATGCTTATAAAATCATAAGATTTTATGAAAGAGAATATTTATAAATGGAATTATAAATAAAGGGAAATCTTTATAAATGAAATATTTATAAAAGGAAATATTTATAAAATCATAAGATTATAAAGCAGATATTTATTTGTTAACTAAATAGGAGATATTAAACGAATTATTTATTTAGTAAATAAATAAGATATCATAAACGAATTATTTATTTAGAAAATAAATAAAGATATACAAGGAAATATTTGTGAAAAACAAATATACAAGGACATATTTGTGAAACAGAAATAGAAAGAGAAATATTTGTAAAACCTTTACAAATGAAATCGAAAGAGAAATATTTGTAAAAACTTTACAAATGAAATCGAAAAGGAGATATTTGTAAAACACTTATAAATAGAAAGATAAAGGAAATATTTATTTGTTAAATAAATAGATTATAAAAGAGATATTTATTTGTTAAATAAATAGAATTAATTTAAAGGAATATTTATTTAGAAAATAAATAGAATAAAAAAATATTTATTGGGAAAAATAAATAGAGTTAATGAAAAGGAGTTGAATCAAATTTAGTATTCGAAGGAGTTAATCGAATTTAGTATTCGAAGGAGTTAATCGAATTTAGTATTCGAAGGAGTTAATCGAATTTAGTATTCGAAGGAGTTAAATCGAATTTAGTATTCGAAGGAGTTAATCGAATTTAGTATTCGAAGGAGTTAATCGAATTTAGTATTCGAAGGAGTTAATCGAATTTAGTATTCGAAGGAGTTAATCGAATTTAGTATTCGAAGGAGTTAATCGAATTTAGTATTCGAAGGAGTTAATCGAATTTAGTATTCGAAGGAGTTAAATCAAATTTAGTATTCAAAGGAGTTAAATCGAATTTAGTATTCGAAGGAGTTAATCGAATTTAGTATTTGAAGGAGTTAATCGAATTTAGATATTCGAAACGAGTAAATCGAATATGGTATTCGAAAGTTAGTAAATCAAATATGGTAAGTCGAGTTAGTCAAGTTAAACGAACATGGTTAGTCGGGTCGAGTTAGTCGATTATATTTAATCGAAAGGAGTTAGTCGAATGTAGTTATTCGAAAGGAGTTAATCGAATCGAGTTAGTCGAATGAGGCTAGTCGAGTCGAGTTAGTCGAGTCAAGTTAGTCAAGTCGAGTTAATCGAGTCGAGTTCGAGTTAAGTTCGTCCAGTCGAGTAAATCGAATGTTAGTTATTCGAATATAAGTTAATCGAATATTAGTTATTCGATAGGAGTTAAATAAGTTGAGTTAAATAAGTCGAGTTAATTAATTTAAGTTAGTCAAGATGAGTTAATCAAACCGAGTTAATCCAAAGGAGTTAATTGAATATAGTTTATTCTAATAGAGTTAAAGGAGTTAATCGAATGTAGTTTATTCGAATAGAGTTAAAGGAGTTAATCGAATATAGTTTATTCGAATAGAGTTAAAGGAGTTAATCGATGTTAGTTAAATCGAAAGGAGTTATCAATTAGTTTAATCGAAAGGAGTTATCGATTAGTTTAATCAAAAGGAGATTATCGAATATAGCGTATTCGAAAGAAAGAGATCGAATATAGTTTATTCGAAAGAGTGTGTTAATCGAATGTAGTTATTCTAAGTGAGTTAATCGAATATAAGTTATTCAAAGAGAGATAATCGAATATAGGTTATTCGAAGAAGAGTTAATCAAATAGAGATTACTCGAAGAGAGTTAATCGGCTAATTCGATTATATCGAATTCGGGAAAATACTTATACTTTTTGGTGTTTAAATCAAGATTTGTTTATTTATAAATTAGGTGTTTATTTATTTATTCACATTAAAGAATAAAAGGTATAATTGAAGTTAGATATTTCGAAAGTAGGGATTATAACGTTATCGTTATAATCAACGTTTTCAATAAAGAAGTGGATTCGTAAATAGAATCTGAGAGTTACGTAAGGAAGTTCGTTAAAGATTTAAAAGATAAACTTTGACTACTTCGAAGTTAAAACGTTGTTCAGTTATGGTCTGAGAGGTAATTATACCCAACTTAATTGACTTCCTTCTTAACTAACGAATGGTAAGGTTTGATCGTGAAGGAGTTTGGAAATGTTTTCCAAATAAGAATCAGAAATGTTTTCTAAAATAGAAAACAAGAAATGGAAATGTTTTCCATTGTTAATAACGTATATTTTCTAAATTTAGAAAATAAGAAATGTTGAATATATGGAAACAGGAGATGAAAAATGAATAAGTTAAATAGAGAGATAAATGTTAAATGATGATTGATCGATATGATTTCCATCAGGAAATGATATCGTTGTTTGCACACTTGTTTTTCTTTGATAGTTAACTCACCGACTATCGAAGTTTTTGACCATTTTAACGTTGTTAATATGGGGAGACCGGTTGGATTATTATCCAAAGAACCACTCTGTATTGACATAAGCGTTGCGAATCATATATGCCAAAGATCATTGAAGACGGAGTAAAGTGCAAGGGCTATTGTATAATTCTTAGATAACAATTGCCTAAGATGGATATATTGAATAGTGCCTTCGGTTCTTCCAGTCCCAGGACGACCAGTATGGAAGAATGTCTGACAGAGTATATTTAATAGATCGCATAAGTTGATCTCTTCAAACGTATTTACCTTTGGTGGCGGAGGAATTCATTTCTCTTAGCTGTATACCCGTGGTATTTTTGGGGAAATCAATTTGTGATTTGGCGGGTATGACGATGTGACATTCAAAGTGAATAAATGTGTGATCTGTCAAGGATAAGCGTAGCTTCTAGCCTCACATCCGGTAAATGACAAAAATCGGGCAGGCAGCATGGCTATGTAGGTCGCACCTGTTTGGGTGTATAATCACCTGATCTAGAGTTTCATTTACTTCTAAAAATCTATTGTCGGTGTTGTCCTATTCGGGAAACAGTTGCTGATCCCAACCGTTGGTGATATACATTCGATACACTCAAGAGAAATGAGTGGTCGGTCATGTGTGGCCGGGTTGCATGATGTTCTTGTTGAACCCAGTGTATTCCTCTCTAGAGGTACACTAGCGAAAGGTGGTTCCATACCTTGTCATAGTTGGAAATCCATTACCCAATACGTGCTTGTGGTTTTGATTGGATACTATATATGTAGAACGTGAGATGAAAGCGTTTCTGCTAGATGATTATTATATTGTGGTTGATAGACACTATTATAATATCAAAGGATTTTGATATAAAGATTACTTTGGATTCTCATAAGGGAAAAACCCGTTCTGTTATATGGCGTGGTCTTATGAGATATCGTTTAATGGCTCAAACTATTTTAAACTGTTTTACTCATACCAGTCCAATGACTGACCCGGAGTTTATTTTGATTTGTTTTCCCTAAACTCTTGGGTGCCCAATTTTGTACGGGAAGTCAAGTAGTCGGGATTTACAGATACTTGAAGAGCTGGAGCAGGAGGCTTCAGGATCATATAGCTATTGTTTATTTCTGCTGTGTTGTAAGTGTTGTACTTTGGAAATGATATGTATATTCAAGTAAGATTTATATTTCAAAGTTATGATATATATATATATTATATGTTATTCGTTCCGCTGTGAGGTTCGTGTTACTCTGATGTTGTGTTTTCTTCTTCTTCTATTCTAAGTTTCTATCTTATCTTTCCTCACCCTCTGTTTTCTTTCTATTAGTTTTCTGATTTCCAGTGTAATGTGGGTTGGACTTGTGTTATTTAGTCAGCTCAAATTGGACCGGAATTTTGGGACACTACACCTTACTTGCTTTCGGTATCGCCTTAGTGCATGTAACATCGCTTCTTTGGTATCAACTCTGGTCCTTGCATCTTTTCTATTGGTACCAAAATAACTACCTTACCCTTTAGTATCGACACCAGCCAATTGTTCCAACACGTTGGTGCCGATAACATACTTTTACCCTCCTTAATTTAGTGTCGGCACTGAGTGTTGTGACCTTTTATTGATGCTGATAGCATCCTTGCTTTTGGTATCGACTCATGTACAATACATGTTCACCTTGATTGGTTTCGGTGTCGAATTCGGGTAGTAACATTTACCCTCTTAGTGAAGGGGTATTTCTGTCTTTTCAAGTCAAAACTTTTACTTTAGCTTATAATACCTTCATCATGTGCATCTCCAACATAAATTTCAACAACTAATATTTTTCTTCAATTCTTTGTTCAGAGTAGGTTGTATATAACTATTTGCTCATATCATGTTAAGTCATTTCCCTGGACTAAGCTCAATGATATGTTAAGTTTGTGATAGGGTAGTATAATCATTAATGCTTTATGCTCTGTTGGAATAATGATCAGCAAATCTCTTATTATAACCTAGAAAACCTCCATGTATGGGTATAAGGAACCCCTATTTTTTATTATCAAATTTCATCGTGGAAAATCCATGATGTTAACCCAATAGTTGATTTAAAATCCTTTATTGGAAATAAGATGGTAGGCATTTAGATATATACGACCCACATTAGGGCATCAATAACAGAGGGTTAGAAATCTGTATCTGATAATGGTGAGTAGAAGACTTAAAATCCAGATTCGACTATTAAATAGAAGACTGGAAACCTACTCTTGGCAATAATAAAAGCACCGAACCAACCCAGATTCAGGTATTTAAATGATAGAAGACCATAAATCCACTTCTGGCAATAATAGAAGTCCTGAACCAAAACCAGATTTGGGTATTAAATGATAGAAGACCAGAAATCTGGTTCTGGTAATAATAGAAGTCCCGAACCAACCCAAATTTTGGTATTTAAATGATAGAAGACTATAAATCCATTTCTGATAATAATAGAAGTCCCAAACCAACCCAGATTCAGGTATTTGAATGATTGAAGACTAGAAATCCAATTCTAGTAATAATAGAAGTCTCGAACCAACCCAGATTCGGGTATTTAAACGATAGAAAACCAGAAATCTATTTTTGGTAATAATAGAAGTCCTGAACCAACCCAGATTCGGATAACCGAAAATTCATTTCTGGTAATAATAAATTCTTGAACCAACCCACATTCAGGTATTTAATGATAGAAGACCAGAAATCCTCTTCTGGTATTAATAATTTTGTTACCTTCTTTTGGGTGTGGTTTGCAAAGAAGAGGATGTACGTATTCGTGAGAAACTCTCTAGACTTTTGATTGTCAAAGAAGAGGATGTACGTGCTTTGTTGCCATTCTACGGGCTTGTGTTCCCTTCTGCTGGATAATGTGTAAGCAAAGGGGAGTGCGTGCTTAGATTGCTCCTCCAGGAATTTGTTCCCTCTTGTGGGGTAAGAAGTAAGCAAAGGATGTATGTGCTTACGGTGCTCCTTTCGAGCTTTCCTTCCCTTATGCGGGATGAATACATAAGCAGAGTTAGATCGTGTTCTTCTGCGAGCAAAGGTAGGGCATGCTTAGTCGAAGAAGAGGCAGAGCGTGCTCTTCTACGAGCAGAGGTAGAGTGTGATTATTCGTTCCCTTCTGCGGGATATGAAGACATAAGTAGAGGTAGGGTGTGCTCTTCTACGACCAGAGGCAGGACGTGCTTAATCATAGCAGGGGCAGGGCATACTCTTCTACGAGCAGAGGCAGGGCATGCTTAGTCGAAGCAGAGGAAGGGCTTAATCTTTTACGAGAAGAGACAGGGCGTGCTTATTTGTTCCCGTCTGCTGGATACGAAGACATAAGCAGAGGTATGGCATGCTCTTCTACAAGCAGAGGCATGGTGTGATTAGTCATAGCAGAGCCAGGGTATACTCTTCTACGAGCTAAGGCAGGGCGTGTTTATTTAGATGCTCTGTCTCGACCATTTTTGGTGTGGATCAAAGGCTTATGCTTTTGATGAATTAACCTGGCCCTTTCTGACTTGGATGCGGTTAAAGGCTTACACCCCACCTCCTTCCGGAAGATGCCTTGCCCTAGCCATCTTGGCGGTGACAAGGGTTTTATTACCATTGTAGGTTGTTTCACCCGTTTTGAACAATTCCAAATTTTGAGAGGGTTTCCATACCCATAACTATGCGGATATTCTTAGGAGGGCTTTCCTTTATTCACTTGTTGTTGAAAAGTATGGTCTTAAGTGTTCTATGTTCCAAGTTCTAGGTACCCATTTGGTTTGCAGAGTCAGTATGCTCTAGGTGTGAGTTCTCGATGAATGATTAAGGGTCCTTCCCAGTTTGGGCCAAGTAGACCATCTGTTGGATTCTTTGTGTTGGCCATCATCCTTCGTAAGACCAAATCTCCTTTTTAAAGTTCTTGCTCATACTCTTGTGTTATAGTACTTGGTAATTCTTCTTTGATATTCAGTCGTTCTAATGGTTTCTTTATCTCTTAACCCTTGAATTAGGTCCAAGATTCCTTTTTCAATTCATGATTGGGATCAAATGCATAAGCTATTCTTCTATGTGAAAGAATCTCAACTCGATTAGAAGCACAGCCTCACATCTGTATGTTGAAGAATATAGAGTGTGTCCTATTGGTGTTCTGGCGGAAGTTCTATATGCTCAAAGTACATATGGGAATTCATCTGACCAATTTCCTTTAGCTTACTTTAGCTGTATCTTTAATATTGTCTTTATGGTTTTGTTTGTAGCTTCAACAGCCCTGTTTTCCCTTGGGTGTGCTATAGTTGTAACAACCCGCATATTTAATGATAATATATTTAAATATTTTATTTAAATACGACGTCGTAATTGTTAACCGTGTATAGTCCAAAAAGTCAAATTTTGCATACGGATGAATTTGGACTTGAAACCATTTCCACTGAGTCTCGATCATCATTTACAACCTTTTTGACTATAAACATCGATATCTTTTGAGTTGGGCGAATTTGTTCATTTTCATTTGGATGTATGACCAAAATATCACTTTTTACATATGGACGAATTTGAACTCGAAACCACTTCCATTGAGTTCAAAACGTAGTTTACAACGTCAAAAAGTGTAAGCATTGATGTATTCCAAGATTCGGAATTTTAGCACCTTGTTTGGGTTTTGGTTAGCCAACCTAGCCCACTCACTTAAGAGCTCCATCATCCCTCCTTTCTCCCATTCATTCTAACACTTAAAAGAAATTAGAAAATGGGGAAAGGAATGAAAAATTAAAATTCCCTAAACCCTAACTTAATCTTGGAGCTCCAATTCTTGTTGAAATCAAGTACAAATCCAAGGAAAAGCTTAGGTAAGCTCCTCTTCATCTTGTTTCATCTTCAATTTGTGGTATTTCCTATGACCTAACTTGTAGGAAATTTGTGCATTCATGTTTAGATTGAAGATTAGCAAGTTATATTGGAGGAGAGGTTGCTTTAGCTTGCTTTGGATCGATTCCTTGTATTTAAACAAACAAAGGTGAGTTCTTCATGAACTCACATTTATGCCTCAAGTTATTGGCTTGAAAAGGTGTAATTTAGTGTTAATTTGGGTTTACATATGCTAGTGAATTGAGTAGGTTAGTGTATGCATTAAGTGAATTGATTAGTTTGATGATTCCCTTGCTTTTTGAGAAATGGAAATCCTATTATGTTCTATATTCGGATTATGCATGTTAAAGGTGAAGTTCTTGTGTGCACACAAGTCCTTATACTTCCCTTTAGCATTGCCAAACAATCTTGCCCAAGTTTGAATCATATTTAATAGCTTTGGTTTAAAATTTAGTTCACCTTTGAACTTATGATCAAAACCATCGCTAATCTCTAGTATGAATGTGTGCATGTGTGTGTATGTGTTTTTGACTGTTTTTGGTGAGCTAAGTGGGCTTCATTCCAAGTAGGAAAATGTTAAAAGCCATCACCATTGATCCGGCCTCGTCCGAGAGCCGTTTGCACTTCATTTCCTAAGCAAAAATGGCCATACTTCAGCTTAGACATCTATCCAGGAGGGGGACAGACGTTTGTCAACGTTTGGGGGAGAAAATAAATAATTGCATCAGGTCAGACGTCTGACCAAAAATGGTCAGACGTCTGTCCAAACTCTCGGGAAACAGTTTTCCTGACAACAGACATCTTTCCTGGAAGGGTCAAACGTCTGTTGGCATATTTCTGTTGTTGACCAGTGGAGACCTTGGTCAACGGTTTAGGGCCATTCAGGCTCATTCGCGGCCGAGTTTCGACCTATTTCGACTTCATTTGTGACTTGTTAGTTTCTCTGGTTCGCAAATTTTTGCATCTCGATTTCATGAAGTTTCGATTCATTCATGGTGAATGAATATTATAATCGATAGTTTTAGGGTTTCGTCTACGTTATTAAAACATGAATGCTTCGTTTGATCGTTAATTCGATCAATATCACACGAGAATTGCAACTTCGAAATGATATAAAAAAAGTTTTTAATTATTAGTAGATACCAAATCTTTTACTAAACGGTTTCAAATTTCTACTTCATTATATGAAGTTATTTTCCAAATTGTTTTACTATCCACTAGTATATGATTTCATAAACCTTTTCCTCGATTCGTATGAGAAATCTAATTAAACTCCTTAGTAAAAACAAGGACTATGATCCCTTGTGTTTGCTTCGATGGTTAATTCTTGGACTCGTTTGATTGAACACCGTGGCAATGATCGTTTGTATTTCTAGTGGAATATACAACTTGTTCGTAAACATTCGAGTAGAGCAAGTGGTTATGGGACATGTAGCTCAACTCTTATGTTTATTAGCTTGGTGTTGTTACACTATACTTGATCAATTTTGATCATGTAGGAACTTCGGTTCTGGTGGATCTTCGGATCAATCTGACCTTTTGGTCACTCTGATGATCTTCGGATCATCATATCTTAGGAACATCGGTTCCGGTGGATCTTCGAGTCATCTTGAAGAACTTCAGATCATTCGTTTATATTGTTGATCTTCGGATCATTTCGTATCGAGCGAGATACGCGATATAATATTTTCTATTTTAGGTGGACATAATGGGTGACATCATTTCTCATGAATATCCTCGTATTGATATTAAGTTATCAATCATATTTTTATTGACACATGTGTTTTCAATCTCGTATTGATATTAATTTATCAATCCTAGTTTCTTTGTCAATGAGATATCATTATATAATGCCAAGATTTCTTTGGCATATTTTCTTGACATATCGAGTCTTCACATTTTACACGTGAACATTGTTGTTATTTCATATATGTCATTTTCTATTTATATATCTATTTCTATCTCATTTTATTATGATGAGTACAACTAGACTGATCCGTTTATTGTTTATTCTTATAAATAATACTTGGGTCAGACCGAGTATTACAGGTGCCTCTCCTTGACTATAGCATGGGATAGTCTTCCTTTTGGTTAATTGCACTTGTCTTAGTAGTTTTATCTTTCGTGTATTTGAGAATGTGACTCTTATGTGTACATATTCTTTTGTGTTGTACATGTATCTTTTATTTTATGATATAGTGGATCTTGCATGACCACTTATATTATGACCACCACTCTTGTAGTATTATTCATATCTATTTCCGCCTTTGTGATATGAATATCTATGTCTGACTCTGATTTTATTGTTATGTATTTTGTATTGCTTTTCGAATTATATATAGCCACTGTGTAGTAGATTTGGACTTGATTTAGATGTGTCGGATTTCCTAACGAGATTTAAAAAGTTAGACCATACTATCCGACATATTTAACACTCGTTCAAAGCAAATATACAGATGGTCGCTCCTCAATAGACTTATTCTTTGGGTTAGTTGACACCGTTGCTTGCAATGGCCTTGGCTAACGCGAGTATAGAGGCGGGGCATTACAATAGTAGAGAAACTCTTTATGATTCCATTTTTGTCACTTTCGGCCGTTGTCCGATATGATCTTATAGGTAATTCCGAAGCACGTGACAATATTCTTTATCACAAATCTTATCACCTTCTTAAATGTAATAGCTGTGAGTGGTTCTACTTCAACCCATTTGGTAAAGTAGTCGATGGCTACAACCACGTATTTGGCTCCTCCTTTAGAAATTGGTAGGGGTCCAGTTAAGTCTATTCCCCATACATCGAAAGGCCATGGACTTGAGATGGTGGTTAGGTCACTTGGAGGTAACCAGGGCATCCTGGAATACCTTTGGCAGTTCTCACATTTTGTGACATACTCAATTGCTTGACTAACCATTTACGGCTAATAGAAGTCTTGTCGTATAACCCACTTTGCTAGTTTGATTCCGTTAGAATGGTCTCCGCATAAACCCTCATGTGCTTCTTTTAATAGATTGAACCCATCTTCAAGGCTTATGCATCTCAAATAAGGGAGCAAATGAACTTTTTTGTAAATCACTTTGTTCATAATTACGAAAGTAAGGGCTTGATGCTTGACCTTCCTTGCATCTAGCGTATTAGTAGTTAAGGCTACATTCATGAGATAATCTATGATGAGGGCCATCCATGTATTCTCATAATCGCAATCCATTTCAGTTGGTATACCTTACTGGAAGCGACCTCTTTTTTCCTTTTCAATTTTCTTTGCTAAGGTTTGGGATCTAATTAAGACTAGCACTTCCTTTCCTGATTCGGGTGTCTCTTGCTCAATGCTAGGTTTCTCCTGATATCCTATAGGGATTATTCGAGTTTCAAGCACTCCTCTTGCGCTGACTAACTTTGCCTAAGAGTCAGCTTGGGAGTTTTCCCCTCCTGGGATCTGATGTATAGAAAAGTCTTCGAATTGAGTGAGCATCTTTAGTATTCTCTTTACATATAACGCTAACTGGGCATCTTTTGTTTCGTAGGTTTGCTTAATCTGGTTTATCATCAGCTATGAGCCGCTAAAGATCTCAATCTGTGGTATCTTTAATTATAGTGCTAAACTCAATCCTACCACCATCGAATCATATTCTACCACATTCTTTGTTGCAGTGAAACCCAGCTTCATTGCGTAATGCAAGAGATGTCCACCAGGGGTGATTATTATGTACCCTGCCCCTGCACCTTGTTCATTTGAAGCTTCATCTATAAACAACTGCCATTTAGCCTTCATGCCGTTTTCCTTTGTTGATTGTTCTGTAATGAAACTCGTGCATTCATTAAAAAAAATCTGTGATAGCATGTCCTGTAGTTGCTGCTTGAGGTTGGAACTCGATTCGTACTAGCTAAGCTCAATTCCCCACTTTACTAACCTTTCTGAAGTTTCTGGCTTACTAAAAACTTGTTTGATTGGAAAGTTGGTTAAAACTTCAATGAGATGCGCTCAGAAGTACCCCTTAAGCTTTCGTGTTGTAAGTATCAAACAATAAGATTACTTTTTTACCACAAGATATCGGGTTTCTACATCTTTTAACCTTCTGCTAACATAGCAAATTGGGAATTATGTTCCATTGCTTTCCCTAATGAGAATTGAGCTGATCGCATACTTTGAGATATCCATATAAAGGTATAGATCTCCCCCATTTTCGGAACTAGACAAAATTTGGGGTTTTCCCATATAATCCTTTAATTCTTGAAAAGCCTTCCTACATTCCTCATTCCATTCGAATTTTTTCTTTTTCTTGATGACATCAAAGAAGTGCACACACTTATTAGTGGCTTTAAAAATGAACCGATTCAAGGCTGCTAACTTTACATTTAAACTCATGACCTTTTTTCTTGTTTGGGGTTCTTCCATATCCTTTATGGCCTTAATTTGGTTGGGGCTAGCCTCAATACTATGTTCGCTGACAACATACCGCAAGAACTTTCCAGATTGCACTCCGAAAGAACACTTTTGAAGATTTAACTTCATTTGATATTCTCTCAAGACATTAAAATTTTCTTCTAGGTCCTCCAAATGACTTTCTTCCTTGTTAGATTTCACTAGCATGTCATCGACATATACTTCCATGTTTCGTCCTATCTGATCTTAAAACATTCTATTAACCAATCTTTGGTATATGGCCCCGGCATTCTTTAATCCAAAAGGCATTACCTTATAGAAAAATGTTCCCTAGTCAGTAATGAAGCTCGTATGCTCTTCGTCAGGTTTGAACATAAGGATTTGGTTATATCCCGAGTAGGCATCCATAAGAGATAACAATCTATGTCCACTAGTGGCATCAACCAATTGATCTATTCGGGGAAGGGGATAACAATCCTTCGGGAAGGCTTTGTTCAAGTCTGTATAATCGACACAAGTCCTCCATTTTCCGTTAGACTTTTTCACAAGTACTGGGTTAGCCAACCACTTGGGATAAAAGACCTCTTGGATAAATCTATTTGTAAGTAAATTCTTGACCTCTCTTTTTAGGGCTTCCGAACTATCTCTGTACTTTTCTTTTGTCGGATAGAGGTTACATATGGGTTAATGTTCAAAGTGTGACTCATGACGGAGGGTTTAATTCTTACCATGTGTGAATGGGTCTAAGCAAACACATCCTTGTTATGTTGTAGGAATTGAATCAAATCTGTTTTTAGTGGTTCTTCCAATCTCTTCCCTATTTTGACAATTTTAGCTTTATCGGTTGGATCCACGCTTATTTCCTCCAAGTCTTTATGGGTTTGATTCTTTTTATATTCCCTCGAGAAACCAATTCTATTATAATCTCTTCTTCCTCGGCGGAGTTTATTTCATCAGCTCCTTTTCTTTTGCTTCTCAAAAGAGTGTACCTACCATTCAAACGTTTGTTATTCTTGTTGACTCTTATTTTAGCTTCGAATGCTGGATGTAAGAATCCATCATTCAAGGGTCGAAAAACTGTAGAAGAATCGAAATAAGCAAGATACTCCTTTTTATGTTGGTTTACGATCGCAAAATACAATTCGCGGGCGTTGAATTGCTCTCCCCTAATTGTGCCCCAGTCCTGCTTTGTCAGGAATTTCATCATAGGATATTTTGATGAGACAAAAGCATCCACTTCATCCAGAGCCGGATGACCAAAGAAAGCACTGTAGTAGGAAGGCTGGTCAATGATGCCAAAGAGAGTTTCAAAGGTTCTGCAGATAAGAGACAATCCAACTTGGACTAAAAGCTTGATTTGCCACACTGGAGTAGATCCTTTGTTGTTGAAACCATAGATAGGCTCATTGCTTGGTTCCAGCCTTTGCTTGGAATACCCATCTGGTTGAAAGCATGCTTAAAGATCACGTTCACTGCACTCCCAGTATTAACGAGAATCTTTGAGACCATTGAAAGTCCAATTTGCGTTGTTATCATGAGAGGGTCATTATGAGGATGATGGACACCCATCTGCATCTCATTTTGGGAAATCGTTAGGTTCTGCATCTTGATGTTGTAGCGGGTATTCTTAAGTGATGGCTCTTCTTGAATAGAAAATATCCCTTCATGAGCTTCTCTCAGATATTGGTTCCGAGAAGCCTGGTCATTCCCGACAGGGTGTGGCCCTCCATGGATCACGTTAATTCGGTATATTGGAGGACCCAAATCTAGCTAACCTTCCTTAAGTGGAGCTTCTACCACTTTAGCTGAGACCTTTTAATTCCTATTGGGATGTTAGGTTGCCTGTTGCTTGTCCAGAACAAATTCTTTTAAGTGCCCTTCACGAATGAGCTTTTGCATTATGCCTTTTAACACCTTGCATTCATCGGGCTTGGGCCCATTTGTTTTCTAGTATTCAAAATAGTTTCCTCCGTTGTAGGGTTCTGGATAGTTCTTAGCCTTAAAGGATACGGGGAAGTTGTTGACCCTTTCCTTAGCCACAACATATCTAAAGGAAATGGGTTTACTCATAGCCACATAGTTTATATCAGATTATACCCATCTTGGTTTCTTCTGGCTTCCATCAAACCCAAACCTCCCTTCTTGAGGTTTTTGGTTAAAGTCTGGTTTCCCTCCTTCTCCACGGGCACAAAACTTCTTCTTTGTCTAGTATAGCTCATCCATGTGAATGAACTTATCTGCCTGGAAGTGGAAATCTTACAATTTGTAACACCCCACGTTGTTAATGTCACTCACAAAGGGAATGCATTAAGTTTCGTGGAGTGCTATAAGTAAATAGAACGGAATATTACAAGACGGATAATGTAGTACTTGAAAATTTTATAACTTTATTGCAGCGGAAACAGAAATAGGTTTGGTTACACCTTCAAAACAACAAAACCAAGTACATAATATCAGTCTTGTACAAAAGCCTTCAGAGTACATAATTTTAAAGCCATAACCCCCAACAGAAAATGCCATAAACAGAATCAAATCCAAGCAATACATCTTTCAACTTCAAGCTAGAAGAAAGAGACATCTGAACTAAGCTTGAGTATTTCCTCCCTGAGAACCTAGGGAGGAAACGGAAGAAAAGAGGCGAAACAAACTAGGTCAGACATTAGTCTGGTGAGTCCAGTAACTTTAACAATATAATCATTAAAGTAACAGGACAAGAACATAAACTGGAAAGTAAGAAATGACTGTACATAAGCATGCATGACAAGGTAGGCAAGGTGAATAAGATAAACGTTGATTGCGCTTTTAATCACTATAAGGTAATTACTACACTGCACCAATGCTAAATATATCGCACTGTTACTAGTTCCATACTGAAAGTTGATCCCAACCCGCAATTGGTAGCCCTCAGGCGTGACATCTAGTAAGAGGTATCTACCCCATACAATCCTTGACAGCCTACTTGCCCATAATAGATACTAGATGTCCCCATACTACCCCTAATCAATTGGCTCCCTAACTCGCATGTATTTATTACTTATGTCATTCGGCCCCGCTTGTTTGTAGATACCTGTGTTGGTCCCACCATGGGGTGTATCAATCCCTATGATGGCAACCCGACACAATTCAAGATGCACAGTGTATGACTACTGATGCCCAGTGCCTGCTTTTTCAACTCTGAAGCACGTGCACGCCCGTACTCCTTCGGAACCTACACTAACGCACCACCTGTCGCTATTTTGACCGCTTATAATCAACCCAGTAATCGTGCCCCACCCTGCCTAGTTCAGGGTACTGTGATACATCTATGTAGGTTACTGCTGAAATGGGTCCCCGTTACTAGGGTTTCCAAACCAACATGTTATAACGATTAAGTGTTCTCAATTTAACCTAACCCCACCCATTTGTTTAATTAACATGTTGTATTGGTTAAGTGTCGCCTATCCATATGTCACTTAACCTTCCCACTGATTCACGCATGTCTATTTAATGGTTAAGTTTGTGGTCCTATATATACTAATATTACCACCTACCCAAGATTTACTTAACCCTTTTACTTATTAAGTCCATATGTATTATTGGTTAAGCTTGCCTTGACCCTATCCACTTTGTTCATGTAATATTGGTTAAGTTGTCTTCTTACCCATGTTAACTTAAACCCACCCACCTAACTCGTTTAGGTATCATATTCAGCATTAATTAGTTATTAATGAACAGACCTCTCACATTAAGTCGATCACATGTGGCCGCTGGATATGTCGGGCGGTTTTGGGCAGACTTCCACCACAAGCCAGATTTAACCTCGTGTCTAAGCATCTAATTCATGCCTTTGACCTCTCACATTAGACTGTCGTTTGCGGTTGCTGGATATAGCAGGCGGTTCCGGGCAGTCTTATACCGCAAACCAAATCTAACCTCGTGTCTTAGGCGTTCATCTTGTAGCCAATTTACATATTTACTATCCAAGTCTAGATTTATATGTAAATTATCCATAAGTGTGGTCAATTGAAGCTATGCCACATTTACTTGTTATGCCCAAAATTACTTAATTAAGTTATACCCAATTCCCCGCGTTTCAATCGCATGTACAACAAGGTCCAAAAATAAAATGGAGAGGGATAGAGGAGAAACACAGGAATTGACTTAAGGAACAAAATAAGCATGTAAAGGTGTACCCAACTCAAGAATCATGTTTCCAATAGACATGTTGTACATTAACAATAAGTATGGTTAAACTGAGCAAGTTACATCATAAGCATAAAGATTCGATAGAATTGAACATAAAAGAATCACCAATTGGGTGTACAACATGATAGGTTCCATCACAACAGTCTCATAGGCATAGGTAAAGTTTTGACAAAAAGGATAAGCAACAGGCATGAACTGATAGAATTGATCAGAAAAGCATAGGTTATGAATCAAAAAAGATGACAACTTGTAAATTTGATAAGATCCATTATAGGCATAATCATATGATCACAATTTACAACTTATCATGATTACTTTAGTTTAATTATCTTGTGAAAGCTTCATGAACTCATAGAGATTAAGAAAGAAGAGAAGATCTGGAATCTGATTTCTGAAGTTGATAAGCTAATCCGTTGATGTAGGCTTTGAACTTTATCTTTAATCTTGAATTTGATTAGTTAAGGTGGAGGCTAGATTAGTTTGGGATGCTGCAGCATGGTGTCTCAAGAATCAATTTAGTTTTGATTAGGGTTTAGGTTTGATGTGATTATATAGAAGTATAGGATTAATTTGAGCCTTTAGATCAACCTAGGATCCATCCAAACCATCTAGTCCAAGAAAATGTGTCATCAGGCCAATCAGAAGTCGCCACGTAGCCCTACGACTTAGAAAATCGTCACTTTCCAGAACAGTCAGCAGGGGTCGACCTCTACAGGGGGGGTCGACTCCTATGTCGACACCCCTGAGCGGGAGATTTCCCGCTCAGCTGCTTTCCTGAATTTTGAATTTCGAATCTGTTTTTATTATGTAATTATTATTTTAATTTAATTTCTGCTTACACTTGAAATCTTCTAACCTTCATAACTTCTTCATACGGAATCCGATTCACGCAAATTCGGAATCTATCTCAGGCAGAATTCCGAGACGAACGCAATGGCGTAACTCGTTTCACCTAATTATTCTTCTAAAAATTAAGTGTTCTTAAATTTGTTAATTTTAATATTTAAAATTATGGGGTGTTACATTCTCCCCTCCCTAAAGGATTTCGTCCCGAAATCTCCAAGTCAAGAAGAATGTATATCCTACCATCCAACATCCATTTACTCAACCATTCAATCACAGGCATCCATTGTCCTTAAGAAGATTTCTAATGCATTCATGATCATATGCATAGTGTGTGTATATGTCCTTATCTAATGCAAAATCAGTCGGTCTACTGATTCAGTTGACCTCGTTAATGCAAATCATGATAGTGCCATGCGTCCATTATGTATGCAAAAGAACCCTATTGATACATATTCTTTCTACATGTGTGCACAACTATTCATTTAAATGCAACATCCATATGATAACGCATTCAATGTACACCCATTTAATTAAATATGCACACATATTCATATGCAATATGAAAGTGATTGAGCCGATCTAGTGCCTAATGTGTGTGTAAATGTATCCACGAGCAACCACTAGCAAACACTTGCATCCACTTGAATCCATCAAACATAACATGTCTCAAACACATGTTTACAACCATAGGATTTTCCTATCCAAAGATTGAGGATGTAAACGAGAGGACATACTAAACGATATAACATGTATAAACAAATAGGTAGAAAAGGGAGAAGTTAAGAACATATCCTCACAAAAGGAAAGGGTACGACGCACGTGTCATGTCTTCCGTCTCCCAAGTCGCATCTCTTTGATCATCTCCCCATTGGATTTTAACCAACTTGACCTCTCTGTTGCGTAACTTCTTGATCTCTGATCCAAGGATGCATGTAAGAGCTCGTCTAATCATGGCATCTCGCTCCACTTCCACTTCTCTAAGAATGCTCGGCTCCACTACTTCCGTGGTATCATGTAAACACTTCCACAAATACGACATGTGAAAAACGTCATGAACACTACTAAGCTTCTCCGGCAACTTCACTCTGTACGCCATCTTTCCAATCCTCTCTGTAATGGGAAAGGGTCCTATAAACCTTGGTGCTAATACACTCCCCAAAGCGAACTACGTTCCTCAACGGTGACACTTTAATAAAAACCATGTCTCCACATCGAACTCAAGATCGGTTCATCTCTAGTCAGCGTTTGACTTTTGACGGTCCTGTGTCGTCTTCATTCATCTTCGAATCAAGTCCATCTTCCCTGAAGTTTCTCTCTAATCAGCTCGGGTCCAAGAAAAATCTTATCCGTATACTCCCATCAACAAGTTGGTGATTGACACGGTCGTCCATAAAAATCCTAATACTAGCTTAATAACTATTGTTATAAGCGAAATCCACAAATGGAAGGTGCTCTTCTCATGTTCCTCCAAAACCAAGGATACATAACCTCAAAAAAATCTTCAAGGATTCTATTCACCCTTTCTGTCCGTCCATCCGTCTATGGACGATACGCGATGCTCAAACATAACTACATACCTACCACCTTTTGCATGTCACATTTTCCTCTTGCATCGAAAACTGCTCCAAGCCCTATCCCGCAAGCACCGGTATATACTGTGATTGGGTTGCTCTCATCTAGCAAAGTAAAAACTGGGGCTGATATCTTCGCAAAGTCCTTAACGAGCTTCCTACAGTAACCTGCCAACCCTAGAAAATTCCTTACTTCCGTTGCTTTTCTAGGAACCTTCCAATCTTGGATTGCCACCACCTTCGCAGGGTCCACTGCTATCCCTTCCTTAGAGACCACGTGTCCTAAGAACCTCACTTCTTTCCTCCAAAAATGACATTTGGAGAACTTAGCTTTGAGTTGATGCGCTCGTGGGGTCTCTAAGACTTCCCTAGATGTAGGGCATGCTCTTCCTCGCTTCTAGAGAAAATTAAAATACCATCTACAAAGACTACCACAAACTTGTTTAGAAACTCCCTAAACACCCTACTCATCAAGTATACGAAATATGCGGGTGCATTTGTTAAACGAAAAAGGCATGACGAGCCACTCGAAGAAACCGTCGGGAGTCCTAAATGCAGTCTTATCTATGCTATCCTCAGCCACCCTTAGCTGATGAAATCCTATAGCTAAATCCAACTGCGAGAAAACCGAAGCGCCAATCAACTGATCGAATAAGTCATCTATCCTCGGTAATGGGTGTCTGTTCTTCTTCGTGAGCTTGTTTAGCTCCCTATAGTCCACGCACAATCTAAACGAACCATCAGCCTTCGTAGCAAAAACAACTGGAACACTCCATTCCTAAATACTTCTTATGAACCTTTCCTCAAGTAGCTCCCTTACTTGCTTACTGAGTTCCCTACTCTCTCTCTGATCCATGTGGCGCACTAGTAATGCAACTGGCTTTGCATTATCTACTAAGTATATACGGAGGTCTATCTCGCGCCTTGGGGTTAAACCTCGAACCTCATCAAAGACGTCACCATACTCACGGACTACTCGAACAGATTCCAAATCATCGATGGATGTGTCAAGTGATTCTAGGTAGCTAAGCGTCACCGGACCTCTAGGGTCACAAGAAATATCAAGGGTCTTTCCATAATGAGTTAACAGTCTAACTGCCCTTTTTTCACAGTCTAGGATGGCACCATGCCTGGCTAGCCAATCCATCCCTAGAATCAAGATATAGCCCGTGAAACCAAGAACGAAGGCATTGCATTCAAACCCAACGCCCAAGATAGACATTCTCAAATCCCGACAAACCATAGATAAATGAGTCAAACCACCAATAGGATTTGAGAGTACAATGGGATCCACAATTAGACTTGTATTTAGGTGCAGTGTTTCAACTAACAAAGCAGATATGCACGAATGCAAAGTGCCAGAATCAAACAAAGTTCGAACAGGATGATCAAAAAGGAAAAATCAAACTTTCAACAAAAACGTTTCTATCTCTCTCATGTCCTGGTGCCATGAGAGCATGAACCTGTCCTCCGGAAGTAGGTCCTGTCCTCTGCCCTTGCCCTTGTCCTTGTCCTTGCCTCCTCGGGCAGTCTTTAATCAGATGTCCTGCCTCATCGCAATAAAAAAAACCCAGGCTTCTTCTTCTTCCTACAATCCTTAATTACATGGCCCGTTATACCACAATAAAGACGCCTTCTTTTGTCACGGGGTTAATTATTCTTTCCACTTTCTCCTTTACCTTCTTCGTGGATTAAAGCTATATCAGTAAATTCCTCGTCCTTGGGTTGTGCTCCTTAGCCTAAACTCCCTCATCGACCAAGCAGCTAGCTGAACCTTCCTTCCATCGTTTATCTCAAAGATACCAAATGAGTCCTCCACTTCCTTGAGCCAATTCTAGCTTCGACAAACGTCTCAGTCCAATGAAACGGTTTTCCACCCATCGCACGTAAGTCCTTACATATCTTAGAAAAAGCATCTACACGTGGGGAAAAGAGACTCAAGAAGGAAAAAGGAAGAGATTTGAAACAAAGAATCGAAAGAAAGATATATGGCTTTTTGGGGATTATGTTTTCCATAATAAACCTTTCTCTTGAAAACACCTTCTTCAAAACATGTCTTTTTTGAAAATACTTCTTTATAAAAATGCTTTTGAAAACGATTTTAAAAATCCTTTATCTGTTCTGGTAACCTTCAGCTCTGATACTAAGTGTAACACCCCACGTCCGTTAATGTCACTCACAAAGGGAATGCATTAAGTTTCGTGGAGCGTTATAAGTAAACAGAACGGAATATTACCAGACGGATAAAGTAGTACCTGAAAATTTTATAACTTTATTGCAGCGGAAACAGAAATAGGTTTGGTTACACCTTCAAAACAACAAAACCAAGTATATAATATCAGTCTTGTAAAAAGCCTTCAGAGTACATAATTTTAAAGCCATAACCCCCAACAGAAAATGCCATAAGCATAATCAAAGCCAAGCAATACATCTTTCAACTTCAAGCTGGAAGAAAGAGACATTTGAACTAAGCATGAGTATTTCCTCTCTGAGAACCTGGGGGGAGGGGGAACGGAAGAAAAGAGGCGAAACAAACTAGGACAGACATTAGTCTGGTGAGTCCAGTAACTTTAACAATATAATCATTAAAGTAACAGGATAAGAACATAAACTGGAAAGTAAGAAATGACTGTACATAAGCATGCATGACAAGGTAGGCAAAATGAATAAGATAAACGTTGATTGCGCTTTTAATCACTATAGGGTAATTACTACACCGCACCAATGCTAAATATATCGCACTGTTACTAGTTCCATACTGAAAGTTGATCCCAACCCCGCAATTGGTAGCCCTCAGGCGTAACATCTAGTAAGAGGTATCTACCCCATACAATCCTTGACAGCCTACTTGCCCATAATAGATACTATATGTCCCCATACTACCCTTAATCGATCAGCTCCCTAACTCGCATGTATTTATTACTTGTGTCATTCGGCCCCGCTTGTTTGCAGATACCTGTGTTGGTTTCACCATGGGGTGTATCAATCCCTATGATGGCAACCCGACACAATTCAAGATGTTTTGTGTATGACTACAGATACCCAGTGCCTGCTTTTTCCACTTCGGAGCACGTGCACACCCGTACTCCGTCGGAACCTACACTGACACACCACCCGCTGCTATTTTGACCGCTTATAATCAGCCCAGTAATCGTGCCCCACCCTGTCTAGTTCAGGGTACCGTGGTACATCTATGTGGGTTACTGCTGAAATGGGTCACCGTTACTAGGGTTTCCTAACCAACATGTTATAACAGTTAAGTGTTCTCAATTTAACATAACCCCACCCATTTGTTTAATTAACATGTTGTATTGATTAAGTGTCGCCTATCCATATATCACTTAACGTTCCCACTAATTCACGCATGTTTATTTAACGGTTAAGTTTGTGGGCCTATATATACTAATATTACCCACCTACCTAAGATTTACTTAACCCTTTTACTTTTCAAGTCCATATGTATTATTGGTTAAGCTTGCCTTAACCCTATCCACTATGTTCATGTAATATTTGTTAAGTTGTCGTCTTACCCATGTTAACTTAACCCCACCCACCTAACTCGTTTAGGTATCATATTCAGCATTAATTAGTTATTAATGCACAGACCTCTCACATTAAGTCGATCACTTGTGGCCGCTGGATATGCCGGGCGGTTCCGGGCAGACTTCCACCATAAGCCAGACTTAACCTCGTGTCTAAGCATCTAATTTATGCCTTTGACCTCTCACATTAGACTGCTGTTTGCGGTTGCTGGACACGTCGGGCGGTTCCGGACAATCTTATACCGCAAACCAAGTCTAACCTCGTGTCTTAGGCGTTCATCTTTTAGCCAATTTACATATTTACTGTCCAAGTCTAGATTTATATGTAAATTATCCATAAGTGTGGTCAATTCAAGCTATGCCACATTTACTTGTTATGCCCAAAATTACTTAATTAAGTTATACCCAATTCCCCGCGTTTCAATCGCACGTACAACAAGGTCCAAAAATAAAATGGAGAGGGATAGAGGAGAAACACAAGAATTGACATAAGGAACAAAATAAGCATGTAAAGGTGTACCCAACTCAAGAATCATGTTTTCAATAGACATGTTGTATATTAACAATAAGTATGGATAAACTGAGCAAGTTACATCATAGGCATAAAGATTCGATAGAATTGAACATAAAAGAATCACCAATTTGGTGTACAACATGATAGGTTCCATCACAACAGTCTCATAGGCATAGGTAATTCAGTTTTGACAAAAAGGATAAGCATGAATCAGAATTGATTATCTTACAATTAGGCATAGTTCTAGATTCGATTCATTACAAGTCATGATTCCTATTACATGTTCCAAATCTGAGAAATAACTGAACTTACCAAATTATCACAAGTTTACACCCAAACCCATTTATGTCAAGTCTCATGTTTGCTTATTATATACAATTTTTCCCAAACCATAGCCATCATCAATTTATGCCTTTTTACCAATCACATGTTATTCAACATTTCCCAAAAATTTTCCCTATCAATTAAGCGTTATATGTGCGTGAATTTCGCATAATATGTTAGGCTCGAAGTTAGCCTAACTCATAAAAAGAAAAAGGAAAAAGGAAGAGGGAAGAGAATCATGGTATCAAAATAGGCATAAGTATACGAGCACGAACATGCATGAACTGATAGAACTGATCAGAAAAGCATAGGCTATGAATCAAAAAAGATGACAACTTGCAAATTTGATAAGATCCATTATAGGCATAATCATATGATCACAATTTACAACTTATCATCATTACTTTATTTTAATTATCTTGTGAAAGCTACATGAATTCACAGAGATTAAGAAAGAAGAGAAGATCTGGAATATGATTTCTGAAGTTGATAAGCTAATCCGTTGATGTAGGCTTTAATCTTTATCTTTAATCTTGAATTTGATTAGTTAAGGTGGAGGCTAGATTAGTTTGGGATGCAGCAGCATGGTGGCTCAATAATCAATTTAGTTTTGATTAGGGTTTAGGTTTGATGTGATTATATAGAAGTATAGGATTAATTTGAGCCTTCAGATCAACCTAGGGTCCATCCAAACCATCCAGTCCAAGAAAATGCGTCATCAGGCCAATCAGAAGTCGCCACGTAGCCCTACAACTTAGAAAATTGTCACTGTCCAAAATAGTCAGCAGGGGTCGACCCCTATACGGGGGTCGACACCTATGTCGACACCTCTATAGGCGGGTCGACCCCTACAGGGGGGTCAACACCAATGTCGACACCCCTATGGGGGGCGACTCCCATGTCGACACCCCTGAGAGGGAGATTTCCAGCATAGCTGCTTTCCTGAATTTTGAATTTCGAATCTGTTTGAATTATTTAATTATTATTTCAATTTAATTTCTGCTTAAACTTGATATCTTCTAACCTCCATAACTTCATACGGAATCCGATTCGCGCAAACTCACAAGCAGAATTCCGAGATGAACGCAATGGCATAACCCGTTTCACCTCATTCTTCTTCTAAAAATTAAGTGTTCTTAAATTTGTTAATTTTAATATTTAAAATTACGGGGTGTTACACAAGTCTTTGCACCCATGGATATATAACTCCTTCGGGATAGGAGTGTTCTCGATTAGCCCTGAGTGAACGGCAATAAGCTTGTCAAGGATGTTCATGTCTTTGGCCTTTAAAGCTTTCACATCGAACCTTTTCAAATAATCTCCGAGAGACTCCCCTTGCCTTTGCTTTATGTTGGCGATGATAGTATAGTCTATTGTAGGGTCTTTGCATATGCATAATTGTGCGGAGAATTCGTAAGAGTATTGCTTCCATAAATAAATGGTATTGTCCTGATACTGACAATACCATTTAGCAGCTGCCCCTTGGAGTGTTACTAGGAAAAACGACATCGGACGGCTCCAGAAACATTATAAAGGTCCATTTGGATATCAAAAGCCATTAGATGATCATCCGGGTCGATGGTTCCTAGATACTTCATGGTTGGGATCTTCATGCGGGCTAGTGTTATAGTATTGATAATTTCATCGGTAAACGGAGCCACCCTTTCGTTGTCATTAATATTTTCATCCAAGGTTCGTTTTCCTTTACTCTCAAGCAAATCTTTGGCAGCTTTCTTAGTCATGTCTTTAAGATAGGCTTCTATGTTGTCATAGTCTGACCTCCTGGGACTGTACCCTTTGGCAGTAGAGCTTTCAGACTGTTCCTTGTTGTGTTAATTTCTTCGATGATCTACTTCTAACAGATGGGGTCTCTTCTTTTTGGAGGAAGCCGCCTTGACTTTTTTCTTTCCCTCGGACTGCTGGTTGGGGACATTTCATCTTAGAGACTCAATTTCTTCCCTTTGACTTCGTTTAGTGATCCTTGAAAACTTTTATATCTAAGCAACTTCGAATCAAGTTTGCATTTAAAGGACCCGTTTTTCCAGAGCCTTTAATTTAATAGCATTTTCCTCTGCAGCATTCGGGTTTATAAGCTGCAATGGATTAGAGACTCCGCCTAATTCAATGGTGTTTAAGTTGAGTGTTGGAGCTATGTTCTCCCCAAGAGTAACATTAAGAGTTCGTTCTTCATTTAGAGCATCCAATCCTTTTGATTTCATCCTTTCCTACCATTAAGCAATAAGTTCACCAAATTAATCTTTAATTAAATAAGAGAAGACGGAGGTTCAAGCCCTCCCTCTAGCGCCAAAATGTTAACGATAAAAATTGTTAACACCTGATTTCAAGGATTAATAATATCTATGATGAAATTTAGTGGGTAATCGATCTAAACGATGCTGGAAGATAATTCAGCCTCAACAAGCTCAGCTTACCCTGCCGTTTCCTAGATATCAAGACCTTAAGTTTGAAGAATAGTTACTCTTCGAGAGGTGAGTATCACTCTTACGAAACTTAAAGATCAAAAATTACCTTGGGATAAGGGAATTATAAGCTTACAGAAAGTTGAGAACCTCGCTACAATAGTGATCCTTAGATTCAGGATAGAATAATATACATTGTGTAGAGAAGAAACAGACTAAAATACCACAACAGTCAGATTTGACGACATATTATGGCATTTGATGACTAAGATGATATTTCCACATCAATTCAGCCTACGAAAGGCCTTGGCTGCAATAGTTATTGAGTCATATAGCTACAATAGGCCCCCTTTTAGAATGTAGTTCTACGTTAGTCTTATGGTGAAAGGTTTGAAACACATATAAGTATCATAAGGGAGAATTCATTGGTTTTACTAAATGAATTCCCCCTTTTTGAAGGCTTTTGTGTTCAAATCCCCCACGAAAAGAAGTTAATGATAACTCCTTATTCAATTCGTATAAACACAACAAAATTATCGAATTGAGAAAAGTTCAAGTCCCGATTTTCTCTTTTTATTCATTATGAATATATTACAATTGTTGTGGAAATTCCCAATTTGATTTGGAAATTAGGGTTTGCTCTCTAAGAAAAGAATACAAGATTGAGGAATAAGAAAATATCCCCAAAATGTGACCTTTGGGGTCTTATTTATAGATAATTAGGTCCCCTTCGGTGATGAGTCTGTTGAAAGCTCGCTTCCGGTTTATGCTTCCGGTGTCGTCCCGCTTTTGCGACTTTTGGTTTCGGTTTCCCCTGGTTTCGGTATCGTTTTCCTTTAGAATTTCTCTGCCTCGGTGCTTCTGCTTTCGAAGTAACTTTCCGGTGTTGGCTTGTCTTCAAGAGTTTTTTCAATACTATTTTCCTGGTAACCTTTGTGTTTCTCTCGGTATCGCTACAAAGCCTATTGGTATAGATAGTACTTTACTGGTTTTTTCTACTTTATTGCTAATCGTTTGCCTTTGTTCGATCTTGGTATCGCGCTTTGATGCTTGGCTTCATTTTTTCAATAGAGTCCATAGTAAACTGGTCGATACTGATAGCAATTCATTTATTTTTATGTTGGTTGTCGGTCTTGTTTTCTGCTTTGGTGGATTTGTAATTTAGTATCGAATCTTATGGCTTTGGCTTTCATCCCTTACTTTTTTTGGGTATCGCATTCATGTTTGTAACCTCGCTTCCTTGGTACCAACTCTGGGCCTTTGCTTCTTTTCCATTTGTACCGAAACCGGATCAACTACCTTACCCTTTAGTAGCGACACCAAGCCAACTGTTCCAACATGTTGGTGCCGATAACATACTTTTACCCTCCTTAATTTGGTGTCGGCACCGAGTGTTGTGACCTTCTGTTGATGCCGATAGCATTCTTACTTTAGGTATCAATTCCTATACGATACCCCTTCACCTTGCTTGGTTCCGGTTTCGAATTCGGGTAATAACAGGAAGCTTTGAAATTTAAAAATAAAACTAAATAAAATGAAAACCAATTATACAAGTTTAGACAAGTGTCAAAAATTGTATAATGGTATTAATGAGATAGAATGTTTGGCAAAGATATGGTACAAGTCGTGATGTTTAACTAAAACCCACTTATGAACTAAATCATATCATAGTTATTCTTGATTTTGAAACATTTTGAATTAAAATATATATATATATAGTCACATCATTAACTATTTATTTCAAAATACAAAATGTCGAAATGCACTTAACATTTTTATATTTACAAATCTTTTATATCCATGCGAATGCAAATAACAAGAGTAACATGCAAATTTAAAACCAAATTTAGATTTTAAAATATATTTATTTATACATTCGTTTTGAAAAGATTCAAAACTATTATTTCTGTTTTAAATAACCATTTACAAATATAATAGAAGAACTAGAATTTCTAAAAACAAAACTTAACTGAAATGGGAATTTAAATTACAAAATCTATCATATAATATTTAAAATCAAATAATTATTCAAAATTTAATTTAATAAAATTTCTAGTTGTTACATTCTTTCCCCCTTAAAGAATTTCTTCTTCGAAATTTCCATAAATCAAACCCATAAAAGAACAACAAGAAGAGAACATAAGACCAGCATCCAAAGAATAAAATTTCTTTAAGGAAAAGTCTCTAGATATATATGTGTGTGCGCGTATCTAATACAGGTATGCAAATGAAATATCCATAACCCACACATCCAAAGTATCAAACAAGATACTAAATCAACCAAACTAGTCAAGAAGATAACGAGATACTGTAAGAACAAAGTCAATCTAAATGGTAGCACTACTACCAACAGAACTCTCCTCATCAGCAACCTCCATCGGTGGACCAAACAGATCCATCGATTCCTCAGATAAAAACATAAGGCAACTTCCTGTCAAACTTAGGGAATTAACCTATAAAACCTTTAATCAAATTAGATTATCAATTCTTAATAGTTTAAAAAATCCAAACAATCATATTGTGAATTCAATTCACTAAGCATTCATGTCAACATTGAATTATCTATAAGAAAAAACATGAATCCTACCACATTTTAAATCAAATTTTAACACCTATAAAATCAATTGTAACGTCCCGCATTTTTCTCGGTTTGTATTTGAATATTTAAATCAGTTTAAATATTGAATTTGTAATATAAGTGGATTTATATATTAATTAAAACGAAGTTGAACGTATAAAAATATATATATTAAATATAATCGAGCCCGTAATATCGCGGCAGTTCGTAATTCAACGTTCTGAACTTCAACTGAGTGTACAGGACCCGTTATTAGTCGGATTTCTTCGAAACAAGAAACATTGGAATCTGTTAAACTGTATCTTTCTAATGGAAGTGAAAAACCAAGATTTTGTATTTTAAATGGGAAGTTATGTCTAAATTAAATATTCAGAAAAGCAGCGGCATATTCGTTTATGGCCATAACGGTTATGTAAATATATTTAAATATCAGATTCGAATTTGAACAAGATTCTTTTGAGACATAGTGATAATTTAATTTTTAGAATTTTATTGTAATTTTTAATTAATTAAATACGCAACTTTTTATTTGGAGTATTTTGGGATTTCACAATATGAGTTAATCTACCGATATTATTATATTTTTGGGATCGTGGTACCTCGCTGGGCACGACCGTAATCTTATTTCTGTCCGTAGCAGTTCAGACATGAACGAAAACCTTATGTGCCGCAATACACTAAAATTAGAACTAATTTAATACTCCTAGCAAATACCAGTACAGTAATTGATCAGAAGAATGGAGACAAATGAATAAATCTACCTTTGTCACTAACGAACAGCATTGAAGCTGTTCCACAAAAGAATTACACCAACCATACCCTATTACTTAACAAGTAAGTTTAAGAGCTACCCTATACTATCCCCCATACTGTCCGAAACTTGCCTAAACATTAAGTTATGAAAGAAAAAACATCCATGTAGCAACCTTATCTCGGGTACATGCTTTTGTAGGTTATCATAACATAATTTGACTAAATAGAAATATAAAAACATGCCTATATGAAGACCATAACCCTATTTTCCCAAAGAACACGCATACCCCATACTGTGTACAAGCTGAAACGACAGGCATACAAACCCACACCCCTACATTGAAAATGAAGAACCTACGCTACTATCTACCTATATTACTTCATCGTTAAGGAAATATAACCCTATAAAGAAGGAAGGTGTCCATCGTTCCTTTTCTTGTCTCCTGAAATGAAAACCTCGAGCAAACAATGGCTTTCGGAAATTTAGTAAAAACTAAATTCAATTTTTCCACATAAAATCTCAAAACATGGAGGTTGGTTGTTAAATAGGAGCTGTAGCATGATCATGTGTGGATGCCGAGAACATGGAGTTTGGGGTTGCAAACAGAGAGGAAGTATACGGTCATGAGGAGGGAACAAGTATTGGGTTACTGTTTCAGCAAGTACAAATGACGCGGGTCTTTGCTGTTGGGTTCGGAGGTGTATTTGAAGAAGAAGCATGCATCGTACTGCAAATGTATGGAGCAGGGTGCTCTGCAAATGGATAAACGTGAAGTGAAAAGATGGGGGGTGCGGAACTGTGTCGAGTGGTGTTGTAGCTGTAGATGGCATGCACTGCACCGGTGCCGCGATGGGTGAACCCTATGCGAGTTCAGCGAGGTGTGGGGGTGATGATGACATGGTGGACGTGTGTGTACTGTGAAGTGGGTTTTGGTTTCGAAAACCAGTACTGGAGAACACGCCTTGTATTTGGGCAAGTTGCGGGTACAGGAAGATGTGCGTTTAAACTAGAGTGTGCGTGGAGCTTTCATGAAGGAGGGACGGTGAGAGCAGTAGCCTGAGGATGGAATAAAGTTTGTTGAGGGAAGTAGAGGGCGCACGTGACAGAGGAATTGAACGACATCAGTCACGTTGGAATCGCATGGAAGCTAGCGATGCTATGAAGTCGGTTTGGAGAAGTTTGAAGCACGTTGAATTTATAGCAGAAGTGAACGCCGGGTTTAATCGACTGACGCAAATCGTTATTTAACGGTTAACGCGCCAAGGTGAGTAAACTCACCAACTTTGTTTATTTTTATAATATTATAATCATTATTTAATGTTGATAAATAGTAGTTAAATGATGTGTAATAGTTGTTTGGATGAATTGCTGATAAATTGGTTGAAATAATTATAATTGTTGTTTCCATATAATACGTTATATGATGTGATAGATAATTGGTCGTTAATTATTGTTTATTAGGAATGGGAAATTACACTGGCTCATAAATAAATGGGTATTTAATACTATAAAATATATTAGAAAGAATTCAGGAAAAATCGATTATTTTCGAAATATAGAAGTTGAATTTGTATTGGGCTAGAATACGATAACTTGTTTTAGTTGCATAAAACAAGTAGTTTAATTTAGACAATATTTACAATTAAATGAAGTAATTATTGTTGAATAATTTAGAAATATGAATTGAAGAAAGAATCTTTAAAAGGGGAAACTGGGAATCGTAAAATGGAAACGATGAAGTTGTTTAATGTTTGAAATGTAAGTAGAACGAAAATAAACTCATGAGTATTTGTAATTAGAATTCAACGATGTCGGATGTTACAAAAGTGATTTATTTTAGAATTACATTATAAATAAATCTAGAATTTGATAATATAGTTAACATTTTGGTTAAAACCAATAATTTATAACAGGATATGAAATCGAGAATAAAGTTATAAATTAGATTTATAATGAAGGGGAAGATGATGTGTAACAGAGTTTATGAAATGAACTTAGAATATGAAATTAGAAGATAACAAGTAAGACGAAATTATAATCGGTAAGGATAATTATGTATAAAACCAAGTTAGACTGATTATTGAGATCAGATTTCTATAAGAGATAATATCCACGGTTTAGAGTGAATAAGGTTTTAAAAATAAATATTTACAGATTAAATGGTTTCAATGGAAATTGGAAATGTTTTCCAATATATATATATTCTGAAATACAGGAAATAAGAAAATATGGAAAAGACGGAAATGTTTTCCATAAGCATGAAGGGTTAAGAGGGTTGAGGGAAATATCTGGGAAGATATGAGAAACTGGAAAATTAATGTTAAATAACAAGGGCCAGTGATTGCGTGATATTTAGTTGTACATTGAATGGATGTTGTTTTACTTCGATAGTTAAATAACCAACTATCGAAGTGTTTTGACCATCGTTGTCAATACGGAGAGACTGGTTGGATATATTATCCGAAAACCACTCCGTATAGGCATAAGCGCTGCGAATTAGATTATGTTGAAGATAATTGAAGACGGAGTAAATTGCAAGGGTCGTTCTGTTCCAGAAGGGTGCTTTCTGTTTGTCCAGTCCCAGGACAATTTGTATGGGCGTATCTGATAGAGTATACCTGACAAATCACATAAGGTTGATCTCTAAAAGGTATTACGTCTGGTGGCGGAGGAATTCGTTCCTCTTAGCTTTTTATACCCGTGATATTTTTGGAAATCGATCAGTAAATTGATGGGTTTGACGATGTGGCATTCAAATTGAATGGTGATCAGATGTTCTGGAAATAGACGTAGCCTCTAGCCTCACAACCAGGAAGTAACAAAAGTTGGGCTAGGCAGCATGGCTAGTTGGGTCATCCCCAAGCAGAGTGTATTGTCACCGATCTAGAGAAAATTCATATTTGTTCTTCTTTCTCGATTTTGTATCTTCGGATTACGGTTGGATGGCCAACAACCGGGGGTGACAATATATTCGCTACACTCAAGCTAAATGAGTGGGTGGTCATGTGTGGCCGGGTTGCAAGACGTTCTTGTTGAACCCCAGTGTATACCCTCTAGAGTACACTGATCGGAAGGTGCTCCCATACCTTGTCTGTTGGAATCCATTCTCCAATAAGCGCCCTGCGTTTACGATTTTATACTATATATATGTGGAGCGTGAGATGCAAGCGTTCTGCTACTTGGTTATTTATATGACTATACATTATCATAATATCACTGGATTTTTATATCAAAATGGTTTGGGTTATAGTAAGGTAAAAAACCGTCCATGTTTATGTGTGGGCTGGTCTTACTATTATCCTTTTGTTTCAAAAGTATTTTCAAAGTTAAACAGTATGGTTGGAATTTACTCACACCAGTCCCATGACTGGCCCAGAGTTTATTTTGTTTGTTTTCCCTAAACTCTTGGGTGCCCAAATTTGTACAGGCAGTCAAGTGTTTCAGGCTTTGCAGATTCACTTGGAGGAGCTGGAAGCAGAAGGCTTCACCATTAGTTAGTTAGAGATTATTTCCACTATAATATATATGAGTTATACTCTGATATGATATGTAAGTACAAATTCAGATTTTGTATTTCAAAGTTATGTTATAATACAATTTATTCATTCCGCTGTGAGATTCGTGTTTACTCGATTCTGTTCAGTTGTGTTCTTCTTCTTCTATTCTATTAGTTCTATCTTTTCTATCCTATCCTCTAATTTCTTTCTATTAATGATCTGAATTTTCATGCACTTTGAGTTGAATGTGTAGGATATTAGTCAGCTCAAATTGGTACGGATTTTCGGGCCATTACATCAACTCTATCCCATGCTAGTTCTAAACATTATACCCAACCAACTAATATCTTATATATATAAATCTATCCTATATCTATATATCTTTAAAAATAATTTTATAAAACTTTTTTATAAAATAACAAATACGCACTCTTGTATATAATATACTTAGACTCGTCCAAGGGTCTCACTTACCCTATCTAGACGAGTAAATCCCCTAAAAGCCTTGTTATTCACTCCTTAACTCTAATACCAGATGTAGCAACCCAACTTTAAATTATTATTAAATTATTTGATTTAGGTATAAGGTTAATTATTTATTCAAAAAGTGTTTTAAAAATTAATTTAATTTTTAGTAAAGGTTTTAAATTATTGAATAAAGATTATTTGGATCATTAAACCATAAACTTAAAAATTAACTATTACTTAATTATTTATTTAATGGTTAAGTAAATACTTAATTACTATTTTAAAGTAAATAATTCTATAATTATCATTAAATGGTCAATTATTATGTAATTGATAATTGTTTAAATTTATTATTATCTTGTCTTGAAAGTGATTAAGTTGATATCATTTTTATAAAATGATTGTTCTAAGTTAATTAATTTGCAAATTAAGGGTTTTTAAGTTAATTCTTTAATTTAAATAAGAGATTTAAATTAATTAATCAATTTGATAACAAGGATTACACTTGTTAATTCCTTTTTATATATTGAATTAAAAGTTAATCCAGTTATTCAATTTGATAGCAAGGTTTAAAAGGTAATAAAATACCCCAATTTGAAAGGCTTCATTGTTATCTGAGGAATAATATTTGTTTGAGATCAAGAGCTGATTTTGGAAATTAAATCCTTATTTCCTTAAATGATTTATGCTTAAAATACAAGGTCTTATAAGTTAAATAAAGTGATCTGGGTTTTAGTAACCCACTAAGGTGAATTAGAAATGAGAAACCATCTTAAACGGGTTTTGAAATACATACTTATATTGAAGAGTTAAGTATGTGAATGTTTTGGGGTAAGTGATTTGAAATTTAACTAATGATAAATTAATTAAAAAGATACTTAGTGATCACGATGGGATATTTTTAGTAGTTCAGACAGGTAGTTATAACTGTCTAGGTTAGTATTTGTTGTCTACTCTGATGATTCTATATTTATGTAATAAAAGTTCTTTCATTTTGTAAAGACTTGTTATATATTATATGTTATCTGCTGCGATTATGAGATTATGTTCAACCTTTTGTGAATGAATAGGGCTTTCGGGATTTGATTTCAGAGCAAAGAGTTTTAAGTGATAATGTGTTTATAATGTTTTCAAAATTCTTACTATACTATTTCAGCATTTGTAAAGGTAGAATGTTATAACTGTCCAGGCTGATCTAAGTTTGATACTCTGATAAGTTTTCTAATTTGTTTTGTGTAAAGTTATATTTCACAATTATATGATTATTTCGTTGCGTGTGAGATTCTGTTTTTCTTTTTTACTTTTCCCCTAGCATCTAACTCTTCGGCATTTAGTCTTGTGACATTGAATACAGTAAGTGGTAGTGGTGTCGATTAATAAGGATCGAAAAGTTGCGTCGCTTCATCTGTTAAGTTGTAACAACCCGATTTTTCAACCCTCGGAGTTGAGAATAATGCATCCACGGTATTAACATGATAAACATCCAAGTGCTAGAAAACCAAACCATTAGGGGTTAAAGAAAGATAAGATAGAATAGAATCTCACAATCACAGCGGATAACATATAATATACATACAAGTCTTTACAAATTGAAAGAACTTTTTATTTCGTATACATATACAATCATCAGAGTAGAACACAAATACTAATCTGGACAGTTATAACAACCTTTCCAAACCACCATATAACACAAGAACACAATAGCACAGCGGAAATACGAATCTATGGAAATACGTCTTGGACTCCAACTCTTCTTATAAGCTCCAAATGCATCTGTGAAACCTGAACTACTTGTCTGCTCATAAAAATTTGAGCACTCAAGAGTTTTAGGGAAAGAAAATAAAACCCCGAGTCAGACGTGGATATAGTGTGAGAAAACTCAAACAACTTGATTATTATATTTCAAAAACCATTTTGGAAACAAAGGTATCTCGTAAGACCACGTCGCACATAAACACGGACAGGTTTTTACCTTACGATAACCAAAACACTTTATAGAAGATCTCATGATATTATAATAGTGTTTAGACGCAAATACTTTGAATCTTAGCCGAAATTATTACATTTATTAAATTCTAGCATAATAGGTATACAATTATAACCGTACAAGCCATGTATTAGAGTTTGGATTGTATACAATGACAAGGCACTGGGGTACCACATATAACGGTACCTCTCTGGATAAAGCGTACCGAGAGCCTCATGTGGACTCCCTGTGAATCAGGACCCGCTAACCCCTCCCTGGATTATACCGAATATTTCATCACCATGGTTGTGATCAGCAACCACCGAATTTTAAGCATACAAAAGGGTCAATACCGAATCCAGATCAGGTGATGATAATACCCTAATGGGTGCGACCCGTATAGCCATGAAGCATTTCCCCTGTTTTAGTCATTATCGGTTGATGAGGCTAGAGGCTAAGTTTTTACCTTTATACATGGAACACATCAATTTCGGATGCTACATCGCAATTCCGTCAATCACTAATTGATGTCCACAAACATACAACCCCCAAGATCTTACGGCTCATAGAAAGGTGTTAAGCTAAGAGAAGTTGCCTTCTCCGCCACCAATTAGATGTACGTTTGTAAAAATCAATATACGTGATCCAAGAAATGCAATTTCAGACATCCATCTATACAAGTTGTCCAGGAACAGGACAAACCGAAGGTACTATTTTACCACATCATGTCGGGGTAATCCCTAGGATTAGTAACAAGAAGTCCTTGCATCTTGCAGAACCCCAGAATGTAAGGACTACTGCTATAAGTATAATCTTGTAGCTAATAATATACATCAACAAGCAACCCTTTCCGCTCCAACGGTCTACGCCTTCAACTTTAGTCTTCAAGTTGTCCTTGATTTCATCATCTCCAATTCTTCCACATTCGCCGCTCAATCGGATTGAAGTGTTTTTGAATACTTGATCCGATCTCGGTCTCTTCAAAACGACTATCGATAGTTTTCAGTAAACTCAACCCCGGTTCTTCCAAAAATAAATAGACAAGGATAACTACGGAGTTCACCACCTAACTGTTACTAAATGGATTTCACTATCACTTATCCTTAGAGAACTATATGAAGTTTATACGCATAGTGAATCATTAACAGGGATGACAATGTCATATAACCCTAGCATTTCCCCAAGATATTTTCGAAGGAAGATTTTGGTTCAAATTTGACAGTGGGTTATTTAACTATCAAAAACACACACCACATAATCAAAGATTTATTTTGCATAGTGACCACTAAGCCTCCTTTTATTTAATTCTTTATTAATTAAACTCAAAAACTTATATCCCAAAACATTCACATACTTAACCCTCCGATATAAGTATGTATTTTTCCCGAAACCAATATGGATGGTTTCTCGTTTCAAATTCATCATTAGTGGGTTTCTAGAACACAAGTCACTTTATTTTACTTCAAGGACAATTCCCATTTTAAGTAACAAATCATTTATGAAATTGATGATTTTGATTCCAAACTCAACTCTCAATCAAAAACTAATACTAAAATTTGGATAAAGTGAATTCGTTCATTTGTGTTCTACCAGATTGCGGTCCTCTCAATGCTTAGCTCTTTACGAAAGAATCATCTCTAAGACTGAATGTTGCCCGTTCTCGAAGTTTTCATTGGCTAGTAGATTGATTATTGTTGAATCTATTGCTACGTCTATGTGTATATATTATGCCAGAATGTTTATTTTGCCTTGCAAGATTATTAAAATGATAAACTCTACTTTGTGTCATTTCTTATGGCACGACAACCCTTATTCTAAGAAGCTGGTTCCAGTATCTTTCAAGAAAGTATGTTTTTCTCGTGTATCTGGTGGCTTAGGAGTAATGAATTTGAAAGTTTGGAATAGGGCTGCTCTCTCTTCTCGAATTGACAAACTCATGAACTATGAGACTAAGCTACAAGGTGTAGAATTAATTTGGTCAAGAATAATCATTTCTGGACAATGGCTACTCCATCGGACTGTAGCTGATCATGGAGGAATATAATAAAGCATCAGAACGATTTTCTACCTACGGTCCAATGCAGGATGCAATTCATGAGGAATATTTCGTTTTGGTATGATCCTTGGTTGGCTAATGGAATTGTTCTTGCTGAGATCATTGATTATAATGGCAGAATTTTATCAGGTATTCATGAATTTGCTTCTTTGAATTGTGTTTGTGTTAATGGTGCTCTTTCTCTTCCCCATAGCAGCTCAGCATTGATTAATTCTGATTGGGTCACTTTAATGAATACTGCCCCCCCTTCTTCTACTTATCATGCATTGTGGAATGGAAAATCTCATACTATCAGTTCGGTTTACAATGGTTTAATGGTTAACTCGTATGTTCTTTTTCCATGGCATACCCGCATCTGGTCGACGAATTCATTGCCTAAAGAAAACATTTTTCTTTGGAGTCTTGAAGAGTGGTTTACACACAAAGAAGCGATTGAAAGAGTTGGCAATATTAGATAATGATTCCTGTTTGTTCTGTGTTTCTCATGCTGAAACTCTACCGCACTTATTTTTTGAGTGTCAGTATACACATTTTGTTTGGATGCATGTTCTAAGGCACTTTGGTCTTCATTCTCCAACAGTAGTTTCGTCGGAGGAATGGTATCTCATTTTCAAAGCGACAAGATGGAAGAATATAAGTGGATGTCTACTCCTTTCAGTTTTGAAGAAGACTTTATATTTGTTGTGGATGGAGCGGAACAATAGAGTGTTTAGCGGAGTGGCTACTCCTAAACATGTATTGGTCGGTCTATTACATCTTGTATTAGTTGATTTGTTTGTACTGTGTATTTTTTCAGTTATCTATCTACCAGTATCGAGGCACGCCCGATGGACGTGTGCACAGATGAATTTGACCATAGTTGGAATTGATGTTAAAAATGGACAATCGCTTGTGTCTATAATTTTAGGGTACTGCAGTTTGAAAAAAACGTATTGAATCTTGAAAAGTGAATGCGGGTGAAGACTGTGTGTAGTATAAAGTAAAGAGTGAATATTATAATGAAAAAATGAACATGCAGAAAGTACTTTACATAGAAATGTTGTGAACCATGTTCATAAATTAAGTACATTTCCGTTCATACCCTATTGCAAGCTGTCCGCGCATTTTCACTATTCACATCCAGCATGTTTATCATCGACCTGGGCATGGAAAAAATATTATATATTTATACATAAGGAACTCGTGCCAACATTTTTCACAGACTCGAACACGTTAATAGTCAACAGCTCACCTTAAGACAATGTAAACAAAAGCAATAGCCTTGCTAGCATTTGATCCACTTAGTTTTGTGTAGAAAAATCAATAGAAAGTGGGTATGGTTACACTGTCATTTGAAATTTGAGCTTTGCATATAAATATACAACATTGTGACGGCTATGAATGCAACTTTGTGACATGAGCATTCCCCAGCTCACATGCATCCTATAAACCATTGCATACCAATATAAAACTAAACAAACTTTCACAAACTCAAAAAAAAAAAGGGCGTATAGTTTTTTTTTCCACACATTTGCATCAGTTAAATAACATAAGAAATAAGCAATGTTCAAGTGTATATATCAGTACTTCATGAAACGCAAAAAAATGTTGCCCAATATATCAATAAACATAAGCCCTGCAATGAAGCTTCATATGAACAAACGGTATAGTTTCCGAGGAAAGGATAGGCATAATCATCAAACAACAATGCCAAGGGATCCCTTTCATTTGATTGAGCTATCAGCTCTTCTCTTATCTTCTTGATCTTAATTTCTTCTTCCAATCTTTCTTGCTTTTCGTCATGGTGAAGGGCGATCCAAACATGTACTTTCCGTGGTTGGACTGACTGTTCGTCTGTTGCAGGTTGAATTTTTCAAATTTGCTCATTTGCACGTTGTTCTTGCGTTGAAGTTATCATTGCTATTAACTGGGAGCTGCTTGTTTGTAGTGAAGCACTTACAACTGTTCAGCTTACATGGGTCCGTTGTTGCTTTTGTCGTTGGGCCTTTTTTTTCTGTTTGGCTGTAAACATTCATACGCTGACACACTTGAGAGATAGGTACCTAAAACCCAAAATTTGAAAGTGAAAACAATTGCATGTGGAGCAGCAATGTATACGACCGAAATGTTTTGAAAGATTTCTATATCTTATAATAGTGATATTGTATGTTATTTTACTTATTTGAAGGCATATTTCAAGTGTTTACTGGAGTGTGAGTTAGGCTAATTTCATTGTAGAAAATAATTAAAAAATACGTATACTATTTAAAACCTACACACATACATAAACACAAAAAAAATGATATGTTGGCATATGCGATGCATAGGCACAGATATAATTGGTCTTAAAAAATGCTAATTGTAAGATTTTTTGGATACTACAAAATGACTTTGAAATATATTTAATGTTAAATTTTATTAAAGTGTATAGATATACACAAATGAATTATTTATCGAAATGTTAAAGAGACTAAGCCATTTGAGGAAGTAAAAAAGTAGAGCAAGAATAATAAAAATAAAGAACTTTAATCAAATAGTTAAGCAGTTAGACTAAACAAATTTTTGCAGATATGAAAAATAAACAATCAATTGAATTACCCCTAAATCTCGAAGCCTTTGTAGATTCAGTTCTTCCTTTATTTGCCTCGAACTCAGTCGACGCCCTAGTTGCTAGAATTATAGACCTCCTCAGCTAAAACCCGATTTTGACCAACTTCACACAAATCAAGCAACCTGCTTTTTCAGAATAATAATAAAAATGATGTTTCATACTGAAAGCTTCACACTACTAACCCATAAAATAAAATAAGACTTCCTAGAATTGTCACACCTGAGTGACCTGCTTTTAGGTGCATCGAATGAGATGAAAAGGAGGCAATTAAAGCTATAGATGACAGAGTTTGCAGCAATGCAGCAGCAATAGTGATGAAGCGAACCCTGCGGGATTTTTTTTCATTTGCGTGCAATTAAAAATGAGAAAACGTTAGTATCATTTATCTGGAAAGTTGGCGAGCAAGGGTTAAGGTTTGTTTTATTAATTTGTAGCATTATGTATATCAATTAATTTCTTTGAAACAAAGTTGTGGAGCTTCATGGTATATTTTGGTGAAGATGTAGTGAAAATCGTCCGTTTAGAAGCAGAATATTCACTTTTTAAAATTTTTGTCCCTCACCCTAGCTGAGACCATTAAAAAACATATTGCAAATTTGTGTCTTCAGATTAATCAATAAATATTATGGAGTAAACCATGCAACCAATCAAGGTTTATAAAAGATACCTAGATCATCAGAAGTTGCCTGTTTATAAAAGATATCAAGATTTATGTTGCTTTTGTTTCCAGCATGCAACCTATGCATTAAATATTTTTAATGCGTCTCATTCATTTGATAAATAGCCAACATTCTCATTTGCAAATGCATAGCCAGTAATCTCGTTAACTAATTCATGGTCATGTACCATCCCAATTTTTTATATCTAACGGCACACCATCGCATATTCATCAAACCTATAAATCATGTTACGTTCTTGCTATGTGTAGGCTGCATATGCATACGCACAACCATTTTTTCATCAAGGTACACTAATCATAACACCCACTCATCTCACATCCACAACTGCATCACTTATTCTTCTACTGCAAACTCCTCTATGATAATCATCTCTACAATAATCCAAAACTTTGCTATCTCTTAAAAGAACATATGTAATACAAACTTAAGAGCAGAAATCATTGATTATAGATCAAAAGAAAACGATGTGTGATTTACTATGTACTTATATCATCTAAATATTTAACTACCTAACATAATTGGTATATCCAAATAAAATCTCCAAATTATATCATCAAAGAACTATCTGTAATTTTCCTTGCAACATTTTCAAAATAAGAAACTGAATCGATCTCTGCAATCTTTGTCTTCGTCCATGTGACGCTAACCAAACCATATGAAAGAACAATAAACTATTTTAAGTGGTTGCAATTGCATCATTGTAAACTAAGCTATAAATATATTGAACCCACTTTAAATATATAGTACAACTGTTAATTTTAAATAATAATATATATTAAAAAGGTATGCATATATCTGAATGTATTTATATATAAAAATGATGTACATATCGAGAGTTATATATATTCATAGCATGTATACTCTGAAAACTCGTTATGTTTGAAGTTTATTTACATTCAGTGCTGACCAAGATATTTCTGGACATGATACACACCAAAGTCACAATACTCGAAAGCTAAAACACGCATTTAAAACTGGAAGTCACAAAATCAAATGTCATAAGTATATAAAAAACAGTATTTCGAATTTCAAAGTTTTTACAGTTCGGCATATTTGGAACCATAGATATGCATGTGCAGTTCAAAACATGAATATATTATGTATATGTATTAGCAAAACCTTTATTGTTATTTTATGGAACATGTTCATATGACTCAACTGAAACCATCTTTGCTTTATCTACAAATATTACAGCCAAAGAATGACTTCATAGTAGCAGTAAGTTTGAATGCTAAAATCCAAATAACGAATGCATGCAATGTGCAATACGTACCTCAGTAGAAGCAGAACACGGATTTTGGCCTTCGAGGTCAGTTTGTATAGCAGCACAGGCATTGACGGGCATACTATGGTAGCTCTTCCATTTTCTTTGCAAGTTTTTTAAAATCACATAGCGAGAAAGTGTCTCAAACTTCATTGTCATCCAAGCAATTCTTGGTTTACTGTCTGTATCCCAAAAAATTTTTAGGGTAAAATCAATTTTCAAACTGAAGTTCACATGTGAAAAACAATTAAAGAATGCCACATCATATGCAGTATAAAAATTTGTTAAATTTCAAAATTAACCATTATGTTCTTACCTTTTCTTGTAAGACTGGAACTCGCATTTCCCCCTCAGTTAGCTTCGATGCAGGAAAAGCAACCTAGTAGATGCACGAATTCAGAGTCAGAAAGTACATCAGGCGCATTCATCAACAGTATATATTCGTATGAGGTAGATAAAATATAACAGAAAGCACAGTAATAGGTTAATTCAACAAACATATAACCGGATACATGAAATAGGGATCTAACGAAGACACCGTTTGACTGTCAGATGTGAAGAACCAACCAAGCATAAGGTAGAACAAATACAACAAATTAGTGATAAGAGTCGGCATGAAGGACATACGTACAAAACAATTTTACCGTGGATATCGTCGTCGAGGAGGAAGACGGAGACGTCCACTGGCGGATCTTGGGAGAAGCAACAGATCTGAGGAAAAGCATAGCGTAGAACAATTGCAATGAATTAGTAATGCGAATTAGCACGAAGGACAATAGGTCGTCGTCGAGGCTGAGGAAAAGTAGCAAATCTGAGTTTTTGAAGGGTTGATAGTGGGGAAGAAACGATGTGGAAGTGGAAAAGAGGGAAAATGGTGAGAATGCAGTGGAGAGCGGAAGGGAATAAAAGAAAACATGGAAGACGGATTGACTAACTGCAGAAGTAGTGGAAAGCGGAAAGCGGAACAACAAAAGACGTGGTTGTCCTCGTATTGATTTCTCTAGCGTATTAAGTTCTGAAGAGAAGAAAGGATTCTTTGGAATTTCCAAAAAGCTTCACCACTGTTAAAAGATTTTCTTTATTAGCAGAGAAGAGATACTGAGCACCCTCTCACTCCTTTTCGTGATTTACTCTTCTCTGATCGCATCTCCTGCCCAAAACCTTCACAACCCTCTGAATCTTCCATGTTTCATTATAGGTTATACATTATATATCCACGTCACTTATTTATTTCCCAGTCCGCCTTCTCTCCCAATCCTTGGTCAAGTCGTCCCAAACCTCTTCCCCAATCTGCCTTTTGCTAACCCTAGGTCATTGGGGCCATTGGCAAATTCTATTTCAACCCTTGTTTTTAGTTAGTAGCCCCCCCTTAAAAATTAAAATTTTAATGACTAAATTGCCCTTAAGATTTATCTTCTCATGTAAACTCAGAACATCGTAACTTTACTGTCAGTAAAAACACCTAAGCTCCAAAAAAACCTAGATTTCAAATCACTCAAGAAAAATTTGATTTGCAAACAAGAATACAATGGATTTTGAAGGAGAAGATGATTACTCATCCCAATCGCAGCAGGTAATTGAAGAAAAATTTAGAATTTGAGTTTTTTTTTCATTTTTCAAGTACAGCCGATGTAGTGCGATATGAGTGAATTAGTAATAAACCGCGTAGGGAACCTACTAGGAAAGTACATAAACCACGTAGACAATCAACGTGGAAAGAAACAATACCACGATTGAACAGTACGAGGTTTCCATATATTCCTCGCATTCATTACACGTGGTTTTATTATATACCACACATAATTGAGTAATTTATATTTTTCTGGTTTGAACTTAAAGTTTGTTGTATATGTTTTGTGCAGATTGTAGCATTATCTAGTGATGAAGAAAAGGATGATGAGATAGTATTGGATTATTCAAATGAGTTCACGACTTATGATGTACGTTTTCTTTGATTAATGCTGAAATAAATCGTGAATGCTTACATTTTATATAACATTTTAAATGCAGATATATCCTTCACGGAAAAAATTAGTTGATTGGGTTCGTGATACTGGAAAGCATCTTGGTTTTGTTATTACAATCTTGAAATCGGATACCGGTGCTTCAGTCAAGAAACCAAGAATCACGTTTGCTTGTGAACGAAGTGGCGTTTACAAGAAGCGAAAGGATTTTCAACCGAAAAATCTCCGACTTACGGGTACCAAAAAATGCAATTGCCCATTTAGACTGAAAGGCGAGAAACTTGGAACTTTAGATGAATGGCGATTGCATGTTGTCAATGGTGTGCACAATCATTCCGAATTGAAAAATACAGAAGGTCACTCGTATATTGGTCGACTAACCGAAGCTGAGATCAGGTTAGTTATAGAGATGCATAAGAATTTGGTAAAGCCAAAAGAAATTTTAGCCACCCTTAAACGAAATGATACTTCAAATTCTACCACAATCAAAACAATCTACAATGTGATAACAGCACAGAATGCTATTGAAAGGGCAGGGCGATCACAAGTTCAATACTTGCTTAGTAAGTTAAAAGAATTTGATTACTTTGAATGGCATCGTAAGACATTAGATGGTACTGATATTATTAAAGATATCTTTTGGGCACATCCTATTAGTTTGGATTTTTTACGTACATTTCCTAGGGTTATCATATTAGATTGTACGTATAAAACCAATATATACAAAATGCCGTTACTTGAGATTGTTGGAGTTACTAGCACGGATCTTACATTTTGTATAGCCATTGCTTATTTAGTTGCCGAAAAAGAGGAAAATTATATGTGGGCATTAGAGAGGTTGAAATCAGTGTTGGTTGATTCTGAAGTGGAAATGCCATCAGTCTTTATTTCTGATAGAGAAACGACACTAATTAATGCTATTGGATTTGTGTTTCCTGAGTCTGCTCATATGTTATGCACGTGGCATATTAAAAATAATGTTCTCACTTATATGCAAAAAAAAGTAAAAGGTATGGAGCTTGAAGAGAAGAAGTCTTTCTTATTTGATTGGAATGAATTAGTGTGTTCAAAAAATATCGTTGCCTATAATGCGAATTTACAAGTGTTGCACGAAAAGTATGCAAACCATACTTCACTTCTGAAGTATATTCACGAGACATGGTTGGATACTTACAAAGATAGATTTGTGCAAGCATGGACTGACGACTACAAGCATTTTGGAAATTACACGTCTAATCGGTAATTTTGTTTACTAATTGTTGTAACAATTACTGAAAGAATAATTGTTGTGATTAGTTCTAACTTATGTACATGTGTTAATGCAGGGCCGAGTCTGCTCATTCAAAATTGAAGAAACATTTAGCTAGTAGTTTATGCAATTTTGAACAAGCCTGGACGAAGATGCATTCATTATTGGAACTCTCGTTCACCGAACTTAAAGCATCATTTGAGCAAAGTATAACCAAAGTAAAGCACATATTTCATATACGAGAATTCGGAAATTTACGAGGTTTTGTTTCTATTAAGGCACTTGATTTGTTGCATTCCGAACTTCAGAGAGTAAAAGATGTTGGTGACGAAGAAATGTTATGTGGATGTGTTCTTCGTAGAACACATGGATTGCCTTGTGCGCATGAGTTAGCTCAACTTGGACCTGATACGGCAATATCGCTTGATATGATAGATGTTAATTGGACGAGACTTCACCTTGTTGAAATAAGTGGAAAGAAAGATGCGGGGATAGCGGAGAAAATGGAAAAATTAATAAACGATGTGAAAAAAATGGATGCTCCGTATCAAATGCAAATTTATAAAAAAATGTTGGAGATTGTAGAACCGCGAACGACGTCTCTTGCATCTCCGAAAAGCAAAATAAAGACACGTGGAAGAGAAAGCAAAAAAAGTTCTAATACTTCAACTAAACAGATGGCTTCGTCATTTGAGCTTGTTGATAGTGTTTATTCCCAAAGTTCTTATACTTCAAAAAAAGCTCGAACGGATAAGCTTCCTATTCGTAAACCAAAAAAGGTAATAATCATTTTATTTGAATGCACATGAGTTGTATACTAACCTACTTTATTAAATTTGCAGCTGGACGAACAAACTGAAGGCATGAGAATGTATCTGCATCAAATTCCATTAGAGATGAGGGCTTTTGTCACAGATATTGTGGATGTTCGATCGGACGGTAATTGTGGATACCGATGCGTGTCTGCTTTGCTTGGATTGGGTGAATCTAGATGGAGCGAAATTAGAACACAATTGTACGACGAGCTATATGAGCACCAGAGTATGTACGATAAAGTTTTTGTAGAACATGGTAGAAGTTCAGTTATTCTCAAAAGCCTTTTACACGAAGATGAAGATTTTGCACCAATGGAAAAATGGATGTCAATGCCTGATGTTGGATATATTATTGCAACTAGATACAATGTTGTGCTATTCAGCATTAGTGAAAGGCTTACGATGACAATACCACCATTGAGAGGAAAGATACCTCCACCAGTACTACGCAAAGAAATTGCGATAGCTTTTGTCAACCAAGATCATTTTGTTCAGGTATGTAACGTTTATATTCAAAGATTATAAAATATGACGAATATTTTCAAGCCTCACGGTTCATGGCTTGCAGGTTAAACTTGAGGACAAACATCCCGTGCCACCTATTTACAGAAAATGGTTCACGACTCGAGACCGGGATGCTAGCGACTGGGAGCATGTTTACAACGATAGGAGACAAGCTTGGGAGGAAAGAAATTCGTATGCAGAATGGAAATAGTTTGGTTGGCATACGTTTGATTGGTTGTACTTTTGTTCGTCTAATTAAATGAGAATGTATTAGGAAATTGGTTGTTCTTTGGATATTGTATTAAACCACTTTTTGGCAATTGGAAAGTGTGTTGTTAATTATTATTTTTCGTTCTGTGTATATAATATGTGTTATTTGTTGATACAGTTCGGTTGACATATTTTTTTTGAAATTCTGGGCACACACTGACCGACAAAACGTGGTATGCAAGCCTTCCACGTTGAAAACTTACGTGGTTAGAAGAATAACCACGTAAAATGCATACGGGGTAAAACATTGAACCATGTGTAGTCACTACGTGGTTACTGCAGAAACCACGTTTTTACAGAGCGAGAGGACTTCCAGAAACCCTTTAAAAAAATTGTGTCCACCCTTTCTGCGCGGTTGGTTAGGAAACCGCGAAAGAGCACTACGTGGTAATCCACCAACCACGTAGTGCTTAAACGTGGATTACCTCCTGACCACGTATATTCTCTACGGGGTTTTGTTCCCGACCACGTTTTTACAGAGCGTGGCTGTAACAGAAATCAAAAAAAATAAAAACTATCAAACATGAAAAATTACATAACAGTGTACTGAACAACTGGAAACCATTAATATGAAAATCGACCACAATTAAACCAATAGATCAAATTAAACAATCCAAAAGCCATTACATTAGCATTCTATTTTCAAAATACATCACATGATCAAACATGTCCATCCAAATTTAAACAACACTTAAATAAAAGTTACATTACATATCACGTCCAAAATAAAAGTTCATCAAACTTAAACTAAACAACACTTAAACATGAGGCCTATAGTAGCGTCCAACGGCAATCCGAGCATTATCAATTTGAGGGTTTGGTTCCTTCAACATCCCATGCACGTCTTGAATGGTCTGTAGAAAATAAATCAAATTGAAATTATAACATAGTGTGGAGCTAGAACATAAAAATTAAACAAGGATATTATCGTGGAAAACAAATCTAAAGTAAATAAATAATTGAAACATACCGAGTATAACTGATTGTAGGTAGGCTGAAAATGTGGAGCTCCAAGCACAACATCGTCCGGTAGGTGTAGCGGATTGTGAACACGCAAGACACCGTGTTCTCTATACCACTCCATATAATCATCTGTGTAACTCAAGGAGGATTGATGTAGTGGTATTGATCTACGCCCTTCTGCTATCACATGATTGTACCAATTCTCCCATATACTTTCCAAGAATTGATACCGTACTCGGGTGTATGTCGTAGATGTAGTACCACGGCGTGCATTTGTTGCTACAGGAGGAATAGGTGCCGCGGGAATGTTCTGAACTCTGCCAAACTGCCTGAGTACTCTGTCGGGATGATATGGTTCTACAACATTCATACAGAGAATGCAACCACTGTACCAAGATATAGGATGGAACGGATGATAGTGTCGTGCATAAATATAAGGATCATAGATAACCTATTCGAAGATATAAAAAATTATTACTACTACATGTAATGAATAATTATTAGTTATTTGTGAAATGAAGTAATTTACCTGATCTTCTTGAATGTTATCAAGGAATATACGAAGTTCAACTAGTGAAGCGGTACAATCTATAGACGTATTCCACCGAGCAGCACGTGGTAAATTCTCATAGTAAAGATTTGTTGATGGATGGAAGCAAGGAAAATGTTCAAAAATCCACGACTCAAGTAAACAAAGAAATCCGGCAATTTGTTTCACGCCCATACGAGTTGCTAATCCAAGCTGCCTGTACAAAAAAGCAAGTGCTGCCGAACCCCAAGAGTATGTGCTAACAGAATCCAAATGTTTAAGTGGTTCTAGAAGGCATATGTGCACATGAGTCTTGCTTTTATTCGCAAACAACGTGTTGCCAAGCAAAAACAACAAATACGCCCGAGCGGCACGTCTAATAGCTCGATCGGTCCACTCATCGCTTACATCTTCAAATACACCATGCAACGCAGACAAACTTAGCTTATAACCAACCCGGTCGTTCATTTCCATCCTAGCTACTTGTTTTGAAATTCCAAGATACTTGTGAACAAGGCTAACCGCATGTTCCTTGTCATATGTCATGCTCTGTATCGGTTTGCCTTCAATTGGAATGTGTAATAGAGATGCGACATCATCAAAAGTTATTGTCATCTCACCGAATGGCAAATGAAAAGTGTTAGTCTCTGGATACCATCGCTCCACGAAAGCCGATATCAAGTTCTTGTTGACGCTCTTGTAGCAAGTGCTCACAATAGGATATAAACCTGACATCTCAACGACGGCTTTAAATCTAGTAGCATCATCCGGTATCTTCCACTCCGTTACCTTTTGAGCATGATTTACACATGTTAGTGGTCCTCGGTCCTACATAAATTTATTGGAAAGTTATAAAAATGAAATAATTATAATTCACTTTAATATAAATAATAGCCACGAACCTGATCGAGCCATATCATAGAAGCTACATGAGTATCAAACTCTCTAATCACATCATTATTTCTTGGCCCTCCTTTCTCATTTAAAGCTTCTTCATCACCTTCTTCTTCATCACCCTCTTCTTCATTTTTTTGTTCTTCATCCTCTTCTTCATCGTGTTTTTCTTCTGCTTCTGGCCGTTGGACACTACTTCCCCTTAATACAATTCTGAACTGATCCTCAGCTTCACTGTGTCGCTCTTCATCGGTCCCCACATTCATGTCTCCACTTGTGCCTTCGGCTGCCTTGCCCGCTCTTCTTCTTCTTTCTGAAGCAGTCATTGGTTTACGAGGAGGCATCTATAAATTTACAAATAGATTGGGTTAGTTAAAGTCATCGTCTAATTTTTTTCAAAATTACAGGTCCCCACGCCATAGTCATACGTGGTACATACACAAACCACGTACAGCCACTACGTGGTTTGAAACCATTCCTCGTTTTCACTTCTCGTGGAAAATCTGTAATCCTCGTATGTTTTATACGTGGTTTACCCTATTTCCACGTTTTTACAGTGCGTGGTTGCCTGGAACAATTAAAAAAAAAATACCAATTCTGCAGATTCAAACATCAACAAAATCATTCGATTTCCATTCACACATACCACAAAAAACAACAAAAACGAGTCAATCTTCAATCTTATCACTTACTCCACAACTATAAACTCAAAACCCTAATTACTAAACCCTAAATTATTAAACTTTATATGTACCGTACCTTCTAGTTGCTGAATTCGAGATGGTTGCGACCAAATGATGGAAAGAAAACGATGGAGAGAAGAGAGACCGCGATAGAGAAGAGAGAACGCGAGGGAGAGGAAGAGAGAACGCGGTTTTCTGAAAACGAGAGAGAAAGATGTGAAGGGAGGGGTAACTTTGGAAAATAGGGGGCTACTTACTAATTTTAGGGGTATATGGTTTTTGTCTTGGTTTGGGGGGCTGCTAACTAAAAAAGTGGGTTGAAATAGAATTTACCGGGGCCATTTGTTTTAAACATTAACCATCCTGCCTTTCCTTTCTTGCTTTATTTTGCCGCCGTCACCTACTAGGTTGGTCGTAGTCCATGTTGTCTTATTAATCGGTTTTGGGCACGGTTGCTAGAACTCTGTACCCGCATGAGCACTTAAGCATGGCAAATTCTATTCAGACCCAAAAAAATTTCGCTGGACAAAAATACCCTTCGTTGAATATATTTTTTTTACACATTTTCATCAACCACGCAGCGCGGGTGTGGGGATTGTGATTCATCCTAGTAGGGGCCCTACGAGGTTGACATCAATACCTCGTAGGGGTCCTACGATGTTAGCACCATTACCTCGTAGAGTCCCTACAAGGTAAGCAACATAACCTAGTAGTGACTCTACGAGGTAAAGGGTATTTTGGTCATATGAAAGTTTTTAAAAAATTGGGGACTACTCAGCAAATAGATGGGTCTGAATAGAATTTGCCGGTAAGCATATCTTTTTACTCCTTTTGACCGATCATTGTTTCCTTCTTGGGTTATGATTAGGGTTATCTGCTTCTTCCCTTTTCTTTTATCATGTTATTTATTTATTTTTTCAGTTCTTTGTTTTCTATGCCTATTTCATCATTCAATTTTGTTTGTCATCCCAACTTACGCCTGTGTTTGTTTTTGTAAGCTTCAATGTCTATGCTACTCGAATTTCTATGCGGGATTATATGTGGGTCAATTTTTTCATATAATCTTTATTTCTAGAAGTTGAGATAACCTGCACACCATTTCTTTAAGGAGAATCAATTTAATTACCATCAACATATTTAAAGCTTTTAATGAAACTGCATATAAACGCCTGTTTATAAATGACTCATGAATATGTATACGATAACTACTGATTATTAAAGTTTTTTTACCTAAAGTGGAAGCCTCTTATGATCTACCTGAATCACATGACTAAACTATTATGATAAGTGCTTATTCCTTGAGATTACAAGAAAGAAATTCATGCCATTGGTATTGTACGTATATAACAGAAATGAGAAAGCGGATGATACACATATATCAATATATTCATATGGCTAGCATGCATGAGGCAGTTAAAGAACATTGTATTTTGTTAGAACTACAACCAATAACTGTTACCTTCTTTCAATACATAAATTATATTTAGACCATGTTGTCCTATTATACCAGTTTTATATGTAATCCAGTATCTTATTTTTACAGAAAAAATAACTACAACGTATTATTGATGTTGGTTTGTAAAATAATATAATAAACATGACTTACAAACATGTGTGTTCTATAAGTTTATATCCACTGTCGTATATTATTATTATTTTATGAACATTGGCATCAAGAGTGTTTATTCACTATATGTTAATAATTGTAACACCCCGAATTTCAGTTAACACTGATATTCACTAATTAAAGAATTAATAATCTCAGATGTGAGAATCAAGGGAAACGGGTTACGTCATTGTGTTCGTCTCGGAAAAATACGCGAAATAGAGTCCGAAATTTTGTAAATCGGAGTCCGTATGACCCGGTTAAGGCCCAAAGAAGTTTTCGGGAAATTTGAATTTCGAAACATGCAGAAATGAGGGCCAGGCGGGAAAACTCCCGCCCAGCCAAGTCGACTTGGCTGTCGACTTGCCTGTCGACATGCCTGTCGACTTGGCAGTCGACGGGGCTGTCGACTTGCCCTGTCGGCTGATTCTGGCCTGGGTGCACCTGATTGAGTTTGGGCTGGGTTGGAGGGCTTGGGACGAAATCTGACGGACCTAAACTAACCTAGGGTTAATCTAAGGGTCTAAAACACAACCTAATCCTATAAATACACCCTAAGACTACTCTAATCCATACTAAAAATAGAATTTGTGCCATCATGCCGCCAAAATGCAACTTAGAAGGAGCCTCCACTAATTTGTGAAGAGGATTGCAAGCTAATCAACTACTAATCCACCTCTACTTCAACTCTAGCAACTATCTAAGGAGCTAATCTTGGAGTTTGTGAGTTTCTATAGCCTTAATAATCAATTGTTAAATTGATTATGATAAGATATGATAAGATATGGCTATGTTTGTGGATAAATGTGCTTATGCAAGTTTAGTATAGTGTATGTTGTGTGTTTTGCAAGTTTTATGCTATATGCAAGTTTAATGCTATGTTTTATGATGCTCACTATGCAAAACACTATGTTGAACATTGATGCATATGTAACATGTTATGCAAACTATATGTGAGATTATATGCAAGTTATATGTAACATGTTATGCAAGTTATGTATTTGGTTTTATGCATGCTAAGTATTTGGTTTTGTGCATGCTAAGTATTTGGTTTTATGCATACTAAGTGTTTGGTTTTATGCAAGTTATGATGCAAGTTCATATGCAAGTTTGTCTCTTTTTATGATATGCATAATATATGCAAGTTTGCCTCTAAGTATGGCATGTTATGCAAGTTCATATGCAAGTTATGATGCAAGTTCATATGCAAGTTACACTACTAGAAAATGCTGTTTTAGTGACGTAGTTATTGTGACGGAAAAATCCATAGCAAAATTGTGTTGGATCTGAGATGGATCTGAGTTGAATTATTTAAGTAGGTTTATATAAGTTTAAATTATTTAAGTAGGTTTATATAAGTTTAAAAATCCATAGCAAAATTTTGTTGACCAACATATTTTTTGAGCAGTTTAAATTATTTAAGTAGGTTTATATAAGTTTACATGCTTTTTAATATATGAGCAGTATGTTGTTCAAAAGAATAAATGTACCGTAGCAAACCCATAGCAAATTTTCAATGGATCTGTGATGGAAATTTGAAATAAGTTTACATGCTTTTTAAATAAATATATAGAAAAATAAATGGTTTGCTACGTACCATGACAAAAACATCACAAACTTTGTTGACTTTCCGTCACTAACCATTTTGTGACGGATCTAGCACCTAATGAATTGGGACGGTAATATCCATCACAAATCCGTAGCAAAATATTGTTTTGTGATGGATTTGGGATGGAATTTCCCATCACTAAAACAGCATTTTCTAGTAGTGTTATGATGCAAGTTCATATGCAAGTTTGCCTCTATGTATGACATAAGTACATGTGCAAGTTCATCCCTTTTAGACCTATGACATGTATACAAGTTGACACCTTTATGATAGGTCTATGACATGAACATTTAAGCAAGTTACCATCTTTATGACATATGTGATTCATGCAAGTTTGGGTTGGTTATTTATGCAAGTTGGGTTTATGGTCATATATACAAGTTGACACCTTTTAAACCCATGATAATGCTAATGATATGCTAAGTTGAACCCATTGTGTGTATGATGAATCTTCTCTTTTGAAGTGTGTCATGTTAACGTATTTACGTGGGGACGATGGGGTAAAAATCAATGAACACATAAAATTGTGGGAAGTGGGTATGATTAAACATACCATAAAGTGGATGGACATAATTGGGAATTTACCTATTAAGTTAGGTCTACCCATATTATGGAATTGGGAATTTACCTATTGAGTTAGGTCTACCCATATTCTTAAATATTTGTAATTAATTAGGGATAATTAATACAAATTATGGGGGTGATTAATTAGGTGTAATTAATCTACTAAGACACGAGGTTGGACCCTTTTTGTAGCATAAGACTGCCAGGAACCGACCGGCAAATCCAGCGGCTACAAATGATTGGCCCAATGTGAGAGGTCTTAGTCATAAACTAAATACGTGACAAGTGTAAAGACACGAGGTTAGACTCTGTTATGGTGTAAGGCTGCCCGGAACCAACCGGCATATCCAGCTGCCATAAAAGACAGTCTAATGTGAGAGGTCTTTACAAAGGTTACGATCTTAATTAATTAAGAAACACTTAACCAAATTAGCATGTAGTGAGGCATGAGGGGTTAAGTGGGTGCCTTGGGTGACATGTAGTAACTAGTGGGGGTGCCTTGAGTGGCATAAGGAAACTAGTGGGTTGCCCTGGGTGGCAATAGAAAATACGATTAGAATACTTAACCAAAGTGGAACATGTAATTAAACATGATTAAAGGGTTAAGTAAGTGCCTTGGGTGGCATGTGGGAATCAAGTAAGTGCCTTGGGTGGCATGTGGAAATCTAGTGGGGGCCTTAAGTGGCAATTGAAATATAATTAAATGACAAGCTTAAGTAGTAGCTTGTGGGGGCCTTAAGTGGCAATTGAAATATAATTAAATGACAAGCTTAAGTAGTAGCTTGTGGGGGCCTTAAGTGGCAATTGAAATATAATTAAATGACAAGCTTAAGTAGTAGCTTGTGGGGGCCTTAAGTGGCAATTGAAATATAATTAAATGACTTGACCAAACCTTAACATGTAAGTGGGCATGATTATAAAAGGGGTTAAGTGGGATGCACTAGATAAAATGGCAAGCTTAAGTAGTAGCTTGTGGGGGCCCATTTCAACCAATATCCCAAACGTATCTTTGTGGGCTCGACCCAAGTCGAGGACGGGACACGCATATTGGGCTTGACTATAAGAGGCCAAAACGGGGTAGCGGTGGCAACGCGAGTCCAACGGGTTTCATATGCGTGTGTGGACCCGGGCTGGTAGGTAAGATGTTGTTGCATCGTGTAGATATAAGCCGTGCACCATTTGTTGTATCGGGTTGCCACTTTGGGGAGTGATACACCCCATTGTGGGGTCAGCACGGGTATCTACGGTAGGGAGTCGATCGCTTGGGGAGTAGTGGGTACACCTAGTGGAGATAGGGGCAGACGGCACCTATGTAGTCAGCTAGGGGTACAAGAAACTACTGGGTAAAATTACTAAGTACACTTAGTGGGATCAACCTTTAAGTAGGAATTACCCTTGGGTGGGTAGAACTGGTGTGGTGCAGTGTAGGAATTACCCTTGGGTGGGTAGATCTGGGGTGGTGCAATCTAGTAATTATCCTTGGGTGGATAAATGCGTCTTTTCGGTTATCTTAGTACATCCTGTGTTTAGTTGGCTACTTAGTGTAGTCATTATCCCCAGAGGTACCGTACCTTGTTTATATCATACCCTAATTACTTTAATGATTGTATTGTTAGGGTTATAGGACTCACTCAGACTTTTTTTTAACCCGATGTTTCTTTATCTTTTTCTCAACCCTCAGGTTTTCAGAGTGGGCCTAGCACTAGTGGGCTTTGATCAGACTGCTTTATCTATCTTTTGGAGCTTGGACCGTGGATGTAAAGCTCAGTTTATCTTTTCTATTATGGCTATTAAGTTATGTAGTGGGATTATGTACTTTTGTTTTATCAGGATGGATATTATGTACTTGACTCTTGTTTATGGTTTTGGTGTAACCAAACATGTTTTACTTTCCGCTGCAATGAAATGATGTTTTAAATTCTCAAGTATTACTTATATCTATCTTGTTGTAATTTTTCTGTTCTATATTCACTTAAAATACTCCACCGATGTTATGGCATTCCCTTAGTGAGTGACCGTAGCGGGTGTGGGGTGTTACAATAATTCTATCAAAATTAACAATGATCGTCCAAATTACAATTTTAAATTTGAATTTAATATCAAACTAGGTATGTAACCCTTGCATTACAAGATCGATATTGTTATATTTTTATATTTGCTAATAAACTAAAATAGGCTACAATAACATTTTATTAATAACATTTAGTTATTTCTCAAAAAATAATTGTAATATTTGATGATTCTAATATTTTGATTTTATGGCCCTTATGTATACAGTAGGTTTCGGATCAAATAATGGTGCAGGACTTGAACAGATTTTACCATGATGCATGTAAGAGAAAAGAGGAGCTGACGTAGGAATCAAGAAGGTCGTGGACAGGTGGATAAGAGCATTTTATAATTGTTCTTTTTCATGCTATGTTTGCAGTTACATGACAGTGTTGATGCATAAGTTCTTTATATATACATTATTTTTTCTTTAGGCATATGATCATTTCTTTGTAATGACTACATAAATAATAGTCTACTTTATTATTCTAGAAAGAAATATAATTTTAGTGGCATACATTATAACCCTGGATGAACCTTTGATCAAGAAGAACCATTGCTATGAACGTTTTATGTTTGCATGTTATTCTATTAGGTTTTTTAGTTGAAGCATTAGGTAAGAATATTCCACAATTATATTTATTCAAGTTGCTTGGGATATGTGGCAGTGAATGAAATTACATCATTTTTCATAGCCACAACTGACATTTGCATTATAACTACAACGTAAGCCAGATCGTAGCTTATATACGTTTCAGCAGCCGTTGTGTGTGTGCACAATTCAGTTTATTATCTCAGCCACTAGACTTTAATTAAAAGTACAACAAGTTGTTGCTATTATTGTTTGCGAATAACCAAGTATAGCTCATCTGACCTTTAGGTATGTTATGAGCGGCTTTTGTATAACTGACTATCAACGAACGCACTCACCAACAAATGGAAATAATAACGTTTACTTAATTTTAGACTTTCAAACCATGTGATGGCAGTGCTGCATTGCCATGTTATCACTCTGTATTTACTGCTATTGCCAATTACTAATTCAGTTGCAAACAATAATTTTAGTTTATTTTCAGTATTACAACTATTCAACTACACTATCCGTGTGCGCTATATGCAGCTATCATTTGTTAAATATACCATTGATATGTAGTTATGTACAGAACACTGTAAATCTATCACGTTTATAGAAAAAACTGTAGGTATTTTATGTCATGAAATCGTTACTACATCTTTATACATGTCGGGGGCATGTTGATACTTCCAAATTTTATATTAAAAACAACATTATTAGTTATCTGAAATGAATGAATTGATTAATACTTAAAACAGTCGATTACAAGAAAGCACTATCCCACAAAGAAAATTTTCCTTTCTAATGCAGAACTCTTTAACTAAATCCATATGGACTACAAATTTCCAACTATATCAGAATTATTCAGCTCACTTAATGGTGGTTGGAAATTGTAGAAGTTGCTTTATGGAGAGGCCATTTTTTGGTTAAAGCATGTGTAAGTTCTGCACAATGGTAAATGGATAAAAATCTACATAATAATGCTAACATTATACAAAATCTGCTCATGATTTCATTTTATAGTAGGTATACAAATTGGTCTGCTATGTAGACCTCTCGAATCCTCCTTGATTTCATTGATGTGTCATTTTCCCCTTAAATTATTGTCAGCTAAATTATAATTTGTATGATTTTCTTAACATGCGTAGGATCCAGCAGCCTTGGATAATGCTGAAAAAGCGAATAAAAGTGCAAAGTAATCCTAAAATAGCAAGTGTGGTGGATTGATTATTACAGTAAAACATAAAACGATAGTGTAGGTCAAAAAAAGGAAACTTATACAGAGGCTCAATTTCGTGAGAGAACAAGGTAATAGTCATTTAACAGACTTCACCTCTTTTTTTGATTTATTTCCATTTAGTTAGCCATGTTATTCTGTTACAAGTCAACTCCAAGATTTTTAGATGCAAATTCCTCGCAATTTTTTGATTTAATGAAAAGCAAACGAAAATCCAGATTCATTTTCCTTCTCATATGAAGATGCTAAGAACTGTTATCGCAAATATCATAATTATTGAACACGAACTTATGGCAAGGACAAAATAAGATTTTATAGCAGATAATAATTGATGTTATATCATGTTCGCTGTGGCTATATTATTCCTCACCGCTGCCTGTTTCTTTGCTCCCTTCTTCCGTCCATTTTTTCTTCAACCCAGGTAATTGTTTCTCCTCCCTTCCGCATATTTTTTAAAATCAATTCAGATCAGGTTTCTTTCGCATCACCCTTATGCGTAGATCTATAGTTTTACAATGATTAGTAACCCAACTAGGAAACTTTTATTTGGGTATTACAGTTCGCTATTGATTGACAATCGAAATTATTTTTCTGAAACCTGATTCGTATTCTTTTGTGCTGAATGATAGTTCTAGGTTTATCTGCTACTGTACTCTGTGTTTGTTTCCCATAATTTCTGTTTTCCTTCCTTTTTTTGGGATCATGATTTGTTGTAGTAGTCTGAATCAAAATGATACAAGTGTGTTTAAATTTAAGCATTCAAATCTAAGCAATGGGAAACTAAGTATTTTAACATTGATTGGTTTGAACATGCTTTCTCTATGCTGCAGCCAACATGACGTTCACTTTCGACTAACGGTATTACTTACAACTTAAGTGTTGCTTAAAAAAAGGAAGTGTGAATTCAGAGTGTTATTTTTATCTGATTTCAACACCATAGTTATTTCAAAATAGTTGATGTGCTTAAAAGAAAAATCTTTGATTCTATTATTGTAGTGTATAAGTTTATATACCGCAACAAAAATGTTGTTTTGTTAGGGGCAGCTGCTTACTTTCTACAGCAACAGAAGTTTATCTTTATTGCTTTTACCAACTCAAATTGAATTTCTACTTTGTATCAAGTACTGATTTTTCTTGATTAAAGTTAGCTATAAAATAAATATAACACTACGATATGTTAAACCAAGACGATTTGGGTTCTAAGTGTTTGTTGTGAGGAGCCAATCCTTTTACACTTATTTTAGATTTCTCTTGAATAGGTTATGGTTAATAGGAGACCTGGATATGATGGTAAGTCTGCTCTAGATGTTGTATACCTATTTCACCAAAATAATTACCTATATTAAGTTCCTCCTAACATATGTGTACTGGTCTTTCTTTGGTTTGCATTTTGATAATATATATTTTATTATCCAAATATATTATAGTAATGGATGAATCAAAGTATAGTAAGTGGTGCTAATACATATACTTGGGCGTGTCTTCTTATAGTTTGTCCTCTGTACCACAGTTTTTTAGCTATCCAACAATTCTATTTAATGCTGAATAATTTGTGCTATTTTCTTGAGTGTCATATATGAAATTGTGTTTTATTGCCGTTCATGAATTTTATATCATCTATTTGATCTACACTGATATACACATATTCAACTCTTTGGTAAACTCTTTAATTAGCTAAGGAATTGAAATGAAAACTTTAGCTTAATTTTTTTTCTTTTTGCCAACACTCATTTTTCACTGATTCTAATTTGGAAATTTTGTGCATGTTTTATGTCCCTTTGAAATCAATAAGGAAGTGGATTTAACAACTTCAACAAAGTGAAAAATAAAATACAACAGAACTGCTTATTGAATTATGCTACTTCGCTGTAATCTATAGCAATCTTTCTTACATATAAAAAGGCATGTTATGAGTGATGCATATGGGTTAATAAAATGAGAGTGTAGACAGGCTTCCATGTAATTCATGATGAGCAGTTGCTAGACAAATCTTCCTATTTCCAGAATTACAGGTGGCCTACTCGGTTCTGGAAATTAATATTATATTAAGTGCGTAGATCTAAAGATATATCGAGGGAAGTGAAATTTAGTTTAATATTGTGCCTATCTAATATGTTGTATGATCAATATGTATTATCACTTGCAGAATTGAGGTTGAGCTTAGGATAATATTTAGTAAATCAATGTAAAAAGGAAATATTATATTTGAGAGGAGAAATTACGATTGCATACTGTTTTGAACTATTTTAATTGTAATTTTACCATTTTGAAATTACATATTTTGTTCAATGGTTCACGCTTATAATTCCTAATTTCACCTTAAAAAATTTATATTAATACATTTTATTCATCCCTACCATGTAACTTGGAAGAATAGATAACTTTTTACCATAGCATATAGCAAACACTCGGATTTGAAACATGTATTACCATAGCCCTTGTTTTAAAAATCAATTTGTGCTTTTATCCAGCATATAAATGAAATATTATATTCGATCCAGCTAACATGTTATTCAAAACATAATTTATGCTTAATATAACTTACAAATCTGTTAAAGTGCATTAGTTTAAAATTATGGTAGATCTAATCCCACCTAAACAGATGTGCAGTACCATCAAACACCTACACACACATTCACTGCATTGGTATTACTCTATTGTAAAGATATGTAATATAAGATTATATCCACTATGAAGTGTACTATGAATAATATTCTAAATATTGCAGAAATAGGATTCTAGGACCTAGACAAACTTGGATATAATCCATGCAATGTATCATGTGCAATTTATGTTTGCTTTGGTTCTTCCAGTTTCTCCTCTTACTGAAGGATGCTTCCAATACTGGAGCTTGAACTGGAGTATCTGCCTGCTCTAGCTATATACAACCATAAAGGATGTGAGTTTTTAATTTAGCAATGTAAATTCTAAACGTTTCTACCTATTTGGGGTATACTGCAATATATTGTTAACTGCCTACCTGCTTGCTGTTTTAAACTATGAAAATCAGATTTATCATTGATGTTTCCTATTCATTTTGCAACAAATCACGCACTGAGGTGAGCTTGCGCTTTACTCACTGCATTTTCCGAACATTCACGTTATCGCATCTAGGTATGTTTAGTAAAAACTAAATAATAACATATTTATCCATGACCCCTTCGATTTATACTTTTTTCTAACAAAAAAATTTCTTGCGCATTTTAATTTATTTACATTTATTAGCATTAACCCAGTTTTATAAGAATTAAATATACACATGTATAGATTTATTGATATTTTATATGTTAGTAGAAATGGAATTACACTTCTCTTTTAGATCTCATTAGGATACCACAAAATGAAATCAGTTTAGAATATAATTAGATTCAAACCTGCAAAAACAAACCCATCCACATCAATCTTGATACTCAAATGCATATTACATATTGAGTGTCTTCCTTACGTTAACAGAAGACGTGGTTATGTCAGCATGGACCAAATTGCTAATGCATTCAACTCATTCAGCACATGACACACTGTTTTTTTACGTAATAACCAGGCAAGCCCATAAAAAGATAATGGAGCTTAACATATTTTTACTGCATTCTAAACTTTAATGGATCAATTAGTATACGTGAGAAGGAATAATAAATTAAAAGTATTTTAGCAATGTTTTATTTTGTGCTTTTTCTGTTTTATTTTTTTAACACAATTTTTTAGGTGTTAGGCTCTCTGTTCATAGTATATAATTGGCCTAAGAGCGTCAATTGAAAGATGCTTTAAGTTTGTTATGACACAAAATTAATGAATTTTAACCATCCGCTCTTTTTTAGGTATAAAATCGTAATATATTAAGCTTTTTACTAGCTGTAGTTACTTACGACTGCTTAATTTAATTTGTTGAACATACATACATACATATATATATACATACATATATATATATATATATATATATATATATATATATATATATATATATATATATATATATATATATACACACACCTCAACATTTTTTAACAATCTCATGGGACCCATGTTATAACATGCACCAATTGAAGCACAAATATCTTGAACGGTCGCTTCTACACAACTGCTCCTAGCATTCACAATATATTAATTGCCTTCACTTGAGTATGAACAGGTGTTGGATAATAATTACACCATATTGGTAATCAGTTCGGTAACAGAATCCACAAAACAAATGTATACTTTATATATTTTTAATTTATGGCCCCATGATTCTGCTTTAAATTTATTTACTAATACGGGTTACATTGTTTTTTAATAGAAAATTGGTACTTATTGTGTGTGTGTCTATATATATACATACATACATATATAATCACACACACATCCTTAGTTGTACAATTTCAAAACGAGTGATGCAGCACACAGTTAGTTTTGTTATATGATTACACGGTTAGTTTTTATAGAAAAATAGACTAAACATTGAAAGAATAGGCATTTTTATAATGATGTTCGTATATGACATATTCGTGTTAGGCATGCAAATGCATATGCGTGTTTATGTGCTTCGCCATTTACGCAAAAATTTCACGAAATTTGTTAAATAAAGAGATAATATTCATGAGTTGTAACAAAGTAGACAGATTACAACACTGATACCATTATATATAATATATGAACTATATATTCAAACATAGTCTGCTTTTCTTTAGTACATTTCTGTATAAAATAGATATATGGTAGCTACCTGACTTATTATTCAAAATATGTATTTTGGCTGTTAAATCTCACGTTACATATCAAGAGTTTGAAAGCATAAGTCAGGCCTGACAATAACTATTAGTATTCAAATAAAGGATAATACCCTATATATTATGATATTTTATGTTAGTGCTTGTGCTATTTTTTTTATATCCGGTCCAAAGTGGAACCGAATTACTATGATTTCTTAAAAAAAAAACCTTTTATGCTTCATTCCTTTACTATAGTAAAGGAAAACTTTGGGGACATCACTTAGTTTCCTGATTTAGCATGCCTAATGTTTATTTGTTAATGGCGCTTTTATAATCAGGGTAGTTTTTTTTTTTTACCTTTTTCTAATTGCATCGGTGTACTAATAATTTTACATGCATATGTAATAGGATATTAATAATTTTACATGCAAATGTAATTGGGTATTGCATTTTTAGAAAAAAAATAATGCATGTTTTACTGATTAATTTATGCTGCATATTCTATTTCGGGCAAGAACATAGTAAAGTTAATTTTTTGCGTAAAGTAACAAAATTAGTATTCACTGCTTTCTTTGGTTATTACTTCTTCCAGTTTTGATTTTGTTATTATCACATAATATGTTGTCTTGAACTCTATAAGACCAATCACAAATGTTTTATTTACATTTTAGGTATTTCTTCTACTGCCTTGACTCTAAGATCAATAATCCTCTTCTTTTCATAACTACTACAAAATAGCTCATAATTTACAGCCATTTTGAATCTCCAACACGTTGGCTAAAACAGAAGTACATTGATGGTAAATACATATGTTGCCTTTTTTTAAACATTGCTGCTTAATTTATGTTCTTCTATTTCTGTTTTTCCCCCTTTGGTTCACACTTGTATATGATCTCATCCAATTCTTCTATAATGACGTTTTATAATGTTATTGAAACAGTGTTTAACCTTTTTTTCCCTGTCACAATTCAATTTAACGATATATGATAAACCATAGGGTGTTCACCTAATCTAGATCTAATTTATAAAGCAGCAAATTAATTTATAAGAATCCAAGGTACTGCACTTTCATTTATTTCTACCTTTTGTCCTTTATTACTTATTATCCTAATTTTTTGACATTCATATGGCAGGCTATTTACACATTCTAATTTTCCCAGCTCTCAAATATATTACCCATTTTGACCATGTTTGCACCTCGCAATTTATTCCATTTGTTTGCAGTAGTTTTTTATATTAATTCAAAATGTTTCATTCTAATGTTCTATTAAGTCCAGTTATAGTACAGTATAAATTTCAAAGCATCATGTCCACTGTTATCACGTCGACAACAAGTCGACCAGTCGGTCGATCAAGTTCGACGACAGTCGACTTGTTCAATTCGATGACATCGAGACTTAGGGTTCGATTTAGGCTTCGATTTAGGCTTCGAACTGAGATTTAGGGCTCGATGTCGATCTGAGGTTCCGATTTAGGGTTGAACTCAAATCGAGACTTATATACATACCTGGTTTTGGTTGAGAAGAGGGGAATCTGGTCGTTGATTTTATGCTAGCAAGAACGAACATTACTTTTCTTCATCCGGTTTTTTTGGGCAGTGGAAAGCGAACTGCTTTTTTTGCTCTTTCGTTATTTTTTTAACCTTACGTTGCTAGAAAGGATGAGTTTTTTGCGGCTAGGGTTTAGTGGAATTATAGGCTGTGCTGTTTTAGGTTGGGCTGGGTCATTTTTATACTGTGCAAATTAACTTTTATTCTATTTATTTTATAACTTTTATTCTATTTATTTTATGCATGGACTGAGTTGGGCCTATTTCAATTGAATAATGGTTACTTAATAATTAGAACAATCCCCTATTACATTTTTGATATAAATATATGTATATAAAAGACTTGTCGACTAGTCACGACTAGTCGGACGATTTGTCGACTAGTCTTCTAGACGGTAGTGGCTCGACTTGGCTCGACTCGGCGTCGTGATAACCTTGATCATGTCCCATTTATAGGCACCGATCGAGGTGTGTGTGTGTGTTTTTTTTAGAAACTTGGTACTTGGGTACTGAGTTAAGTGTGCATCATCATTCTTTCCACTAATGTTAACATTGAATTAGTTCCATGGATGAATTTTGATTATTTGTATTGACTGAATTCTCTCTGATTGTTTTGGTAATTTCACACAGATTTTAATCAGCTATTGAGATATATAGCATATAAATAGTATGATATTAATTTGTGATTAGTGTTTGAAAGAATGATGATTTGGAATAGCAGATAAACTGAATATTTATTGGTAAGTTCGCATTTTAAATTATACATAACCGAACTAACTAACTGAAGATCCCATGCTTTTTTTTTTTTTTTTGGGTTTTATTCTTCATAATGCCACAATTTATTAATATTTCTGTATTACTATTTGTGATAAAATTTTCTTATTTCAGTATGGGGTACATTAGATATCAGGCAGATTATTCATATTCAGTGAAAATATTCCCACTACAAAGAACACAGTGTTTTGCGACGGCCTTAAGCCATCGGCGGCCGTCGCTATGTGTCGTCGCTATTTAAGTCGTCGCCAACAAAAACAACAACGGTTTGAGCGACGGTTCCGTCGCTCATTTAGCAACGGTTTGCAATGGTTAGTTGCCACTAGGGGTGAGCAAAATTCGGTTCAAACCGAATTAACCGACCGAACCAAATTAATTTGGTCGGTTTAATTCGGTTATCTTTTTTAATCGGTTGGATTTGGTTTTTGTAACACCCCACCTCCGCCAGGGTGACTCTTGCAAGCACTCTGACTTTGGAGGGGCGTTTGAATCAGGTAAACATGCATAATGATATATCAAGGCAGAACAAGAACATATGTATATATGTAAACAGAGTAAATAACATAGATAAAACAGCGGAAGATTTTCAAATCATTTCAAAACAAGTCTGGTACAACACAATGTTAATTTTCCAAATACACAAGTCTAGATAAAAACAACACTACAAAAAAACTGAAATACAGAAGTGCTATCCCCAAAATAAGTAATAACCATAGCTAGTTTCATGTCAAGACCGTACATGAGCTAAAATCCCACAGCAAGCGATCAGAAATCCAGCTAAGCTCCAATATTCCCTCCTGAGAACCTGGGGGGGAAACGGAAGAAAAGAGGCGAAAGAAAACAGGTCAGTCAAAAAGACTAAGTAAGCCCTACTACCATCAATGTAAACTGATAAAGTTAACTGGCATGAGAAGCAGGTATGATCATAAGGATAACAACATACTAGCATGGTGATTAACTAACAAGGTAGACAAAAGGTGTCATCGCATAATCAGGTTTAAGGTTTTGCACCACAGGTGTACTAGCAAACTAACATGACTGGAATAAACAAGTATTGATCCCTTGGCCCAGGCTTTGGCCCAATAACATGAAATGACCCTAATACAAGGTCCAACCAAACGGTCTAGTCGATCGGCTCGCTAAGCCTAACTCGTCACGTGTTGGTGTCAATACGACCCAAACATAATTGTAGTCAGACTGTGCAGGGTCTCCCGTCGGGTGTATCAAGCCCTAGGGTGTCAACCCCTGGACACCATAAACATGAGTGCACAGTCTCGATCTACTGGTACCCATGCATGTTTTCCCCGGCTTCGGACTATGTGCACGACCATGGTCCGCCCGGAACTACACCGGCGTACCACTCTGCCGTCGCTTTTGGTCGCTTACCTCCAGTTCAGTAATCGTGCCCCACACCCTAGCCTAGTCCCTAGGGCCATAATGATACAAACTTGGGATTACTGCTGGAGTGGGCCCCCGTTGGTAGGATTTTCTAGTGGGTTAAGTACGGTTTAACCCTCTTGCTAATCATGGATTAACTCGGTTAAGTGTAACGATGAGTTCACGACTTAACCCTGATTAATCTACCAAGCCCAAATTGGTTAAGTATTAAGTGGACCATGACTTAACCCTAATCACGAGGCATTAATTAATTAATTAATGTGCCTTAACCTCTCACATTAGACCTTGTTGTGGTTACTAGTTAAGCCGGGCGGGTCCGGGTAGCTTTACACCACAACTTGGTCTAACCTCGGGTCCAAGGTACAACATGGTCAACTTCTCACATTGGGTCCTATTGTTTGTAGCAACTAGTTAAGCCGGTCGGTTCCGGGTAGGTTTACGCTACAAACTCAACCCAACCTCGAGTTGGTCACACTTATCTTTTCTAAGTGTCATGTCCATCATGTTTCCAAAACATGTTACAAATTTTCAAGCAATTGGGTAGACCTAACTTAATAGGTAAATTCCCAATGGGTAGACCTAACTTAATAGGTAAATTCCCAAGCTTATGTTTTTATGTCTTTTAAGTTTACCCAAACCCAAACGCAATCCCATCGCTTACATATCGCAATAGCGCATAAAGGATAGAAAGAGGGAACTTGGCATAATCATGACATAAAAGTGTTGAAGCCACAAGTTTAACATGGTGGCATATGAAATGTTCATGTGTTCATACCCTTGCATATTACATTTTTAGGCCCCAAAAGCATGCATAAAACCAAACTTGGCATATTGGTGATACATGGTGCTAAATGACATGTAGAAATGGCCATAAGTTCGCATTTAGCCTCACATGCAAGTTATCATAAGAGATATGATAACTTACATGTTGCCAAAATACAACCTTAAGCATAAAGCTTGAAGCTTTATGTTCATAAACCCAAGATAAGCTTGCATAACATGATAGCATGAACAAAATGTTCAACCCAAACTTGCATAACATAACTTGCATATCATATGACAAACTTGCATATCAAACTTGCATATCACAACATGATAAACTTGCATATCATAGCATAGTAAACTTGCATATAAACTTGCATATCACAACATGATAAACTTGCATATCATAGCATAGTAAACTTGCATATCATACATTTAACTTTAGAGTTTAAGTATGAAAGTAGAATAGGGCTTACTATGCTTAGGAAGTCACAAAAATATGACAAAGCCCTTATGAAATCAATTAAACCCAAAATGCAAGCAAAACCCTTGAGCCAAAATGATCAAAACTCTTCCTTTATGATGCAAATATAGAAACTTGACTTGAATGCAAGCTAATGATGCTCATACAAGCTTGAAACCACTTGTATGCATGGAAAATCTCTTAAAAATTTATTTAGGAATTTTATGAAGAGAGTGGAGGCCATGAGAGGATTGATTTTGCCATAGTTTAGTTGTATGAATGAATAATGATGATTTAGGGTTAGGTTAGGGCCTTATTTATAGAGATTAGGACTAGTTTCAACCTTAGGATTAAACCCTAGTTCCAATCTCAGCCCTCAAAACCGAATCTGGCCCCCAAACTCAACACAATCTCAAGATGGTGCACCAGGCTAAATAGCCCGTCTGGACCAAGTCGACAGCCAAGTCGACAGGGCTGTCGACTTGGGTCCAACCAAGTCGACTCCCAAGTCGACAGGGCTGTCGACTTGGGTGCTCTGGCGGGAATTTTCCCGCCTGGCCCAATCTTACCCAATTTTCCAAATTCAAACTTGAATTTGAAATCTGTTTTTACTTTGAAATTTTCTGAAAACTTCGTTGGGCCTTAATCGGGTCATACGGACTCCGATTTTCGAAAACTCGGACTCTATTTCGCGTATCTTTCCGAGACGAACGGAATGGCATAACCCGTTTCCCTTGATTCAGATTTATAAATTAAATTCTGCCTCGATTTACGTTATAACAGGTTATTGAAAATACGGGTTGTTACAGTTTTTATTTTTAGTTGAATTTGGTTATTGGTTCGGATTTGGTTCCAACAAAAATAAATTGGCCGCACCGAACAAACCGAATACGTTAGCCAGCTCAGCTGGCAATCTGCAATTGGCATCATCGGTTAATTAAATCATTAAATAACACATTTCACATTTATCGGAATGGGATCTGGGAATATGAAACAAACATCCATTCACTGATTCCATTTTCCAAAGCCAACCATGGATCTTAATTATGTCGTTCTCTCTTCCTCCTCCTTTCTGGTACATATTATATCCTCTCAGGAATCTCACCTTCTTCCCAACTTCAAAGCTCGCGTCGATCTACATAATCCTAGATCTAGATCTACCTCGCTGCTTGCAATTCAAAGCTCGCGTCGTGACACACAACGGGCTGATAGGCTCGCCGCTCGCAACATCAGGCTCGCCGGTCTCAACATCTCCGTCTGGTTCGACTGTAAATCAGCTATCAGTAGCAGTAGTGAGCAATTCTTATTAAATACCAATTTTGAGTTGTTAAGTTATTCTGATTTGCCCAAATCAGAAGCATGGTGCACAATTTTTATTACATACCAAATCAGTAGACAGTAACAGTGGTGCAAAACTTGTGCAGGGCCGTAATTTTTATTAGATATTGTTTTTGTGCATAAACTACTTTATTGTTTGCAATTGCAGATATTATTTTGAACATATGCAATGGATGTCATAGTTATTTTTTGTAATTTGTTTTCAGAAAGAAGAGATAACTATTATTATGTCGATACAAAACAAGGCATTTTCAATATCTGATCCTGCTGTGAATGTAGCTCCATCTTCAACTCCATCGACACAAGATGTAAGTCTGTGTTTTGCTATTATTAATCTATGATGATTAACGTACAGTATATCTTAACACTTATTATATATTTTTATTAGGCCAATGATGAAGCTGGTTCAACACAAAAATCGGAAACTTCTCAGAATGATTCTTCAAAACTTGGAACAAAAAGAAAACCTTATAGGAAAAGGTCTAAAGTATGGGATCATTTCACTTCATTCGTAGACAAAGAAGGTAAAACTAAAGCTCGCTGTAATTATTGTAAAAAAGAGTACTGCTCCGATACAAGCAAAAATGGTACATCAAGTTTAAAAACTCATATTAATGCTTGTAAGGATTTTATTCTTACCAAAGACAAATCACAAGCACAAATTAGTTTTAGTGCTGGTGAAAATGCTTTAAGAACTTGGAAATTTGATGCTAGTGCGATTAGAAAGGCTATAGCAAAATATTTTATTTTAGATGAGCTTCCATTTAAATCAATTGATGGCATTGGTTTTAAGCGTCTTTTGTCTATTTCTCTTGGACCTCAATTTCACCTTCCATCAAGATTTACCATTCAAAGGGACTGCTATGAGATATTTCTTGAAGAAAAAGCTAAATTAAAATCAATTTTACATGACTCATGTCAAATGTTATGTCTTACCACGGATACATGGACTTCAATACAAAGGGTTAATTATATGTGTTTAACTGCTCATTGGATTGATAACAATTGGAAATTGGAAAGAAGAATTTTAAATTTTTGTCCAATATCTAGTCATAGAGGTGAAGACTTAGGTAAAGCAGTGGAAACTTGTTTGAATGATTGGGGTATTGAGAAAATTTTTACTGTCACTGTTGATAATGCTAGCTCAAACGATGCCATGATTAGTTATTTGAGGCGTAGATTTAATAATTTGAAAGGAACCATTTTAGATGGAAAATATTTGCACATGTGTTGTATTGCACATATCATAAATTTAATTGTGAATGATGGACTTAAAGAAGTTGGAGAATCCATATCGTGTATACGAGCAGCAGTTAGATATGTTAGACAGTCCCCATCTAGATTTGAGAAATTTAAAAATTGTGTTTTGCTTGAAAAATTAGAATATAAAAGTGGCTTATGCCTAGATGTACCAACTAGATGGAATTCCGCATATTTAATGCTTAACACAGCACAACAATATGAACAAGCTTTTGAACGATTTGATATGGAAGATCGATTTTATAGAAGCGAGTTAGAAAAGGGGGGAAGGGTGCCTACGGGGGTTGATTGGGAAAATGCTCGAAAATTAAGTGGTTTTCTTTCTAAATTTTATGAGCTCACCTTACACGTATCTGGTTCTTCATATGTTACTAGTAATCTTCATTTGCATGAGATTAGTAAAGTAATTGAAAGCTTGAATAAAATGCAATTGAGTAGTGATTTTCAACTTCAAAACATGGAAAAAAAGATGAAAGAGAAGTATGAAAAATATTGGGGCAGTTGGGAGAAAATGAACATTTTAACCTATGTTGTTGTTGTCCTTGATCCTCGTTGGAAGTTTAGTTTTATTGAGTTTTGTTTAGAAACATTTTATCCATTGATGTATGAAGAAAAAATAAGAGTTGTTAAAGATGCCACTTTTCAACTATTTAACGAGTACAAATTAAAGTATGGAAGTCCTACTCAATCTAGTGAGGCAGAGAATATGATTGAGAACAATGACGATGTGTCAGATTTGAGAATCCGTTATAAGAGGTTGAAAGCATTAGACAACCTTGGAGCAAGTAAAACAGAACTAGATAAATATCTCGGTGAAGATAATGAGATTGATTCTAAAGAGTTTGATATACTAGAATATTGGAAGGCTAACAGTTCAAGATTTCCTATCCTTTCAAGACTGGCCCGTGACATTTTAGCTGTTCCTATATCAACTGTTGCTTCCGAATCTATATTTAGCACAGGTGGACGTGTTCTTGATTCATTTAGAAGTTCACTTACACCTAAAATAGCCCAGGCTCCTATTTGTACCGAGGATTGGTTGCGGAATTCTTTTTCAGCAAGTAAAATTGACTTGGAGGAAGATTTAAGTAGTATGGAAAAGCTAGAAGCAGGTAAAAGAACATCTCAAATCATGTTTACTGTTGTATGTGTGTCTTCAAGTTTTAATTTTTGCTATTTTTCAGATGTAAGCAAATTAGCTCTGGATCCGATCAACGACATGTGAGGATGACTCGTGTTATTATTTCAGCCTTCAGGTGACGCATTTCTATTCATGATTTTTTTTTTTACTTTTTGCAGTGGCAGTGATGCATTTGCATTCAAATTAGCTTTGCATGAATGCAAAAATGTGTCACTGCAAAGCTAATTTGTATTCACTGCATATTTCTTTTTATGGATAACTCTTTCACAATCATATCAATACTGAGCTTTGATATGTTAGATATGTATTCTTATCAGTGTTTTCTCTGTTTTGTATACACCCTGTAGTTTGAGATACGGTCTACATCAATCTTTTAATTACTTGACTGGGTTCCTTGATACTGAATCGTTTGAAATAGTTAGTTTGGGCAAATATAGTTAGTTTGGGCAAATAGCTTACCTTAAACTTTAATGCAGTATCCGAGGGAATAATTAACTTGCTGGTAGTTAGCTTATTCAATCACTAAAACCCCTAATTTGCATTTGACCTTTGAATATATACACGTTATGTTCGGTTCATTTGACTGTTAGATTGCAGATCCAATGGTCCATAGTCCGTTTATATTATATTCGAAAAGATAAATGGTAATACTTTGTACACATATTTTTGGTACTGAAGAAAATGCTTTTGTTAATCATAGTAAATTTGATGTATATTATTGATAGATTCATCAAGAATGCATCGAAATGGTATATTCTTCTTTTCACAAACTTTTAAGTTCATAATTTTCCTACAGGACAAATGTTTGATGGGTAAAAGTGTTTTTGTGAATGATTTAGTTGATGCTGACTGAACTTTTTTGGAACTTGAAATATAAATTGAAATGTTATCAATTTGATTCAAACTTTTTATGTCAAAATCATCCAAGTCTTATTTTCAATCAGTACATGTATGAAAAGAACACTTATCAAAACTACCGGCAGAACAATAATTAGGAGAAAGTTTGATGATTAAAAAGCCAATAATCCCTCAAATAACTACATTTTCACAGCACAACCACAATATACATTCAAACAAGAAGTAGGGATGAAGCCTAATCATGTCCAACAGGAGGGAAAAATCAGTAACATGACAAACGGTTTGACTTTATTCTAGCACAAACGGTTACTATTTAGATACTTATTTGCCTATTACTTGTTGACAGCCACTGTTACTATGTCATTACACAAGAAAGGCTTAAATTGTTTACATGTAAAGATATATACATAAACAACTGATTGTGCTAGAATAAAGTTGATTGTGTTAGATATGTTATCAATACTGAGCTTTGATATGTTAGATATAAAAGTTAGGTATGTATTCTTATCAGTATTTTCTCTGTTTTGTCAGGGACTCAGGGGGAAGAATACAATTGGAAGAAACTTGCGCATGTGGGAAAAACTAAAGACTTCAATATTTGAATATGTGTAATCACTGCAATATCATAATGTCTGTTGTCGTTTTGTTTAATTATTTGAATCTGTGTAATGTCATGTCTGTTATTTTGATTGTTTTGGTTCGGAACATTTTATTGTTTCAAACTTGTGTTAAACATGCGTTTCTGTATTGCGCTCCTTGAATGTTAAACTGTTTCAATTTTAAGCCATAATTCTTTTGCAGTCGATGTGTCTATAACCGAAAACCGAACCGAACCAAACCGAACTAATTTGGTTCAGTTCAAATTTGGTTTTAGGTTAAATCGGATTGGTTCGGTTTGGTTATTATATTATTTGGTTTTAAATTAGTGTTGATTTTTTAGATAAAACCGAACTGTACCAACCATTTGCTCATCCCTAGTCGAAGTGAGGCATCAAAGGTTTGGATGGGTAATGGATAGAGCACTATTATTTAACATTTAGCTTTTCAATGCCTTTATATATTTTTTTGTATACAATAAAGGCATCGTAATGGCATCGAAAATTTTCGACGTCATTTCTACGCTATTCTGGTTTCTTTATAATTATTTGCGGACAAACAAATGACATCGTAACGGCGTTGAAAATTTCCGACGTCGCTTCGACGGTATTGTTCAAATTTAAGAATTACCGACGTCTCTTTGACGCCCCGCTTTTTTGGCATCGGAAAATTTCGTAGCTATTTCGGCCTTCTTCTAGTAGTGTATTATCATTTCAGTATTTGGTTCAAGATCCGCTTGATACGCTGCTTCGTCTGGAATATTATTTCCATCAAATGTAAATCCCGCCTTTGTTTTAAAAATAGCTCACCAGTCTGCTTTATCCTTTTTTAAGGATGGATATGGAGCAAAATAGACTTGTAATGTTTGCTTAACAAACACAAAAGGATCATACTTATAGTAATGCGACGTATGCCTTATTTCGATTAGCTTATAATCTTTGTGCACGTTGATTCTAGAACCAGGAACATTGCTAAACCAGTTGCATTTGAACAGATAAGTTTTCTCTACGGGCTGAACATGATATGTCAACTCTACAACTTGCGTTAAGACGCCGTAAAAATCTTTTATATGCTCCTCTGGATCATCATTACCTTTGACAAATACACTGCTGTTATAGGTTAATTTTTCAGCTCCGTAATCATTGGTGTTGAATTTAAATCCGTTGACAAATTATATTGGATAAGTTTTGACATTTCTTTTTGGTCCGATAGCAGATGTCGTAATCCTTCGTTAACAACAGAGTTTTTTTTGGATCATGAACATAGTCTGAAAACCATCTAGTAAATTCTTTACTGAGATCACCAGATGGATGTTGTGATTCGTAGATATTGCATATATATGTTTTGTTCCTTTTTATTAATAGACACAAATAAATGTGTGTGTATATATAATCGAATTGTACATGAATTTAGTATTACCTGACAAATGGTGCAACTTCCGCACAATTTAACAGAACATATGTGTGTGCCACATTGTAGTCTTTATTGTTTAACCATATTTCCACACATTTTCCTGCAGGTCTTCTGTGTTGTCTAAAAATAGATAACATTGTTTGAGAGGACTCCTGCTCAACGACTTGTTCGTTACGGGGAAAAGTTACAAAAGATAAGTTCACATCTTCACTAAAGTAATGAGAGAAAAAAAATGAAGCTTCTTCTTCAAGGTACGATTTGCAAATCGAACCTTCTACTCGAGCATTTTGCCTAATTTTTTTCTTCAAATAATTCAAGTACCTATAATAAGATTAATTTAATTTATATATTGGTACAGTAATCTAAGTTGTAATCTATCACGATTATTGAAATTATTTACAAAATTACCTCTCAAATGGATACATCCATCCATATTGGACTAGACCTCGAAGAAGTGCTTCGGACGGAAGGTGAATAGGTAAATGCTCCATCACATTAAAAAAACCAGTGGAAATATTTTCTTAAGTTTGCTGATCAGTACAGGGGTTTCTAGTTCAAGCTTACGTAGACGATCTACCTTTAATGTCATTGAACAAATTTATTTATAAAACAAACTTATTTATGTTATAACACTCCAGATTTTTGTAGGCAACAGTTTCTTGAAAACCACAGGTAAAAAGTATTCCATCATGATATGGCAATCATGGCTTTTCGTTCCCCTCAATTTACTGTTTTTAAAGTCCACACATCAACGGAGGTTTGAAGAAATCCCATCAGGACATCGTAATCCTTCCGCCCACTTTAGCACGAATTTTACTTGCCTGTTGTCTAGCTCATAGCATGCTTTAGGTTTTTTATTTTCGTCATACAAATGCAGTTCCGACCGTTTACAAAAGTGTAATATACCGCGTCTCGAATTTGCATCCTCCTTAGTTTTACCCTTTACATTCCAAACTGTATTAAAAACGTTATCAAAAACGTTTTTACATTATGCATCACGTCAATATTATGCCGAAGTTTTAGATTTTTCCAATGAGGTAACTTCCAAAATATACTTTGTTTGCACCAATTATGAATGTCTGATTTACCTGGAATTTCAACCTGCTCTCCAGTTTCATGTATCTTTAGGTACTCACTTACAACTTCATATATCTCTTCACTTGTCCAAACTTTAGACGGTAGCATAGTCTCTACTCTGTTAGCTTTAATGTTCTTTTTATCCATTCTAATTTTATGATTAATATGGAGAAAACAACGATGACAGTCAAACTAAGAATTTTTTTCCCATATTTTAATGAAAATGCTCGTGTCTCCTCCATACAATGAGGACAAGCTAGACGTCCAGCTGTGCACCAACCTGAAAGTATGTCATACGCGGGAAAATTACTAATAGTTCTTTTTCTCGAAATGTTGTATGTTTCGACTCCTTCATGCCACAGTGTTTTCAACTCTTCAATCAACGGTTGTAGATAAACATCAATTCCTTGTGTCGGATCATCGGGACCGGGGATGACAACCGTTAGAAACATATATGGAGTTTTCACACACATCCATGGAGGTAAGTTATATGGAGTAACAATGATATGCCATGATGAATATTTACTACCAAACTAGGAAAATGGCGAAAATCAATCCGTGCATAAACCGAGCCTAACATTACGGCTCTCTGCAGCAAATTCAGGATAAGTCCTATCAAAGTGTTTCCATGCTTCACCATCAGACGGATGTATCATAGTTCCTTCTTCTGATGTTCTCACGTTAAGCCATCGCATATGACATGCTGTAGCAGAAGATGCATATAGCCATTGAAGTCTGGGAGCTATGGGTAGATAATGCATTCTTTTATAGGGAACTTCTTTTCCTTTCTTTTTCCTTGGTTTATATCTATCTTCATTGCAAAATTTGCATTTCCTACGGTCGGCGTCTTCTTTCCAATACAACATGCAACCTTTAACACATGTATCTATCTTATGATATGATAGTCCAAAAGCAGACATAAGTTTTTTCACTTTATAATGACTATCGCACATCAAATTATTGGGCGGCATATGTCGTTTTGCAGTTTGTACAACTGCTGTAAATGCAACTTCTGTAAGATTGAATTTTGATTTCATAGTGATGAATTCGCGGTTACAGACAACTCGGTTCCGCTTGTACACCCTTCCCACAACGGCCTCTTACCAGAATTTAATAAATCATAAAAAAAAATCGCTTTCGCCGTTGGTTCTTCAACATTTCCAATCTCATCGTCGCTTTGCTCAATGTTAGGAAACATTGATCGTGCTGCATCTTGCACCATATTTTCTATCGGATTCGTCAATATATTATCGTTCATCATTGTACTATCGTCCTCTACCACTACAGGGTTAGACGTAGGTTGAACAAGTTCTCCATGACGATCCCATAAGTGATAATTCGACACAAAACCAAATTTATACAGATGTAATTCTACTACATCTGGCTTCCAATGCTTCAGATGTCTGCACTTACTACACAGACAACGAATGTCTACGTTACTCTGATTATTAGATTTAGCGAATCTAATAAATTCTTGGACTTCATTACAAAAATATTCCTTTATCGACCCTTTCTTACCGGTTCGGGGTTGATACATCCAACTGCGATCACGAAAATAATCGAACATCTTCCTGATTTGCAACAAATATATTAGAAAATTCAATCGAATGTAACACTTTATATTATTTTAAATCTTGTAAAATTTCATTTATAACTATTGCATGTTTTCAATTTTTTGTTTATTTCCTTTTTACTTTGACGGTCGGTCTACCTACTTCCCATTACAAATATAATAATGTAAGCATATTTTATAAATCATTTTAGGTTAAATGGTTCAACAAAATTTCGGCAGCGCTTCCCTTTGGTCCCTGTATCGTAGACAAATGCGTGTACACAAGGAACAAAAAGGAAGTGCCATCGAAACTTTGTTAACCGTTTAAACTGAAATGATTTATAAAATATGCTTACGTTATTATATTTGTAACTTGTCCAATACTAGGACAAATCCAACGAATATTGTATCAGATGAATATAGATTTCCGTTTTGTGTAAAAACGAATATCCATATAATGATCATATAAAACACTTGTCGGACGGGGCCAAATTTATCTAAGGGGTTCACACAAATATTCAAAAAAACATTTAGCCTAAGTTTAAACCAAAAAAACAATTCAAATGAAAAAAGCACTCTTTTTGTTCTTTGGGCTTTTTTGCGCTTTACTAATAGGTGCGCCCTTAAATTTCAAGAAAGCCCCTTAGTTGCGCCTTGTGCCATTTTCCGTCTACGCTCGCGCATTAATTACATAGCGTCTATATAATATTTTTCAGTACTTTCAATTTGTAAAATAACATGACAATGAAAATTATGAAGTATAACTTAGTTTTAGTTACTTTTAGTTAATTTTAGTTTAAAGTATAAATTTGTAAAATAACATTTTTTTTTATTAAATATTATAGCAACAATATTTTTTATATTGCAAATGCATTCTTCAAATTTGTTTGGACTGACTATTCTTGCATCCAACGGTGACATAATTAATAGTGCATGCATAGAGGGACATCATTACACCGTTTCAAGTTAATTACTACCGCTAAACAATCACGTTTACTTCAATTTTTTTCTCAAATGATCCTACAACACAACCAACGTAAGCCCAATTACATACATGATAGTCGTCGTTTTCATGCTCCTAAATCAAGTACATATGTGATAATCAACGATTTCAACCTCCTAATCAATTCCACTTATTCCCAAATCAATGTATAACAAAATCAACATCATATGCATCTCACAAGACAACCAATTTCATATCCATAAATAATGAATTTACAACCCTATATAAACATACAAATTAACCCTAAATAAACATGAAATAGGATTTAAAAGACATACCTTCCCAAATTGAGATGATGGAATGGAGTTTGGATGGTTGAAATCGAAGCAAGGGAGGGTGACGACGCAGTAAAGGTTTATATATTTATTTTTGTGGTAAACTGATTTGGGGAAAAAATGCTCGGCTGTTTATTACTTCAGAACCGTGCAACGGCTAGCGATGACCGCTTTTTAGTCGTCGCTCACACTCGTTGCAACTTGAGCCGCTCCTTATAGTGTCCATTTATTATGTGTATAGTTATTGATTTGACTCTCCTAAATAAGATGGTGCCTATAGGATGAAGTTGAAGTGAAACAATTTCTTATTGGCAAATTCTATCTAGACGTCAAAAATTGCTAGAGGATGATGGTCATATAATATCATGTTCATAGCTAGAGGATGTGTTTAGATGTCAACGCATACATTCTTGGAGTTTACAAGCTTGGTTTTTTGTTGTTAAAAGTAAAATAGAATTTTCTTTTATTGTAAATTATACACGAGCATTTATATTTGGTAGAATTTTGATAACCGAGGGCGACACGTACATTTTATGAATATTTGATGGATTATGTAATATGTTCAAAGAAGTAACATGAGATTTGATTTGTAAAATTAATAAAATGGCACTTGAGTTTGAACCTTTTTTCCTTATGTGTTTTCGTTACTTATCAATTGCAAATGGAGTTTTAGCTTTTGTCCATATATTTGTTAAATACAGTGTCTTTTCTACATTTAAAGGGACATGGCTAACGTATGTATAAAGAGGCTTGAATCCAGTAGTCATTTTGTTTTTGAATTTTACATGAATTTGGATTCATTGTTACTTTAGCATTATCGTCAAATGTACTCAGGATCTCGCCTACTTAGAAATGTTTTGCGTTTTCTCCACTCGCCTACTTAGAAATATTTTCATTTTTTCACAGGTTTCCAAGATAGTGGTAGTTCGTTAACTTTTCAGACAAAGGATTTTAAATGCTTTTTAGTGTGCATCATGTTTCAGTTTTCAAACATAACGACCTCTAAAAGCTAATTTATAGTTCAGATAACATAATTTTACATCTGATGGTATCACAGCCTAATTCAAAAAAATTAGTTGTTACACCCTGCTCTTAATGTTTCATTTTGAGAATAAGGCTCTTTGGCTTCTTATGATACATTTTTACACGAAGACTTGTAAAATGAAATTATTTATAGAGATTGTAAGTGACTCAAGTTTATATTTGTTTTTACTATGTATAAAGTGTAATGTATGTTTTAAGTTGTTAGAAAGGGAGAACAATTTAGCTAAGTGCTTTTATATTGTTTATGCATATGATCATTTACATATGACCAAAAAAACTTACAGACATCATATGGGTGTCAAATTCAGCCATCACTGACATAAAAGCAATTTTCTTTTACTTATATTCAAATAATCATTATCTACCTTTAGAAATTCTACATGTACTTTTGATTCTTGGCTTTTTTGGCAACACATATCATGGATATTGTTCCATTGTACCAGTTTTGAAATGTTATTTCGCACTTTGCATGGTTTCTTTTGCATGTTTAAACAGATACCCAATATAAAAGTTGAATTCATTTTGAACTCATGCATCACCTAAAATATTAAGCATGTTTAGTTATGTAACGTCAAATAAGGAATAATTGACATGTGACGTTCGTTATTTTAATATATAATCCATATCCTCTAAGAAAATTGTTATGTTATTTAAGCAGATCAATCAATGAACATTTTGCATTTTTGTTCAATAAGTAAGTCAATTAAAATAAATTTAATCTACAAGTATACACATTCATCTTTGTATGGCTAAAATATAAAAGCATATTACTAAACAAGATTTTGGTGAATCCCGTGTGCGTAGCACGAGTTCGCACTTGTTAATAATATATGGTAGGGGCCATTCAACCCCGCTTGCTATGCAAAAAAAAAAAAAAATCTTTCAAGTTGGGATATATATTTACCTCTCAAACCTTGACTCAATGTTACTCTCATCCTTGAAAAATATAAGTTTCTAAATGTTCAACATAAGTTGACCTAGTTACATAAGGATTCCATTTGAAACCAAGTTTTTTTTTTAAATTCATATTTCTTTAAGTTCACTTTCCTATTAATGATATATTTTATTGAGTTTCCTTTATTAAGTAAAGTCCCATGTCACCCTCAACTCATCGGGTTTAAAACCATTCTCCGTTTTCTTATGAATTCCTACAGTATTTAACAAGATTTATTTTACTCAAATAAACCCCTTTGTCAAAACAATCAATTAGCTTTTAATACATTCTCCAAATCGAATACTGAATTTAAAGCTTATTCCCAAGTTCATAGAATTAACTTGAACCATATAGTTAATAAATAAATTAACAATGACAACCACTTCTCGTGAATTTATTTAGTAAAATGATTCGTTTACATCCATACCTCACTCTTGAATATATCGATTAAATTTTGAACCTCGTTTAAACGGTAATTAACAGGTTTAATTCTTGTCATTAAAATAATTTAATTAATTTAAATCCTTTAGAATAATTGATTAACTTTCAAACATCATAAATAAATAAATTAAATAACTTAAAGTAATCATTATACAGGTGAAATTGACTTTATCACTTAATAAGATAATAATAATAAGCTTAAAACAATTATTAATAAATAATAATTAACTATTAAATAATATTTAAAACAATTTTTAATCCTTGAATTAAATATTTAATTAACCTTTTAATAACTAATTAAGTGATAGTTAATCTTTGAATAAACAACTTAAAACTCAAGTAATCTTTATTAAATAATAACAATTTTTTATTAATAATTAAATCAATACTTAAAACACTTTTTAAATTATTAATTATTATTTAATCTTAATCCAAATAATTAAGTAATAATTAATTCCTTATTGATAATTAAACAATAATAACTTCAATTAATTACATTAATTATAGTTAATTCTTAATTAAAAATTAAGATAATTACATTCAAAACATTATTAATAAGTAATTAGTAAATCAAGATGTCATTAATACATAATTATTAAGTATTAAAACATCACTAATGGATAATTAGTAACTTAAACACTTAATTAATAAAATTAATCTTAATTAATAATCAACTTAAAGCATTTTTAGAAGTACTTAAATAAATTCTTAAATCTTTGATAAGTATTCTTTAAATATTTCCAGATGAAATATTTAATAGCCTAACTAATTCCATTTAGGGATTTATATAACTAAAAACAGTTTCACATTTAAGGCTTAGTGACCACCACAGTACTTGAATAAGTTATCACAAATTTCCACATCTAAATGGATTCACATGCCATTATCATTCACGATACAGCCAATTTACAAGAGTTTTGGCAATTAACAGTTCACAATCAATAGTTAAATAACTATTTACAACATTAATCAATATTGAAATCAATTACTTGCACAAATTAAATTGTCACAAAGCTAGCACAGAATGAGGAATTTTCTGTTCAATAGATGTCAATAACGATCTACACTATTCAATTAAACTTGATAGTAACTTATTTGGCCAAATAAGTGTAACAGATTTAAGGGGTAATAATTAAATGACGTTATTAAGTAAATTAACGCTATTTAAAACATAGCTGTTTCCAATGGTCACAAAAATTAACTTACCCGAACTTCCAAATTAACTACACTACAATGTCGAGTCGTTTATACGAACCTAACACTTTTGTCTGTTTGTAAAACGGATTTATAAAGAGCAACTTATTCATACTTATAAAATCCAAATCAAATATTGAATTTAATTCCAAAGTTTTCCCACCTCCATAATTTTGGACCCAGCCCACATCAAAACCTAGCACAAGCCCATACCCACTACCCATCTCTTCTTCTTCTCCAAAAAAACTGCGTACACCACTGGTGCACATGACCAGTGGCAGATCCAGCTTTTGTGCTAAGGTAGGGCCAAAATAAATAAATAAATTATCCCACATCGAAAAATTTACTCAGGTTATACTGTATATATACCAATATATGTTAAACCATTGCAAATCATTAGTACCAGTATGAAATAGGCTAAATAATGGCCGGTTGCCTAACCAGATAGGGCAGCGTTTCAAATTCAGGTGGGGCAAGGTGTTAAAACAAATCAAATTTTTCTAGATTTCCGATTTTCCACCTACGGCGGTGGCCCCAGCTGGTCATAACGTGGATCCACCCCTACACATGACATCATTATCTAATCATCTAAACGTCAAGAAGACTTCACCAACCAATCAGAAATCTCCTCCTCTCCACGTCAGCACCTTCGATGATCACTCTGATTCCCTTTATCGCAATCCATGCCAGGCCCTGAAGCTTGACACCCTGAGAAGAATGCGACACTTTTCGAACCCGAGCTGCTCCAAATCTCCATGCAAGCTGTGGTTTTCCATGCTGAACACCATTTCGTACTTCGTTTTGCCTCACTGTTTCCCAAACTCCCGCATTTCCTAACCCTGGCTCTCTCACGAAACCGCCATGGTCATTGTAAAGGCTAGACACCCCCCCCCCAAAAAAACTCATTCTAATTAGCTTAAACCCCACTAGAAGTAAGACTAAGTCATATGAAACTCAAAGAAAGTTGTTTTAAGATTTTACAACAAGTATACACAAAGAATTAGATTTTTGAACTTACTGTGCTTTTGATATTCATAGTTTGAGCTTACTGTTTTTTTTCTTCCAGACCTAGCCTTTGGTGTTTCATTTTTGTTTTCTTTTATAAGTGGTTGCCATGTAACAAAATCTAAGAAGAGGAAAGAAAATGGAAAGCTAAGGGAAGGAGAGAACTATATATCTATGTATATATAAGGTGGATATATAATTAAAAATTAAAATTTAAGTTTAATAAGAAATATCTTATTAGCCGTTAAATCCTATTAAAGCTTCTTTTACACACTAAGTTAGTACAAACATTAAATTTTTGTCTTGAAAATTACATTTGCCTTTTGTATTGAACTTAAAATATCATTTTATATGCTTGTTTATTAAAAGAAAAACAATTCATGATTACCTTTACTTATTTAAACTATTCAAAATCAAATCTAGGTACTTACACACCATTACATCTCTTTACGTATTATTTTACACTAATGCTAGAAGGCCCGAAGCCGATTTTGTAAAAATGCGCGGAAAAGTAATCAGACGGCTGTTGTAAAGTTTTTCCCCTTTCCACCCCATGAATCACATGGCTCCCCTTAATTTTCGGGGCATTCGCACATACGAACGCCCTATTTTCCGAGCCGTGTAGCGGCACTCATTATTTTATACATTTCTTATATTTTATTATAATATTTGAATCAAAGGTTTTATAATAAAAATTTCAAATCGTATTATATGCATAGATTGTAACATATAAACATGTATAAACATATACAAATATTCCAAAAATATTAATACACAAGTTTACACATATATAACCAATTTAAAAGAATAAATGAAGTTAAGTGTCCAATTGAAATGTTTTAAAATGGTTATTATATCATAAAAATCATTATCTAAATGACAAATAAATATTCTTATTATAAACTAGAGTTTTAAAGAAATTTTAAATGGTTAAGCCCTAAATTAAATGTTTAAATATATTAAATATTCATAAATTGAATTGATAACATTTCGGGTTGTTACATTCTTCCATCCTAAAAAGAATTTCGTCCCATCTCATCCTAGTAACAATACCAAATTAAATAACTAATTATGCTTATCAATTTAATAATTCCATATTACCACTCAAAATATTAGCTTTTGAATTTCTTTTGACATCGCAATAAAACCCATAACTTCAAAATATTATCTTTTGAAAACTTACTAGTGAATACTTACTAACTTTTCAAAACATAATGCAAATGTTTATAAAATGAAAATAAAGTTTTGAAACTTTAACATGGTTTTGATTTCAAAAACATAACATGCTTTCAACCAAGGATTCGAAGTTATCAACCACATAAAGGTTACAACATTCTAAACATATAACAGAACATGGTGTTTATAACATACATAACCATGACATAACCACAAACAAGTAAAGATGAAAGATCCAACTATACAACAATTTATCAACATGATAAATATAATATTTAAAAGATCAAACTTTAAACGTAAACCTGAGAGTTTTACTCACTATAAGCATAACCAAACCAATTCTGCTATACTGTTATCTTGGACATCTATACGGCAGTACAAATCACCATCGGCCATTATCACTTTAATACTTTCTTTATTGTGGTTAACTATTTATTAGTTGATTATTTATACATATTTGGTTGTATGTGAATACCCATATTATAACTTAAATAAGTTGAACTCAATTAACTAAGGACCTTTGGAAATTTCTAAGCCTTCCTTCAAATTGGAAAGTATATGGATTCACTACAAGGAACATTGCTATTTTCGACAGAAGGGGGTGACGGCTTTCGACGGCTACATTCCGATGGCTTTTGACGGGTCGTCGGCGGTGTTGGAAATCGTCGAATATAATCCGATAAACAGCCACCCGAGAGCTTTCTCCCTCATTTCTCTTTTGCCATTTGTTTTTTTCCAGCTCGGGATCTAAAACCCTACCTCCCCGAATCCGCGATTTTTGGCCTCCAAACTCTGCCTACATATTCCACGATTGACAAATAAAATTGAGTTTTGCATGATTGACAAATAGAATTGAGTATTGCACAATTGACAAATAAAAAGTAAAATTTTATCAAAAAGCGATCAAGTTCAAATTTTTATGAAAATTTATACAAGAAAAAAATCAGAATTTGGAACTAATATAACTTATATTATTGTTATCTTTTAAAATAATTTGTTATGTGACAGGTATGTCATCCAGAGGAAATTCTTTTAGGTGAAGGTTCTAGTCCATTGCAATACTCGTAGCGTGCAGTAGTCTCCTTGGTGCCTACGAGTACAGGGTAAAAAAACTTTATTTAGCATGTACATTTTTTTAACCATTTATAAACTTATGTATACCAGATTACACATAGGGTTTTTGACCTTCAGCCTTCTAAGATTATTTTAAACACATCGACAACAACATATAGGGCGCGGATGTCAGCATGTTGGTCGAAGTGGGATCTAATCTCACCTCACATACAGGAGGTCATTTGGCAGGATGTACTTGTAGGTATTTTCTTATATATTTTTTTCCATTTTGATTTTTTTAACCGCTTATAAAATATACGTATTTTACTGCTATTGTTTGTTTAACGTGAAATACAGGTTAAGGTGGATATACAGACACATGACTTATCACTGGCATGAACCTATTTGTGACGACCCCAAAACCCGTACTGCGGTGTTAAGGGTAATCTTTCGAATATAACATAGAAACAGATAATAGCAGAACAGAAATAAATAAATACACCAGATAATGAACATATAATACACTGGATAAACGAAATCCTCAGAGTTACACAGTACAGGATCATACTTAGTACAAATACAGTTCAGTTATACAGCAATGTCTACAGCAGAAAAACAAAACATAATGTACAATAGGAGATGAACGGCATAAAAAGAAATAAATGATAGAATCCATCTTCAGCTCCAGCTATCCAGAAAAAGCCTGCTAAACCTGAATACAAGGCTGCCCGTGTAGAAAAAGGGGCACCCGAGTTTGCAAGTGAAACAAACTACGAGTCAGTCATGGGACTGGTATGAGAAATCTACTCAACACATCTAAAATATGGCTAATCACAGGACCACGCCACTTTCGCGGAACGGGTTTACTCCATTGGATTGCTAGTGATTTAAAACAAGTAATTCTTTTAAACATCGCAATGCTTTTCATAAAAATGAAGCTATTATAAGACTCAGTTCCCATCACACAATGCAACGCAAACCGGATGATAGAGTTTTACCTTATAATGGCCAAAATATGCTTGATATGAATAAAACAAAAGCATTTGATATTATTACTAGTGTTTACATGTTTCAAAAACAATTTCGAATCATAACTATCAATCATAGACGGCATGGGTACCATATATCATGTCGCCATATATATATATACAATCAAAACCGCACCATCACGTATTTGGAAATTGGATTTCCGTCATGAACCAAGGCAAAAGATAGTCCTTACCGACTTCGAGACGCTCTAGCCCGCCCCTCAGGATCATAGCTCGAGTGACCCTTGGATCTTCAGGGCCGGTCCACCGATGTGGATTAAAATTCCTGAACAATGCGTTTCCCCGCCCTTTGGGGCGTAAGTGAGCCAACGATTGACTCCATCGGTCCCGGATCGACCGATATAACCGAGGCACCTCGCAACAGCAACAACCACATAGGTGAAAATAATATAAATGTTAGCCAGTTTAAGCACCGACACCACCTCTAACTAGAAAGAAACGCATGTCCTCCCTGAGGTCCTTCTCCCGTTTCTGGTTCATACCGGGGTGTGAGGTACGCGAATTCACGTTATACACAAAGCTACGCCACACAGGCGGTGCTTTGATCATCACCACAAGACTTTGCTTTTCAACAGAAGCCTTGATCATTTGCCACTTAGGCATGCCACACTAGCAATTCATGCCATGCGACAGATGTCCATCGATATACAACCTCTGAGCTCGTGCGTCTCAGAGAAGGGCATTAAGCAAAAGAATAAATTCTCCGCCGCCAAACAGATGTATATTTAATAGAGATCAATCAACACAGAATAAAATCCAATGTCAGACACACAGTCCATTTACAAGTCCGTTCTGGGTCTGAACGAAACCGGAGGCACTATATACCTCGCAAACCCATCGATCTCCACGTACGTCTGGACGATCACCACTCATTATCCATATTTCGAGATGCCTCCCAATCAGGACATCAGTTACCATCCATACGAGGTGAAGATCTCCGGTCTTCAACCACCGTCTTCATCTTCGATTTCTTATCGTCGATTCAGTTATTCAGAATGGGATAAACCCAGTCTTTCTGAGCAACTCGCGTATATAATAAACAAGTTCTACACAAACACTCATACGCATCATTTCAATTCATTAGTCACTTACCGTAAATCAGTAAGAGAACGATTTCCCAAATATTAACCCCGAAGGCCGAAACCAACATCAGATCAAAATCCAGGAAACCATTCGACTTAGCCAACCTTCAGTTAGTTTCTAAATTTCACATCCACATCGTTTATAATATTTTATAACGATTTATCGCTATTTTTATTTATTTTAAAATAGCCAATTTATTTAAACGACGCTTCGGGGCATAACGCGGCCGTGGCGCTGTTTTTCTTCAGATTTGATTTACACATATCTGAAAATCTAACTGTTGGATCATCACAAAATTTATATCAATAGAAAGATCTTTTCAAAACGAATCCAACGGTTCTAGTTTTGGTAAAATCCGACGGTCGGATCTCCCTGTACACTCGTTTGAAGTTCCGATTTCAAAGTACGAACTACAGCGTCGTTATTCGATTTAATATAATTATATATATATAAATATAATTGATTCTGGCGCTGTTTTCCTTCATATTTGAATTAAACATTCCTGACAATCCAACCGTTGGATCTTTACAAAGTTGGTGTCGTTGGAAAGATATTTCCAAAGCGAACCCAACGGTTGCGGTTTCGGGAAAATCCGATGGTCGGATCTCCCGCACTAATCGTTTGAAATCACGTTTTCAAAATACGAACTGCAGCTTCGTTATTCGATATATTTCAATTCTATTTATATATATATATATATATCGATTCTTCGATTTCAAAACTATATTCTTTTCATGCATTTGATAAAAATGACATTTTTATCCAACCGACAATTATTTCTACACTTCGCTATTTTTAACTATTCATGTATATAGTAAAAATGTGATTTTTATTGTAAAACAATTTATTTCAAAACACGATTATTTTATATAGTTCATATATGTGATAAAAATATTATTTTTATTATAAAACAATTTATTTCAAAACACGATTATTTTGTATAGTTCATATAGATGATAAAAATATGACTTTTATTATAAAACAATTTACTTCAAAACACGAATACCATTCAACACATGAATTTCTATTCAACAAATGAATTTCTATTCAACACATGAATATAGTTTCAACACATGAAAATAATTCTAACACATGAATATTATTCAAAATTTCGACAGCATAACGGCAGGGTAGTTAAAACCGGTGTCGTCCCTAGTACGGCTCCTCGCTCTACCTTAAAGCCTCGCAGCTTTTGACAATGGGGATTTCATGCATCTAGTCCGCACGTAGGAGGTATGTATATTTTTTTTTCCATTTCCACAAACTAATCCTATGTGGTTTCAACCAAATAATTCTCAACCATAAATGGGTATTTTTCAACCACTATCAATCAATTTCAACCACAAAAAATTCTAATCAACCATTCGCTGTCAACCAATTTTCACGTCAATCATAACCAATAAATATCGTCCATGGTTTGTGGACGAGGAGCGTATATATATATATATATATTATAAGCATTTCACTTCTATTTCAACACATATATAATTTTTACGATGCATATATAACTTATACATCGAACGTACAACCTATACAACGCTTATACATGGGGTGTACAATGGTTATATAAGTCATACATCGACTATATAATTTATACATCGTCGTTTTCCATATCGTTTATAATTTAGAAATCTCACATTGGGTTCCACTCCACCAAAAATAGCAGAAGGCTCAGAAAAATATGCGGCCTCTTCTAGAATGTAGAAGACGTCCACACGAGTCCACTGTTTCTTGTTTCACTGGATTTCGACAAGAAATGAAAAAGATATGATTTTTACAGTAAAATCATAAATGGTAGCGCTTAGAAGTGCTATTATATAGTTAATTTAAAAATAGGCCGCACCTTTTCAAACCTGTTCAAAACTAGGTTTTAGTTTTTCGCGAGATCCGAGCCACGAGAGGACGATCGGGTTGCGCAGCGTTGAAGGGGGAGGAGAGAGATTCTCGGCGCTGGTGGTGGGGCCCAGTTCGACGCTGGCAGGTGGTCGGGGCGGCGGTCTGAAGTCCCCCACTTCACGGCGTCGTATCTCGACGAAAACTCAACGAAAAAATCCAATCTTGGTCTTGATTTAAAGCTCTCGTGATGCTCTTCAAAATGGATCCAACCGCTCGTGATTTAATTGAGAATTGAAAGAGAAATCGAAGAGAGATAATTTGAGCTTTAATCGCCGTCGCCTGGAACGATTTACGGGGGAGAGAGAGTGTGTGTGGCCCAATCAGATTTTTTTATTTAATTTATATAATTTTAAATTTTGAAAATACCCCCTTTCACACACGAACACCAATCCGAACCCAACGACTGTCGTCCCTAGCGTTTTACCCCCATTCCGAACACAATGGGATATGTTTTGTAGGCCCATTCGACTATTTCAGTCAGTTTTCCTTCAAATTAAAATATAAAACATTCAATTTTTGATTTGAACGTACATTTCAATTTGCCGGGGCCACATACTGATTCTAAAAATTCCCGAAAAATAAATCTAGCTATGTTTTGACGATACGGTCCCAACAAAACTAGTTTCGCCGAATTCTGAGACCGTTTGAAAAATGGCCCATTTCTGGTCGATCCAATTTAACTAAAATCGACCAAACACATTTTCCTTTGCCACGCTCACATACTAGCTTCAAAAATTATGAAATTTGAAACCTAGCAATAATTTAACATCCCGGATCCAACAAAAATGGCTTCGTCGAATTCCGAGGTCGTTTGCAAAATGACCATTTTCACGGGCTATATAAATTCCATAGCAACCTTTCTGAAAATTCATTTGGCCATAACTTTTGCTTCCTACTATGAAACTTCGATTTTTTTGATTCGTTAGAAAGATATTCACTAACAGAATTAAATATTTTTGGTTTCACTCAAATCCGTTTTGTTTTGCACCCGGTTCAGTCAGTCAAAGTTTGAATTAAAAATTTGAAACTGCCGCGCCATTTCAGGCCTTGTTTATAATTCAAAGTGATTATATTTATTTTCAATGTCGGTTCAAACTTATTTTTCATCGTTATTATTTAAAATATTTATTTTAAATATTTAAAATCCACTAGAATAGCCAATTTAAAAATTTTAAATTGGTTCAGGTTTTCCGGGTCGTTACACTATTAGATGCAAAAGATGAGAAAGAATTATAAGGATTGTATTTCAACAATGAAGAAAATCATAAAGAAACCTAGCTGGATAGGAGCAGCTATGTGGGACGGATTTCTTAGGTATTGGGAGAGTGATGCGGTCAAGGTAAGTGTACTATTTTTTTTAATATCGAAAAATATTTATTCGATAAGTAATGTATCAAATTTTGAATGTACAGGCAGAGGCAGAAAGAAATTCTGCAAATAGGAATAAAAATCTAGTCACGCATCGAGGAGGATCTAAGTCATTTCAGCAGTATCGGCAGGAGTTGGTATATTTTATAAATGCGACTTATAAAAAATTAATATGCTATATACTTTTGAATGTGTAATGATTGTATTTAATAATCAAATTCAGGAGGCTGAGGGGTTGGGGCCGGTCTCATACATGGACGTATTCACTCGTACGCATGCCATCGAGCATGTTGATGCAGATGGAAACATCACATATTCTAGCATGATGACAAATCCAGGAAGAGTCATGTAAGATTTCATTTTATGTAGAAGTATTTGTAGTAATTGTTAATTATAATAAAATAAATTATAATTAAAAATTAATCACATATTCATGGTGCTGAAGGAGAAGTTTATGGAGCAGCGCCAGAAATGTCTAGCTGAGGTAGGACAAGAGCAGCTCACAACTGACGAGGAGGACATTATATTTCAGTAAGTGATGGATCCAGTGACGTGGAACAGCCGTTGCGGCTTTGGAAATCAAGTGGTAAACAATTTTCAGTTATTACTTTGATTTTATAAAACTGTTAACTGTCAAGTTAAGTATTCAAGTTAATGGATGACAAAAATATGAACACGGCAGAAGTTAGTTTGTGCCTTAGATATTCTCTGTCAATTTTACATGCATCATGTTATATGTGGTGGGTGAGTTAGTTCGTAATAAAGTAAGGTTGCATCATATATTCACTATCAATTTTTCAAGACTTAAAAATAAAAATTAATACAATGATTATTATAATATGCTTCAAAAGTGGCAATTAACTGTTACACTCATATGTGCAATAAAGTATGTATTAAGTGGGAACATATTGCATCTGACATGATCCGCCCAACTTGATACTATTTATACTCACATGTAAAACTGAATACATATATAATGCATTTCACGTTAATGCATGTAAAGTAACGGCGATGGCATATATATATATCTACTTCATATATAAAATTAGAGTTCATGGCATATAATACTCCTAAGATCTAAACTCTTTCAATATAAACTCAAAAGTTAAATTACCATATCATTAATAACTCGAAAGTTTAACTTTCATCTTTCTTCATGGATCAGGTCTATATATATCTACTTCATATATAAAATTAGAGTTCATGAGATGGCTATTGAGCTCATTCTTACATAATAACCTAGTACTTTCATCTATAAATAGATTTCACATTTATGGGTTATATTTGGCACAGCTGCACGTGAGTGTTGATCCGCATCATTATTTTCAAAGCCAGATATTCAGTTTTTTAACAGAAAATTATGCTAAAAGCCATGCTGAGTTCAAACAAAGTACCCATTGGATATAATAAATAAACTACTGCATTATGGTGTTAATCCACTATAAATCAACTCTGGCTAATGAATTACAAAATGAGTTAATACAATTTATAATTTATGTTCTAACAACCTCATAAATGAGTTCAAACAATGTAACCATTGTGACGTATATTGCAGAAAAATATTCTCTTTTGTGAGCAACTTCAATTGCCATAGCTAGAGAAAATGCGGGATGACAATAACAAAAAGAATGAATAAATGCTTAATACAGTTGGAAAAGAACTTTATAGTAAAAAAAATCGAAAAATAAAAATAAGTTATAAAATGGCATCACTTAGTATTTTCCGTTCCTTTTATTGGTTCTTAATTCTAGAATCCAATATCATGTTAAGATTTCAAATTGTATAAAGTAGTCATAAATTAATTTGCGAACATTCAAACAACTATTTTTTTCCTTTTAAAATAAAAGTTAAAAAGATTATGTAACATAAGAAATCTAGAATTGGAAACATGTATATTGAAATCAAGTGGTAAGTCATAATTCTAGTTTATGCTATCACGTCTTTGATGCAACCATTATTAGCAGTGAAATCATTATTCACCTTACGTAAAGATTGCACGCTTAAAAATATAGTTTATTTTTTAAGATAGTTTATTCAAATAAGGACATAGCATATATTGTATTATTGTGTGCATGGTTATAAAATCACTAAAAAACTAAGATTTTTAAATAATTGTTAAAGGCTAGCAGTTAGCAGGGACGTGGCAGACAAGCTAGAGCTGCTATAGACGCTACAAAGATTGACTGGTTGAAAGCTAGGATGGCGGAGCATGAGGACTAGAATCGTCGTCAAGCCATTAAGATGACTCAGCTCCTAGATAAGCACTTATCAGAGTTTGAGCAGCAGTATAGGCGGTTTCCCTCTTTAGCCGATTCCGTAGAGGATGTTAGTCGATGATGGATTGCTAGGTATGTTTTTTTGCTGGGCTGCTATGACTATGGTTTGATTTTTTTTTTGGTGTATGTATTATGATGGCGCCATTGATGATTGACTTGACTGTATATTTTTTTTGCTTGACATGATGTTGGAGTAGTTGCATTTGTGTTATTATGATGGTAGATTGCGGTATGTACATATTTATGCATTGTATAGTTGGTTGTTTGGGTTTGTGGTTTAATTTATGTTTTTTTTTGGAGTTGGAATTGGTTTTATTTTGATATTTGCTAGGTATATGATATGTTGGGATTATAGATTGTGGCTGAGATCATGGTTTGAGCGGTAAATGTAGTTTGAGGGCTGAATAGCAACTGAAATATAAAAAATAATGTGCAGGTTTTTCGACGGCTATCGACGGTTTCCAATGGCTGTTGATGGTTTCCGGCGGCTTATAAGTCTTACAAAGTGTAACGGTTTCCGACGGCTTGCAATGGTTTGTTGCTCTGTGTATGTAACGGTTTTCGACGACTACCTACAATTGTCGAAAGCCATCGGAAACCTTACCGACTATTATTAGCCGTAGGAAAAGCCATTGACGGGTTGTTTCGATAGCCGTCGAAAACCCTATTTCTCGACACCTCGATTTGCTATCGTTATTTCTGACGGCTTTCTACAGCTTTCGACGGACGCCGACGACTTTTATCCGTCGAAAACATAAATAAGCTAGTATAGCTAATACTTTACAACGTGATTTTAACTCGTCTTGGTTTAAAGCAATATTTATAAAAGTAATTTTCAAATAAGTTATTATTTGAATTTAGCAAAAAAAATTGGGTTGATTATTATTTTATAAGTAAATAAGGTTTCGAGTTCAATAAAATGATTCATAGACCTATATTAAAGGAATTTAATATAGATTATTGAAACTATTTATTTATAATTAACTAGAGATCGTAAACTTTAAGTTATTTCAAAGGACAAGAGTTCTGGCGAGTTATGGTCTGAGAGGTAAATACACTAACTTGATTTGCTTCATTATTATCCGAGAAATAGTTTTTTTTTAAATCGGGAGTAGATGATTTGAAATTTGATAATTATGAAAAGGGTTTTTAATTGTTAAATAGCTCTAGAAATCTCGAAAATGGCGACTTTTTCTTCAAACCCTAAATCTCAATCAAAAGCCGCTTTAATTCTAGATTTCGATCATTGTTTGTTAATTCCTCCAGATCCAAGACTACTTTCGTCACATGCAAAGCAAAAGGATTCTCAATCTTAAGGTAATTTGTGTCCTTTCTATTTTAAATCCAGAGTCGATTTCCCAGATCTAGATTCAAAAGGTCAGGATTTCTCAAATAAGGTTAACAGTCTTCAATCGAAGGCATGGATTGATGTTGTAAAAGAAGGTAAATCACACCAGAAATCCATCAAGCTTAAATTTTTTGAACCATCCGTTAAAGATAGTCTTAAGATAACAGTTATTAATGAAAATTTGACAAATCTAGCAAAAGAAAAGTGGGTTAATTCCATAGTTTTCTACGTTTTTGGAAGTAGACCGTATTATGAGTTTTTAAAAGAATATGTGGATAGAAATTGGAATCCTAAAGGTAATTATCAACTATTCACTAGAGAAAACGGATTCTTCGTTTTAAAATGTGAGAATGAAGAGGAATGCGATAGGATATTAGATTCAGGCCCTTACTATTACAATAAGAGACTTATATTTATGAAAAAATAGCAGCCTGGAATGAATTTTTCTAGAGAATTTTTACATACTGTACCCATATGGATAGGATTGCCTAATTTACATTTGGATTTCTGGACGGTTGAGGCTATAAGTAGAATAACTTCTATCTTGGGTAATCCTTTAAAATTTGATAACTTTACTGAAGAATTAGCTCGGGTATCCTATGCTAGAATTCTTGTGGAAGTTAAAGTAGATTTTAATTTTCCAAAAGTCATACCATTCAATGTTATGATGGTCGTATAGTTTGGCAAAGGGTTCATTATGAATGGAAACCTTCTGCTTGTTCTAACTGCAAGGTCTTTGGACATGTCACAATTGATTGCAAGGCACTCAAAGTTTGGATACCTAAGGATAAGTCTGACTTACATAATGAAACGAATATAGATGAAACTTGGAAGAATCAAAATAAGTGTGGTTCAAATACTTATGAAAAGGAAATTGTGTACTATGGGAATAATAGATCTGAGAATGTTTTTATAGAAAAGGATGAGGGTTATAGGACAATAAGGGCCAGTGAGAAGAATTTTCAGCCTAATGTTGTTCAAAAAATTTCTCAAGTTAACAAAGTAAGCACACCTAATCCTTTTAATGAATTAGCAACTAGTAAAGCTTGCATGCAAGAGAATAAGGATATAGATGTGAATGTTCTAAGTGATGTAGATAAGGAAGTGGAAAACATTGAAGTTGATGACATTTGTGATAAAGAACATAAAGAAAATCTATCTGTCATACTTGAAAAAGAGTGCTTAGATAAGATTTTGTAGCTCACTGATTTGAATAAGTCTGTGGGGATTCCTACTTGTGATAGGAAACAAGAAGAAAATAATAACTTGCAAGATATAGTTATGGAAGACTCAGATTGTTCTTCATTGGGTAGTAGCAGTTTTAAAGGGAAAAAAAGAAACAAATTTAAAGGGAGTAAGTTTAAAGGGGGCAATGTGATTATTGGTGATGATCCCTTAGTAGAAACCAATCCTGAGTGGACTAAATTAGTATCTCAATTTAAAAATAGGTCTAAATCTAAGAAGGTAAGAGAAGAAGGTGGATCTACAAGAGTGAAGAATGGGGGAATATATAAAAGATAATGTTTGACACTACTTTTTCCTGTTCTTGGATTTAGTGGGTTCAGGGGAGTGTAGTTTTTTTGATTTATTTTGTTTTCTGGGTTGGACCTGTTGGTTTTGCTGTCTTCTTTAGTCTGTGCGCAAGGTGATGTTCATAGTTTGTTCTTCCCGGTATATGTACCATGGTATTGCTGCTGCAGTTTCTTTATATCGGTAGGGTGTTATACTTTTGGTTCAGAATAGTGGTTCAGTAGCTTGTTGTGTTATGCAATGGTATTTCCTGATGGATGTCTGCTCTATGCATGGGCTTTCATATTTTGGACTTTGTTTATTTTCTGGTGTTATCCTCTGCAAGTTTGGATGGTTTGATTGAGCAGCTTTTCTGGCTTCAGAGCATTTGGTCGGGTGAATGGTGCTTTTGAAGTCTGGTGTGTCTCTTGGTGTTTTAATTTTTTGGGTTTGTTGCTTGTCGTAGTATGGTTTATGTATTATAAGTTGTGTTGTTGTAGGGTGTTTTCTTGTTAGCCTTGCTGTGCATTTGGGTTTGAGCTTGTTTTTTTTTGTGTGTTGTATAGTATTCGTTCTTGTATGTATCGTTATTTTCTACCAGCTCTACCCACTATTTGTAACCTCTCTTTTGTAATACAAGTACCCTCTTTATTCAAAAAAAAAGTTTATAAATGGTTTATTTAAAAGGGCTAAAAGAATATGAATTAGTTTTAAATAAGAAAGTTCATAAAAGGATTTATATAAGAGATCTGTAAAAGAAATTGAGATTGGATTTTCTCAAGTATGATGTTCTTAAAAATGGTGGTATGGACAGTTATTCCACACTTAACACCGGAGGAATTATATTTGAGATTATTCTTATATCCATTTTCTTTTTGAATAACTTTGTTTGATCCTTTAATATGATTCAGAAAATAAGAAAGCTTTTCTAACTTCTCTTTGAATATACTTATAATGATAATATAAGTTATGAATTTATTTTCTAAGTATTGTAAATATAATGGTTGTTGAATAAACTTATGTAGGTAAGAAAAGTTTAAGAATAATTTAGAAAATATTCATAAAATGTTATTTTGTAAATGAAAGATTCATTTAAATGAGGCTTAGTAATTACCATAGGTAAACAAATCTTTTTATTTGATTTGTTTTTTTTATAGTTAGATAACCGACTGTCAAATTTGACCTTTTTACCTTTGGAAGTTTATCCGACAAATGATATGGAAAGGCGTTCTTGTAAACGGTTAGGAGGTGAACTCCGCACTTATGTATTGTAGGTTTATTCCTAAAGAACTAAAGTTGAAATTTTTGAAAACTATCGATTATGTTCCGAAGAGACTGGGATCGAGCCTTTTTGCCTGAAAACTACTTCGATTCGGCTAATGCATTTCGAGTGGAAAACATATTGAAGATGATTGAAGATGGAGTTATTTAGTTTCGTTCAGGCCCAGAACGAACTAGCATGGATGAATGCTAGCATTACATATCTTTATGGAAGGCAATGTTAACGTTCCAAGATATTATGTTATTTATAAGGTAAGCATAATTTTTAACCTCATCACGTGGTAAATGAATAAATCAGGGGATAGCGGCAGGTCTACGTGGATCACTCCATTAGGATATGATCGTTCCATATCTAGAGTCGATTTTCCTTTGTATGCTTTAAGGTCCTTATATGGTTGTTTATCAACCGGGGTGATCATATTTGGCATCATCCAATTTTTAAGGATGGTTCTGGTCTTGAGTAGTTGAGGTGCAAATTATCACGGCCTCCCATATGTTTTATCAAGAGATGTACGGATTTGGTGGGTAGACCCTTGCCCTTTCCTAGTTGGAATCCATTCCCCAATACGAACTTTCGATCTTGATTATTTACCTATTATGTTGCAACGTGAGATGCAAGCATTCTATCTATTTTAATATGTTTACATTTGAATTGTAGACATTATTATAGTATCACTCAATATTTACTATAAAAGTGTTTTGGCTATCATAAGATAAAAAACCATCCGTATTTTACGCGCGGTGTGGTCTTACGAGGTACCTTTGATTTCCAAAGATATAATTAAGCAAGTTCCTTATGATTTGAGTTTACTCACGCTAGTTTTCTAGCCTGACCTGAGCATTATTTTGCGATAATGCTTGGGTTAGACTGAGATTTTTGCCAGGTTAGCTTAGGTTCTTTGGAGCTTAGGAAAGGAGCTGAAGGCCAGGATATACTTCTGTATTTTAGTTTTTTTTCCGCAGTGTGTGTTTTTGTTTAGTCTTCGGCATTTGTAAGGACAGGTTGTTATAATTGTCATAAGTTGTTATAGTTTAGTGTTGTACTCTGACATCTAATTTTTAAAATTTCTTTCTTTATGTAAAGACTTTTGTTATATTTTAAATTTTCCGTTGCGTTGTAAGATTATGTTTTATCTCTTTCTTTCTCTCCAAACGAACTGTCTTTCAAACAACTAAATGATTGGCACGGGAATACCGAGGAGGTATTAAGTGCGTCTTTAGGGGTAAAAAAGGAAGTCCATCACACTTAGGAAAATTTCGAACAATATCTGGCATGCCACAGTATCGATAGGACTTTCTAAATACTTGAACAAGGCAAGTCGACATAAAATTGGTTTAACGATTTGGTAAATGAAATAATTTTACCAAAAAATATATTTTATATAAAGGAATATTTTCTTTATAATTATATATTTTTAGCAATTGTTTATTGTTAGGACAGATAATATTAACTTATTATCACTATTGGTTGATTTCCTTTGCTCGACTCTGGTTAGTGGCCATGGTCATTATTGTGTAACTAGGGTTACACCTAGCCGAGATTAGAGGGAATGTTAAGCAAATCGAAGCTCGGAGTGTTAATCAACAGGGAAAATAACAGCTTGTGTGAAGTTTTGGGGTTCTTCGGTGATGATGTTTATCACATGTTTTAATGTGGGATATAGGATTTGGTGTTAAAATTTGATCGAAGGGGTGAGAGGATACGGCGTTGGTGCTGGCGTAGAGAGGAGTAGGCAAGTAGGTCCGTATCCTTTGTTTGGAGCGCGGTGGTTGGTTTTGCCATGTCAGGTGCACGTTGTGCACCATGTTTCACTTCGGGTTCTTCAAATGGAAACAGAGAAGAGAAGGGATAAGAGGAAAACGGGTTAGATTTGAAGCGGGTTTGGATAATGGTAGTTGGGTCGAGCTTTGTGTTAATGGTGAGGAAGCCTATTAACTAATATGTTTAATTTTCAAATGTATATATATATATATATGAAGTTTAAAAATGAACAAATAGCTCATATTTAATCTGACTTTCGAACAGATTTTTATGTTGGGTTCGTAACAGCGAGCATAATACCATAGTGTAATGTGTTGATAAGTTTAGACCAGTAGAAATATATAACATCTTAAAACAGACTGGTTTTGAACATTGTTATTTTTAATAATAACATTTTTTAAATCATATCCTTTAATTTATGTTGTTTATTTACTCCCAAGTTAGTTTGAATTTATAGATCATTATGGACATCAATTGAGCAGAATAAAAACCCCATTCTATGCTTGCTATGTAACAATTTAAATTATGAAATAGTTATCAATTTTAATTGATATGAATTAAATAGTTATTTAACTATTGATTTTGAATGGTTGATTGTTAGAAACTTTGTGAACTGGAAATATGGTTGTTGACATTGATTTGTGAAACCATTTGGGTGCGGAAATTTGTGGTAAATTATCTAAGTACCATTTCAATCGCTAAGCCTAAAAAATTAGAGCTGTTTTTCAGTTATTTAAATTCTTAAATGGAATTAATTTAATAGCTAAATATTCCATTTAGGAATATTTAAAAGGTTCCAATCAAAGATTATAAGAATTAATTAAATGTAAATTAAATGGTTTAATTTTTAAGACTTGTTAGACCAAAATTTGGTTCTAACACCCAATTGAATAGAATTTGTAGAGAATAATTAAGAATAATAATCGAAAAGAAAAATAAAAAGCAGTCGGCACACAAGATTTATAGTAGTTTGGCGTTAACGAGCCTACATCCACTTTATAGTTCTCTGATTGATAAATAGATTACAAGTACAATGTTGATAATCACTCAATCTCACAAGTACAATCAATAATCTTCCAAAATCTATGGAATTGTACTCAAGAATCTAGAAAACAATCAAAATAAAAAGGGAGATATTGGTAATGGTGAAGCTTGAGTCTCAACGGTGCCAAAAGATCCCTTAAAATGTCAAGTAGTGGTGTATTTATAGGCTTGAAGAGCAGGCGGGTCGCGTGATGACGTGCACCGATCCCTAAGATCTCGGAGTTGGTTATGAGAGAGAGGAGACATGCTTCAGATCGTGTGTGTGACATGGGGTCGACCCGCTTTTGTCGGCTTGAGAATAGGGCTTGGTTTGACTCAATAGCAGCTTATGGGTAGCAGGTCAGGGATTTGGTCAGACTTCGTGCGATCCAAAACGGGGAGTGCTTATTGATCGATTCAAGGCGTATGCAGATCGGATAGGACCTTATTCAAGCTGAGCCGCTTAAGACGTGGTGCCAGCTATCCAAATATAGGTGGATCGGGTCGCGTACACTCGATCCGATCTGGTTGGCTTTGTGCTCATTGATACACGAGTTTTCCACTTTGACTTAAGACTTCTCTATTGATCCGATCCAACTTCATTACTTATGAATGATCGTCTGAACTTTGTGTGGCGTAGTCACAAAGTAGGACAACATTTTTTTCCCCACGACGTACGTTTTATCGTAGATGAGGCGTGCTTCAAAATTGTTAATCTGGTTATTTCTGGATCAGTGATAGCTAACAGTCATGTCTGTCTATAAGGTCATGGAGCTTTGTGAAGTCATGTTTTTGATTTCTGCATCAAGTATAAATATGATACCTGATCCATAATTATCTCTATCGCACCCAATAAGTCAAAGCTCTCAACCGGGATCTCCAGATAAACTTTTTGACTTTTGTTGAATCAAAAAAATTCAAATTATCTAATCTGATCAAGTTGCCTCGTTAGCCTTTCTTTTTACGTGTTCGTGTATGATCCTCCATAATCTATCTCAATTTAATCTGCTTTACATTGCATGGTGTTGTAATCGAACCGTGGGATCAAGGGTCACGTAACGGGTCGGGTCGAGTTAACTGGACCCGCCTATATACTCATTCCGAAAAATTCTGGGCTGCTTCTTTCTTTCACCTATCGGGCCGATCTGAGCCATATTTTCAGTGGAATATGAGAGGCTTTATCGGAGGGTATATAAAGCAATGAAACCCCTTTCTCTCTTCATTCTTACTGTCGCTCTCGAACCAAACCCATAAAACCCTAATTTCCAAACTTCATCTTTTAGCCCTACATCTTCAGATTTTACTAGCGGTAGGTTATAAAAATTGATTTCCCGATATTTTAATTTTAATTCGAGTGTATTAGATGCCAAACCTATAGCAATCTTCGTTGTCCTCCCTCAAAAACTTCGAAGTTGCTCGTCCCGAGACCGTCTCTAGCGTTGGTGGCACATTCACCTTCACGCGGTGGCCAGGAGGTTAAATAACCCTGGATTCAAGATTGAGGGCTCGGAGGAGTTGTGGAAGTAACGAATTGAAGTACGGAGAGGAGGAAATGAGGAATTAAGGACTGTTCCTGTTCCTATGACTTGGGTGTAGGACTAAAAGAAAAAGATAAGAGAGGGGGGAATTCTCTTCAGATGGACGGGTCAGAGTAGTGATAGAGATCAGGGACGGCTGATCGGGAGAAGTGGAGACTGATGCAGAGCATCGGGTCAGGTCGAGCTTCTGTGGCCCGATCCCAATACGCGAGATCTGCTATTTCCCTGACCCGATCGTGCCCCACTCACTAATCTTGATATGACCCCGCATCTTCAACATGTCGTTTGTGTTCTCCTTCGTACCATTAAACTTGGACAATATACGGACTTCGATAACGCAAACTCATAGTACACCCTTGCGTATAGTCCAATCGAAGCTAATCACAACTTATGAACTTGCATACAGTTTGGATATAGCCTATAAGATGAATCATTATAAACTTAATAAACATAAGTTTACTCAACAAATCGCAGCACGACTATCGATTGCATGCTTTTCTTGCTTGTCTTATGTCTTTATTGCATATACTGGCACACACTAGCACATACACACGGGGGGCACAGGAAACTATACTCTAATCCTTAATGTTTCTTCAATAGTGCAGCTAACATGTCGAGAAGATATCAAACGTGATACTTAGAGTTAGACAAGAGTAGACTTCCAGAATCATCCAACAACCCTAATATCGAAGATATTTCGTCAACATCAGATTCAGGATGAGATAGTAAAGGTTTCGACTTTGAGACCGAGCTTCACGAGAATGCAAAATCGCTTGGAGGAAAGGTCTCAGTAGATGAAGAAGAAGAAAAAGAAGAAGAAGGGAGAGTAGGTGACAACCACGCTCCCGATTAATTCGAGAGTGCGACCATTCTAGATGCACATAGTGATTATGTGACCTCTATGATCGATGAAGCTAAACTTAAGCGAATATGCCTAAGGAATGGAATTCCTTGGGAAGAAGTTTTGGTCGCGACCAGGGCAGACAGACCCCATAATCCTCCAAAGGGGTACACGGCCATCAGTCGGTTGATGTGCACAATGGGAGCCATTCCTCCATTTTCGTTATTCGTCATCGAGTTTCTAAGACGAATGCAGATTGCTCCCATGCAATTTCATCATAATGCGTATGCTTATCTGTATACATTATACGTAGGATATATGGAAATCTTAAGCACAGAGCCTACTTTTGAGGATTTGAACTTCTTTTATCATTTCAAGCATTGTTCAAAGGGAACTCCTTCCTTCGTTTTCTTTGAATCTGTGCCGAACTAAAAAAAATTAAAGGAAGGACACAACAACGCAGGTGAAGTAATTCCTAAGTGGTTTTATATCAAGCACCAGGCGGGTGTGCTAGAAGGTGGCTGCAGTCAAGTGAGCTTTAAGTTCCAATGTTTCCGCTTCAACTATATCAGCAGATGCACCGACTTTTCTTTTTTGTCTGCAGTTCCATATCCCAAAAAGGAGCAGGGCCAAATATACTTATATCATTTGAGCCATCTGTTAGATGGCATTCCGTACTTCTTAAATGTCTGGAAGTGCATGGTGGATGAGGTTTTGCGTAGGAATTGTCTACTTGACATAAGCCGGAGTATTAGTCATGGAGGTCGAGGTTACACATATGTGCCCCCAACTCAGGTTCCTCCCACTTCTGTAGAAAGCGGCATTATGGCCCCAATCGAGGGGCAAGTTATAATCTTAGCTGAAAAGGGAGAGAATTCCAAAACCTAAGAACCTTAGGGTTTCAAGGAAGTACCGCAGTCGGGAGACAAAGAGACGACTCGCGTACGAGATCCAAACAACTTTTTAAAGAATCCCTCTCCGATGCAAATCCAAGATGAAGGAATTCTGAACAGGAAGGTTGGGGATGAACTCCAGGATGCTGATCTTAAAGATGCTTTTGTTTCAGAAAGACAACCTTCTCCAAAGACACCGTCCCCAATTGGGTCTCCTGTTGGGGAGTCCCAGCTGGATGATGTCATATTTAGTGACTTGGCGAAGCCTCCTTTACCTGACAAGATTTATACTTCCAAAGACATTGGCACGAATTCTTTCTTCCCAACCTCTGAAGAAGAAGTTACACCTGTAAAAGCCGGGAAGCCCACATAGACAGGCCCTACTCCGGGCTCCAGTCCGTCGGGGGGATCACTTAGGACACACACCAACACTTCACGTCACAGCTTTCGTGTGTTACATTACTTCTTGGATCTACTACCGATATCTATTGACTTGCTGGAGGGATGACCCGCCACGGGTATGATCTCAGGGACGTTCGTGCAAGTATTCCTTGGTACAGCTCTGATACTGAACATGATCGACAGAAAAGTCGCGTGAGAGACGACAGGAGGCCTTATCAGCCTCAGCACCATCGATCTTCCCGCTCTCGCTCCCTAGTCCGCTTAGATTCGGATAAGTACAAGGGCTATCATAGCCAACACAAGGGAAATAAATACCCTTCTAAAGTTTCGGTTCCTTCGAAAGACTCTCAATCCCAAGAGAAATCGTTGAAGGAACACTCCGATCCCAAAGATAAGGCAAAATATCTGGACAAGGAGAAGAGTAAGAGTAGTGCGGCGATTATTCCCGCCAAGCGCCAAAACATTGACATCACCACAACAAGTCCTGTAATACTCGATTCCGAGAATGAGGCCAAGATAAATATTTTGAGGAAGCAATCTCTAGATTATCATTTTGGGAACATGCATTTTGTTCTGAATCTTAAGCTGGTACCTTTAGATTGGGCAACAGAAGTCAAAGCTCAAATAGACTTCGTGGATAAGCAATACCAGGAAACGTACAAATTTTCCCTAAAGCTTTCCAAGATCATCCGCGATCTATTGGTGGATGTTGATAACATGAAGCAAATGGATGAATATGACTTGAAAGCCGAAGATAACGCGGAGAAAAAACTTGATGACACCCAAGCCAAACTTGCCCTCGTGCAGCGTGATACTGAAAGTTATAAGAAGCAGCACGATGAACTCCAGCAGCGTTATTATACCGAGCTCGATTCTCATAGTCTAGAAAGCACAACCTTGAAAAAGCAAGTTGAGGATGTTAAGTCGGAGAGCACCGGGCTGTAGTTATCTTGCACTCGGCTTGAACAAGAAAAGACTTAGTTAGAAAAGGAAAACGCTAGATCAAAGGCCAGGCCGGTATAGTGTGAGGAGAGTGCGGTACTCGCTGAAGGGAATGTCAGCATTGCTCTTAAATCTGCCTCTGAGTCCACTGCACAGCTTGCAAAAGCCCAGAAAGAGTTAGATGAATATGGTGATCTCAAGATATCTTTCTTCTCCCATGTGATTCAGACTCGGGATATTTTTTAGATCCAACATTATCCGACGACTCTGGTCGATGTGTGGAATTAAATTGTTAAGGACAAGAAAAAGCGGCTAAAGTTTGAGACCATTGATGAAGAGGAGCTGATGAAAACATGCTTGAGGGGCAAAGAACCAGAGCGTTTAGCTGAATAGCGGAAGTTAATTATGGAAGCTATGGAAGAGGAGAGATGTCAAGCCAAGGGAAAGAATACAATCGAAGGTGGATCTAGTTCAACTTCTGCCATGCGTGGAGCTGCAGAGACTGAGGGATACGATCCCGAACATCCAGAAATCCCCAAGGTTCCTCTTCTATCTCCCATAGAGGAAGCAGCTACTCCTGCCACTCCCGGGAACAAGTCCGCTGATGGTATCTCTACCTTTTCACCACAATTTGTCAAGGCTGTCATAGCATGTCGCTGTATCGTGGAGCAGACAATTGAAAGGTCCATGTTTTCTCTAGAGTTAATGACCACTGCTTCTCGTTCTTTAGGTACAAAGTCGACCGAGGATACTTAAGAGAAAAGGAGGAGGTAGTTGACAAGGCCAAAGTGCTCTCTAGCAGTGGAGCTCTGAAAGACGAGGAAATCATCGATGCTTTAAAAGATATGGATAGCAAGGAGGATGAAGAGAATGTAGATGTCACCATCACTGGGGAAATCGGCGAGACTGAAAACTTGACACTTTCTCAAATGAAAACAAGAACTGAGGCACTCTTGAAGGCCAAGAAGAAGAAGAGCCTGTCTCGGTCGATCCCGTCCAAATGGTCCCCCCTAGTGGCAAGATATTAATCAAGATTCCATCTCGATCAATTACTGTATAGTTGGCTTCCAAGTCCTCTGCAAATCCGGAAGATCCTCCATTCGACAAGAAGAGGAAAAAGCGTATTCTCACTAACACTGAAAAGGAGGAGAAACAGAAACTGAAAGATGCCAAGAAAACCAAAAATTCTCCCAAGTCCAAGTGAAGCATTGTTTTGATTTCTTTTTTTGCTTTCCACTGGCCTGCAACTGTTGTTGCAAGTGCGGCCTTCGCGTTTTTGACCAGTTGTCTATGTAAATCTGCACGTTGTTAATAAAGTAGTTTCCCTACAATATCATGTGCTTGCAAATTTATGGTCCATTCCAATCAAATGTATCTGTGATCGTAACATTACTATGCTAAGTATTATACAATAAATTGTATCTCATATAAAACCAGGACTCCTATTCAACATCCCTGCAAATCAAAAATCAAAATTTCTGCAATCAAGTTGTTCATTACTAAACTAAGTAATAAACAACACGTCATATTGCAACTATCTAAGGGTGTGATATGTGTATGCTCCCAATAAATCTTAAATAAAGTGCCTGGACAAGGCTTGTTCGGGATTGATTAGGAGTGATATTGTATTGCCCCCAATCCTTCTATGGAGAGTGCGGGCTCAGCTTTCAAATTTACCCCCAATTCTCAGTAGGGTAGGAGCCAATTTCCTTCGGCACTCCGTCTTGGTGCCTTTATATTCTCCTGTCGTGTTCCTAGGTTAGAGTGTGGTTAAGGCGGTTTTTTAATGTGGTGCACCAATCACGCTTACTTTTTAACTCACTCTCAATCGAGAGAGTTTGGTAGATCAGGCGAACGATCATGCTATTCGCCTTGGCTTTCCTTCTACACTCTATTTCCAAGAGCGGGATTCTGCTGATTTGAGCGTCGTTCTCGAACTTGATTTTAATCCATACTTCACGCTTCACACTGGCGTATGGAGCTTGTTAGCCAAGTCGTATCGCACTTGCCAAGGCGCCACCTCTAAATCCCGATTCAAGGGTAAAGGTGCCCTTTTTTCTTAATCAGACCTCTCTCATCCCATTAAATCATGGGATGGAGAGCGCGAGGTATTTGGGTGTCGTATCCTCACTTTGGTTCACAAAGTGAAAGCCACCGCATTGGATGTTGGTATTGAACTCGAGGTTAGCTAATCAAACTTTGATTGGCCATAGGTTTAAGTTCGCTAATTCAGGCAGGAGTGAACGAGCTCCATAAAAAGGGGTGAATCATCCCTTTTCTATTGTGATGGCCCGCCCATCACCAGCCGACATTTCCAATGAGAGTGTGCTGTGCCAATGCCCGACTAGGATGGGACGGTCGCCAAAGAAAGAAAAAGAAAAGAATTTGAACTAACAAGGAACCTGTAGAATGTCTCACAGCGCATGGGATAAAATATAATAATAACATAACTTTGACATAAAACAGGCGAGACTGTGCATAAGCTGAAAACTAAACCATCATAGCAGCGGAAATCTAAATACAGCTTATTATCCAAACTAACATTATTACAACTTTGAAATATTGTCTCTATAGCAAAAGAAATAGGTACACTGCTAATGCCCAAAATAGTGACCAGCAACAACATAGGTATAATATATGTAGATAATACGTGGGAGCCTCCTATTCATCTCCGGATCAGCTACTCGTGCATAACCAACTAGCATGTCTCTAGTCTGCTCGTTTAGGAGCACCCAGAGTAATAAGAAGAGACATAAAACTCTGGGTCAGACAAAAGTCTGGAATGAGCGATAAGCGGAAAAATAGAACAATAACAAGTATAACTAACCATATCTGAATAAACATATCTGAACCTGGACCTGCAACCAAAGAGTTAGCACAACAGGATGTACAATACTCTAAGGTGACACTAACACATGGTGCAAAGATACGGGGGAGGGGGTGTGCATGTCATGGTGATAACAAACATCAAACATAGCAATCATCCTCACATATCTTACTCAGTGCTTAAAGCATACGATATTCACTGCTTTGACCACCCAAATCCTTTGTTATGATCAATTTGCCCTATGGAGTCATGATGGCTCCACTGCACTGATCCATAGCCACTAATCCCTTGCTATGTCCACTCTGCCCCATGAAGTCATGACGACTCCACTACACTGGCTCATAGCCATGCTATGGTAACACTGCCCCATGGAGTAATAACTACCCCACTGCACTAATCTGTAGCCTAACATCCGTCTTGGTGGTGAATCAAAGTTATGGACATCGATAATCCCTTAGCACACGTCCCGCAGCAAAGTCCAACTCATGAAGTTAACTCATTGGTTCCCATATGGATCCTGAGTTCTACTTCCTATTTGGACTACCTTTGCATCTCGGGTTTTGATTTCCTTCGAATCGGTTCGATCATTCTTTTTATCTTCGGTTCGGTTCGGTCGAGATAAATGCTCCAGCCATCTTCGGTTCTGTGCATCCTTGGTTCGTATACGTGGCTACCAATCCGTTCGGGTCGTACTCTTCGGGTTGGGGTAGCTCCATGGCGCAGTTCGGGTGTGCAAGCACGGTACGTGGACTACCAAGCGGTTCGGGTCGGGCCATGCTCCCCAGAGTGGTTCGGATCGGTTTGTTCTTCATCCACCAGGTCGGGTCGGAGTTGCATGGTGTTCCATGGTTCGAGGAAAGCGGTTCGGGTCGGAGAACTTCAAGCTTCGTGGCTCCACCAGCGGTTCATGGAAGGGGGTGCTTCACGAGCGGGGTCGGGTCATGCTTCCTCCCTCCGATCCGATCCGGTTCCTGCACAGTTTTCTGCAATTTTTCCAGCGACTGTTTTACGCCATACGACGGCGTTTTCGACCATTCTATCTTTTCTAATCAATCACAAAGCATACCATAAAGTCATAGCAATATGTACAATCAACCATAAACACCAAAACGATGAATAATCATGCCAATATGAATCAAACATACCCAAAACCCATGGTTTTCCCCTTAATCATGTTTAACTATAGCTAATGATAGGATTAGCAAAACATATCCAAATTAACCCAAATTTTTATCATAGCCCAAAAATAATATTTTAGAATTTCTGAATATTTTTCCAAATTTTTCTGAGTTATAATTTCGCTAATTAACACTAATCACCCCTAATTAAACATAATTAGTGAAAAACAATGCAAATCACTCACCTTAGCCACAAATTACTTATAGATCTGAAAGTATCTCTGATATGGGTCAAATCTCTATGTGTTCCAGCAACTCTATCCCAAATTCTATGCTAACCCGCCTTGGTTTGATGTAGATTAGGCTAAAACTTGATTAAACAGTGATTAGAAGGTGATTTGGGTGTTGGAGGCCATTGTTAGGGTTGAAGAGAGGTAAGTGGCGGCTAGAAAATGACAAAGAAAAGGTTTCTCTAACCATAATAATCCCTTTTATAGCTCAAATCCCGAAATCCCCCAATGGGCCCGGCTGCTAATTACCCAATTAAGCCCGGTTAAATTGTTTTTCTCCTTCTAAACCTTAATTCAGCCATATCTCCCAAATGGTAAGTCTGTTTGATTAATGTGACCACTCTAAGGAAAGGTAAACCATCATCCGAATCTAATGGAAGTAGTTTCAGGTCAAAACTCCTTTCCAATCAAAAGTTATAGACAAAACAAGATTCACTAAGGGCAAAATGGTCATTTAGAAATCGGCAAAAATCGTGAACATGGAAAATGACCCCAATAGTCGTTCTCCAAAGTTACACGACCATATGACCTCATATGAAAAAGAAATAAACATTCTACGATCCTTCGATACGTAGAATGCGGGTCGTTACACTCTCCCCCCTTAAGAAATTTCGCCCTCGAAATTCCTTAACCAAAAAGTATACAAAGGTGTTTCGCATGTCTACCAGTCGTTCACAAACAATCGAACAAACACAACAAGCCTACCCTAGCATGCGGTTTACTAACAAGGGAAGAAATTATCACTATTAAAATCTTACCAGGCAAAGAGTTCTGGATGCGATTCCCTTATGCTCTCCTCTGCTTCCCAAGTACAGTCACTCTCATTCTCGCCCCCACTGAACCTTGACCAGTTTCACCGCCTTCCTTCGAAGTTGCTTCATATCGCTCTCGACAGTACGGATCGGCTTGCGGTTCCCAATCGTCTCGGGTTCTACTTCGATGTCATCCAAATGATCCGGTGAAATAGCCATGTTGAGATCGTGCACGAATTTCCTTAACTGGGAAACATGAAATACGCTGTGAACTCTCGCCATCTTGTCTGGCAACTTAACTTTATATGCCAAATTCCCAACTTGCTCGAGAACTGGGAATGAACCAACAAATCTTGGTGCTAATTTTCCTCTCCTGCCAAATCGAATCACGCTCTTTAACGGAGAAATCTTGACAAACTCCAAGTCACCAATGGAGAATTTTAGATCTCTTCTCCTCTTATTAGCATAACGCTTCTGCCTATCTTGAGTAGCCTTCATTCGTTGTTGGATAACCCTGATCTTGCCTGAAGTTTCTCTTATCACATCTGGCCCAAGCACGAATTTCTTACCAATTTCTAACCAACACGATGGTGGGTTGCACGGTCTTCCGTATAAAGCTTCAAATGGAACCATACCAATACTAGACTGATAACTATTATTATATGCGAATTCCACTAGATGCAAATGGTCGTCCCATGATCCTCCAAAATCTAATATGCAATCTCTTAAGAGAACTTCTAATACTCGATTTACCCTCTCTGTCTGACCGCCGGTTTGAGGATGGTACGCGGTACTGAGATGTAATTCTGATCCTAAAGCCTCTTGTAAGCTCTTCTGAAATCCACTAGTGAACAACGTATCTCGGTCACTCACAATGCCTTTGGGTACTCCATGAAATCTCACTACCCACTTCATATACAATTCTGCTAACTTAGCTGATGTTCTATTAGACTTGATGGGTATAAACCTTGCACTCTTGGCCAATCGGTCCACAATCACCCAAATGCTATCATGGCCCGATCTAGTCCTTGGTAACCCATCATGAAATCCATTGAGACTTGTTCCCATTTCCATTCTGGAATTTCCAATGGTTGCAACAAACCACTAGGCTTCTTCTGCTCGGCTTTAACTAGCTGGCAATTTATGCATTTGGATATAAACTTCCCAACGTCTCTTTTCATCCCTTCCCAGTAGTAGGTCTGCTTCATGTCTCGATACATTTTATTACCTCCGGGATGTATAGTCATTTTCGAGTGATGACATTCTCTAAGCACTTCATCTCTCAATCCATTGACATTGGGTACAACTAGTCTTCCATTCTTTCTAAGCCATCCATCTCGATCAAGCCCATACTTATTCATCTCCTCGTCGATACCCATCTCTAACTTGGAGATGATTTCCAATAGGTTAGGATCGTTCCTCTAACTGGAACCAGCCCGCTCATTCAGAGTGGGTCTAATCTTTAAACTTGCTAACATCTTTGGATCCAATTCGCACTTTGGTCTGAAATAGTACCCTGCGATATACTCCAGTTGCTTCCATTCAACAAACATAGCCCCTAAACTAGCATGTCTCCTACTCAATGCATCAGCTACCGCATTGCCCTTTCTTGGTGTATATGCAATATCAAAATCATAGGAAGCCAAGAATTCTAACCATCTTTGCTGTCGGAGATTTAGATCCTTCTAAGAGAAGGGATACTTAAACGATTTATGATCAGTAAACAACTCGAATCTTTCTCCCAAGAGATCATGTCTCCACATCTTCAACGCGAAAACGATCGCTGCCAATTCCAAATCATGGGTAGGATATCTTTTCTCATGCGGTTTCAGTTGCCGACTACCGTAAGCTACTACTCTGCCTCCTTGCGTCAATACAACACCTAGTCCGGTACCACATACATCCGTGTATACGGTCATCTCTTCATTCCCTTTAGGAATGACTAACACTGGTGCACATGTCAACTTTTCCTGTAGACTCTTGAATGAATTTTCACACCTTTCATCCCAAACGAAAGCTTGATTCTTCCTGGTCAATTGAGTTAACGGTGCCGCTATCATGGGGAAGTCTTGGATAAAGTTACGATAATATCCAGCTAACCCCAAGAAACTTCTTACGTCTGTTGCATTCTTGGGCGTAGACCAATCTTGTACCGTAGCCACCTTCGCAGGATCCACGGCAGTACCATTTTCTGAAACAACATGGCCCAAGAATCTCACTTCCCTCCTCCAGAAGTGACACTTAGAAAACTTTGCTTTCAATTGGTGTTTTCTCAACACCTCCATCGCTACTCTCAAATGTTCTTTGTGTTCTTCCACTGTCCTCGAAATAAACCAAGATATCGTCTACAAATACAAGAACAAACTATGTATTCCAGCAGCTCTATCCCAAATTCTATGCTAACCCGCCTTGGTTTGATGTAGATTAGGCTAAAACTTGATTAAACGGTAATTAAAAGGTGATTTGGGCGTTGGAGGCCATTGTTAAGGTTGAAGAGAGGTAAGTGGCGGCTGGAAAATGACAAAGAAAATGTTTCTCTAACCCTAATCAGCCCTTCTATATCTGAAATCCCGAAATCCTCCAATGGGCCCGGCTGTTTATTACCTAATTAAGCTTGGTTAAGCTGTTTTTCTCCTTCTAAACCTTAGTTCAGCCATATCTCCCAAACAGTAAGTCCGTTTGATTAATGTGACCACTCTATGGAAAGCTAAACCATCATCCGAATCTAATGGAAGTTGTTTCAGGTCAAAACTCCTTACCAATCAAAAGTTATAGACAAAACAAGATTCATTAGGGGCAAAATGGTCATTTAAAAATCGGCAAAAATCGTGAACATGGGAAATGACCCCAATAGTCATTCCCTAAAGTTACACGACCATATGAACTCATATGAAAAAGAAATAAACAATCTACGATCCTTTGATACGTAGAATGCGGGTCATTACATCTATAAGTCCAACACCAACCAATTACATCACAACATCAAGTCAAAGGCCAGAACAATCACAGAGCGTGGAAAAATAAATGCCGGAAAAGTAAATGACACGTGATATTTTTATAGTGGTTCAGCCAAATCATAGCCTACGTCCACTTTATAATCTTTTGTTTATATCAACTAGATTGTTCCAGGCAAGTCGTGCCTTTTTACGTAGTTTGAAAAACAAAGAGCAATTACAACTCAAGCCAAGTAGTGCCGTAGATGCTGGGCATTCCACGCTCTGGGGATTTCATCACCATTTCTGGTCGTTAGCTTGAAAGCTCTTTTATAAATTTCCATTGGATGACATATGGTCCTTCCCATTTCAGGCCCAGAAAAACGGGGGCCAGGAAGACGCGCTTCGAAACCAGGTTCAAAGGTTCAGGGTCGAACCTTCCTGTTGTAGTATCAAGCGACTTAGTGTTCGTGCCTCGAGGCACGTAAGTCCGCTTCATCTCTCTGTTCCTCAGTCATGTCCAAGAACTCAAGGAGAAGCGCTTTATTCGTCATTGGATCATAATATGTTATTCTGTGAGAGGGGACTTCCAATTCCACTGAGACGAATGCTTCTGATCCGAATGAAAGTGAGAAGGGTGTGTAGCCAATCACCGATTTGTAGGTCTTTATGTAAGTCCATAACGCTAAGGGTAATTCATTGACCCATATGGCTTTCACCTTCTTCAATCGCTTCTTTAGAATGAACTTAATGGTTTTGTTTATTGCTTCAACCTGCCCATTCGATTGCGGGTGTGCTATGGCAGTGTATCTCTTCTTGATGGTGTATTTTTGGCAGTAATATCTGAATTCTTTATTGTTAAACTGGGTTCCATTGTCAGTTATGATGAATTTGGGGATCCCGAATCGGCAAATGATGTTTTTGACAACGAAGTTAATCACCTGCTTTGTCGTGATCATGGTCAATGGCTCAACTTCTGCTCATTTTGTTGGTAATCCATGACCACGATTGTGTATTTTGCCCCGCCTTTGGCGATCAGAAGGCTTCTAATGATGTCAATTTACCATACGGCGAACGACCACGGGCTCACCATCAAATTGAGTTGGCTGGGAGGTGCTCTAGGAATCTTCGCAAATTTTTAGCACCTGTTGCAGTGTCATGAATAATCAGGTGCATCCCATTTACGGTAGGCCAGAAGTAGCCATACCATAGTATCTTCTTTGCAAACGTCTGACCTCCGGTGTGATATCCACATTCGCTTTCATGCACTTCTCTCAGCATACATTTGACGTCGTCATGTGCTGTACACCGGAGTAGGGGTACTGAAAATTCTTGTCGGTAAAGAACTTCACCCTGCATGTTATATCTCGAAGCTTTGCGTTTAATGGAACATCTTTTACTCTTTTTCATCGGAAGCGTTCCATTCTGCAGGAAGCTCTTTATTGGTGTCATCCACGATTCTCTCTATGGTTCGGTTTCCAGCACCGGATCAACTTCCATCTAATCAATGCTTGGATCTTCTAGTGTCTCGATTGGGACAAGTTCTGTTTCTTCTGGATTATCGGAGCTTGCTAACTTGGCCAACTTATCTACCTTTTGATTCTCTGTTCACAGAATGTGGGATATACTGTAATATTCTAGTCCATCTAATAGATCCTCTAGCATTTCTAGGTAAGCTGCGAGTCGTGGTCCCTTCGTCTGAAATTCCTTTCGAACCTGACAAACAAGTTACAAAAGATGTCCAATGCCTCTACTCCTAACTCCTTAGCGAGTTTCAACCCGACAATCAAGGCCTAGTATTTGGAATTGTTGTTAGTAGCGAAAAATTTCAATCGTAGAGCATAGTAAATTGAGCGTCCTTCAAGAGTTATCAGTACAACTCCGGCCCCGGACTGTCAATCATTCTTAGCAACGTCCGTATACAGTTTCCAGGTGTTGGATTCCAGCTACTGTTATGAGGGGCCAGCTTCTTCATTTAAGGCATCTTCCTCTGGAATTGTGAATTCAACGATGAAGTCAGCTAATGCTTGCCCCCGTATAGACTTTCTGGGGAGGAAGTTGAGGTCAAATTGGCTTAGTTTGATGTTCCACTTTAGCAATCTTCCAAATGCCTCAGGTCGCTGTAGGACCTGTTGAAGCGGCTGATCGATGTATATAACAATCGGGTGAACCTGAAGTAATGGCGGAGCTTTCTACAGGCAATCAACAAGATGTAAGCAAGCTTTTCTATCTTTGGGTAGTTGCATTTTGCGACCGCCAATTTCTTGCTCACATAGTACACCAGCCTCTGAATTTTATCCTCCTTATATACAAGTAATAAGCTGATAGCATGTGACAATACTGCCACGCATACAAATAAATCTTCATGAACCACCAGCTTAGACAATATCAGGGGCTTCTCTAAATGATCCAGCAGGTTCTGGAAGGCTTCAATACAATATGGGGTCCATTCGAAGTTGTGTTTCCCTCGTTTTATCAAGTTGACGAAATGAATGCACTTGTAAGTGGCCTTGGAAATAAACCTGCTTAACGCTGTGACCTTCCCAGTCAGGCTCTACACATCTCTGATCTTTCGCGGCTCACTAGTGTTCCTGATTGCTGCAATCTAATCAGGACTGATTTCAATTCCCCTTGAGCTAACGATAAAGCCAAGGAACTTTCCTAAAGACACCCCAAAAGAACATTTTCAATGGGTTAAGCTTCATTCCATAGCGTCGGAGGATATCGAACATCTCTGCCAAGTCTGTTGTGTGATCGGACGACCATTTGGATTTCACAAGCATATCATCCACATAAACTTCCATGAATTTCTCAATTTGATTGTACAATCTGAAATCAACGTTAAAACTGGTATGCTCTTGGTTTGGCACGTGCATGGGAATCTATTTGTAACCAGAATATGCATCCATGAAAGAGAGAAGTTTGTGTCCCACCGTTGAGTCCATAAGTTCTTCGATTCTCGACAACGAGAAGCTATCCTTTGGGAAGGCTTTGTTTAGATCTGGAAAATCAATGCATGTACAACACATCCCACTAACCTTCTTGACAAGTACGGGGTTCGATATCCAGCGGAAATATGTAGCATCTCTGATGAATCCATTATCTCTCAACTTCTCTACTTATTCTTGCAAGGCAGCCGACCTCTTCGGGCCCCGCATAAGACTCTTTTGCTTTATGGGAGGATACTTCGGGTTTATGCTTGGTGGGTGACTCATAATTGATGGTGAAATTCCACACACATCGGCGTGGGTCAAAGCGAATACATCCAGATTCTCCCGTAGAAAATCAGTCAGCTCCCTTGTCTGAAGGGGGTCCAAGTGAGATCCGATCTTCAAGACCTTTGTCGAGTCATCGTCAATGATTGGAATATCTACATTAGTTTCATTAGGTGTCGCCCTTCTGCATCCCGAATCTTCATCCTCCTTAGGGTCTATGTCTTCGGGAAGATCATCGGGGGACTCCTTCGGCAATATCTACTTTATTTTCTATGCCAAGGCCTCCTTCACAGGATGGTGGCATTCTTTGGCTCTACGTCATCTTCCATTCTTCCATGTAACAAGCTCTTCCGGTAACTTGGTCACCGCTCACCATCCCACTTCAGTTTCAGTTGGGAACTTTAGTAATAGGCACCAGGGTGCAATATAGGCCCTGAACTCTACGAGGGCTGGTCCTAAAAAGGCATTGTAAGGCGAATCAATATTCATTACCACAAAAGGGAGGATCCGTACTCTTTGGCGATCTCCTTCCTAAGCTCCATAGACAAATCCTCTGCTCCAATCGGAGTCGTTGCTGAGCCGTTAAAGCCACGCATCCATCGACCACATGGCTTTAAATCTTTAGTTTCCAATTTCATTTGGTCAAACGCTTTCTTAAACAATATGTTGATGGAACTCCCGCAATCCACAAGGACTTTCCATGCTGTTATTGGACCGATGGCAGTAGTTATTACAACGGGTAAATTCTCGGTGTCTCAATTCCCACACTCTATCTGTCTCGAAAGATAACCTCATCCGCCATAGTCTTCAGCTGTTTCGCAGGTGCAGTATCCTTGAGGGCACTACATTGTCCCACTTCTGGATGTTTAGCGGCATTGACGTACTACTCCATGGCTTTGTTGCTAAATCCAGCTGTATGCGGTCCTCCGACCACGATATTTGTGACTATCCCCTTTCCTTCTTGCTGGGCAATAGGTCTAGGGGTAGGTTGGTTCTGACTGGGAGCCGGTCCTCCTTGCCTTTTGTCTCTATGGGCAACCTTATATTCATCCAACTTCCCTGCTCGAAGCAACTTCTCCATAACATCTCTTAGGCGATGGCGTTTGTTCGTAGAATGACCATATGTTTCGTGAAACAAACAAAATTTCCCGGTCTTATGTTTCTTTTCAGTCGAGTCTCTCGGTGGAGGCTTCTTATATTGGATAACATTGAAGGTGTCCAGATATATGTTCTCCAAGGTGTTATTTAGTGGCGTGTAATTCTCGAAGGGATGGAACCGGGGTCTTTTCTTAGGTTCGTTCCTTCAATTCCTGCTTCTCTTATTGTCATTCCCACCTTGGCAGTCATTTCCTCCACTTTGATTACCGACATTGACTTCAACTTTCCCTACGCTATCGTCGGACTGCTTTATGGCGACATTGCTCTGGATATCCTCTCTCGCGGCATCATTAGATTTCCTCTTCCGGTTTGAGTATACCTCTTCCTATCGCAGACGGATGTTAGCCTTCTCGTAAAAAAAAATCTCTGGTCAACGGCGGCTTCCTGACTAAGTATTTCCCGAACTCAGTGTCTTTATCCACTCCATTGATCAATGCCATAAAAATAGTCTACTCATGGGGATCGCTGACTTCTGTAGCTTCCATGTTGAACCGATTCAGATATGAATTCAGAGACTCCCCGGGGGCTTATTTGACTACAAAAAGCTCATGACGTTCTTCAATTTCTAGGCGTGCAGTCGAAACTGGTTCAGGAATCTCGTTCTTAACTCCTTCAAGCTAGAAATCGACCGTGGTGGTAGTAGGGTGAACCACTTCATAACAACGTCTTCTAGATACATAGGAAAAGCTTTGCACTTGATGGCATCTGGAGCTGCTGCTGCATTCATGTATCAGGAATGTCTCATCGGATGCTGCCTCAGATCAGTTCTTCCTCCGTAATGGATCATGGTTGGCAAATAGAATCGCCTTGGGAACTGGACATCCAATATGTCGTCGGTGAAAGGTGTATGGCTGCGATCAATACCCCAATCTTTGTTAGTGTAACCTCTGTTATCAACCATAATTTGACGTACCATGGCTTCCACTTTAGCATTGGTTAAAGTAGGATCAGGTTCAACACTTCTTTCTCTTTTAGCATTTACGGCTCCTACGTCCGGTGGCGTCCTTCGGTTTCTTGCGGAAGAAGAGTTCCCTTGCCACCTGTGATCTCGGTCATTCATAGGACAATTAGGCTAAAAGAGTTGGCCTTAAGTAGGACTGATAATGTTTGAATCTCAAGGTAGGATGTGAGATACATGCATTGGCAACAACATAGGTTCTGCTAGGCCAGTATCATTGGGACCCAAACGATGAGCTGTATCTTTGCGAGACTCCAACAATCCAAACGTCATTTGTTTGAGGTTCTCAGGCCTTTCAAGAGGTCTCCATTGACATGGGTGCCTTTCGTTTTCTTCCAAGGAAGATGAATAGTCTGCTGCAAGGCTGTGAGTTGAAGAAGGCATTCTCTTCCTACGAAGTTCATCTATATGTCTATTCATCGCATTCATATTTTCTTGGATTGCAACACTATCACGCCTTTGGGCCTTTAAAGCCTCGTTAGTTTTCTCCATCATAGCAAGCAAGCATGAAAAATCCATCTACGACATAGGGGCGGACGTAGGAAGTGGTTGCTGCTAGTTACCGCCAGAGTTCGAGCATTTTGATTTGCTTGAGGAGAAGCACCAACTACAAGTAGGTTTAGACCGCCCCCATCCGGTCGGGTCTCGGTGGAAGCTCCAGAAACTATGGGGTCATGGGATCGAGTCACAACTCTTGCATCGGTTCGGGTCGTGAGATGTTCTCAGGTCAGGTCGCAGGCGATCCGTTAGGTCGGTTCGAGCCCGAGTAGGTTCTCTGAGAGCCAATGGTAGTGTGAGCTTGTGCACCGTCCCGCTGATCTTCATTATCTTCGTTTGCTCGAGAAGTATGTGGTTATTTACCTTTCTTTGGAGACATGGAATTGTGATTTGCCAGAGTCGATGAAAACTTCAAAAATGATGAAAATGCGGACTATCTCTTCAGACTTGGTGATCCAAACAGTAGAATGACAATCCAAAAAGCCGAGAATTTAAGGTTCTCGGTGAAAGCACCAAAATGTTGGACCAAAAATTCGTTCTAACTCTCAATTGAATATAATCCGTAGAGAATAGTGAAGAATAATAATCTAAAAGCAAAATAAAAAGCAGTCAGCACACAAGATTTATTTTGGTTCGGCGTTAACGAGCCTACGTCCACTTTATAGTTCTCTGATTGATGAATTGATTACAAGCACAATGTAGATAATCACTCAATCTCACAAGTACAACCAATAATCTCTCAAAATCTTTGGAATTATACTCAAGAATCTAGAGTACAATCTGAATAAAAAAGAGAGATATTGGTAACAGTGAAGCTTGACTCTTAATAGTGCCAAAAGATCCCTCAAAATGTCAAGTAGTGGTGTGTTTATAGGCGTGAAGAGCAGGTGGGTCGTGTGATGACGTGGCATTGATCCCTAAGATCTTGGAGTTGGTTATGGAAGAGTGGAGACTTGCTTCAGATTGTGTGCATGACGTGGGGTCGACCAGCTTTTAGCGGCTTGAGAATAGGGCTTGGTTTGACTCAGTAGCAGCTTCAGGGTAACAGGTTAGGGATTGGGTCGGACTTCGTGCAATCCAAAGCGGGGAGCTCTCATCGATCAATTCAAGGCGTATGCCTATCGGGTAGGACCTTATGTGAGCCGTGCTGCCTAAGACGTGGTGCCAGCTATCCAAATATAGGTGGATCGGGTCATGTACACTCGATCTGATCCGGTTGGCTTTGTTCTTGTTGATATACGAGTTTTCCACCTTGACTTGAGACTTCTCTATCGATCCGAGCCGGCTTTGTTACTCATGAATGATCGTCTGAACTTTGTATAGCCTACTCACAACGTCAGCCAAAAAGATTAATCTTATTAATTAAGTTCCCAAGTTAATTATTATTCATTAGTGATGGCTTAAACTTAAGAAATTATTAATGATATTTTAATTTACTAATTACTTGGTAATGATGTTTTATGTGTGATTTATACATAAGATTTAATTAGAAGTTAATTATAATCAATTAATGCTTAATTATTGTTTAATGACTTATATAAGAAGAGATTAATTTATTATTAAATCATTTGATTAAGCTTTAAGGTTAATTATTTATTTAAAAGTGTTTTAAATTTTTATTTAATATTTAATAAAGGTTTTTAATTATTAAATAATTATTGAATAAAGATTATTTGGATCTTTGAATTATTTATTAAAGATTAACTAATATTTAGTTATTATTATTTAAAGGATAAATAAATATTTAATTATTTATTTCAAGGATAAATTATTGTTTAATTATCATATAATAGTTAATTTTTATTTGATGAGTAACTATTTAAGATTATTATCACCTTATTTTGAAAAGGGGTTAAGTTGATTTCATTTTTGTGGATGGTTATTTTAAGTTGATTTATTTATTTATTTGTGATGTTTTAGAGTTATTTAATTATTTCATATGACTTAGAGATTCTTTATACCCCTAGGAAGGCAAACATTGTTGTAGATGCATTAAGTAGGAACGTTGCAATGGTTGCAAACTTAGTACCCAAGCCAGTGTTATTGGAAAGGATTGCATATAGTCAAGAAGAAGATCCTATTTTACCCCGACTCAAGAAGGTTGTCCATGATGGTATTGTTTCTAGTTTTGAGATTGATTCACGAGGCATATTGAGAATGAACGGAAGAATCTGTGTTCTGAATATTAACGGTCTCAGAAGAAAGGTGCTAACAGAGTGTCACCATTCAAAGCTATCTTTCCTTCCTGGAGTGAGCAAGATGTTTAAGGATATGAAGAGAGTGTTCTAGTGGAAAGGCATAAAGAGAGATGTTTCGATCTTTGTAAGTAATTGTGCAAACTGTTAGCAAATTAAAAGTGACCAGCAAAAGCTTGCTAGATTGGTCCACTCATTTGAAATTCCAAAGTGGATGTTGCACATGATTGTTGTATTGTTTATGCATATGTTGGATGATTTTGTGTTATTTGTCTACTTTTCTTCACCCTCTTTTGGGTTATGTAAGTATATATAGGTACATAGATGCAAAAACTTTCTAGCTTGCTTATAACTTTTGATTTTGAGGTAAAGATATGTTTGCTTGACAAAATGGTAGTATGTCGAATTACATATTGTACGTGGGTCATATATATCTTGTTTCCCCATGGTTTGGGGTGCCTCATCACTGATATGAGATGTATAGTGTCTAACATTGTTATTATGAAATTTTTCGGATAGGTCGTACAAAGGAGGTGCTGCCGAAATTTTCTGAAAATTTCGGCAACACCTCCTTTGTACGACCTATCCGAAAAATTAAATAAATTTTTTGAGAAACGTTTTGAAGTAAAATTAATCGGTTTTTAACAATCTTCTTTACTTGTGATTTTGGGGACAAAATCCTTTTAAGGGGGAAAGAATGTAACAACCACAATTTCTAATAAGAATATTTAATTAAGTTAAATATTTAAAATGATTAATTTTAAGAACTAATTTACAGTAAATGATGAAATAATAGCGACTAAATAACGGCGAATTCCTGCTTTTTCTTCATCCATCTTCCGTTCTTGCCAACTTCTCTTCATCCTTTCGTTGTCTAACCCTCCCTCTGCTGCTTCTCACTTGCGCATGCTCTTCCTATCATCCTCTTTCACTCATGCCGAAGAATCGTAAGTCCAAACCTATATTTTCTAACAGTGTAACCAGACCTAGGTGAAAATACTCAGAACCACCTCGTGCATCTGTGTCACCTGTTTCTTCCGATAATCAAATCCATGACCTCGCAAATGCCTTAGCTACGCCTTTGTCTAATCCAGTTCTTATTTCTGGCCTAAATGATGTCGTACCCTTACCAGTATCCCCCTTGCTTGCTGAGAGACCGGACACTGACTGATGGACTGAAGTAAGAATTTCTACTAATTTCGACCCAGTTGCAATGCGATTATATCAGGTAATGACACTGTTAACCCTTTATTGGATCACTGTTAGGTGATGGTTTAATTAATAAGCTTAGTGAGGATTATAATGGCGTTGTGGAGCCATCCCCTACTGTAAAACATACGGTTAACAATGTATTGAATTCTAGAAATTACAACATCTGATCTATGAGTGATATAAACAGTGGACTTGCAGATTTGGATGGTTCTTTGTGGAAACTATGCCTATCAATGCTGTAAGTAAGCCTTTTCCCATTCCACAACATGCACTCCAACTGTTCGAGAAAATGTTTGACCCAAACCTGCAGTTACTTTCCCTAAATTGCCTCAAACCAAACAAACAGTATGTGATAAGGCTAATGTATTGCCTACGGGTGTTCAACTAAGCCTAGCTACTCTTCCTGTTTTTCCTCCCCCTCAATGTGCTGGAGTTTACACGCCAAGACAATTTTCCTGTTCATTGGAAAATCCAATTCCTCCGGTTGAGATTGCTCAAGATCGGGTCAATATTGGGAAAGATCTTCTTATAGGTTTTTTTCTTGATTTTGAAGTTCCTTATCTTGACGTAAGAGACCATTGTCGTAATGCTTGGAACTTGAGAGGTGGCCTTCGAGTTAATTTTTTTAAATGGCATGTTCTACATAAAATTCTCGATTATAGAGGAGATGACGGTGTTTGAATTAGACCCCGCAATTATTGGTAAAAAAATCTTTTATAATCACATCGCGGAGTACAACAGTTGAGAATGATAGAGAATGTGTTCAATCCATTCCGTTTGGACTATTTTCACTCGGATCCCGTCGGTCCTTCAAACACTACCGGGATTGAATTAGCTAGCTAGAAGAATTGGAAATTCCAAATGTTTTGATGCCAATACGGAAGCTAGGAAAAATCTTTTTTTTCCAAAGCCTTGATTGAAATAACGCCGAGCAAACCATTAGCAAATAAGCTTAAAGTCACAATTGACGGCTTTTATTTCTTTTTTGATGTTCAGTATTCATGGTAGCTGGAAATTTGCACTACATTTCATTCTTTTGGACATTTGTCTAAAGCCTGTAAGCAGCCTGCAAAGCGTCCTTCCCCTGTTAGAGTTCCTCTTACGAAGCCTCCTCTATGCATCTAGTTTGCTAAGTCCAAAGTTATTGAAGTTGATAGTAGTGCATCTCCTCATGGTCAGTCGGTTAGTGTTGAGAGGAAAGTAAATACTGCAGACTGCAGTAGTGTGGAATGATCACGAGAAGTCCTGGCAGCATCTTCCTTCTGATATGCGATATGATCCCTTTTATAAGGTGTATTATATGTTTATTGCGAATGGTGCAGATGACGAGTATGTTGACGTAAGGTGCTTGCATTACTTTGATGATGGAACAGCTTTGAAAATTTATGCTGATGGTGTTTATGGGGAGTTTAATGCCTCAATCCTAGTTGATGAGACTTGGGACCAAAAAAAATTATACGATTCAAACCATGCTGGTTGTATGCCTAACCTCTCTGGTCTCTTTGCTTCTTTGTTGAATGACACCGACCCTAGATCTTCTTCTTCATCTTCTACATCCACTTCATCATCTTCTTCCGCTTCCTCCTCAGCTAAGGGAGATTAGATGTTAGGTATTTTTAGTAGTTGAAGCATCTTTGCTTTGCTCCTATTATGCATTGTACAGTGAGTTGGACACTTCAATCCAACAAGTTTTTATTACTTTTTAATGAAAGTGGTACGACCACTATAAAACCGGCTTAGCTTTGCTAAAAGAACTAATTTCTTAAAATTAATCTAAATAAGAATTTTGATGTCGATTTAACTTGAAATTGAGGATCTTGAGTTTAAAGTCCAATTAAAAATATATTAAAGTTATGGAAACTTTTATTTGAATATAAAAGATAATAAGAAATTATTATCAATGAATGCGAGTGTTTTGGAATCGATTAATTGTTTATTCGATTTTTACTAACCCGTGTAAACAACAATTTTGCAAACGACCTCGGATTTTGATAAAATCAATTTTTTAAAATTTGTAAGGGTTAATTATTGTTAGATTTCAAGTTTCGTGTCAATCGGAGTTGTTTTGTGATCGTGCGCGATATAAATGCGTATCGATTAATGGTTTGACAGCTAAAATAGTTGTTTTTGCAAAGGGTCTCGGCATTTGGCGAAACCAGTTTCATCGGGTCCAGAATATTAAATTATCGTAGAATTTCAAATTTCATAGCATTCAAGTTTGATATGTGACTGTGCGAGCTATAAATGTTGGACGTCAGAAACATTGGATATAAATTAATCAAATATTATCAAGTTTGCCTAAAATACACCTTTACCCTCTAAAAATTAGACAAAACAACACTGAATTCTCTCCTCTTTTCACATCTACTTTTAATGGCCATATGTTTTGGAGATTAAAACGAAAAGAAAAAAAGAGAAGAAACCATGGCTTCAGAAATCAATAATAATTCATAGAAAAATCCTAAAATCTCAAAGCTTATTTCTTTAGATTCAGCTAAGCTAGATTTTCGTTTTGGTGTGTTGTTTGAAGGCGTACATTGTTTTTTTTGAGTTGCACACATTTTTATAGTGGAGGCGTTAATATCTTGCTGATTAGGTTGGATCGTGGCTCACGGTGGAGAGAGGGTCAAGCGTAGTTTTTTTTTTTGGTTTTTTCGACAAAAGTTGTAGTAGGTCCATTGGGGTTTCGAACTCGTGATGGTCAGTTTCTGTAAATTGGCGCAAAGCCTTGGGTGGTGGTGCGCCGGAGTGGAGGTCTCGGTGTGTTGATTTGATGATGGAAGCGGTTTGTGTAGTGCATGACATTTGCATGGTGATGGGTTCAGGGGGAGTTCGAACAGATGAGAAGAAAGAGAAATAGGGGAGCGAGCTTGGGCTATAGCAATTGGGTCGTGACATGAATTGTCGGGTTAGGCTAGTTGTTTGGGTGAGAAAAGCTTTAAAATTATATTTATATTGTCTTGATTTCAATCTTGAATAAGTTGCTCGTTTTAAATCCGATTTATAAATCGATGGATGCGTTGGGTTCATACAAATGAGCCTGACATCGTAGTGTAGTCTATTTGCAAGTTTGGCTAAGTAAAATTTTGTGCCAAATTTAAGACAGATATGTTTTAAATAGCATCAATTTAAATGATAACTCCATTTAGACTTGCACATCTTAAAACCATAATATATATTTGGCCAAATAAATCGTTGGACAAGTTAAACTAAATTGTATATATTGTTATGGACATTGTTGAGAAAAATAAAACCTTATTCTATGCACATTATGGACATTCCCGACCGTCGAAAGTCGGCACTAAATACGACTATTGTACTTTGATGTCGAACATCCAATCTTCGAAAACGTAGATTGTTAGGGTAAAATAAATAAAAAAAGAATAGAACAGAAGGAAAACAAAATCTCACAGCGGAAACAACAACATAATTTAATAATACTGACAGATGAATCGTCACTCCAAGATACAAAGTACATCAGAGTTAAAAACAAATCCTATCAGTTGGACAGTTATAAAATTCTGACCTTACAAATGCTGATAGGTAAAATAAAATACAACGAAAATAAAATATTACGACAAACAAACTTCTAACTCTATTCCATGAGCTCCACATCCAACAGAAGGCAACCTAGAAACAAGCTAGGTCTGGCCCGAGCATTATAATAAAATAATATGCGGATCAGTCTGGAACTATAACACGAGAAAACTCATGTAACATGAAACATACAATAATTCTATAAGACCACGTCATTGATTAGGAAATGGGTTTTTACCTCACAAGAATAACATATATGAATAAACATAAACAAAAATTCAAATCACTGAGCCAACTAAGAATGGGTGTCATATATATATCTTTATATATGATCGCCAACAAAATGGAAATAATCGAACAACAACTCATGGAGAAGAGCATATAGAACTTCTCAATGTAAACAAAGAAACCGATCCAAAAATTTGGATCCAACAAGGGGAAAGTAATATTTTCCAAAGAAATAGGACCGCACCGTTAACCACGGACTAGGTCAATCATAACAACATCCATTCTCACCAGGGACACAAATAATTAAACATCGTGAAGGTTTTATTCTCCCGATGCAATTAAAATAGGAAAAATCATAAATTCGGAAATAAAGGAATAGAATGAGAATTTTTCCAGCAAATGACTAGGAGGGTGTGCCTACGTTACTGAATGGCATACCTCTAGAATATACTTGAGAACTACGCTGTTCTCGGAAATGTACTAGCCGAATCCCGCCAACTTTATCGAGTATTCGAGTCTTTCACATCTTGCGCGCATACAATCAAACCATACCAACCCTGGGGTAGATGTGAATTACCTTAATGGGAGCAACCCTACATAGCTAGACGTCTATTCGCTTTCTGGATTTAGTTATTTACAATAAAGGATAGCAATGCTCAAAGAGCAATAAATCGTTTTGATTTGACTATACAACTCAAGAAAGGCGAAGCAATAGTTGTTAAATCAACTATCAGGAATATTCAAAAATGATCATATATCGAAACTAAATCACATTCCATTATCACTATTTATCGATCCCAAACTTATACTATCTCTTAGCTAAAAATATAGTCGAACAAGTTGAGGTAGTGTTACACCTAGGTATCATCCGGACAGTGTTTTTAAACTTTGAGAAAGAGGAAAGTTTATGTACTTTGACATCTAGTGTTAAGAGTATAACTAAATATTTCCCATATAAGCAATAATGTTTATGGAAATTTCTTTCCATATTCGTATCAGAAACATTTAAACTTCAAAAACTCGAACTTGTGCTTGGTTTTCACATTTTAGATATTTGAAAGAAAACTCTTAAAAATATTAGTTTTAAAGGGGTAATTATAATTCTAAGCGTATTCAAAGAAAATTTAAAACCAATGTTAATTTGAAAACATCGATTTGATAATTCTCAGCTTATCTTATGCTTAGATTAAATTTCAACTATATCTATTTAAAATAGACATTCATTTTTGTAAAACTATCGTTTATAAGAACCAAACAATATTATTTATCCAAAAGATATTTAATTAAATTTAATTAAATTAACCAACTTAAAGTAAATATTAAACATCAAGAAAGACAATTTATAACTTTCCTTTTATAACTTAAAAACCATCTTTAATACTCTCAACGGAAAATACACCAAATATAAAACTTGTTAATAACTTTTAAACCAACATTAATTATTTTGTAAAATAATCAATCACATTTATGGTCTTTCATAATCAATAAATTGATTGTTTGCAAACATTTTATTAATTAAGTTCAAAACCTTATAATAAATCAGTTAATTATTCTTAAACCATTTATATTCGATTAATTAAAGTGGTTTTATTCATTTAATTAAACCAATTCAATTTCCTTTTAAAAGTAAAAACAGACCAATTAATTCAAATCTCATTAGTTAAAAATAAGTTATTAGAACTAAAGCATAATTTATTTAAATGATTATTAAATTTCAATTAATCATTAATTAAAGTAATTAATTAAATATTACAAATGATTAATTTTAAGATTAATTGATTTGGATTTTATTTTAATTGAGATTTGGAATGTCGATTCAACTTAAATTAGAACTTTTGAGTCTAAAATCGACTTAAGTTATTTTGAAGCCATGAACGGTCCTTTATGGATAATCATAATTGGTCATGAACGATAATAGGAAATTATTATCAATAAATCTGAATGTTTGAAATTCAAAATATTAGAATTTGTAATTTAAGTATTAACTAATACAAACTCGATAATTTAATTTATCATCATTTAATTAATCGATATTGATTGTAAATCCAGTTTATAAATACATTTATAAAAATAAATAGTTTGTATTTGAATTAATATTTAGATCGTATTTTAAAGTAATATTTTATTATGGAAAATAGCTAATTTTCAAGCGATCTCGAAATTCATCGAAACTAGTTTTATCGGATTCAGAATAATAAATTATTTTAAGATTTTAATTTTGGTATCCATCAGAGTGGATTTAGAGTCATGCACGATATAAACTTATATCGATAATCAATTTGAAATTATAATTTGATTTTAAAAATTATTGTTAAATAAGTTTGAATTAGCTTTCGAAACTAGTTCCATTGTTTACGAAATGTGGGTTATTAGCTATGAACGACGGTTAGAACATCTCGTTTCGAATTTGGAAAATTTTAACCTATATGAATAGTGTTTTGAGGGGCTATATAAGCATCTCAACTCTTCTTTTCAACCCAACTCTCCATATTTCTTACTCTTGCATCCAATGGTTTAAAATTAATCTTTCAATCCATCCACTTTAACCAAAACTCCTAACTGGAAAGTTGTTCGTAGTGACGTTTAGAGTTCAACCATGCCAGGCGCTGGACGATCGTAGGTCGTGGGTGGCCAGGATTTCACCGTGAATAGCAGCTAGTCATTTTTGTTACTTTTGGAATTGCATGCAAACCAGTGACTTTGAGGCGAAGTCATCTAAAGGAAAGAGGTAGAGGCAAGGCAGATCTTCCCAGTGCCGGCGGTCATCTAAACGAAAGAGCGCGAGGGGTTTTGTTGGTGGAGGTTGCATTCGTTTTTATCGAACCTGGGTTCGAATTTGTTCATGGGATTTTGAACGAGATTAGGTAAGTTAATAGATGGATTAAGGTTAAGTTAATGACGTTGGTTTTTATATAATTTATTTTAATTCATTTAGAAACTTGTAACGCTTATATCTTTCTCGTATGAGGTCCGATTCACACAAAATATATTGTTTTAGGTTCGTATGGACGAACACTACATATACGAGTTAGTTTGGAGAGATTTTGAGCTATTTGGATTTTTACGAAATTTCAACCACCTGTCTGAAATTATATAAATCGATGTGAAATCGTCGAATTGGAATAGATGGTAAGTTAACTCTCACACTTTTTGGATTACTATATTTTTCATATCGTATATAATAAATATCTATTGTTGAATCGATATTGTTTGTGTGATATGTTCGGTTTGTTTGTTTGATTGATTAGTTGATTTGCTGCTTTGTTGGTGGATGTTGATATATATTCCCAACTATGAACAAATGACCTTTGACATCACCTGCTTTTAAGCAGAAGATTCATCTTAGATGAATTATATTATATTATCTATTATATATGCACATACTTTTTGTTATAGGGGACTATAAGAGTGAAAGCGGAGTGTACGTAGCGAATAAGTTCACGACAGAACACTCTGAAATCTACACATCTATGTGTGATTATTACAGGATTAATAAATTCTTTTGATTATTCATATTTATTTCCATTCATCCATTCGTCTATAATTATATTTTCTTGCATTAGTTTGTTATGTTTGTTTATTGCCCAAAATTGAATTATGCATATTCCCATATTGATTATATTGTAGATGATAGAAGTAAATTAAACTTTTTGTTTAATATAAGCTTGTGTTTTCATATAATTGATATTTAAATAAAATTATCATTTTAACTAATGATATTTATAAATTTATTTATATTTATTATTATTATTAATGTGATTCAGTTATCTATTCTAACTAATGATAATTGAGCCAGATTTTGCATAAGTAACCCTCCGAGTCGACACTAATACATCCACGGTATTAACATGTTGAACATACAAGTGCCAGAAAATTAAATTATTAAGGGTTAAAGGAAAAGAAGATTGAAAAAAATCTCACAATCGTAATGGATAACATATAATATATAACAAGTCTTAACAAAACTAAAGAACTTTGATTTAATATACGTATACAATCATCAGAGTAGACAACAAATATTAACATGGACAGTTATAACAAAATGTCTACCCCATTTATATAACAAAAAAACACAATAGCACATCAGAAATAAGAATATACGAAAATACGTCTTGGAATTCAGCTCCTCTCAAAATCTCAAAGTCGCAATGGATAACATACAATATATAACAAGTCTTTACAAAATTGAAAAAACTTTGATTTAATATAACATTTAACGTACCGCCTTTCGTACTTTGAAAGATAACTCATTTGGGTTAAAAGAAATGAAAGATAAGAACTAAACAATTTAGAATCTCACACGCAACAAAATAATGTATAATAATCATATAGGATCATGCATAGTCATTACAATAATGATGATATATCAGAGTCATAATAGTACAATACCAAAATGAGATAGTTATAACTACATGCACATTGCATTACTACTACATAATTACATATACAGCAGGAATAAGATAGATAGATAGATAACAACGATGAAGTAAATTGCTCCAAGCTCCTCCAAAATGCATCCATAAGAAACCTGGTTTACTTGTCTACTCATACAAATTGAGTACCTAAGAGTTTTTAAGGGAAAAACAAAACTCCGGGTCAGACATAAGTCTGGTGTGAGTAGCTTTTACAACTGTATTTATACATGGAAAACCTTTAAAATCAAGGGTATCTCGTAAGACCACGCCGCACATAAACACAGACATGTTTTTACCTTACGATAACCAAAACACTTTATAGAAGGTCTCATGGTATTATAATAATGTCTAGATACAAATAATTATGAATCTCAACCGAAATTGTTACATTGATTAAATTCCAGTATAATAGGTATACAACTAAAACCGTACAATGCATATATTGGAGTTTGGATTCCATACAATGACAAGGTACGGGGGTACCACCTTTCACGGTACCTCTCTAGATAAAGCGCACCGAGAGCCTCATATGGACTCCCTGCGAATCAGGGCCAGCCTACCCCTCTCTGGATAGTACCAAATATTTCATCACCATGGTTGTGATCAGTAACCATTAAATCTTAAGCATACAAAAAGCATCAATACCGGATCTAGATCAAGTGATGAAATTACCTTAATGGGTGCGACCCACATAGCTCTGAAGCATATCCCTATTTTAGTCATTACCAGTTAATGAGGTTTGAGGCTACATTTTTGCTTTCATACATGACACACATCCATCTTCGGATGTCACATCGTCATTCCGTCGATCACTAATTGACATCCGCAAAAATACAACCTCCGAGCTCATACATCTCAGAGAAGGGTGTTAAGCTAAGAGTAGTTGTCTTCTATGCCACCAAACAGATGTGCATTTGTAAAAATCAATGTATGTGATCTAAGATATGTCATGTCAGACATCCATCCATACAAGTTTTCCAGGAACAGGACAAACCGAAGATACTCTTTTACCACATCCTATTGGGTATAATCCCTAGGATTAGTAACAAGAAGTCCTTTCACCATGTAGAACCCCAGAACGTAGGGACTACTGCTATAAGTATAATATGGTAACTAACCATAGATATCAACAAGCAGCCATTTCCGCTCTGAAGGTCTATAACTTCACATTAGTCTCCTAGTTGTCCTTGATTTCATCATTTTTAGTGTCTTCCACATTCGCCGCTCTGTTGGATCGAAGTAGTCCTCGGATACTTGATCCGATCCCGGTCTCCTCGAAACAACTATCGAAATTTCCAGTAAACTCAACCCCGGTTCTTTATAAATAAACAGACAAGGGTAACTACGGAGTTTACCTCCTAACCATTACTAAACAGATCTCATTATCCCTTGTCTTTAGGGAACTAAATGAGGTTTATACGCATAGTGAATCATTAACATGAATGACTATGCCGTATAACTCAAGTGTTTCCCCAAGATATTTCCAAAGTAAGATTTTGGTCCATATTTAACAACACAAAAACAACCAATAGTTTATTCCCCATAGTAATCACTAAGCCTCATTTAATTAATTTCTTATTAATTAAATTTCAAATATCTTATCCCAAAATGTTCACATACTTAATCCTCTAATGTAAGTATGTATTTCAAAACAAATTGAGATGGTTTCCAACTTCTAATTTGACGTTAGTGGGTTACAAGGACCCAAATAACTATTTATTTCAAAATACAAAATTTTGAAATGCACTTAACATTTTATATTTACAAATATTTTATATCCATGCAAATGCAAATAACAAGAGTAACATGCAAATTTAGAACTAAACTTATATTTTAAAATATATATTTATACATTCATTTTGAAAAGATTCAAAACTAGTATATCTATTTTAAATAGCCATTTACAAAAATAATATAAGATAGATTTTTTAAAAACAAAACTTAATTTAAATTGGAATTTAAATAACAAAACCTACCATAGAATATTTAAAATCAATTAAATATTAAAAATTTAATTTAATAAAATTCTGGGTTGTTACATTCCTAATCTTACAGCTATATAAACAAGAATTGTCAGAATAAATAAGTACAAATTATATTTGATTACCCAAATTGAATCTATGTGTAAGAAAACTCGAAATAAAGCCCAACAAATGTCTCACAAGGATCTTTAGGTTTGGCTATTGGCAAGGTTATTTTTTCATCTAATATGATTAGCACTTGTTGTAACCACCCGATATCTAAAGGGTCTGGATCATATACTATACTTCCTTATTTGCTCCTGCATTAGAAGTGAAAACATGAGTAGACCAATGAAAAAAACAAAGTTTTATCAGCTCTCCAAATTATGGAGGTAGCATGTTTTATGTTGTTGACTAATATTTTTCAACATGTAGGCAGTTGCATCATAACCAATAATGTGCTAACCGTATTAGATGTATGATTAACCGCTTTAAATTGTGGTATAGTTGTTGTTTAGGTGGCAGAAAATAACAAAGAATCTTTTATTCTTCGTTTTGACCATTTTATTAAATGTTTACCTAGACTTCCTAATTTTACTACTCCCGAATTAATGAACCCATAGCAGGTTGTTGAAAATTTTACTAGAATTTCACTACTTTCAAACTAATAATGAGAACCATGAAATATAGGAAAATAATTACTAGATCGTTCATCGAATGACATACACAATAAGGATAACTAAAATAAATACAAGCCTAGTTTTGTTTGCCAAAAATTTATAGCTCTAGAATGTTATAAACATTGGTTCTCTCAAGATAGTCCCTACTTAAAAAATTAAAGCTATGCAGCCTACCATTGAAAAAAATGCGTTGTGCTCCTATAGTTGAACATTATTCAAATGTTGGAAACTCTATAGAAGCTTAAGAAGAATATAAGAGGCTTAAAGGGTGTGGGTATGTCAATAGTATATCCGAACAAAAAAAATCCCAACTCATATGTCAATTTATCAACCTATATTGGCATTATTCATATTATAACATAAAATTTCATTTACACTTTTTTTTTTCTAACCCAACATTCCAGAAAATAAAAAGAATTACTTGTAGCATACTCAATAAAAAGCGTTCAACTAAGTAACTTCTTGCGTTTGTGCTAGAAGTTCCAAAGATATTTGATTGGGCATTATAACGAACATCCTGATTGCATCGTGACTTATCAACGTGTTCACTTTCAACAAGTTTAATTGCTTCTATCAACAAGATATCGTTATCGATTATACCAGATCAGGCATCAAGCAAAGATTCCTGATGTTGCAACTACCCATAGATTAGGGAAACTTACACAAATTGCAAAGGAAGGAGGCGACCCTTCTGGACAACAGCAAAACAAAATTGGAAAAAGGAAGGTCGGGAGAGTTTCCAAAACCAAAGTAACTAAAAGGAACATATCCAATTCAACCTGAAAAAGAGGGCGACACTAGCTAGCTAGACGAAAACATAGGGTCCGAGAAACGATGACCACAACAAGAGGAAGAAGCAAATGCATTTGGATCTGAATCCAAATTGTAGCAGTAGCGGTGACTCTTCTTTCTGGACATGAGAAGTGGCAGGACGCAAAAGCAATGACAATGGAATCTACTTATCAGAAGAATATTCAAATTGTTCAACTTTAGGAATTATGGTTGAACTAGAATGAGAAGGGTGCAATTGGGTATTATAGATCTCGATAAAGGTCCTCTTAAGTAGGATCGGTTAATGAAGTGATGGAAATAACAAGGGCATATAAATGGGCCCGAATTACTAGTATTAGTGACCAATATTATATTTGCCTCTAATTAAATATTAGTGAAGGCATTTAACTTACCTTTCCTCCAATTTAAAGCCTCTAACAGTTACAAATTTGGTAGTGAAACTTAATTTAATTGATTAAGTAATGAAATTCAACATGTCATAACAATAATAACTTACTTTGATTGTAAATGAAACTAGTATTTGGTTTGTACCGTTAAATATTAAGATTTGGAATCTAATATTAAAATATTTGAATTAAATTGAGTTAATAAATTTATAATTAAAACTCAATGATTTAATTATGAAAATTTATGGTATGAACTTTATATAATTGTTAAGTATTGAAATTCAACTGATATTGACAATAGTAACTTGTATTAATTGTAAATAAAATTTTGATTTAGTTTATATCTATAAACATTGAAATTTGAAATTAAATATTATAATATTTGAGTGAAATGGATTTGATTAATTTATAATTGAAATAAAAATTGAATTTGGTAAATAATTAAATTTGGAATTCAGATTAAATGAAATTTGATTTATGAAGTTAATTTAATTTCTATTTTTGATTTGAATAGAATTAATAAACTTTGAATTGGATTTGATAAATATAATTTTGAGTTATAAAGTTAATTCAAATTATATTTTTAATTTAAATAAGTCAATAAACCTTTGAATTGAATTAAAAAGTGAGTAAACGAAGTTGAAAATATTTTATAAAATAAGATAATAATAGAAGAAATGATGGAGAGAAATTTCTATCCATTCGGATTATAATGAGCTCTCTATTTGGCTCCATATGTCCTGAAAATTACAATAATATCCCTCGCATTAAGCGTGTTCATCCTTAATATTTAATATATTTCAACACTCTCCCTTGAATATGCATATGAAAAATATGATAAGATTAATTGCCTCATTAAAAACCTTTTTACGAAAAAATCCTATGGGAAAAATCATAAATATGGAAAAGAGTGCAATTTTATTTCATCTTTAGGTAACATGTTTACAATGTTACTATGGGGTTGATACTTCTTGATCAAGATAATGTCTCATTTAATACCTTACTAACAAAAACCCAATGGGAAAATATTAGTGAAGGAAAAGAGTACAATATAGCACAATTTTATATGCTCCCCCTGATTCATAACACATTATTTAATTAGTTTAGTGATGCAAGCGACGCATACCAATTTTATAAATCACCTTCTGAAATGTTGGTTTTGGAAGTGCCTTCATGAATAGATCGGCTGGATTTGCTTCATTTCTATCTTATTGTCTTTTTGTAGTTCTTGTATGAAGAAGAATTTAGGATAAATATGCTTCGTCCTATCGCCTTTTATATAACCTGCTTGAATTTGAGCTAAGCACGCTGCATTGTCTTCATAAATAATAGTTGATCCTTCTGTAGTTGAGGGAAGTTGAGAGGTGCTTCAAATATATTCAATCAGTGATCTTAGCCAAATACATTCTTGACTTGCTTCATGTAGTGCTAGTATTTCAGAGTAATTGGATGATATTTCTACTAAAGTTTTCTTTGTAGATCGCCGTAAAATAGCTGCATTGTTGTTAGTAAACACATATTCAGTTTGTGATCTTGCTTTATGTGGATCAGAAAGGTAACCTGCATCAGCATAACCAACTAGAATTGGGTTATTTGCTTATTTTAGAATAAAACAAGCCTAAATCTGTGGCTCCAAGAAGATATCTCAAGACATGTTTTATTCCATTCCAATGTCTCTTAGTTGGTGTAGAACTGCATCTTTCTAGAAGATTGACTGAAAATGCAATAACTGATCTCGTGCATTGAGTAAATATAACAATGCATCGATTGCGCTGAGATATGGTACTTCTGGACCAAGTACATTTTCATCATCCTCTTTTGCTTGGTAAGGGTCCTTTTTAATATCTAGTGATCTGACAATCATATGCTACTAAGTGGATATGCTTTATCCATTTGAAAATGCTTTAGAATTTTCTCAACGTAATTTGATTAATGGATTGGCAAGTTATTTGTACTGTGATCAATTTGTAGGCCAAGGCAATATTAAGTTTTGCCAAGAACTTTCGTTTCAAATTCTTGTTTCAGGTAATCTATTGTTTCTTCAGTCTCTTCTGGAGTTCCATTCAAGTTTATATCATCAACATATACCGCCAAAATAGCAAATCCCTTTACTGATTTCTTTATAAAGACACATGGACAAATGAGATTGTTATTATACCCGGCTTTTACCAAATATTCACTAAGACAGTTATACCACATTCTTCCGGATTGTTACAAACCTTATAATGATCGTCTCAATTTTAATGAGTACAGTGACTTTGATTTTGCTTTAGGCAAATTATATCCATTTGGGTTTTTATGTAAATATTGGTATTCATTTCACAATATAGATAAGCTGTCACAACAACCGTCAATCTTGTATCAAGCTTCTCGGAAACTACAAGGCCTATTAAATATCGAAATGTTATGACATCTATAATAGGAGAGTATTTTTCTTTGAAGTCAAAACCTAGTCTCTGCAGGAAACCTTGTGCAACAAGCCATGCCTTGTATTTCACGACTTCATTTTTATCACTTCCTTTTCTAACGAATGCTCATTTGTAACCGACCAATTTAACATCTTCTGGTGTTTTCTCTATTGGTTCAAATACACTACATTTTTGAAGTGAAACTGGCGCAACATAAATAGAATCTTTCCATTTTGACTGATCATGTCTTTTTCAGCATTCATTTACGCTAGTTGATTCATTATCATTATTGTTATTATAGTCACGACTTTCAGTTATTTCAGCAGCTACTGCAAATGAGAATACATTATCAATTATTATTTTACTTCGGTCTCATATTTCCCCATAATTTATATAAAATATTGAGTTCTCATTATTATTAGGTAAAGTTTTATTTTCAAAAACTTCTATTATTTCTTCTGGGATAATAGTTCCTTCACTGATTTTAGAAGAACTGGAATTTTCTTTTGAGTTATCCCTTGGATCATTTATAACCTCTTTGGGAGGTTTTCTATTTGATGATTTTTCGTTAGACTTTCTTTTTCTAGGCGCCAAGTATTTTGAACCTATCGGTCTTCCACGTTTTTGTCTAGCTTTAGATTTATTTGCTGTTATTGGTTCTTTGGGGATTTCAATTCTAGCTGGTGCATTTGTTGCTGGAATGTGCGATTTAGTTATTTTTACAGCATCATTAAATGCATCCGGCATTTGACTTGCAATATTCTAAATATGTAAAAATCCACTGTATCTCGTATTGACATTGTTTGGTACGTGGATCCAAATGAAGCATAGAAGGATTATTCTATGAATTCACGTCATTGTACTGGAACGGTCTTTTCTCCCCCTAACGACGGAAAAATTGACTCATCAAATTTACAATATGCAAATCTTGCAGTAAGGCATCACCCCTAAGAGGTTCAAGATAACGAATTATCGAAGGTGAGTCAAATTCCACATAAATTCGCAACCTTCATTGAGGACCCATGTTAGTATGAAGTGAGGTACTAATAGGTACATGCACAATGCAACCAAATTTTTGTAAATGTGAAATATTTGGTTGGGATCCAGGTAAAAGTTGTGATGGTGAAAATTGATGATAAACTATTGGTCTAATTTTAATCAATTCAGATGCATGCAAAATTGCAAGCCTCCAAGCTGAAACGGGCAGCTTTGATTGCATAAGCAACGACCTTGCAAACGCTTAATTAATGATTCTGTCAGACCATTTTGTGTGTGAACATGAGCTAATGTATGTTCAACTTCAATTCCCTATGATAATCAATAGTCATCAAATATTTAAGAAGTAAATTCTCCTGCATTATCTAGTCGGATTGATTTAATTTAATGATCTGGGAAGTGTGCTTGCAATTTAATTATTTGAGCAAATAATTTGGCAAATGTCATGTTTCTAGTAGAGAGCAAACATACATGTGACCAAGGAGTTGATGCATCAATTAATACCATAAAATATCCAAATGGTCCATAAGCAAGATGAATTGGACCACATGTATCACCTTGATTTTTTTGCAAAAATGCTGGAGATTCAGAAGTGATTTTATTGTATGAAGGTCTGGTAATTAATTTTCCTTGTGCGTATGAGGTACGCATGTACTCACTTGGTAAATTCAGTTGATTTGATAAATCATTCCCATTTGAGTTTTTAGCAATTATACGTATCATAGTTGATTTAGGATGACCTAAACGATCATGCCAAAGAATTAATTTCTATGTATTTGTGAGTTACTGGCTCATGTTTACAAAATGAGATTCAACTATGCCAATTTTTGTAAAGTGCAATCCAGTTGAAATTGTACCAAATTTTTCTACAATAAGCTTCTAGCTTTCAATTTTAGAAATAACACAAAGATATTCTTTGTTGTTTCATTTATAGTTTCAATATGATAACCATTCATTCTTATATCTTTAAAACTCAGCAGATTTCTTTTAGAATTGCTTGAATATATGTGTATCATTTGGTGATACTAAATGGGTTCTTCCGGACCCTTCAATTATATTAGTTGAACCAACTATAGTTGAAGTTTTAGCTGAAATATTTTCATATAATTCAAAGAAAAACATCTGGTTTTTCAAAATTATACGAAAGGTTACACTATCTAACAAGCATATATCTTCACTTAGACACTGATGGTTCATACCTTAAGAATTAAAGTCAATACAGTTAGTCAATCTTTGAGATAACTTATAAACATAAATAAATGCTAAAACTTTCTAAGACAAGAAGGATTCAAAAGCAAACAACTTATCAATATCCATTAGGGCATATTATTTCAGCAAGTTCATTAAAAAAATAAACTAATAAATAAATAAACAAAAATTTTAGAATACCTTATTAATATATACTAAAAATATATGAAACAAAACAAAAAAACACAATAAGCTTCACGCTACTAATTGATCAACTCGGTCATATCTTCGAACAATGCATCTAAATTTTCATCTTAATAAAATTCCATCTTAATCTTTGAAGAAAATGTCTAACGTCAAGTTAGTATTATCGGACAATCCCTTACAGTATTAAAGTCTTGAAACCTAAAGTTCTACCACTCTTGTCATGTGTTTGGAAGTATGAGCATCGCCTGGAGGTCTTAACGCTCTTTTAGAGAGTTCCATAAGTGCAAAGAATCTTTTTCATTTAAATATTCTATTTTTAGATCATCGTGGATGTGACGTCTTAAAAATATTATAACATTTTCTTTGTTCTGTTAGGCATATTATTATCATTTTTAATGGCATTTTGTATGCATTGAGATTGTAAATGAGTCTCATCGTTCAGTATCTATAACAAATAGTTGTCTCCGGATATGTTGAAAACTTTAAATTTAAGCTTAACAATGTTTGTCATATCATAATGGAAGAGGAAAAAATGTTCATATTAACATGATAGAATTATCAATCCCTATTATTCCTTACCTGAAAGCTAGCAAGATAAACCTCAGCCTCTAGCACAACAATAAGTCATTCAATGACCATCACAAAAATTACAAGTAATTATTCATTTTTGAAATTTTGAACATATTAGATAACATGATTTTAATATACTTGGCTACATAGCCTAGATTTAGAATATGATTTTGAACAGAAAATGAAACCTTGTAGAAAATTAAAAATGATGATGGATATAATACTGGAATATCACATGTACAAGAATGGTAAATCTAAAAGAGTAATGGAACCATTAAAATTTCAGTACTGTTACTAATAAACATTACTACATCACCATAGAAAATATGATTCTCCTTGCTCATCCAAAAGCAAGCACATAGAAAATGTCTTATAGCAAAATGTCAAAAAAATATCAACAAAGTGTACAATTAAATTTTCTTAGAAATGAGACAAAAGTATAAAATTAATTTGTAAGTTGATCAGCAGGGAGGAAAAAATAACAAGAAGAAATCTATTCTGATATAAAACTGCTTCATAACGAAAAAACATAAAATTATCTTAAAAGTTGCAATGAATGCATGTACTAAATAAAATAAAATTAATGCAACATGTTTTGCCATTCAATCAAAGTATTAGAGCAGTCCATAGGTGGTTTGTTTAGATAATAAAACAAAACAAGTCTCTTAATTGACAGAAACATGTTGGATTCAAAGCGTGGCATATATTTAATAATATAGAGTTGCTGCAACTCTTACAACATGGCATAAATATGATTTTGCAGTAAACCAAATATGAAAACATGGCTCTTGATATACATGTCTTCGTTTATGAAGTAAAAAGATAAGAGAAAGTGAGAAACTTTTTGTTTAAGAAGAAGATATATATTGTAACGATCGAAATTTATTAAGAAATACTTAATGGAAATTAAATATTTAAAACAATTTATTTTGAGAATTTATGACTTAGAATTTATTTAAAATGAAGTTTGAACGTACAATTTTATATTAATTATAAAACGAACTTGTAACATCACAGTAGTTTGAAATATTTAATTTTGAATTTCAATTAAATATAAAGAATTTGATATAAGTCGGATTTGTGTAAAATAAGAAACATGTAGGATATACTAAATTATAATTTTCTAACGGAAGTGAGAAATTGGGATTTTGTGTTATAAATTGCAAGTTATGTCCAAATCAAAATTTCAAAAAGTCACTATAAAATCATTTATAAAATATAACAATTTATTATATAAAACAAAAGGATTTGTTATAAAATTGATTATCGATTTGACTCAAATTTTGAAAATATCAAGTTATAAATTCAAGTATGTTTGTTTTGGAGTTATATGATATTTTATTTGTATACATACAATAACAATAATTTATTAGTATTTAGTTGAGCTGTTTTCGAATTTATTTATATTTCATTGGTTTTATTTAAGCCTTAAAAATAGCCCTTTTTTCAAACGATCTCCGATTTCGACAAAACCAATTTTATTGAATCCGGAATATTAAATTATTGATAGGTTTCAAATTTCAAGTCAAATGGAATTCGTATGTAAGCATGATAAAAATAAATACATATTGAAATTCAGTTATAATTCAATAAAAGCTAGGAATAAAGCCATTTTCCAAACGGTCTCCAAACTCGACAATACCGAGCTTGTTAGAACTATATTTGTGAAATGTAGCGAGATTTCAAATTTTGTAATTTTTGGAGTTAGCATGTTGTCGCGACAAATTAAACGCACGTTGAAAATCAATATTTAACGTTATACTAATGTATATTTTAATTTTGAGAAAAACTGATTGAAACGATCGAATTACCTTCTGAAACTTATTTCATTGAGCCTGAAATATGAGTATTTGGCTAGGTACGTCATTCGTTGGGATTCGTTTGGAGTTCAGGCGCGAAAATTCACCAAGAAGTAAAAAATAGGAATTAAATAATATTAAAAATGGAGTATAAATAACCCTCAATACATTGAAACCCTAAACCTAAATGCATGTCGCCGCAACCAACGAATGAAGGGCCAAGAATGTCCGAAAATAATTCCTTAATCTTTCCAAAACCATCTCGAATCAGATTATGATTTCCAAATGAAAGTTGTAGAGCATTTCGAGATCTTTGATTTCATATGAGTATGATCTTTTATCATGTTGAAAATTGAAAGAAATCACAACCCAAACAGGCGTCGTTCGAAGTCGATTTTCCGACACCTGGGAAGTGCGAGTTCACCATGGCGGGGCGCATGGGGAGAGATAGCTTGGAGCTTCAATGTGGCATGTTTCGATCGTGCTACAGAAGTGTCTGGTAGTGCGCGGCGTGAAGAGGAGGGGATGCAGCGTGTTCAAATTTGTGTGTGCCTGGAGAAGACGAAGACAAAGGGATTAAGAAAATTATTAGGTTAATTATTTAATTAACCATTTTAAGTTAACTTAATTATGTAATTAAAATTTAAAATATCATATCTTATTCATACAACAACAGAATTCAGTGAAACATTTCTTATGGAATCGTGATGACGAGAGCTTCGCGGTGAAGCCAATTTGGACAAGATTTGAAGTAGTTCAAAATTCTAGTTAAATTAAACGTCTAGTTTAATTTAATTAAAAACAATCATTTCATAATGATTTCGAACCAACCAATGTGAGAACTCTCTCACTCAACTATTTTGTTATGTTATTATAATCATAACTGAATGTATATTGACTACCTCTGATTGCAATGTTTGTTTTGTGGTTGATGGATGATGTTTACAGTTTATTGTTATTATTATTAAACTGTGAATATAAGCGTTAACAACGGAAACACTTATATTTTAATGATTGATTGATGGATGGTAGTTGATATGGATGTTAATGATGTGTAAAATCCAATGATACATGAAATCCATATAAACTGAATTATATGGTAATTGGTTGAATCTCATTCCAATTTGGAATTTAATGTGAATATTTTATTAATAAAATATTCGATGTAAAAACGAAAATCTGAATTTTAAGTTCAAGTTGGTTTGAAAAGATAGTTTAAATGATTATGAATAAATTTTGTAAAAGTCAGAATTTGATTTGAATTAATTTTCAATTAATTGAGGCATGTTTTCAATTTTAAATTGAAATGAGTAGTACCAGATGAATGCGAATTCGAGTTAGGTATATAAACGACATTTTTAACTCGAATGGATTTCTCCATTTATCTTATTTATTTTTATAATGGATGTCAAGAAAATATGGATTTCAAAACATTATATTTTGAAAAATATTATTACTTTAATATTATAATAATATGAAATATTCAATTTTGATTTAAAATTGAATTGGAAGCTGAAATCGTTTAAAAAAACGAATTAATAAACATTTTATAAAAAACATTTAAATGGAATCGAAGAATTTTATAATAAATAATAAAATGGTTTGAATATGATGAGTTGCACAACGACCTTCGCGAATTTCGACCATTAAGTTCAAATTGACGTACCGACCGTCGGATTTTCCCAAAACGGAAACGTTTGGTTTAGAATGAAAAGAGATTTCCAATGATATAGAAAGCTTTAAAATCCAACGGTTAGATTTTGAGATAAATGCAAATCAAATTTGAATAAAAATAGCGTGAATGCTGTTAATGGCATGAAATTGGGTTTTGAAGAAATAGGCTATTTTTAAATTATTAAAAATAGGCAAGAATTATGATAAATCATAATAAATGATTTAAGAGTAATTTGGACTAAATATATTTACTTCTGCATAATATAAAACTATTTTGGGAAAATTAGTTATTTAAAAAGGTGATTGAAATGGTTGAGGTTAATAAATACTTAACCAAGTTAAGTTTTTCCAATGTATAGATATTGGATTTGAATGGAAATTATCTTCAAATATTTCAATATTGGATTCTGTATTTATATGGATATTGTTTTGAGGAAATTGGAAGATATTGATATCGTTATTCCTTATTCGGTATTTGTTGATTTCAGAATTTGATGTTGGATATAAGTCGATATGATTTCTAGTCAAAGCATTATATTTGACATCAAACTGGATTTTGGGTTTATCGTGAATGGTGTCTTCAATAACACTGTTCTTAAACCTAGTTGTAAATGAAGTTTATGGGATAAATCTTTTACTTAAGATTTAATGGAATTTTCCAAAGTGAAGTTTTCCAATTAATAAATTTAGTTGGAATTAAATAGAAATCAATTTAGTGATAATCGAGATGAATCTCCGTGGGGGAAGACCTTTACTATTTAAGGAACTTAAAAGGCTTAGCCATTATTCTTCTTACAGTATTAGTTTGATACGGAAAGTTATATTGATTGTGAACTGATATGATTTCCATGAAGATTCCAATTCTAATGGAAGTTTGATTTTGGGTTTATCACGAGCGGTGTTTTAAATAACATCTGTTCTTTAACCCAGTTAACGAAAGATGATTTCTCAAGTTTGAGTTGTAATAAATATTTCAACAAAGATTTGAACGAATGAAACGGAGATTAAAACCAAGTTAGAGTTTTAATAAATCTTTCAATAAAGATTTGATTGAAATGGATATTAAAACCATGTTAGAGTTTTAATAAATCTTTCAACAACGATTTGAAATGGAAAGTAGGTAATTAAACTTACCGAAACACGAGGGGTGTAGATATGGAGTACCACCAGTTTTACACTATGGGACGAATATAATGGGAATATGATAACGATATGAGCGATTACTTTTTGTAAGGCTCGATAATCCCGATAAGGCTTATAAACCTTAATTTGAGTTAAGTTTGTGAAAAGAGATTTTATAATCTTTTGAAATGATTTCCAAGCAAAAATCTAAACAAGAAGTTTAAATGAAGTAAATATTCGTTAAGATTTAAAGGAGTAATTCTCAATGTAAAAGAATATTTAAATAAAAGAATATTCTAAATTGGAATGAGATTGACTTGATTTTAATGATGCGATAGTTATTCGGAAAGACCAGGTTTTAACCCATTCTGAATAATTAATACAACGATGGTCGAAGATATTGAAGACGGTGGTTGGAGACCGGAGATCTTCACATCGTTTGGATTATTGCTGATGTCTTGGGGAGCTCTCGTTATAAGGTTAAAGTGGTAGCCGTCCAGTCGTACTTCGAGATTGACCGGATATGCAAGGGTCTCTCTCCCTTAGGGGATGAGGAATAAGGTGCCCTCGGTTTCGTTCAGACCTAGAATGAACTTTTATGGATGTATGTCTGACATCGTATTTTGTGCTATATTAATTGATCTCTACTAAATATATATCTGTTTGGTGACAGAGAATTTATTCTCTTAGCTTAACAACTTTCTCTGAGACGTATGAGCTTAGAGATTATATATTAATAGACATCAGTTCTATCGCATGGAATGACAATGTGGCATGCCAAGATGTTGATTGATCAAAGCTTTTGTGGAAAAGCATAGCTTTGTGGATGATGATCAAAACATGGCTGATATAACATAGCTTTATGTCGAGAACTGACTTCTACAAGCCTCCCAGCCCGGGAATGGCCTAAAACTGGGTGAAGGATAGAAGATCAAGGGCACACTTTTCCATTTAGCTAAATGTGATGCTGTAACAGCCCACATTTTACATATCAGAAGATCGTAAAATATTTTTATTTTATTCCTGAGGGTTGGATCATTCTCATATTTTAATATGGTGTTTATGGGGATGTGAGACTTGTCCGTAATTTTTACCAATTTTACTTGTGACCATTTTGCCCATGTCAGTCTTGTACAGGGCATAACTTTTGACTAAGATCAAATCAGGTGTTGAGACCTATGCCATTGGAAAAGAAATTATGTTTCCCTTTCCGTAGAGTGGTCGCATTAAAGTTTTGGCTTAGCGATTTGGGAGGAATCGCTCTTTTAAGGTTTACAGTTGGCTGTTCAGGTTGGGTAAGCCATAATGGGATGATTTAGTGGGGCCCATAAGTGGGCTGGTGGGAGACTTTAAATAGGACGTAGGAGGCATGGAGAATAGTTTACTTTCTCCATTCTCTCATTTGGAGGAGCTTGCGGTCCTCCATTTCTCCATTCTCCTACACCTTTCCACCATTAAAATTGGAGATCTACATTAGAGAATCAAAAATCTACATCATTTGAAGCTAGATCTACATCATTCCAAGGGAGAGAACATCGAATTGAAGAGTTTGGATCAAATTCTTCATTGTCGGGATCCAGATCTAAGTGTTTTTGGGTTATTTTGGAGAATTGGTGAGTGATATGCATCTCTCACGCGGATTCAATCAAGTATATGAGTTGTTTGATCTTATTTCATCATTTTCAAGTGTTTTCACCTAGATCTACATCATGCTAAGTATAAATTCATATGAATCGCCACAGGATCTAATTTAGCAACTTAAAACCGGTAATTTCTATGTTATTTCATATGTTTATTCAAGTTAGATCCATCGTTTTAGCTCATACGTTCATTATAATGATTGTTGGGTAAATTATCGGTGAATTGTCAATTTTATGTTGTTCGCAACTTCTGGTCGAGCAGTGTATGGGTTCGAGCAGGTGGTCGGTCACACTTCTGGTCGGTCGGGCTTGGCTTTAGAAGTGGGTCGGTTAGCTTTTCAAAAAGTGGGTTGGTTGGTCAGGACGAAGGGGGACGGGTTAGTCGTTCGGTGTTGGATCAGTCGAGTCGGTCTCGAGTTGATGGGTTGGTCTTAAGGAAGGGGATCGGTCGGAAAGTATGATGGCTGGTCGGACGGCATGATTCGAGACAGGTCGGTCAGAGGAAAAGGTGGATGGGTCGGTCGTGACACGGGGATAGGGTCGGTCGGTCACATGGGGTCGGTCGGTCAGGAATGGTGTCATGCTTGTTTATGGAAAATTATATTTTCGGGTACGGCCTAGATTTGAACAAAAAGTTTTTTTTTTAAAAAAAAAGGGCAGAAGTGCCCAAACCCGTGCCACAACGCAGTGGGCCCTAAATGTTGTGGTTGGGGGCATAAACGATGTAGTTTATTTCATAGCAAATGGATGTAACACTATGAATGGTGTTGAATCATATATCAATATTATTTGGTTCAGTGATGTTGTGACTTCGAGGTGGATCCAAGTGGGAATATTCGAAGTGTTGAATGTGTTCGTTGATCGGTGTGGAACAGCGAATGAGATAACAACTCAAAGGTCATGAGTTGGTGAATAATAGTTGCTTGAGAAGGTTGCTTGAGTTATGAAAACTCGTCGGGTTGGATGACTAGAGTTGCGAATGCCGAGAAGTTATCGTTGTCATTAGTTCTAGCAGGCTCAAAGCAGAGGTCCAATGGGGGCACCCAAAAGACTAGAGGTTGCTGGTCGAGTACCCCGGGTATCGTTGAAAGGTTTAGTTGTCAAGATTGGACAAACATACATATCATTAAAAGGCGTATGGAGTTTATGTTAGAACTGGGGTTACCATTAGCCCTTAATATATGGCAAGGTTAGCCGTCATACGATTAATGATAGTTTCGAAGTAGGATTGACGGTGTAGCCAGAGTCAGTCATGGATGATTGGTTGTTCTGTTTGTACTGTCTCACGTAGACTGTCCAACATCGAAGGAGATGTTTCTTGAGTACTTGTCTGATATTGGTTTAGGCCTATAGGGCTTGTGCTTGAGGGATGTTGAGTTGGTTAGGATGGTTTACGTGAGATATAACTAGTTGTGTGATTGCTATTGAATGAATGGTTGTCTTGAATGCCATGGATGAATTATTGTTCTTTTGGTTGAATGGATTGTAGAGGCTATCACTGTCGGATATGGAGAAGGCAGGTTTGGGTTCTTCTCTGGTGTTGTGGATAGATTAGTATGTTTATTTATCCATTCTCATATACTTTATTGATGATGTTAGTCAGTTGTTTTATCGCTAACTAAGACTGTTGTTTGACTCAAGGTTTTATGTTTCTCTCTTATTACCTTGGAATGTTCATCCGATTGTTGAATGGGCATACTAGGTGGCATATGATAAGTGATAGCTTAGTGTGGACGAAGTTGCATTTCGGAGGCAAGCAGGAGGCTGGCATATTATCTTACCTACTATATAGTATTTGGATTTCCGCTGTTTGTTATTCTTCTCTGAGTGCTGTAGTGAGGCAAAGTTGTATAAACATTATTGTTGTTATCCACTTGTATATATATTACTTTCTAGTTGTTATGGAAGCTTGGAGTTTTTTGCTTCACTATTAATACCTGTTGTATATGTTCTATTATATTTTATCCTTGCGCTATGATTTACGACAAGTTACGATGTTGTTGTTTGCCTATGATGATCGTCCATAGCTGCCTTGCACACATTTCAGCGCATTATCCTCTTGTTTAGTGCAGGGGTTGTGGGTGGTCGTCACAAATGCCATGGTATGAAGCCCAGGCATTTGACTTATGTGGATGTTGGAATTGAGGCGCCTCGGTTGACAGTCGAATTACTGACCAAATTGTAGGTTCGATAGGACCGGGGAACGTTATGTTCAGAAGTAATCCGAACTCACCGGGAATTGGTGGGACGACTCTGCCGCTCCAAGGGTCACATGCGTGTGGTATTAGACATCTTGCTAGAGATGGTTCGAATCGGTTAAGGAAGATCCTTTGCCTTGGTCATTGATGGAAATCCAACTTAATTCCAATACGAACCTTGCATTTTCTGTCGTAAACCTATATGACAACATAATAAAATGGGATATTATTTCACCTAAGATAAAATGGGATATTATTTCACCTAAGATTGATACATTTATTTCGAAATTGTTTTCGATACTTAGACACTAATAATAATATCAAATGATTTATATTTTCTCGTATCAAGCATGTTTGGCTATTATAAGATAAAACTGTATCCCCTAATTTGTGTTGCATTGTGTGATGGGATTTGAGTCTTATAATAGCTTCATTTTTCAAAAAGCATTGCGAGTGTTTATGAATAGTATTCATGTGGAGAAAACTCATTCCATGTTATATGGCATGGTCCCGTGATATACTTAACTTTAAAATAAAGTATAATAATTGTTTTGGTCCTCAAACTACTCCCATGACTGACCTGGAGTTTATTGTTTCTCACCTAAACTCTGGGTGCTTATATTTTCCATATAGACATCTAGTAATTTTGATTTTGCGGATATTTTTAAAACAGGATCCTGGAATTTTGCTAGAGCTGTACTCTGGATTATTTCGAGTCTTTCGCTATATATATTTATGTTTCCATAGTGTTGTAATTTATAATTCTCTAATGTTTTCCGCTGTGCATTGTAATCGATTGTGTACTCTGATATATTCTGTATTATGATATAACATTGTTGTAATAATAATGAAATGTTCTTTTGTGCTTAATTCTGATGTGTCATATCCCATAACAATCCGCCTTTGAGAATGTTTCGAGTGGGCTAACCACCAGCTTGAAGCAGGTTCAAAATCGGGTCGTTACATATATAATCTTTTAGTACCTTAGAACCAGTTACCTGAAGAATAGGTTGGCTAAAGAATAAGTTAATATATATATATATATATATATATATATATATATATATATATATATATATATATCCAAAGAGTGAAAGTTGGAATACCAGTTTAAAGTACAATGTTTGAACTAAACATAGCCGAAGTAAACAAAATAAATGAAAGCTGCAAAATAATAATAATAATACTTCGTGCTGATAACGTGTTATAAAATAAGATAAAAGCAGAAGAAATAATGAAAAGAAGGCATTTTTATTCATTTAGATGTATACACAAATGAGCTCTCTATTTGTAGGCTCCATATGTCCTGAAAATTACAATAATGTCTCCCGCATTAAGTGTGCTCACCCTTAATATTTAATATATTTCAACAAATATTATATATTAAATAACCCGTTAAAATAGTCATTTTGCAAATGATCTCGAAATTCGATAAAATCAGTTTCATTGGATCCGAAATTATAAATTATTGTAGTTTTTTAAGTTTCGTGTCAAACAGCGTTGTTATGTGATCGTTCACGATATAAGCGCATATCAATTAATGATTTGAGATATAAATAGTCATTTCTCAAACAACATCGAGTTTCAACGAAAAGAATTTCATCGAGTCCATAATATTGCAATAAAACAGTGTCATGTTTTATGGCGATCGGACGCGATACGTGATCGTGCGAGAGTAAAACGTTCTACGACAAATATAATTGAATATAAGAAAACAAATACCTTAGAGATATACTTACTATAAATAACCCACCTCCTCGATATCCTAATCCTTTCATCGTCCCATAAACGAATCGACATGACCGTCATCATTTATTCATCTTCTACAAATTATTTAAAATTTGATTCTCAACAAAATCAAATCGTTTTGGATCCGTTACGATGTATGATGGTTAGCCTCACGATGACATTTCAGTTTATATTGTATTTTTGCATATTTATTATTTATGTTCTGTTTGGTTTACTGTATTATTTTGCTTTAATGATATTGTTCTATTTTAAACATAAATTGATTAAAATTTAAAAATAAAATAAAATAAATGATCCGTTTAAATGATATTGTTCTCTCGGCTGACTAATTTTTTTTGCTAAAATAGCCGCTATCGAAGAGATTCTTAATTGCATCAACCGAGATGCCCATATTTTTCACTTAAACTAGTTCACCGTTATACAATTACGGCTATCGTACACTCTATCCATTATCATATCTTTTCTTTCCATTCCCCCTTTACAGTTTATCCACTGAGGCTTTGTTCTTCTATCTCCGTCATCCTCTTCGCGTTTTATCATGCAAATTCATACGCAACCGTTACTAACCCAGCTAGTTCCTTTCGGTTCTGGTCAGAGCCCACCCTTCAAGCCCTTCTCAACTTCTACCTCTTCCAAAAGAAAACAGCTGTCTCCATTCCGGTGCTCCTCCGGTGACAATAAATCCCCGCCAAAGCTAAGAAGAGCATACCCGTTCGATTTAATTGAACCCAAATGGCAGAATTTTTGGGAATTGAACAAAACATTTCGTACACCGGACGATGTTGATACTTCCAAGCCCAAGGCCTATATCCTCGACATGTTTCCTTATCCAAGGTATGTCATTTTTATGTTATTTCTATCAGATGAATGTTGTATCTGTGAAAGTATTGTTTAAGATGCTGCTGCTAGGCATGTCTCAAAGTTTCATTTTTTAATTACAATTTTGACTTAAAGTTGTGGTTTATTTATAATATAAGTGGTAGACTGGTAGTAGCGTTACTGTTGTCTGTGAACATTTTAACGATCTGGAAGCCTAATTTGCCCGAAGTCTAAATTTGTTTGGTTGAGTTACTATTGCTGTAAGCATATTTTACTTCTTGTTGGATAGAAAAATGCCGATTTAATGTTGATATTATTTTCAGTTGTCTCGTATGATAGTTATTTAATGACTATCGAGTCTCTATGTTGCTCAAGAGAACGAAATGTTGGATATAATCATCCATCCATTTGAATTTCAGAAATCTTAACATTTTTAAGCCAAGGATATTTTGTACCCATTTGATGATACATAACTCAAGAGCTACCTACTAAAGTAAAATATTTTGGATTGTTTTATTTCAATACCAAAGAATTTTTGTTTTCCTTGTTGATTTACCTGGTACATTTCATTTGCAAAATAAATAAACTGAAAATTTGAAATGCTTAGAACTTTTACCTCTCCACACAATGTCAATGTCCAAATGATAACCAAGTACCAATATATCCAAACTGATATACAGAAAAATTTATGTTGAGCGAGTGTGTGTGAGAGAGAGAGAGAGGATGGATGGATGGAGATAACCATGGTAATTGTAGTGCATAATTTTGGATGGATGGACGGACGGACGGACATCCATCATACAAATAGTTCATGCGGCACTTGGCTATACGATGCATATGAGCTAATCCTCATTGTTCTTGTTCTCCTCTACATGAAACTTCCGGTCCATTTTCTCAGTGCAGCCCATGTCTAAGCACCAATTTAAGATTAACATGTTGCTTTTAATTTTCATCTCATTCCAATGCAAGTTAATTTTCTTTTCAGTCAATTCTTCAATCATTGTATTCAAATTAATGTTTAGACCTTTAATACTTAGTATGTATAACACTAACATGTATGTTTGGAGCATAAAACATTACACAAGGTATAAATTGTCATTTGAAGTTCATCCATAAATTCTTATGAACAATCCTTGAAACCTAGTCCTTAAAATGTACTCATAGCACACCAGTATTAACTAATCAGGTGTCTAGTGTCTACTAGCCATATGGCTACGTCGACTACTCTTGATCCACAAATTCTTGATCAACTAGCCTTCCTTTTTCAAACAATCAATTTTTTCATTTCATCCGTCCGCTTCAGACTTTTGTTTCTGTATTACATAAATGACTGTCCTTTACATTTCACAAATTTTTTTTTTTGGGGGGGGGGGGGGGGGGGGAGGGTGCGCAGTTATACATAGAAAATGCTCCAGTTTCTCATTTTCCTTATAACACACCGATAAAACCATCAAATCACGAGGCACATGCAAGAAGTATGATTTGACTTATCTTGTTGACCGTTTTCGAAGATTCAAATCATATTATGATCATTGGGACCCACGCTCAATTCGAATATTAATTATAGGTTGTAGTTATGTGGTTTCAGACTAATAATATATTATTTTGAACTGTAAAATGTCCTTTTGTATTTGCTCTTTCAGAATCATCAGATATGCACAATTATATGAAATTGGTTTCAAACCCACAACTGCTTGGTATTTTTATGCTTTGAATTCTCTTTTAAAACAAAGTTCTATAACATCTCTTACAAGCAACAAAAAATATCAAAGCAAGTAATCATAAAAACAACAAAATAATATCATAAGCACAACAAAATAATGTTAGGAATAAGATTGTACATTCACCAAAGACCACAAATCTAATTTCTATTGCTACAAGCGCCAAGCTTTTCGAAAGTCCCATATTTGATTCTCTCAACCTTTTTACATCTCGTGTTAAACAAGAACCCATCAATGGTTTGAAATTTGACCTCATCTTATCTTAAAGAGAGGGAGGGAGGGAGGGGGGAGGGGGAGGGAGGGCGGGGGAGCGAGCGAGAGAGGGAGAGAGAGGGGGAGGGAGTGGGGGTGGGAGGGAGGGGTGGGAGGGGGAGGGAGATTTTTTTTCTCTCTTTTGGGTGGGCTTTTGTTCATGTTTAACTTTTTTCCCTGTTTTTTTATTGAAAATAAGGGGGGAAATACCAGTTAACAATGACCTCACTACTCATATACATTTCCCTATAATATAAAAGAAAAACTTTAAATACACATGTTTGATGAAATATAGTGAAATGAGGTATTAATGTAAAATAAATGGTTTTATTAATGTTAGTCTACAGAAGTTTCATAATATCTGTTAAATTATCATACTCGTTGCAAAATATTCTTCTCTTTTCTCCATTAAAAACAATAATTTAGTATTCATATATATATATATAATCTAGTAAGACTTTTCTTTCTTCGGAAATCTGCAGTATCTATTAAGTACTAAGTTCTTTAGAGAAAGGGATTTTTTATTTTTTATTTTTTTTATTTTAATACTGAATATCGAAAGGTGTAGTGCATATCACACAACTTGGAGTTTTCTATATGCTTTAGCAAATTAGCATGATACAATATTGCATTGTACAAGTTTGAAAGTTGAAACAATGACTTCTGCATTGAAGCATAGGAAAATATACTTATTCGATTTTTTAATCTACAGTGGAGCTGGACTACACGTGGGCCATCCCCTCGGCTATACTGCTACTGACATTTTATCAAGATTTAAGCGAATGAAGGGTTTTAACGTATTGCATCCGATGGGATGGGATGCATTTGGTCTCCCAGCTGAGCAATATGCCATTCAGGTTTCTTTGTTTTCCGTTTTCTTGTTTGTTTAGTTGTATGTTTTTTTTGCCCTGTAATAAATTGTGGACAGACAGGGACCCACCCAAAAATCACAACAGAAAGGAATATTGCACAATTTCGATCCCAGGTAATACTATGATTTACCTCAATGTTTACATTTGTTGCATTGTATATATTATAATGTTATGGACAAATTTTCGAAGTGGGATACTTTTCAAAATAATTTCGCATTCGGAGCTACGTTGAAAAACTTATTACCAAATATGGCTGGTTTCTGCTCAGTAAACAGTCCAGTCAGCGATATTGTAACTGTTTCGTCTGGGCGCAACTCATAGTTGCACCCAGATTTTTTTTAGTTGGTGGCGCAACAATGAGTTGTGTCACATATATATTCAAGAAAAAAAAAAAGCTAAGTTGCTTATGGCACAACTCATGGTTTCACCATCTGAAACTTATTATTATTATTATTTTTACAACACACAAGTTCATGTTGAACTTTTTTTAATTAGCCATGGGCGCAACTCGTAGTTGCGCTAAAATGTCAATTTTAAAAATGCTGACTAGTACAAAGTACTCTTGTTTGGTAATAAGTTTTGAAACTAGCTTCAAATGCGAAATTGTTTCAAAAACTAGTCTACTTCGATTTTTTTTTTCCTGATGTTATTTAAAGAGTTTTGGTAATGTGTAGCATTTTGTTAATTCTCTCTCAGTGAGAATATGATTATTTGTAAAAGCTTATTGTCTGCTTTAAAGTTTGTGATTGCTTGGAATTACAATTCTGCGTAGTTTACTTTTAAAAAGCTTTAACATTCCAACAAGATGGGTATGTAAGACAATTAAACAATCGAGCAGCTTCTGTCAGACTTCACATTTGTTATTGATTAGTTCAATACTAGAAAATTCACTAATAAACATACATGTTTAAATATTCTTCCTTTTATGCACTATAAACGTGGCGATTTACCAAAACAGATCTCCATTCATTCACATTTACATATCTTATCATTATCACACATCACAAAATAAGGTTCATGATTTCAATCCCTATAGATATTTTAAATTGTAAATCTACTTACAAATTCAAGATCACCTCTACTTATAAACTTGTTAACTTTCTTAAAAGTACTTATGTCTTTTCGGGATATATCAATGAATCAACACCCTTGTAGCAAGGAAAGCAACTTGACAGGTTGAACTACCAGGCACCCCCTGGTTATCTAGAGGAGGAAGAACATGCAAAAGAAAACATCAGTAATAAAGATGAGTAACACCTTCAGATATGTATAGAAAAGTAAGGAGTAGCAAGTGTAGAATATAAAGACCCTCACCAAAAAGTAGCATAATTCTAGTTTCATGCAGGTTTATTTATGAGCACTGATGCAACAGATAATATATAGGGACAGTTTTATTAATGTCCCTATTAAATTTTAAAATAGCCAAAACATCATTGTCAAAAAAGGTACGTAAATTAGGTCCATAGAATTAAATTAACTAATAATTTTATAAATTTATGCAATTATTCAATGAATAGTTGCAGATATTTATGCAATTATATTAAAAAATTGCTGAAATTTCCGCAGTTATCTAATGAAAATTTGTGTAAATTCCTGCAATTATTCACCAATTTAAGGAAATTTCCTTAATTATTTACCAAAAAAATTGTGGAAATATCTGCAATTTTTCATGAAAATTTATGCAAAATTTTGATATAGTTGCCGTAAACATCTACCATTATTCACTGAATAATTGTGTAATCTTGTGCAATTTTGCCTAGTGCACCCAATAGCATTGGGCCGACCCTGTCAACATTGCTTACAGTATACACTTGGTGGTCTCAATATTGAAAAGAGAATTGGAACAATTTTTCCCCCTTGATTATTCAGTGATGGATTTGGGAAGAGCAATTTTTTGATCTGCAGAGAATGCATCTATTGCAGGAATTTATTTTGTCTGTCTTTATCTGGATGAGTTGGGACATCGTAGATCCTACAGCTTAGTAACATTTGCTATTAGCTTCTTCCAAATTATTACAACAATAAGCTATGTTGTGGTCCTAAAATTCAATGACTCTTATTGACAAAGAAACTAATATTGCATTGATGTTACATGCTCCTTAATCTGCATTTATATTTATTTCAGCTTAAAGCCTTGGGTTTTTCATATGACTGGGATCGTGAAATATCTACCACTGATCCTGAGTACTACAAATGGACACAATGGATTTTTCTTCAACTTCTGAAAAGAGGACTCGCATACCAGGTATGAAAAATTCACTTGCAATTATATTTAATCTGTTCTATCTGGTGCTCTATAAATATTTCTATTTGTCCCGGCCATAATTATGTCCGAAATTTAAATGCTGCTACAGATTTTCAAATATATATTGCCTTCCATTGTGAATCTTACCCTACAAGGATTAATTTATTGTGTCGTTATGTCTGTTTAATATGTCATTATCGTTTATTTATCTGGCAACTAATCGAAATAAGTTAATTATTTTTGGTTTTTCATCAATTAGGCAGAAGCACCAGTAAATTGGTGTCCTGCTCTTGGCACTGTTTTGGCAAATGAGGAAGTGGTCAACGGAGTTAGTGAACGTGGGGGTTATCCTGTTATAAGAAAGGTAGCTGAATCTTTTAGGTGCTTGAAGGCATGAGATTAAATTTTCTTTTTCTTTCTCTTTTTCCTAATGTTAGATTACAAAGATTAGACAGATTTTTTAAAGTAGCCATTGGATTCTCAACATTATTTCATTGTTACTATCATTGCATAGGAAGAAATGTCAGCCAGCATGTTCCATATCCATTTCGTAAATTATACATAACCACTATGAAACAACTTGCTGGAGTCAAATACATCTAAAAGTAGATACATTTGGGCTGATATGTAAATATGATATTGGTTTTGTGTAAATTCTATTTAGTATAATTTCCTACGATCCTGCAGCCAATGCGTCAATGGATGCTAAAGATAACTTCTTACGCTGATCGTCTTCTAGAAGATTTAGATGATCTAGATTGGCCAGAAAGCATCAAAGATATGCAAAGGAATTGGATCGGCCGTTCTGAGGGTGCTAAAATTGAATTTTGTGTGGATGATTCTGTTGGAAATGAATTAAACATCAAGGTGTCTGTTTTTACGACACGGCCAGACACAATCTTTGGTGCTACGTATGCAGTTACTTTTCTTTCTTTCTTTTCTGATAACAATGGCAGTCTCAATGTGTGTTTATGTTGTTTTAACATAATCTTAATCATTTCAAATTTATTTATAAAAATGTTGACCTTGAGTTATTTCTTTGGATGTATTCCGTTATGGACATAGAAAACCCAAAGACACATGCAGATCTGAATTCAGTCTCAGATACTGATATGATTTTTGTTTTGTTTTAACAGATGTCTGCAAAATTGATTTCAAACAATATTGCAGGGACAGAAACTATATATTTCTATTTAAATAGCATGTTTCAGACTTGATCTTGAGGTAAATTTCGCATGCCTATGTGTTGTATGAAAACTAGCTGAGACAAAGCTTAGACAAACATAATTAGATCTTGAATGCACATGAAAGTGACTTAGTTTCTCCCGTTGAACAGATATGTAGTCGAAGGTTTATTTACTTGTCTTTATTACATATTTGAGAGCGGGTTTATCGATGTTAATCCTAATGCTTCCCTTTTCTCTTTCCTCCAGGTATATTGTTCTAGCTCCTGAGCATCCCTTGCTGTCATCAATAGTATCTGATGATCAGTGTGAACTAGTAAATATTTTTGACCCAGGATGACTAAGAGAAATTGCAGGATACCCTCTTTTCTGCTGCCTTTTACTAGGAATCATATTGTATTTTCTCATCATAACAATTCGTTTAAAAGATCAGAATATTATTATTTAGTGTACATTTATATTCATTCCTACTTCAGCCTCTATAATCTGTTCATTTAGATCCGCCTTAAAAATTCCCACCATGATAGTTGATTTGTTGACCTTGAGAGCAAATATGATCAAAATCGAGCAGCATATCACCATATCCTGCAATTTAACCATAATTTGCTTTCGGCATCATCAGCTCTTTTTTTTAGTGATGCAACTAGATTGTAAATGTAGGTTGATAATTACCGAGAAATTGCAGCTCGGAAAAGTGAACTTGAAAGAACTGATCTGCAGAAAGAAAAAACTGGAGTCTTTAGTGGTTCGTATGCGAAGAATCCTGCTACTGGGGAATTCATTCCAATTTGGGTAGCAGATTACGTCTTGGGAAGGTTCATTTCTATAACTTCCAGCTGTTCATTCTAACTTACCGGAGAAAATTATGATATTTGAATAACATATTATGTCACAGAAATGCTTTTCTTAATTATAAATGGCACCGCTTACTTATGCTCAGCAACCTGTTTTTTGAGTAGTTATGGCAATGAGCTAAAATATCTTCTAATTAATTTTTTTTTTGTTAAATAGTTATGGCACTGGAGCAATTATGGCTGTGCCTGCACATGATTCTCGTGATCATGAATTTGCCAAAAAATACAACATTCCAATTGTTCAAGTTGTGACTCCAAATGGTGAAACTCACAGTAATGATAAGCCATATACTGGCAATGATGGTATTTTGGTGAACTCATCTAGTTCTCTAACTGGATTGACTATTAATGGCTTGTCATGCAAAGAAGCTTGTTCTAAAGTCGTAGAGTGGCTAGACGGTACTGGCAATGGGAAGAAAATGGTGATTTCTTGAGCGCCTAGTGACTATTAGTCCATTCTCACTTCCATAACCTAAGATTGCAGAATTATACCTTATTTTCTACATATGTATGTATGTTGCAGCATTTAAATATTCTGACCCTTTTTCTTCAAAAATAATGGCAGCTCTTATCTGAAATTTATCTACTTGTTTTACATTACGTTTACGATAGCTTGTCGCATGTCTGCTGGAATTAACCAGATGTTTTGTACATGAGAACGACTGAGAGCTTCAAATGCATTTCAAGGATTAATCAGGTCCATATTTCAATTAGGTAAACTATAAATTGAGGGATTGGCTTTTTGCTCGGCAACGCTATTGGGGAGAACCTTTTCCAGTAATTTACTTAGATGATAGTAAAGAAATTATACCTCTTCCCGAATCTGAGCTGCCTCTAACTCTGCCTGAATTAGACGATTTTACTCCTACTGGAACTGGAGAACCACCTCTAGCAAAAGCAAAATCTTGGGTATGTTTATTGGAACTTTTGACTGTTAGATACCAGTAATCTTCAATTTAATATGCACATGTATTATGTTTATTCTATCTTCTCTTCTGTACACATTTCTAGGTAAAAACCGTTGATTCTGTTTCTGGAAAATCTGCAACTCGAGAAACAAGTACGATGCCACAGTGGGCTGGATCTTGTTGGTAATGGTACCCTGCACCTTCTTTTTAATGTACACATGTTATTACTATTTTTTTGGTTATGGTACTGAATGGCACTGACAAATACTTTGATCAAACATAATAAGTTTTGTACAACTTGTTATTTTTAGTGTTCATGTCTGCTGATCAAAGAAAGGATATATTGGAATAATATAAACTGGGTGTCTTTTTTTTTTGTTATATTGTATGAGTTAACTATATATATTGAATATGTTTAAACTTTGGATTAGGTATTGTGATGACCCAAAAACCCTCATCCTTTGAACCAACTATAAACCGCACCTAGGGCTGTTACGGTAACGGTAAATTTACCATTACCAGTCGATCGGTAACCATTTTTGATTGAAACCGGTATACCAGTTAAAACGGTATGGTAACGGTAAATTTACCATTTTTTACGGTACATTATCGGTATCGTTTCTTCAATACCAGCGGTAACGGTAATTTTACCAGTTAATTCAAAACATAAGTATACTCATCTGATATGCTTTATTATATGCACGTAGAACCAAATAAATGATTATATTTAGTTCAATAATCAGATGAAATAATTCCAAATACCTTTATTTTCTTTTTCATTTATGTTTTTTATAAACTAACACTACATATATTATAATAAAGATGCACCGTGTACAAAAAATATGTTAAGATATAAACTTTGATGGACAAACGGTAATTTACCATTACCAGTGTAACGGTTACCAGATTATCGGTATACCAGTCACCGGTATACCAGTTGATCGGTAACGGTAACGGTAAGCAATTCTGGCTTACCAGTAAAAACGGTACGGTAACGGTATTTGTCAAACGGTAACGGTAACCATTACCATAACAGCCCTAACCGCACCAGTCCAGTCCAAAAAGTAAGCATCCTTGGAATCATGCGGTAAACTGAATTTTTGATCTTCGATAATCAATACTTAACACATCCATGGTGTTCATGTACCGCAAAACCAAATATCGCAAACTCAATTCCTCCGGGGTTTTATCAGAGCAAACACAGCGGAACAGAAACAAAAGAGAACAAAATCTCTCAGCAGAATAGAACAAATATAATATTTCAATATAACTTTACGTTGCATTTGAAAGCTCTTTTCATTTCGAACTAAATATTTTTCGTTTCGGGAAAATCCAACGGTCGGATCTCCCGGTACGTCAATTTCAAGTCAATGGTCGAAATTCGCTAACTACCGCTGCACGATTAGTTCTATTCAAATCAAACTTCGATTATAATTAAAATCGAATCGAATTACTTTCAAAATAGTTTATTAACTATATAATAACTTCTGGAATATATTTCATATATTTAACTTCATATTCAAATATTCTATTATTAAAATAATATTATTTTTCAGACTTTCATTTTTTGAATTCCAAACTTTCCTGAAGTCTATTATAAAAATAAACAAGATGATTTGGATAATAAAATCGAGTTAAAACCTTTTCGGGATATCCAAACCGAACTTCACTTTTTAAAGTTACTATTCACTTTTAAATTCAAATTCAAAACATACCTTAATTGTTTGAAAACTTTTTCAAATAAATTTCCGTCTTTACGAAAACTATTCGTAATTGTTTAAACTATCTTTCCAAATCAGTTCGGATTTAGAATTCAAACTTTTATTTTTCACTTAATAATTTATTAATAAAATATTCAATTAAATTCCAGTTTGGAATAAAACTCAATTAATTGCCATATAATTCAACTTATATGGGTTCAACACATCATTAACGATCATTAACAGTAATTAATTTCCAATTACCATTTAATTGCATCATTAACATTTAGCTAGGTTTTTTTTTTTTTTTTTTTTTTTTTTTTTTTTTTTTGTTGAAATAAGGATTTTAGCTAACTGTCAACCTTTTTTGCAGTTATTTGAGTCAGATTGCTTCAAAAAACTTTCTTTTAAAGAATTACAGTTTTTAATTTTTTAATATTACTGGTTTTAGTTTTTGTAAGTTTTGTTTTTGAGATAATGTTTGGACCTTAAGGTCACTGTATACATTGATACTCGCTTAAGTAAACCCCACGTGGAGTGTGTAATAATTCCCCGCCCGTGTCAGCCTTCGCACACCGTGGACAATGCCTGACTCGAAAATGGGGTGAGTGGGACTCGAACCTGCGTGGCCCTTGATTTTAACTAACTTTCAACCTTTTTTGCAGTTATTTGGGTCAAATTTGCTTCAAAAAAATTTCTTTTAAAGAATTTTTTAACTAACTTTCAACCTTTTTTGCAGTTATTTGAGTCAGATTGCTTCAAAAAACTTTCTTTTAAAGAATTACAGTTTCTATTTTTTTTAATATTACTGGTTTTAGTTTCTGTAATGATTCCCCGCCCGTGTCAGCCTTCGCATACCGTGCACAATGCCTGACTCGAAAATGGGGGGAGTGGGACTCGAACCTGCGTGGCCCTTGTGCCTCAAATCTAACTCCCCAACCATTTGAGCCCCAGCGGCAGTTAGTTTCTTGTTCAACGATTTGATTTTTTTTTTCCAAATGTATCAGTGATATACATTCCTTTCCTGTAAAATCTCGTTACAAAATAAAAGAAACTCGTACACAATTTGAATTACTTTGATTATTTTGACCATTCGGTATATTGTTTTGTTTAATGATTTTTATGCGTGTGCGTAACATATGCCATTTATGTAACACTAAGTCTTTTATGTCATACTTTCTGATTGTTCCTTTGCTTCAAAATTTTAAGTTTCTTTTGAGTCAGAAGATGGATAAAAAAGACAATTGTTTGAAAATATCTCCTATTCATGTACAGATTTTCATGGACATCAGATATATATATATATATATATATATATATATATATATATATATATATATTGATATATTTTCACTAGGTTACTTATCTGACCAGATTTCAAATGTAATCTGAATAATGTAGTTTGATATGCAGGTACTATTTGAGATTTATGGACCCTAAAAATTCCACTGAACTGGTTGGCAGTGCTAAGGAAAGGTAACCGGAATATACCTTTGTCTTACTGTTCATAGCAGTCAATTATGCGACTAAGCAAGGTTTTCTTACTGAATGCATGATTAGATATTGGGGTCCTGTAGATATTTACATTGGTGGTGCGGAACATTCTGTATTGCATTTGCTTTATGCAAGATTTTGGCATAAGGTTCTTCTTCTTACCTATATTATTATTATTATTATTATTACTACTTGATTATAAAATAAAATGTCAAAGTCAAACATGGTTGTTGCCATTCAACTCGTTCATACCCTTCAGGAAGTCATATGAAATTCAGTGTTAACATGCATCTTAGTATTAGGTATGAGTGACTAAAACGGGTAAAAAGGATTATAGTCATGATTGGCTCTTTTTTTAGTAAAATGGTTCAGATTCTTTTAATTCATAATTTTATTTATTAAAGTTGATGTGATGATGGTTTTGGGTAGTTACATAAAAAAGCTGAGCTGATTATAAAAAATGAAAATTAATGTTTGAATTAATACTTTGTCCACCTTAGAATATATACTAAATCATTAAAAAAAATTGTTGATATAAGAATAATATGCTAAAATATAAAAAAAGTCAATGTAGAATAGTATACTTTGTTTTTTCCTCTTGTACTTATACTGCGTTTATGAAGTTTGAAGTGAACTATTGCTGAAATGTTGCTCTATTTCTTTTTTCTTATTTATGGTTTGTTTTATATTGTTTGAAGTCAACTTATGTTGTGTGCCCCATTTTTAATAATCGCTGATATAAAGATAAAGTGGCAATAAATGTATTATACCTAGATGTCTTAATACCTTCCGCATCACTCTTAAGCCTTGAATTTCGTCAACCTCAGGTTCTCTATGATATTGGTATTGTTTCTACAAGAGAACCTTTCCAGTGTCTTATAAATCAAGGTCTGATACTTGGGGAGGCAAGTAGAGTTTCTTCGCCATATATACATATATATAGTTTCATCACCTGATTCAGAGAAAAAATAAAATCACTTTTCATTCGTAGTCTAAATATGGAATGTTTCTCAAACAGGTTGAGTATACGGCTTTCAAAGAACAAGACGGGAGACTAGTATCTGCTGATTCCGTTATCGATCCTAGCGAGTATTTGCATGAAAGTATACCCATTGAAAAGGTGAATATTTATCTGATCAATTCTATTACAGTAACTGCATTTGTAAGTTGATACATACAATGTACTTCCTCGTTGGATGCCCTATTCTACATTATGATGCCCTGAACTCACTATAGCTGTGTGCCCCCCCCCCCCCCATACACACACAACTCTAGTATTAATAAAGAGAAACCATTGAATAGAATTTCAATGGTGTTTTTTAAAATTCTAAAAATACCCCAAATCCACCAATGAAATCTCACCACCTGTTTGCAACCTTCACAGTCATCCCCTTTCCTATTTCCAACAAGGGATTTTTACTACCAATTTGCCGCCAGCATCACCAACAAAACAACTGATAGAACTTCAGTATTTACCACACACTTTTGTCCGCTCAATTTTTTTATTGACTAAAAAGTAGGTCTCAGTAGCTATTAGATGCACATTTGTGTGGTTTATACTAGTATATATATATAATATGCACATTCATACATATACATATACATACATATTCATATATACATATACATATACATATACATATACATATACATACATATTCATATATATATATATATATACACACATATATATATATATATATATATACATATATACATACATACACACACACATACATATACACACAAACGCACACACATATACACACACACACACACATGCACACACATACATACGGTAAGAATTGCTACATCCCTTGTGCGACATTTCTATAATTCACAATGAAATCAAGTTTATGGATATATTATTATAGATCAATTTCATGAAAAAAAATATCTGCTTGGATCATCTTAGTACCTTCTGAATTATATATTTAAATTTGATAGCTAAATTCAACGGACATTTTGAACACATCACAAATTTTGAACTGATCTCAAATACCTGAAGATGACCTTGAATGGTAATCTACAAAATTCGACTTCATTTTAATTTGTAGAACTCTAAAATATTTAAGTGTAGCATACGAATGTAGCATATGGGTGTAAACAGTCCCTACACATATGTATATAATACACTCATTGTACATATACTTTATAAAAAACACTAATAGTTGGTCAAGCGTGCTTTGCTCCAGTTTGCCTAATGATATTGCTACAATCAAGGTTTGTGGTCTTGATTTGGTTTTAATCAATCAATTTTGTTTCGGGTTTCAATTTTTTTTCCCCATGAGACTACGTCAGTAAATGTTGTATACTTGTTTAATCAGATATGTTACACATACACCACTCCTGCAATCGGTTTTTCAAATCTGGTTTCCTTCAGGAACTATCTTACAATAAGTGTTCCTTTTTTGAGTGATATGCATTGTCCGATTTGCAATAATTTGAGCCATCATTTTGATGATTAACCATAATTTTGTCAGTGTGGTAAAGTATCTGAAATTATCAATGATAATAAGTTAATAACTATAAATAACCTAGTTATAAATTATAATAATCATATGTGCACGCGCACATGCATGCATTCGTGTGGCGATAATGGATATACTAAAATACCGATTCATACCTTAATTAAGTACTCATAAGTATTTGATAAAGTACGTATTTTGTGCCCCTTCCCATTTTGCTACATAAATTGTCCTAATCCCCTTCCTCCTTCGGTCCCTCTCCCAGTGTCTCTGAGTCCGTTACAAGTTTCCCTGCTCTGCCTATGGCGCTGTCCACTGACCATAACCCAGTGATGTAATAATTGTTTTCTGTTATGTCACTAGCATTTTTTTGGCAAGGCAAAGCATTTGTTTTCATTAATGATTAAACTAATCCAGTGATGTAGATTAAGATGCTAAAGGGGGATACATTTTAGGGTAGTTATTGAAACTTGCTCACGTTGATGAAAATATACATTCATGCACTTACATATACGCACTTGTATGTGTTTGCATTGTATTTAGCAAGGATGTAAAAATCGCTAGGCGGTAAACATGGACTAGGGATCAATCACTAAAGCTGGGATTAATCGAGGATTAATCGGAGCTAGGTGTTTTTGAAAAACTCATGCATTTTTGATAGAATTTCAGTATTTTGTCCAGTATCAACTTACCCACAATGGTATATAACGGGTTTTTTTGTACCTTGGAGCAAACACTGAGACAAAATCATCAGAAACAAAACATTTTGATGCTTATAAGAAATATCAAGACTAAATCGGAGCATAGATGGTGCCTATAAATATGTTTATATTATGTAGTAGGTATCATGCATGTGGATTAGTCAAAAATCAAGGCGGTGAAACTAACCTAGACCGTAGGCAGAAGCCTAAAATGATTTTTACAACACTTATTTAGAAGTTAAAACATCATTGTAATAGAATATAAAATTTCATACTGGCATAATTGCATCAACAAGTGCCTATGTCCGTCGTGCAAATATTACCAGGCATGGGTGTAAATCACAAACTGCCTGGGTTATAGCCCAGGTCAGTATTTTGAAACATACACAATAGTAAATATTAATTTGGATAATTGTTTGACCCATGCATTCCTGATAATCAGTTTATCACAGTTTTATCACTGCTTTATCTTTCGTGTACACTTTGGAGTCTGTCTTTTATACTATTTGGTTGCAAACAGACCTAAAATATATATTATTTGGAATATTTTCAAGTAACTTTTTAAGAAAAATATCGTTCTGATGATTGTTTTTCAGCACTTGATATCCGTTATTACCAAAAAAATAAATTAGGACTCCAACTTACACAACTAATGTTCCACATGGCTGTAATTTCATTATAATTAGCTGTTGAAGTTCACATCACAAAAGAAGCAAGTTGTTTATGCCCGGTAAATCTGAGCTCCATCTTTGATTGTTTCTACATGCCAATGGTTGTCATTTTTATTTTGATATGTTTTTTTTGGGATGTAAAGCATGTGGTAGCTCGGAAAGCTACATTGCTGTGCTAATATATATTTATTTTATATAAAAATTGAAGTTAGTAATATAAGGGTGGGGTAAAACTGTCCCAGCAACTAATAGAGCCAACATTGGCTTCCCTACTGCATTAATCCAGCACATACAAACACCAGACAAAATGACACCAAAACATCTCCTAGAACTCTAGACCGAGTTCCTATCCTACTCAACTCTAGCACTAGTCCACTTAACAAGATCTGGGTTACAGGTTAAATATGATTATGGTCAAGACTGATCATACATTAATATTGAAGGCCATGGGCAAAATTATACATATGTTTAAGAATGATAAATAGGGCATCTCCAACCCGTCAAAGCCACCTCACCAATTAATAAACTGATCATATCTTTTTCTCCATTGCAAACATTAATTACAAATTAAAGATGACAATGTCCTAGTTCTAGACATTTATCATCGCAATATAAATTATGGCACATAATCAACTATGAATTAATTTTGACATAAGAATGCATAAATTACTCATTTATCATAGAAGTGCATTTATTTATCCATAGAATAGTTGACGTGTGTGCAAAATTGATTTCTAGCTCGTTAAGCGTTGGAGGAAAGTTGTATACAATATTTTGAAGTGTACTTTATATTGTTAAAGGTTATCAACACAAAAGCTTTACCAAGACAGTATGTTATGTGTGGACTGAATATGCTCTAATGAAGTAAAAACCAATGCATTGTAGCTTAGATACTGTATTAGTATAATAAAATCCTATGTGGTCCCACCCCGTGGTGTTTGTGCGCCAATATAGCGTAGAGTTAGTAATGAATTAAATAAATTTGTATAACTTAACAGCAGATACAAATGGCTTTGGCCAATTGTTGCAGCTCGAGAATCTAAAAAAAAAAAGGCAGGAAGGTTGAAATATATGTGCAGGCAATATAAGTTGACTGTTGAAACTTGTTATATAAGGCCAGAACTCCAAAGTCCTATCAAAAGCTTATTCAGAGATGCTCAGTATTTAAACTCGCTCTTGATGGTTTTGGAAAATAAACAATCATAATTAGTTTGCTTTGGCAAATTTGTTTAAATAAATAAAGGATTTAAGCTCAGCATTGAAATTTTGGAAACCTTCCCTTTCTCAATCACTGAGACCCCTTTGCAATATATATATTCGAAATCTTAGACAAGAGTAGTGGTTCAAAATTTCATAATTTTTTATTATGAAATGTGACTTTGTCTGTTGCTGCTTTTATATGTGAATAAAGTCAAGTTGCTTTTAATTTTTTGACTTTTAAATGCAAAGCAATTTTGTTTTTGTTTGCAAGGGGCTCTTCACTGTTCAGCAAACTATTATTGAGGATCACCTTAAAAGTAAACAAAGCCATGATATGTCTTCAGTGATTGTTGATTGCACAAAGGAACATTCAGTAATATATTGGATCCCATTAAGACCCTTTAGGCATGCATTAATAAATACAAGGGAAATTTTGTAAAATTCCCTCTTTAGCTACCAAAATTCACGTCCCTTCTCAAATCTTTAGTTTCTAAAAGTGCTAATATTTGTGGTTCCACAAGGAAAAAAAATCAATAGATAATATAAATATTTTTGGTGACAAAAACATGCGATTAAGAGCAAACTTAAATTTGGAAAAGAAAAAAAACAAAAACAAAAACCCGAAGAAGATGCCGTCATAAATTTTTTTAAGGGTATAATTTAACAGATCTTTTAGAGGTTTTTTTTCGTGTATCGAACTTGTAAATAAGGTGCAGATCGAAATTTTCACCAAATACAATCCCATCATAACTGTGAATGGTAAATACCACACGGTGATATTAACAGATTTTGCAGCTTTGAATTCTCTGTAAATTTTTACTGAATATGAAACATGAAACTTAATTTTGGATACATAGTTGTCCATAAATTATTCACTCTAGACATGACATCAACATATATCATCAGAAGAAGTGGTTTGTGCATCATCAACAAATATCCATCAGCAAGCCATGAACGTTTTGTTTATCTAGAGGTAAGCAAATGATTGGTTCGGTTTCAGTCTGTTCAAAATTGTTGAAACTAAAATAACAATTTGAAAAATGTAAACCAAACCAAACCAATATTTTATAATAAAAAAAAAAAAAAAAAACCAAAACCAACAAAACCGATTTTTTTTTTTTTTTTTTTAATTAAAAACCAACCAAATCAATAAAATTTGGTTTGGTTTGGTTGATTTATTTGGTTTTACTTAAAATTAAGTTGATATTCTGGTTGTTGATATAATGTAAGATCGAAACAATTAATTGAGTCCATATTCTGTTAACATTTAACATTTTGAAAAACTAACTCCCCTTTTGAAATATTAACATGAATTGACGAGAAAACAATATTGTTATAAAAGTATTGTAAATAGTATGGTCGCCAGTAACAACTTTTTATTTAGAAGTAATTATGGTTTAATGTTTGGTTCGGTTTTCAAATATTCAAACCAAACCCAACCCCAATAAACCAGATAAATATATAAATAAAAACCAAAATCAACCATACAACCAACAAAACCGAATTGATCAAACTTATTTGGTTTAGCAAGTTTTTTTTGGTTCAACCAATATATGCTCTCCTAGGCATATCGACAAAATTTTAAACTATCGACTGTGAGGCAACGAGTGGTTAGTTAAACTAAAATTAGAGAATATTTATACATGGCCCGTTACAATGTTTTGCTACAAACTTCATTTCAATTTATTCAAAATGGAAAACATTTTCGGTGACTCGTCGATGAATTGGCAGCGGCTCTCAAATGTGTTTTGAAGAGTTTTCTTTTATGGTATGTTTAAAATTATTTGTTTCCCGATATTTTTTGGGGAATTTTCTCCATATTTTGTTATTCTGCTTCCCTTGGTCACAGATCAATACAACATTGACAATGCTGCTAAACTGGTGCCAAACAAATAACAATCGAATTTATATTAACACAACGGTTATGTTATCTGTCCATAAATAACAAAAAAATAAATAAAAATATACGATAAAAGAAGTGTCAAAACGTGTATATATCTACAATAATCAAGTCGACATCACAATGTAATGCTATAATCATCAAGTAAACAGTATGTACGTATCCAGTATACATGAATCTGTAATAGACTTTTCACTCTCCGTGGTCTCCTTTTTCATTAAAACCCAACATATTCAACATATGTCACACAAAAGCCCTATTAAATATGTCATATGCTTTCTGTAAATCAATTTTGATACACATACTACCACTGCCATCTCTTTTGAAATGCCAAATTTGTTCGTGTGCAAGTAAAACATTTTTTGCAATATGTCTGCCATATGTGTGTTTTTATTGTCACTAGTTGATACATCTTCGGTTACACTTTGCCATGTTAAGCTATTTTGCTTGGTTATTGATCACCGTGGCATCAATTTCTCTACGGTGAAATAAGGCTGTGGCCCCAATTAATCTTGATCAGCATTATACTTTCACAGTTTCACTACTAGAAGTGTAGTGCATCCGACCATCCTTTCTCAAACCATGTGAATATTTCAACATTAAAATTTACATATATTTGATCTAAATAAAATAAGTACCCACTAAAACTTTACCTGACAAACATCCATAATCAAATTTTCGACCTATAGACATCTTGTTGTTCAAGGCTTCTAATCCAAACTTCTAAACGACACTTTAGAGGCCTTACCATCCGAGCAAATGGTCCATGATTTCATGATCTTTTATGCCTTTTAAGCCTCCGAAGCAACTCCGTAGAGGCTTAAGATTAGCGTGTCAACAATTGGACTTGTTCCTTATGATGATGGCATACTCTTGGAGCTGAGTAATTACCATCTGGTCCTGGTTACTTACAATTTGGAGTTCCTTAGTCAAAATCTCTCATTTAAAGCATAGATCGTGCAGGTGAGATCTTCGTATATCTGAATATATATTATTCAAAGTATCATTCATCTCTCTATGTTAGTGTAAGTATAAGAGCATCTCCCAAGTTGATTACAATTACAATTTTGTAATAGTACACACATAATCATCTTATTTTTCTATAATTGAGCTTACATAACAATAAGCTGGAAGTCTTTTCAGTTGACGCCTAGATGTTGGGAACTTGAACTTCCCACTGTCCAAACGTTTGTTGGACATGCACCTAAAGGTAGCTGTGGTTGGTGCCTGTTTAATAAGTGTCCAGTTTGGTTATATATTTGTAATCAAACCAAACCAATTTTTGTCCTATTATGTCCTGAGTCGGCTACTAGTAGTAATTTTGGTGTTTAAATTACGAATTTGTAATAGGTATACTCATTGTTGGAGATGCTCTTAGTGAGATATATGTATCCCAGTTTAAAATAATTAATGTTGGTCATGGTAATCACACTGCTTATGGATCTGGTAAGCAAGGCAAAATGACATTTTGTGCCTCAGATGCTAGTTCCCCTCCTGCTTTCAGCGCTTTCTTGTGATAATCTGTATGGTGAATGTATGTCATCTTCAATAGCATATTTGAAGATAACTAAAGTCAAATATTCAATTATATACATAGCTTGAACACAAGATAACGATCGGTCATCTACCTAAACTTAATCATACATCTTCCAAAACTATATCATTGATCTTATGGAGCTTCTCATAAATTTCCATGGTGGTAAGCTGTCTCTCGTGATTTGATTACACACACACACACACATACACATACATACATATATATAGAGAGGAGCGTTCCGAGGCACCCCTGTTTTGCAACACCCTTACCCTACTGTGAGCTACACTAATTCAAATCAAACAAGATTTTATAGATGTTCAATCTACATATATATTATCATCTATTCAAAATTTGAGTTCGTTCCGACATTCGTAGAATAATATATTTGATGTTTAAATTTAACAGTTTGAATAAATGTCTGAACAATGAATAATTGAGCTAAGATTTTGAAAATGTTACGAATGTCGGAACGAGCTCAAATTTTGGTTAGATGATAATATATATGTGAATTGAACATATCTACAAAATTTTGTTGGATTTGGATTATTGTGGCTCACGGTAGGATAGGGGTGCTAAAGGGGTGCCCTGGAACGCTCCTCATACACACACACATATATGCACCAAGTCATGTGTGTTGTGCATTGAATTCAAATCTTCTCAGACTCCTCTATGCAACGTCGGGATTTGTTGAGTACCTGGTATATGATTCTTTATAGGTTTATTTTATATACGTCTGAGGCTAAATAGCTAATATTGATATCAATTAAAAATTCAGTCGAAATGTGATATTTTAAAAATGTGAAGTGTATATGTTAACAAGTTACTGAAAAGTAATATGATAATTACAAAATATGTTTTTTAAGCTTTTAAACAGTTGTTAGATTTTTTGACAATTATACAATATAACTGTTTTAGCATGCATTAGTACGGGATATCTCTATACTTTTATATTTTTACAAAAAGACAATATGTGACTATTTTCACCAATATTTGCATCAAATATCATTTTGATATCATCAATATGTCGGGAGATGGCATCATCGATATATCGCAAAAATATCACCGCTAGATATTTTAATTGTATTTTGGAAAGTATCATTTAAAGTTTGAAAAATGGTATGTCACAGTAGTCAATACCATCCAACATTAATGCAGTCTTGAATTTAAAATATTCCTTGTATTTATCTGTAATCAAATGTCAAGGCACTTGAGTTTTGAACATTTTAAAGATCTATTAAACCTTTAAATTTCCGTAGGTAACAAAAGTTGGCGATTTTCACGTTCTGAAAGATGACACAAGTATTCGTCTAATTGCTCGAGCACACAAAATGAGTAAAAGCAGAGGAAATGTCATCAACCCTGATGATGTTATTTCTGAATACGGTGCCGATTCTCTTCGCTTGTATGAAATGTTCATGGGACCGTTGAGGTAGTTCCGTCCTTTTTGCTCCAGCTTACACTAAACAATATTTTATGTATTGGCCTTCTCGACATAGCTACTTTGTTTTACCTGCTACTATCACATTTTAAGCATATTGATTACCTGAAAATGATTTTGTCTTTCCTCAATATATTTAACTGAGAACTGTGTTTCAATGTTAAAAGGGGTATATGAGATAACACTAACCCTCTTTAGATAAGCCATAGACAACAATTGTCTTTTTTTCTTCTTCTGTTTGTTTGTGGTTTTTGTTTTAAGAAAAAAAGAAAAGAAAAGAACTTGGCACTTAGAAAAAGGTGGCAACATGCTAGTACCGCATGCCTTAGGTAATATATACGTACAAGTCTAAATATGTCCAAGGTTTGAATCATGCTACGCAAGATTCAAACTTGTGACTTCAAAAACCCATCTGAGCGCCTTACCAGTGGTATGTGGTCTTAGACAATGAGGTACTAATCTTAAGAGAAATAGCTACTGTTTTGGTAATTATCTGTCGGATGCTTAAATGCAGAAAGGAAAGTTAACTGACCTGTGAAAATCAATTCAATTTTTGACCCTCATCATTCCTTAAAAATAACATACAGAGATTCAAAAACATGGAGCACTGGAGGAATTGATGGGGTACACAGATTTTTATCGAGGACATGGAGGCTGATTGTAGGTTCCTCATTGCCTGATGGAACATACATCAATGGAACAATTACTACAGATGTTGAGCCTTCTTTTGAGCAACTGCGTGCACTACATAGATGCATCGATAAGGTGTCGGAAGATATTCAAGAGACACGGTTCAACACTGGAATTTCAGCGATGATGGAGTTCCTTAATGCAGCTTACAAGTGGAACACTCTTCCTAAGTCAATAATGGAGGAATTTGTTCTTTTGTTAGCTCCTTATGCGCCTCATATGGCTGAGGAACTTTGGTTTCGACTGGGCCATACAAGTTCGCTAGCATACGAAAGATTTCCTGAGGTTTGCCTTCATAATTTCTGTTCTAAATTAAAAGAATGTGATTCTTTAATAGGCAGTATTATGTATTTCTTTTGCTATTGCGTGTAAATGACATAATTAGGTAGAAACTGCTCAAGTTACATGCATCTGCTGGTGCTAGGATCATATAAAGATATGTTGTCATTTATACAGCATATGTGAGACTACTGCTTTTGTGCAGGCTAAAAGTGAATACTTGAAAGATTCAAGTGTAGTATTGCCTGTTCAGATTAATGGAAAGACTAGAGGCACGATTCTAGTGAATGAAGCTTGTTCAGAAAATGAAGCTTTCAGATTAGCTTTAGAAGACAAGAAACTCTCGAAATATTTAGATGGAAGCACCGTAAAGAAAAGAATATATGTTCCAGGAAGGATCATGAATGTGATTGTAGACCACCAGAAGGTGCGGACATGAATGTATTTACTATAAATATTTTTATATTTTCTATTTGATTGTATTTTTTGCAATGGGTATCGAGTACAGATAGTTATATTGAACCGTGAATAGAAGTTAATAATAAAATTTAACAGACTTATATACTCTGAAACTTTGTGGGTTGTTTGAGTATCAAATTTTGATGCGACTTATACAATGATGTTAAAGTGGCAGCAGTTTTGAACTGAACTTCAGTTTATTGGTTCTCAAAAGTCGGATCTTTATCACTATTTGATTAAAGGTTTCGGCAAATTCACTTGCCATGTTTTAATCTGTTCATTATTTCCCCTAGGCTTTGTTTGTTTCAGGGGAAAAAAGGGCCGAATCAAATAAGTGATTGGAGGCTGTTAGTTGGTTTGTTTTCAAATAAATGCTTTCATTAGGCTTTTTTGTTCGTTGGATCAACCAAAATTTAAGTGTTAGTTGTAAATGCTGATCGTTTGTTGCACGAGATTTTCTAGCTATACTCCTATTGTGTTGAGCTACTAGGATGATCAATACTATTTAGTTATTCAGGCAAGTTGTTGTTGTTGTTGTTATTATTATTATTAGTATTATTATAATATATATATATATATATATATATATATATATATATATATATATAGGCAAGCGTTCGGTTGCACCCAAAAAATGGAGCACCCCAAATACTCCCCTATTTCCTCCTTTCATTTATATTAAAGAAAGTGAGTGAAATGTGAGAGAATGAGTGGAAGGAGAGAGAGAGGAAATATATGGTGGAAAAGTGATAGGCTAAAGAAAGAGGTGCTAAGTTTTGGGGGTGCCATTGAACCTGCCTCACATGTGTGTGTGTGTGTGCGCGCGCGCGTGCGCGTGCGTGTGTGGAAGTATGCGATACTATATGTTGGATTGAAGAGGATGAAAATATCTTCGAGTCGGAGGTGACCGTTCGCAAATCGGAGTTCGCACGAGAAAGTTATGATCTGAAAGGTGCAGGTTGTCAGCAAGCTGGTGCGACAGACGTCTGTCGTAGGGGACGACAGACGTTTGTGTTGTCAGGGTGGATTTTCCCGAGAGTCCTGACAGATGTCTGTCATCCCCACGACAGATGTCTGAGAATGAGACAGACGTCTGTCATATTGGGGACAGACGTCTGAGCTGAGTGCTGGAGCACAATTAATTCCGTGGAAGGGGACAGACGTCTGTCACCTCCCACAACAGACGTCTGACGAGTGTTTTGGGCTGTTTTGTGCTGGAAACTTGACAAATTGATTTGTGAAGACACGGGAACAATTCGGGTAATTGGCCTATCTCTATATAAGCTATTTTCAGGTGTTTTAGTGGGAAGAGCTTGGAGACTTGATTTGGGATCAAGGGTTTATTCTCAAGGATGAATTAGACTTTATAACCTAATTCTAATTCTTTAATTCTATTCTTCTCAAACTTTTTCTATATTGAAATATAGTGATCATTGGATCAATCTCTTGTATTTCTTTCATCATGGTAATAAAATACTCTCTCCAAAGTGGATGTACAATAACAAGATGTTAGTGGAACCACTATAAATCCTTGTATGATTTATTTTTGCTACTTTGTCATTAGTTTCTTGCTTATGATTGAGATTTGGATTGTTCGTGATTGGTTGATCTTTGTTTGTGGCTAGAGTTATTGTTTTGGTTGTTTTTGCAAGTCTAACAACGATCTAGTCTTCCGCTAGTGCTTTGTGGTTTAGATATCGGGTTCGAGTGGTATTGAGTCGGATTAATCACAACGGTTCCAACAGTTGGTATCAGAGCTGTTTTGGTGCTTGTTAAGTGTTTGTGCAAATGTCGGACACGGATAGTAGCTCGGTAAGTCCTTCAACCGGAAATCCGAACAGTGTGGCGCCTTATGTACGGGGTTCGTATGCGGCGTCGGGTTCTCAATTGGTTATTGACAAGTGGAATGGTGATAATGACTTTGAGAAGTGGCAATGGAAAATGAAAGCGATTCTTATGCGGAATCGAGTGCACCGAGTGGTATTTGATACTCACTTATTGCCAAGTGATATCTCGGATGTGAAGAGAGAGAGAGAGAGAGAGAGGAGATGGAGGAATGGGCTTACACTGCTCTTCAACTTGCTATGGGGGAGAATGTGATCTCCGAAATTAGTGGTGAGACGACCGCTAAAGGTATTTGGGACAAGTTGGAGGAACTTTATATGAAGAAGTCACTCACTAACCGTTTGATCTTGTTGCAGACGTTTTTCACCTTCAAGATGAAGGAGAGTAATTCGCTTAAGGCACATCTGAATGCCTTTGATGACTTGCTCATGAAGATGAAGGCCATTGATTTGAAGATTGAGGAAGAGCAAAAGGCGATGATATTATTGTGTTTATTGCCGGACCGCTATACGGGTTTCTGAAATTATGGCCGAGATACCTTGACTCTAGATGATGTCAAGACGGGTCTTCTTAGTGAGGAGTTGAGAGATCAAATGAAGGAGATGAGTGAGGGTAGTAGTGGAGCTAGTAGTGGTCACGGGTTGTTTGTGGAGAAAGAGAAGAATGTGAAGAAAGAAAACCGGGAGCGTTCTAAATCAAGAAAGCCCGGTGGAAGAGGTAAATCGAAAGAGAGAAATGGCAAGTGCTTTATTTCTAAGAAACCGGGACATTGGAAGAATGAATGTTCGGAAAAAGATAAGAAGAAAGTAGCATCTTCATCCGTAGCGGTGGAGAGTGGGGATGGTGAGATAGATGAGAATGTGTTGACGGCGGTGGCATCGGGTGTTTCAGGTAACAAATGGGTTCTCGATTCGGGTGCATCGTATCATATGACACCAAATAGAAATTGTTTTTCATCCTTTGAGGTCAAAGAGGGAAATGCAATTGCTATGGGAAATGGTGCTATCTGCAAGTCGATGGGTGGTGGCTCCGTGCAAATAAGGATGTTTGATGGAGTTGTTCGCACGCTCACCAATGTTCGCTATGTTCCAGGACTTAAGAAGTCACTTATATCTTTGGGGTAATTGGATTCTCTAGGATGCAAGATCACTATCGAGAAGGATTGCTTGAGGGTTTCAAAGGGGGCGCTTGTGGTTATGAAAGGTGCTAGGACTCATGGTATATATTTGCTTCAAGGTGTGACCGTAGGAGGTGAGACTTGTGTGGGTGTTGATAGTTCTCGTGCCTTGGATGCGACACAGTTGTCTCATTTGAGATTGGGTCATGTCTCGGAGAGGAGTTTGGATATTCTTCGGAAGCGGGAGGTGATCTGGGGTGAGAGTTTCAACAAACTAGAGTTTTGCGAGGAATGTGTCATGGGGAAGTAAACAAGGGCATCATTCGATGAAGGCAAGCATGACTCAAAGGAGGTTCTTGAGTATGTTCATTTGGATGTTTGGGGACCGACACTGGTTGCTTCTTTGGGAGGAGCAAGGTATTATATTTCTTTCAATGATGATTTGTCTCGCAAGGTATGGATGTATGTAATGAAGGCCAAGTCGGAGGCATTTGCTAGGTTCAAAGTGTGGAAGGCTCTTGTTGAGAATGAGAGTGGTAAGATTTTGAAGGTGTTAAGGACCAACAATGGCGGCGAATATGTTTCCCGGGAATTCTTGGAGTATTGTAAGCATCACGGAATCCGGAGACATTTTACTACACTGGGAGATCCACAATCTAATGGAGTAGTGGAGAGAATGAACCGAACTCTACTTGGGAAAGCTCGATGCTTGAGATTGACATCGGGTTTGTCTAAGGGATTTTGGGCCGAAGCTTTGTCAACTACAATGCATATTGTGAATCGAATTCCGTGCTCGGCCATTGGTAACAAAATTCCGGAGGAAGTGTGGAAGGGGAAAAGTGTTGATTTGAGATATCTTCATGTGTTTGGTAGCCCGGTTTATGTGCATGATCCGGGGAATGACAAGCTTGGAGCTAGAGCATTCAAAGGGGTCTTGCTTGGTTTCACGGACGGCGTGAAAGGCTATCGGATTTGGAATCCGGAAATAAAGAAGGATGTTAATTCTCGTCATGTCACTTTTGATGAGTCGACTTTATTCAAGGAGAATGAGAGTTCATCGGATGTTCTGGATTTGGTTCATGGTGAATCAAAGGAAAAGGAAGTCATTCCCACATTCCGTCCAAGTGGTAGTAGAGTTGAAGAAGCTCGTGGGGTTGAAGAGGTTGATGAAACATCAAATAGTCCACAAGGCTCCTCTAGTGATGTACATGATACTAGAGAAGTTTCGACTTAAAGTGGAGCCGAAAGGGGTTTGGGTGATAGTATCGCTACTCGGGTTGGTCGATGTGCAATAAGACTTCCCGAAAGATATGGTGATTGGAACTACCTTAGCTTTTGTGATCATTTGGACTATGCTCTCAATGTAGTCCAAGATGAGCCGATGGACCTTGATGACACCATGGAGTCGAGAGAGAGCTCGAAGTGGATTTGCGCCATGGAGGAAGAGATGCAATCACTTATGAAGAACCAAACTTGGGATTTGGTTCCACTTCCTCAAGGAAACCGTGCTATAGGGTGCAAATGGATTTACAAGGTGAAGGATGATGGAAGGTACAAAGCGAGATTAGTGTCAAAGGGGTTTGCACAAAGGAAAGGAAAGGAGGATGACGAAATTTTTGCACCAGTGGTATGTCATACTTCTATCCAGGTTTTACTAGCCATAGTTGCTATCCATGACTTGGAGTTGGAGAAACTTGATGTGAAAACCGCTTTCTTGCATGGAGACTTGGATGAAGACATCTACATGGAGCAACCGAAAGGGTTTGTTGTAGACGGTATGTCTAAAATGGTTTGCAAGTTGAAGAAATCACTATATGGGTTAAAGCAATAACCTAGACAATGGTACAAGAGATTCGGTCATTTCATGCTTGAAAGTGGCTTCCATCGAAGCATCAAGGATGCTTGCGTATATTCCAAGAGGTTGGGAAATGATTGTTGGGTGTATTTACTCTTGTATGTGGATGATATGCTCATTGCTTCCAAGGATCAAAATGAAATCAACAAGTTGAAGATGCTTTTGATATCGGAATTCGAGATGAAAGATCTTGGAGAAGCAAGAAAAATCTTGGGCATGGAAATTGGAAGGGACCGAAAACATTTTGAGTTAAGATTGACTCAAAAGGAATACATTAAGAAAGTGCTTTGCCGGTTTAGCATGGAGGATGCAAAGGCGTTAAATACACCTTTACCTTTGCATATGAAGCTTTCGGATAATGGATCACCTATCAGGGATAAAGACAAGGCTTATATGACAAAGGTGTCATATGCAAGTACGGTTGGTAGTTTGATGTACGCTATGGTGTGTACAAGGCCCGATATTGCAAATGCCATCGGGGTGGTTAGTCGGTATATGGCTAATCCGGGGAAATCGCATTGGGAAGTCATGAAGGCTATTATGAGACACTTGAAAGGCACAACATCTCATGGTCTTGTTTTTGGTGGTAGTGATGATAGGAGTTGCAAGTTGGTTGGTTATTGTGACTCGGACTACGCCAGTGATAGGGATCGGAGGAAATTAACTTCCAGGTATCACTACACCAAAAAGCTCATTTTGGCAGTGCTCAAATTCGTATCAAATGCAATTTGGCAGTGCTCAGATCCGTATCAAATTAATGCGTGTTTGTTACTTAGGCACGCCCTAGAGCCGTATCAAATTAGTAATTTGATACGCCTAACCCGTATCAAATTTACCAGTTTGATACGCCCTAAGCCCGTATCAAATTTCAAATCGACAAGCCTTAAAGCCTTATCAAATTTGATACACCTTTTAACCGTATCAAATTATCATATTGACACTCCTTATAGCCTTATCAAATTATCAAATTGATACGCCTTATAGCCTTATCAAATTAGTGGATTGGTACGCCTTAAGCGTATCAATCCACTAATTTGATACGGCTATAAGTTGTATCAATTTGATAATTTAATACGGGTTTAAAGAGTGCCAAATTGATAATTTGATACAGGTTTAAGGAGTGTCAAATTGATAATTTGATACGGGTTTAAGGCGTATCGAATTGAAAATTTGATAAGGCTTTAAGGCGTATCGAATTGAAATTTGATACGGGTTTAACGCGTATCAAACTGGTAAATTTGATACGGGTTAGGCGTATCAAATTACTAATGATCATCCAGATACGTATCTAATGTACGCTACTTCACCCATTGATATATATATACACAACAAAGAAAATACGATGCACCCATGTAACAGTACATAAAGAAAATACACAAAGCATAACTTCAATTAATACATAAAACATAACTTCAATTAATACACAAAGCATAATTTCAGTCAATACACAAAGCATAACACAATTTAGACAAAGCGTCGTGTTCGATCGAAGTTCTTGCTCTAAAGAAAAAAATTGGAGATAACTAAACTGCAGTAGTCGAGCTGCTTGTTCCAACACCTGTAAAAAAAAAAAAATTTATGTGACTGTTAAAATTAGAGATAACTAAACTGCAGTGTTTGGAGGTTCTTCTAGTTTGCCATACATTATACACCTGTCTAACAGAAAAGTCTACGCAATCAAACATGTATTAATATGTGTACTGTTATAATTTTTTTACAGCCTTTGGATAGTTTCATGTATCAGGTACATATAAGCTAGCTGCATATCAGTTCATTGGTAATTATCATATTATAATGACTATTACTTTAAACATGGTTTATTCTATATAACTTCTTTCATTTATCATAAGTTCATAACCCTAAATGGACGACAAAATGATGCCATTTTAATTTCCCCCACTCTTGTTCTTCTGAAAGTCCCGTTATTTTTGTTTTTCCTTTTTTGCATGATTTTCCCCACTGGTTTTCAATTTTTGGTACCTTTAAATATGGTTCAATTAGTACTATAGATTGTTTGATTTTAATTTCTATATTCCAGTACTCATGCTACATCTTTTGAATAATAGCTTTTAACTTTTTACACAGCCCTTATACTACCTTCATTATTTATTTATTCGTTATTACAACTAATAAATCAGTGCGTTGCGTAAATACACCGCACTTTTTATACCATAGAGCTTATTTTACTCTATAAAAAATTATATGTATTCAAAAGGACACCAATAAAGTGCATACATCGACTTATTTACTTTACATTCATATATGTATGATTCTTATTTAAAATTGTATGCTTATTTTATGAAATGATAATGAGTTACACAAATAAATAAAAAAAATTAACTATCATATATTACCAAAGGAGTACGAATAAATGAAACATCTTGATAAAAGTAAGACAATAAATTACGAAAATGTAAATAACTCATTGAAAGAATAAATTTTTGGATATTAGTTGTAATTAGCAGCTATAGAGATAAAAGGTTAATAAAATATTTTAAATGAAAATTTTCCATTTTAAAAACACATAGTTGAACAATGTGAAATGTGTTTTCTTTGCCAATGAATACTGTCATTGGCATCTCAACACTTTTTGAAAGAAACATCTGAAGATGGCCTAGTCGCGTACTATGTCACTCTTTTTAAGACGTTTCTCCATTTTACCTAGATTTGTAAATGGCAAACCAGAAGCAGTGCCGCTACCAGAATAAAACAGTCATAAATTGTTCGAAAATCCTCTACGTAAAAGTTGCCGATCGAATTTGTACCCTTTGGTTTAAAAAACATTGTTTGGTTTTTCAATTTTTGAAGAAAGTACGGAGGAGAAGAAGATGCAAAGAGAGCATCAGCTCTGTACTTTCTGTTTCGTCCGCTTGTTAATTAAGTTGATGGAAAATCAAGGAGTGTGTTACTGTTTTTGCGGGAGACATGGACAAAAAAGCAGACACAAAAAGAACAGTTCTAATGTGAACTTTACAGAACGTACTCTAATACATACGGGTCTGAATTGACCAGCCCGGTCCATTACGAATCTAAAATAAATGCTAGAAAATTTTGTATCAAAAATAAGTGTACTATACCTTAGCAGTTCGGGTTGGGTTGGTCGGTGTGCATGTGATGGTCATGCATGTACTTCCTTCTCAATACAAAAGCCGTGTTAGATACCCAAATGACTCGAGCTAAGAAACTCATATAAATATGAGTATCTTTCCATATTCCTATGTGGAACTTAGAAATAAATGCACTTACTAAACTTGTTCATTTTTTTAAAAAAAATTCACTATTTCCAACAACACTTGATTATGTAACCGATGATTGTGAGATCAATATTTTTGGTGTAAGTTACCGAGAAATTTGTGACAAAATGTGTTTCTTTATTGATAGTATGGAACATGGATATTTATGTTGCTACATACATTATTATAATTCAAGAATTCATGTACAAACTGTATGATTGACTTCGCTATTGTGTTTGTGAGCTCAAACTAGTTTTGTTTCAAATCTTAATAGCTATATCATGTTTGTATCGCAGATGGCTATACAGATCTGACTTAAACATATATATAGTGATCAAAGTGATGTAAAATTCATCTAAGATCATGACTTTTACTATTCAATTGACTATCTAACGCTATATTTGATCATTGCAATTGCTGTTCGAAACTGGAATTGCTTGCTGTTCCGAACAGCAAGCAATTTCAGTTCCAAACAGCAAGCTTCTTGCCAAGTATAACACATTAAACCACTTGGGATTAAATGCAGTTCTAGTTGAGAGAAACAACAGAACAAAGAATTCTGTCCAGTCACAAGACTGAAAAATCTTAAAGATTGTATACTCCAATTATCATTAAAAGCGCTGCCTTCTATTAATTAAAAGATCATTTGGATCCCATCAAAAAATATGAAAGATCTTTACTATATGTTATAATACCTTTTGCTATGAATTTGAAGTCCACAAAGACTATTAATTTATCAATTAGATAAAATTTGCTAGACCCTTAAATTTAAGAACATTTGAATTATGCAAGCCAATATTATCTTCAATGACAAATATGTCTTTTCTGAATGAGGCAACCATACAACTTTTAACATGCATTTGTACAAATTGGCTGCTCCTTTTAACATGCATTTGCAGACCATGTTCACAGAATCATTGTAGGAAACTTATGGAAACAAACACTGATTTTATCACAGTATTAAAGTACTGCTCCAGGAAACCAAACATTGATTTTAGCTTCATAAACAAATGAGTCTGATATACTTCTTGACATCAAATAATCGATTCTTTTGTAAATATATCAGTAAGATGAGGTTTTATATAAGAATATGTTAAAACATAGAAATACAAAATATTTCATGAGCTGAGTTAATTTCTATTTGAAGCCTCGAAATGAGCAGGATTTATAACAATCCGCAGCACACATTTGATTAATTAACAAGCAATGTATCCTACATCATAAATATGGTTCAGACCAAGGTTCAAAATTTTGATTTCTGTTTCATTCATTTCATATTTTCTCAAGTTCAATCATGAATCTGAATCAAAATCTGGTACTTTTATTCTATAAAGATTCATCGATTGATAACACAGTTGTATATGCTTATGAATTTATTGAATTGTGTTCATGTCAAACAAGGTAATTCAATATCATTTATCATAGTATAAATGGAAGAACAAAATACCTTTGTAATTGCATTTCCGAAGCAAAGCAGCAATAACCTGCCAGGTATAATTATCTCCTTTAGTCAGCAGAACTCTCAAAGACCCCATCGAAATAAAATCTTCAAATTTCAGCCTTGTCTCCCTTTTCTTCTTTCAGTGTTCCCAAAACTGCTGCTCTCTTTTTCATCTTCTGCCATCACAACCTGAACTATCTTTAGATAAAAAGCCTGAATGCTTATTTTCATGTAGTTCTGACAGCACAAAAGAGGACATATTTGTGAATGGTTCAGGCACCGAACTAGTGAAGTTGTTAAACAAGATATTGAAGTTTTAAAGGTTAATAGGTTTACCCAATATTTTAGGGATTGGTCTTATACAGCTGCAATATGAAACCAAAAACTGATGCAAAGAAGTTATCGAATGAATAAGAAATCGAAGCAGAGAATAAGTTGGCAGTACTCAAAAAAGAACCATGTCTTGTAAAAAAAAATTACCTTGGGTTAGTTTGGCTTTAATTGAAAAAAAAAATCACTACCAAAATACTAGTGTTGCATATTCCATATCATCTAACATTTGTTACTCATATTATAAAGCATACTCTTAAATCATTTCCCTTAGCTATATACGAAAAACAGTCGGTAATAATGCAAATAAGAGTTATCTACTCCACTAATAATGCAAATGTACCTGATAGTAGAAGAACTGGTGCATGCACTACTAGTAGAATGTGCTCAAGTCTTCTTGTTATTCCTTGTGCCTGTTCCAGCTCTGCATGTCAAGCACTTTAATTTTCTAATGAATGAAATCGAGTATTAATGAAGGTCTTTGTTCTTTCTATAATTATATGCACATACTCTTTGTTCTTGGAACCAAAAACAAGGGTGCTCATATGCAATTAAAACAAGGGATTTCATCTTAGTTTAACGCGAGTGCCTCAGGAGAACTGAGACATTTGCCTTGGATTTCAACTGCGGATTTCTCATAACCAACTTGTATTCTTTGATGTTACCAAATATCTCTATACTCTTATGCACCTTTAGTGATATATTCTTACTAGCTCATTTAACATTCTCAAATTTTGTTTTCTGCCTGCCTTTTAGTTAAATAGCATTTTACGCTTATTTCGCCCATCGAATAACGTTTAAACCCTACAGTCTTGGAGCATTCATGTGGACATCATGCGGCAACACTATGTAATTTTGCTATAAAACTTAATTTTGTTGTAGCTGTATTCTATATAAAGGATTTTTTCAAATAATTTATTCTTCACCATTCTATCAAAAAATGGCATGTACTAAAGCTTTAGTGTTGCACACGTCACTAAAATACTAAAAAGGTCGCAATACAGTAACATCGGAACAAACAAATAAATTACTGTTATTCATATGTGTAGCCCATAGCTAACTTCCATCCTAAAACTTGCATCTGAAAATATACAGGAAGAAAAATAACTTGGATACAAAAGAGATTGTTAAATTTCTGTATATGTTTAGTTATAATCCATCAAGTTGTGCAACAAATAGACATGAAAAAAAAAGATGTACCATTAAGATTCTTCAACTATTTGTGTTTAATCGTTTTCCCGTTAACAACTATAGATTAGATACAACTCTGCACCATGTCGCATAGAGTTTTAAACATGGCAACACAAATTGTTTGTATCATCATCGATACGTTCGCATTAAATAGCAATTATATATACTGATAATAAAATTACAAATATATGCTCCACAAATACTTTTTTATGTTGTATGCATAAAAAAATTTATTTTGATTGTGGTAACGAAGTTTAATTTTATACTGATAATTTTATGAAACTGTATTGTACCACATCCACTCTTTTTTGTTTGGCTTTTTAAATTTGATATGGGTACATTTTGATGGGGTTTTATTTACTACTCTTCTCCTGTGGACAACCGTACTTCGAGCGAAAGTTAAAATTTGCTTCATAAGAGTATGATGATCCAAGATCAATGATAGCAAACATGGTTCAATTCCAGGTCTAATAAAAGAAATCATCTTTGTTTTCCAGTGGATAAAATTATATTATTTGTTGCAAACACTTTGTTAATCCAAGCTATGAATAAAGACTAACATTCTTTTCCCACAACAGGAAATTATAAATAAAAACTAACATTAAAATCAAAATTAAGAGTGGCGTAAGCACTCGTGCTAATTGTTAATGCATATATTACAGGATTCTTTGATTGATATTATCTAATCTTAAGCTTCCTAGTTCATTTAATTGGCGCAGAATGCTTTACTGCCGCTTCGTTTCAATAGAGTACAAGGTCCCAGGGGTTTATTTGATGATCACTGGTACAACAAAAGTAGGACATTTAAGCATTAGTCATCAAAATTCAGAATCTTACCATTTAAAAATTGATGTCCCAACCAATCGCTTCTGCCCTTTCTTTTATCCAAATAGGCTCAGGACAATACTCCAGCACAACGAAGGCAACTTCACATTCGAACCTCTTTGCTGTTACGTGTAACCAAATCATCCCATCGTTGAATTTGTGTTGCTTCACCGTTGAACCTCTCTGTCTAAGCATCCACCTATTGAAAATTTAGTTGCAGGCGGTCAAGGTCGAACTTCGCATTTGTTAGTTCAATTAATGTGGATCGGTTCCTCTCTTTTCTGCGAGTAATCACATCTGCCCTTTTGGTGGCGATGCGTCAATACAAAGTAAAAAAAAAGATAAATGACTATAAACTAGGGTTAACATCCATCACCACTTTCACCGATTTCATCGATTTCACCATGATACTTCGCAATTTCCGACTCAACTAAAAACTAGGGTTAACAAAATAAAAGCTCACCAGTCCCACTAAGTTTAGGGCAATCAAACGCAGGTTCGACGAGCACTGATACGGATTGAAATTAAAATGGATGATTTCTGGAGCAAACGAATAGATATTGGATGGAAGGGAAAATGAAAAGGGAGAAAGGAATTTGATACGGATTTGAGAAAGGAAAAAATAGCGGGGTGGATCGAAAATATGATGCGAAAATGAACTGATCCGAGGCATTCTTCATCTACGGTCAGATTTTACTGGTTTGGGGAGGCATGGATCGCAAAAGCAAATTGATACGGCTATAAGCAAATTAATACGGCTATAAGCACTATTAAATTTGATACGGCTTAAGGCCGTATCTAATCTTTACATCCTGGTGTGCCGAATTGGCTGTTTTGGTGTAGTGTATGTCTTCACACTTGGCGGGACAACCATTAGTTGGAGATCAAGATTGCAAACCGTAGTTGCTTTCTCCACTACGGAAGCAGAGTTGATTGCCGCTGTGGAAGCAGCCAAGGAGACACTCTACTTAAAGCGATTGTTGTGTGACTTGGGTTTTGAACATAAGAGTGTTGATGTTCGTTGTGATAGCCAAAGTGCTATCCATTTGGCGGAGAATTTGGCATTTAGCTCACGGACCAAGCATATTGAGGTGAGGGAGTCATTTCTTGTAGCCATGGATAAGGATAAGCTAGTATACCTTTGGAAAGTGCACACAAAGGATAATGCGGCGGACATGTTTACTAAAGCATTGCCGTACGGGAAGTTCGAGCATTGCTCGAACTTAATTCGCTTGTTGAGTTGCTAGGTGCCACGGGGTGGCACGGGGTGGAGAGAGTGATTTTGTTTGTTGATGATTAAAAGGAATAACGGTGAGAGATTGGAAATCTATCTTCATGGTAAGTACTCGCTTCACTCCCCAGTACATTGTCTTTTGGTGAGACGTGGTTTTGTATACTTTCAACACTTCGTTGGCAGGCGGTGGCCTTGCCGAAGCTCGTTAACGGAGTGCAATGGGTGGTGGCTTTGCCGGAGCTCATTGGTAAAGTATTCATGTTGCTTAGTAGAAGGTAGAAGGAAATGCTAAGGTGCATTGGAGTTTGGAGTTGAGATGGTTATAGTATCGAGGTGGAGTGTTAAAGTATGCAATACTATATGTTGGACTGAAGAGGATGAAGATATCTTCGAGTCGGAGGTGACTGTTCGCAAGTCGGAGTTTGCATGAGAAAGTTATGAACTGAAAGGTGCAGGTTGTCAGCAGGCTGTTGCGACAGACGTCTGTCGTAGGGGACGACAAACGTCTGAGTTGTCAGGCTAGATTTTCCCGAGAGTCCTGACAGACGTCTGTCATCCCCATGACAGACGTCTGAGAATGGGACATACGTCTGTCATATTGGGGACAAACGTCTGAGCTGAGTGCTGGAGCCCAATTAATTCCCTGGAAGGGGACAGACGTCTGTCACCTCCCACAACAGACGTCTGACGAGTGTTTTAGGCTGTTTCGGGCTGAAAACTTGACAAATTGATTTGTGAAGACATGGGGGCAATTTGGGTAATTGGCCTATCTCTATATAAGCTATTTTCAGGTGTTTTAGTGGGAAGAGCTTGGAGACTTGATTTGGGATCAAGGGTTTATTCTCAAGGGTGAATTAGGGTTTATAACCTAATTCAAATTCTTCAATTCTATTCTCCTCATACTCTTTCTATATTGAAATATAGTGATCACTGGATCAATCTCTTGTATTCCTTTCATCGTGGTAATAAAATACTCTCTCCAAAGTGGACGTACACTAACAAGATGTTAGTGGAACCACTATAAATCCTTGTGTGATTTATTTTTGCTACTTTGTCATTAGTTTATTGCTTGTGATTGAGATTTGGATTGTTCGTGATTGGTTGATCTTTGTTTGTGGCTAGAGTTATTGTTTTGGTTGTTTTTGCAATTCTAACAACGATCTAGTCTTCCGCTAGCGCTTTGTGGTTTAGATATCGGATTCGAGTGGTCTTGAGTCGGATTAATCACAACGGTTCCAACATATATATATATATATATATATATATATATATATATATATATATATATATATATGTGTGTGTGTGTGTGTGTGTGTGTGTGTGCGCGCGCGAGCGTTCAATGGCCCCTGATTTCCACCATATATCCCGTTTCTCTCTCCCTCCACTCATTCTCTCACCTTCCACTAACTTAAACTACTATAAATACTTGGTTTCTGTTGGGGTGCTCACTATTTGAGGTGTCATTGAATGCTCCTCATATATATATATATATATATATATGAGGAGGGTTCCGCTACACCTCTTATATTGCACGTGAACTCTCCTTCTTAATCTCCACCACCCATTTCCCCACTCATTCTCTCTCTTCCCACTAAGAAATAATATTAAAATGGGAAGAGAGAGAATGAGTGTGGAGATTAAGGGGGAGAGTTCACGTGCAATATAAGAGGTGCAGTGGAACCCTCATATATATATATATATATATATATATATATATATATATATATATAAAATCCATTTCCCCGCTCATTCTCTCTCTTCCCATTTCAATATTATTTCTTAGTGGGAAGAGAGAGAATGAGTGGGGAAATGAGTGGTGGAGATTGAGGGGGAGAGTTCACGTGCAATATAAGAGGTGTAGCGGAACCATCCTCATATATAATAATGCTTCTTTTGTTATCATGAAAGCTGGACGTGAATGTTAATTATGTTATTATTGTTAGTGGCATTGTATCGCAAATATAATGCTGACATGATATAGTGATTATTAATACATTTGTGTCCTACATGCCTTCTAGTCAATAGTAAGGTCCCGTTCGCAGTCAATTTTAACTACGTTTCAGTTCAGTTTATGTCTGACGCATGCCACTTTCAATCTTATCATTCTGAATGTTGAAAAATGAATCATTCACATTCGACGCAGGTCCATTTTTCAGCATTTTCTTCTCCTTCGCAGCATTATACATATACATATTATATATAAATATCACTCTCAAATACCCCGTTTGCAGCAAAAAACACATACCTTGTTCACTAACGCGCAGTGCCGGCCCGATGAATTAAATGCCCCAGCCCAATATGTTGGGCAGAAAAAATTTTCAAAGCAGGTGCATTTTTGTAAAAATTCCATAGTGCCCAAAGGCAGAAATCAAACCCTACTCTTTTCAACAGATGCAACGCTTCATACCACTGGACCAAGCTTTCCATTTCTCCAACTTTAGATGTCCAGTATCATATATCGTAGTATAACTATACTAAAATATTACAATATATTGCCCCGGCCCAGGTGGGCTGCCCCAGCCCATGGGCTTGGTGGCCTGTCCCCTGGGCCAGCTCTGTAACGCGTCACGCTCAAATACTTCATTTAAATATCACGTTCAAATACCCCGTTACCGTCCTCTAAAAACGGACCCTAAAAGAAAGTGAGCGAGAAGCAGCAAAGTAATTAGGGCATATGAAGTTATTAACACGGTACAGTCTGGGCTTTTGTAATTGCATACAAGTATAACAGAGAACTGGGTTTACTGTCTTTGCAATGATGAAACGTGGGCATTGCACGTATATGAATCCCCAGTTTGGTGCATGAGTAAACTGAAGTATACCGAATGTGTAGGTCGGAGTAGTGTATGAAATGAGTACGTAGGTAGATTTTTTTTCATGTGGGAGGAAGGCTGCTATTTTAATGGACCAGGGCATGTTTGAAGTAAACTGATATGATAATTTGAGAAGGACAATGTCTATTCTATGTATAGAATGTAATTGTATAACTTCTTATTATCATTTATTCATATGACACATGCTTTCTGTGACGATCCAAAATTTTTGACATTTAAAATATAAATTGAATTAAAATTTAATGGAAAAATTTATATGTTTATACTACAACTTAGAATTTTATCAATTTTGAACATAGTTGGATCTACTTTTAATAAAATTCTTTTCGTAAATTTAATTTCGATATGAATGTTGTGTCAAACAAACATTATTAACATCATTAGCTGATTTGGATATTTGAAATTTTAACTTTGGAAATAAATTCAACTTTGAAATATAAACAGTATAATTTAATTTAGAACCTAAAAACTGAAAATTGATTTCGAAATATGAGCCGCAATTTATTTACAAGATTAAAAGAGTTTATATATTTTGAAGTTAGCTTTGGAAATTTATTTCAAAATTCAGTATACAAACGAAGAATGGGTTTGAGTAATAAAACATCATTATTCAATCGTTTGATAAATTTAATGACAATTTGATCATTTGACAAAATTTGGAATTTGAACGTTGGTTGTATACTTCGTTCAACCGTGCTCCTTTATTCATCCCAACGTTGGTTCAAACAATATCTGATAAAATTTGGACTTGGAAATTTGGCTGCAACACTTGAATATTTCGAACTGAAATTATTTGTCATCTGTCTTCATCCTCGTGTAAGTTTCAACACCTGTCTCTATCTGAAATGAATTACACGTGGCGTTTTGCTCCTACTACCAGTTCCCTTCATTTGAATTATAAAAGTAGCGTACCTATTTTCGTTAGTGCACCACAAAATCACTTCCTCCCTTCTCTTTGACTACCGTTGATTTCCTTCCCCAAAAAAAATCAAAATCGACCTTCCCAAATCGAAAGAAAAAAGGGGTCATCGCTCGACTTAGCTCCTCCACTCTACTGCCTCCAACGTCATTGCCTCCACCGACTTCCGCGTCTCATCGCTATCGAAGACCGTAAATCCATCAGCCCTCTCTGGCTCCTCCATGCTACCGTACCCTTCTTGGTAGCACGCCAGGCCTTTGCTTGAACCCACACCATCATCCTTGGTCCTTCGTTGTTATCACTCCGTGAATCATCGTTGGCCACCTCTTGTTCTGCCAACAACTTCCCACCTTCAAGCCCTATCTCATCGCCTTCGATGTTGTTTCCGGAGGTGTGGTTTGAGGCGTGACTGCCGTGAAGCCTGCTATGGCCAACAAGCAAGCACGGACACCATAGAGCCTAACATCACTACTTTGCTACTACTGGTGAGTACCCTCTCGCTATTCCTTATTTCAGCTTTTCAACATCATTGTTCACTAAGTACAATTTGTTTGTGGACTGTTTTGCTATAGCATTTTTGTCATTTGGTTGACTACCTTGCTTGTTATCATTTGTGGGCTGGGTATTGTTCACATGGAACCCCATACATGTATACATATACTTCCCGTGTGTGTACATATGTGTCATTAGTATCCGCTGAACAAATTATTATACCGTTTCCGATTCGTTTTGCTAGGTTGAATTTATGTTTCCTAGAACCTTCATTGTTGCACCTGAGTATCTTGACACTTTCAGATTAGCTGCATTGCCATGCATACCTTGTCTTGATTTTGGAACTTGGCACACGGGTTCACTGACAATTGCCATTCCCTTATTTTAATAAACTTGAAACCCGAATATACTTACGTTGCCTGTTGAAATCCCTATTTTCCTGGTGGCTTGGGCATTTCTTTATTTTGCATGCTTCATGCATGATGTATATGTTGGTCTGCACTAAACCCATGTAATGATTTCCGACATTCTGCACCGTTTGATCCTTCCCAGTTGTTCAGGACATATTACTTGAGACCATTGTATATATACACCCATATAAGGATGTCGTGTCCCTTTGGTTGCCGCATGGCCTAGGTGGCTCCATACGTGCCGACTGTTTCTTTTTCTATTTGGCATGAACCCTCACATTTTGATGTTGTTACTTGTTGTAATGCCTATTCCTATATTGCTATTGGTACTGATGGACCTAAGATATCACTTCTTTACTTCATTGTCACTTGGGCTCAGTGTGGCACATGCTTATGTATTGTGCCTTCCTTTTTGTTAGATTGTCTTACTAATACATGCCCAAGTACATTCACTTGCACATGGGATACATATGTACTGCTCATTTTCTGGAGCTATTATTTTATGATGTGCTATCTAATCCAACTAAAATATGTACTTTGAACTACTTGGAGACCATGCAGTCACTTCATTCTTTTGAGTTTTATTACTATCATGCGATTAGAATATGGCTACCTTGTGTTGTAAGCTTTACTCAGTTGCATGCTTTGTTGCCCATTCACATGCTTGCTGCCATATCTTGGTTCATATATTTATTATTGCATCTGGGATTAAAGATGTCACTGTACATGCAATGTACCACCCTCTTGTTGCCACCCATACTATTGATGACTGGTGCATATACTTCGATTCTTTATGACATGTGTGTGTGTGTATATATATATACCTTTCGACAGTTTCATGGGTTGATATACTCGAGTTTTTCTTATAAATTGCTGATTATATTTTAGTGTTTATTCAAAGTTGACTTACTTGAAATAAGTTTAATCCTGACTCGAGTGTTTTGTGTTTGTCTGGAACGCTCAGGTCAGACCCAAGTGTTACAGATTTAAAGATTTTAAGCTTGCAAAGAAAAGAGACACGTAAAGATGCACCCGCGGGCAATCCCGGCAAAATTGTAAAATTTCATCATTCGAAAACTTATGTATACATTTTATTTTCCGTTGTACAAATGATGTAAACTCTGATATTTGTATTAAAATTTGTTTAGCCGCAAGTAGTTGTATTATATGATTCTGTGTATAATTCTGTTTAAATCCTGTAAGCCAAAACAATCTATCGTTTTGAACGTTTCGAGTTAGTTTAACTACCGACTTGAGGCGGTTAGAAAGGTAAGTCGTTACAATCTAGTATTAGAGCTTTGGTTTATACAAAGCTTGGCTTATTGGATTTAAAAACTCATTAAAGGTATTATAGTAATATCTTAGAATGAGTGGAATTGATGCCAGAATCACCCTAGAAAGGGTGTATTTTGGAAGAAAGGAAAAGAAACAAATTATTTGGAAGAGATTTTGAAAAAAAATATTTTGAATGAAATATTTTTGAAATATAAGTTCCTTTTTGAATTCCTGCTTAAAATCACTTTGCGGTAAAGGTTTTCGAAATCTATCGTCAAGTTGTTCGAAATTATCAATGAAATATAAGTGACTAATGAATCTGTTTTTCCAAGTGTTTTAAAATCTTCCAAGTGATTTTTGAAAGAGATTTTTGGTTGAAAATCAAGACAAGTACTAAAGTACTTAGAAAACTTGACAAAGCGAAATTTAAAAATACTCAATTTGAGAAAATGATTATTGAAACAAGAGATGATATATTGTGATATATATACCGTGATTGTTTATGTTGTGTTGAATTACCCTGGCCTTAAATTTTGGTATTTAAATACCGTAAATATTTTTGGATGTGGAAAAGGAATTTAGGATTTAAAAGGGGACATTTATTTCCAAAATAGAAATTCCAAATGGACTTGAAATTAGAAGCTTGTTTAATGTATAAAACAAGAAGCTGATTATAAAAAATGTTTATAAATTTAGTAAAAACATTTACCTTGAGATAAATTGAAATGTAAATTCAAGTCTAAATTCATATAGAAAAGTGGAAATTAGTTTTGACACCAATATTTAGATTTGAAATTAGCAGTTCTAAAGAAATTATAAATGGGATTATAAATGTTTAGAATAAAAAAATATGAGATTTTCTATGAATAATTCTAAATAGACCTCATAAATGGAAATTGGATTTGAAATGGTATTTACAAGTATAAATGTAATGGTCTGAATTTCCGTACTCTTTGAGTTGACTAATAACACCACACGTCCAACCCAAATTGCACAGAAATACGAATCATTATTGAAAAGAAGTTAGAGGATGAGAAATATAAAGAAAGAATAGTTAGAATAGAAGAAAACAAAAAACACAATCTCACAGCGGAACAAATAAAATATATTAAATAACATAATTTCTGAAATACAAATCTGTAACTGCATATACATACCATTATCCGAGCACAACAGTTATTCGTGGAACAGTTATAAACACCGGTTTCCAGATACAACATAGTACACAACGGAAAATATGGTAGTCTATAGCTAACTGATGAAGCCTCCTGCTTCAAGCTCTTCCAAGTGAATTTGCAAAATCCCGACTACTTGACTGCCTGTATAAATTTGGGCACCCAAGAGTTTAGGGAAAACAAAACAAAATAACTCTGGGTCAGTCATGAGACTGGTGTGAGTAAACTCCAACCATTTGAGTTATCTTTCAAAAATCCTTTCGAAAGAAATGATAATCGTAAGACCAATCCACACATAAACACGGATGGTTTTTACCTTACGATAACCAAAAATATTTTTGATATCAAATCCAGTGATATTATAATAGTGTCTACATCAAATAAATAGAATCTAGCGGAACACTTGCATCTCACGCTCCATACATAATATAAAATCGAAAACCGCAGGGCGCTTATTGGAGATTGGATTTCCAACATGACAAGGTATGGAACCACCTTCTGATAGTGTATTTCTAGAGGGGAATACACTGGGTTCAATAAGAACATCTTGCAACCCGGCCCACACATGACTGACCACTCATTTCGCTTGAGTGTATCGAATGTATATCACCAACGGTTAGGATCAACAACCGTTTCCCCAAAAGGGACAACATCGATATATTATAGAAGCAAATGGAATTTCTCTAGATAGGTGATTATACATCCTAATGGGAGCGACCCACCTAGCCATGTTGTCTGCCCGATTTTTGTCAATTCCCGGTTGTGAGGCTTGAGGTTTGAATTATCTTCCAGAACATCTGGCAACCATTCACTTTGAATGCCACATTGTCAGATCCATCGGAAATCACTAATTGATTCCCACAAAAATACTCATATTGTTAGGCTAAAGAAGTTTCCCTTCTATGTCACCAACTTCGTACGTTTGAAGGAATCAACGTACGTAATCCCTTTGGAAATACTCTGTCAGACACTCGTCCTTACAAGTTGTCCTGGGTCTGGACAAACCGAAGGTACCATTTTATTAATCCGTCTTAGGCAATTTCTGTCTAGGATTAACAGAACAGCCCTTGTACTTTACTTCTTCTTTATAATCTCTTCAACATAAGTTGATTCGTAATGCTTATACCAATACGGAGTGGTTTTCAGATATTAAATCTGATCCCGTTCTCTTCGTATTGACAACGGAGGTATAAAATAAATCAAAACTTTGATAGTCGGTGATTTAAATATCAAAGGAACATCCATTCAACCAACGACCCTATTTCCAAACGGAAATTCTACTGATCAACCATCAAGCAATACTGGCCCCTATTTATATAAATTGCCGGCTTTTATTTCAAACTCCCTTGAAATAATATATATACATGTATCCATAACCATTTGCAAAACCAAACTTTTGAATTTTTAAAATAACTTATCCTTTCGAACAAATTTTCCATTAATGGACTATTATGGTAGCAATCCGTCACTCAGAAACTTGAAAATGAATACCGATAATGTCGCGACCCATTATCAGAATTATTTTCTCACCCCTGAACTGATTTCAGCGCTTAATCACTTTCAAAATCCATTTAAACAAATTTTATTCAAATCCTTTCAAAATATTTCTTCATTAATTTCAAAACACTTCAGAAATATTCTTTAACTTCCGGGATTCAAATTTCATATTCTGGCTTGGATTAAATTTCAGTTTTTCTCATTTGTATATTTTATCCATATACAAATCATACCAAATCTACTTCATTTGATTGTAATAAAAATCAACATATTCATATGGTATAGTTCGGAAATTATTCCTTTTATATTAAAATAATTTTTTTGGGCAAAGTTATTTCATTTACCCATTTTAAAACAATACTGTATCAAATTGCTTTGTTCGAGAGTTTAGAAACACCTATCGATACAGTTGTACATCCTGTATCGACCAGAATTCATAAACCACTAAACAAACCAGTCAATACAATATAAAATAATTTTATATCCAATCTACAAATACGCACTCATATATATATACATACTCAAATTCAATCTAGGGTACTGCTAACCCCATCTCTATTGAGTTACGCCACAGAGCCAAGGTTACTACTCAACCTTCAGCTCTGTACCAAATGTAATGGCCTGAATTTACGTACTCTTTTAGTTGACTAATAACACCACACGTCCAACCCAAATTGCACAGAAATACGAACCATTATTAGAAAGAAGTTAGAGGATGAGAAATAGAAAGAAAGAATAGTTAGAATAGAAGACAATGAAGAACACAATCTCATAGCGGAACGAATAAAATATATTAAATAACATAATTTCTGAAATACAAATCTGTAACTGCATATACATACCATTATCAGAGCACAACAGTTATTCCTGGAACAGTTATAAACACCTGTTTCCAGATACAACATAGTACACAACGGAAAATATGATAGTCTATAGCTAACTGATGAAGCCTCCTGCTTCCAGCTCTTCCAAGTGAATCTGAAAAATCCCGACTACTTGACTGCCCGTATAAATTTGGGCACCCAAGAGTTTAGGGAAAACAAAAGAAAGTAACTCTGGGTCAGTCATGGGACTGGTGTGAGTAAACTCCAACCATTTGATTTAACTTTCAAAAATCCTTTCAAAAGAAATGATAATTGTAAGACCAATCCACACATAAACACGGATGGTACCTTACGATAACCAAAAATATTTTTGATATCAAATCCAGTGATATTATAATAATTTCTACATCAAATAAATAGAATCTAGCGGAACGCTTGCATCTACGCTTCATACATAATATAAAATCGAAAACCGCAGGGTGCTTATTGGAGATTGGATTTCCAACATGACAAGGTATGGAACCACCTTCCGATAGTGTATCTCTAGAGGAGAATACACTGGGTTCAACAAGAACATCTTGCAACCCGGCCCACACATGACCGACCACTCATTTCGCTTGAGTGTATCGAATGTATATCACCAACGGTTGGGATCAGCAACCGTTTCCCCGAAAGGTACAACATCGATAGATTAAAGAAGCAAACGGAATTTCTCTAAATAGGTGATTATACATCCTAATGGGAGCGAGCCACCTAGCCATGCTGCCTGCCCGAGTTTTGTCAATTCTCGGTTGTGAGGCTTGAGGTTTGAATTATCTTCCCGAACATCTGGCAACCATTCACTTGGAATGCCACATTATCAGATCCATAGGAAATCACTAATTGATTCCCACAAAAATACTCAGATTGTCAGGCTAAAGAAGTTTCCCTTCTTTGCCACCAACTTCGTACGTTTGAAGGAATCAACGTACGTAATCCCTTTGGAAATACTCTGTCGGACACTCGTCCTTACAAGTTGTCCTAGGTGTGGACAAACCGAAGGCACCATTCTATTAATCCGTCTTAAGCAATTTTTACCTAGTTTTAACAGAACAACCCTTGCACTTTATTCCGTCTTCATAATCTCTTCAACACAAGTTGATTCGTAACGCTTATGCCAATACGGAGTGGTTTTCGGATATTAAATCTGATCCTGGTCTCTCCTTATTGACAACGGAGGTATAAAATATATCAAAACTTTGATAGTCGGTGATTTAACTATCAAAGGAACATCCATTCAACCAACGATTTCCAAACGGAAATTCTACTGATACACCATCAAGAAATTCTGGCCCCTATTTATATAAATTCCTTATTTTGTTATCAATTCCAAATTTCCATCTTTCCTATCTTTTCAAAGCTCGATTTTCTCTCTCGATTCTTATAAAACATTTTCAATATCCTAATTCTTTATTCGAGAAAATATCTCTTATTCCAGTTAGAAAACAATTTTATATATTCACGGTTCCTTATTTTCTATATTCAAAAAATATACTTTATTAATATCTGAAAATACTTCCATATTCCATTTCTTCATTCCTGGTTGACCAATTCATTTCATTTTCTACGCGTAGAAAATATTTCTTATTTCATTTTGGGAAACATTTCAAAATCCTATAAATTAGCACGATGTTATAAAACATCGTTATTATAACTCAATCATTAATCATTCATTAACTAACCATATTGCTAATCAATCTTCACTATCGAACCTTAACCATTTCTCCATCAATCACGAAGTCAATCAAGTTGGGGTATAATTACCTCTCAGACCTTAATTGAACAACATTCTCAAATTTGAAATAGTCAAAGCCCACAACTTCAAACAAAACATCACTTACACGACTTTTAGACTCAATCTAAGTATCCACTTCTTTTACGAAAAAATGTTGATTATAACGGTAGCGTTATAATCGTTGTTTCCCAATATTTGATTTACAAGTCATTTATTATAACGGCAGCGTTAAAATCGCTGTATAGATTTACAAAACATTTATTATAACAACAACGCTAAAATCGCTGTTTAGATTTACAAACCATTTATTATAACCACAATGCTAAAATCGCTGTTTAGATTTACAAAACATTTATTATAACAACAACGCTAAAATCGTTGTTTAGATTTACAAAACATTTATTATAACAACAGCGCTAAAATAGCTGTTTAGATTTACAAAACATTTATTATAACAACAGCGCTAAAATCGCTGTTTAGATTTACAAAACACTTATCATAACGATAATGTTATAATCGTTGCTTCCAAATATTTGGTATATAAATAAGTATAACTTGTACTTATTAATTCAATTAATAAGTAAATAAAAAAATAAAAAAATAAATAGATTTGATTTAAAACAGAAGGTAAAAATAAATACTTCTCAAAATTCGATATAATCGAATTCCAATAAATAACTTTCTCTCGAATAATGTCTATTCGATCAATATTCCGAACATCGGAATAAATATATCCTTTCAGATTTACTCAAGTTGTACTTATAATCATTTCCATTTGCAAACCCATTTAAATCATTGTTTCCTTTCAAATATGTATAACATTCCTTAAATAGGAATCTATATTTGGTTTATCAAATCAACTTGATTTTACATGCAGATATCATTACAGATTCAGATCGAGTCATTTTATAATTCCACATCATATTTATAATATCTTGTTTATAAAACTGCTACTAATACCTTCCTATTTATATTAAACAATTTCCTTTTTCCATTTTAAAAACATATTCACAAGCATAACTTATGAATTCAATTGTATTTGATTTCTATCATTCCCTTCTCGTTTAATAATTCAACATAAATAATGTTAAATTATTTCAAAACATAAATAATATTAAATTATTTCAAAACATCGAGTTGTATTTTCATGGCTATAAATATTGAGATACTAGTTTCTTAACATGTTTCAATTAAGTAATAGAATTTAAATATCCTTTTTGAAAATAACCATTAAATTTTGACATGGTCGAATTCTAATTACACATCCCTTCGATTTATCTCAATTTATTTTATATTCCAAACTTTGAAATAAAACCCATTGTTTCTTCTGAAAACGATTTCTCATTTCCTTCTCATTTAATTTCCATTTAACTTTTTTTTTCCAATTTAAATATCTTTTATAACTTCTACGTTTAAATCTCACTTCAAATATCTGTGTCCACACTGGTTTCCACTTTACTTATATAAATTCAACTTAAATTTATATTTTTATTTATCCTATGATTTTGTTAAATTTGTAAACAACGTTACAATCAACTTCTTGTTTAATCCCATTTAAACAAGTTTCTATTTCCAGTTCATTTGAAATTTAGTTTCTAATTTGGAAATAAATTCCCTTTTAAATTCTCAACTCCCTTTTCTATATTCTAAAATATTTACGGTATTTAAATATCAAATTCTAGGGAGAGTATAACTTAAACACAACATAATCAATCAGCAATTGCATATCACATCAAATAATACAATCAATGAAACAATAATATAAATGTTGAGGAATCCAGTTGGATCCCACCAACCTGTTTCCCTGCATCCACAGATGTTAATCAACATCAATGATATTATTTCACATCAATATGAAATATCAGAACTAATAATCGATCAACGATGTAATCATATCAACCATTTCAACCAATTTTATCAACGATTCAACCAATCAACCATCACACAGTATAACATTACTGTAAATAAATTTTAAACTTGTTTGTATAAAAATATAAACAAGTCAGAGTTAGCGAATTTACTCACCTAGTGTTGCAGTTGACGATTCTGCTTTCGTTTTATTTTAAAATCAAACAAGCATTTGATTATTCCACGAAATTCCAATAGCTCTGCTTTCAACGAAATCTGTTTCACAATGTAGACCTCGTCTCTACGATTCCAACGTGACAAGTCTGTTTCATTCTGTCCACAATACAATAGTTATGGTGATTTCAAATTTTGTTTAAACTAGAATAATTTAATAATGTGTCATTACACTTATGATTACCATTATTATCACTTATAAGTAGTGATTAAGGATTTTATCTTCGTTCTCTTCCCTGTAATATGTATGACCAACTTGATTATCATCAATCAGTGATACCTTTGCTTTAGCTCGCCACTGCCTCAACGTCATTTGGTCCCCTTGAACACCGTCGTTAAACCTCCTTAATCAAGTTCCTTTTTTTTAAAATACTGCTTTGTTTAGCGTTGCCATATGAATTTAACCCACCCTGTCTCAATCATGTTCCAAAACACTGCTCCCTTTCTTCCCGATATTTCTTCATCATCGTGAATTTCAACTACCCATTACAGCTGGTCCTGTGATCCTTCCCTAGCAAAAACAAAGTAGCTGACTTCTTCTTAACAAATCCTTACATCCCCCAAAGCTGTCATGCCATGGTCCCTCCTTTTCCTTCTGCCATCAACCTCTCCAACTTCACCAATAAAACTTAAAACTCCTTGCGCCAGTACTTCCACACTATCACCAAGAAATGAAGCCCACTACCAGTGTTTAATTAATCTACACAGTATCCATACAATGACTATCATCCTTTGAATATAAATGAACTGTTGCTCCTCTTTCCCAGACCTTAACTCATGCACAAACAGTAAAATGTTGTTACCAGATTTCAGCTCGTCCAAGACTCCATCGGTTTACCACCTCTTGCTTCTCCGGACCCCACCATACCATTTCCACACCCGAGACTACCCCCATCCCCTCCTACGTGAGTCGCCTCCAATGGCCACCATCACTACTAAATCGAACACACTCTAAAATTTCCGACCTCCCCATGTAATGAAAACCACGGTACTGTCCATTTTATCAGCATGCGTCGTGGTCCAACAAACTTCGCCAACTCCTTTGTCTGAATTCCTCCTCTCCCACCTCGAGAACCGTGCGTTGCACTACCTCCCATTTCCGTCACTCCGTGATCTCCAATCAACTTCATTCATATACTCCTTCATGTATACACATGTATATCATTTCACGCCATTTCTATTATCACGAGCGGCACCTCCAGATGGTAGAAGCTGACAAGGCACTGAAGTGGCATCTGGAAGAGACAGCACACATCGACAAGGGAGGAATCCGAACACAGTACTGGAAGGAGTGAGAGGATTAGTAGCTATTCGGTATTATTTTGGAGTTCAGTATTTCTGTTCTTTATATATATATATATAAATATATATATATATATATATATATAAGCTGCATTTTATTCTCTGGAATGACGTGATTTGTTTACTCAAGGAAGAAAACGAACGAGTTCATTCCTGCATATTTATAGCATTAGACAGCTTGGGCGGCACGACATATAGGTTTAGACTAGAATAGGGTGCACTGTTTGTTTATTACTTTATCGGCAAGAAGTTAAATGACAGGTTGGCATTGTACATAATCTCGGGGTTGATGCATGTGTAGAGAAGAAAGGGATGGGAAAGGGATGAGAAAAAAATATGCTAAAGAATGTGATATGTCAGTTGCTTGGGTAGTGTTGACATTTTACATAGTGACAGAAATGTTTGAAGTGCTTCTTTACGTCAAAGTGAAAAGCTTAAAGGTTGCCAGTAGTAAAGTGGTAGAGCAGAAACTAGACAACACGGGTTTAATTTTGTCTAACATGTTCAATGATACAAAGGTCAAGATTTTTTTTAATGCATCTACAACAAGTACCGAGAATGGAAAAAGGAACAAAATATATAAAAGGAGCAAAGTATGATGCCTTAAGTTTTAAGTTATGAGGTTTAACGTACCCCGTTACATGAAATTTCATTCACGTACGAACTGCTATTGAAAAAATTAAAAATACCGTCTTATCGAGTAGTGCATCACGATCTCAATAATATAATAAAATAAACAATTTAAATTATATTATAAATTATACCTTAAAAATTCTTTTTAATTAAATAAATTCCATATAAATTTCCATTTATATTTCTAATACAACATTTAAAACAAATTTAAATGTTCAAAATAAATTGGCAAAAATTCGGGTCATTACAATAAAAATCAAACGGACTTGATTGTATGTAAAAGAAATATACTCACGATTAAAGTAAATAATGGTTTAAAGCAAATATTTTGTAAAAGGAATATATATAAAGGAAATTTAGATTTGATATATGAATACAAATTAGAATATGAATCAGAAAGGGAAATGGTAATCGTTTCAAAAGAAACCAATGAGTTTTATTCTAAAAGACGGAATATAAAATAATTGTTATAACTTTTTGTAGACTGGATTGGTTATAAAGGAATTTGGTAAGGATTTGAGAAGGATAAATTCTAAAATGAATTTAGAATTTGAGTTAACCTGAAATGGTAGATTATTTCGAATTTCGGAACATTATTCAAATATAGATTATTTAAAAGAGTGTTATTTGTTGAAATTCTATTGTATCGAATTCAGGAAAGTACTTCTTACTTTCCGTTCTTAAACAAGATTTGATTATTTATTTATCTATTAATTAAGTTATTTATTTATTTAAAGCTGATGAATAAAAGTTATATTTCAAAATTGAATATTTCGGAAGTAGAGATTATAACGCTATCATTGTAATCAATGTATTTTGTAAATGAAGTTGATACTTAAATTGAATCCGAGAATTGCATAAGCAATGTTTTGTTGGAATTTGAAGTTGTGAGCCTTTTCTACTTCAAAGTTGAGAATGTTGTTCAGTTAAATTCTGAGAGGTAATTATACCCCAACTTGATTGTCTTCATTATTGACTAAGGAATAGTTGATGTTCGGTATCTAAGATTGGTTAGTAATATAGTTAGTTAATAAATAGTTAATGGATTGAGTTATAATAACGATGTTTTATATAACACCAGTTTAATTCAATAAAATGATTTTGGATACGTTTTCCAAATAAAATCAAAGATATTTTCTAGGCATTGGAAATGAAATGAATTGGTTAACAAGAAGGTGAGAAATGGAATATGGAAATGTTTTCCTATATCCATAACGTATATTTTAAGAATATAGAAAATAAGAATTTATGGGTATATTTGGAAATGTTTTCTAATTGTGATAAGGGATATTTATGGAATATGGAAAATAAGAGTTCATAATATTTGGAAATGTTTTCCAAGAATTGTGAAGGTAAAACGGGTTTTGAGAAACATTTGGAAATTTATGGGAAGTTGGGAAATTAATAATTTTATAAGAAATTGATTTAAAGGGGCCCAGTGTTGTTTAGTGGTTGATCGGTAGAATTTCTAATTGAAAAATAGGATCATTGGTTGTGTGGATGTTCCTTTGATAGTTAAATCAGCGACTATCAAAGTTTTGATTTATAATATACTTTTGTTGTCAATACAGAGAGACCGATTGGATTTATTATCCGAATACCGCTTTGTATGGGAATAAGAGTTACGAATCAAGTTATGATGAAGATGATTGAAGACGGAGTAAAATGCAAGGGTTGTTTTGTTAATCCTAGGTAGATAGTGCCCAAGATGGACTGATGGGATGGTGCCTTTGGTTTGTCCAGTTCCAGGACAACGTATATGGATGAATGTCTGACAAAGTATTTCTAGATGGTCACATACATTGATTTCTTCAAATATACCAAGTTTTGTGGCTGAGAAGTAAACTTCCCTTAGCTTAACACCTAGAGTATATATGTGGACGTTAATTAGTGATTTGACGGATCTGACGATTTGGCATTCAAAGTAAATGGTGGCAAGTTATTCTAAAAAGCTAATCGTGACCTCAAGCCTCATCAACCGAGAAATGACAGAAATCAAGCCGGTAGTATTGCTAAGTGGGTCATTCCCGTTAGGGGTATTATCACGTGATCTAGAGAAATTCCATTTGCTTCTTATTCTTTTCGCAGCTGTATGCTTTTGGTAACGGTTGATGATCACAACCGTTGGTGATAATATGCTCGGTACACTCAAGTTAAATGAGCGACCAGCCATGTGTAACCGAGTTGCAAGATGTTCTTGTTGAACCCAGTGTATTCCTCTCTAGAGATACACCATCGAAAGTTGGTCCCATACCTTTTCATAGTTGGAAATCCATTCTCCAATAAGCGGCTGCGGTTTTTGATTTTGTATTACGTATGTGGACCGTGAGATGCAAGCGTTCCGCTATATTGCTACTTATTTGATTTAGACACTATTATAATATCACCAGATTTTGATATTAAAATTGTTTTAGTTATCATAAGGTAAAAACCATCAGTGTTTATGTGTGAACTGGTCTTACGATTATATTTTCTTTGGAAAGGATTTTTCAAAGTTAAACCAACGTTTGATGTTTACTCACACTAGTCCCATAATTGACCCAGAGTTTATTTTGTTTTGTTTTCCCTAAACTCTTGGGTGTCCAAATTTGTACGAGCAGTCAAGTAGTCAGAATTTTACAGATATACTTGGAGAAGCTTAAAGCAGGAGGCTTTAAAATTTGATAGCTACTATTTATTTTCGTTGTAATGTGTTGTATTGTACTCTGATGATGGTATATATATACAGTTACCGATTTGTATTTCAAAATTTATGTTATATAATATATTTTGTCCGTTTCGCTGTGAGATTTGTATTCTTCGTTTTCTTCTACTCTAACTTTTCTTTCTTTCTATTTCTCACCCTATAACGTCTTTCTATTAATGATTCGTATTTCTATGCATTTTGGGTTGAACGTGTGGTGTAATTAGTCAACTCAAAAGGTACGGAAATTTAGTCCATTACATTTTGGTATCAGAGCTGAAGGTTAAGTAGTAACCTTGGCTCTATGGCATAACTCAATAGAGATGAGGTTAGTAATACTCTAGATTGAGTATATATATGAGCGCATATTTGTAGATTGTTTTATATCGTGTTGATCGGTGTGTTAAGTGGTTTATGAATTCTGGTCGATATAGAATGTACACCTGCATCGATAGGTGTTTCTAAACTCTCGAACAGAGTAATTTGATACAGTATTGTTTTAAACGGGTTAATGAAATGATTTTGCCCAAAAATTGTTTTGATATAAAAGGAATAATTTCTGAAATATTATAGTTTATGGATGTGTTGATTGTTATTATAATCCAATGGGATTATAATAGTGAAATGGTTATACATAACCAAACATAGTTTGTTTATGGGTAATGTGTACAAATAGGATAAGCTAAGATTGAATTTAACTCATAATTTGAGAATTTAAATCCCGGATGGTTTAGAAAATATTTTCTAAGGTATTATAAGTAATATAACAGTACTTTGAAGATTTTTTAAATTTTTTTTTTAAATAAATAGATTTTAAAAATGATTAAGCACTTAAATCACTTCATGGCGAGAAAATAATTCTTATAATGGATCGCGACATTATTGTTGTTCATTTTCAAGTTTCTGAGTGACGGATTGCTACCATAATAATTCATTAATGGAAATTTGTTTGAAAAGAACAAGTTATTTTTAGAAATTCAAATGTTTTAAATTTGCAGATGATTATAAATATATGTGTGTAATATATAATTTCAAACCAATTTGAAAATAAAAGACGAGATTTCGAATTATGAATTTTTATTTAACTTATGTAAGTTAAATGAATTGGAATGGTATAAGTAAATCGAATATATTAAAATTTAACTTAAGTTAAATGAAGTGGAAAGACTCCAAGTAAAAAAAAAATTGTGGCTTGCAAATTGAAAGTGAATAGATTGACTCAAAATCAATTTAGTTAAATAATGGGTGGTGAATTGAGTGTAAGCTATTGAATGGAAATCATTGAAACAGAATGATGTATAAATCCATTTAAATGGAGTTTGACTGCAAATTAATTGGAAAGTTGGCTAAATAGATTTATAAAATGATTTATAAGCAAATAATATAAATTGAATTGCCATTTGACATAAACCAAACAGAATAAAATTGTTGAATTCATGAAAAGTAAATAAATTGGTTTAAAACTAACCTGTAATGAATATGGATTGAATGAAAAGGTATTGATTGGAGAATTTGTGCTTGTTTGAATTAAAGGATTGAATGATTACTTAAATATCAGTTATTGAAACTCACATGTTGAATTGAGTAAGTACAGGTACCTAAAGCCATTGGCTTGGGTTTAGCTGCATATATTGCCTACAAATTAAGCAGGTTCGCTTAATAACGCTTATACAAGGTACATTTTTCCAAAAATACAAAATTGAGTTTTGAATTTTGTTTCCCGACCATGTGGGTCGATGAATAAATATTTGTTGTTCCTACGATATCGCAAAAGTCCCTCCGTACGGGGGAGTCTCTACCAAAATTTTCCGAAAATTTAAGGTGTTAGATTTTTTTTTGAATTTCAGGAAATTTTTGTTAGGAGGAATGAATTAATATTTTAGTTGAAATAAATTGTTTCAGTTGAAACTGAAAATTAAGGAGTAAAACAAATGATTTTTAGCTTAGTTAATAGGGTTTGTAGCACTCTTCCTATTTTAGTAATTTCTGGGACGAAATTCTTTTAAGTGAGAAGGAATGTAACGACCTAGACTTTTAGCCGTTTAATTCTGAATATTTAAATTTGTTTTAAATATTATATTTGGATTATAAAAAGGATTTTGTAACATTTTTTTTAATAAAACGACGTTTGAACATACAATTTATAATTATATTTAAAACGATCTCGTAACGTCGTGGTAGTTCGTAATATTAAGTTTTGAACTTCAACTGAATATTTAGGATCCAATATAAGTCGAATTTCTTTAAAACAAGAAACGTTCAAATCTGTTTGACTATATCTTTCTAATGGAAATAAAAAATCGAGATTTCGTCTTATAGATTGTAAGTTATGTCTAAATCAAAATTCAAATAGTCGTTATGGAATCATTTATAAATTACAATGATTTATTATATATATAAAATGATTTTAAATAATTGAACGACGATTTATTTTGAAATATCGAGTTATTAATCTAAATATGTTTAGTTTGAGGCTATATGATATTTTATTCGTATATATACGATAATAATAATTTATTATTACTAATTTGAATTGTTTGGAATTAATTAATATTTTTAATCGATTTATTAAGTCTTAAAAATAGCCTTTAGGAAATGACCTTCGTTTTCGACGAATTTAGTTTCATTGGATTCGTAATGTTAAATTATTGTATAAAATAAGTTTCGTTACAATTCAATATCGTATGTGATCGTAGTAACCATAAACACCTAGATTTTTATTTAATCGTTTATTGGATTTAATATGGAACTTAAGAATGATCAATTTCCAAATAATCTCCAATTTCAGCAAAACCAATTTTATTAAATCCATAATGGTTAGTTATTGTAAGATTTCAAATTTGAGATCAATTGGAGTTATTTTGATTTTCGTACGCGATATAAACACATATCAATTTATGTTGCTTATTAAAAAGGGAGTTATACCGAAAGATCTCAGAATTTGACAAAACTAGTTCCATCGTTCCCGAAATATTTAATTATTGTAGGATTACAATTTTCGTTGCAATTGAAACACATATCTGATCGTTTGGGCTTAATACTTCGTATGTAAGTTTCATTAAAATAAATTAAATTAAATAACTATGAAGTTTCTATTGAAAGCTACCCAGTTCCTTCCCGCTGATGGCACGCTAAACCGTCTGCAGGAAGCCACATTCTTTTATATATATTCCCAATTATTCTCCTTTGTCCATTTTTTCAAGTCGATTTCTTCTAGGTAAAGGAAAATGAAAATCTTGCATTGAAAATCCACATAAAATCAAATAAAATCCGTAATTCCCCTCCCTAAATTCCCGTTCTACCCAATACGAAACCGTTGCTCTCCATTAATCTTCACAAAAACATACGAAATCGAAAACAAAATAAAAATCCAATGATTTTTGATCGGGTGAATTCGTTGGTTCAAGAACTTATTTCCTATGCTAAATTTATGGGACGAGATGCTCCTCCCTGGCGTCCGTTATTTGTCGCGGTAGCAGCTAGGGCATTGATTTCCTCGAGATTTGGGAAAAGTTGAGTCGATCGGAGGGCGTATGATGTTTGTAGTAAAGAACGGCTTTTTATGTGGACTTTTGAGGTGGGGTTCAACAATGTTTTATTTGCACCTTTACATGGTGCGGTGATTTGTGAAGAGTTGTGAACGTCAGAAGTTCGAACTCGTTTCGTGGTGACCTGGTGCGTGAGGAGATGAAATCCATGGAAGGAGAATGAGTGGAGGCTGTGGTGGAAGTTAAATGAAGGAGCTGTACAGTGGATTTCAAACATTTGTAGTGATCATGTTCTTTCTTGAGAATGGGTGAAGCAGAGTCAACGAGAGTTTTGGGAAGAAATACTGTAAGTGAGTTCGATAACTTTAAATAGGGGAGAATGGTAATAATTTCATATTATTTGGTGGATGAGAGAAGCACAGCTGTGGGGTTGTTTGTGCTGTATTATTTGATCGTAGGGAAGAAGAATTAAGGGGAATAATACGTGGTTTAAGAATTAAGTAAGGTTAACAAGATGTTAAAGTTGGTGGTGGTTTATCTGAAAAGGAAAATAAGCAGATTGGGTTCAAGAGAAAAACCGTGAGGAAGTTTGTTTTCTTGGCTTGGATGAAGTGTTGTTCGAACCGTGTTCTGAGGGGGAAGAGGCATTAAATAGTGGAGTTGTTTTATCTTTACTGTGAGATGCTAGCAGTGAAGCTTAGCAATGATGGTTGCGTTCCGGGACGAAGTTGATAAGGGATGGTTAAGCTTGAATTGTGTGATAGTGGAGACAGGTGGAAGCAGTTCACGGAGATGAAGTGAACACTATGGTGGGATTCAGTTTTTGGTTAAATTAGTGAAGCACAGTGTTGAGGGAAAAGTATAAGGACGGGTTGGAAAGTATTCAAACTGGGAAGGAGGGATTATTGAAGTAATTAACATTTTAATTTAATTATTAAGTTAACTAATGACGGTTAAATCATTAGAATACTTGTATAATCAATATCTCATGCATGTGTTAACAGAATCGAATGAAACAGATTGATCGGAATCGTAATTACGAGATCTACGTTGTGGAGCTAATGTGACGTAGGACGAAGCTACTGGAATTTCATAGAAAAATATAACGTTTGTTTCATTTTAAATGAGACAAAAGTAGAATTGCTAATTGTGAAACAGTGTTAGTAAACTCACTAACTCTGGCTCATTTATATTTTTATATAAACGAGTTTTAAATTTATATATAGCTATTTTAAGCTGTGTGATGGTTGTTTGGACGAATGTTTGATTAATTGTTGAAATGATTGATTACTTATAAATATTTAATTGTTGATTGAATATTGTTTCTATTTACCATGAAATTACATATTGAATTGAAACTGATGATATTTCCGTTGATTAACGTCTGTGGATGCAGAGAAATAGGTTGGAGGGATCCAACAGGATTCCTCAAGATTTATATTACTGTTTGTCATTTATTATGATATGTTATGATATATATAATGTGATTGTTTAAGTTGTGTTAAATTACCCTAGCCTTAAAATTTTGGTATTTAAATACTATAAAATATTTTCAAATGTGGAAAAGGAATTTAGGATTTAAAAGGGGACATTTATTTCCAAAATAGAAATTCTGAATGGACTTGAAATTAGAAACTTGTTTAAATTATAAAACAAGAAGCTGATTATAAACAACATTTATAAATTTAGTAAAAACATTTACCTTGAGATAAATTGAAATGTAAATTCAAGTCCAAATTTACATAGAAAAGTGGAAATTAGTTTTGACACAAATATTTAGATTTGAACTTAGCAGTTCTAAAGAAATTATAAATGGGATTATAAATGTTTATAATAAAAAAAAAGAGATTTTCTATGAATAATTCTAAATAGACGTTATAAATGGAAATTGGATTTGAAATGTTATTTACAAGTATAGAAATCAAACAGACTTGATTGTATGTAAAAAAAATATTCATGAGTAAAGTAAATAGTGGTTTAAAGAAAATATTTTGTAAATGGAATATCTATAAAGGAAATTTAGATTTGATATATGAATACAAATTAGAATTTTAATGAGAAAGGGAAATGGTAATCGTTTCAAAAGAAAATAATGAGTTTTATTCCAAAATTCAGAATATAAAATAAATTATATAACGTTTTGTGGACTGGAATGGTTATAAAAGATTTTGGTAAGGATTTGGGAAGGATAAATTCAAAAATGAATTTAGAATTTGAATTAACCTGAATTGGTAGATTAATTTCGAAGTTCGGAACATTATTCGAATATAGATTATTCAGAAGAGAGTTATTTGTTGAAATTCGATTATATCGAATTCAGTTAAGTACTTCTTACTTTTCGTTCTTAAACAAGATTTACTTATTTACTTATTTATTTAGTTATTTGTTTATTTAATACTAATGAATAAAAGTTATATTTTAAAACTAAATATTTCGGAAGCAGAGATTATAAATCTATCGTTGTAATCAATGTATTCCGTAAAAGAAGTGGATTCTTAAATTAAATTCGAGAAATGCATAAGCAATGTTTTCTTGGAATTTGAAGTTGTGAGCTTTGTCTATTTCGAAGTTAAGAATGTTGTTCAGTTAAGGTCTGAGAGGTAATTATACCCCAACTTAATGGACTTCGTGATTGACTAAGGAATGGTTAAGGTTCAGTAGTGAAGATTGGTTAGTAATACAGTTAGTTAATAAATAATTAATGTATTGAGTTATAATAACGATGTTTTATATAACATCAATTTAATTCGATAAAATGATTTTGGAAACGTTTTCCAAATAAAATCAAAGATATTTTCTAGGCATTGGAAATGAAATGAATTGATTATGAAGAAGGTAAAAAATGGAATATGGAAATGTTTTCCTATATTAATAATGTATATTTTCGAAATATAGAAAAAAAAATTATGAGTATATTTGGAAATGTTTTCCAATTGTGATAAGGGATATTTCTGGAATATGGAAAATAAGAGTTCATAATATTTGGAAATGTTTTCAAAGAATCGTGAGAGGCTAAAATAGGTTTTGAGAAATATCTGGAAAGATATGGCAAGTTGGGAAATTAATAATTTTATAAGAAATTGATTTAAAGGGCCCCAGTGTTGTTTGATGGTTGATCAATAGAATTTCCATTTGAAAAATAGGATCGTTGGTTGTGTGGATGTTCCTTTGATAGTTAAATCACCGACTATTAAAGTTTTGATTTATTTTATACTTTTGTTGTCAATACGGAGAGACCGGTCGGGTTTATTATCGAAGTACCATTCCGTATGGGCATAAGCATTATGAATCAACTTATGATGAAGATGATTGAAGACGGACTAAAATGTAAGGGTTGTTCTGTTAATCCTAGGTAGAAATTGCCCAAGATGGATTAGTGGGATGGTGCCTCGGTTTGTCCAGTCCCAGGACAACGTATATGGACGAATGCCTAACAAAGTTTTTCTAGATGGTCACGTACATTGATTTCTTTAAATATACAAAGTTTGGTGGCTGAAAAGGAAACTTCCCTTACCTTAACACCCAGTGTATATTTGTGGACGTCAATTAGTGATTTGACGGATCTGATGATGTGGCATTTAAAGTAAATTGTGGCAAGATGTTCTAAAAAGTTAATCGTGACCTCAAGCCTCATCAACCGCGAAATGATAGAAATCGGGCAGGCAGAATGGCCAAGTGGGTCATTCCATTAGGGGTATTATCATCTGATCTAGAGAAATTACATTTGCTTCTTATTCTTTTCACTTCTACATGCTTTCGGAAATGGTTGTTGATCACAACCGTTGGTGATAATATGCTCGGTATGCTCAAGTTAAATGGGTGACCAACCAAGTGTGGCCATGTTGCAAGATGTTCTTATTGAACCCAATATTCCTATCTAGAGATGCACTATTGAAAGGTGGTCCCATACCCCGTCATAGTTGTAAATCCATTCTCCAATAAGCGCCTACGATTTTTGATTTTATATTACATATATGGAGCGTGAGATGCAAGTCTTCCGCTAGATTGCTATTTATTTGATTTAGACACTATTATAATATCACCAGATTTTGGTCTCAAAAATGTTTTGGTTATCGTAAGGTAAAAACTATATGTGTTTATGTGTGGATTTATCTTACGATTGTCTTTTCTTTTGAAAGGATTTTTAAAAGTTAAACCAATGTTTGTACTTTACTTACACCAGTCCAGTGATTGACCCAGAGTTTATTTTGTTTTGTTTTACCTAAACTCTTGGGTGCCCAAATTTGTACGGACAGTCAAGTAATCAGGATTTTATAGATATACTTGGAGAAGCTTGAAGCAGGAGGCTTCAACATTTGATAGCTACTATTTATTTCCGCTGTAATGTGTTGTATTGTACTCTGATGATGGTATGTATATATACAGTTACTGATTTGTATTTCAAAGTTATGTTATATTATATATTTTATCCATTCCGCTATGAGATTTATATTCTTCGTTTTCTTCTTTTCTAACTTTTTTCTTTCTATTTATCACCCTCTAACTTCTTTCTATTAAAGATTCGTATTTCGGTGCAATTTGGGTTGAACGTGTGGTGTAATTAGTCAACTCAAAGGATACAAAAATTCGGGCTATTACAGAAACATCGGGAAATGAGCTTTACATGGTAATTTATGTGTTTTGAAAGTAGAATCTAACCAATGCATAGAAATTGGATTTTGAGATATAAATTTGGTTCCGAAATTTTGAAATTGATTTCAAATTCTTTGAATTTATATTTTGGAACCATAGTAGTTTGGAACATGTATATACTAAATCAAAGTAGCGCAGAAGTAGCATAATGGTTTTTAAAGAGATGTTCCAACTAATTGAATAGTGTGACCTTTTCAAACAAGTTTTGATACTATTAACATGAGTGAATAAAATCCGATATTATTTGTGTAAAGGATTTTGAATCAATTTGAATGGAAAGGTTATTGAACTATATGAATTGTAAATGATTTCTAAGATTTTGATTTAATCTCTTGAAAATTTATAGTATGAGAATACGAAATTTATTTTGAAATCTTTCGAAACTATTGAAATAAAATTTGATCTAAAGGAAGTTGATATGATTTATGAGTTGTAAGATATTGATTTGAGTTCTTGCAATATTTTTTTCCTATGTGAATATTAAAATTTTGATCTAAAGAAATTTGAAGTGAATTCTATGGATCTATAAACGATTTTCTAAAGCTTTTGATTTGAAATTTAAAAAGCTTAAGCTAGTATGATACTTGATAGAAAAATTGTATTGATCAAAATTTAATTCCCAATTATTGAAAAGGAAATTTGACTTTCCAAATATATGATGAATGGTTTATAAAACTGGTTTATAAACAAAAAAAATATTCGATGACTTAAATCCCGATATTTGAAGCATTTTGAAAAACAACAATACTATGATTAAGAGTACTTGTAGGTTATTGTTGCAAAATGATTTATAATTTCGGTATATGAAATGATTTGATTTGTTACTAAGATTTGAGTAACCCGTGACTAAAGAAAGGTACGACATGGGTTGTATACCCTTGATGATGGTCTGCTTTAGGGGTCCGGAGAGACATCATTTATTGATATCAATGCGTGTGTGGGCCGTGCCTAGTGGCTTCGTCATTGGGAGAAGCCTCTCGACTTGGTGAATAAATGTTGTGATGAAATAATTGAAATTTCGAAATGATTTTTGGGTTTGAAATCCCGAAGTGAAGTATGATTCGATATAAAAGAAATATGTAATCTTTCAACGATTCAAAATGAAATGGGATTCAAAGTTCGAAGAAATCATTTTGAGGTTTTCAAATGTTTTTCAAACAAGGAGTTGTAACTATAGAAAATTATAAATTCCCTTGTTTTGATCTTTCCAAACACTCTTTCTAATACAATGATTTAAGTTCAATTTTAAGTTTTGTATAAATAAAGGTTTTGATATAAAAGGTTTTACAAATTTGATAAATGGAATTTTGGATTTAAAATCCTGTAGGCTATTTTGATAAGTCCTCAAGCTTAGTAGAAATTGTAAGTATTTTGTTTTTGAACTTGGTAAAATTTTATTAGAAGATTTGTTTTGTATAAGGAAAATTTTCAACCTCTCCTTTTCGAGGACGAAAAGCTTTGAGTGGAGGAGATTGTAATAATCCAAAAATTATGATGCTTAAAATATAAGAATTAAAATTTGATGGAAAAATTTATATGTTTATACCACAACTTAGAATTTTATCTATTTTGAACATAGTTGGATATACTTTTAGTAAAATTCTTTTCGTAAATTTAATTTCGATATGAACGTTGTGTCAAACAAACATTATTAACTGATTTGGATACATTTGAATATTTAACTTTGGAAATAAATTCAACTTTGAAATATAGACGGTATAATTTAATTTAGGATCCAAAAATCGGAAATTAATTTTGAAATATGAGCTAAAATTTATTTACAAGATTAAATGAGTTTATCTATTTTGAAGATAGCTTTGGAAATTTATTTCAAATTCCAGTATACAAACGAAGAATGGGTTTGCATAATAAAACATCGTTATTTAATCGTTTGATAAATTTTACGACAATTTGATCGTTTGACAAATTTTGGAATTTGAATGTTGGTTATATACTTTGTTCAACTGTAACAACTCAGAATTTCTGAACTGATTTTTAATTTTTATTTTAGCTATTTTAAAGGGTTTTGAATATTTAAAATGATTTATTTTAAATAATAACGATTTAAAATTTATTTAAATTGAAGTTAGAACATATAAATTTAATATTTAATTAAAACGAACTGGAAATGGAGCGGTAGTTTGAAAATTTGATTTTTAATTTCAAATGAATGTATATAATTCAAAATAAATCGGATTTTAGTAAAATCAGAAACATTTGAATATGTTTAACAATATCTTTCTAACGGATGTGAAAAATTCAGATTTCATAATATAAATTGAAAGATGTGTCCAGTTTAAAATTTAAAATAGTTGCTATGGAATTATATATATATATATATATATTTAATATAATATATAGTCCTTAAAAATAGCCATTTTGCAAATTAGGTCCATTTTCGACGAAACCACTTTTTTTGGATCTAGAATGTCAAATTATTGCTAGGTTTCAAATTTCATAATTTTTGGAATTAATATGTGAGCGTGATGAATTAAACGTGTTTTGTCAATTTAGTTTGAATTTAATCGACTGGAAAAGGGGCCATTTTTCAAACGGTCTCCAAATTTGACGAAATAGTTTTGCTAGGACCGTATCGTTAAAACATAGCTAGATTTATTTTTATGTGATTTTTGGAGTCAATATGTGGCCCCGGTAAATTAAAATGTATGTTTAAAATTCAATATATTGATTTATATTTTAATTTTGACGAAAACTGATTGAAATAGTCAAATTGGCTTACGAAACATATCCCATTGTGTCCGAAATGGGGGTACTTGGCTAGGGGCGACAGTCGCTGGGATTATTTTGGAGTTCGTAACGATGAACAAGCATTTCTGGAATTAAATAATTTTTTTTTTATATATATATATATATATTAAAATCGGCCAAACCCTAATCATTTTTTTGGGCTGCCGTTCTCGTTCAACGGGCGAACGAAATCGTCCCGTTTTGAATCCAAAAATTCTCCCAACCTGATACGAATTAGATCGTAAATTCAAAACCAAAATCGACGGGAATCGATACGGAAATGATCGACTTTCGTGTTGTAAAATGGAAGAAATCGTGGATTGAAGTCTCCATGTTTGAACGAGATTTCAGGGTGTTGGAGGACAACGTGCTTGTGGGAGGAGGTGAAGGGCACGACGACGCTCAACATGGCACAGTCCGATCTGGCTCCATCGCGGCGGATTGAGGGCGACAGCATGACCTAAATTAGGATGAATGGGTTCGACGAGTTTATAAGGGGTGACGGGATTTTTGCTGAAGAAGTTGTAATTAATCTATTTTAATTATTATTTAATTATCCATTTTTGTAATTAAGGTATATAACATCATATCTTCTTCATTCGAGGTCCAAACGCAGTGATTTCAGTTGCATTGCGATCGCAGTGACGAACACTACATTTCAGAACTGATCAGAATGGAAACGGAGCAGATTTGAATTAGAGGCAAATTCAAATCCGATCAGAAATAAAATCTACAATTTAGAAAATGACGGAGTGGAACCCAAGGTGAGAACTCCTTCTCACTAAATTATATTTTATCATGTTATTGTATTCATGTATAAAAAAATAAAGAATTGCCAGTGTAGATTATTACTAGTTTTAGTCATTATAAATTGTATACGGTGCCTGTTAGCTCACTTCCCTCATCCACAGACCATGGACGATTTAATTTATTGTATTGTGTTTTATTTGTGATGTTCTGATGATTAACATATTAAAAATAATGTTAATATTAATGTGATAGTGAAATTAAATTATAAATATACATTTATAATTTAAGCAGTAAAATTGGCTAATTAGAAAAACAATTCAAACCAAATTAGAATTGGTTAAATTTATTAACCAATGATTTTTTAAATTGACTGTTGTTGTCTGAAAACCCCATAGGGGTATTGGGATGATTTTTGACATATACTAATCCTGATATTTAGTTGTATGTCAATCGATGGGTTGACAGACTGTGATGAGCATTATTTATTTTAATGCACACACAATTGTAAATTTCACTCTGGATGTGAATGGACTACTTAATGATTATTTATCATTACTGTTGAATATATGTGATGTATGAAATCCATATAGCTGAAATTATATGGTAATTGATTGAGTCGCATTCCGATTCAGGAATAACGAATACTTTAAAATAACTAGTATTTTAAAATAATGAATACTTTAAAATAACTAGTATTTTAAAATAAAGAATATTTTAAAATAACTAATATTTTAAAATAATATTCAGTGAAAAATCAGAATATGATTTTGATGTCTGGTTTTGGATGGACACGAAAATATTGGAACATATGAAGCCGAGTAAGTAGATATTCACCATTTCAACCTGAACGGGTTTATCGATCGGTTTTATTCATTTTATAATGAATACCGAAAATAATTGATTTCAAAATCTGATAATTTGAAAATATTATCATTTTAATTTTATAATGATATAGAATATTCAATTTTGATTTAAAATTGAAAATGAAGTTACAATCGTTTTAAAATGAACTTATAAACGATTTGTAAAATACGTTTTAAATAGAAATCGATGAAATATATAATTTATATTGTATATATTATAATGGCCTGAATAGAACGTGCCGCGCAGCGTCCGTTCGCGAATTTCGACCATTGACTTCAAATTGATGTAACAGGATATCCGACCGTCGGATTCTCCTAAAACCGGAACCTTGGGTTCGTATCGAAAAGTGCTTTCCAATGATTATGAGAGATTTGAAATCTAACGGTTGGATTTGGAATTATGTCCAAATCAATTTCAGAAAAGGTCGCTATGGATGTAGTTCGGTGGCCGTTATTGGAAACCGACTGAAAAGGCGATATTAAAATTATTAAAAATGTGGAAAAATTATGTAAAATCATAATAAATGATTTGGAAAGATTTTGGATGAAAAATTCCAGTTTTGAAAAGATAAAAATATATTTTTATCAAAATGAACTAGTTAATAACTAGAATAATAATCCAATTATTCTTAGAAATAAATAAATTGGATTTTAAATTGGTTTTAAAATAACCAGAATTTTCCAATGAATAAATTGGAATGGATTTGAAATGGAAATAATCTTCGGAATATTTCGATATTGGATTCCGTGATTATGCAGATATTGTTGAGGAATTTGGAAGATACAGATATCGTTATTCCCAATACGATATCAGCTGGTTTCAGAATTTGATATTGAATATAAGCCGATAAAATTTCTATTCAGAGCCTTGTATTTAATATCAAATTGGATTTTGGGTTTGTCATGAATGGTGTCTTAAATAACACTGTTTTTAAACCCAGTTGAGAATATAATAAATCTTTTAATTAAGATTTAGAGAAGTTTACCAATTAATTAATATTTAATTGGAATTGAAATGAAAGTGGATTGTGGGTTTATCGTGAACTGTATTTTAAACGACATTTGTTCTTTAACCCAATTAACATTAAAAATTTGATTTGGAATTTATAAATCTTTTTATTGAAATTTAATGGAAATTTTCCAATAGTAAAGTTTTTCAATTTAATATATTAAATTGGAATTGAATGGAATTCGATTTGGTAATAATCGAGATGAGCTTTTGTAAAGGAAGACCATTACTATATGTGGAATTTAAAAGGCTTCGCCATTATTCCATTTATGTTATTAATCTGATACAGAAATTTGTAGCGATTATATACTGTTATGATTTCCATGAAGATTCCATATTGATGGAAGATGATTTTGGGTTTATAGTGAACTTTGTTTAAAATGACATCGATTATTTAACCCCGTTAACGGCGGGATTAAATTCCATAAAATTGAACAATCATTAAGTAATGGTTTTTGATATTGAAACCAAAGGGAGTTTTAATGAATCTTTAATTAGATTGGAATGTGAATAAGAGAATTAAATTTATCGAATTTGTAACGACCCGCATTCTACGCATCGAAGGATCGTAGAATATTTATTTCTCTCACATACGAAGTCGTATGGTCATGTAACTTTGGGAGAAGACTATTGGGGTCATTTCCCATGTTCATGATTTTTTTTCGATTTTTAAATGACCGTTTTGCCCCTAGCTGATACTATTTTGGCCATAACTTTTGATTGGAAAGGAGTTTTGACCTGAAACCACTTCCATTGGCTCCGGATGATGGTTTCCAATTCCGTAGAGTGGTCACATTAGCCAAACGGACTCACCGTTTGAGAGATATGGCTGAAACAAGTTTCAGATGGGGAAAAACAGCTTAATTGGGCTTAACCGGGTGATTAACAGCTAGGCCCAATGGGGATTTCGGGATTAGGGATATGAGGAGGCTGAAATCAGTTAGAGAACGATCTTATTTTCATTTTTCAGCCGCCACTTTCATTCTTGGAACCCTAACAATGGCCTCCAACACCCAAATCAACTTCTAATCACTTTCTAATCAAGTTTTGACTTAATCAACACCAAATCAGTATTAGAGTTGCTGTTAGACATTAGTGTTCACCCAAGTCAGCGAGGTTTCAGTTCTGAAAATTTTATTTGTGACCAAGGTGAGTGATTTGCATAGTTCCTCACTAATTACGGCTAATTAGGGGTAACTAGTGATAATTAGCGAATTTATACACTAATAAATTCTGGAAAAATATTTATAAATTCTTAAATAATGTTGTAGACCTCTGTTAGAAACTTGGATTAATTTGATTAAGTTTTACTAATCGTACCATTAGTTTTGCCTAAACATGCTTAAGGGAAAATTTAGGATTTTGGGTATATTTGATCCATTTTACATGCTATAGTGGTTGTTTTGGTGTTTATGACTGATTGTACATGTTGCTATGACTGTGTGGTATGTTTTTTGATTGATTAGAACTGTTAGATTGGTCGAAAACGCCGTCGTATGGCGTAAAACAGTCGCTGGAAAGTTGCAGGAAATATGCAGGGTTTCAAACCGGATCGGATTGGATTATTGGGCTCGGATCGGATAGGGGAACCGGGCAAGTGGACTCGATTCGGATTGGAACTTAGCATAAGGGGCTTGGCGAGAAGGAAGGCCGTTTGCTTAGAATTGGAGTTGGGCAGGGGATCGGATCGGACTAGAGCTAGGGGTCGGGATCGGATCGGAGGACCAAGCTTGGAGCTGGAGTTGGAGCGAAGCACCGGATCAGATCGCGACATCTAGGAGGGAGCAACCACCGAGCCAGGCATAGGGCATCCGAACCGAACCAGGGCTGGATGTGAAGACCCGCAACTTCCCCGCAAAGGAAAGCGACGGATAGTTCGAGAACAAGCCACAACAGAACGCATATAAAAGAACATTTCACTGTATATTACAACAGTGCATCAGATTACAAGAATATACAGAGTATAAATGAATATTACACAGAAATATCAGAGATTTAAATTACATTTAAATACATAGCAGCGGAAAATAATACAATACACAACTAGAAGGAGATATACGGATACAAAGCTTTCCGGATATCGTTCCAGCTGTAAACCAGGATCCTGTGAATATAAATCTGCAAAACCAAAACTACTAGCTGCCCGTGTCAAAATAAGGGCACCCAGAGTTTAGGTTAAAACAATAAACTCCAGGTCAGTCATGTGACTGGTGTGAGAACTAAAACAGTTATTAATCTTTATTTTCAAAGGTAAATCAAGGGACCACGCCGTATAACACGGAACGGGTTTCCTCCCAAGAATACCAGTGCATAAAACAAACAGCGCAATGCTAAATAAAGAAAAATGAAGCTGTTATAAGACCCAGGACCCATCACACAATGCAACGCAGCCGAGGATAGGGTTTTCCCTTATAACAGCCAAAGAATGCTTGATACGTTTAAAACAAATCATTTGATACTATTTTAAGTGCATAGTGTATAAAACACTTCAAATCATAAGTATAAATCATAGGCGGCATGAGCGCCCCATCCCACTATGTCGCCATACTAGGTTATACAATCAAAATCGCAAAGTCACGTATTTGGAAATTGGGTTTCCATCTATGAACCGAGGCTAGGGGCAAGATCCTCAACGATTCGAGACAATCTAGCCTACCATGTCTCAGGATCAGAGCTCGAGTGACCCTTGGATCGTCAGGGCCGGTCCACCGATGTGGATTAAAATGCCTGAACACTACGTCTCCCCGCCCTTTGGGGCGCAAACGAGCCAACGAATGACTCCATCGGTTCGAGAACGACCGATCAATCCGAGGCGCCTCGCAACAGCAACAACCACATAAGTCAATCTCGTCAGGGCGTGTAAAACCACTGACGCCACTTTTTAGCTAGAAAGAAACGCAAGTCCTCCCTGAGGTCCGTCTCCCGTTTTGGTTCATACCTGGTGTGAAACACGCGAGGTAAACGTTACACAAAGCTACGCCACAAAGGCCGTGCTTTGATCATCACCACAAGACTTTGCTTTTCAACAGAAGCCTTGATCATTTGCATCTTAGCATGCCACACAGGCAAACCATCCTATGCAACCGATATCAGTCACACAGAATGAAATCCGATGTCAGACACACAGTCCATTTACAAGTCCGTCCTGGGTCTGAACGAAACCGGAGGCACCTAGTACCCCGCATATCCATCGATCTCCAAGTACGTCTGGACGATCACTAACTGTTTCCATCTTCTTGGGTGTACAGCCCAATCAAGATCATCAGTTATCACCCAAACGACGTGAAGACCTCCGGTCTTCGACCATCGTCTTCATCTTCGACTTATCGTCGTATCAGTTATTCAGAATGGGATAAACCCGGTCTTTCCGAATAACTCGCGTATATATTATAAAAGTGTTACACAAACACAACATACGCCTCATTCCAATTCATTAGTCACTAACCGTAAATTAATCAAGAGAATAATTCCCCAAATATTAACCCCGAAGGCCGAAACCAACATCAGATCAATATCCAGAAAACCATTCTACTTAGCTAACCGACAGTTAGTTTCTAAATTTCACGTTCAAATCTAATTAAAGATTTAACTATCGCCTGGAGCAAAACTGGTGATACTCCATTCTCGATCTTTTCAATCTAATTAAAGATTCATTAAAACTCCACTTAGTTTTAATCTGTGACTGGGTTAAAGAATCAGTGTCATTTAAAACACGGTTCACGATAAACCCAAAGTCATATCCCATTAATTATCGGGTTAAAGAACAAGTGTTATTTAAAACACTGTTCACGATAAACCCAAAAATCAATATCCATTCAATTCCAATTAAATATTATTTAATTGGTACACTTCATTAAATCTAAATAAAAAGATTTAATCTTTTCTCAACTGGGTTCAAGAACAGTGTTAGTGAAGACACCATTCACGACAAACCCAAATCACATTCATTAATTATCGGGTTAAAGAACAAGTGTTATTTAAAACACTGTTCACGATAAACCCAAAAATCAATATCAATTCAATTCCAATTAAATATTATTTAATTGGTACACTTCATTAAATCTAAATAAAAAGATTTAATCTTTTCTCAACTGGGTTCAAGAACAGTGTTAGTGAAGACACCATTCACGACAAACCCAAATCACATTCGATATTCAATACAAGGCTCTGAATAGAAAATATATCAGCTTATATTCAATATCGAATTCTACGACTAACAAATGTCGTATTGGAAATAACGATATAAATATATATATCTTTCAAATTTCCATAACAACACCTGTATAATCACGAAATCCAACATCGAAATATTCCGAAGACAATTTCGATTCAAATCCATTCCAATGCAATCATTGGAAATTTTGGTTATTTTTAAAACCCTTTTCGAATTCAATTTATTTATTTAAAAATAAATAGAATTATAATTCTAGTTCAAAACTAGTTCAATTCGATAAAAATCTATTTTTATCTTTTCAAATAGGGAGTTTTTCATCCCAATTCTTTCTAAATCATTTCTTATGATTTTACACAAATTATTACTATTTTTAATAATTTTATCAAGGCCCGTACAGTCGATTTCCAACAACGGTCATCGAACTGCACTTACAGCGACCTTTTTCGAATTTGATTTGGACGTAACTCCAAATCCAACCGTTAGATTTCTAATTTATCACATTCGTTAGAAAGCTCTTTTCGATACGAACCCAACGGTTCCGGTTTTAGGAGAATCCGACGGTCGGATCTCCCGTAATGCCCGTTTGAAATAAATGGTCGAAATTCGCGAACTGCCGCGGCGCGGCGCGTTCTATTCAGGCCATTATATTATATATAATATATATATAATATATATATCGTCGATTTCTATTTAAAACGAATTATATAAATAGTTTTGAATTCGTTTCAAAAACATTTTCAACTTCCATTTCAATTCAAATCAAAATTGAATTCTTCTTTATAAATTCGTTTTAAAATCCATTTCTATTCAATTCAAATTTCAATTCAATTTGAATTTATTTCACTTCGCTTTCAATTCAATTCGAATTCGTTTTCAGTTCAATTCATTTCGAAATCGTTTTCAATTCAATTCATTTCGAAATCGTTTTCAATTCAATTCATTTCGAAATCGTTTTCAATTCAATTCATTTCGAAATCGTTTTCAATTCTATTCATTTCGAAATCGTTTTCAATTCAATTCATTTCGAAATCGTTTTCAATTCAATTCATTTCGAAATCGTTTTCAATTCAATTCATTTCAAAATATTCGATTTCGAAATCACTTTTCAATATTCATTTTAAAATGAATAAAATCGATATAAATATCGTTCACGTCAAAATGGCGTCAATCTAATCCTCACGGCTTCACATATTTCTATTTTCAAATATTCTATTTCGAACATTTCTATTTCAAATGTTTCTATTTCAAATATTTCTTTTTTTTTTTCGAAACTGGAATGAGGCCCAATCAATTACCATATAATGTTAATTATATGGATTTTCTACAACACATGTATATATCAACAACGATGAATAATCAACCATCAACCAAAGTGCACTACACTGTATAAGCATCAAATATAGACATTTAACGCTTATAGCAGCTTGTCAATCAATCGATCGACATATTTAATCAATCAGGATGAGTGAACTTCAAATTTCATCCTAACACCCGTGTGGGGTTTCAAACAATCAAACACATATTTTATTTGTGCAGTTAGGCGATGTGTAAAATTTATCGACCCAATCAACGTCATTCAAATAGGTGTACATAAACAAACCGTCTGGTTTGTAAATGAATATTTATTTATTCACATTCACGTTAAAAATTATATTTTTAACGATAACACATTTTATTTTAACATATGAATTTCTATTCAATTCATTTACACAATAAAATGATATTTTTATTTTCTAACATATTTTAGAAAATTTCGGCGGCATAACGGCACGATACTAGAAACGGGACGAGGCCTAGCCTTATCCCCGGTCTAGTGAAGGCCCACGCCATTCACACATCAATCAAATCAATTCGTTTTGCAAACCACAAAATTTGGAGTAAGAGTCTAACCTAGCCTTACTCCTTCGCCTTATAACGGCGCACGTCTAATCCTAACCAATTTATCGATTCGATTTTTTTTTTTACACCACAAACCACATTCAAACCAATATCACAATCAATAACCAAACAGCCAAACAAACAAGTCCATGGTCTGTGGACGATTGTGTCGGGTGCTACTAAGCACCGTCTGCATCCTAGTATATATATATAACTAGAAAAATAAATTGAAAGGTGAGAAATTCTCACTTATAGCTATCCTAGCTCCACGGCTCTTCATTTGCAGAAGTCTTCGTCGTTTCGCCTTTTTGTCACCTTCGTTGCTGCTTTCACTACATACGTAAAAATCACATTTTTACTTCGCTATTCAATATATAAAAATCGAATTTTTAGTTCAAAGTTCAATATATAAAAATCGAATTTTTAGTTCAAAGTTCAATATATAAAAATCGAATTTTTAGTTCAAAGTTCAATATATAAAAATCGAATTTTTAGTTCAAAGTTCAATATATAAAAATCGAATTTTTATTTCAAAGTTCAATATATAAAAATCGAATTTTTAGTTCAAAGTTCAATATATAAAAATCGAATTTTTATTTCAAAGTTCAATATATAAAAATCGAATTTTTAGTTCAAAGTTCAATATATAAAAATCGAATTTTTAGTTCAAAGTTCAATATATAAAAATCCATATTTTTACTTTGCTTTTCGACAGATAAAAATCGAATTTTTATTACTATGTTATGTAGATAAAAATTATATTTTTATCACGCTATTTTCCACCTAAAGATTCTGCCTTTTCTAAAATAAAGATTTCGCCTTTTCTAAAATAAAGATTTCGCCTTTTCTAAAATAAAGATTTCGCCTTTTCACTTTCAAAGAACACGCCTTTTCATTTTTAAAGAACTCGCCTTTTCATTTTTAAAGTTCATATCCTTTGTTTAAAAACAAAGTTGTTTTTATTTTTAAAAACAACATATATTTTCAAAACAATTTCATATATGTTTTCAAAACAATCTTTTTTTTTTTTTTTTTTTATTAAAAGATTAAACCTTTTAAAATAAAATCAGTTTTTAAAATCATTAAAAATTCAGTTTTTAAAAATCAAAATAAAAAAACAGTTTTAAACTTAAATTAAAAAAACAGTTTTAAACTAAATTTTAAAAATCAGTTTTACACTAAAATTAAAAATCAGTTTTACACTAAAATTAAAAATCAGTTTTTAATTCTTAAATCTAAAATCAGTTTCTTTTTCTATTTTAAATAAAAATCAGTTTCTTTTTCTATTAAACAAAAATAAAAATCAAATAAGTAAAACTTACATAGGGCTGTCGAGTGGTCGGAGGGGGGCTTCGTCGAGGTTTGCAGAATCGGAGGGGGGAGCTTCGTCGAGGGTTCGGAGGAAGGAGGAGGAGGGGGACCTGCGGGTGGGTGTGGGTTTCGGCGGCGGTGCGGTGCCAAGGGAAGAGGTCGGAGGGAGAAGAAGAGGGGGGGTTCGATTAGGGTGCGGATTCGACGAGAAGGGGGAACTGGGAGGGCGGAGAGGAAGTGGAGGAAGAGGATGAGGCGGCGGCGGCAGAGGGGGGGGCGGTGGTAAATCGCCTGCGACAGGTTTTTTTTTTTTTTTTTTTTTTTTTATTTTGTTCTGAAGAATGAAATCGGGGGGGGGGGCCTGGGTAGTAAAGGGGGAGATAATATTTTTTTTTTTTTTTTTTTTTTATTAATTAATTAATAAATTTTATCCTAAAGAGTTGACTTTCACATACGACCTCGAAACGAGGCCCACCGACTGTCGTCCATAGCGTTTTACCCCCATTCCGAACACAATGGGATATATATCGCAAGCTGATTTGATTGTTACAATCAGTTTCCGTTAAATTTACATTTAAATCATTATATTGAATTTTAAACGTACATTTCAAATTACCGGGGCCACATACTAACTAGAAAAATTCCAGAAAAATATTTTCTAGCTTCGTATTGACGATACGGTCCTAACAAAACTAGTTTCGTCGAATTCTGAGATCGTTAGAAAAATGGCCAATTTCCAGTCGATTAAAATCAACTGAAACTGGTCAAACGCGTTTTCCTTTGCCACGCTCACATATGGATTCGAAAAATTATGAAATTTAAAACCTAGCAATAACTTGACACTGCGGACCCAACAAAACTGGTTTCGTCGAAATCCGAGGTCATTTGCAAAATGTCCATTTTTAAGGGCCTGAATTCCATAGCGACTATTCAGAATTTTCAACTGGACATATCTTTTGATTCCCGATATGAAATCTTGATTTTTCGGATTCGTTGGAAAGATATTCACAATTAGATCCCATTATTTTTGGTTTCACTAAAATCCGGATTGTTTTGCACCCGGTACATTCAATTGAAGTTTGAAATCGAATTATCGAACTACCGCGTCATTTTCAATTCTATTTATAATTATATATAAATATTTATATTCTAACGACGACGCGTATAATATATACGTTCGATTTATATTCTAAATAAATTTCTCGTCGATATTATTTAAAATAATTCATTTTAAATAATCAAAACTCGCTAAAATTGCCAAAATAAAAATTTTAAACTGGCCCAGATTTTCGGGTTGTTACACTGGAGGACCGAACCGAGAAGGAATGGATCAAGGCATGAGTCAGAACCACCGAACCGAGCCGGATCAGGACCACCGAACCGAACCAAATGTATACTTTTACCTCATCGTGATGACTCTTTTGAAGACCAACTCCAATTCGACCAAAACCCGAGATGCAAAGGAAGTCCAGATGAGGAGCTTTGACTCAGAATCCAGTTGGGAACCAATGAGTGAGCTTCATGATTGGGCTTCGCTGCGGGACATGTGCTAAGGGGTTGTCGATGTATGTAACTTTGGATCACTATGTGTAGGGAGTACGTGAACGGATTCAGGGCCACAGTGGCCTAGGTACGAATAAAGAGCTATAGACCAATGAAGTGAGGTCATTTGTAAAGATTTGGTCATGACTCCATGTGGTAAGCTTGGTAGTAGCAGTAGTTGTACAAGTCGAACTCCGTCACTACTTCGATGGGTCTAGTGATTGACAGTGGTGGACATCTTATACTTTACGCACCGAGTGAGAGATGTGAGGATGGTTGCTATGTTTGAATTGTTTGCCATCATTATGAGATGCATGCACCCACCCCCGTATTCTTTACACCATTTGTTAATGGCAGCTTAGAGTATTGTACGGTATGTAGTGCTAACTCTTTGGTTGCAGGTATGGTTTAGTATACCTGTTATTGTTCTGTTTTGCTGCTTATCGCTCATACCAGACTTTTGTCTGACCCAGAGTTTTATGTCTCTTCTTATTACTCTGGGTGCTCTCACGAGTAGACTAGAGACAGGTTAGCTGGGTATGCACGAGTAGCTGATTCGGAGACGAGCAGGAGGATTCCACGTATTAGACATATAGATATTCTCCCTGTGTTGTTGAAGATCACTGCTTGGGCATTAGTAGTGCATCTTATACTTTAGCTTTCTTTTGCTTTAGAGACAGTTTAAAGTTGTAATAATGATGTAGGATCATAAGCTGTAGTTGGATTTCCGCTGCTATGTTGGTTTAGTTTTCAGCTTATGCACTGTCTCGCCTGTTTTATGTCAAGATTATGTTATTATTATATTTTGTTCCATGCACTGTGAGACATTCTACAGGTTCCTTGTTAGTTCATTCTCTTCTTTCCTTTCTTTGGCGGTCGTTTCGTGCTAGTCAGGCATGTGTACAACGCACTTTCGGAGGAAATGCCGGCTGGTGCGGGGCGGGCCGTCACACTTGGTATCAGAGCTCTAGGTTGCGTAGTTAACCTAGAGAAGTTATCAGGGAGAGATAGTATACGTATATGAGAGCGCGTATTTGTGATTATTTTGATTTTTAAAAGCTATATATATATATATATACTATTAGTATAGCTAAGGATGAAGTCGCACTGCACTAGCACCACTATGGAGATGGTTAATCGTTTTCTCTTTACAGATTGAACGATGAGCCGATACGCAAGAGGTGCCGGTAGGGGAGCCAATAATGGGAATGCTGCTGACATGAGGACGATGTTTACTGACCTCATGAGGGAGATGCTTAGGGATGTGCTGAGGGCAGCTCCCAATGATGGTAATGGTGGTGGTCCAATAGTGCAGGCGCCTAGGGCCGATTTGGCCAAGCTGAACAAGGATTACACTAGTCTTAGTGGGAAGTCGTTCCACGGAACGGAGTCGGCTACGGATGTTCAGGATTGGTTGGAAAGCTGGGAGCATATTTTCGAAGACTTGGGTATCGAGGATGCGATGAAGAGAAGGCTAGCATCCCGTCAGCTGCAAGGACGGGCAATGAATTGGTGGAATGCTATAAATGCAGCTACTCTCGAAGATTAGATTACTTGGGATCAGTTTAAGGTTCGCTTTAGCGATAAGTTCATTCCAGCTGCTCAGAAGTCAGTGCTGTTTAAGAAGTCTTGGAGCTCAAGCAAAATGGCAGGGATGTCTCAGAGTATATTGCCGAATTCGACACTCTGTCGAAATATGGGTTATCCCTAATAGATACTGCCGAGAAGAAGAACGAGAAGTTCATAACCGGCTTGGATCAGTACTTGGGGGAAAGGCTTATTAACCACATCGATGAGACGTTTGAATCGATTGTGGGGAAAGCATTGAGGTCAGAGAGTCTTTACCCTAAGCCGAAGACTGAGGCTGCATCTGCAGAAGAACCGTAACCGCAAGCAAGCGGTGGAGGCAAGAGTGGTTCTCAGAATAAGAGGAAGCAGAACCAGAATAAGGATGGCCAGAAAAAGAATAAGAAAGATGTTGAGTGCTTCAGCTGTGGTAAGAAGGGCCATTATGCTAGTAATTGTCGAGCCAAGCCAGCGGATAGGAAGTGCTTCAACTGTGGCCAAGTGGGACATCACAAGGACAAGTGTCCGCAACCCCCTAAAGAAAAGCAGATGGTGAAAGCATATGCCCTTAATGCTATTCCTTCTTCGTCGAATGCCCGAACTGCGGCGGAGAAGGGAAAGAATGTCGTTATTCAAGGTATGCTTTCTGTTTATGATGTTACTGTTAGAGTTTTGTTTGATACCGGAGGTTCCAGTTCTTTCATATCTAGTGACCTGGTAGATAGGTTGGGATTGTAGCCCGAGATTGTCGATAGACCTTTAGTAGTGACGAACCCGATTGGTGGTTCGACTAACCTTAGCATGATTTGTCGTAATGTGGTCTTATCGAGTCATGGATGTATGTTTGTTTGTGATTGTTTTGATTTGGGCTTTACTGGGTTTGGCATCATTTTAGGAGTCGATTGGCTCCAAAGATACGGGGTGGTGGTAGACTGTGAGGGCTTTTTGGTGACAGCAAGAGCGGATGATGGACAGAGGATAGTGTTTGGTGGTCTACCCGGTGATGGGGTAATGGCCAGTTTTCTGAATTCCCTCGACATCCCGCATAGTGAGTTGTCAGGTTTGCCCGTGGTTGGCTAGTATCTGGACGTTTTTGAAGAAGTGATCGGGCTTCTACCACACCGAGAGATTGAGTTCCGTATTGATTTAGTGAAAGATGCCAGACCTATAGTGATGCCACTTCGTCGTATGGCACCAAGGGAGCAGCGAGAGCTCGGGGTGCAAGTCAGCGATCTTTTGAAGAAGGGATTTATCAGAAGGAGTGTTTCTGAATGGGGAGCACCAGTTGTGTTTGCTACCAAGGTGGATGGTTCCCTTCGTTTGTGTGTAGACTACCGCGAGTTGAATAAAGTAACGAGGAAGAATAAGTATCCTCTACCGCGGATAGATGATTTGTTTGATCAGTTGAGTGGCGCGAGAGTATTCTCTCAGTTGGATCTCGCGACTGGTTTTCATCAGCTTAGAGTGGAAGCTGAGAGTATAGCTAAAACGACATTTCGGACGCCGTCTGGATTTTATGAGTGGTTGGTCATGCCATTCGGGCTGACCAATGCCCCAGCATACTTTGTGGATCTTATGAATAGGGTATTCAGAGATCAGTTGAATAAGTTTGTCCTTGTGTTCATGGATGATATTTTGGTCTATTCGAGGACAGAGGAAGAACACAAGGAACATTTAAGAATAATGATGGAAGTGTTGAGAAAACACCAGATGAAAGAAAAGTTTTCTAAGTGTCACTTCTGGAGGAGGGAAGTGAGATTCTTGGGCCATGTTGTTTCAGAAAATGGTATTGCCGTGGATCATGCGAAGGTGGCTACGGTGCAAGATTGGTCTATGCCCAAGAATGCAACAGACATAAGAAGTTTCTTGGGATTAGCTGGATATTATCGTAAGTTTACCCAAGACTTCTCCAAGATAGCAGCACTGTTGACTCAGTTGACCAAGAAGAATCAAACCTTCGTCTGGGACGAAAGGTGCGAGAATGCATTCAAGAGTCTAAAGGACAAGTTGACATATGCACCAGTGTTAGTCATTCCTAAGGGGAATGAAGAGATGACAGTATATATGGATGCATGTGGCACAGGGCTAGGTGTTGTATTGATGCAAGGAGGTAGGGTTGTGGCTTATGCAAGTCGGCAACTGAAACCGCACGAGAAAAGATACCCTACCCATGATTTGGAATTGGCAGCGATCGTGTTCGTATTGAAGATGTGGAGACATTATCTCTTGGGAGAAAGATTCGAGTTGTTTACCGATCATAAATCGTTAAAGTATCTCTTCTCTCAGAAAGATCTAAATCTCCGGCAGCAAAGATGGTTAGAATTCTTGGCTTCCTATGATTTCGACATCGCATATACACCAGGAAAGGGCAATGCGGTGGCTGATGCATTGAGTAGAAGACATGCCAGTTTAGGGGCTATGTTTCTAAAATGGAAGCAATTGGAGTACATCGCTGGGTATGATTTCAGACCAAAGTGCGAATTGGATCCAGAAATGTTAGCAAGTTTGACGATCAGACCCACTTTGATTGAGCGGATTGGTTCCAGTCAGAGGAGCGATCCTGACCTATTGGAAATCATCTCAAAGTTAGAGATGGGAATCGACGGAGAGATGAACAAGTATGGGCTTGATCGAGACGGATGGCTTAGAAAGAATGGAAGAATAATTGTACCCAATGTCAATGGATTGAGAGATGAAGTGCTTAGAGAATGTCATCACTCAAAACCGACTATACACCCCGGTGGTAACAAGATGTATCGAGACATGAAGCAGACCTACTACTGGGAAGGGATGAAAAGAAACGTTGGGAAATTTATATCCAAATGCATGAGTTGCCAGCTAGTTAAAGCTGAGCAAAAGAAGCCTAGTGGTTTGTTACAACCATTAGAAATTCCAGAATGGAAATGGGAACAAGTGTCAATGGATTTCATTGATGGGTTACCAAGGACTAGATCGGGCCATGATAGAATTTGGGTGATTGTGGACCGATTGACCAAAAGTGCAAGATTTATACCCGTCAAGTCAAACAGGACGACAGCTAAATTAGCGGAGCTGTATATAAAGTGGGTAGTGAGATTTCATGGAATACCCAAAGGCATTGTGAGTGACCGAGATCCGTTGTTCACTAGTGGATTTTGGAAGAGCTAACAAGAGGCGTTAGGATCAGAACTACATCTCAGTACCGCATATCATCCTCAAACCGACGGACAGACAGAGAGGGTGAATCGAGTGTTAGAGGATCTCTTGAGAGCCTGTGTATTGGATTTTGGTGGATCATGGGATGACCATTTGCATCTAGTAGAGTTTGCATATAATAATAGTTATCAATCCAGTATCGGTATGGCTCCGTTTGAAGCTTTGTACAGAAGGCCGTGCAACTCACCGTCATGTTGGGTAGAAACGAGTGAGAAGTTTGTGGTTGGACCCGATGTGATATGAGAAACTTCAGCTAAGATTAAGATTATCCAACAGCGAATGAAGGCTGCCCAAGATAGGCAGAAAAGTTATGCTGATAAGAGGAGAAGAGAGTTGAAGTTCTCTATTGGCGACTTGGTGTTTGTCAAGATTTCTCCGTTGAAGAGTGTAATACGATTTGGCAGGAGAGGCAATTTAGCACCAAGATTTGTTGGTCCATTCCCAGTTCTTAAGCAAATTGGGGATTTGGCATACAAAGTTGAATTACCAGAGAAGATGGCAGGAGTTCACAACGTATTTCATGTTTCCCAGTTAAGGAAGTTCGTACACGACCCAAATGTGACTATTTCACCTGATCAGTTGGATGATATCGAAGTTGAACCCGAGGCGGTTGGGAACCGCAAGCCTATGCGTATTGTTGGGAATGATACGAAGCAACTTCGAAGGAAAACGGTGAATCTAGTCAAAGTCCAGTGGGGCGAGAATGAGAATGACTGTACCTGGGAGACAGAGGAGAGCATTAGGAAGCCGTATCTAGAACTCTTCGCCTGGTAAGATTTTAACTTCGATTTAGTCTTTCCGCATGCTAGGATAGACTTGTTTGTTTGTTTTGCATGTTTGATTGTTGTATATGATTGGTAGGCATGCAGGATCCTTTGTATGTTTTGGGTTAAGGAATTTCGGGGACGAAATTTCTTAAGGGGGGAGAGTGTAACGACCCGCATTCTACGCATCGAAGGATCGTAAAATAATCATTTCTCTCACATACGAAGTCGTATGGTCATGTAACTTTGGGAGTCGACTATTGGGGTCATTTCCCATGTTCATGATTTTTTTCCGATTTTTAAATGACCGTTTTGCCCCTAGCTGATACTATTTTGGCCATAACTTTTGATTGGAAAGGAGTTTTGACCTAAAACCACTTCCATTGGCTCCGGGTGATGGTTTACAATTCCGTAGAGTGGTCACATTAGCCAAAGGACTCACCGTTTGGGAGATATGACTGAAACAAGTTTCAGATCGTGAAAAACAACTTAATTGGGCTTAACCGGGTGATTAATAGCTAGGCCCAATGAGGGATTTCGGGATTAGGGTTATGAGGAGGCTGAAATCAGTTAGAGAACGATCTTATTTTCGTTTTTCAGCTGCTACTTTCATTCTTGGAACCCTAACAGTGGCCTCCAACACCCAAATCAACTTCTAATCACTTTCTAATCAAGTTTTGGTTTAATCAACATCAAATCAAGGAAGATCTTCACCAAATCAGTATTAGAGCTGCTGTTAGACATTAGTGTTCGCCCAAATCAGCGAGGTTTCAGTTCTGAAAATTTTATTTGTGACCAAGGTGAGTGATTTGCATAGTTCCTCACTAATTACGGCTAACTAGGGGTAATTAGTGATAATTAGCGAATTTATACACTAATAAATTCTGGGAAAATATTTATAAATTCTTAAATAATGTTGTAGACCTCTGTTAGAAACTTGGATTAATTTGATTAAATTTTACTAATCATACCATTAGTTTTGCCTAAACTTGCTTAAGGGAAAATATGGGATTTTGGGTATATTTGATCCATTTTACATGCTATAGTGGTTGTTTTGGTGTTATGACTGATTGTACATGTTGCTATGACTATGTGGTATGTTTTGTGATTGATTAGAACTGTTAGATTGGTCGAAAATGCCGTCGTATGGTGTAAAACAGTCGCTGGAAAGTCGTAGGAAATATGCAGGGTTTCGAACCAGATCAGATCGGATTATTGGGCTCGGATCGGATAGGGGAACCGGGCAAGTGGACTCGATTCGGATTGGAACTTAGCATAAGGGGCTTGGCAAGAAGGAAGGCCATTTGCTTAGAATTGGAGTTGGGCAGGGGATGGGATCGGACAAGAGCTAGGGGGCGGGATCGAATCGGAGGACCAAGCTTGGAGCTGGAGTTGGAGCGAAGCACCGGATCGGATCGCGACATCTAGGAGGGCGCAACCACCGAGCCAGGCATAGGGCATCCGAACCGAACCAGGGCTGGAGGGCCGAACCGAGAAGGAATGGATCAAGGCATGAGTCAGAACCACCGAACCGATCTGGATCGGGGCCACCGAACCGAACCAAATGTGTACTTTTACCTCATCGTGACGACTCTTTTGAAGACCAACTCCAATTCGACCAAAACCCGAGATGCAAAGGAAGTCCAGATGAGGAGCTTTGACTCAGGATCCAGTTGGGAACCAATGAGTGAGCTTCATGATTGGGCTTCGCTGCGGGACGTGTGCTAAGGGGTTGTCGATGTATGTTACTTTGGATCACTATGTGTAGGGAGTACGTAAACGGATTCAGAGCCATAGTGGCCTAGGTACGACTAAAGAGCTATAGACCAATGAAGTGGGGTCATTTGTAAAGATTTGGTCATGACTCCATGTGGTAAGCTTGGTAGTAGCAGTAGTTGTACAAGTCGAACTCCGTCACTACTTTGATGGGTCTAGTGATTGACAGTGGTGGACATCTTATACTTTACGCACCGAGTGAGAGATGTGAGGATGGTTGCTATGTTTGAATTGTTTGCCATCATTATGACATGCACACCCCCACCCCCATATTCTTTACACCATTTGTTAATGGCACCTTAGAGTATTGTACGGTATGTAGTGCTAACTCTTTGGTTGCAGGTATGGTTTAGTATACCTGTTATTGTTCTGTTTTGCTGCTTATCGCTCATACCAGACTTTTGTCTGACCCAAAGTTTTATGTCTCTTATTATTACTCTGGGTGCTCTCACGAGAAGACTTGAGACAGGTTAGCTGGGTATGCACGAGTAGCTGATTCGGAGACGAGCAGGAGGATTCCACGTATGAGACATATAGATATTCTCCCTGTGTTGTTGAAGATCACTGCTTGGGCATTAGTAGTGCATCTTCTACTTCAGCTTTCTTTTGCTTTAGAGTCAGTTTAAAGTTGTAATAATGATGTAGGATCATAAGCTGTAGTTGGATTTCCGCTGCTATGTTGGTTTAGTTTTCAGCTTATGCACTGTCTCGCCTGTTTTATGTCAAGATTATGTTATTATTATATTTTGTTCCATGCGTTGTAAGACATTCTACAGGTTCCTTGTTAGTTCATTCTCTTCTTTCCTTTCTTTGGCGACCGTTTCGTGCTAGTCGGGCATGTGTACAACGTACTTTCGGAGGAAATGCCGGCTGGTGCGGGGCGGGCCGTCACAAAATTCATGAAATGATCGAGAATGGAGTACCACCAGTTTTACTCCAGGCGATATTTAATTTTTTATTTAGATTTGAACAGGAAATGGTAATTAAATTTACTGATAACACCGTGGGTGCTAGATATGGAGTACTGCCAGTTTTGCTCCATGGGATGAATAGATTAGGATTGGGATAATAAAATAAATGATTACTTCGGTAAGGTTTGCTAATCCCGACTAGTTAATAAACCTTAATTTGGTTTAAGTGGTGAAAAGATAAAATCAAATCTTTTGAATTGATATCAAAAGGAAGATTACGGAATATATTTAAAGGAATTTATCTTTGATAAAATTAATGGGAACCTTTCCCTATGTGAATATTTGAATAAAGGAATATTCTGGATTGGAATGAGGCATATGATGTGTTTTTGTAGCACTTGATTATTGATTATAAAATATGCGAGTTATTCGGAAAGCCCGGGTTTATCCCATTCTGAATAACCGATACGACTATTAAAAGTCGACGATGAAGATGGTGGTTGAAGACCGGAGATCTTCACATCGTTTGGATGATTACTGATATCTTGATTGGGCTGTACACCCAAGCCAAGGTAATAAGTGATGATCATCTAGATGTACTTGGAGATCGACTAGATATGCAAGGACCTCTCTCCTATATTGAACATATGGGTCGAGGAATAAGGTGCCTCCGGCTTCATTCAGACCCAGAACGGACTTGTAAATGGATGTGTATTTGACATTGGATTTCATTCTGTATTGATTGATTTCTATTAAATATATATCTGTTTGGTGGCGGAGAATTTATTCTCTTACTGAACACCCTTCTCTGAGACGTACGGGCTTAGATGTTATATATTGATAGACATCAGTTGCATGGTGTGAATTGTCAGTGTGGCATGCTGAGATGCAAATGATCAAGGCTTTTGTTGTAAAGAAGTGTCTTGTGGTTGATAATCAAAGCACGACTTTAATTAGCATAGCTTTGTGTTTAAGCATTAATTCGCGAGCCTCATACCCCGATATGAGTCAAAAACGGAATGAGGATGCAAGGAGTGCATGCGTTACTTTCTAGCTGAGAGTGGTGTCATGGTATGGAGCCCAGACATTTTTACTTATTTGGATGATGGATTGCGAGGCGCCTCGGATATGAGTCCCTAGTGGCTCAGTGATAGGTCCGATAGGACCGAGAAACGTATTGTTCAGGAATAATTAATCTACTAAAGTATGTGTGGACCGTCCCTACTGCTAACTAAGGGCTCGCCAGTGCGCGAGCCCTGAAGCATTTGCTAGAGTGTCTCAAAATCGGTGAGGATGATTCCTTGCCTTGACTCATGATATAAACCCAATTTCCAATACGCGAATTTTTGGTTTTAATTGTATAACTAGTATTGTGACATAGTAGGATGGGGTACTATGCCATCTATGATTGATACATTTGTATTTGAAGTTATTTTGACACTATATATCTAAATGATTTGTTTTAAACGTACCAAGCATGTTTGGCTATTATAAGGTAAAACTCTATCCTCCGGCTTGCGTTGCATTGTGTGATGGGACATGTGTCTTATAACAGCTTCATTTTTCAAAAAGCGTAGCGTTGTTTCATTTTAAACTGAGATTCATGTGGAGTAAACCCATTCCGTGTTATACGGCGTGATCCCATGATTTCCCAACTTTTAAATTAAAGATTTAATAACTGTTTTAGTTCTCACACCTGTCCTATGACTGACCTGGAGTTTACTGTTTTAACCTAAACTTTGGGTGCCCATATTTTCCATACGGGAAGCTATTAGTTTTGGTTTTCACATATTTCTTTTCCTAGGATCCTGGATTTACAGCTGGAGTTATATTCGGAAAGCTTCGTATCTGTGTATTTCTTTCAGTTTTGTAATTTAAAACTCTGATATTTTCTATTGTAAAATATTTATTCACACTCTGATATATTCTTGTATTCTGGTGTAATTGTTGTAATACCAATGGAATGTTCTATTGTTTTGTGTTCTGATGCATCGTATTCTCAACTCAATCCAGGCTTTCCCGTAAGGGGGAGTTTGGGTCGTTTCATCAACCGTGCTCCTTTATTCATCCCAATGTTGGTTCGAACAATATCTGATAAAATTTGGACTTGGATATTTGGTTGCAACACTTGCATATTTTGAAGTGAAATTATTTGACATCTGTCTTCATCCTTTTGTAAGTTTCAACACTTGTCTTATTCTATCTAAAATGTTACTTAGTGTTGTTTCCGGTGGCGTGGCTTTAGGCGCTGCTGCCATAATGGCTAATATAGCCAGCAAGCAAACACGGACACCACGGAGCCTAGCATCACCACTTCGCTGTTGCAGGTGAGTACCCTCTCATGATTCCTTATTTCAAGCTTTTCAACAATGTTGTTCACTAAGTATAATTTTGTGGGCTGTTTTGCTACTGCATTTCCGTCATTTCATGATTGCCTTACTTGCTAGAATTCTGAAACTGGTTTTAGGTGAACGTGGAGGCCAATTTCATACATGTATATATATATACTACGATATATGTACATACGTATTTATGGCATATGTATTTACCAAATCTGCTCGCTGCCTCATTCTCGTGTTCTGTCATCATCATTATAATTTTTGTTGGGTATTGTTCGCATGGAAACCCATACATGTATATGTATACTTTTTATGTGTGTATATATGTGTCGTTGGTATCCGCTAAACAAATTAATATATCATTTCCGATTCATTTTGCTAGGATGAAATTATGTTTCCCTGTACCTTCATTTACGATTCTTCCTTGCCTTGATTTTGGAACTTGAACACACGGGTTCACTGACAATTGCCATTCCTTTATCTTGATAAACTTGAAATCTGAATATACTTACATTGCCTAGTATTTGCCTGTTGAAATCCCTATCTACCTGGTGGCCTGAGCTTTTCTTTATTTTGCATGCTTTATACATGTTGTACATGTTGGTCTGCACTAAACTCATGTAATAATTTTTTACGTTCTGCACCATTTGATCTTGCCAGTTGTTCAGGACGTATTACTTGAGACCATTGTATATATACACCCATATAGGTTGTCGTGTCCCTTTGGTTGTCGCGTGGCCTACGCTGCCCCATACTTTCCGATTGTTTCTTTTCTATTTGGCATGAACCCTCACATTTTGATGTTGTTAACTTGTTGTAATGCCTATTCCTATAATGCTATTGGTACTGATGGACCCAACATATCACCTCTTTACTTCGTTGTCACTTGGGATCAGTGTGGCACATGCTGATGTATTGTGCCTTCCCTTTTGTTAGATTATCTTACTAATACATGCCCACGTACATTCACTTGCGCATGGGATACATATGTACTAATCGTTTTCTAGAGCTATTATTTTATGATGTACTACCTAATCCAACTAAAATATGTACTTTGAACTACTTAGAGACCACGAAGTCACTTCATTTTTTTGAGTATTATTACTCTCATGCGATTATAATATGGTTGCCTTGTGTTGTAAGCTTTACACAGATGCATGCTTTTCTTCCAATTTGCATGCTTGCTACCATATCTTGGTTTGTATATTTATTGTTGCATCTCGGATTAGAGATGTCGCTGGACCATGCAACGTACCACCCTCTTGCTGCCACCTATACTGTTGATGATTCGTGCATATACTTCAATTCTTTATGACATGTATATATATATACCCTTTGGCAATTTCATGGGTTGATATACTCGAGTTTTTCTTATAAATTAATGATTATATTTTAGTGTTTATTCGAAGTTGACTTACTTGAAATAAGTTTAATCCTGACATGAGTGTTTTGTGTTTTGCATGAAACGTTCTAATCAAACCCAAGTGTTACAGATTTAAAGATTTTCATCTCGCAAAAAAGAGAAATACGTGAAGATGCATGCGCGTGCAAGCCCGACAAAATTATAAAATTTAATTTGAAAACTTATGTGTATACTTTATTTTCCATTGTACAAATGATATAAACTCTAATATTTTTATTAAAATTTGTTTCACCGCAAGTAGTTGCATTATGTGATTTCTATGTATTATTTTGTTTAAACCGACCTGTAAGCCCAAACAATCTGTCGTTTTGAACATTTCTAGTTGGTTTAATTAACGACTTGCGGCGATAAAAAAGGCAGGTCGTTACGCTTTGCACGTGATGATCGTATATACTTCGCACATGAATTATTTTTCTACAAATTATATATTATTAACACTTCAAAGGAAATTAAATTACACAAATATTTAATCATGTTTTTATGTTGAAATCATGTGCAGTTAATTCAAATTTTTATTTTAAGTCGCAACATCTTATTACTATGTTGAAATCACGTGATTATAGCACATATTTTGCAGATGAATTATGCTTTTAAAAACTATACATGTTCAACACATTCAACAGAAAACGAGTTTCATAAATTTTTAGTTATATTTTGCAATGAAATTATGTGTAGTTAGTTTAAATTTTTATTTCTAAATTCTTGATTTCGATGTCTATATTTTTAAATTTTATCTATGTTATTAACTTATAAATAAATATGTTATAAATAATATTATTTAATAAATTCTATTTTAAGCGATATTAAATTTTTGACGAATTCCTTCCTATTTCCATGGGAATTAGGGTTACCCCCCATCTCTTTGTCACACTCATTAACCCTCTTCCTTCGATTTCTCTATACTCTTCTACTACTAATCACCGTTCTCCCTAGCTTTCCCCTTATTTGATAGGATGGAATTCATTCTTTGCGCCTCAAATTTCCCCCCTTCGATTCATCTTTTAGCTTCCTCTTCGCGACTCCGCAATTTCAATGTTGTTGCTACCTTCTCTTCTAAGCCTAATCGCGGTGTCCACTGATGGACCCATCTTTATTGCTTTACGACATCTTCATTTCTTTGCTTTGCGACTTTCAGATCCACTCTTTCGTTGAATCTAGTTTGTTACTGAAATTCTAGGTTTCCAAGGCTTCCCCTATCTGAGCATAAAACTACTTTGTTGGTTCATTTTGTGAGAGATGTACTGAGTTTTATCCTCCATTGGTGCATGTTTTGTCCAGTTTTTCTACTTGCGACTTGTTTTTGGGAATTTTGTGGCTCTATTTTTTGTTGGTGCTCTTGAGTGGATATCTGTTTCGTTTGCTTTACTATGGTTCTGACTATGTTTCGACTTGTTGGGTTTTTGGAAGTCTTGATTTGAATGTAATGCTCCTGATTGTATTTAGTTCATTGTCAGCATACCTACTTTTCTTTGCAAGTTTTCCATTCTTTGGTTTCGTTGAGTTTGGTATTCTCTAGTACCACCTTTTAATCGAGTGTGTTGTTTGGGGCAGCATTGTTCTTCCCTATTTAGGTGAGTTTCATGAGTGTTTACTTAGTTCTATCTTTCACTGTTGTTGTTTGGCCGTTGTTGGTGTTCTGCTGGGTTATTGTGTCGTCTTACTACTTTTTGGTGTTGACTAGTTTGAAGGGAGTAGTTTGATGCATGTCGTATTGGATGTTCTTGTTGCTGTGAAGTTGGATGCATATTTTTTGGGGTTGTCTGGCTGTTGCTGGTGATGTGTTTTGACTGGCTGTGTTGGTCTTCTACCCCATAACATGCATGGTGCTGAAGATTATTCATGTCAATTCCTTGCTTGGTCCAGTGGTGAGCTTTGCTGCTTGGCTAGGTAGTTTTGCTTAGAATGTCATTTGTTGGTTAAGGTTTGTAATGTTTGTACGTCATAAGGATGCATTGCCTCTTGTAGCAGTACGTATGTGAGTTTCTTTGTTTGATCAGTATGTTGGTTATGTATTGTTATTGCCTTGGCAACTTTAGGTGTCGAGTTTTCCAAGTCTTTCTTAGAAACCTGTTGTGTAATGTTCACCCTACCTGGTGATTGTAGTGGACAGTCCACTTTTAAAACCATCTTAGGTGGACAGTCCGCCTTACAAACTGAAGTGGTAGGTAGCCAGTCTATCTATCTCTTGTAACAATGTATTTATTATAATAAAAAGTGTTACACATCACTTTAAAAATCGGTCGGCTTTGCCACAAAAAGATTTACTACTATTTGTAAAACTCCAATTTGAATTTGTAGAAATGGTTTAATTGCTAGATTAAAATAGTGATATATAAAAATGAAGACAGTCAAGGGTAATTTTATTATTTTACAGTCAGATCAAAAGTTAGGGCTTTCAAGCAAGTACATTAAATAATAGTAAAATAGAAGAATTTTATGCTCTTGTTAATTTTAGGAGCTATCTCCATTCTCCTTAACTTACTCCAATTTTAGATATTTTATATTTTAAATTCTAACATTTGCTATTTTACAATTTTTTATTAATCTCTTATACTATTTTACATTCAAATATCTACCTTTTTTTAAAAAAATATATAAAATTATTTATGAATGTTTCCTAGTTTCCTCCCATTATTTTACATTGAGACCTACATTTTAAATTAATAAATTAATTCAGACTTTTAACTAATTGATAAAATTAGTGAAGTTATGTTCAAAAATTTCAATATGCGTGCTAGGGACACGTCAACAAATTGGTAAAAAAAACATTTAGATACAAAAATACATAAATTGCATAATGCAAATTTTATACAGTAACGGTAATAACAAATTTATTTTATAATAATTCATTCACAGATTTATCGTATATTACATGCAGAATTTCATTAACTTCAACATCTATTTTTTTTACAATTACTTAAAAACCTTTCTTAGTTCTCTCTATTTATATTTTACGCTCAAGTCCATTTTAATTAATTGTTTAAACCTTAAATTTAAACTATTTAAATATTTGAATAACTATCATTCATTAATCTGTCTAATAAATCCTAAAAATGAGATAATTTTAATATTTGTAATATTTCTATACTGTTAAAAATAATTTCTTTAGTCAAATGAAATAACAAAAATATATACTTAATATACATTTCTATTTTAATTTCCTATTCATTTATCCCAAAAAAAATTGTTCATTGCATAACGTAATTTTATTTTTAGCAACTTTCAAAAGAGAAAATTCATATTTTACAACGTTAAGATGTGAACATGCATATTAATTGATAAAAAATAAATTAACATTAATGCGTTATAAACCATATCCAAATCACAACTCACATTCATGCTAACATTGTTTTGCAATTATCACAGTTGTAAGTATGACTATAATAACATGAAATATATGGTGGACAACAAAGATTAAATTGTTTAAAAACTAAAACAAAATAATAAATAAAAGCTCTTCTTTTTTGAAGGAAAAGGTAGTGAATCAACATGATACACGCCTTAATATATTAAGAACCATAAAGTAGCAAGTCATGTATTTACATCATATTTACAGCCAAAAACAGGATATCGCTACACCAGCGATTACTACATACATACATATAGCCTGACAATAAAATAACACATATACTTCATAACATTACAGCACCATAAACTTAAAGCAAAAAGACATAACATGAACCCAACATTCGTCTTCGTCCAGCATCAGGCCCAGTGATGTGCCTCACACGCTTGCGGACCCTGTCAGCGATGGTCTCAACATGCCTCTTCCGCTCCATGCCTACCCAGTCATAAACAAATTAAGGATGGAGTAAATGATACTGTTATGAGCTTTCATCTTGCATTTAAATTTTCTGGAGTTACGCTCATGCCATAAAATCCAAGTGTATGCAAAATTTAGCAATGCAAATAGCTAACTGTTATGAGAAACATCCAAGGCCAGGTAAATGTATTGCCAAAAGTTATATTGATCTACTATGAAATCACCCCAATGCAAGTCCAAAAAAGGAAAACTAAGCACTTTGTCAAGATGTAAAACGCAAAGTCGCAATCCAAAAAAAGTTGATGGTAATCCCCCTCGTCATGACCGCAAAACACACATCCACCCACCACGTTCACACCTCTTTGTCTAAGTCTGTTGACCATATTTAATCGCCCATGCATCACGATCCACATATGAATTTTCACTTTATCAGGGACTTTGAATCGCCATATATATTCAAACCCCAACCCCCTAATCCCAGCGAAGTTGATCAACTTGTAGATGCTGCGAACACTGAACTCTTTCTCTCTCCCTCCAACATCCATACAAACTCATCTAGCTCATTGGACAAACTCACCTTGTCAAGCAAATCGAAAATACAACACAACTGAACCAAAGCATTACCAGCCACCAATCTGGAGAATGTTAGCTTCCATTTGAAACCCGGAGCATCAATATCATACATCTCACCAACTGTGTAGTTCTTATTACAAGCAATTACAAAGCAATCCGAAAACTCCACACAAAAAGGGACGGGGGAGAGCCAGTTATCGAACCAGAATCTTTAATCAAGTTTAAAATTTAATTTTGGGATTTTTTTTGGGATCTATTTTGAATTTAATAAGGTTTAAATATAAATATTAATTTAACAATTCTTTTATTAGTTTGAATAAATATTTTGTTCTATTTTATAAGTTTGATTTTCCTTGAATAGAAAACTTATTTTAAGGATATTTTTAATTTATGATACTATTATCTTATTTTGATAACTATAAAGATTTTGGTATAAAATGTTATTTATATAATACATAGGATTTTGCAAGTATAATTTGAATATTAAAATCTATATTTAAAGATGTAATGATTTTTATAAACAAAAATATATTTTTATTTAAGACTATATGAATATTTGTAAACTAATAATATTACATAAATTAACATATAGTTTTTTTATATAAGATTTGTTTTGAGTAAATTATATAATTATATTTCTATATGTAGTATATGAAGGTTAATGTCAATTTATATTGAGGTTACACATATATGTGTTGAAGAACGGGCTACATATATATATGTGAAAAATATGTTGCTAAAATTTATTTTTTATTAAATAAATAAAGGGTTGATATTTGGTAAACATGCATTAAAAAAAATTAAATAAAAACATGTGTCTTCTTATGTGTAAAAATGCATGGATGTGAGTTTAAGAGAGAGCCAGGCGTCTTTGTTCAAAAATATGGATCTACCCTTTACGTTGCCTACTTAAATGGACTCAACACCATGTTTTGTTCACACCGTTTCCGTTTTTTCTCGTATGCCTGCACCTTCTTCCTACTACAACAGCCGGGTTAACTTCCTTTCCCATTCCTCAACCAACTTCCCTTAGTTTAGAAGTTGTGTCTCACCCCTCTTCAAACCGAACCTTCCCCTTCTCTGTTGCCACGACAACCTTCTCCTCCACCTCCCACATGAGTAAACCCAGTCCACCACTAGTCCACCACAACCACCACCCAGAACCGCCTTTCAGGTTCCCCGCCATCCACCTCCTCCTCCACTGTTGTCCCCTTGTCGCTGTACTACTGACCACTCACCAAAACCTCGTCACACCATCAGTTCGCCGGACCTGCAACCTTCTTCCCCGCGTGCCACTTCCTCTCACAATCCTCTTCAAAAATTAGCCGCAGCCCCCCTCTCCATTAACAGTCGACCCCTTCAAAGACCTAACTCCATTAAAGCCTCTTCACGTTCGGTACTCCCCACTCACCGCAGCAAACTCCTGTCCCCAAGCACCGCTACCCTATTAGCCTTCCTCACCACCTCCGCTAGTGGCTGCGCCATCTCGCGCCCTATCACATACCCCGATACAAAACCGTGACCAACTCCTCTTCATTTTATATACATTGTTTCCCCCTTAAAACTATACGCTCCCTTCTCACTTCCTCACATCAGCTTGGCCTGCTTTGGAGTAGTAAACCAATTGTGATGCAAATACAGTAGTAAACAACACGTGAGTTCAGAAATATATTAATATCGGTGCATGAGTTGCAAAGAATTGTGTGAGATCGGTGAATATTTGTTTGTGATCGTTGTAGGCGTTGTTCGCAGTCAAGAACGAACGTAAACAGTGAAATTGGGAAGCATGCAGGTGAGATTTCAAATTTAAATTTATTTTTAATTAGTTATTACATTTAAATAAAATTATCGTTAATTTAATAACTGGTTAAAGATCATGAATTGTGATGAATGATTATTATTGGTTGTTCGATGGATGTTCATGCAGTTAAAAAACACTCTAACACTGAGCGTTGTTGACTGTAACGCTCTGCACACAGTTAGTTGATTATTTTAATTGTTGTGGTTATGATGGATGATTTTTTTTGTCTATTTGGTTAAATTATTTGGTTAATTTTGATTGCATGAATTCACACATACACCGTAGCTGTGTGACTATACGGTTAATCGATTTAAACTCTCCTTCCATTTAAATGAAGATTTATTTATTAAAATAAGGGTTGTAAATTAGTTTTAAATTTGAATTTAAATCTGTTTGGGAATTGAATCGAGTAAACATTGCTCGCGTGAGATGAAATGGTTTTGAAAACAATTCTGATCGCTCATTGGTTATTTAAATATTGAATTGGGATAGGGAAATGATATCCAGTACTGCTTTTGTGCGCATAATTTTAACGGTTAGTTGTAAATAATTAACCGAGTTTTGAGGAAAAAGAATATCATTTCAATTTAAAATGAAAGTTGAAATTTAAATAATGATTTTTGAAAATGATTATTTTGGAAAGAATTGAACAAGTTGGAAATTATTTTCATTACATGTCAGTTTAAGATAGTATGAATAAATTGGAAATGGGAATGATGAATTTTATGTGAATACTTGATGTCGTAAGGTTCTTGGAAGAATATTCGAACGATTTGCAAATAAAATGTTATTTTTATTTGATTTTATTTGAAACGAAAATTTGGAAATTAAAATGAGTTGAACTAAAATTTGGAATATAAAAATATATTTTCAAGGAAAAGGAATTTCGAATACGGTCTTATTCTAAGCTATGGGAATGTGATTTATTTTGGAAAAAGAAAAGGGATGATTTTTAGTTAAAACATTATATACAGTGAATCGAACGCGTCGTGTAACGACAACTCAATAGTATCGATTTCAGATTTCAAATGGTTATAACTTGAACGTTTTGAATCGAATTGACGTGAAATGAAAAACGTAGGATTTCTATTAATAATAGTTTTTGAAAAAAAAGAAATTTTCGAATACCATCATATGGTTTTCAAGTTATGGTTAAAATAATATTTGAAAAGGTTGCTATACGTGCAGTTCGACAACCGTAATGGAAAATTGAATAGAACGAGCTTATAAAAATTATTTAAAAATCCAGAATAATATGATAAATTATATTTTGCTATATTTAAGTGACTTGAGTTAAAATATGTGAATTTGGAATGATTTTGTATCTATTTGGTTAAATAACCATTTCACGGTGCTTTCCGTAACGCTTGTAACGTTATTATACATTTCTTTGAAAATGATTGGAATTTGAAGATTATAAACCATAAACCGTTGCTTAAATTATGGAAGAGGATTTGTTGAATATCTTTGAAAGATTTTAAAAGAGTTAAATTGTATGGTATGGAATTTATTTAAATTATAAGTAAGAAATGGAAAGTTTGATTTGAGAAGGAAAAGAGTTTTGAATAGAGTTAGTCATCGAATATTCGACATGGAATCCTAAGATTGGACGAATACTATCAGAAATAGTAAAACACATTCATATCCAGATTCTGATGGTGTTTACCCAAGTTTGTGAATCGATATCAAATATAAGTCGATTAAATTCTGTTTAAATTTATATTTGAAATATCAATCATTTGATTTATCATAAATGAAGATTTAAATCCAAATTACGATTTGGTGGTTTTGGAAACTTATGGAAAGTGATAACGACGAATAAATGGATTTGGGTTTTTGAAACATAAGGTTGGGAAAATGAATACTGAATTTCAAGGAAAGGATTAAGATGATAACGGCGTCTAAGGGGATTAAATAAATCCAACCTTGAATTAAAGTAAAGCAGTAACATTTGGGAAGGAGATCTGAATTGGGAATCTGTATAGACCATAGATACTGATTTTAAAGTACGCTTATTACTTGGGAAGTTCGAGATCGGATTTAAGTCTAAAAACCATTCAAAGTAGTAGTATGATATTATAAAGCAATTAAAGACTTGGAAACCGACGAGTGAAGCCTGGGAATTTCTGAATCATTTGAATTGAATGCTGATGTCTTGGATTGGTCCCTACAACCAAACAAGGTTATAAGTGGCATGATATCTGAATGTATTTGGAGATTTTTTGATGATGTTTCGTCCAGACCCAAAACGGACATATATGGATTGTTTGTCTGACATTGTAATTAACTTCATAACACTGTTTTATCAGTATATATCTGTTTGGTGGCAGAGAATTATTCTTTTGCTTAACACCCTTCTCTAAGACGTACGAGCTTAGAGGGTATATATTGGAAATCAGTGATGCATTGTTAATGGATAATGTGGCATACTTAAGATATGCGATGAGCTATAGATGATCAAAGCATGGCTTATTTAAGCGTAGCTTTGTGTATATCGTGACCTCAGCAAGCCTCATAACCCGGTAAATGGTTAAAATAGGAAAATTGCAGCGAGATTAAGGGTAGTCATTTCCTTCTAGATAAAAGGTGTACTATGGTATGGAGCCTAGTTATTAACCTACGTGGATAACTTCTATTTTATGTGGATGTTGATGTTGCGAGGCCTCGGTTTAAAGGTTGGTAACGACCGGGAAGGTATATACCCAGGAGTACTCTAAGTTACCTAGTTAATAGGTAACCCGGCCTCGTGTTGGTAGAGAGCTCGATTTGGTTCTCGCGGCGTCCCTTTAGAGGCGTACCCATCGGTTCGGTAAGGAAGTTCCTTTGCCTGATCATTTGTTGGAAATTCAATTTCCACTACGAGCCCATACGACTTTAGTTGTATAGCCTGCTACCGGCAGGATTACGTCAGTATAATTGGATGGGGCATTGTGCTGGCTATGATTAATACATTTATTTGCGAAATTGTTTTCACATGATGCACTAATAATAATAACAGAGGATTTTCATGTATCAAGCATTTTTGATTATCATAAGGAGAAACCTCGCTCATGTGTGCGTTTGCATTTTGTGTGTGCTGCGAGACCTTTGTTAGTTTCATTTTTCAAAAGTCATTATGAATTTTTATGCATGGTTATTCACATGGAGTAAACCCGTTCTGCGTTAGTGGCGTGGTCCGATGAATTTACCAACTTTAAAATGAAGCCCAAATAAGAACTGTGTTTTGAATTCTCACACCAGTCCTTGTTTGGCATGATGCAGCGTGATAGGGGGTTCTTACTCTTGGTTTGGTGGCGAGCGGGAGACTCTTACCTCTACAGGTCCCAAGAGGATTTGGTTAGGCATGAGGCTGCAACAGTCGAGAGGTTGGCCGTACCATTGTAATGCCACGGTGGAGTTTAGCCACTGTCTGATGGTTGAAAAAGCCAGACCGTTACAAAATTCTTGTCAGAGCTTTGGTTTAACAAAGCTATGAGGTACGACAGATTTGAACAAAAGATAGGACTCATCAGAGTTACAATATCTCATTAGAGATTGGGTTAGGAATACTCTATAATGAGATTTCAGAATATTGCGTTTGAGAGAGCATCTTTTCCTTATAAAATCGATAATTTATATTGGAATTTGTGAATTTGAAATTTTAAGTATTAGATTTGTTTAGTATGAATGCAATTGATAAATAATTTAAGTATAAAATTCCTTAAAAAGGTAATTAAGGAAATATATGATTTGCACTAAACCTTAAGTAAAGTTCATTAACCGTTTTGTATAAGAATAATTTCTGGTTTGGTTTGGTAGGAATAAGGATGACCCGATTACGGCCCTTAACCATTTCATATGATTTTTGATTTGGTAAACAAATCCCTTGACAGTTTTTGAAAATTTTGAAAAAGAAATTTGGGTATAAATAATTAATTCAAATCATTTTAGTTAAGTTAAACAAATGATGAGTTTTGGAATTAATAATAATTTTGGATGATTTTTAAAGCTTTAAATTTTTACTTTTAGGGTGGAAAACCTCTTAGCATTAGATAGTACTCTCTCTGTTTCAGCCCAGCAGTAGCTCTGGTCTAGCTAAGAGGATTCCATTATTGACATCTCTAGTGACTCCAGTGATCATGAGATCATCGAGATATCCTCAGACTCCACACAGATGGAGGATCAGGTTATACATCCTGATAGTGATATGGATGTCGGTTCAGACCATTATCCTGATATGCTAGGGGCAGACCCAGCTCCATAGAAGGATGATCCAGTGATGATGTACGAGTATACCCCAGGACAAGCGATTCTTGATCAAATGACAGGGATTGAGGCAGCAGCTCATTTAGGGATCGAGAATCCCCAAAATATGGATGAGCATGCATTAGAGGCTATACGGCAGCACATATGTAACAACCCGGAAAATCATAACCAATTTAAAAAATTTATTTTGGCTATTTTTATTGAATTTTGAATAGTTGAGATTATTTATTTTAAATAATAACGATTAATTTTTTTATTTAAATCGAAGTTAGAATGAATATATATATATATTTATTTATTTTAATTTCAAATGGAGTTAGAAATAGCGCGGTAGTTTGAAAATTTGATTTCAAACTTTGACTGACTGTATAGGATGCAAAATAGATCAGATTTTAGTGAAACCAAAAATATTTAAATCTGTTTAAGAATATCTTTCCAACGAATCCGAAAAATTGAAATTTCATAGTGGGAACCAAAGTTATGGTCAGTTGAATTTTCAGAATGGTCGCTATGGAATTTAATATAATATATGGCCCGTATAAATAGCCATTTTTCAAATGATCTCCGTTTTCAATGAAACCACTTTTGTTGGATCTGGAATGTCAAATTATTGTAGGATTCCAATTTTCATAATTTTTGGAATCAATATGTGAGTGCGGCAAAAGAAAATGTGTTTTGACAATTTTAGTCAATTTCGATCGACTTGAAAATGGCCATTTTTCCAACGGTCTCCAAATTCGACAAAATTAGTTTTGTTGGGACCGTATCGTTAAAACATAGCTAGATTTATTTTTCTGGAATTTTTAGAGTCAGTTTGTGGCCCCGGTAAATTAAAATGTTCGATCAAATTAAATAATTAAATATTTTATTATTTAATTTGAAAAATAACTGACTGAAACAGTCGAATGGGCCTACAATACAAATCCCATTGTGTCCGGAATGGGGGTATTTAGGTGGGGGCGTCACTCGTTGGGTTTGATTTGGAGTTTATAGCGATATAGAAATTAAATTGAAATTAAATAAAATAAAATACAAAGGATATAGGTATAAATACGCGTATATTAAACCCTATACTGTCGATATACAGTAGCTGCCGTATCCCCATCAAATAATGGCCACGATCTTAAATTCTTCCACCCTTAATTTCTCTCCATCCACATCGAATTAGTCCAAGGTTCTTTAGCCAACTTTTAAGAGGACCGAGTGCCCTCCAGATCCGTACGGTTCGATCACCCCCTGGTGTCACGAATTTCGAGGATCGAAGCCCTAAAGGACCGCCGCTTTGTGGTGGATATCAGCCTCATCTGGAAATCGAGTGCAACGTGGGGGGTCCACCTTGCGCGCCTCTCCAAGTCAGTCGTTGCTGTGACGCCCGATCATCCTCCCGTGTCTCGGGTTTTGCAAATTCCTGAACCCTAGTTTCAAATACATACATGAAAGCATCGGCCTTTACTTGAGTGGAAGAAGAAGGTTTAATTTCCTAATTAATTCCTAAATTAATTTTAATAAATTGTTATTAACACTGTTTAAGTCGTATCTTTCTCATCCGAAACCGGAATCTGATGAAACCGGATTCATTGGGTCCATAAAATCGAGATCTACATTTCAGAAGAGACCGTAAAATTTTTGGAGCATTCGACAATTTTAGAGAAAATAAAAAGCAAGGTGAGATTTATGAATTTGATTCAAATAAATAAAAATATAATAGGATACAGATGGAGTTTAGAAACTCCCGACACCCGTCGTCCACAAACCATGGATGACTTGTTTGAGCTGTGGTTTGAAATTGGTGAATATTATGAATGGTTGATGGTTGATTTTGGTTGAAAACAAATATGATTAGTTTATTGAAAAAATCGTCTGCGTACGAAATAGATTATTGAAATCCCCCTTGTCAAAAGCTGCGAGGCTTTAAGGTAGCGTGAGGAGCCATACATCGGGACTATGCCGGTTTAAATTACCCTGCCGTTATGCTGCCGAAATTTTCTGAAATATTTTTGTGTTGAAAAATATTCATGTTGTTATATATTAATGGTTTGAATAATAAAAAAAATCAGATTTTTAATATATATATATATATATATATATATGAAATTGATCGTTATATGTCAACATTAAATCTACATTTTCAATGTAATCAAAAATGGAGCATTTATACAGAAAAATGAAATTACATTTCTTTTACGTTTTAATGTAAATGAGATATTAAAAATAGTCATTTAAAGAAAAATGAATTCACATTTGATTTTACATTTTAATGAAATGATGACATTAAAATAAAACATTTAAATATAAATTGTATTTGCATTACATTTTTTTAATGTAATGCAACTCTAAAATAGACAATTGGATAAAAATATGTTTGACTTTAGATTTCATATTTTAAATGATACATTGAAATATAACATCATGAAATAAAAAAAATGTGTTTATATTAGATTTACCTTTTAATGTATAAAAAACATTGAAATAAACATTTTGATGTAGAAACGTAGAAAATTTGCATATTCAATGTAATCATGCATTGAAATAAAAAGTTTATATTTTCAATGTAAATATTTCATTAAAATAAAAGTTGACATTTTTAATGTAATTATAATAATGAAATAAAGTTTATATTTTCAGTGTAAATATTTCATTGAAATAAAAGTTGATATTTTTAATGTAGTAATGAAATAAAGATTTATATCTTCAATGTGATAAATATTGGAAATAGGAAGAATATACATTTTTCAATGTAAAACAAAGTATGAAAAGAATATACATTTTTCAATGTAAAACAAAGTATGAAAAGAATATACATTTTTCAATGTAAAATAAAGTATGTAAAGAATATACATTTTTTAATGTATAAAGAGTGAACAAGAAATTACATTTTTCAATGTAAATAAAGGAATGAATAGAGATTTACATTTTTCCAATGTAAACCAAACATGAAATGAAAATTTACATTTTTCAATGTAATCTTATATTGAAGTAAAAAGTTACATTTTTACAATGTAATGACATATAGAATAAAGATTGCATTTTTAATTGTATTCATAGAAAAATATAAAAGATTCCATTTCCAATGTGATTAAATAATAAAGTATAAAAATTGCATTTTTATATGTAATCAAAACAAGAACAGAGATTTACATTTTTATATGTAAATTAAGATTACATGGGAATTTTATATTTTTATTTTAAGAAAGGATTACATGGGAATTTACAAGGTAATTAGATGTTGAAATTTAGAAATTTACAATTTTCAAATGTAAATAAATTAATGAAAGAAATTCACATTTTTCAAATGTTGATAAAAGAATGAAAGTTACATTTCTTTTATGTAATTAAAGGAAAAGGATAAGAGTCACATTTTTAATATGTAATTAAAGTAAAGAATGAAATCACATTCTTATTTGTAATCAAAGGAAGGATAGGAGTTTACATTTTTCTATGAAAATGAAATATGAAATATGAAATAGGGGTTTACACTTTATATGTAAATAAAGTAGAAATTTACATTTTTTTCGTAAATAAAAAGAATGTATTGAAATTTATATTTTCAATGTAAATTAATAATGGAATAAAAGATTTACATTTTCAATGTAAATTAATAATGGAATAAAAGATTTACATTTTCAATGTAAATTAATACTGGAATAAAAGATTTACATTTCCAATGTGAATACATAATGGGATAAAAGGTTCAATATACCAAGAGGGTGGTATCATCATTAAATATTTCATTTTTAATGTTATATGTGATTTCATATATTATAGAAACCAAAATTGAATCGAAATGATTTGGAATCGTCGAACGATTTTATTTATATATTTATATATAAATATGAATTAAAAATAAAACAAATCGCGCCGCTACAGTTCGCGTTTTGAAATCGTAACTTCAAACGATTATACCGAAAGATTCGACCGTCGGATTTTCCCTAAACCGGAACCGTTGGGTTCGTTTTGGAAAGACCTTTCTAACGATATAAAATTCGCTAAAAATCCAACGGTTAGAATTTGAGAAATGTGTAAATCAAATTTCGATGAAAACAGCGCCAGGGCCATGTAATGACCCGTAGCGTCGTTTAATTGAGATGGCTATTTTTAAATAAATAAAAATAACGATAAATCGTTATAAAATATTATAAACGATATGGAATGATTTAAATGATGATACATTATTCCCAGTGTAATTTGAGGTACTTTATCTGCTGTAATTCTATATTTCTGTTCTGCCATTATTGTTTATGTGTTGTATTCCAATGATTATCCTTACTTTCGTACTGCGAAAGTTTGGGGTCATCACAGTTGGTATCAGAGCTTAGGTTAAACTTAGCTCGGAATATAACATATAAATAAACTGGACAGAAGTAGAATCGGTAGTATTCTAAAACAAATAACTCATTATAGATAGGACTAGCAATGTCCTAGAGTGAGTATAGCAGAATAAAACACAACCCCCATAGATTCATTTACATTCAAATATATGTCTCTATGTTTTACAATATCTATTCTGTTGGCCTGACTCTTTGTCTTCTATTTGCAGACATAGTTGGAAATGAGTGGCAGAAACAGAAGGAGTAATACTATGGTTCGACAATCTAATGAGCCAATCGTGCTCCCAAAACCAGATCTAGAAGCTCTAGTAATGAAATATCGAAATCTGGGTGGAGTACAATTCTCGGGCAAAGAATCCGTGATTGAAACACAGGCATGGATGCGTTCTGCTGAGAGAATTCTTGAAGGCTTAAAGTTGAGAGACGATTAGAAAAGATTAATAGCATCTTGGGCACTCAAAGATGAAGCTCTAATCTGGTGGGAAACTGTAACTGAGGAAAATCCAGAAGGTAATATTACCTGGGATAGATTCAAAGAACTGTTCAAAGGAAGATTTATTCCTCTAGAAGCAACTGAGCGACTATATGATGAGTTTTATAATCTGAAACAAGGAGATATGACCATCCAAGAATATCAGAAGAAATTCAACAACTTTCTCGCTTTGCCCCAGAACTAATTCGAGATCCTGTAAAGAAGAACATGAGGTTTATCAAAGGGCTTCAAAAGAAATATGAAGGTAGAGTACTCGCTCATGTGGATCTCCCATTCTCTGAAATGATATGAATGGCTTACCGCTATGAGTATAATGATAAGCAACATGGTACGGAAGACGAAGAGGAAAGCAGTTCGAGTAGCAAAAGAAAGTTTGAAGCTGATAGTCCTTAGGCAAGTACAAAGCCTGAGGCCAGCAAGAAGCCTAAAGCTGATGAGACAAAGGGTGAATCTAAAGAAGAACCATTAACGACTGCCATATGCAATAACTGTAATAAGCCAGGACATTTGTTGAGGAATTGCAAATCTTCGAAGAGACGAAATGATGACCGATCTAAATCCATTAAGAAGCAAAAGAGATCTCATAGTAAAAGGAAATGCCATAAGTGCCACCAGACAGGTCATCTTGCAAGATATTGCCTCTTATTAAAGGAGTCTGTAGTAGCTCAAGTCAATGAAGTAGCAGAAACTCCAGCACCCTCGGCTAGTCAGCAAAGGCCAGATGTTTTAGAAGGCACTCTCACTGTCAACAATATTTCAGTTAAAGTATTATTTGATACGGGCGCATCACAAAGCTTTATTTCAAGCAATACAGTTTGGAAGTTAAAGCTAAAGCTAAGGAACCTTAAGGAATCAGTTAGAGTTCATAATCCGATAGGAGGTTCTCTTATCCTCGGTGTGTATTGTAGAGCACCTATTTCCTTTTCACGTTACCAGTTTTCTTTTAATTTGATCATCATGGATTTCCCTGTATTTGACACCATTCTTGGGCTGGACTAGTTAATCAAATATGAAGCCGAGGTTAAATGTGTAGAAAGGATCGTTAAGGTGAAGACCAAGTATAACAATTTTATAACGGTACCATGCATAGGACCGAATTCAAATAGGAAAGAATTTTGGTCTGCTCGTGATGTTTCTCCTGCTCCTATTGAAGATATTCCTGTTGTTAAGAATTATGCGGATGTGTTCGAAGAAGTTGATGGCTTACCTCCGCGAAGAGAAATCGACTTCAAGATTGATCTAGTTTCGAATGCAAGGCCAGTGGTACATCCTATTCGAAGAATGACATGGAAAGAGAAAGAAGAGTTGAGTAACCAAACTAAACAACTGTTATGGAAAAGTCTGATCAGGCCTAGTTTCTCGGAGTGGGGAGCAACAGTAGTGTTTGTTCCAAAGTCAGACGATACTCTCAGACTATGTGTGGATTACCGAGATTTGAACAAACAGACACTTAAAACCGCATAAGAAGTGCTGACAAATTTGTGTTGGTTTTCATCGACGACATTTTAATCTTCTCCAAATCAACTGCCGAGCATAAGAAGCATTTGGAACAAGTTTTGGAGATTCTGAGAAAGAATGTATTAAAAGCCAAATTTTCTAAATGTGTATTCTGGCAAGAAGAAGTGAAGTTACTCGGTCATGTAGTATCGAAGGAAGGAATTTCAGTGGATCCCAGTAAAATAACAGCCATTAAAGATTGGAAGCAGCCTAGCACTCCTACTGAGGTCAGAAGTTTTCTAGGATTGGCCGGCTATTATCGGAAATTTGTTAAGGATTTTTCGAGGCTAGCTTGTCCATTGACTAAGCTTACAAAGAAGCATACAAAGTTCATTTGGACATCCGAATGTGAGGTAGCTTTCCAAGAGCTGAAATTGAGGTTGACCACTGCCCCAGTGTTGACTATCATTGATGGCAATCAGGATTTGAAAGTCTGGACTGATGCTTCTAGAGAAGGTATTGGTGCGGTGCTAATGCAAAGGGACAAAGTAGTCGCATATGCTAGCCATCAGTTAAAACCGCATGAGAAGAATTATGCCACTCATGATCTTGAGCTAATGGCCATCATATTTACTCTAAAGATATGGAGACACTATCTCTTGGGGGAAAGTTCGAACTTTTTACTGATCACAAATCCTTAAAGTATCTGTTCACCCAAAGAGATTTGAACTTGAGGCAGCAACATTGGGTTGAATTCCTTGCACCCTATGATCTGGACATCTTGTATACTCTAGGAAAAGCCAATGTTGTGGCCGTTGCACTTAGCAGAAAGAATGCGAGTGTCGCCAATCTTACCATAGCCAATCTCATTATTACACCTACATTGATTGAAAAAAATCTTTGCTCTCCAGAAAGATGATGAATTTATACAGAGAATTAGTAAAAGAGTTCGGGAAGGCGGACCCTCGAGTTTCCAAATTGATAACAAGGGAGTTCTGAGATTAAAAGGTAGAATTTGTGTCCCGAATATTCATGAGCTCAGAAGAGAAGTAATGGATGAATGTCATAAATCCAAGCTTTGTATTCATCCAGGGGTGAGCAAGATGTATCATGATCTCAAGCGTACATTCTGGTGGAAATCTATGAAAAGAGACATCTCCATTTATGTCAGCAGGTGTTCTACTTGCCAACAAGTTAAAAGCGATCAGCAAAAACCTGTCGGCTTGTTACAACCACTACCTGTTCCAAGTTGGAAATGGGATCAAATCTCCATGGATTTTATTGATGGCTTGCCCCGAACCAGAAAAGGCAATGACAGTATTTGGGTGATCGTTGATCGTTTCACGAAGTCTGCCCATTTTATTCTTGTCAAATCAATTAGAACAGCTCAAAGCCTAGCAAAAATTTATTTTAAAGAAATTGTCCGACTACATGGAGTGCCCAGTAGCATTGTTAGTGACCGTGACCCTATATTTGCTAGTAAATTCTGGGAAGCATTCCAAGAAGAGCTGGGGACAACATTAAATCTGAGCATCGCTTATCATCCTCAAACAGATGGCCAGACTGAGAGGGTGAACCGTATACTGGAATACTTATTGCAGACATGTATTCTTGACTTTGGTGGATCATGGGAAGATCACTTACATTTGGTCGAGTTCTCTTATAACAACAGTTACCAAGCAAGCTTGAAAATGTCGCCTTTCGAATCATTGTATGGCAGGCCTTGTAGGTCTCCTGCATGTTGGGTTGAACCAAGCAATAAACTAGTGTTGGGTCCCGACATGATCCGTGAAGCTTTGAACAATGTTGATTTTATTAAGAAGCGATTGCTAGCAGCTCAGAGCCGACAGAAAAGCTATGCAGATACAAGAAGAAGGGATCTAGAATTTGCTGTTGGCGATTATGTATACTTGAGAGTTTCTCCATTAAGAGGAGTAGTTTGCTTTGGGAAGACTGGGAAGTTGGCTCCTAGATTCATTGGTCCATTCCCTATTTTGGAAAGAATTGGAACTCTCGCTTACAGGGTTCAGCTGCCTGACTGGTTGCCTGGGTTACATGATGTATTTCATGTGTCTCAACTTCGGAAGCATGTACATGAACCAGACTTGATTGTAGAGGAAGCTGTACAGCAAGATTTGGAGATTATCCCGAACTTAGCAGTAAGAAGGGAGCCGGTAAAGATCATTGGCAAGGAAACCTGAGTTCTGAGGAACAAAAGAATTCATCTAGTCAAAGTGCAGTGGAGCGGAGATCCCGGAGATTGTACATGGGAGACAGAGGATAGGATCAAACAGGCTTATCCCTAGTGAAGAGTGGATATCTCTGACTAGCTCTAGTCTGAGGTACATTTACGATATTTACATTTTCCGTTTTGTTTCCCACTTTACTATTGTTTCCTTTTGAGGGACGAAAAGCTTTTAAGTGGGGGAGATTGTAACAACCCGGAAAATCAGAACCAATTTAAATTTTTATTTTGACTATTTTTATTGAATTTTGAATAGTTGAGATTATTTATTTTAAATAATAACAATTAAAAATTTATTTAAATCGAAGTTAGAATGAATATATATATATATATTTATTTATTTTAATTTCAAATGGAGTTAGAAATAGCGCAGTAGTTTGAAAATTTGAATTCAAACTTTGGCTGACTGTATAGGATGCAAAATGGATCGGATTTTAGTGAAACCAAAAATATTTAAATCTGTTTAAGAATATCTTTCCAATGAATCCGAAAAATTGAAATTTCATAGCGCGAATCAAAAGTTATGGTCAGTTGAATTTTCAGAATGGTCGCAATGGAATTTAATATAATATATGGCCCGTATAAATAACCATTTTTCAAATGACCTCCGTTTTCGACGAAACCACTTTTGTTGGATCCGGAATGTCAAATTATTGCAGGATTCCAATTTTTATAATTTTTGGAATCAATATGTGAGCGTGACAAAAGAAAATGTGTTTTGACAATTTTAGTCAATTTCGATCGACTTGAAAATGGCCATTTTTCCAACGGTCTCCAAATTCGACGAAATTAGTTTTGTTGGGACCGTATCATCAAAACATAGCCATATTTATTTTTCTAGAATTTTTAGAGTCAGTCTGTGGCCCCATTAAATTAAAATGTTCGTTCAAATTAAATAATTAAATGTTTTATTATTTAATTTGAAAAATAACTGACTGAAACAGTCGAACGGGCCTACGAGACATATCCCATTGTGTCCGGAATGGGGGTATTTAGCTAGGGCATCACTCGTTGGGTTTGATTTGGAGTTAATGGTGATATAGAAATTAAATTGAATTTAATTGAAATTAAATAAAATAAAATACAAAGAATATACGGTATAAATACGCGTATATTAAACCCTATACTGTCGATAAACAGTAGCCGCCGTATCTCCATCAAACAATGGCCACGATCTTCATTTCTTACAGCCTTAATTTCTCTCCAACCACATCGAATTAGTCGAAGTTCTTTAGCCAACTTCGAAGAGGACCGATTGATGTTCATGCAGTTAAAAAAACACCTTAAACACTGCGCGTTGTTGACTATAATGCTCTGCACACAGTTAGTTGATTATTTTAATTGTTGTGGTTGTGATAGATGAATCTGTGTTTGTCTATTTAGTTAAATTATTTGGTTAATTTTGGTTGCATGAATTCACACATACCCCGTAGCTGTGTGACTATACGGTTAACCGATTTAAACTCTCCTTCCATTTAAATGAAGATTTATTTATAAAAATAAGGGTTGTAAATTTAGTTTTAAATTTGAATTTAAAACTGTTTGGGAATTGAGTTGTGTAAACATTACTCACATGAGTTGAAATGGTTTTGAAATCAATTCCGATCGCTCATTAGTTATTTAAATATTGAATTGGGATTGGGAAATGATATTCAGCATTGATTTTGTGCGCACAACTTTAACAGTTAGTTGTAAATAATTAACCGAGTTTTGATGAAAAAGAATATCATTTCAATTTAAAATGAAAGTTGAAATTTAAATAATGATTTTTGGAAATGATTATTTTGGAAAGAATCGAACAAGTTGGAAATTATTTTCATTACATGTCAGTTTAAGATAGTATGAAGAAATTGGAAATGGGAATGATGAGTTTTATGTGAATACTTGATGTCATAAGGTTCTTGGAAGAATATTCGAACAATTTGCAAATAAAATGTTATTTTTATTTGATTTTATTTGAAATGAAAATTCGAAAATTAAAATGAGTTGAACTAAAATTAGGAATATAAAAATATAATTTCAAGAAAAAGAAATTTGGAATACGGTCTTATTCTAAGCTATGGGAATGTAACAACCCGGATTTTCAGAACCAATTTAAATTTTTATTTTAGGTATTTTAATTGATTTTGAATATTTAAAATGATTTATTTTAAATAATAATGACTAAAAATTTATTTTAATCAAAGTTAGAACGTATAAATTTATTTTAATTATATAACGAGCCTGAAATGGCGAGGTAGTATGAAAATTCAATTTTAATTTTCAAATGAATGTGTAGAATTCAAAATAAATCGGATTTCAGTAAAACCAGAAATATTTGAATCTGTTTAATGATATCTTTCTAACGAAGTTAAGAAACTGAGATTTCATAATGTAAATTGAAAGTTATGTCCAGTTTAAAATTTAAAGTAGTCGATATGGAGTTTATATATATTTTAATATAATATATAACCCTTAAAAATAGCCATTTTGCAAACGACTGCCGTTTTCGACGAAACCACTTTTGTTGGATCCGGAATGTCAAATTATTGATAGATTTAAACTTTCGTAATTTTTGAAATTAATAAGTGAGCGTGGTGAATTTAAACGCGTTTGGTAATTTCAGTTTGAATTTAATCGACTGGAAATTGGCCATTTTTCAAACGGTCTCCAAATTCGATGAAATTAGTTTTGTTAGGACCGTATCATCAAAACATAGCTAGATTTAGTTTTTTGGAATTTTTGGAGTCAATATGTGCCTTAGTAAATTAAAATGTATGTATAAATTCAATATATAATGAATTATATTTTATTTTTGATAAAAACTGATCGAAACAGTTGAATTAGCTTACGAAACATATCCCAATATGTCCGGAATGGGGGTATTTGGTTAGGGGCGACAGTCGTTGAGTTTGATTTGGAGTTCGGAGCCATAACGAATTAATTTGTTAATTAAATATTAAATTTAATATATATATATATATATATGTAAGGACCCCAAGTCAAACCCGTAACACATTTTTGGTTTGGTCAAACTTTCGAGCCGCCGGTTAAAAGAAAATCAATGGCTGGCGCCTTCCACCCTTCCCCGTTCGATTTCTCTTTGCCAACAAATCTAAATGAGAAATTTTCCACTGCAATTCTAATTGGCTAAGAGTGTTCTACAAAATGATACGGTCATGATCATATTTCAATTCATGTTTTGCTAGAAATTGTGTCTTAAATTCGTCGAGTTCGAGGCGTCTTCTAGCACCGGAAAAAGAACCAAGTTCTCCATAACTTGTGGTGGAGGTGGCGCATCCCAGGGCGCTTCGCGTGGAAGGGTCTGATCGGTGGCCGATGCAAGAAACTAGGTGCGGTGGTGAACCCTAAATTTCAAGGGTGGGTTCGATTTTAACGTCTGTAGAAGACGATGAGTAATGGGATTAGGCGGTCCGGATTTTGCTTAAGAAAGCAATTAGCAAATAATTAATTATTTAATTAGTTTATAATTTTGTAATGAAATGTTTATAATATCGTAACTTTCTCAAATCAAAACGGAATTCGACGATTCAAATTGCGTTGGAACCGAAAAATCGAGCACTACATTTCAGAACTGACCAGAATGGAAAGGAGCACTTAAGAATTTCAAGCAAATTTGAACGCGAACAGTATCAAAACAAAACAAAATCATAAATAAAGAATGGAGGAGTGGAAACAAATGTGAGAACTCCTTCTCACTCTAATTATTTTACAGTTAAATATATACTGGGATGCAAACGGGGCTTAGAAGCCCCCAACACTATTTATTGTACAAACCATGGTTGTTTGTTTAAATTGTATTGTGAAAATTTGGGCCATGAAAATAAATATTCATTAACAAATTGGACTATTTGTTTATGTACACTCATTTAACTGACATCGATTGGGACGATAAAATTTACACATCGCCCAACTACACAAATAATATTCAGTATTTGTTGGTTGAAACCCCACATGGGTATTAGGATGATATTTGACGTACACTAATCCCAGTTGTTTAGTTGTATGTCAATCGATAGGTTGACAGACTGTTGTAAGCGTTAATTATTTATATTTGACGCTTATGCGGTTGTGTAATGCACTCTGGATGATGGTTGATTGTATATCATGATTGTTGTGTACATGTGTTGTATGAAATCCATATAAATAAATTATAAGGTAATTGAATATGTCTGATTTCAAATCAGGAATAACGAATATTTTAAAAGAACAAATATTTTAAAAGAATGAATATTTTAAAATAATATTTTGTAAAGGATTAAAATATGATTTTGATGTCCGATTTGGGGTGGACACGAAAATATTGAAATATATGAAGCCGTGTTGATTAGATTTGCGTCATTTTAATGCAAACGATATTTATATCGATTTTATTCATCTTTATAATGAATATAAAAAAGGAAATGATTTCAAATCAGATTTTTTTTGAAAATATTATCATTTAAATATTATAATGATAAAGAGTATTCAATTCTGACTTGAAATTGAAATGAAAGTGGGAATCATTTTAAAACGAATTTATTAACGATTTATAAAATGCGTTTTAAATGGAAGTCGATAAAGTATATAATATATATATATTATATATTTAATAGCCTGAATAGAACGCGCCGCGACCGTTCGCGAATTTCAACCGTTGATTCAAATTGACATTACAGGGGATCCGACCATCGGATTCTCCTAAATCCGAAACCGTTGTGTTCGTATCGAAAAGAGCTTTCCAAAGAATATAAGAGATTTGAAATCTAATGGCTGGATTTGGAACTATGTCCAAATCAAATTTTGAAAAGGTCGTTGTAAGTGTAGTTCGATGACCGTTTATGGAAATCGAATGAAAAGGCCTTAATAAAAATATTAAAATATTAATAATTTGTGTAAAATCATAATAAATGATTTGGAAAGAATTGGGATGAAAAATTCCACGTTTATAGAGATAATAATATATTTTTATCAAAATGAACTAGCAATTAACTAGAATTGAAATCCAATAATTTTTAAATAAAATAAATTGGATTTGTGAATGGTTTTAATCTAACCAGGAATTTCCAGTATATGAATTGGAATGGATCTGAATAGAAATCATCTCTGGAATAGTTCGATGTTGGATTCCGTGACCATACAGATGTTATGGAGGAATTTGGAAGATAGATATATATCGTTATTCCCCATACGATGTGTTGTTTCAGAATTTGATATTGAATATAAGCCGATATAATTTCTATTCAGAGCCTTATATTTAATATTAAATTGGATTTTGGGTTTGTCGTGAATGGTGTCTTTAGTAACACTGTTCTTAAACGACGTGTGAAAAGAATGAATCTTTTAATTAAGATTATTAGAGTTTCCAATTATATTTAGTAATTGGAATAAAATGGAATATGAATTGGGCTTATCGTGAACGGTGTTTTAAATTAAACTTGTTCTTTAATCCAATTAACAGTGAGGATATGATTTGGAATTTATAAATCTTTTAACTAAGATTTAATTGAAATTTTCCAAAGTAAAGTTTTCTAATTTAATATATTGTATTTGAATTGAATGGAATTCGATTTGGCAATAATCGAAGTGAGCTTTTGTGGAGGAAGACTGTTACTATATATGGAATTTAAAAGGCTTTGCCGTTATTCCATTTATATTATTGGTTGGATACAGAAATTGATATCGATTATATATTGGTCTATTTTCCGTGGAGATTCCATAATTAATGGAATGTGATTTTGGGTTTATCGTGAACTGTGTTTTAAAGGACATTGGTTCTTTAACCCAGTTAAAGACAGGATTTCATGTTTAACATTGTATTTCGAACTGTATTGTTGATCTCAGCTAAATATATATCTATTTAGAGGCGGAGAATTTATTCTCTTTCTAAATATATATCTATTTGGCGGCATGTTTGATTTTCCAAAGTTAAATAATCATTAATAATGATTGTTGGGAAATTAAAACTAAGTGGAGTTTTAATGAATCTTTAATTAGATTGAAAGGTAAATGTGATAATTTAAATTATCAAATTAGGGAAATGATCGAGAATGGAGTATCACCGGTTTTGCTTCAGACGATAGTTTAATCTTTAATTATATTTGAACGTGAAATGGTTATTAAATTTTACCGATAACACCGGGGTGTTAGATATGGAGCACTGCCAGTTTTGCTCCATGGAATGAATAGGTTGGGATTGGGAAATAAAATAAATGATCACTTCGGTAAGGTTTGCTAATCCCCACTAGTTTGGAAAACCTTGATTTGGTTTAAATTGTGAAAAAAATATTTGAATAAAAGAATATTCTGGATTGGAGTGAGGCATATGTAGTGTTTTTATAGCACTTGTTTATAAGATACGCGATTTGTTCAGAAAGACCGGGTTTATCCCATTCTGAATAATTGATACGACGATTAGTCGACGATGAAAACGGTGATTGAAGACCGTAGATCTTCACATCGCTTGGATGATTACTGATATCTTGTTTGTGCTGTACACCCAAGATGAGGTAATAAGTGGTGATCGTCCAGACGTACTTGGAGATCGACCGTATATGCGAGGACCACTCTCCTGCATTGGACATATAGGACGAGAAATAGGGTGCCCCCGGTTTCGTTCAGACCCAGAACGAACTTGTAAATGGATGTGTGTCTGACATTGGATTTTATTCTGTGTTGATTGATTTCTATTAAATATATATCTGTTTGGTGGCGGAGAATTTATTCTCTTGCTTAACACCCTTCTCTAAGATGTGCGAGCTTAGAGGTACATATAGATAGACATCAATTGCATGGCGTGAATTGTCAGTGTGGCATGCTGAGATGCAAATGATCAAGGTTTCTGTTGAAAAGCAGAGTCTTATGGTTGATGATCAAAGCACGGCTTTAAATAGCATAGCTTTGTGTATAGCGTTAATTAGCGAGACTCACACCCTGGTATGAACCAGAAACGGGTGAGGACTGCAGGGAGAACATGCGTTTCTTTCTAGCTAGGAGTAGTGTCATGGTATGGAGCCTAGACGTTTTACTCATGTGGATATTGCATATTATTTGATGGAAAGCGAGGCACTTCTGATATATTGGTCAATACGGGGCCGATGGATGATATGGTCGACATACTGACCATTACGCCCCATATGGTGGGGAAACGTATTGTTCAGGAATAACTAATCCACAAACGTAAGAGTGGACCGAACCTGAAGATCCAAGGTACAGTTGCGGCTGTAGCCTGATAAAAGGTAGGCTAGATTGTCTCGAATTCGTTAAGGATGATCTCTTGCTTTGGTTCATAGATGGAATCCAATTTCCAATAGGTGACATTTCGGTTTAATTGCAGAACTAGTATGGCGACATAGTAGCATGGGATACTATGCCGTCTATGATTGATACATTTATATTTGAAGTTGATTTTAACACTATGCACTTATAATAGTATCAAATGAATTGTTTTAAACATACCAAGCATGTTTGGCTATTATAAGGGAAAATTCTATCCTCCGGCTTGCGTTGCATTGTGTGATGGGACCTGAGTCTTATAATAGCTTCATTTTTCCAAAAAGCATTGCGCTGTTTGTTTTATGGACTAGTATTTTTGGGAGAAAAGTAAAGTTTTATAAACTGTTTTAGTTCTCACACCAGTCCCATGACTGACCTGGAGTTTATTGTTTTGATCTAAACTTAAGGTTCCCCTATTTTCGAACTCTGGATGCCCCTATTTTCGACACGGGCAGCTAGTAGTTTTGGTTTTGCAGATATTATATTCACAAGATCCTGGTTTACAGCTAGAGCTATATTCGGAAAGTTTTATATCCGTGTATCTCTTTCAGTTGTGTTATGTATTATTTTTCTGCTGCTATGTAATGTATTTTAATTCTTTGATACTTTTCTAATGTATATTATTTATTCATACTCTGTTATGTTCTTGTACTCTTATGTAATTGTTATAATAGCAATGAAATGTTTTGTCGGTTGTGTTCTGATTTGTCGTGTTCTCAACTCAATATAGGCTTTCCCGAATGGGCGAGTTTGGGTTGTTTCATTGTGGTATCAGAGCTTTGGTTTACAGAGCTCGAGAACAAGACACGTTAGAACCAAACGAAAGAATTCAGCAGAGATTGGGTTAGTAATATCCAATAAGGATGACTCGTTAGAGATAGGATCGGTTGTATTCTAGAATGAGTTAGAAGAGTATTATTTATTAAAAACAAATTTTGTTTTGAAAATTTAAACCTTATTATACGAGTTTGAGTATTTTATTTTAAATTGATTTGGACTATCGGGTATATGAAGATTTTGCATATACGCCTAGCTAGCGTGTGTACGAAGTCTCAAATATACTGGATGGATATAAAATCACACTCTAGTCGCCCGGAGATGATTCTGATGATGAGGCCTCATCATCAGTGTTTGTGTTCGAGTTTCGAAGGTGGGATATCTATATATTTCTAATTGACTGGTGTTAGATCCAAAATTTAGGTAGGGTTATTTTTGTGATTTGGCACCAAAAAGATGACTTTTGGATATATTGAAGTTATGCATTTGAAAATTAATTAACTAATTGATTGCTGGTTGTGTTGTTTGATTATTAGTTCAACTAATTAAAATATTGGAATGATAAAACCAATTAGAGAATGAATGGTAAATTTAGCCAAATCGAATCAAAATATTGAACTGAATGGAAAATTGATTGGAATTGCATATATGTACATATATATATATATATATATATGTGTGTGTGTGTGTGTGTGTGTGTGTGTGTGTGAATAGGTCATAGCAAGGAAGCTAAGAAGAGGAATAAAATTGTATGCCCGTCAAATAGGTACATGTTTACCGTATTTCTTGGGATATGATGATTTTATGAGCCGATTGGCTTGCCGCTTGGCTTTTTCTTTTTCTTTTCGAATGATGAGGGACCTGTGAGGCAAGTTGCAGTTTTAAAGGTCTCCCCGTACAAAGGAGGTTATGGTGAAATTTTTGAAAATTTAGGGTGTTAGCCAAATTTTTGAAAAATTAGAGAATTCTTAGAAATTGAAAAGTTAAAGAATGAAAGCCAGAATGAAAGTTGAGTTAGATAGTAAAACAACATTCAGCTCCGTTCCTTTTCGAGGACAAAAAGATTTTAAGTGGGGGGAGATTGTAATAACCTGGATTTTCAGAAACCAATTTAAAAAATTTATTTTAGCTATTTTAATGGATTTTGAAAATTTAAAATGATTTATTTTAAATAATTACAACTAAAAATTTATTCTAATCGAAGTTAGAACGTATAAATTTATTTTAATCATATAACGAGCCTGAAATGGAGCGGTAGTCCGAAAATTCGATTTTAAGTTTCAAATGAATGTGTAGAATTCAAAATAAATTGGATTTCAGTAAAACAAGAAATATTTGAATATGTTTAATAATATCTTTCTAACGAAGTTAAGAAACTGAGATTTTATAATGTAAATTGAAAGTTATGTCCAGTTTAAAATTTAAATAGTTGCTATGAAATTTATATATATTTTAATATAATATATAACCCTTAAATATAGCCATTTTGCAAACGACCTCCATTTTAGATGAAACCACTTTTTTTGGATCCGGAATATCAAATTATTGCTATATTCCAAATTTCATAATTTTTGAAATTAATATGTGAGCGTAGTGAATTTAAATGCGTTTGGTAATTTCAGTTTAAATTTAATTGACTGGAAATTGGTCATTTTTCAAACGGTCTCCAAATTCGAAAAAATTAGTTTTGTTAGGACCATATCATCAAAACATAGCTAGATTTATTTTTCTGGAATTTTTGGAGTTACTATGTTGCCTCGGTAAATTAAAATGTACGTACAAATTCAATATATAATGATTTATTTTAATTTTGATAAAAACTGATTGAAACAGTCGAATTGGCTTACAAAACATACCCTATTGTATCCAGAATGGGGGTATTTGGTTAGGAGCGACAGTTGTTGGGTTTGATTTGGAGTTCGGAGCCATAACGAATTAATTTGTGAATTAAATATTAAATTTATTATATATATATATATCGACCCCAAGTCAAAGCCCTAACACATTTATGGTGTGGTCAAACTTTCAAGCCGCCAGTTAAAAGAAAATCAATGGCTGGCGCCTTCCGCCCTTCTCCTTCCGATTTCTCTTCGCCCATAAATCAAAATGAGAAATTTTCGATTGTAATTCTGTTTGGCTAAGAGTGTTCTACAAAATGATACGGTCATGATCATATTTCAGTTCATGTTCTGCTGGAAATTGTGTCTTAAATTCACTGAGTTCGAGGCGTCTTCTAGCGCCGAAAAAAGAATCGAGTTCGCCAAAACTTGGGGTGGAGGTGGCGCATCCCTGGGCGCTTCGCGTGGAAGGGTCTGATCGGTGGCCGACGCAAGAAACGAGGCACGGTGATGAACCCTAAAGTTCAAGGGTGGGTTCGATTTTAACGTCTGTAGAAGACGATGAGTAATGGGATTAGGTGACCCACATTTTTCTTAAGAAAGTAATTAGCAAATAATTATTTATTTAATTAGTTTATAATCGTGAAATGTTTAAAATATCATATCTTTCTCAAATCAGAACGGAATTCGATGATTCAAATTGCGTTGGAACCGAAAAATCGAGCACTACATTTCAGAACTGACCAGAACGAAAATGGAGCACTTAAGAATTTCAAGCAAGTTCGAACGCGAACAGTATCAAAACAGGACAACATCAGAAATAAAGAATGGAGGAGTGGAAACAAATGTGAGAACTCCTTCTCACTCTCATTATTTTATAGTTAAATATATACTAGGATGCAGACGGGGCTTAGAAGCCCCCGACACTATTTATTGTACAAACCATGGTTGTTTGTTTGAATTGTATCGTGGAAATTTGGATTGTGGCTGTAAAATTGATTATGAATAAAATATTTTAACAATAAAAATATCATTTTTATTATATAAAGGAGCTATATAAAATATTCATGTGTTGAATAAATTGTTTGAATAGTAAAAATGTTATTTTTATTGAATGTATGAACTATATAAAACAGTGAAGTGTTGAAATAAATATTTTATCGTTAAAAATATATTTTTTAACGTATATATAAACGACATAAAATTCTCCTGAAATGAAAATAAATATTCATTAACAAATCGGACGATTTGTTTATGTACACCCATTTAACTGACATCGATTGGGACGCTAAAATTTACACATCGCCCAACTGCAACAATAATATTCAGTATTTGTTGGTTGAAACCCCACACGAGTATTGGGATGATATTTGACGTACACTAATCCCAGTTGTTTAGTCGTATGTCAATCAATAGGTTGACTGACTGTTGTAAGTGTTAATTATTTATATTTAACGCTTATGCAGTTGTGTAATGCACTCTGGATGATGGTTGATTGAATATCATGATTGTTGTGTACATGTGTTGTATGAAATCCATATAAATAAATTATATGGTAATTGATTGTGTCTGATTATAATTCAGGAATAACGAATATTTTAAAAGAACAAATATTTTAAAATAACGAATATTTTAAAATAATATTCGGTAAAGGATTAAAATATTATTTTGATGTCCGATTTGGGATGGACATGAAAATATTGAAATATATGCAGCCATGTTGATTAGATTTGCGCCATTTTAACGCGAACGATATTTATATCAATTTTACTCATTTTTATAATGAATATAAAAAAGGAAATGATTTCAAATCAGATTTTTGAAAATATTATTATTTAAATATTATAATGATAATGAGCATTCAATTTTGATTTAAATTTGAAATGAAATTGGGAATCATTTTAAATCAAATTTATACACGATTTATAAAATACGTTTTAAATGGAAATCGACGAAGTATATATAACTTATATATTATATGTATTTAATGGCCTGAATAGAACGCGCCGCGTCGCGATCGTTTGCTAATTTCGAACATTGATTTCGAATTGACATTACGGGAGATCCGACCGTCCGATTCTCCTAAATTTGGGACCATTGGGTTCGTATCGAAAAGTGCTTTCCAAAGAACATAAGAGATTTGAAATCTAACGGATGGATTTGGAATTATGTCCAAATCAAATTTGGAAAAGGTCGATGTAAGTGCAGTTCGATGACCGTTTAAATCGACCGAAAGGGCCTTAATAAAATTATTAAAAATATTAATAATTTGTGTAAAATCATAATAAATGATTTGGAAAGAATTGGGATGAAAAATTACACGTTTGTAAGATAAAAATATATTTTTATCAAAATGAACTAATTATTAACTAGATTTGAAATCCAATCATTTTTAAATAAAATAAATTGGATTTGTGAATGGTTTTAATCTAACCAGAAATTTCCAATATATGAATTGGAATGGATCTGAATAGAAATCATCTCCGGAATATTTCGACATTGGATTTCGTGACTGTATAGATATTGTGGATGAATTTGGAAGATAAATATATGTCATTATTCCCCATATGATATGTGTTGGTTTCAGAATTTGATATTGAATATAAGCCGATATAATTTCTATTCAGAGCCTTATATTTAATATTAAATTGGATTTTGGGTTTGTCGTGAATGGTGTCTTCAGTAATACTGTTCTTAAACCCCGTGTGAAAAGAATAAATCTTTTAATTAAGATTATTAGAGTTTCCAATTATATTTAGTAATTGGAATAAAATGGATTGTGAATTGGGTTTATCGTGAATGGTGCTTTAAAATAACACTTGTTTTTTAATCCAATTAACTGTGAGGATATGATTTGGAATTTATAAATCTTTTAACTAAGATTTAATGGAATTTTCCAAATTAAAGTTTTCCAGTTTAATATATTGAATGTGAATTGAATGGAATTTGATTTGGCAATAATCGAAGTGAGCTTCTGTGGAAGAAGACTGTTACTATATATGGAATTTAAAAGGCTTTGCCGTTATTCCATTTATATTATTGGTTGGATACGGAAACTGATATCGATTATATATTGATCTGTTTTCCGTGAAGATTCCATAATTAATGGAATGTGATTTTGAGTTTATCGTGAACTGTGTTTTAAATGACGTTTGTTCTTTAACCCAGTTAAAGACAGGATTACATGTCTAACATTGTATTTCGAACTGTATTGTTGATCTCTGCTAAATATATATCGATTTGGTGGTGGAGAATTTATTCTCTTGCTTGACACCCTTTTCTGAGACGTACTTGATCGACGCCTTCTAGGAACTAGAAAAGCGCGAATTTTGTAATAATAACTGCAAGCGCACAGATCGTGTAATATGCAGGTCGAATCACAGGGAGGTAAATTGAATTAAATTATTTATATAATTTCTTGGGCGAGCTAGAGAAATGTGGAGGTTCGGTTGAAAAACAATAAAGCTATTATTGAATTGAATCAGATCTGAATCTAATCAAATCTATATTCAATCCAATATGACGTAGGAAAGCAATAAAAGAAATAGAAATTAAAATTGCAGAAATTAAATAAAAAACAGGAAATAAAATTAGGATTACCGCTGAATCTAATCAGATGGTCAATCACTAATGAAAATAAGTGAAAAATACAAATAGTGCTCTACCAAATCTAATTATGTAGACAACACTAATTGCTAAGAAAATAAAAAATTGCATAAAAGGGAAAAAGTTAGAGAAATCTCTCAATTCATGGATGATGTTTATAATGAGATTAGGTGACGACCCCAAACTTCCATAATATGAAAGTAAGGATAATCATAGGAGCATAACATAATTACAACAATAACAGATCTCAGATAATAGCATAATACATAAATCATTGCAATGGAAATAAGAATGTCATCACAACATAACATCAAAGACATCAGAGTACGCAGTTACAAGATACACTTAGCAAATAGAAGTCTCAACAAAAAGAGAAATAATTCTCAACTCCACCAAATACATCAAAGATCAATAATATCTAAATGTCTCAAGTAGCAATAAAAAGATAAAAAGGAAAAGGTTCTTCATCTTCTTCCTTAAGCAAGCTCCAATCCAAAATGTATCCATACCTAAACCTGTCATTTGGCTGCCCATGTGGAAAGAGGGCACCCGAGTTTGCAAAGTGAAACAAACTACGAGTCAGTCATAGGACTGGTATGAGAAATCTTTCTTAACTAACAATATGGCTAATCACAGGACCACGCCGCTAATGCGGAACCGGTTTACTCCATTGGATTGCCAGTGCATATGTTTAATAAATTTTATTTCAAAAAAACAACGCAATCTTTTTAGAAAATGAAATCATTATAAGACTCAAGTCCCATCACACAATGCAACGCAAACCGGAGGATAGAGTTTTACCTTATAATAATCAAAAATGCTTGATACGTGGAAAATAATGTTTAATATTATCATTAGTGTCTAATCAGTTTTAAAATACTTCAAAGTAAATGTATCAATCCTAGACGGCATAGTACCCCATTCTACTATGTCACCATATATGGGTTTACAATCAAAACCGTAATGTCGTATTGGAGATTGGGTTTCCATCATGAGTCAAGGCTAGGGACGATCTCCGTACCGATTCAAGACACTCTAGCAATGTCTCAAGGTCCCCCGCAGTGAACCCTTGGATCTTGCAGGGCCGGTCCACAAATATACCTTAGTGGATTAGTTATGTCTGAACACACGCTTCCCGATCCTATTGGACCTATAAAATGGTCACTATCGACCAATAAATCCGAGGCGCCTCATTCCATCAACCGCATAAGTAAAATGTCAGGGCTTCCAAAACTCTGATACCACTTCTAACTAGAAAGAAACATGTGCACTCCCTGCGTTCCCTTGTCCCGTTTCGGACTCTTACCGGGGTGTGTGGCTCGTGAGGTAACGTTATACACAAAGCTATGCCGAAATAGGCTATGCTTTGATCATCATCCACAAGGCTCTGATTTTCAACAAAAACCTTGATCAATTGCATCTTGGCATGTCACATTGACAATTCACGCCATGCGATCGATAACTACCAATATATAACCTCTGAGCTCATGTGTCTCAAAGAAGGGTGTTAAGCAAGACATCAAATTCTCCGCCGCCACAGATATATATTAATTAGAAATCAATTTAATTTACATAGAATGAAATCCAATGTCAGACACACATCCATTTACAAGTCCGTTCTGGGTCTAAACGAAACCGGAGTCACATTATTCCTCGTCCCGTATGTTCAATACGGAAGAGAGGTGCTCGCATATCCAGACAATCGACAAGTACGTCCGGACAACTACCACTTTAACCCTTTATTGGGAGCTAACCAATGCCGGGCATCAGTAGTTATCCTTTCGATGTGGAGATCACTGGTCTTCAATCACCATCTTTAAGATCTTCAATTTGGATCGTCGTATAATCATTTGAAATGAGATTGAACTCGCTCTTTTCAAATGATTCTCACATATATATAGTTTAAAATCATTTCACATCGTTAATAGTATTTAATAACAATTTATCACTATTTTTTATAAATATAAAAATAGCTAAATTAATTTAACAACGCTTTGGGTCAATAGGCGGCCCTGGCGATGTTTTTATCAAAATTTTATTTACACTTATCTCGAAATCTAATCGTTGGATTTCAACCAAATTTATATCGATGGAAAGATCTTCCCAAAGCAACCCTAACGGTTCCAGTTTTGGGAAAATCCGACAGTTGGATCCTTCGGTATAATCATTTAAAGTTACGATGTCGAAACGCGAACTACCGCACGTGATTCGTTTTAATTTTTATTTATATTTGTATATAATTATATATAAATATAAACATTCAACGATTTCTCTAACGTATTTAACATGCCAAATAAAAGAATGTTTTTATTGGCATACCATATCTACAAATTCATCATGTCAAACAAAATATATTTCATTTACATGAAAATTGAACCAATGACAAATAAAGATGATTTTATTTGTATTTCTATTTTTAACTTTAACAAATGAAAAGAGAATATTTTATTTGTATAAAGTTTTCAGTGAATGTTTTTACAACAAAAATAATTCGTACATATTCTAATGTACGTATTGTCATTAAAATGATATTTTAATCTTGTATAGAAATTCTAGTATATGCATTATCAATAAAAGTGTAGTCTCTACTATAAATGTAAATTTAGCAATGCATATAAATTCTAATATATGCAATGTAAATATAAATGTGAATTTAACAATGCAAATAAATTCTAATATATGCAATGTAAATATATATGTGATTTTAACAATGCATATAAATTCTCATATATGCAATGTAAATATATATGTGATTTTAACAATGCAAATAAATTCTAATATATGCAATGTAAATATATATGTGATTTTAACAATGCATATAAATTCTAATATATACAATGTAAATATAAATGTGAATTTAACAATGCGTTTTTTTTAAACAAAATGTATGAAAGCGATGTTTACATTAAAAAATATGATTTTAATGTTTCAACACTTTTATTCAAATATGAACAATTTCATATGAATCATCCTTTTATAAAAATGATATTTTTAATGTCAACGTGTCATTGTTTTAAGATGAACATTTTCTAATGATTCATTCATTTCATTAAAAACAAAGTTTTTAATGTAAACATGTTTTTATTTTAAAATATGTATATTTGTCCAACTTCTATTATTACATTAAAAAGTGAATTTTTAATGTAAAACAGGTTTTATTTTAAAACATGAATCTTTGTCTACACTCTATTAATACATTAAAAAGTGAGTTTTTAATGTAAAACATGTTTTCATTTTAAAACATGAGTCTTTGTACTAATTTCTAATATTGCATTAAAAAGTATATTTTTGATGTAATCATGTTTTGATTTTAATACATGAACACTTTTCTTATTTTTATAACATAACATTAAAAATGTTAATTTCAAGGTAATCATGTTTTTATCCTAAACATGAACATTTTTCTATATTTCATTCTTGACACTAAAATATGAATTTTTAATGAAATCATGTTTTTATTCAAAACATGAACATTTTCTATTTTTCTACTCTTGTCATTAAAAATGTAATTTTTTCATGAAATCATGATTTTATTCAAAACATGTACATTTTCTATATTTTATTATTACATTAAAAATGTGAACTTTTTAATGTAATGTTCTTATTATTTTTTTTTCTTTTTAAAAACATAAACATTTCTATTTTTATGATAATTCCCTAAAATGATAGAAAATTATATTTCATTTTTGTTGAAAATTCTAATTCAACAAAATGACAAAATTTGATATTTCTATTTGATTGAAAATTCTAACTCAATCAAATAACAAAAGTGTATGATTCATTTTGATTGATAATTCTAATTCAATCAAATAACAAAAGTGGTATTTCATTTTGATTGAAAATTCTAACTCGATCAAATAACGAAAGTGTATGATTCATTTTTGTTGAAAATTTTGATTCAACAAAATGTATAAAAGGGAATATTTCATTTTGATTGAAAATTCTAATTCAATCAATGTGACAAAATGTATGATTCATTTTTATTGCAAATTTAATTACAACAAAATGTAATAAAGGTGATACTTCATTTTTGTTGAATATTTTGATTCAACAAAAACAATGAAAATGTTTGATTTATTTTTATTGCAAATTTAATCATAACACAATATCACCCAAAATAACAGATCTACATAACACATCAAATACAGATCAAAACACGTAGCATAGCATGTAGAAATCTACAACGAATCGATGATAATACAATCATGATTAATTCTAATAATTAAAAAAAAATAAAAAGAAAATAGAATTCTCATAGTTGTTTAAATCTGAATGGTTCAGATCTGAAAATTTGGTCCAAATTCGATCTGCTCAGAATTGGTCCTAGTCAGTCAGGAGTGTAGATCTCGGACTCACAATCGTAATGCTTCAGAAATTGTTCAATTCTGATTCAGTATGAGCGAGTTATGATTTATTTTATGTTTACACAATTTTAAATTAAATTAATAAAATAATATAATAGGTTTTACCCTCGTCTTCTTCCACTACAGATAATCGACCGTGATTTTTTCCCTTTTGTTCATACCTAGGGCTCAACTTCTCGATCACCTCGCTTTACTACGCGACGATCCAAGACAACCACGTCGGAGAGGAGCAGGCGACGCGCAGGGGGTCCCACCGATGGTAGGTGCGATCGCCGTAGGAGGGGGCGGCGACGCTATGAACGGGTGGCGTTTGGGGGCTCGGTTCTCGTAGCACACACCACGGGAGGCGATCAAAGCTGTATAGAATTCGAGAGGATGAAAATCTCTTCGATAATATCTAAAGGAGTGAAGGGTTTTGATGTGTGGATTAATGGATTTTAATGGGGGAAGGAGGAAGCAATGCCGACCATGGGATGTAGAAGATGGTGGCTACTGCTAATTAGGGTTTTAGGGTTTCTCAATCTATTATTTATAATATTTAATCGCCAATTTTGCAAATAAACCTGTAAATCCATAACAACTCCAACTTCAGTCCAACAGGAGTTGTTTCCACCTAATTGCCCCTTTTCCGGAACCAATGGGCTAGGTCCCGTTAGCCCAAACGATTGTTTTTGGCCTGATTTCTTTAATTTAAAATTTAAATCCTTTATTAAATTAATTCGGTCGTACGTTTGAATTCACCGGGCCCACATACGGACTCCGTAAATTCCAGAAAAATAAATCTAGCTATGTTTTGATGATATGGTCCTAACAAAATTAATTTCGTCGAATTTGGAGATCATTTGAAAAATGGCCTTTTTAACGGTTGATTAAATTCAACAGAAATTATCAAATAAGAGTTTAATTTACTACGCTCATAAATTAATTCCAAAAATTCTGGAAAATTAAATTTAGCAATAATTTGACATTTCGGATCTGACAAAAGTGGTTTCGTCGAAAATGGAGGTCGTTTGTATAATGGCCATTTATACGGGCTATCAATTATACTATATTCCATAGCGATTATTCTAAATATTCAATTGGCCATAACTTTTTATTCCAGCTATGAAATTTTGATTTTTCGGATTCGTTGGAAAGATATTTTTAAACAGATTTAGATATTTTTGGTTTCAATAAAATTCGTTAAATTTTGAATCCTGTATATTCAGTCAAAGCTCAGATTTGAGTTTTCAAACTATCGTGCTATTTCTAATTCCTTTTGAAATTAAAATAAATATATTCGTTCTAACTTCGATTTAAATAAATTTTTAATCGTTATTATTTAAAATAATTTATTTTAACTACTCAAAATTCACTGAAATAGCCGAAATAAAAAAATTTAAATTGGTTCTGATTTTTCGGGTTGTTACATATTACAAGGGTGTTTATAGGATAGATGGACAACCCTAACCCTAACCCTAATACAATCACAAATGGGCCTTAATGAAATCACAAAAGACTTTACAATGAGAATCACAAATGGGCCTTGGTTAAATCTAGTAAATTTGGGTCTTTCCTCTTTTCCTCTTGCTTCCTTGACAATTCTTCATTGCTTTGTGATGTGCATGGCTCTTCTACCAATTATTATCTTGTCCAAAAAGGAAATTGATGTGAGATCTTCATATGTATATACACATCATTTTGGCCTTTATTTTCTGTTTTTCTGACTGCATGTGGCTTAGTCGGCATATCTGTAAAAGTGACAAAATAATACCCAAGTAATATTTTATTTATATAAAAAAGATAAGATATAGGAGCATAAATAAACACATTTTCATGTAAATCAAATACCCTCACACTTATCTTTTACTCATCCTCGAGTAAAACAAGAAATGAAAAACTAAACTAGATAGGTCACATTTTTGTAGGAAACACGATTGCATTGAGCGTATGCAATAAGCCGTTAAACCTCTAGGTGTCCCTAGTAGGACGAGTGGTGTCTCATGAGGGTTTTCAGCAGAAACTACCCGCAAAATCCAAATGCAGTATGATATGGTTCTGATGCAACTACATGAATGCAATGGACATATGCAAATAAAAATGAAAAATGAAAACACGGCTTGTTTCTGGAAAGTGGTAAAATAAATTAAGTTAACAATTTCTAATCAGTTGATTGTACTTTAGATACCTCAACTTGTCACAAATTTTCAATATAATTCAAGTTTTCAATGTTAACTCTAGTTTGGTCAGTTGGTTTGGTCGATAACATAGTGCAGCCACGAAATGGATTCTTAGTTTGCTTGGCACGGTTTGTAAAGTGGTTTTATTATTTCCTCGTGTATGGCTAGTCAAATCAATAAGGTCAAGAAGTGTTTGGGCATCATCGCTTATTCTCCATCTCTATAAAAATTGAAATTTACGATTAATTACATACACCTAACTAAAAAGACCAAGGTATACCACCCATACACTGCCTTGCGGACTGACGGAGAGTTGGGACAGAGTTTGGCGGATTGTGCAGACCGACGCTGATTTGTCAACAACATGTCGGTAATCCATAGGTGTCCAACTCATAAAATGAGACCAAGATATACCAACGCTGACTTTGTCAACAACATGTCGGATAGAGCTTGGCGGGTTCGCAAACCAACGCTAGATTTACAAGCAATATTGGATACCCTTGGATTACTATTATTATTAAAAATATAAGAACAAGACAGAGTTACGCGAATTCAGCTTAACACAACTTAGTTTTAAAGATTCGAAAAGCCAATATAAGTATTTTAAGTCCTCCACTCATTAAACAAAGACTACAATTTAGAATCAACTTCATGTCCATCACTGTAACAACCCACATCCATTAATGTCACTCGCAAAGGGAATGCATTAACTTCCATGGAGCATTTTAAGTGAATATAGAATAGAAAATCACAACAAGACAGATATAAAGCAGTACTTGAAAATTTAAAACTTTATTTATTGCAGTAGAAGGTAAATATGTTTGGATACATCATAAAAAAAAACCATAAACCAAAGTCAAGTACATAATATCCATCTTGATAAAACAGAGTACATAATCCCACTACTACAAATAGCCATAAAGAAAATGATAGACTGAACTTTACTTCGGCAATCCAAACCCAAGTGCTCCCAATCAAGCTCCACTAGTACTAGTCCCACCTTAGAACCTAGGGGGGGGGGGAAGGAAGAAAAGAGGTGGAAACAAAGGGGGTCAGACATAAAGTCTGGCGAGTCGGATAACTCTAACAACATAATTATTAAAGCAATATGATAAGATATAAGCTCGAGAATAAGGTAATGACTGTGTGAACCACATGGGTATGGTAAGGCAATCAAGAGAAACAGAGATAACGTAAATGGCGCTTCCTAATCGATATAGGATAATCACTATACTCTACCGTACTGTACCATACTGTACTGTACTAACACTAACTGCACCCCTACTAGTCACTCTAGAAATTTGATCCCTCTTGGCTAAATAGAACGATGATAGCTTCGCGTACTACTAGATGTACCCACTATCCTCCATGTTTGACTGTATATCTCTAGTTGCTATCATAGATACCCAGCGTGTACCTATCCCCACTAGATGTACCCCCTTCAATAAGTAATAATGGTAATTCCACGTACTCCTAGCTGACGTCATAGGTGCCGCCTGCTCCTATCTCCACTAGGTGTACCCCCTTAATAATTATTAATAATAGTGGTAGCTTCGTGTACCCCTAGCTGACTACATAGGTGCCGTCTGCTCCTATCTCCACTAGGTGTACCCACTACCCTGCCCCATTCGATCGGCTCACTAACTCATATATACCCGTGCTGGCCCCACAGTGGGGTGTATCACTCCCCAAAGTGGCAACCCGATACCACCAATAATGCACGGCTTATACCTACACGATGCAACAACGTCTTACCTACCAGCCCGGGTCCACACACGCATATGAACCCGTTGGACTTGCGTTTCCACCGCTAACCCGGTTTGGCCTCTTACAGTCAAGCCCAGTATGCGGGTCCCGTCCTCGACTTGGGTCGAGCCCACAAAGATACGAATGGGTTACTGGTTGAAACGGGCCCCCATTACTTGACACAAGCTATCCACCTAAGCTTGGTCCCCTAAAGTATATCCCACTTAACCCCCTTCATGTCCACTTACATGTTTTAAATTTGGTTAAGGGTTTCCATTAGTAATTCCACATGCCACCCAAGGCACCCACTTAACCCCTATGTCCCACTTACATGTTTTACCTTGGTTAAGTGTTACTAATCGTATTTCCTCATGCCACCCAAGGCACCCACTAGATTCCACATGCCATCCAAGGCACCCACTTGACCCCCTCACGTCCCACTACATGTTTATCTGGTTAAGTGTTTCTTAATTCATTAAGACCGTAATCTCATAAAGACCTCTCACATTAGACTGGCATTTGTGGCAGCTGGATTTGCCGGGCAGGTCCAAACAGTCTTACACCACAAACGAGCCTAACCTCGTGTCTTTAAAACTATTACGTATTTAATTTGTGCTTAAGACCTCTCACATTAGACTGGCATTTGTGGCAGCTGGATTTGCCGGGCGGGTCCGGGCAGTCTTACACCACAAACGAGCCTAACCTCGTGTCTTAGACGATTAATTACACCTAATTAATCATTCCCCCAATTTGAATTACTTTCCCTATTCAAATTGTCAACCAATTCCAAATTTAACGATGTCCATAATTGACTCAATTATGTCCATCCATTTATGGTATGTAAAATCATACCTATTTTCACCACAATTATATTTTATTCCTTTAAAATTAATTACATGCCTTTTTAGCCCATTACATGCCAAATTCACAATATGTGTGTATCCACTATTATCCCCATCATACCCCCGTCATTTGTTCGCTTAACATGACATATACATATTAGAAAATAGTCTAATACTTAAAAAAGGGGAATAAACGTCACAAAGTCACATACACACAATAATAGATCTAACTTGCAATTAAGAATTACAACATACTTGCATAGTCTTTGTATTATCAAGGATCCAAAAATCATAGATCTAAAAGGTGTGAACTTGCATGTATGAACATAGTTTTACACCCAACTAGCCTAGGTAATTATCACAAACTTACATAAACTATGTATGTCGTCAAACTAAACATAAAGGTGTCATCTTGCATAACTATGGATCCAATAAAAGGTGTTAACCTGAGTAAACTATGGATCCACATAAAGGTTAAACTTGCATAACTATGCATGTCATAGTTTCAACATAAAAATGTCAACTTGAATATGGATCTAAACTTTAAAGGTGTGAACTTGTATATATGTGAATCCAATTATCACTTAAACTTGCATATGAACATAATACTTATACGAACTAGCATATGTTCCACATCCATATTCGCATAAAAACTGATGTTATAAACCTAGGTGATTGGATTATAAAAAGGGATTCATTGGCACAAGTTAACATCATGAATTACTAGCATATATTTTAGATCTAAACTTACATAACATCATTTAACTCGCATACAACTTGCGTAATCATATTAACTTGCATAACATCATACATGAAACTTGCATAACATTATATATATAACTTGCATAACATCATACATGAAACTTGCATAACATCATATATAAAACTTGCATAACATCATATATAAAACTTGCATAACATCATATAATATGAATCAAGTTAACATACATGATTAAACATATGAATTAGATTGACAACCACAACTTATAATCCAACGTATATCACATCATAATTGATTTAGCAATTATTTTGTTAAAGTGATCGAACTCACAACTCTTAAGCGGTCTTGAGTTCTGAATTATGATTTCTAGAGTTGTATTAGCTCTCCTTTGAAGAAGATTCGTTGTTAGGGTTGAATAGAACTGATTTGATTTGTTGTTCTTCCTCTTTAATTTGTGGCGGCTACTCTAGGGTTCAAGACGACAGCATGACGACCATAGTTTCAGTTTTAATTCTGATTTAGGGTTTGAGTCTATGGGTCTTTTTATAGAGTTTTGAATTAATTTAAGCCATCGGATGGTCTTAGGGTGATGAGTTAGCCCTAATGACTCAGCAAGGAGTCAGAAAGGACTCAACAATGAGTCACAACACAAATCAGACTGAACCAGAAAGCTCTGCAGGTTTTCTCTCGGCCTGGGCACACTTGGGAAGTGCACCAATGTAAATTTGTACTGGCGCACTTCCCAAGTGCGCCAGTGCAATAATATTATTTTTTCTTCTTCTTCCGGTTTTCCTCCTAACTTCGATCGTCCATATCTCCTTCATCCAATATCCGTTTCCCGCAAACTCGGACTCTATTTCAACCAGAATTCCGAGACGAACACAATGGTGCAACCCCATTCCCTTAATTCTCACGTCTGAGATTAATTATTCTTTATTTTAGTTAATTCAGTTATTCAAAAATCCAGGGTGTTACATTCTCCCCTCCTTAAAGGATTTCGCCGCCGAAATCTCCAAGTTAAGGAGAATGCATATCCTACCATCCAAACAACCATCTACTCAACCATCAAACAGGGCATCCATTGTCCTTATAAAATTTCTAATGCTGTATGAACATATGCAAGAAGTGTGTGTATATGTTCCTTATCTAATGCAAAATCAGGCGGTCTACTGATTCAGTTGACCTCCTTAATGCAAACCATGATAGTGCCATGCGTCCATTATGTATGCGAAAGAACCTTATCGATACATATCATTTCTACATGTGTGCACAACCATTCACCAAAATGCAACATCCATATGATGGTACAACCATTATGCATCCATTACTTAAATATATACACACATTTATATGCAATATGCAGTATGAAGTGACTGAGCCGATCTAGTGCCTAAAGTGTGTGTATATGCATCCACGAGCAACCACTAGCAAACACTTGCATCCACATGCATCCATCATACATAACATGTCTCAAACACATGTTTCAACCATAGCACTACTCTATCTAAAGGTCAAAGGTATTAGCGAGAGGACATACTAAAGATAAGATAAGTATAAGGTAAGCGATAAAGGAGAAATTAAAAGACATACCCTCGAAAAGAAAAGGGTATAATGAACGCATCTTCGCTTCCGTCTCCCAAGTATCGTTGCTCTCATCATCTCCCCATTGCACTTTGACTAGTTTGACCTCTCGATTCCTCAACTTCTTAATCTCCGACTCAAGAATGCACGTAGGAGCTCTTCGAATCATCGCATCATGCTCTATCTCCATCTCTCTAAGCAAGCTCGGCTCTACCACTTCCGCGGTCTCGTGCAAGCACTTCCTCAAATGTGATACATGGAATACGTCGTGTACACCACTAAGTCTCTTGGGCAACTCCACTCTATACGCCATCTGCCTAATCCTTTCCTTAATAGGAAACGGTCCTACGAATCTTGGTGCTAACTTCCCAACGGACCCAAAGAGAACGACGTCCCGTAATGGAGACACCTTGACAAAGACCATGTCTCCAATATCAAACTCAAGATCTGACCTCCTCTTGTCCGCATAAGATTTCTTCCTATCTTGCGCCGTCTTCATCCTCCTTCGAATCAAATCGATCTTTTCCGAAGTCTCTCTAATCATATCGGGTCCAAGCAAGACCTTGTCTGTAGACTCCCACCAACAGGTAGGCGAACGACACGGCCGTCCATATAGAGCCTTGAACGGTGCCGTGCCAATGCTTGACTGAAAGCCATTATTATATGCGAACTCTACCAACGGAAGATGTTCCTCCCATGTACCTCCGAAGTCTAAGACACATAACCTAAATAGGTCCTCTAGAATACGATTCACCCTCTTGGTCTGGCCGTTCGTCTGAGGATGATATGCGGTGCTCAAACATAACCGAGTCCCTACCGCCTCTTGCAAGTTCTTCCAAAATTCGCTAGTGAAAATAGGATCGCGGTTGCTCACTATGCTAGAAGGAACACCGTGCAAACGAACTATCTCTCGAATGTATACGGAGGCTAACCATGGAGCAGCCCTCTTACTCTTTACGGGAATGAAATGGGCCGTATTACCCTTCCTCGATATTGGTAATCCGTCAACAAAGTCAATCGAAACACTTTCCCACTTCCATTGTGGGACCTCCAATGGGTGAAGCAATCCACCGGGCTTCTTTTGCTCTACTTTTACTTGTTGGCACACCAAGCATCTAGCGACATACTCGGCCACATCCCTCTTCATACCGGCCCAAAAGTAAACTCTTCTCATGTCCATGTACATCTTGTCACCGCCGGGATGGATGGTCATATTCGAACGATGGGCATCATCAAGAATGGTCTTCCTCAAATTCTCGTCCTGTGGTACACAAAGTCTACCGTCCCTACACAACCAACCCTTATCATCTAGGGTATACCTACTTAGGTGGCTTGATGATTCCCCTCTTATGAGCTTCTCTACTAACTCCATCAACTGTAGGTCATCACGCTGTGCCTCTCCAACCCGTCCCAAAATCGTAGGTCTGACCTCAAGGACGCTAGCAAACTGGATACAAAATCAATGGATGGTCTAAAGTCAAAGGTAGAGATAAACTCTAAGCTACGCCGCTCGATAAACAAAGGACTCAATGCCAACTTTTTCCTACTCAAGGCATCCGCCACAACGTTACCCTTGTCAGGGGTGTATGCTATCTCGAAATCGTAGGACGCCAAGAACTCCATCCACCATAACATATCACCCTTCCCTAGAGACCACATGCTCTAAAATCCTCACTTCTTTCCTCCAAAAATGGTATTTTGGAGAACTTAGCTTTAAGATGGTGCACTTGTAGGGTCCCTAAGCTTTCCCTAAGATGTAGGGCATGCTCTTCTCTGCTTCTAGAGAAAACCAGGATATAATCCCATGCAAAATCGTCACAACTATCCATCTCTCACACAGACCATCCTAGTCGAACTCGACATCCCCCAAGTGCAAGCCTCAAAGGCCTAAACCAATATCAGACAAACACCCAAGGGATACCTCCTTCGAATTCAAACGACCTACATGAGATGATACTAGTAAGATGGCCAACCACTTGAGCACTTGACCGACTCTGGCTGTCCTTGCCAGTCTTTCTCCAAAACCACCGCTGATCACATAACTGGCTTTGCTTAATCTACTAAGAACATACGAAAACTTATTTTGCGCTTCTGTGTAAACCCCGCACTTTATCAAAGACGTCTCCATACTCACGGACCACACAAACAGACTCCCAATCATCGTTGGATGCGTCAAAAGATTCTAGGCAGCTAAGTATCACCGAACCCCTAGGGTCACAAGAAATATGAGGGTCTTTCCATAACGAATCAATAGTCTAACTACCCTCCTTTCACAATCTAGGATGGCACCCCGCCTGGCTAGCCAATCCACCCCTAGAATCAAGCTATAGCCTGTGAAACCAAGGACGAAGGCGTTGCATTCAAATCCAACGCCCAAGATAGACACTCTCAAATCCCGACAAACCATTGAAGGATGAGCCGAACCACCAACAGGATTTGAGACTAGGATGGGATCCTTAACTAGACTAGTATTTAGGTGTAGTGTTTCAACTAACGAAGCAGATACTAATGAGTATGAAGCGCCAGAATCAAACAAAGTTCAAACAGGATGATAAAGTAAACCAAATTTCAACCTAGACGGTCCTACCCCCATCAGGTATACCAGCCGTGAGGGAATACAACTACCCTCCAGAAGATCCTGTACTTTGTCCTTGCCTCTTTGGACAATACTAAGGTGTCCTATTTCTCCAAAACAACTAGCCTTCTTCTTCACATTCTCCATTCGTGACCTCCCACCAAGATGAGGTTCCGTCCTTTGTTAGCCAAACAGCTATTTGAACCTTCCTCCCATCGTTTATCTTAAAGGTACCAACAAGCCCTCCACTTCCTTGGACTAACTTCTAGCCCGACAAACATCTAAGTCCCTTGAAGTGGTTTTCCGTCTTTCGTACGGAAGTCCTTATTTATCTTAGAAAAAAGCATCTATACGCGGAGGGGGAGGGGGGGAAGAACTCAAAAAGAGAAAGAGGAAGAGATTCAAAACGGAGAATCGAAGGAAGGATGTATGGCTCTTGGGGATTATGTTCTTAAAATAAACCTTTCTTTCAAAAATACTCTTCTACAAACATATTTTTGAAAGTATTCTTTATAAAAATGCTTTTGAAAAATAGTTTTTCAAAATATCTTATCTGTTTTGGTAACCTTCAACTCTGATACCACGTGTAACACCCCACATCCATTAATGTCACTCGCAAAGGGAATGCATTAACTTCCATGGAGCATTTTAAGTGAATATAGAACATAAAATCACAACAAGACAGATATAAAGCAGTACTTGAAAATTTAAAACTTTATTTATTGCAGCAGAAGGTAAATATGTTTGGTTACATCATAAAAAAAACCATAAACCAAAGTCAAGTACATAATATCCATCTTGATAAAACAAAGTACATAATCCCACTAATATAAATAGCCATAAAGAAAATGATAGACTGAACTTTACTTCGGCAATCCAAATCCAAGTGCTCCCAATCAAGCTCCACTAGAACTAGTCCCACCCTTAGAACCTTGGGGAGGGGAGGAAGAAAAGAGGTGGAAACAAAGGGGGTCAAACATAAAGTCTGGCGAGTCCGATAACTCTAACAACATAATTATTAAAGCAATATGATAAGATATAAGCTCGAGAATAAGGTAATGACTGTGTGAACCACATGGGTATGGCAAGGCAATCAAGAGAAACAGAGATAACGTAAATGGCGCTTCCTAATCGATATAGGATAATCACTATACTCTACCGTACTATACTAACACTAACTGCACCCCTACTAGTCGCTCTAGAAATTTGATCCCTCTTGGCTATATAGAACGATGATAACTTCGTGTACTACTAGATGTACCCACTATCCTCCATGTTTGACTGTATATCTCTAGTTGCTATCATAGATACCCAGCGTGTACCTATCCCCACTAGATGTACCCCCTTCAATAAGTAATAATGGTAATTCCACGTACTCCTAGCTGACGTCATAGGTGCCGCCTGCTCCTATCTCCACTAGGTGTACCCCCTTAATAATTATTAATAATAGTGGTAGCTTCGTGTACCCCTAGCTGATTACATAGGTGTCGTCTGCTCCTATCTCCACTAGGTGTACCCACTACCCTGCCCCATTCAATCGGCTCCCTAACTCATAGATACCCGTGCTGGCCCCACAGTGGGGTGTATCACTCCCCAAAGTGGCAACCCGATACCACCAATAATGCACGGCTTATACCTACATGATGCAACAACGTCTTACCTACCATCCCGGGTCCACACACGCATATGAACCCGTTGGACTTGCGTTGCCACCGCCAGTATGCATGTCCCGTCCTCGACTTGGGTCGAGCCCACAAAGATACGAATGGGTTACTGGTTGAAACGGGCCCCCATTACTTGACACAAGCTATCCACCTAAGCTTGGTCCCCTCTAGTATATCCCACTTAACCCCCTTCATGTCCACTTACATGTTTTAAATTTGGTTAAGGGTTTCCATTAGTAATTCCACATGCCTCCCAAGGCACCCACTTAACCCCTATGTCCTACTTACATGTTTTACCTTGGTTAAGTGTTACTAATCGTATTTCCTTATGCCACCCAAGGCACCCACTAGATTCCACATGCCACCCAAGGCACCCACTTAACCCCCTCATGTCCCACTACATGTTTATCTGGTTAAGTGTTTCTTAATTCATTAAGACCGTAACCTCATAAAGACCTCTCACATTAGATTAGCATTTGTGGCAGCTGGATTTGCCGGGCAGGTCCGGGCAGTCTTACACTACAAACGAGCCTAACCTCGTGTCTTTACAACTGTTACGTATTTAATTTGTGCCTAAGACCTCTCACATTAGACTGGCATTTGTAGCAGCTGGATTCGCCGGGCGGGCCGGGCAGTCTTACACCACAAACGAGCCTAACCTCGTGTCTTAGACGATTAATTACACCTAATTAATCATTCCCCCAATTTAAATTACTTTCCCTATTCAAATTGTCAATCAATTCCAAATTTAACGATGTCCATAATTGACTCAATTATGTCCATCCATTTATGGTATGTAAAATCATACCAATTTTCACCACAATTATATTTTATTCCTTTAAAATTAATTATATGCCTTTTTAGCCCATTACATGCCAAATTCACAATATGTGTGTATCCACTATTATCCCCATCATACCCCCGTCATTTGTTCGCTTAACATGACATATACATATTAGCAAATAGTCTAATACTTAAAAAAAGGGAATAAACGTCACAAAGTCACATACACACAATAATAGATCTAACTTGCAATTAAGAATTACAACATACTTGCATAGTCTTTGTATTATCAAGGATCCAAAAATCATAGATCTAAAAGGTGTGGACTTGCATGTATGAACATAGTTTTACACCCAACTAGCCTAGGTAATTATCACAAACTTACATAAACTATGTATGTCGTCAACCTAAACATAAAGGTGTCATCTTGCATAACTATGGATCCAATAAAAGGTGTTAACCTGAGTAAACTATGGATCCACATAAAGGTGTAAACTTGCATAACTATGCATGTCATAGTTTCAACATAAAAATGTCAACTTGAATATGGATCTAAACTTTAAAGGTGTGAACTTGTATATATGTGAATCCAATTATCACTTAAACTTGCATATGAACATAATACTTATACGAACTAGCATATGTTCCACATCCATATTCGCATAAAAACTGATGTTATAAACCTAGGTGATTGGATTATAAAAAGGGATTCATTGGCACAAGTTAACATCATGAATTACTAGCATATATTTTAGATCTAAACTTACATAACATCATTTAACTCGCATACAACTTGCGTAATCATATTAACTTGCATAACATCATACATGAAACTTGCATAACATTATATATATAACTTGCATAACATCATACATGAAACTTGCATAACATCATATATAAAACTTGCATAACATCATATATAAAACTTGCATAACATCATATAATATGAATCAAGTTAACATACATGATTAAACATATGAATTAGATTCACAACCACAACTTATAATCCAACGTATATCACATCATAATTGATTTAGCAATTATTTTGTTAAAGTGATCGAACTCACAACTCAAAAGCGGTCTTGAGTTCTGAATTCTGATTTCTGGAGTTGTATTAGCTCTCCTTTGAAGAAGATTCGTTGTTAGGGTTGAATAGAACTGATTTGATTTGCTGTTCTTCCTCTTTAATTTGTGGCGGCTACTCTAGGGTTCAAGACGACAGCATGACGGCCATAGTTTCAGTTTTAATTCTGATTTAGGGTTTGAGTCAATGGGTCTTTTTATAGAGTTTTGAATTAATTTAAGCCATCGGATGGTCTTAGGGTGATGAGTCAGCCCTAATGACTCAGCAAGGAGTCAGAAAGGACTCAGCAAGGAGTCACAACACAGATCGGACTGAACCAGAAAGCTGTGCAGGTTTTCTCTCGGCCTGGGCGCACTTGGGAAGTGCACTAATGTAAATTTGTACTGGCGCACTTCCCAAGTGCGCCAGTGCAATAATATTATTTTTTCTTCTTCTTCTTCCGGTTTTCCGCCTAACTTCGATCTTCCATATCTCCTTCATCCGATATCCGTTTCCCGCAAACTCGGACTCTATTTCAACCAGAATTCCGAGACGAACACAATGGCGCAACCCCATTCCCTTAATTCTCACGTCTGAGATGAATTATTCTTTATTTTAGTTAATTCGGTTATTCAAAAATCCGGGGTGTTACAATCACCTAAGAATCTCCCTATGTACCAGTTACACTACTATCCCTAAAAATTCAACTTTTCATTATATTTCATATTCGGTCTTAGTTGAGAGAAAAAAATACTATCAACTGACTAACAATTATTAACTTATTTTGTTGTATCAATCTAAAATGAGTTGTATTTTCCCAAAAAAAATTTATGGTATGTTACTATGATCTAAAGTGCATGATGGTCCTATATGAAAAGAAAGAAAAATCAAAAGAATGCAATGCAGACTCTGTTGAATCTATGATTTTTTTGGTTTGATGATGAAAAATATATTATATTGATGTGTTTGAAAAATGGAATAACAAATATTGTTGTTTAATAGTGCTTTTACACAAAAGACAGGAAATTTACACAAGCATCTATTATTCAATGATATTTATTTTATTTCACAATTCAATACAATACACATTTTATTTGAACTCTCAACTATACAATTCAATACAAATATTTCTACATATCATACACAACTTTCAAATAAACAATTTCTGTTCTGCACACTCTTACTGTCCCAGCTTTTGTTTTTCTCCTTATGCATCATCCTGAAACCTGTCACACAAAAGAAAATACACACAGTACACTGGAACCAAAAACAGACACTGAACAAATAATTTTTTTTAATTTTTTTTATTTTGTCTCAGATTCTCTGTGTGTTTTTCTCATCATCTTTCAGACTTGAACATCCACGCCATAACAATACTGGTTTGCTGATCAGAATCAGCATCAATTTCAGCTGATTCTGACTAGCCCCAACTCAGTACAGTCAGTCTGCTATTTTTTTATACAAGGCAGGTCAAAAAAAATAAGTAGGAAACAAGTTGGAGAGCATGACAAAACAACATGAAATCAAGTTATGATCAGGACAAGAACAAGTGCAAGACTCAAATCAGACATGCATGGCAGATCAAGTGATGTGTATGTGGCAGATCAACTAAATAATACATAGTAGGTCAGCATACAAGACATGATGAACAATGCATGATATAAGTCCAAGTGCAAGTGCAAGTGTGATACATGAACAAAGCATGAACATAGGACATACACAAATCCAAACAGTAGAGAAGCAACAAGATGCAGCATGCGCAAGTGACACAGATGCATGGTATACAAGGCTCAGCAACATGGATTCAACATGAATAATGAATGAATGTGTCGAACTAGTATACACGCAGCAATGGTTGAAATGTATTTCAGCATGGTTCTATGAAGACAATATGGTCGAGCTCACTAGAATGTTTCAAGTATCATGCCGGGTTCAAACACATATGCAAACAACATGAGACTGGTGCAAACATGTATGGCTGAAGCTACATGCAACTTTCAAGTGCAAGTGTCATGGCAAATGTACTGGGTGAGCAAGAACAGCAAAATGGGATCAGCATCAAGATTTCAAGTATCAAGACAACATGGTCCAAATGATACAAGTGCAATAATTATGCATATTTCAGCAAAAACATATTGACATGCCAAGAGAATGCAGTTTTAGGTTCATGTTCAAATGAAGAGCATCATGCATGAATACACAGCATGGTTCAGAGACAAGCAAGTTCAAGGAAATGTCAAAACAGTGTACACAGACATGGTGTACTAGTTCAGATATACAAAGAAATTTGTTTCAGCAAATATGACAAGGCAAATCATATATAGCATGGTGACAAGGGAGAATGAATCTCGGCAACAAAAACATTACAAATCAGTTTTTTGTTTTTTTGGGCAAGTATCAATGTTTTCCAGAATTCAGGAAATCTTTTCTATTTTGGGACAAAATGTTTTTTAATATTTGTTTCCAGAAATAATTCACAGGAATGTTGTTATCATGCAAATGCAAATTTGGTTCATGATTCAAGCCGATTTCATCAAGGTCTATCAAAAAGAGGAAAGCCAACAAATCATTCAATCGAACCAAAGGAGGAAACACAGAAAAATCATGTCCAGATTCATTGCTAATTTTTCGGAATTCGAACTGACAGAGATTTTCATGAGGAAAACAAATAAAAATCATTCAAACTGTTTCTGGTTTTGGAAAAATCGAAATCAGGGGAAAATTCATTGTTCAAAATACGATCCGAATATTCCAAAATCAAATCGAGCAAGTCTTTAAAGAGAAATCAGAGATTAAGGTCACAAAACCCCTATATAAATACACTACTTCATCATCGACAGAAGCATCCAACATTTTTGACAATAAAACCGAAACCCTAATTTCAAATCAGTTGCTTACTTGTTTGGATCGAGAGAGAAGGATCCTTGCAGAGTCAAGCTAGAAGGCAATTTCAACTGATTCAGATCTGCAGAGGAGTTTGAAGCAAAGGGTCTCAAGAATTCCAGAAACCCTAGTGTTTAACGTTGCCGCCATTCTTGACTTTAAGAGCAAAAGAGGAAATTAACAGGAAAAAAGAACAAGAGTGGGTCGTTTCACATGGCTAAGCCAATTCTTTAATCAAGGGGGTTTATTTGTTTCTTCTTTGTCTTGCATTTTTTATTGTAATTCTTTTTCAAAACAATGCTTGTTTATTTTCTAGTTTTAATTTAAAACTTGGGTATACAGATTACTGGTCTGTAGTCTGGGAAAATCTGGTCTAGGGTACACAGGCCAGTCTAGGATTTTGAGCTTAGGGTTAGGACAGGAGTAGGCGTTGCAAGTTTACATAGGATTGTAAGCGGGATCTGTTTGTAACTCCTAGTAGAAATCTTAGAAAGGCAGCAGTAGGAACAAATTGCCGAAGCTGGGTATTTGTGTGTGTGATTTTCCCTTTACTGCAATTTTTCATTACTCTATGATTATTTTTATTTCTGTTAAACCCTATTCATCCCCCCCTCTAGTGTTAATATTGATCCTACAGACTCCCCCCACACTAGAACTAAACAGTGTCCACACTATAAACGTTTCCTAAATTTGAAAGATCGTACCCAAAGGTGAATGAGTTGCAAGATTATTTGTAGAATTAATTGCAGTCTAATTATATGTAAGAATGGATCATATGTACAATGATATATGTGTTTGCGATGCATGTGACACAAAGAATGCCAACTTTTTCCCCCGTACTTGGTTCTAGCCCGATGAGTCTCATTCCCACTATGTCTAGGCATGTTTTCTAATAAGAAAAGGTTTTTGAAAACCATCTCATCTTTGTACCTTGATTTATAGTCTAGCAAATAATTGTCTAGTATCATCCTAACCCAAAGTTTTCCCATAGAAATACCGTTTCCAAGATGATCCATGTGTTCCACAAATTTATTAGAGTAATTATCCAAAAATTTGTAATCGTATATAAACTCAGTTGTATTCATGAAATTTAGATTCTGAGTGTTGTTCAAGACTATGCGATCACATTTCTCAATTGATAACGTATTTTTGACACTGACAATTTCATGTTCGTTTGAAATTTTCTCGAAGTTAAAATTTTCGAACTCGTTACTTGAATATACTTCTTTCTCATTTGGCAACTCATCCTCGTACAACCCAAAAAATTCATATTCATTAAAATCCTTCTCAAATTTTGAGTTTTTGAAAATTTCAACATCTTTATTTTGTTCAATTTCTAAAATTTCAAGTTTCTCACAGCCGGAAAGAGAAAAACCAAAATCTGATCTTAAATCTTTTTCCTGAAAAGAGTTGAAGTCCAAATCATTTACTGAATTGTGAACGACTTCATTTAGATGGTTATTCTCAATTTCCAAAGTTGTTATTTGAAATTTTTCACTATCAGTAAAGAATGGATTATTTCCTGAATAATCGCATGTTTGAATTTAAATTTGATTTTGTTGCTCGAGTTATTCTTTAAAAGACATCATTAAACAAAGAAGTTCATCAAGCTGTCTATCTTTTTCATCAAGCTGTCTATCTTTTTCATCAAGCTGTCTATCTTGCCTTTCTACCCTCTCTCTAAGAATGTTAAGATGATATTCTTCAGAATCGTTGATTTGACCGCTCTCGTTTTGGATTTCTTGATTCTCAAAATTATAATCCACATCAATTTCACGATCAATATTATTTCCAATGTGGTGGTTGTTTGAATATCCAGGAGAATGACAATGATATTGGAAATCATTTTGATTTTGAAAATTAGGTTCGTAACCAAAACTGTTGAAATTCGAGCGAAAATTGCAATTTTGGTTATCTTCAAGATGTTGATATGGGCTATAACTGTGAAAATTTTGGTTTAAAACCCCATATTGATGTGGATCAGAGCTATATTGGGATTCTAAGCTACTTTGGTGTGGATGTTGACCATAATCGAAATTATTGAAATTTGAATTGAAATCGCAATTTCGATCATATCCATGATTTTGAAAATATCGGTCATTTGGAAAATTTTGAAAACTGTCGACATTAGGCTCACGAAATTTCAGAAAATTTTGCCCTATAAGTTGTAATTCATACTCATACTCTTTCGGGGAACGACTTCTCAGGTTATTATCCCACATTTCTCTCAATGATATTTTTGAATTATACATTTGAATGAGGTCAAGGCAAGTCAGAAATTATTCTCACTTCAAAATAGTATAAAATATTAAGTTATGCTCTATTAATTAACTAACTCAATTAGAAGGGGGAAGAGGGTCTTATGGTCGTTCACGTATAGTACAAATACTAAGTGATACAGCCAATATTTTACGGGTAGTATGCAACCTCTTTTACTAATAGTTCAATAAATTGAACTACTATATATCCGCGATCCAATTATATGCGACAATCAACTTCACAAACTACCACTTTTCAATTATATTATTTTGCAACGTCTATTTTTATTATTGAAAACAATGAGAATGCAAATTTCAATTATGGAAATATCAGTCAACCACAAAAATCAGACAATAATAACTGCAGAAATTTAAAATATTGTACAAGCAAGACGCTGCCCCTGCAGAAGATTTTTACAAGCAATTTCTATATTTTTTTCTTTGCAGCAGAGCACCTGTAGAGTTCGGAAAATTTTACAGTGGGGTATGGCTGTCCGTCCAGAAAAATTTGAGTGGTGTTGACAATTCAAACTTCACTGCTTGCAAATTGATTGACCTCTAAATCCTTAGTTGTTGCTTGGCTGTTTTTGTTTCACGCTTGATCTTTGATTTGACCTTTTATTTTAAAAAGAAAGAAAGAAAGAAACAAGGAAAATAAAATAAAATAAACAAGGAAAAATAACAACAAACTAGACTCAACAAAATCAAAGACTCAACAAAAACAAACTAGACACAACCCACAAATAAAAATAAATAAATAAAATAGAAAGCAAAAGGAACAAAACAAAACAACTAACTTGAACTAAAGCAAAAATTCAAGACTCAAGAAGGAAAACAACTGAGATGGCTTGATCAAATCCAACCCTAGGCGCACTAACCAAAACCAAAGCTGCCTCAAACAACACAAATTAAACAGAAATAAATATGACTCTGAAGTCGAAACCAAATTCATACTCCCCATAATATAATCACTTTCTTCTCAATATCGCATAAACTCGGTTTCAAATCACGATCCTGTGGCTTTCAAGGCAAACGTAGTTCTCTCTTTTCTTTCCTTTTCTTCTTCTTTCGAATAGCTTAAATTCCGTTACCGATTTCAGATTTTTTTTGGGATTTGGAATCGAGTTTCTGCTTGGGTGCGAGTGGGGATTTCGGAAATTGATTGAAGTGGAGGATTGTTGAGATTAATTGATTTGAAATTTGGGTTCGGTTTGTTGATTGGGGTCACGAATGAGATGCAGAACATGTACAGGACTGCTGATTTGAGGGTATTGTCTGATATGGTTGTAGGTGGCGACAGAGGGTTCGGCTTTGAATTATGGTGTTTGGTATCGTTGGATGGCTGATGGGTATCGAGGTCATTCAGTTATCGTTTGTTGCAAGCTTGTTGAGGGCATAGGTCAGTGAATGAAGATGATCAGAGAGGGAGGGCAGTTTTCGGTGAAGGATGAAGCTGATTGAATCAGGTAATGACGGAAGGTGTTGCGACGATTTGTTGAGGGGTTTGTGCATGAATCACGAGGTGTAGGTTGAAGTTTTGATCGAGAAATTTGGATGTGAAGCAAAGTTACTGGGATTCGTTGGTGAATGGTGATGTTCGGATCGCAGGTGTGGGAGTTTAGGTATTCGAAACAGTTTTGGTAATGGCTGAACTGGGTGAAAGGAGAGGTTTGGGGGTGGAGATTGATGTTGCGAGGATGATGAAGTGTTTTGATTTTTTGGCACTTGGTGTAGTGAGGTGATTGGTAGTGAGTTTGCAATGTTATAAGATGGATTGTGGTATTGGTTGAGGGAGGTTTGGTGAATGGTTCGGATGGATGCTGTGAATTTTTAACTGGGTTTGTGAATGGGTAGGGAAGGTATTGGCTTTGGGGTAGTAGATCGTTTGTGGTGGTTAAAGTGACAATGTTGGTTTTGGTAGAGAGGATGGAGTTATTGTGGTCGGATTAATGGTAGTGATAAAAGAGTTGGTGAAGGAAAAGTTTGTTGCGGTAGGAGGAGGAACTGTGAACGAATTGTTGTAGTGCTAAATTTGTAACAGAGAAGAGAAATGGAAAGAAATTGAGAAGGAAATGTTGTGACTTTTTTTTAAATTCTAAGAAAGGTCGAAAGGAACTGTAAATAGGAGAACAAGTGATGGTAAGGGAATGTGATGGTGGTGGCAGAATTTGCGACTAAGGATGATGTAGAAAAAAGATCTTTATATAGATAGAAGGATAGACTTTTTTTTGAAAGTTGTTCAGAGAAGAAGCAAATAGAGAAAGGAATAAATAAATGTGAAATTAGAAAGGTGAGTGATGGAAAGAAATTTGAGTAAAGATAGCAATTTTTTTTTTTGGAATTGTTGAAAATAAAAAAAAGAAAGAAATTGTATGGTGGAAAGAAGGAAAGGAAAAAGAGATTGAAAAGAGGAATGAAATAAAAGAAAAAGACAAGATTTTTTTTAGAGAGGATTGTATAGAAGAGAAACTGTACAAAGAAAGGAAAGAAATAAATGGAAAAAAGGGAATCAGAAAGGAAATGAATATGAAAAGAGGAAAGTAATAAGAAAAAATGACAAGATTTTTATATATATATACAAAAAATAAGAAAAATAAAACTAACACGAATCGTAAATTAAATAAATAATAAAATTTAATTGTTACCTCCCGGCAACGACGCCAAAAACTTGATTGACGCCTTCTAGGAACTAGAAAAGCGCGAATTTTGTAATAATAACTGTAAGCACACAGATCGTGTGATATGCAGGTCGAATCACAGGGAGGTAAATTAAATTAAATTATTTATATAATTTCTTGGGCGAGCTAGAGAAATTTGGAGGTTCGGTTGAAAAACAATAAAACTATTATTGAATTGAATCAGATCTGAATCTAATCAAATCTATATTCAATCCAATATGATCTAGGAAAGCAATAAAAGAAACAGAAATTAAAATTGCAGAAATTAAATAACAAACAGGAAATAAAATTTGGATTACCACTGAATCTAATCAGATGGCCAATCACTAATGAAAATAAGTGAAAAATACAAATAGTGCTCTACCAAATCTAATTGTGTGGACAACACTAATTGCTAAGAAAATAAAAATTTGCATAAAAGGGAAAAAGTAAGAGAAAACTCTCAATTCATGGATGATGTTTACAATGAGATTACAAGGGTATTTATAGGATAGATGAACAACCCTAACCCTAACCCTAATACAATCACAAATGGGCCTTAATGAAATCACAAAAGAGTTTACAATGAGAATCACAAATGGGCCTTAGTTAAATCTAGTAAATTAAGGCCTTTCCTTTTCTCCTCTTGCTTCCTTGACAATTCTTCATTGCTTTGTGATGTGCATGGCTCTTCTACCAATTATTCTCTTGTCCAAAAAGGAAGTAGATGTGAGATCTTCATCTGCAAGTCTTTATATGTATATACACATCATTTTGGTCTTAATTATCTATTTTTCGGAATGCATGTTGCTTAGTCGGCATATCTGTAAAAGTGACAAAATAATACCCAAGTAATATTTTATTTATATACAAAAGATAAGATATAGTAGCATAAAATAAACACATTTTCATGTCAATCACGTACGAGCTTAGAGGTTATATATTGGTAGAAATCAAAGAGTACGGTGTAGATTGTCGATGCGGCATGTTTGATTTCCCAAAGTTAAATAATCATTAATAATGATTGTTGAGTGGAGTTTTAATGAATCTTTAATTAGATTGAAATATAAATGCGATAATTTAAATTATCAAATTAGGGAAATGATCGAGAATGGAGTATCACTAGTTTTGCTCCAGACGATTGTTAAATCTTTAATTAGATTTGAACGTGAAATGGTAATTTAATTTTACCGATAACACCGGGGTGTTAGGTATGGAGCACTACCGGTTTTGCTCCATGGGATGAATAGGTTGAGATCGGGAAATAAAATAAATGATCTATTCGGTAAGGTTCGCTAATCCCGACTAGTTTGGAAAACCTTAATTTGGTTTAAATTGTGAAAAGAATATTTGGATAAAAGAATATTCTGGATTGGAATGAGGCGTATGTTGTGTTTTAATAGCACTTGTTTATAAGATATGCGAGTTACTCAGAAAGACTGGGTTTATCCCATTCTGAATAATAGATATGACAATAAGTCGACGATGAAGACGGTGATTGAAGACTGGAGATATTCACATCGTTTGGATGATTACTGATGTCTTGTTTGGGCTGTACACCCAAGACGAGGTAATAAGTGGTGATTGTCCAAACGTACTTGCAGATCGACCGGATATGCGAGAACCTCTCTCCTGTATTAGACATATGGGATGAGGAATAAGGTGCCTCCGGTTTCGTCCAGACTCAGAACGAACTTGTAAATGGATGTGTGTCTAACATTGGATTTTATTCTTTGTTGATTGATTTCTATTAAATATATATTTGTTTGGTGGCAGAGAATTTATTCTCTTGCTTAACACCCTTCTCTAAGACGTATGAGCTTCGAGGTTTTATATAGATAGACATCAGTCGCATGGCATGAATTGTCAGTGTGGCATGCTGAGATGCAAATTATCAAGGCTTCTGTTGAAAAACAGAGATTTATGGTTGATGATTAAAGCATGGTTTAAATTGCATAGCTTTGTGTATAAGTTAATTCACGAGCCTCACACCCCGGTATGACCAGAAACGGGAGAGGACTGCATGAAAGAACATATGTTTATTTCTAGCTAAAAGTGGTGTCATGGTATGGAGCCTAGACATTTTACTCATGTGGATGTTGCATATTATTTGATGGATAGCAAGGCGCTTCTGATATATCGGACAATATGGGGCCGATGGATGATATGGTCAACATACTGACCATTACGCCCTATAGGATGGGGAAACATATTGTTCAGGAATAACTAATCCACAAATGTAATAGTGGACCGGCCCTGAAGATCCAAGGTGTAGTTGTTGCTGTAGCCTGAGACATGGTAGGCTAGGTTGTCTCGAATTCGGTAAGGACGATCCCTTGCCTTGGTTCATAGAAGGAATCCAATTTCCAATACGTGACATTTCAGTTTTAATTGCAGAACTTGTATGGCGACATAGCAGCATGCGATACTATGCCGTCTATGATTGATATATTTATATTTAAAGTTGATTTTAACACTATGCACTTATAATAGTATCAAATGATTTGTTTTAAACGTACCAAGCATGTTTGGCTATTATAAAGGAAAACTCTATCCTCCGGCTTGCGTTGCATTGTGTGATGGGACCTGAGTCTTATAGTTGCTTAATTTTTCCAAAAAACATTGCGCTATTTGTTTTATGAACTAGTATTCTTGGGAGAAAACCAGTTCCGTGTGATATGGCGTGGTCCCTTGATTTACTCTATTTTAAAGTAAAGTTTTAATAACAGTTTTAGTTCTCACATCAGCCCATGACTGATCTGGAGTTTATTGTTTTAACCTAAACCCTGGGTGCCCCTATTTTTGACACGGGCAGCTAGTAGTTTTGGTTTGGCAGGTATTATATTCACGAGATCTTGGTTTACAGCTGGAGCTATATTCGAAAAGCTTTGTATCCGTGTATCTCTTTCGGTTGTGTTATGTATAATTTTTCCGCTGCTATGTAATGTATTTTAAATCTCTTATACTTTTCTAATGTATTTTATTTATTCATACTCTGTTATGTTCTTGTACTCTGATGTTATTATTATAATAGCAATGAAATGTTCTGTTGGTTGCGTTCTGATTTGTCGTGTTATCAACTCAATCCGGGCTTTCCCGAATGGGCGAGTTTGGGTCATTTCATTGTGGTATCAGAGTTTGGTTTACAGAGATCGAGAACAAGACACATTAGAACCAAACGAAAGAATTCATCAGAGATTGGGTTAGTAATACCCAAAGAGATAGGATCGGTTGTATCCTAGAATGATTTAGAAGAGTATTATTTATTAAAAACAAATTTGGTTTGGAAAATTTAAACCTTATTATATGCATTTGAGTATTTTATTTTAAATTGATTTGGACTATCGGGTATATGAAGATTTTGCATATACGCATAGCTAGCGTGTGTATGAACTCTCAAATATACTGGATGGATATAGAATCACACTCTAGTACCCGGAGATGATTCTGATGATGAGGCCTCATCATCAGTGTTTGTGTTCGAGTTTCGAAGGTGGGATATTTATATATTTCCAATTGACTGGGGTGAGAACCAAAATTTAGATAGGGTTATTGTTGTGATTTGGCACCAAAAAGATGATTTTTGAATATATTAAAGTTATGCATTTGAAAATTAACTAACTAATTGATTTCTAGTTGTGTTGTTTGATTATTAGTTCAACTAATAAAAATATTTGAATGATAAAACCAATAAGAGAATGAATGGTAAATTTAGCCAAATCGAATCAAATATTGAACTGAATGGAAAATTGATTGGAATTGCATACATGTACATATATATGTGTGTAAACCGGTCATAGCAAGGAAGCTAAGAAGAGGAATAAAATTGTATGCCCGACAAATAGGTACATGTTTACTGCATTTCCTGGGTTTTGATGATTTTATGAGCTGATTGGCTAGCTTCTTGGCCTTTTCCTTTTCTTTTGGATTGATTAGGGTCCTGTGAGGCAAGTTGCGGTTTTAATGGTCTCCCCGTACAAAGGAGGTTATGGTGAATTTTTTTGAAAATTTAGGGTATTAGCCAAATTTTGGAAAAATTAGAAAATTTTTAGAAACTGAAAAGTTGAAGAATGAAAGCCATAATGAAAGTTGAGTTGGTTAGTAAAAAAAACTTTCAGCTCCATTCCTTTTTGAGGACGAAAAGATTTTAAGTGGAGGAGATTGCAACAACCCGGATTTTCAGAGCCAATTTAAAATTTTTATTTTAGCTATTTTAATGGATTTTGAATATTTAAATTAATTTATTTTAAATAATAACGATTAAAAATTTATTTTAATCAAAGTTAGAACATATAAATTTATTTTAATTATATAACGAGCCTGAAATGGCGCGGTAGTTTGAAAATTCGATTTTAAATTTCAAATGAATGTGTAGAATTCAAAATAAATCGGATTTCAGTAAAACCAGAAATATGTTAATCTGTTTAATAATATCTGCCTAACGAAGTTAAGAAACTGAGATTTCATAATGTAAATTGTAAGTTATGTCTAGTTTAAAATTTAAAATAGTCGCTATGGAATTTATATATATTTTAATATAATATATAGCCCTTAAAAATAGCCATTTTGCAAACGACCTCCGTTTTCGACGAAACCACTTTTGTTGGATCCGGAATGTCAATTTATTGCTAGATTCCAAATTTCATAATTTTTTAAATTAATATGTGAGCGTGGTGAATTTAAACGTGTTTGGTAATTTCAATTTGAATTTAATCGACTGGAAATTGGTCATTTTTGAAACGGTCTCCAAATTCGACGAAATTAGTTTTGTTAGGACCGTATCGTCAAAACATAGCTAGGTTTATTTTTCTGGAATTTTTAGAGTCAGTATATGGTCTCAGTAAATTAAAATGTACGTATAAATTCAATATATCATGATTTATATTTTAATTTTAATAAAAACTGATTGGAACAGTCCAATTGGCTTACGAAACATATCCCATTGTGTCAGGAACGGGGGTATTTGATTGGGGGCGACAGTCGTTGGGTTTGATTTGGAGTTCGGAGCCATAACGAATTAATTTGCGAATTAAATATTAAATTTAATATATATGGACCCCAAGTCAAAGCCCTAACACATTTATGGCATGGTCAAACTTTCAAGCCGCTGGTTAAAAGAAAATCAACGGCTGGTACCTTCCACCTTTCTCCTTCTGATTTCTCTTCACCCACAAATCAAAATGAGAAATTTTAAACTGCAATTCTTATTAGCTAAGAGTGTTCTAGAAAATGATACGGTCATGATCATATTTCAGTTCATGTTTTGCTGGAAATTTTGTCTTAAATTCGTCGAGTTCGAGGTGTCTTCTAGCATCGAAAAAAGAACCGTTCGCCATAACTTAGGGTGGAGGTGACGCATCCCAGGGTGCTTCACGTGGAAGGGTCTGATCGGTGGCCGACACAAGAAACGAGGTGCGGTGGTGAACCCTAAAGTTCAAGGGTGGGTTCGATTTTAACGTCAGGAGAAGACGATGAGTAATGGGATTAGGCGGCCCAAATTTTTCTTAAGAAAGTAATTAGCAAATAATTATTTATTTAATTAGTTTATAATCGTGTAATGAAATGTTCATAATATCATATCTTGCTCAAATCAGAACGGAATTTGACGATTCAAATTGCATTGGATCCAAAAAATTAAGCACTACATTTCAGAACTGACCAGTACAGAAATTGAGCACTTAAGAATTTCAAGCAAATTTGAATGCGAACAGTATCAAAACAGAACAAAATCAGAAATAAAGAATGGCGGATTGGAAACGAATGTGAGAACTTCTTCTCACTCTAATTATTTTACAGTTAAATATATACTAGGATGCATACGGGGCTTAGAAGCCCCCGACACTATTTATTGTACAAACCATGGTTGTTGGTTTGAATTGTATTGTGGAAATTTGGATTGTGGCTGTAAAATCAATTGTGAATAAAATATTTGAACAATAAAAATATCATTTTTATTGTATAAAGGAACTATATAAAATATTCATGTGTTGAATAAACTGTTTGAGCAATAAAATTATTATTTTTATTGAATGTATGAACTATATACAATAGTGAAGTGTTGAAATAAATATTTTATCATTAAAAATATAATTTTTAACATATATATGAACGACATAAAATTCTCCTGAAATGAAAATAAATATTCATTTACAAATCAGACGATTTGTTTATGTACACCCATTTAACTAACATCAATTGGGACAATAAAATTTACCCATCGCCCAACTGCACAAATAATATTCAGTATTTGTTGGTTGAAACCCCACATGGGTATTGGGATGATATTTGATGTACCCTAATCCCAATTGTTTAGTCGTTTGTCAATCAATAGGTTGACAGACTGTTATAAGCGTTAATTATTTATATTTAATGCTTATGCAGTTGTGTAATGCACTCTGGATGATGGTTGATTTTATATCATGATTGTTGTGTACATGTGTTGTATGAAATCCATATAAATAAATTATATGGTAATTGATTGTGTCTGATTCCAATTCAGGAATAACAAATATTTTAAAAGAACAAATATTTTAAATAACGAACATTTAAAAATAGAACTCCGTAAAGGATTAAAATATGATTTTGATGTCCGATTTGGGATGGATATGAAAATATTGAAATACACGAAGTCGTGTTGATTAGATTTGCACCATTTTAACGCGAACGGTATTTATATCAATTTTATTCATTTTTATAATGAATGTAAAAAAGGGAATGATTTCAAATCAGATATTTTGAAAATATTATCATTTAAATATTATAATGACAAGGAGTATTCAATTTTGATTTAAAATTGAAATGAAAGTGGGAATCATTTTAAAACAAATTTATAAAATATATTTTAAATGGAAATCGATGAAATATATATAATGTATATTATATATATTTAATGGCCTGAATAGAACGCATTGCGCCGCGACCGTTCGCGAATTTCGACCATTGACTTTGAATTGAAATTATGGGAGATCCAACCGTTGGATTCTCCTAAAACCGGAACCGTTGGGCTCGTATCGAAAAGTGCTTTCCAAAGAATATAAGAAATTTTAAATCTAATGTCTGGATTTGGAATTATGTCCAAATCAAATTTAGAAAAGGTCGCTGTAAGTGTAGTTCGATGTCCGTTTATGGAAATCGACTGAATGGGCCTTAATAAAATTATTAAAAATATTAATAATTTGTGTAAAATCATAATAAATGATTTGGAAAGAATTAGGATGAAAAATTCCATGTTTGTAAAGATAAAAATATATTTTTATCAAAATGAACTGGTTATTAACTAGATTTGAAATCCAATAATTTTAAATAAATGAAATTGGATTTGTTAATGGTTTCAGTCTAACCAGGAATTTACGATATATGAATTGGAATGGATTTGAATAGAAATCATCTCCGGAATATTTCGATATTGGATTCTGTGACTATATGGATATTGTGGAGGAATTTGGAAGATAGATATATATCGTTATTCCCCATACGATATGTATTGGTTTCAGAATTTGATACTGAAGATATAATTTCTATTCAGAGCCTTATATTTAATATTAAATTGGATTTTGGGTTTGTCGTGAATGGTGTCTTCAGTAACACTGTTCTTAAACCCCATGTGGAAAGAATAAATCTTTTAATTAAGATTATTAGAGTTTCCAATTATATTTAGTAATTGGAATAGAATGGAATATGAATTGGGTTTATCGTGAATGGTGTTTTAAATAACACTTGTTCTTTAACCCAATTAATAGTGAGGATATGATTTGGAATTTTTAAATCTTTTAACTAAGATTTAATGGAAATTTTCCAAAGTGAAGTTTTCTAATTTAATATATTAAATTGGAATTGAATGGAATTCGATTTGGCAATAATTGAAGTGAGCTTCTGTGGAGGAAGACTGTTACTGTATATGGAATTTAAAAGGCTTTTCCATTATTCCATTTATATTATTGGTTGGATACAGAAATTAATATCGATTATATATTGATCTGTTTTCCGTGAAGATTCCATAATTAATGGAATGTGATTTTGGGTTTATCGTGAACTGTGTTTTAAACGACATTGGTTCTTTAACCCAGTTAAAGATAGTATTACATGTCCAACAATGTATTTCAAAATGTATTGTTGATATCTGCTATATATATATCTGTTTGGTGGCGGAGAATTTATTCTCTTGCTTAACACCCTTTTCTGAGACGTACGAGCTTAGAGGTTATATATCGGCAGAAAACAAAGGGTACGGTGTAGATTGTCGATGCGACGTGTTTGATTTCCCAAAGTTAAATAATCGTTAATAATGATTGTTGGAAAATTAAAACTAAGTGGAGTTTTAATGAATCTATACTTAGATTGAAATGTAAATGTGATAATTTAAATTATCAAATTAGGGAAATGATTGAGAATGGAATATCACCAGTTTTGCTCCAGATGATAGCTAAATATTTAATTAGATTTGAACGTGAAATGGTAATTAAATTTTACCGATATCTCCGGGGTGTTAAACATGGAGTACTACCAGTTTTGCTCCATAGGATGAATTGGTTGGGATTGGGAAATAAAATAAATGATTTCTTCGGTAGGGTTCGCAAATACCGACTAGTTAGGAAAACCTTAATTTGGTTTAAATTGTGAAAAATATATTTGAATAAAAGAATATTCTGGATTGGAATGAGGTGTATGTTGTGTTTTTATAGCACTTGTTTATAAGTTACGTGAGTTATTCAGAAAGACCGTGTTTATCCCATTCTGAATAATTGATACGACGATAAGTCGACGATGAAAACGGTGATTGAGGACCGGAGATGTTCACATCATTTGGATAATTACTGATGTCTTGTTTTGGCTGTACACCCAAGACGAGGTAATAAGTGGTGATCGTCCAGACGTACTTGGAGATCGACCGTACATGCAAGGACCTCTCTCCTGTATTGGACATATGGGACGAGGAATAAGGTGCCTTCGGTTTCGTTCAGACCCAGAACGAACTTGTAAATGGATGTGTGTCTGACATTGGATTTTATTCTGCGTTGATTGATTTCTATTAAATATATATCTGTTTGGTGGCGGAGAATTTATTCTCTTTCTTAACACCCTTCTCTGAGGCGTACAAGCTTAGAGGTTATATATAGATAGACATTAGTTGCATGGCGTGAATTGTCAGTGCGGCATGCTGAGATGCAAATGATCAAGGCTTCTATTGAAAAGCAGAGTCTTGTGGTTGATGATCAAAGCACGGCTTTAAATAGCATAGCTTTGTGTATAGCATTAATTCACGAGCCTCACACCCCGGTATGGCCAGAAATGGGAGAGGACTGCAGGGAGAACATGTGTTTCTTTCTAGCTAGGAGTGGTGTCATGGTATGGAGCCTAGACATTTTAATCATGTGGATGTTGCATATTATTTGATGGATAGCGAGACGCTTCAGATATATCGATCAATACGGGGCCGAGGATGTTATGGTCGACATACTGACTATTACGCCCCATGGGATGGGGAAACGTATTGTTCAGAAATAACTAATCCACAAACGTAAGAGTGGACCGACCTTGAAGATCCAAGGTGCAATTGCTGACGTAGCATGAGACATGGTAGGCAAGATTGTCTTGAATTCGATAAGGACGATCCCTTACCTTGGTTCATAGAAGGAATCCAATTTCCAATACGTGACATTTTGGTTTTAATTGCAGAACTAGTATGGCAGCATAGTAGCATGGGATACTATGACGTCTATGATTGATACATTTATATTTGAATTTGATTTTAAAGCTATGCTCTTATAATAGTATCAAATGATTTGTTTTAAATGTACCAAGCATGTTTGGCTATTATAAGGGAAAAATCTGTCCTCCGACTTGCGTTGCATTGTGTGATGGGACCTGAGTCTTATAATTGCTTCATTTTTCCAAAAAGCATTGCACTGTTTGTTTTATGCACTAGTATTCTCGGGAGAAAACCTGTTCCATGTGATACGACGTGGTCCCTTGATTTACTTTATTTTAAAGTAAAGTTTTAATAACTGTTTTAGTTCTCACACTAGTCCCATGACTAACCTAGAGTTTATTGTTTTAAACTAAACTCTGGGTGCCCCTATTTTCGGCAAGGGCAGCTAGCAGTTTTGGTTTTGCGGATATTATATTCATTTGACCCTGGTTTATTGTTGGAGCTATATTCGGAAAGCTTTGTATCCGTGTATCTCTTTCAGTTGTGTTATGTATTATTTTTCCGCTGCTATGTAATGTATTTTAAATCTATGATACTTTTCTAATGTATATTATTTATTCATACTCTGTTATGTTCTTATACTCTGAATTAATTGTTATAATAGCAATGAAATGTTATGTCGGTTGTGTTCTGATTTGTCGTGTTCTCAACATAATTTGGACTTTCCCGAAAGGACGAGTTTGGATCGTTTCAGGGAATGTGATTTATTTTGTGAAAAGGAACGGGTTGATTTTTAGTGAAAACTTTATATAGAGTGAATCGAATGGGTAGCATAACGACAGTTCGGTAATTTCGATTTCAAATTTCCAATGGTTATAACTTGAACGTTTGGAATCGAATTGACGTGAAATAAAAAATGTCGGATTTCTATTAATAATAGTTTTTGTATAAAAGAGAAATTTTCGAATTCCATCATTTGATTTTCAGGTTATGGTTAAAATAAAATTTTAAAAGGTAATTATACGTGCAGTTCGACGGCCATAATGGAAAATCGAATAAAATGAGCTTATAAAAATTATTTGAAGATCCAGAAAAATATGATAAATTATATTTTGTTATATTTAAGTGATTTGAGTTAAAACATGTAAATTTGGAATGATTTTGTATCTATCTGGTTAAATAACCATTTCGCCGTGCTTTCCATAACGCTTGTAACGTTATTATACATTTCTCTGAAAATGATTGGAATTCGAAGATTATAAACCATAAACCGTCGCTTAAATTATGGAAGAGGATTTGTTGAATATTTATGAATGATTTTAAAAGAGTTAAATTGTATGGTATGGAATTTATTTAAATTACAAGTAAGATATGGAAAGTTTGATTTAAAAAGGAAAAGAGTTTTAAATAGAGTTAGTTGTCTGATATTCGATATGGAATCCTAAGATTGGACGAATACTATCAGAAATAGTAAAACACATTCATATCTAGATTCTGATGGTGTTTGCCCGAGTTTGTGAATCAATATCAAATATAAATCGATTAAATTCTGTTTAAAATTATATTTGAAATATCAATCATTTTATTTATCATAAATGAAGATTTAAATCCAAATTACGATTTGGTGGTTTTGGAAAATTATGGAAAGAGATAACGACAAATAAATGGATTTGGGTTTTTGAAATATAAGGTTGGGAAAATGAATACTGAATTTCAAGGAAAGGATTAAGATGATAAGGGGGTCTAAGGGGATTAAATAAATACAACCTTGAATTAAAGTAAAGTAATAACGTTTGGGAAGGAGATTTGAATTGGGAACCTGTATAGACCATAACTACAGATTTTAAAGTACGCTTATTACTTGGGAAGTCCGGGATCGGATCTAGGTCCAAAAACCATTCCAAGTACAATTAAAGACTTGGAAACCGACGAGTGAAGCTTGGGAATTTCCAAATCATTTGAATTGAATGCTGATGTCACAGATTGATCCGTACAACCAAACGAGGTTATAAGTGGCATGATATCTGAATGTATTTGGAGATTTTTGGATGATGTTTCGTTCAGACCCAGAACGAACATATATGGATTATGTGTCTGACATTATAGTTAACTGCGTAACACTGTTTTATCAATATATTTTTGTTTGGTGGCGGAGAATTATCCTCTGGCTTAACACCCTTCTCTAAGACGTATGAGCTTAGAGGTTATATATTGGAAATCAGTGATGTGTTGTTAATGGATAATGTGGCATACTTAAGTTATGCGATGAGCAATGGATGATCAAAGCATGGCTTATTTAAGTGTATCTTTGGATATATTGTGAAACGACCCAAACTTCCCAGTAAAGGAAAGCTTGGATTGCTTTGAGAACAACACACATCAGAGCACAAACTGAAGAACATTTTATTGCTGACTACAACAATTACATCAGAGTACAAGAATGTAACAGAGTATGAATACTTATTACAGAAATAGAAATACAATAATATCAGAGTTTTAAATTACATTTAAATAGCAGCGGAAAAATATTACAAATATACAACTGGAAGGAATACACGGATACAGAGCTTCCCGAATACTGCTTCAGCTGTAAGCCAGGATACTGTAAATATATCTGCAAAAAGCTACTCGACTGCCCGTGTGGAAAATATGGGCACCCGAGTTTGCCAGTGAAACAAACTACAGGTCAGTCATGGGACTGGTATGAGAAATCTTAACTAAACTTATCTAATAATAAGGCTAGCCGCTAATGCGGAACGGGTTTACTCCATTGGATTGCCAGTGCATAAAATAAAGTAAATCGTTAAACAACGCAATGCTTTTTAGAAAAATGAGACCATTATAAGACCCAAGTCCCATCACATAATGCAACGCAAGCCGAAGGATAGAGTTTTACCTTATAATGGTCAAAAGATGTTTGATACGATAAAAACAGATTTAATATTAGTGTGTATATATATGGGTATATATATAATAAACATTTTAATCGTAATGTATCAATCATAGACGGCATAGTACCCCATCCTACTATGTCGCCATACTAGTTCTACAATCAAAACCGCAAGGTCGTATTGGAAATTGGATTTCCATCCTGAGTCGAGGCTAGGGGCAAGCTCCTCTCCGATTCGAGACACTCTAGCAAATGCCTCAGGATCCCCCGCAGTGAACCCTTGGAGCGGTAGGGCCGGTCCCCGTCTATTGGTAGTGGATTAGTTATGCCTGAACACACGTTTCCCGGTTCCTTTGAACCTATAGTATGACCACTAACGGCCTATAAAAATCTGAGGCGCCTCAATCCATCATCCACATAAGTAAAATGTCAGCCACTTTAAGCACTGACACCACTTCTAGCTAGAAAGAAACGTGTGCACTCCCTATGGTCCATATCCCGTTTTTGACTCATACCGGGGTGTGAGGCTCGCGAAGTCACGCTATACACAAAGCTATGCCGTAATAAGCTATGCTTTGATCATCCCACAAGGCCCTGCTTTTCAACAAAAGCCTTGATCATTTGCATCTTGGCGTGCCACATTGACAATTCACGCCATGCGATCAATCACTATTGATATATACCAGGGTGTTAAGCAGAGAATAAATTCTCCACCACCAAACAGACATACATCAATAGAAATCGATTTAATTCACATGGAACGAAATCCAATGTCAGACACGCATCCATTTACAAGTCCGTTCTGGGTCTGAACGAAATCAGAGACACCTGAGAGGTCCTCGCATATCCGAAACAATCAACAATAGTCCGGACGGCTACCACTGAAGCCCCTTCAAGGTAGCTACTCCCATCATGGGTCTCAGTAGCAACACATCCATCTGATGTGAAGATCGTCGGTCTTCAACCACCGTCTTCATCTTCGACTCTTCATCGTCGTAGTAATTATTCGAAATGGGTTAAACCCGGTCTTTTCGAATAACTCTCGTATTTTTTTATAATTAAAAATCGAGTACTATAAAACACATCCAACGCCTCATTCCAATTCAGAGTATTCTTTTAGTAAAATATTCACATTATTCTATCAAAGATAAATTCTTTACACTTATTCTTAAATCTTTCTTTTAAAGGTTTATTAAAACCCCAATCTGGTTTAAATATCAAAAATCATTATTCAATGATTATTTAGATTTAAGAAATTAATCTTATCTTTATCTGGGTTAAAGAACTAATGTTATTAAAAACATAGTTCACGGTAAACCCAAAATAATCTTCCATAAAGTATGGAATCTTCACAGAAATCAAATCAATATATAATCGTCATAAATTTCTGTATCCGACCAATAATATAAGTGGAATAACGGCAAAGCCTCTTAAATTCCATTTGTAGTATCGGTCTTCTTTTACAGAAGCTTATCTCGGTTATTATAAATTCGAATTCCATTCAACTCCAATTTAATATATTAAATTGGAAAACTTGGCTTTAGGAAAATTTCCATTTAAATCTTAATAAAAGATTTATAAATTCCAAATCATATTTTCACTGTCAGTTGGATTAAAGAACAAATGTCGTTTAGAAACACAGTTCACAATAAACCCAACTCACATTTCATCTTATTTCAATTACTAAATATAATGGAAAACTTTAATAATCTATATTAAAAGATTATTCTTTTCATACGGGGTTTAAGAATAGTGTTATTTAAGACACTATTCACGACAAACCCAAAATCCAATTTATTTAATTTCAATTAAATATTAGAAAATTGGAAAACTTCATTAAATCTAAATTTAATGATTTATTCTGGTTAATAACTAGTTCATTTCAATAATAATATATTTTTCTAAAATATATTCTATTTCTAAGATATTTTCTAAAATATCTTTTTGTGGAATATTCTTTATTGGAATGTGACTCAACCAACAACCATAAATTGTATGTAATCAACATTCATGATAAATAATCATCAAACATCCAAATAACCACCAGAGTGGATTTTATAACTTTGTGAGCATAAAAGTAAATAACTAACGCTCATCACAGACTGTCAATCCATCAATTGACATATAATTAAATATTGGGATTAGTGCATGTCAAAGGTCGTCCCAATACCCGTGTGAGGTTTTATCCATTAAACAAATAATAAATTATTTGTGCACCTGGGGCGATGTGTGAAAATTTTCGTCCCAATCACATAAACAAGTCGGATAACTTGTAAATGGGTGTGTAATATTCAGTTTGAATATACTAACAATATATTTAACACATCAAACTTTTCAACATCACAGACATATGTTTCAATTCTTTTTATTGTGGACAAATGACAATAAAAATATAATCTCTTATTTCAATTTCTTTTGTTGTAAACAAACGACAATAAAAATCTAATCTCTTTTAAACAAACAAAAATGTAAATTTGTCTAATTCCTTTTGAATATATAAAAATGCCTATTTTTGTTTAACTCTTTTTAATTCACAAAAATGTTTATTTTGGTTTAACTCTGTTTAATGAACAAAAGTGATTATTTTGGTTTAACTCCATTTAATGACCAAAAGTGATTATTTTGGTTTCATCTTTTTTATATATGAGCAAAAACGTCTATTTTCAATATCACATAAAAATGCAATCCTTTGGTCCTATTCCTTTAATGAGAAAAATATTACATAAAAATGTATGTTTTTAATTCACTCTTTTAAATGACCGAAGATGCCTATTTTTAATTCATTTCTTTTAAATGACAAGAATGTTCTTTTTATTTTAATTTACATTTTCTAGCAGAAATGTACTTTTTATTCTAATATACATTTTCTAGCAAAAATGTATATTTTACTCTACATTTCATTTTCTAACAAAAATGTATATTTTATTCCAATTCTTCTAATGTAAAAAAAATGTACATCTTTATTTTCATTCTTTTAAAGTGACAAAAATGTCCATTTTTACTTCATTCTTTCAAAGGGGCAAAATGAATGTTTTCTTATTCATTTTTCTAAAGTGACAAAAATGAATGAATTTACTTCATTCTTTTCAAAGTGACAAAATGAATGCATTCTTTTTATAATCATTTTTTCACAAAAATGTTATTTTTATTTGCAAAACATATTTCCAATAAAAAGGTTGTTTTTATTTACATAACAATTTCTATTTAAAAATGTGAATTACATGTGAATACGTCTTTATATCAAAGTGTTTATATTTTAATGTACCATTTACATTAAAAGTGTAAAATCAAATACAAATACACTTTATCTCAGAATGTACATTTTCTAATGTATCATTTACATTAAAATGTAGAATCACATGTTTATACATTTCATATCAAAATGCTGTTATAATCCCAACATAACATTTCATATCAAAAATAACATTATTCTTTTATACATTAAAATGAAAAATCACATGTTTATACATTTCATATCAAAATGCTGTTATAATCCCAACATAACATTTCATATCAAAAATAACATTATTCTTTTATACATTAAAATGTAAATCACATGTTTATACATTTCATATCAAAATGCTGTTATAATCCCAACATAACATTTCATATCAAAAATAACATTATTCTTTAATCAATTGACAAAATGACAATTTGGTTTTGTCAATTCTTTTAGTGTAAACAAAATGACAAATTTGCCTAATCCCTTTTTAATGTAAACAAAACATGAATTTGGTTATATCCTTTTTAATGTAATCACAATGTTCATTTTTAACTAATCAAGTTTTGACAAAAATGTCATATTTATTCACTATAACATTTTTATTCTCTAATCACATTATGACAAAAAAAATGTTGTTCATATGTCTGGTGTAACATTTTATAACAAAAATGTTAATTTCATTCTAATGTGACATTTTTCATTAAAAATGATATTTTATTCTAATGTACCTTTTTTTCTAAAAATGAGATTTTAATTCTAATGTACATTTTACACAAAAATGAGATTTTAATCCTATCGAACATTTTCTATAAAAATGTGACATTTTATTCTAATGAACCTTCTCAGCCAAAAATGTGATTTTTAATCTGTGTAAACATTTTAACCCAAGAATGATGTTTTTATCCTATGTAAATATTTTAACCAAAAATGCCGGTTTTATTCTATGCAACCATTTTAACCAAAAATGCTGATTTTATTCTAATATATTTTTATAACAAAATGAATATTTTGACCTAACCTAACATTCCATACAAAAATGAACATTATTGATCTAACTTAACATTTCATACAAAAATGAATATTTTTATCTAACTTTACATTTCAAATAAAAATGGTGTTTTTGTTCACACAACATATTTCTAATCAAAATGACTTTTGAAACCTAATATCACATTTCTAAAAAAAAAAATTGTTATTTTTAATCGGATAAACATCTCCTAACGAAAAATGTTATTTTTCTAGAATAACATTTCTATAACATAATGGTATTTTTAATCTGACCATAATCTAATTCAACAAAACATAAATAAATGATAATTTTATTTTCAACACAATAATCAATCACATTAACAGATCATTTCAACAACATCAAACAAACCAAATCAATTTACATATATAGCAACCTGAATTTAACAGCAGATCAAAATGATTATAATTAATAAATTTTAATTATTTCTAAAAGAAGAGAATTCTCACATTGTTATGGCTGAATTTTCAAAGTGCTCTGTTCTGGTCGTGGATAGTTCCATCGCGTAGATCTCATCAACACGAGTCCAACGCAAGTCGTTTCGCTGAATTTCGATAAGATTCGAACAAGTTATGACCTTTTACGTGTTAATTACAATTTTAAAATAATTAATTATAGGATAATTAACTAATTACATTTGAAATAATCAGGGCCACTAATCCATCTTCTTCCCTGAAAAATAGGCCGACAGTTTTCACGCTGAAGCTCAAAACTAGGTTTCACGTTCGCTTCCACATCAGAGATCGGGTTGACGATCGGCGGATGTCACGAGCTCCAGCTCCGAGAGGCGCACCTGGGCCACCTCCTCTCGTCGAGCTCGGTGGGCTATTTGGGGCTCGAATCCCGGCGACGCGGCGGGTATAAAGGGGTACGTTTCTCACCGAATACGGTTCCAGGGGAGACTTCACCATAAGATCTGATAGAGGAGAGGTTTCTCTACGCTTTTGCTTTGGGTCCTATGATTGATCCGATTGGAATAGGGAGGAAAGTGGAGTTTCAATATCAGAGGACCATGGCCATTAACAATGAAAGTGGCGGCTATAGGGAGGAGTATTAGGGTTATACGGATACGGATGGAATACGTATTTATACATGTATTTAGGTTTTAATTTTATTTTATTTTCAAATTTATATGTATGTTGCTACAAACTTCAAATCAAACCCAAAGAGTGTCGTCCCTAGCTAATAACCACCATCCCGGACACAATGGAACGTGTTTCGTAACCCAATTCGGCTGTTACGATATGTTTTTCTTTAAATTAAATTATAAATCATTTAATTATTAAATTCAAACGTATATATTAAATTACCGAGGCCACATACGACCTCTAAAAATTACAGAAAAATTATTTCTAGTTATGTTTTGACGATACGGTTCTAACAAGACTATTTTCGTCGAATTCTGAGACCGTTTGAAAAATGGCCTTTTTCTAGTCGATTAAATTTTACTGAAACTGACAAAACACGTTTTCCCTCTGCCACGCTCACATATTAATTCGAAAAATTACGAAAATTGAAACCTAGCAATAATTTGACATTCCGGTTCCAACAAAATTGGTTTCGTCGAAAACCGAGGTCGTTTGCAAAATGGCTATTTTCAAGGCCAATATATTTAATTAAAATATATATAAATTCTACAGCGACTTTTCTAACTTTTAAATTGGGCATAACTTTCTAACTATAAAGTGAAATTTCAGTTTTTCAGATTCTTTAGAAAGATATTATTAAACAGATTTAAATATTTCTGGTTTCGCTCAATTCTGATTTATAATGAATCCTGTACATTCAGTCAAAGTTCAAATTCAAATTTTCAAACTGCAGCGCTGTTTCTAACTCCTTTTATAATTGAATTTAAATTTGTTCGTTTTAAAATAAAATTCTAGTCGTTATTATTTAAAATAAATTATTTTAGATATATAAAATCCATTAAAATTTCTAAAATAAAAATTTTAAATTGGCCCCAAAATTCCGGGTTGTTACATATTGTGACCTCGGCAAGCCTCACAACCCGATAAATGGCTAAAACGGGAAAGATGCAGCGAGGTTAAGGGTAGTTATTTCCTTCTAGATAAAAGGTGCACTATGGTACGGAGCCCAGGTATTAACCTATGTGGATAACTTCTATTTTATTTGGATGTTGTTGCTGCGAGGCCTCCGTTTAAAGGTTGGTAATGACCGGGAAGTGATATACTCAGGCATTCTCTAAGTTACCTAGTTAATAGGTAACCCGACCTCATATTGGCAGAGAGCCCGATTTGGTTCTCGGGGCGTTCCTCTAGAGTCGTACCCATCGGTTCGGTAAGGAATTTCCTTTGCCTAGTCATTTGTTGGAAATCCAATTTCCACTATGAGCACGTACGATTTTAGTTGTATAGCCTGCTACCGGCTGGATCACGTCAGTATAATGGGATAGGGAATTATGCTGGCTATGATTAATACATTTATTTGTGAAACTATTTTCATACGATGCACTAATAATAATAACAGAGGATTTTCATGTATCAAGCATTTTTTACTATCATAAGGGGAAACCTCGCTTATGTGTGTGTTTGCATTGTGTATGTGCCGCGAGACATTATATTAGTTCCATTTTGTCAAATGTCATTACGAATTTTGATGCACGAGTATTCACATGGAGTAAACCCGTTTCGCATTAGCGGCGTGGTCTGGTGAATTTCCCGACTTTAAAATGAAGCCCAAATAAGAACTGTGTTTTGAATTCTCACACCTATCCCACGACTGACCTAGAGTTTATTGTTTCCTACACCTAAACTCTGGGTGCCCATATTTTTCCATGGGCAGTCAGAAGTTTAGTTTGCATGTTTAGATTTTAGAGTTGGACTCAGATTGGAAGCTAGAGTTATGATTTGGGTGTTCTTATTCCACTGGAGAGTTTATTTCCGCTGAGCATACATGGTACTCTGATATTCCTTGTAGTCTATGATGTAATCAATGAAATTAAATGAAAAATTTCTGTTATTTTTGTGCAAATATGTAAGTACCCATAACAATCCGTCTTCATGAATAGTTTAAGTTGGTTTAATTACCGCAAAAAACGGTCAAAAAGGCGGGTCGTTACATACAACAATGATTTTCTTAGTTTTTTACTTTTTTTACATTCGACTTTTTAATTGAATTAGTTATGTTAATTATAAATTGTTTAAATAACTTAAATTATTTAATATTTACTTTTTCATTTATATATACCTATAAAAAATGAGAGTAGAATGTAAATACAAAAACTATACAACAAGAATGATAAAGTTGTTTATTCACTCACACATAATAAATACATCTCATATAACATAAATTATACATAAACGTTATTAAGAAATTTAGTTTATTTATTTTTCTTTGGTTAAGATATTAATAGCTAGAGATATATGTAGTCAGCAATAGCTGAATATCATTTTAGTTGTAATTGATATATCAGAATAATTTTTTCCAAAGTTGTATATAACATAGGATTATTAACAATATTATCGTGTGCAACGCACGGGTTACATGCTAGTTATTAATAAAGATATATATAAACGATCTTTCTCGGGTCCCTTTTCTTACTAAAACATTGATATGCATATTGTTTAGCTTAGCATTATGTTTTCTCCCAAAATGGTTATAAGATTTATTAAAATCAGCCACCTACAGCTTTTGATTCCCTCCAAAATATGATATGCATCACCATTAGTTTTAGCAACCGTAATGTTACTTATAAGTGTATTTGTCTAAAGACGGTTTAATTATAAATCGACTACCATAATGTCTTTTTTTGTTCTAATATGAATGGGCTAGAGAAGATATACATAACATATATTTGCTACCTCATATATGATTCATCCATGTCTGACTAACATAGGTGGCAACTGCAGAAATTGTACTGATATGTGAATGCTAACTGCTAGAGTTCAGGACTAGATTGAAATTGCAATATTTGGCATGCCTCGGGATTGTCCAAGCCCAAGTGATTTATTTTACAATATCCTATTCCAACTATTGATATATAGGATGTGATAGCTCATAATATTTGCCGATGTGGCACTAATTACACTTGCTGGCAGAATAAGATATTATTCCTTCTTACAACACTGAAGATAGCGCATGTGTTATACCCCGACCTACAACCCATTCCACTGCCTAATGATAAAGATACTGCAGAATTAATAGCACAACGAAAGAAAATAGAAGAAGATGAAGTCGTTTGTAGGGAGGATATTATCTATACACTATCTGATCGATTATACGACCTCTTTACTTCTGCCAAATCGCCTTAGGAAATACGGAAAGCATTGGGGACAAAATAAAGTAATAAGAAGCAAGGAGTAGATAAGTTTTTAATTTTCGAATTCTTTGGATTTAAAATGCTTGATAACGTCTCTGTTCTGGATCAAGTACATGAACTTCAAGTAATATTCAAAAAATTAAGGGATGTTAAGATCACCATCCCAGAGGCTTTGCAAGTTGGAGCTGTAATGGACAAACTCCTAAATAATTAGATTGATTATTGGAAGAAATTTATGCATTCTACAGAGGATTTCACAATGGAACATATTCAAAAACATCTTCGCATTGAAGAAGAAACCAGAAATCATGAGAAGAAAGTTTTTGAATTTATTTCTGCGTACATTATTAACAATGTTGGAAATGATAACAAACCCTATGGACAACGCAAAAGAGATAATAATGGAAAAGGCAAGTGTGACTCCTACTTCTGTTTGGACATTAAAAATGCGATTGCAGATTTTTCAAAAGGAAGAAAAAAGAGCAAGGAAAGAATACCAACCAGAGCAAAAAAAAAAACAATCAAGGTACTTCCAACAAGGCAAACATGGTTAAACAAGAGGAATCAAAAATCATTTCCATGGTCTCAAAATTAAACATTGATATGATCACAGAACTAAATATGGAAGTTATATCAAAGATAATGATTGGTGGTATGACTCTGGTGCTACTAATCATGTATGTAACAACCAGGCGATGTTTCAATCCTATGAGAAAGTTTCGGATGATAGCAAAGTGCTTATAGGAAATCATAATGCTTCAATCGTTGTTGGAAAAGGAATCGTAGAATTGGAGTTTACTTTTGGTAAAAGGATTGTTATTGTTAATGTGTTACATGTTCCAGAAATCAGAAAAAATATTGTTTTTGCCAGTCTCCTGCGTAATAAGGGTGTTAAGGGTGTTCTAGATGGTAATAGTCTTATTTTTTTAAAGGTGGTATGTTCGTTAGGAAAGGATATGCTCGTAATGGTATGTTTAAATTAAGTATTAATAAAATGAACGAATTTGCGTATGTTGTTGATTCATTTCATTTATGTCATCATATATTAGCACATCTAAATTATAAGAATTTACAGTTTATGTCTAAAGAAGGAATAATTTTATATGATAATATAAACGAAGCTTAAGGTGAAATTTGTATTGATGCAAAGATGTGCAAAAAGCCTTTTCCAAAATCTAAAAGGAATATTAAACTACTTGAATTAATACATTCAGACATTTGTGAATTAAAAGGTGTATCGGCTAGAGGTGGTAATAGATACTTTATCACATTTATAGATGATAATTCTAAATACACACACGTCTATTTAATGAGATCAAAAAATCAAGCTTTTACGAAGTTTAAGCGTTTCAAAAGCAATGTTGAGAATCAAAAGGAAAGAGGATTAAGGTGCTTCTAAGTGATAGAGGTGGGGAATATTTTTCCTTGGATTTTCATCTTTCTGCGAAGAAAATGCAATTATTCATCAAACAAGCGCACCATATACCCCACAACAAAATGGACTGGCTGAACGAAAAAATCGAACATTAGTTGAAATGACAAACACTTTGATTTTAAATGCTAAACAACATGTTAATTTTTGGAGAGAGGAACTCTTAACAACATGTCATTTGCATAACAGAATTCTATCAAAGAAAACTAAGACTTCTCCTTACGAACTATGGAAAGGAAGAAAACCAAACTTGAAATATCTAAAGGTTTGGGGACGTTTAGCCTTTTATAGGTTCACAAATCCGAAAAGATTAAAACTTGGACCAAGAGCATTGAAAAGTATATTCGTAGGATATGCTGAAAATTCTAAAGCATAAAGATTATTAGATGTAGAATTTAATGTAAATGTGGAATCAAGGGATGTAGAATTCATCGAAAATAATTTTTTATGTAATTCCGTGATGGTTTCAGATCCTACACAAATCATCCACAAAAGGAATGATGAAAACGTTGAATATATCTCCACAAATAAAAGGAGGCTTCAAAATGTACCTGATGAACCTAGAAGAAGCCAAATACCAAGGAAAGCCAAAAGTTTAGATCCTGATTTTTTTCATCGGATGACATAGTTCACCTTGTTGTTGGTGATAGAGTTAAATTACTCGATGAGAGAATTATATTATGAATAACGAAGAAGATTCTAAAACTTTTAAAGTAGCTATTACTTCAAGAGATGTTGCTTTCTGAAAAGAAGCAATACAAGATGAGATGGATTCGGTTCTATCCAACAACACTTGGGTTCCAATAGATTTACCAATCGGATCCAAGCTAATTGGATGAAAACGGGTGCTTCAAAAGAAATACAATATGAATGGGTCTGTTCAAACTTTCAAAGCATGGCTAGTAGCCAAAGGATTTATGCAAAAGGAAGGCATCGATTACTTTGATACATATGCTCTAGTCGCTAGACAAACATTAATAAGGGTTCTCTTTGCTCTTGTGTCTATTCATGGATTGTAGTACATCAAATGGATGTTAAGACTGCTTTTCTTAATGTAGAATTAGACGAAGAAGTGTATATGGAACAACTAGAAGGATTCATCATGAAAGGTAATGAAAATAAGGTTTGCAAACTGGTTAAATCCTTATATGTATTAAAATAAGCACCAAAACAATGGCATAAGAAATTTGACTCTATAATTTTGTCTAATAGCTTCAAGCATAATAATATTGACAAGTGCAACTATTCGAAATTCACAGATAAATATGGTATTATAATATGTCTATATGTGGACGATATGCTTATATTTGGTACTAATATGGGAGGTACAAATGAGACAAAGAACTATTTAACTTCGTGTTTCAAAATGAAAGACCTAAGCGAAGTTGATACTATTCTAGGGATTAAAGTAAGGAAACATCGTGAGGGTTATGCTTTATGTCAATCTCACTACATTGAAAAGATACTTCTTAAGCATAAGCATTTAAAATTTAAAGAAGAAAGCAGCCCTTATGATTCTTCAATTAAAATATTTGCAAATTCTAAAAGATCAGTAGCTCAACTAGAATATGCAAGTGTAAGTAGCAGTCTCATGTATGTCATGCATTGCATTCGTCCTGATATTTCTTATGCAGTGTGCAAACTGTCTAGGTATACAAATAATCCTAGTATTACGCACTACAGGGCAATTGGTAGATTCTTAGGTTATCTTAAAAGAACAAGTAAATTAGGACTATATTATGGAAATTTCCCAGCAGTTCTAGAAGGATACTCAGATGCAAGTGGTTCGACTCTTGAAAATGAAAATAGAGATTTTTACTCTTGGCAGGAGTGCCATATCGTGGGCCTCTAAGAAGCAAACAATTATCACACATTCTACAATGGAAGCGGAATTTATTGTTTTGGATGCATTAGAAAAGGAAGCCGAATGGATAAGAAATTTGTTAACAGAGATAGAGTTATGGCCACAACCATCATCAGCCATTTTTGTTTATTGTGATAGTGAAGCTACAATGTCTAGGGCATATAACAAGATTTATAACGGAAAGTCTATACATATAATCTTGATACATGCATATGTTTGGGAACTAATTATGGATAGTATCATCACAATTACATATGTAAGATCGAAGAAAAATTTAGCAGACCCATTAACCAAGGGATTACCAAGAGAAATGGTTAAAACAACTAGTTGTCAAATAGGTCTAAAACCTTTTTAATCACCTGCAATGTGAACCCAACCTTATGCTCCTTAGCCTAAAGTTTAATGGGTAACAACAAGTTGCGGTTAAGTGATTGGCAAACATGAGAGACTCAGTGTTTGTATTGTTAAGTTTTGTGGTGATCAATAGTCTATAGTAACAAGGACGGAAATAATGGACACCTACATGAACATAAGAAACAATGTTTCAATAAAGTTTGGATATAACTTTATATATGTTCATGAAAACCAAGAGGAAATTAATAGCCAATCAACGGTTATGACATTTTACAGAAATATGATAATATTTATGGTTCATATATTTCGCTTCATCATATACGATTTTAGTTTAAGTATTCTACCACCAAATATTCTGTTGAAATTTAAATATATGGACTAAAAAGAAAAGTTTAGACCAAAAAGGTACTTTCTCATATGCATAAATAAATAATTATTACAGTCTTGTGGGGGATTATTAGGAAGATTGCAATAAATATTTGTCCTACATCGGCAAATATTATGAATCATCTCATCCTATATATCAATAGTTGGAATAGAATATTGTGAAACAAATGACTTGGGCTTGGAGATGGACACAATGGCTTGGTGTAACAACCCGAAATTTTGACAATAAATAGTTATTTAATTAGAATATTGAAATAGGAATTTTTGCAAATGATGGAATTTGATCATGAAACTTTAACCGATGCGTTCGTCTCAGAATTCTGGTCAACTTTCATGTTTGATTTCGCGAACGGGGTCTATATGAAAAAGTTATGGGCAAAATACAAAAAACAGGCGGAAATAAATAAACGTAATAATTAATATATATGTTTCCCTCTGTGACCATCCCTCATTGGGTATACCGACATGAGGGCACTCGACCTCCCCTAGGGAGGGTGTCGACCGCTTCGGGCTTGTAATTCCCAATGACGACTACGTTTTAAGGGGCAATTTCGTTATATTGTATAATACGAATGGAGGGATGTTAATTAAAATAGATCTAACAGTCCAAGGTCAATTCCACTTCTATAAATAAAAGGGTAAGGCCTTATTCTTTTCCACACAAATATGTGGGCAGCAACAGAGCTCTACCATTTTCCTCCTTCTCCAAACCTAATTTCGTAATTAAAAATATATTCTTATACTATAAATCAAATCCAAATCACATAGGATTGAGAGGATTATCAGATCCAATGGAAAAGAATGCAAATTAGCTCTCAACAATAGATTCTCCCCTCTCTTCCTATTTTCGTACATCTCCACAGATCTGGAATTTTCCACTTTTCAGATAAATTGTAGATTTATAAGAATTTGGGAATTGTAGGCCTAAAAAGATTCAAACTTTAGATTTGGATGCTTGCAGGTGAGAGGGATATATATATATATATACATTTGTAATAACGTATTTATCGCGTTTGTATTAGATGTCAAGTTTATATGCCTATTTTCATCAGATCTGCTTATAATATGATTGTAATTGAATTAGCACATGTCAGATCTAATTATAAAAATTGTTAAAACTTGTGAGTTGTAAATTGTGGTTATGCATAACATTAATTGTAGGATTCTTAAATTTTTATACACCTATTTCCTATAGTTATGTTACAAAATATATTGCAGTTGTTGTAAAAGCATTGTAGATCTGGAAATCAGTACCATTAAACATCATTCAGATATAGTTACATTCCATATCTCTATTTTCAGTGTTAAATGATAAATTATGTGACTTAGGATAAAAAGGTGAATTTTGTGATTGTGATATTTTAAAAGAATTATACCTATTTGTATTCAATGTTGTTGGATTTTGGCTTAATTGTTGTAAAAATGCCATTTCTCTCTTTTTGAAAAAAAAGATGTTATTTTGAATTCACAAGAGATATGACAAAAAGATTCAAAGAGGAAGAGTGGTGCAAATGTATGTTATAACAACCCGGATTTTCAGAACAAATTTAAATTTTTTATTTTTGCAATGTTAATGAATTTTGAATATTTAAAATAATTTATTTCAAACAATAAAAACGAAAAATTTTAAATCGAAATTAGAATGTAAAATTTTAATTTAATTATAAAAGGAGTTTAAAATGGCGCGGTAGTTTAAAAATTCGATTTCAAACTTTAAATGAACGTACATGATTCAAAATAAATCGGATTTTAGCAAAACCAGAGATATTTGAATCTGTTTAAAAATATCTTTCCAACAAATCTGAAAAATTGAAATTTCATAGCGGGAATTGAAAGTTATGCCCAGTTAAAATTTGAAATAGTCTCTATGGAATTTATATATATTTTTAATATAATGAATAGCCATTTTGCAAACTACCTCTGTTTTCGATGAAACCACTTTTGTTGGATCCAGAATATCAAATTATTGCTAGATTCCAAATTTTCATAATTTTTGGAATTAATATGTGAGCATAGTTAATTTAAATGTGTTTTGACAGTTTAAATTTGAATTGGATCGACTAGAAAATGACCATTTTTCAAACGGTCTCCAAATTCAACGAAATTAGTTTTGTTAGGACCGTATCGTCAAAACATAGCCAAATATATTTTTTCTGGAATTTTCGAAGTCAGTATGTGGCCCTGGTAATTTAAAATGTACGTTTAAATTTAATATATATATTGATTTATATTTTATTTTTGATGAAAACTGATCAAAACGATAGAGTTGCTTTCGGGACATATCCCATTATGTTTGGAATGAGGGTATTTGGCTTGGGGCGACATTCGTTGTTGTAGTGTCCCAAAATTCCGGTATAATTTGAGCTGACCAAATAACACAAGTCTAACCCAAATTACACTGGAAACCAGAAAACTAATAGAAAGAAAACAGAGGGTGAGGATAGATAAGATAGAAACTTAGAATAGAAGAAGAACATACAACATCAGAGTAAAACGAATCTCATAACAGAACGAACAACATATAATAGATACATAATTTTGAAATAAAATCAGTATATGTATACAATAACATTATCAGAGTATAACACTACAACACAGCGGAAATAACTATAACTATATAATCCTGAAGCCTCCTGCTCCAAGCTCTCCAAGTATATCTATAAAATCCTGACTGCTTGACTGCCCATACAAAATTGGGCACCCAAGAGTTTAGGGAAAACAAAACAAAATAAACTCTGGGTCAGTCATGGGACTGGTGTGAGTAAAACAATTTAAAACAGTTTGAGCAATTACACGATATCTCATAAGACCACGCCGTATAACGGAACGAGTTTTTCCCTTATGAGAATCCAAATCAATTTGATTTAACTTTCAAATCATTTTGAAAGAAACAATGATCTTTTAAATCAAAACTCTTTTGATATTATAATAGTGTCTATCAACCACAATATAATAATCATCTTACAGAACGCTTTCATCTCACGTTCCACATATATAGTATACAATCAAAACCGCGAGCACTTAGTGGATAATGGATTTCCAACTATGACAAGGGATGGAACCACCTTCCGACAATGTACCTCTAGAGAGTAATACATTGGGTTCAACAAGAACATCTTGCAACCCGACCACTCATTTCGCTTGAGTGTATCGAATGTATATCACCATCGGTTGGGATCAGCAACCGTTTCCCGAATGGGACAACATTGACAATAGATTATAGAATGTAAATGAAACTCTAGATCAGGTGGCAATACACCCTAATTGGCAGCCAACCACTTAGCCATGTTGCCTGCCCGATTTTTGTCATTTCCCGGTTGTGAGGCTAGAGGCCACGCTTATCTCTGATAGATCACACATTTATTCACTTTGAATGTCACATCGTCATACCCGCCAAATCACAAATTGATTTCCCCAAAAATACAATGGGTATACATCCAAGAGAAACGAATTCCTCCACCACCAAACGTACACACGTTTGAAGAGATCAACTTACGTGATCTATTACATATATTCTGTCAGACATTCTTCCATACAGGTCGTCCTGGGACTGGACAGACCGAAGGCACTATTCTGTAAACAGGACAGCCCTTGCATAACTCCATCTTCAATTATCTTCATCATATTTGATCGCAACGCTAACGCCCATACAGAGTGGGTTTCAGATAATGAATCTGATCCCGGTCTCTCCGTATTAACGACGGAAAAATGGTCAAAAACTTCAATAGTCGGTGAGTTAACTATCAAAGAAAAACACGTGTACAAACAACGGTCATATTTCCAAATGGAAATCTTACCGATCAATCATCAATCAACATTTACCCTTTAGTTCATTAATTTATTTATTTCCTATTTCCTTATATTCCACATTCCTTATTTTCTAAATTTAGAAAATATACGTTATTAATCATTGGAAAACATTTCCATCCCTTTTTCATGTATCACTGTCATTCCTGTATTTTTTATCATCAAACATTTCATTTTCTATGATTAGAAGATATCTCTGATTATATTTGGAAAATGTTTCCAAAACTCATTCATTGGTTTTAAACAGATGTTTAAATAAAACATCACTATACCAACTCAACCCATTACCTTCATCAACTAAATTCACTTAACCAACCTTTTATATCAAACCTTAATCATTCCTTAGTTAAAAACGAAGCCAATCAAGTTGGTGTATAACTACCTCTCAGACATTAACTGAACAACATTTCTAACTTCGAAACAGGCAAGGTTCACCTTTTAAACCTTTAACAAACTTCCTTACGTAACTCTCTTTTGAATAAATCTCTATTCGATAACTCTTTCATTCGAATAAACTATATTCAATAATCTCTCTTCGTATAGCCATATTTGATTAACTCTATTTGATTAACTCTAATCAATTTACTCTTATCAGTTAGCTCTATTTGATTAACTTTATTCTATTAACTCTATTTGATTAACTCTATTGGATTAACTCTATTTGATTAACCCTAATCGATTAACTCTATTGGATTAACTCTAATCAATTAACTCTTGTCAATTAATTCCTATCAATTAACTCTTTCGAATAAACTATATTCGATTAACTCCTTTCGAATAAACTATATTTGATTTACTCCTTTAACTCTATTCGAATAAACTATATTCGATTAACTCCCTTAACTCCTTTCGAATAAACTATATTCGATAACTCCTTTCGAATAACTAATATTCGATAACTCCTTTCGAATAAACTATATTTGATTAACTCTTTTCGAATAACTAATATTCGATAACTCATTTTCGAATAAACTATATTCGATTAACTCTTTTTGAATAAACTATATTCGATTAACTCTTATTCGATTAACTCTATTTCCATTTATAATCCTACTTACTGTCCAAATATTTCTTTTTATGTCATCTTATTTATTTTCTAAATAAATATTCCTTTTATCTTTCTATTTATTTTCCTAAATAAATCTCATTTTTTTCTTCCTATTTGTTCAACAAATATTTCCTTTTCTATCTGTTAATTTAACAAATAAATATTTCATTTTCAATTCTGTTTATTTAACAAATAAATATTTTTCCTTTTTCTAATCTATTTATTTTCTAAATAAATATTTCCATTTATAATCTATTTATAAATGTTTTACAATTATTTCCTTTTTAATTCTATATGTAAATATTTTACAAATATTTCCTTCTCTATTCTATTTGTAAATGGTTTACACTTCTATTTGTAAATGGTTTACAAATATTTCCTTTTTAATTTATATATAAAATCCATTGAATTTATATAAATAATTTATTTTCAAAATACACTTTGAAAATCCCCTTTTCTATATCCCAGTATTTCTTACGGCATTTAAAATACCAAATAACAATGATCGAGATCATTCAACACACATAATCAACAACAGATTATATATCACATCATATATCACAATATATGAAACAAAACAGTAAAATAAATGTTGGGGAATCCAGTTGGATTCCTCCGACATGTTTTCCTACATCCACAGATGTTAAACAATACAATTAACATCAATTTCATTTCACTATGAAAAATTCTGCTAAACAGAATCAATTTATATATATACATAACCAGATCTATAATTTCAACCAATTACTTAGCAGTTCAACCAAACAGTTAATATGTAACGACCCGCATTTTTCAGCGATATAATTAATTAATTTAATTATTTAAATAGTGAATTAGGGAATTAAATGGTCGTTGAATTAGATAGTATTGAATATTTAATTAAAATAAATAATATAATATAATAATATATTTAATCTTTGAAATAGTCAGAAATAGTGGAATTTACAAAATAGTGTGAATTGGAGCATCGGTGATATTTAATTCAGTTTAGAATTGAATTAGAATAACGAATACATTATTTGAACGACAGTTGGAACGTATAATTATAATATAATTATAATCGAGCTCGAAATGGCGCTGCAGTTCGTAATTTGGCGATTCGAACTTCAACTGAGTGTACAGGGTCCATTTTAAATCGGATTTCTGTGAAACAAGAAACGTTAGGAGCTGGTGAAGGATATTTTTTTAGTAGAAGAGAAAAATCGAGATTTTGTCGTGTAGATTTTTAGTTATGCCCAAATCAAATTTTAGAAAAGTCGCTATGGAATTCCTTTATAATTTATATCGATTTATTTATATTTTAAAATGGATTTTTGAATATAAATCGAATATCGATGTAACATTGGATTTGAAATATTGAGTTATAAATCCCAGTGTAGTAGTATGATATTCTGTTGTGAATATATACGATAATATTTATTTTTAAATACTAAATTCAAATGTTTTTAAATATATTTATATATTTAAATGGGTTATTTAGAGCTTTAAAAATAGCCAGTTTTGCAAATGACCTCAAAATTCGACGAAACTAATTTTGTTGAATCCGCAATATTAAATTATTGCTAGATTTCAATTTCCGTGATTTTTGAAGTCAGTGTGTGGTCGTACGGGATTTTAGAGTGAAAAACAGTCAGTATTTTGACGGTTAAAAATACGCTGTGTGGGCATACGAAGTCGTAATTCGACGAAACCAGTTTCGTTTGGACCGTAATGTCAAACTGAAGGTGCAAGTCCAGTTTTGTAATTTTTGGGTATCGTATGTGATCACAGGGATTTTAAAAGGACAAATACAAATAGCGATTGCTTAAAAATAAATATAAAAATCGAATAAAAAATTAATAAAACCATCCTATAAATTACCTTTACCTTTCCTAACCATAACCCATTTTCATTCTCAGGCAAAAACATTGCGCCGCCACCATTCTTCCTTTACAGTAAAATTTTCCATCCTTGAAAATCAAAATAAAATCCCACAAATTTCTATAAATCATAAAAGCAATATGTGTGAGTTCGTTTTGATCTAAGCTTCATGTTGATAATCGTTTTACTGGGTGCGATTTCAAATTCATGAGGGTCCAAATTTGAGCAGTGTTCTAGGGTTAAGGTTAGAATGGAACAGGGGCTTCAATGCAAGGAATCAATGTTGTTTTTGGGTTGCTGAGATCGAGTGGAGTGGTTTAGCCAAGTTTGGAGGGATTCGATTATGAATGTTGTCGCGCGCAAGCCTGTAACAGCAAAGCGGCTGCTCGACGCAAACAAAAAAAGGGGGGGGGGGATCGAGTTTTGAATGAGTGGTAGGAGGAGGAAGAGTAGTTGGCGAGAGGAATCGTAGTTATTTTGCTTGAATTTTCAGTTGTTCGATGAAGTGGGAAAGGGAGGTGGAAAATCGGCTATGTCTTGAATGTACACGGGTTCAAAGCTGATGTAGGAGGAGAGAAAGGGAAGCGGGTCGGGTTGATATGGTTTGGGCCATGATTGAAAGGGTAAGGCCCGACAATAGGATTTAAAAAAAAGAATAGTTAATTTAATTTTTAAAATAGTGTATAACTTGTAAACTGAATAACTTCCTCATACATTATCGAAATTCAGCGAAACATGATCCGACAGGATCATATGGACGAGAGCTACACACTGGAACTGACTGGGAGTGGATTCGAGCTCGTTACAATTTATGGCGAAATAAATTGTCTGATTAGAGTCAACTAACGCAAATCGTTATTTAACGGTTAACGCGAAATGTGAGTAATCTCACTAACTCTGCTCAGTTTATATTTTTACAAAATATTTTTAGAATTGATAAATGATGGTTGTTTGCTATGTGTTGGCTGTTTGGTTGAACTGCTAGTCAGTTGATTGAAAATATAGATAACGACATAGATATAAATCGTTAATCGCGTATAAATTCTGTTTATCAGAATACTTCACATCTGTGTTATTTATGTTGATTAACATCTGTGGATGCAGGGAAACAGGTCGGAGGGACTCAACTGGGTTCCTCAACAATAATTTTACTGTTTTTCATATATTGTGTTATATGATGTGATATGAAATATGTTGTTGATTTTGCATGTTGGAATGATACTGATCATTGTTATATGATACGTTAAATACCATAAAGAATACTGGAATGTTAAAAAGAAAATTTTCAATGTTATATTGGAAAAGAAATATTTATAAAATCAAAAGATTTTGTAAAAGGAAAAACTATTTATTTAGAAAATAAATAGATTTAAAAGGGATATTTATTTGTTAATCAAATAGATAGAATTGAAAAAAAATAATTTGTAAACTATTTACAAATAGAATTGAAAAAGGATATTTATTTGAAAGTAAATAGAATAGAAAGGGTAAATATTTGTAAACAAATAGAAAAAGGGAATAGTTAGATTATCAAAAGGAATTACTTATATAATCAATAGATTTTATAAAAAGAAAATATTTTATAGAATAAATAGAATTATCAAGAAAGGGATTTATTTTGTAAATAAATAGATTATAAAAGGGAATATTTGAAAGGTGACTAGAATTGTGTAAAAGGAGAATTTACATTTGAAAGGTTTAGACCCGTGCTTCGCACACGGGTATAACGTGTTATGGATTTAGAACAAAGTTTTAAATAGGATCTATTCTGACCGATAGATTGAGAAGAATAATTTATAAATATTATTTATAAATTAAAGGAACTGTTTATCATTGGATAAATAGAATATATAAGTTAGGACTTATATAGAGAAGTAAGAATCGATTTCAGCATCGATATTTAAACTAAATAAACATAGAGCTAATCAAAGGAGTTAATCGGTTAGAGTTAATCAGCTAGAGTAAATTAGATTGAGTTAATCGAATTAGAATTTATTGAATATTAGTTATTCAATTAGAGTTGATCGAATATAGTTATTCAGGATGAGTTGCCATTTCGTACGACTGCTAGCGTGATTCGCAGGGCTGCAGATAGCCTATGGCGGTCGGATATTTCCTGAGGGAATCAGGCGTAACCATTGTGATCGCTGCGATCTAGAGTCAAGCGAATGGAGTTAAATCGAATATTAGCCATTCGAAATAAAGTTAAAACAGACATAGTTATTCGAATATAAATTAATCGAATATTAGTTATTAGATAATTAGTTATTAGATAGAAGTTAAATAAGTTGAGTTAGATAAGTTGAGTTAATCAAATAAGTTAATTAGGTTGAGTTAATCGAGTTGAGTTAGTCAGGATGAGTTAACCAAACCGAGTTAATCCAAATGAGTTAATCCAAAGGAGTTATTCGAAATAGTTTATTTGAATAGAGTTAAAGGAGTTAATCGAATATAATTTATTCGAAAGGAGATAAATCGAATGTAAATCATTCGAAGAGAGATGATCGAATATAGTTATTCGAAGAAAAGGGTTATCGAATATAGTATTCGAAAGAGAGTTATCGAATAGTGATTATTCGAGAGTGAATTATACAGTGGGATTCGATTATATCGAATTCGGGAAAGTAATATTTACTTTCCGGGTTAATCAAGATTACTTATTTATTTATAGATTAGTGGTTTAGTTATCTAGTTAAATTAAGGAATAAAAGTTACATTTTGAAGTTGGATATTTAAGAAGAAAGGAATTTTAAAGCTATAGTTAAATCAATGTTTTAAAATAAAGAAGGGGATTCCTAAAGAGAATCCGAATATATAAGGAAGTGTTAAAGATGTGAAAGGTGAACTTTGTCTATTTCGAGGTTAGAAATGTTGTTCGGTTAAGGTCTGAGAGGTAATTATACCCCAACTTGACTGACTTCGTTTTTAACTAAGGGATGGGTAAGGTTCGATAGTGAAGATTGATTAAGTGAATTTAGTTAATGAGTGCAATGGTTTAAATTGGCTTAGTGATGGTTTATTTAAACATCTGTTTAAATCAAATGAATAAATTTTTGGAAACATTTTCCAAATATAATCAGAGATGTTTTCTAATCATAGAAAATGAAATGTTGATGAGAAAGAATAATGGAATGTCAGTAATACGTGAAATAGAGATGGAAATGTTTTCCAATATTTGATGATGTATATTTCCTAAATTTAGAAAATAAGAAATGTTGAGTATATAGAAATGGGAAATGGATAAATTAATGATAAATTAAATTAAAGGAGATAAATGTTGAATGTTGATTGATCGATAGAATTTCCATTCGGAAATGATATCGTTGGTTGCACACCTATTTTTCTTTGATAGTTAAATCACCGACTATCGAAGTTTTTGACCATTTTATCGTCGTCAATACGGAGAGACCGGGAACAGATATATTATCTGAGCACCACTCTGTATGGACGTTAGCGTTGCGATCAAATATTGAAGACGGAGTTATGCAAGGACTATCCTGTTTACTGAATAGTGCCTTCAGTTTGTCCAGTCCCAGGACCAACGTGAATGGACGAATGTCTGACAGAGTATATCTAATGGATCGCGTAAGTTGATCTCTTCAAACGTACTTACGTTTGGTGGTGGAGGAATTCGTTTCTCTTAGCTTTATACCCGTGGTATTTTTTGAAGAAATCAATTTGTGGTTTGACGGGTATGACGATGTGGCATTCAAAGTAAATGAATGTATGATCTATCAAAAATACGTTATGACCTCAAGCCTCATCAACCGGGAAATGACAGAAATCGGGCAGGCAGCATGGCTAAGTGGGTCGCTCCCATTAGGGTGTATATCACCTATCTAGAGAAAATCCATTTCATTCTTATATCTATGTTCGATGCTGTCCCTTTTCGGGAAACGGTGGGTAGCTCCGAACCGTTGGTGGTATACATTCGATACATTCAAGCGAAATGAGTGGTCGGTCATGTATGGGCCGGGTCGCAAGACGTTCTTGTTGAACCCAGTGTATTCGTCTCTAGAGATAGACTATCGGCGGGTGGTCCCATACCTTGTCGTAGTTGGAATCCAATCTCCAATAAGCGCCCGCGATTTTGATTTGTACTATATATGTGGAACGTGAGATGCAAGCGTTCTGCTAGATTGTTAGTTACTTGTGGTTAGACATTATTATAATATCAGAGAAGTATTGATTTCCAAAACTGTTTTGGGTTATCGTAAGATAAAAATATGTGTGGATCAGTCTTACGATTATCTTTTCTTTTGGAAATGATTTTGAAAAGTTGCACCAATAATTTGAGTTTACACACACCAGTCCCATGACTGACCCAGAGTTTGTTTTGTTTTTCCCTAAACTCTTGGGTGCCCAAATTTGTACGGGTAATCAAGTAGTTCAGGTCTTTACAGATATACTTGGAGGAGCTTGAAGCAGGAGGCTTCTGGATTATATAGCTATTGTTATTTCCGCTGTGTGTAAGTGTTGTACTCTGATAATGTTATTATATATATACACTGCTTTATTTCAAAGTTATGTTATGTATTATATTTTATTCGTTCCGCTGTGAGATTCGTGTTTACTCTGATTGTGTTCTTCTTCTTCTTCTATTCTAATTTTCTATCTTATCTATTCTCACCCTCTAACTTCTTTCTATTAATGATCTGGAATGTTCGATACCTGAATAATTAACATGGGTTTTATGTTGATTTTCGGGGTCGAAAATCCTAGTTCGTTATAGTGGTATCAGAGCTTGTTGCTTAATTGGTACGGATGATAGGGGGTTCTCGCTTTGCGTCAGGTGGCAAACGAGAGACTCTTACCCCTACATCTCCCAACAATGTGGGTTGGTCGAGTCGAGAGGCTGGCCGTAAAAGCAGTTCTGAGGTATCTCTGTAAGCTACGGTGGGAGGTTAGCCCACTGCCTTGGGCCGTTACCGTGGTATCAGAGCTGAAGGTTAAGTGATTACCTTGGCTCTGTGGCATGACTCAGTAGAGATGGGGTCAGTAATACCCTAGATTGAGTTGAGTGTGTATATACGAGTGAACGTATTTGTAGATTTTATAAAAATTGTTTTATATTGTGGAGATTTATTGGTTGAGTGGTTTGTGAATTTTGGTCGATCAGTTTGATCCACTGTATCGATAGGAGTTTCTAAACACTCAAGTACGATAAACCGACACAGTATGTTTGAAAGGGGGTAAATGAGATAATTTTACCCAAAGTGTATTTTGATATAAAGAAAATATTTATATTCGAATGATTATAGTATGTTGGGTGTGTTGGTTGATTAAAATTGAAATGGTTATATAAATAACCAATTTGAGTTCATATAATATGAAAGCAGATTAATTAAATATGAATTGGAATTAAAATTCTGAAAACTGGGAAAAGTGTTTGTAAGTGGATTTGAGTTAAGTTTAGGAAAATTTTAAGATCCTAGGAGATTTTAAATTGTTTAAAAGTATCATGAATGATATTTTGAAAAGATTTCAAAATGAATGTGTTTAAGATATGAGGTTTGAAAAGTGATATAGTATTGAACTCACTTCGATAGCTGGGAAATAACTCTGATGATGCTGGCCACATCCTCAGTGTTCATTTTCGAGTTGTAAGTGACGGATTACTACCAAAGATTTTGTGTTGAATTGTTTTGAGGAAAACAAGTTGTTTGAAATCCAAAAAGGAATATTTGGTTTTAGAAAAGCAAAGTTATTTAAAACTCTCAGGAAAAGATCGTCTGAATTAAAGACAAATTAAAGCAAATATGCATTAAATTAAAATCAATTTAACTAGAAATTGAATTAGAATATAATATATCAAGCAGAATCAGATTTTGAGTTGTGAGATAAGAATCTGAAATGATATTGGATTGGTGAGTTAGGAGTTTGGAATCGAGAATGGAACTTGAGTTGAAATGAGCTGAGATTTGGATACAAGCAAATGATTATGTTGAGATTTGGTTGATTGAAATTGATTGTAAATCGATTGGTATAGATGGATATATGATCAGCAGGTATTGAGTAGAAGCAAGTGCAAGGATTTAATGATATGCCCGACAAAAAGGTACACGTTTATTTTTATGGATTTGGTGATTTATTGGCCGAATCGGCAAGTCGCTTGGCTGTTTGGTTTTCTTTTGGATTGGAAAGGGCCTAGAGAGGTGAATTGGGGTTTGAACTATTGACCGGTACAAAGGAGGTGCTGGCGAAATTTTTCGAAAAATTTCGGGTGTTAGAAAATTTTCAGAATTTTTGAAAATTTTCGTTAATAGAAATAAATGAATATTTTAGTTGAAATTAAATTGGTTCAGTTGAAATTGAGGTTGGTAAGTAAAACAAATAAATTTGTACTAGTCAATAGGGTTTGTTCTCTACCTTAGCAATTTCGAGGACGAAATCATTTTAAGGGGGGAAGAATGTAACGACCCGCATTTTTCAGCGATATAATTAATTTATTCAATTATTTAAATAGTGAATTAGGGAATTAAATGGTCGTTGAATTAAATAATATTGAATATTTAATTAAAATAAATAATATAATAATATATTTAATCTCTGAAATAGTCAGAAATAGTGGAATTCACAAAATAGCGTGAATTGGATCATCGGTGATATTTAATTCAGTTTAGAATTGAATTAGAATAACGAATATATTATTTGAACAACAGTTGGAACGTATAATTATAATATAATTATAATCGAGCTCGAAATGGCGCTGCAGTTCGTAATTTGGCGATTTGAACTTCAACTGAATGTACAGGGTCCATTTTAAATCGGATTTCTGTGAAACAAGAAACGTTAGGAGCTGGTGAAGGATATTTTTCTAGTGGAAGAGAAAAATCGAGATTTTGTCGTGTAGATTTTTAGTTATGTCCAAATCAAATTTTAGAAAAGTCGCTATGGAATTCCTTTATAATTTATATCAATTTATTTATATTTTAAAATGGATTTTTGAATATAAATCGAATATCGATGTAACATTGGATTTGAAATATCGAGTTATAAATCCCAATGTAGCAGTATGATATTCTGTTGTGAATATATACGATAATATTTATTTTTAAATATTAAATTCAAATGTTTTTAAATATATTTATATATTTAAATGGGTTATTTAGAGCTTTAAAAATAGCCAGTTTTGCAAATGACCTCAGAATTCGACGAAACTAATTTTGTTGAATCCGCAATATTAAATTATTGCTAGATTTCAATTTCCGTTAATTTTGAAGTCAGTGTGTGGTCGTACGGGATTTTAGAGTGAAAAACAGTCAGTATTTTGACGGTTAAAAATATGCTGTGTGGGCATACGAAGTCGGAATTCGACGAAACCAGTTTCGTTGGGACTGTAATGTCGAACTGAAGGTGCATGTCTAATTTTGTAATTTTTGGGTATCGTATATGATCACAGGGATTTTAAAAGGACAAATACAAATAGCGATTGCTTAAAAATAAATATAAAAATCGAATAAAAAATTAATAAAACCATCCTATAAAATACCTTTACCTTTCCTAACCCTAACCCATTTTCATTCTCAGGCAAAAACATTGCGCCGCCACCATTCTTCCTTTACAGTAAAATTTTCCATCCTTGAAAATCAAAATAAAATCCCACAAATTTCTATAAATCATAAAAGCTATATGTGTGAGTTCGTTTTGATCTAAGCTTCATGTTGATAATCGTTTTACTGGGTGCGATTTCAAATTCGCGAGGGTCCAAATTGGAGCAGCGTTCTAGGGTTAAGATTCGAATGGAACAGGGGCTTCAATGCAAGGAATCGATGTTGTTTTTGGGTTGCTGAGATCGAGTGGAGTGGTTTAGCCAAGTTTGGAGGGATTCGATTATGAATGTTTTCGCGTGCAAGCCTGTAACAGCAAAGCGGCTGCTCGACGCAAACAAAAAAAACGGGGTGATCAAGTTTTGAATGAGTGGTAGGAGGAGGAAGAGTAGTTGGCGAGAGGAATTGAAGTTATTTTGCTTAAATTTTTAGTTGTTCGATGAAGTGGGAAAGGGATGTTGAAAATCGGCCATGTCTTGAATGTACACGGGTTCGAAGCTGGTGTAGGAGGAGAGAAAGGGAAGCAGGTCGGGTTGATATGGTTTGGGCCATGATTGAAAGGGTAAGGCCCAACAATAGGATTTTTTTTAAAAAAAAGAATAGTTAATTTAATTTTTAAAATAGTGTATAACTTGTAAACTGAATAACTTCCTCATACATTATCGAAATTCAGCGAAACAAGATCCGACAGGATCATATGGACGAGAGCTACACACTGGAACTGACTGGGAGTGGATTCGAGCTCGTTACAATTTATGGCGAAATAAATTGTCTGATTAGAATCAACTAACGCAAATCGTTATTTAACGGTTAACGCGAAATGTGAGTAATCTCACTAACTCTGCTCAGTTTATATTTTTACAAAATATTTTTAGAATTGATAAATGATGGTTGTTTGCTATGTGTTGGCTGTTTGGTTGAACTGCTAGTCAGTTGATTGAAAATATAGATAACGATATAGATATAAATCGTTAATCGTGTATAAATTCTGTTTATCAGAATACTTCACATCTGTGTTATTTATGTTGATTAACATCTGTGGATGTAGGGAAACTGGTTGGAGGGACCCAACTGGGTTCCTCAACAATTATTTTACTATTTTACATATATTGTGTTATATGATGTGATATGAAATCTGTTGTTGATTTTGTATGTTGGAATGATACTGATCATTGTTATATGATACGTTAAATACCATAAAGAATAATGGAATGTTAAAAAGAAAATTTTCAATGTTATACTGGAAAAGAAATATTTATAAAATCAAAAGTTTTATAAAAGGAAAAACTATTTATTTAGAAAATAAATAGATTTAAAAGGGATTTTTGTTTGTTAATCAAATAGATAGAATTGAAAAGAAATATTTGTAAACTATTTACAAATAGAATCGAAAAAGGATATTTATTTGAAAGTAAATAGAATAGAAAGGGGAAATATGTGTAAACAAATAGAAAAAGGGAATAGTTAGATTATCAAAAGGAATTACTTATAAAATCAATAGATTTTATAAAAAGAAAATATTTTATAGAATAAATAGAATTATCAAGAAAGGGATTTATTTTGTAAATTAATAGATTATAAAAGGGAATATTTGAAAGATGACTAGAATTGTGTAAAAGGAGAATTTTACATTTGAAAGGTTTAGACCCGTGCTTCGCACACGGGTATAACGTGTTATGGATTTAAAACAAAGTTTTAAATAGGATCTATTCTGACCGATAGATTGAGAAGAATAATTTATAAATATTATTTTATAAATTAAAGGAACTGTTTATCATTGGATAAATAGAATATATAAGTCAGGACTTATATAGAGAAGTAAGAATCGATTTCAACATCGATATTTAAACTGAATAAACATAGAGTTAATCAAAGGAGTTAATCGGTTAGAGTTAATCAGCTAGAGTAAATTAGATTGAGTTAATTGAATTAGAATTTATTGAATATTAGTTATTCAATTAGAGTTGATCGAATATAGTTATTCAGGATGAGTTGCCATTTCGTATGACTGCTAGCGTGATTCGCAGGGCTGCAGATAGCCTACGGCGGTCGGATGTTTCCTGAGGGAATCAGGCATAACCATTGTGATCGCTGCGATCTAGAGTCAAGCGAATGGAGTTAAATCGAATATTAGTCATTCGAAAAAAAGTTAAAACAAACATATTTATTCGAATATAAATTAATCGAATATTAGTTATTAGATAGAAGTTAAATAAGTTGAGTTAGATAAGTTTAGTTAATCAAATAAGTTAATTAGGTTGAGTTAATCGAGTTGAGTTAGTCAGGATGAGCTAACCAAATCGAGTTAATCCAAATGAGTTAATCCAAAGGAGTTATTCGAAATAGTTTATTTGAATAGAGTTAAAGGAGTTAATCGAATATAATTTATTCGAAAGGAGATAAATCGAATGTAAATCATTCGAAGAGAGATGATCGAATATAGTGATTCGAAGAAAAGGGTTATCGAATATAGTATTCGAAAGAGAGTTATCGAATAGTGATTATTCGAGAGTGAATTATACAGTGGGATTCGATTATATCGAAGTCGGGAAAGTAATATTTACTTTTTGGGTTAATCAAGATTACTTATTTATTTATAGATTAGTGGTTTAGTTATCTAGTTAAATTAAGGAATAAAAGTTACATTTTGAAGTTGGATATTTAAGAAGAAAGGAATTTTAACGCTATAGTTAAATCAATGTTTTAAAATAAAGAAGGGGATTCCTAAATAGAATCCGAACATATAAGGAAGTGTTAAAGATGTGAAAGGTGAACTTTGTCTATTTCAAGGTTAGAAATGTTGTTCAGTTAAGGTCTAAGAGGTAATTATACCCCAACTTGACTGACTTCGTTTTTAACTAAGGGATGGGTAAGGTTCGATAGTGAAGATTGATTAAGTGAATTTAGTTAATGAGTGCAATTGTTTAAATTGGCTTAGTGATGTTTTATTTAAACATCTGTTTAAATCAAATGAATAAATTTTTGGAAACATTTTCTAAATATAATCAGAGATGTTTTCTAATCATAGAAAATGAAATTTTGATGAGAAAGAATACTGGAATGTCAGTAATACGTGAAACAGAGATGGAAATGTTTTCCAATGTTTGATGTTGTATATTTCCTAAATTTAGAAAATAAGAAATGTTGAGTATATAGAAATGGGAAATGGATAAATTAATGATAAATTAAATCAAAGGAGATAAATGTTGATTGATCGATAAAATTTCCATTCGTAAATGATATCGTTGGTTGCACACCTGTTTTTCTTTGATAGTTAAATCACCGACTATCAAAGTTTTTGACCATTTTATCGTCGTCAATACGGAGAGACCGGGATCAGATATATTATCTGAACACCACTCTGTATGGACGTTAGCGTTGCGATCAAATATTGAAGACGGAGTTATGCAAGGACTATCCTGTTTACAGAATAGTGCCTTCGGTGCACGTTCGATCAAATATTGAAGACGGAGTTAAATCACCGACTATGGGTAGCTCCCAACCGCTGGTGGTATACATTCGATACACTCAAGCGAAATGAGTGGTCGGTCATGTGTGGGCCGGGTTGCAAGACATTCTTGTTGAACCCAGTGTATTCGTCTCTAGAGATAGACTATCGACGGGTGGTCCCGTACCTTGTCATAGTTGGAATCCAATCTCCAATAAGCACCCGCGATTTTGATTTGTATACTATATATGTGGAACGTGAGATGCAAGCGTTCTGCTAGATTGTTAGTTACTTGTGATTAGACATTATTATAATATCAGAGAAGTATTGATTTCCAAAACTATTTTGGGTTATCGTAAGATAAAAATATGTGTGGATCAGTCTTACGATTATCTTTTCTTTTGGAAAGGATTTTGAAAAGTTAAACCAATGATTTGAGTTTACTCACACCAGTCCCATGACTGACCCAGAGTTTGTTTTGTTTTTCCCTAAACTCTTGGGTGCCCAAATTTGTACGGGCAGTCAAGTAGTTCATGTCTTTACAGATATACTTGGAGAGCTTGAAGCAGGAGGCTTCAGGATTATATAGCTATTGATATTTCCGCTGTGTGTAAGTGTTGTACTCTGATAATGTTATTATATATATACACACTGTTTTATTGCAAATTTATGTTATGTATTATATTTTATTCGTCCCTGTTAGCCTACTTTGTGAAATAGGCAACACAAAGTCGGGATGTCAAGCGTTGAAGAACGTTTCTTCATAGAAAGCATCGGATCGGATCGGAGAGCCACCACCAGTCGGATCAGAGAGCTACCACCAGTTGGATTGGAGAGCTACCACCAGTCAGATCGGAGGGCTACTACCAGTTCGGAACGGAGCAGAGCAAAATGGATAAGAACTCAGTTTCAGTTCAGGTCGGGTCGGATTGGATACCTCGATCCGAACCCCTTCTGCTTTCTCCTCTGAACCGAACCCTCATTCCATATCACTTCCTCCCACGATCGCCTGAATATTCGGAGCGGTTATGACCATTTCCTATCCACGATGACTACTACTCTGATGCGCTGTCAGCACTGGAATCCATCCGAGCCCGAGGACGATGGGATGGAAGACACGTGGCTCCGACCCGGATCGAATTCTGAGTAAATTTCCACCTATAAATACCCCGCCCAGAGACAATTAAAGGGATCTTCTTTTTGGCACTTTGAGAGTTCAAACACTTTCAAAAACCGAATTCTAGCATTCCCAGACAATCCAAATCGTCATTCAACATTTGTTTTGAGACAATTGAGTGAATGTACATGAGTTGTGAGTGAAATTGAGTGAATATATCATTGTAATTGCATCTATATCATCAAGAATAGTGATTACAAAGTGGACGTAGGCTTTTCAACGCCGAACCACTATAAATTTTGTGTCTCCATTTTACTTTTGATCTTATTTTATTTCGATTTTAGTCAATTTGGGTGTTAGAACCACTTTTTGGTCTAACATTTTGGTGCTTTCACTGAGAACCATTTGAATTCTCTGTTTTTCCGGATTATCGTTCTACTTTTTGGACCGTTGAGTTCAAAGAAGTTAATCCTCAAATTTCGACGCTCTTGAACATTTGTTGGTTGATTGTTGAAGAACTATGGCCAAAGGAAAAGGTAAGGAAGTTCAAACCAGTCGAGGAAACGGAGTTGGTGAAGATCAGCAAAATGCGGTTGTGACAAGGTCTCGTAGGCAGAGCTCGGGAGTGGATCGAACAGATACAGGAAATCCGAACCGCACTCGAGGAGAGAGCTCCGATCTGATCCGAGTAGGAGAATCTGAAGCAGTGCACTCCCCCAACCTGAACCGACCCGAACAAATCGCACTGCACCGATCCGAACAAGCTTCCCAGCTCCGACCCGAACAAGTCTGCCAGCTCCGTCCCGACCTGATGGCCCAGCTCCGATCCGATCCGTCGCTTGGTGATGTTGGAACCTCTACTCGAGCCCCTCCAAATGCTCTGATTCCAGCCACCAGGGTCAATGATCAGGTCAATCCATCTGCGCCTATTACTCAAGGAGATTTTTCGCGCCTACTTGACATACTTGAGAGTACTAGGGAGGCTATGAAAATCCACGAGCGCACTAATCTCATGATGCAAGAAAACATGAGAATCATGAGCAGGGAGATTAGCGAACTCCGCAGACAGAGAACTCCATCCCTGGTTCATCTCACACCAACGGATCAGTCTTCTTCTTCTGAGGAAGAACGACCCCGTGATAGAAGGCCGCTCGAACGACCTCAGAATTTGGAGCAACTGACATTCGGATCTTTGGGGTCCCGCGAGGACACTGCACGGGTACTAGGACCCAATGATCCAAGCTTGAGAGAGCCTATGTTGTTACCGATGCAGGGATCCCATGTATTACCTAGAGACCCTAACCTTACCAATCCCACTCAGGGACAAATGCTCCAGCCCCTTCCTCCCGAGATCGACCGGGAGCGTAGGGAACGAAGCAGAGCATAAGCGGCTCGAAGAAGAAGGGCGTCCCCTGATCAGGAGCCCAGAGGAAACCCGAACATCAGAAGGAGGGCGTCTCCTGATCAAGAGCCCAGAGGGAACCCGGATACCAGAGCCAGGGAGCCTGAACGACCCCTGACCAATGCTGACGTATGGGCTATGGTACGCCAGATCATGTCTGAAAGCCGGAACTACACCAATGAGGATTATGGCATTGAGCGAAGCCATACTCCTTTCACTGACGACATCCTCAACTCTAAGTTTCCCCGACGTTTTAACCTGTCGCAGATGGACATGTACAATGGGAGAACCGATCCGGAACAACATTTGATGCGATACGCATGGCTCATGAATGTTGTTGCTGCCCCTGACGCAGTGAAGTGTAAAGCCTTCCCGATCTATTTAGAAGATGTGGCGCTGCTATGGTTTACCCGACTTCCCCCTCGGTCGATATCGAATTTTAGGGAATTGAGCGAACATTTTATGAATCAGTACCGACTCCATACCCGAAAGTCTAAGAGTGTTATTGAATTATCAAGAATTAAGCAGGCGCCGGGAGAGTCTTTGAAGTCATATCTCAACCGTTTCAACTTAGCTGTGACAGAAGTCAGTGACCCGCACGAGCCCACCATCTTGATGGCTTTGATGGAAGGAGTCGATCCTGATTCCGAGTTTGGAGATTATCTTTCTGGGAACCCACCTCCCACGAGAGAGTTATTCTATGAAAAGGCCGATATTCAGTTAAGACGAGAGGAGGCAAGGGCAAACCGAAAAAGAAAGTCTGGAGCGGCTTCAAAAGAAAATGTTCAGAGTAATGTCACCGTGAAGCAGTCTGGAGAAAGTTCCGGGAAAGTTGAGGTGAATGTGGGAAACAAGAGTGGAAACGACAATAATGGAAACGGGGGAAACAACAACAATCGTAACGCGAATGGTAACAGAAGAAATAGGAATAGAGGAGGTAATCCTGACAAAAGACCCCGGTTTCAGACTTATGAGAATTATACACCGCTGAACGACACTCTGGAGAACATTTACTTGGATACATACAATGTTTTGCAATATAAAAGACCGCCACCTCGAGACTCAACGGAGAAAGAAATCGCAACTGGAAAATTTTGTCTATTTCATGGAACTCATGGGCATTCAATGAATGAATGTCGACATTTGAGAGATTTGATTGAGAAGCTGCTGCGCGAAGGAAAATTGGATGAATATAAGGCTGCGCCAAGAGACAGTGGGCAAGGAGAACAGGCTCCAAACCAGATCCAATCTGCTCCCAAGCCTACAACGCAGCAGAAAGGCAAGGGAATTTGTAACACCCACACACCCGCTAAGGTCACTCACTAAGGGAATGCCTTAGTTTTGGTGGAGTATTTTTAGTGAGTATAGAACAAAAAATTTACAACAAGACAGATATAAGTAATACTTGAAAATTTAAAACATCATTTCATTGCAGCGGAAAGTAAAACATGTTTGGTTACATCACAAAACCATAACGAGAGTCAAGTACATAATATCCATCCTGATAAAATAGATGTACATAATCCCACTACATAGATAATACCCATAATAGAAAAGATAAACCGAGCTTTACTTCTACGGTCCAAGCCCCAAAAGATAGATATAGCGGTCTGATCCAAGCCCACTAGTGCTAGGCCCACTCTGAAAACCTGAGGGTTGGGAAAAAGATAAACAACAACGGGGTCAGACATAAGTCTGAGTGAGTCCTATAACCCTAACAATACAATCATTAAAGTAATTAGGGTATGATATAAACAAGGTACGGTACCTCTGGGAATAATGACTACACTACGTAGCCAACTAAACACAGGATGTACTAAGATAACCGAAAAGACGCATTTATCCACCTAAGGATAATTACTAGATTACACCATCCCAGACTTATCCACCCAAGGGTAATTCCTACACTGCACCACACCAGTTCTACCCACCAAGAGTAATTCCTACTTAAAGGTTGATCCCACTAAATGTACTTAGTAATTTTCACCCAGTAGTTTCGTGTACCCCTAGCTAACTACATAGGTGTACCCACTACTCCCAAGCGATCGGCTCCCTTACGTAGATACCCGTGCTGGTCCCACAATGGGGTGTATCATTCCCCAATGTGGCAACCTGATAATATCAACGGTGCACGGCTTTATACCTACACGATGCAACAACGACTTACTAACCAGCCCGGGTCCACACACGCATATGAAACCCGTTGGTCCTACGTTGCCACCGCTAACCCGTTTTGGCCTCTTATAGTCAAGCCCAATATGCGTGTCCCGTCACTCGACTTGAGTCGAGCCCACTAAGATACGTTTGGGATATTGGTTGAAATGCCCCCCCCCCACAAGCTACTACTTAAGCTTGCTACTTTTATCTAGTGCATCCCACTTAACCCCTTTTATAATCATGCCCACTTACATGTTAAGATTTGGTTAAGTCATCTAATCATATTTCAATTGCCACTTAAGGCACCCACTAGATTTCCACATGCCACCCAAAGCACTTACTTAACCCTTTACCCATGTTTAATTACATGTTACACTTTGGTTAAGTATTCCAATCGTATTTTCTATTGCCACCCAAGGCAACCCACTAGTTCCCTCATGCCACCCAAGGCACCCACTTAACCCCTCATGTCCATCTACATGCTAATATGGTTAAGTGTTTCTTAATTAATTAAGACCGTGATCCTCATAAAGACCTCTCACATTAGACTATCTTTTATGACCGCTGGTTAAGCCGGTTGGGTCCGGGCAGCCTTATGTCATAACCGAGTCTAACCTCGTGTCTTTACATTAATCACGGATTTAGTTTGTGCCTAAGACCTCTCACATTGGGCTAACATTTGTAGCAACTGGTTAAGCCGGTTGGGTCCGGGCAGTTTTACGCTACAACTGAGTCCAACCTCGTGTCTTAGTCGATTAATTACACCTAATTAATCACCCTCATAATTTATATTAATTATCCCTAATTAATTAATCATGTTTTCAAGAATATGGGTAGACCTAACTCAATAGGTAAAATCCCCACTCCATAGTTTGCGTAGACCTAACTCAATAGGTAAATTCCCAACTCCATAATATGGGTAGACCTAACTTAATAGGTAAATTCCCAATTATGTCCATTTAATTTATGTTATGCTTAAGCATATCCATTTCACATCACTTTATTAACATGCATATTAACCCCATCGTTCCCCACGTAATTCGTCTCATAACATGGCATAATAAAGGGAAGATTCATCACAAATGTCATGGGTTTAACCAACATAGCATATAACTTTATCATGGGTTCAAAAGGTGTCAACTTGCATATATGAACATACATTAAACCCAACTTAGCATATAACCCAAACTTGCATCATGCATGTCATAAAAAGAGACAAACTTGCATATGAACTTGCACATAAACTTGCATATGAACTTGCGCATAAACTTGCATATGAACTTGCGCATAAACTTGCATATGAACTTGCACATAAACTTGCATATGAACTTGCACATAAACTTGCATATGAACTTGCACATAAACTTGCATATGAACTTGTATCATAACTTTGCATATGAACTTGTATCATAACTTTGCATATGAACTTGCACAACATGTCATACATAGAGGCAAACTCGCATATGTTATGCATATCATAAAAAGAGACAAACTTGCATATGAACTTGCATCATAACTTTGCATATGAACTTGTATCATAACTTTGCATATGAACTTGTATCATAACTTTGCATATGAACTTGCATCATTACTTTGCATATGAACTTGTATCATAACTTTGCATAAAACCAAACACTTAGCATGCATAAAACCAAATACTTAGCATGCACAAAACCACATACTTAGCATGCACAAAACCAAATACTTAGCATGCATAAAACCAAATACTTAGCATGCATAAAACCAAATACTTAGCATGCACAAAACCACATACTTAGCATGCACAAAACCAAATACTTAGCATGCATAAAACCAAATACTTAGCATGCATAAAACCAAATACTTAGCATGCATAACTTGCATATCATATTACATATAACTTGCATATACTCTCTCATATAGTTTGCATAACATGTTACATATGCATAAATGTTCAACATAGTGTTTTGCATCATAAAACATGGCATTAAACTTGCATGTAGCATAAAACTTGCCAAACACATAACATACAATATACTAAACTTGCATAAACATATTTATCCACAAACATAGCCATGTCTTATCATATCCTACCATAATCAATTTAACAATTGATTATTAAAGCTATAGGAACTCACCACTAAGCTCCCATAAGCAAACCCTTGCCACAAATTACCCAAAACTCTAGCCTTGAACATAAAGCTTGCAACTTGATGATGAATGCAAGCTAATGACCACTCACACAACTCAAAGATGCTTGTATGAACATGAAAGCCTTCATAGAAATAGTTTAGAAATAGGATGGAGGCTAGGGTTTTAAGTGGAGGCCATGATCATAGAAAATTTTGGCATAGTTTAGTTAGGAGATAGGATTATGATCATTTAGGGCTAGCTTAGGGTCTTATTTATAGGATTAGGCAAGTGTTTTAGGCCTTTAGATTAACCCTAGGTTAGATTAGGACCATCAGATCTCGGAAGCTTCCAGAACTCAGCCCAAACCAGCCAGAAAAACCAGACCTGGTGCACCCAGGCCAACTGGTCGACACCCCGTGTCGACAGGCAAGTCGACAGGGCAGTCGACTCCCCTGTCGACAGCGCTGTCGACATGGCTAGGGCGGGAAGTTTCCCGCCTGGCCCCCCCGCTGGCTCAAATTTCGAAATCTGATTTTGAATTTTTAAATCTGTTTTTATCTTAAATTTTCTGCCAACTTCATTGGGCCATAACCGGGCCATACGGACTCCGATTCTCGGAAACTCGGACTCTATTTCGCGTATTTTTCCGAGACGAACGCAATGACGCAGCCCGTTTCCCCCCATTCCCACATCTGAGATTATTTATTCTGTAATTAGTGAATTTTAGCATTAACCGCAATTCGGGGTGTTACATTCTCCCCCCCTTAAAGGATTTCGTCCCCGAAATCTCTAAGCTAAGGAGAATGCATATCCTACCATCCAAACAACCATCTACTCAATCCATCAAACATGGGCATCCATTGTCCTTAAAACAATTTCTAATGATGTATGAGCATATGCAAAAAGTGTGTGTATATGTTCCCTATCTAATGTACGAACATATGCAAACCATGATAGTGCCATGCATCCATTATGTATGCGAGAGAACCCTATCGACACATACGATATCTACATGAGTGCACAATCATTCACCAAAATGCATCATCCATATGATAACACAATCATTATACATCCATAAATATAGCTACCTACACACAATTATATGCAATATGCAATATGAAGTGACTGAGCCGATCTAGTGCCTAAAGTGTGTGTATATGCATCCACGAGCAACCACTAGCAAACACTTGCATCCACATGCATCCATCAACCATAACATGTCTCAAACACATGTTTCAACCATAGGTTTACCCTATCTAAAGGTCAAAAGTACTAACGAGAGGACATACTAAAGATAAGATAAGTACTAGACAAACGATAGAGGAGAAATTAAAAGACATATCCTCAAAAAGAAATGGGTACAATGAACGCATCTTCGCTTCCGTCTCCAAGTTGCGTTGCTCTCATCTTCTCCTCATTGCACTTTGACTAGTTGAACCTCTTGATTCCTCAACTTCCTAGTCTCTGACCCAAGGATGCGAGTAGGAGCTCGTCGAATCGTCGCATCACGCTCTAACTCTACATCTCTAAGCAAGCTCGGCTCTACCACCTCTGCGGTTTCATGTAAGCACTTCCTCAAATGTGATACATGGAATACATCATGAACACTACTAAGTCTGTCGGGCAACTCCACCCTATATGCCATCCGTCCAATCCTTTCCTTAATAGGAAACGGCCCAACAAACCTCGGTGCTAACTTCCCAACGGACCCAAAGCGAACAACATTTCTCAACGGAGATACTTTGACAAAAACCATGTCTCCAACCTCAAACTCAAGATCCGTCCTTCTCCGATCCGCATAAGATTTCTGTCTATCTTGTGCTGCCTTCATCCTTCTTCGAATCAAATCAATCTTCTCTGAAGTCTCTCTAACCATATCTGGCCCAAGCAAGATCTTATCCGTAGATTCCCACCAACATGTAGGAGATCGACAAGGCCTTCCATAAAGAGCTTCGAAAGGTGCCATGCCAATACTAGACTGAAAGCTGTTATTGTATGCGAACTCCACCCAAGGAAGATGTTCTTCCCATGTACCTCCAAAATCCAAGATACAAAGCCTCAAGAGATCTTCTAAGATACGGTTCACCCTCTCGGTCTGACCGTCCGTCTGAGGATGATATGCGGTGCTCAAACACAACTGAGTCCCTACCGCCTCTTGCAAACTTCTCCAAAACTCACTAGTGAAGATAGGATCTCGATCACTCACAATGCTGGATGGTACACCATGCAATCTAACAATTTCTCTAACATAGACTGAAGCAAGCCATGGAGCGGTCCTCTTACTCTTCACGGGTATAAAATGGGCACTCTTGGTAAGTCTGTCTACCACAACCCAAATTCCCGTATTGCCCTTCCTCGATCTCGGTAACCCATCGATGAAATCCATCGAGACACTATCCCACTTCCATTGCGGAACCTCCAATGGGTGTAGCAACCCACCGGGTTTCCTTTGCTCCGCTTTAACTTGTTGGCACACTAAGCATCTAGCGACATACTCGGCCACATCTTTCTTCATACCAGCCCAAAAGAAAACTCGCTTCATGTCTTGGTACATCTTGTCCCTATCGGGATGAATGGTCATCTTTGACCGATGTGCATCATCAAGTATAGCCTTCCTCAAACCCTCGTCTTGCGGTACACAAAGTCTACCGTCTCTACGCAACCACCCCTTACCATCTAGGGTGTACCTACTCAAATGGCTGGACGACTCCCCCTCCTCATGAGCTTCTCTACTAAACTCAACCAACTGTGGGTCGTCTCGCTGTGCTCCGCCAATCCGCCCCAAAAGAGTAGGCCTAACCTCCAAGGAGGCTAGCAAACCGGGTACAAAGTCAACGGAAGGTCTAAAGTCAAACATAGAAATAAACTCTAAGCTCCGTCGTTCAACGAACAATGAACTTAAGGACAACCTTTTTCTACTTAAGGCGTCCACCACCACGTTACCCTTGCCAGGGGTATACGCTATCTCAAACTCATAGGATGCTAAGAATCCCATCCACTTTTGCTGTCCTAAGACTATGCGCTCGAAGAGTCTCCAACACTTCCCTAAGATGTAGGGCATGCTCTTCTCCACCAGGATATCATCCAAAATCATCACAACTGTTCATCTCTCACGCAGACCACCCTAGTCGAACTCGGCATCCCCCAAATGCAAGCCCCAAAGGCCTAAACCAATATCAGACAAACACCCAAGGGATACCTCCTTCGAATTCAGACGACCTACGTGAGATGATACTAGTAAAAACGGCTAAATAATTAAGCCCCTTGTCCAACCCTGGATGTCCTCGCCAGTCTCGCTCCAAAACCACCGTTTATCCCATAACTGGCTTTGCTCAACTTATTAAGCACATACGAAAACTTATTTCACTCTTAGAAAAACCAAGATGTCATCCACAAAGACCATCACGAACTTATTTAGGTACTCCTTGAACACCCTTCTCATCAAATCAACAAAGTATGCGGGGGCGTTCGTCAAACCAAATGGCATCACCAGCCACTCATAAAAACCATCCGGAGTCCTAAAGGCAGTCTTCTCTATACTATCCTCAGCCATTCTCAACCGACGAAACCCTGTAGCTAAGTCCATCTGCGAAAACACTGAGGCGCCAACCAACTGATCAAAGAGATCATCAAGCCTCGGCAATGGGTGTCTATTCTTCTTTGTGAGTTTATTAAGTTCTCTATAATCCACACAAAGTCTGAGGGACCCATCCGCCTTCGTGGCAAACACTACTGGAGCTCCCCACTCCGATATACTTCGCCTTATGAACCCCTTCTCAAGCAACTCCCCTACTTGCTTATGAAGTTCTCTTCTCTCACGAGGAGCCATGTGGCGCACTGGCAAAGACACTGGTTTGGCATTATCTACCAAATAAATTCGGAAATCTATTTCCCGCTTCGGAGGCAAACCCTTCACCTCTTCAAACACATCCGGATATTCCCGGACTACTCTGACAGAACGCAAACTCTCGACCGAAGCATCGAGCGATTCAAGATAACTTAGCAAAACAGTTTCCATGGGATTACAAGAGATCTTGAGAGTATTACCCAAGCGGGTCATAAGCCTGACAACTCTCCTTTCAAAATCAAGAACGGCACCCCTACTGGATAACCAGTCCATGCCCAAAACTAACCCATAGCTCGTGAAGCCCAAAAGCATCACATCTAAACTCAATGCTAAGTATAGCAACTTTCAAACCCAAACACATCATGGAGCCCCAATTGGGTTTGAAACAACTAAAGGATCATCTACCAAACTGGTGTCTAAGTGCAGTGACTCAACTAACAATGATGAGATAAACGAACTCGATGCGTCAGAATCAAATAAAGTTCGAATCGGATAATAAAGAAATCCAAATTCCAACCTAGACGGTCCTATCCCCATCTGGTACCTTAGTCGTGAGGGAATACAACCACCCTCCAGGAGATTCCGAACCTTGCCCTTGCCCCTTTGGACAATCCTAATAAGATGTCCTATTCCTCCCAAAAGGATAACTATTCGCCTTCTTCATCCCCTTCTCCACTCGTAACCTCCCACCAATGAGGTTTCACTCTTCATTAACCAAACAACTATTTGAGCCTTCCTCCCATCGTCCATCCAATAGGTACCTACAAGTCCTCCTCCTTCTTGAACCTACTTCTAATCCAACTAATGTCTAAGTCCCTTGAAGTGGTTTTCCATTCTTATCTATCTTAGAAATATCATCTACACACGGAGGGGAAACTCAAAACGAGAGAGGAAGAGATTCAAACGGAGAATTCGAAAGATAAAGATATGGCTATCGGGGATTATGCTTTTCTTTCAAAAACTTTTCTCTTAAAAGACATGTTTTTGAAAATACTCCTTTCAAAAATATTCTTAGAAAATAGTTTTTCTAAAAATTTTATCTGTTCTGGTAACCTTAAGCTCCGATACCACGTGTAACACCCACACACCCGCTAAGGTCACTCACTAAGGGAATGCCTTAGTTTTGGTGGAGTATTTTTAGTGAGTATAGAACAGAAAATTTACAACAAGACAGATATAAGTAATACTTGAAAATTTAAAACATCATTTCATTGCAGCGGAAAGTAAAACATGTTTGGTTACATCACAAAACCATAACGAGAGTCAAGTACATAATATCCATCCTGATAAAATAGATGTACATAATCCCACTACATAGATAATAGCCATAATAGAAAAGATAAACCGAGCTTTACTTCTACGGTCCAAGCCCCAAAAGATAGATATAGCGGTCTGATCCAAGCCCACTAGTGCTAGGCCCACTCTGAAAACCTGAGGGTTGGGAAAAAGATAAACAACAACGGGGTCAGACATAAGTCTGAGTGAGTCCTATAACCCTAACAATACAATCATTAAAGTAATTAGGGTATGATATAAACAAGGTACGGTACCTCTGGGAATAATGACTACACTACGTAGCCAACTAAACACAGGATGTACTAAGATAACCGAAAAGACGCATTTATCCACCCAAGGATAATTACTAGATTACACCATCCCAGACTTATCCACCCAAGGGTAATTCCTACACTGCACCACACCAGTTCTACCCACCAAGAGTAATTCCTACTTAAAGGTTGATCCCACTAAATGTACTTAGTAATTTTCACCCAGTAGTTTCGTGTACCCCTAGCTAACTACATAGGTGTACCCACTACTCCCAAGCGATCGGCTCCCTTACGTAGATACCCGTGCTGGTCCCACAATGGGGTGTATCATTCCCCAATGTGGCAACCTGATAATATCAACGGTGCACGACTTTATACCTACACGATGCAACAACGACTTACTAACCAGCCCGGGTCCACACACGCATATGAAACCCGTTGGTCCTACGTTGCCACCGCTAACCCGTTTTGGCCTCTTATAGTCAAGCCCAATATGCGTGTCCCGTCACTCGACTTGAGTCGAGCCCACTAAGATACGTTTGGGATATTGGTTGAAATGGGCCCCCCCACAAGCTACTACTTAAGCTTGCTACTTTTATCTAGTGCATCCCACTTAACCCCTTTTATAATCATGCCCACTTACATGTTAAGATTTGGTTAAGTCATCTAATCATATTTCAATTGCCACTTAAGGCACCCACTAGATTTCCACATGCCACCCAAAGCACTTACTTAACCCTTTACCCATGTTTAATTACATGTTCCACTTTGGTTAAGTATTCTAATCGTATTTTCTATTGCCACCCAAGGCAACCCACTAGTTCCCTCATGCCACCCAAGGCACCCACTTAACCCCTCATGTCCATCTACATGCTAATATGGTTAAGTGTTTCTTAATTAATTAAGACCGTGATCCTCATAAAGACCTCTCACATTAGACTATCTTTTATGACCGCTGGTTAAGCCGGTTGGGTCCGGGCAGCCTTATGTCATAACCGAGTCTAACCTCGTGTCTTTACATTAATCACGGATTTAGTTTGTGCCTAAGACCTCTCACATTGGGCTAACATTTGTAGCAACTGGTTAAGCCGGTTGGGTCCGGGCAGTTTTACGCTACAACTGAGTCCAACCTCGTGTCTTAGTCGATTAATTACACCTAATTAATCACCCTCATAATTTATATTAATTATCCCTAATTAATTAATCATGTTTTCAAGAATATGGGTAGACCTAACTCAATAGGTAAATTCCCAACTCCATAGTTTGGGTAGACCTAACTCAATAGGTAAATTCCCAACTCCATAATATGGGTAGACCTAACTTAATAGGTAAATTCCCAATTATGTCCATTTAATTTATGTTATGCTTAAGCATATCCATTTCACATCACTTTATTAACATGCATATTAACCCCATCGTTCCCCACGTAATTCGTCTCATAACATGGCATAATAAAGGGAAGATTCATCACAAATGTCATGGGTTTAACCAACATAGCATATAACTTTATCATGGGTTCAAAAGGTGTCAACTTGCATATATGAACATACATTAAACCCAACTTAGCATATAACCCAAACTTGCATCATGCATGTCATAAAAAGAGACAAACTTGCATATGAACTTGCACATAAACTTGCATATGAACTTGCGCATAAACTTGCATATGAACTTGCGCATAAACTTGCATATGAACTTGCACATAAACTTGCATATGAACTTGCACATAAACTTGCATATGAACTTGCACATAAACTTGCATATGAACTTGTATCATAACTTTGCATATGAACTTGTATCATAACTTTGCATATGAACTTGCACAACATGTCATACATAGAGGCAAACTCGCATATGTTATGCATATCATAAAAAGAGACAAACTTGCATATGAACTTGCATCATAACTTTGCATATGAACTTGTATCATAACTTTGCATATGAACTTGTATCATAACTTTGCATATGAACTTACATCATAACTTTGCATATGAACTTGTATCATAACTTTGCATAAAACCAAACACTTAGCATGCATAAAACCAAATACTTAGCATGCACAAAACCACATACTTAGCATGCACAAAACCAAATACTTAGCATGCATAAAACCAAATACTTAGCATGCATAAAACCAAATACTTAGCATGCACAAAACCACATACTTAGCATGCACAAAACCAAATACTTAGCATGCATAAAACCAAATACTTAGCATGCATAAAACCAAATACTTAGCATGCATAACTTGCATATCATATTACATATAACTTGCATATACTCTCTCATATAGTTTGCATAACATGTTACATATGCATAAATGTTCAACATAGTGTTTTGCATCATAAAACATGGCATTAAACTTGCATGTAGCATAAAACTTGCCAAACACATAACATACAATATACTAAACTTGCATAAACATATTTATCCACAAACATAGCCATGTCTTATCATATCCTACCATAATCAATTTAACAATTGATTATTAAAGCTATAGGAACTCACCACTAAGCTCCCATAAGCAAACCCTTGCCACAAATTACCCAAAACTCTAGCCTTGAACATAAAGCTTGCAACTTGATGATGAATGCAAGCTAATGACCACTCACACAACTCAAAGATGCTTGTATGAACATGAAAGCCTTCATAGAAATAGTTTAGAAATAGGATGGAGGCTAGGGTTTTAAGTGGAGGCCATGATCATAGAAAATTTTGGCATAGTTTAGTTAGGAGATAGGATTATGATCATTTAGGGCTAGCTTAGGGTCTTATTTATAGGATTAGGCAAGTGTTTTAGGCCTTTAGATTAACCCTAGGTTAGATTAGGACCATCAGATCTCGGAAGCTTCCAGAACTCAGCCCAAACCAGCCAGAAAAACCAGACCTGGTGCACCCAGGCCAACTGGTCGACACCCCGTGTCGACAGGCAAGTCGACAGGGCAGTCGACTCCCCTGTCGACAGCCCTGTCGACAGCCCTGTCGACATGGCTAGGGCGGGAAGTTTCCCGCCTGGCCCCCCCGCTGGCTCAAATTTCGAAATCTGATTTTGAATTTTTAAATCTGTTTTTATCTTAAATTTTCTGCCAACTTCATTGGGCCATAACCGGGCCATACGGACTCCGATTCTCGGAAACTCGGACTCTATTTCGCGTATTTTTCCGAGACGAACGCAATGACGCAGCCCGTTTCCCCCAAATCCCACATCTGAGATTATTTATTCTGTAATTAGTGAATTTTAGCATTAACCGCAATTCGGGGTGTTACAGAATTGTTATCAACACCATAGTGGGTGGACCCCACCCAGCGATCCACAGTTTTAGAGCAATGTATCAATACGTTAATGCAGCTAAGCACGTAGATGTGGATGAATGTGATGATATTGAAGATGTCGCCCCTGTGAAACAGCAGAGGACAATGTTTGATGACGTGATATTCCGTAGCAGAGATAATACCGGAATCCAGTCACCCACTGACGATCCGTTGGTCATTACCACTACCATTGGACCGACATTGGTTCATAAGGTGTTAGTAGACAATGGAAGCTCTGTTAATATTTTGTTTAAAAAGTCATTCGATCAGATGAAACTTGAGTCCGAAGATTTGAAGCCATGCGAAGGTTGGATTCGAGGCTTCAACGGAGCATCGACAGCTCCGATGGGGTATATAGAATTGCCCGTAACATTGGGGCAAGGGGAACGCCGGAGAGTACGAATGCTTCAGTTCGTAGTGTTGGACGTAGATTCGCCCTACAACGCATTTTTGGGAAGGCCTGCCCTTGCAGAGTTCAGGGCTTGCATCGCCCCTTGGTGTTTATTACTTAAATTCCCAACTGAAGCCGGAACAGGAGTAGTGAGAGGAGATAAAGTCTCCGGACGGGCTTGTTATGTTGCCGAGTTAAAGATGTTGATGAAGAGACTTAACATTGAAAATAAAGGTGCTTCGCCTCCTCCAAGGGAGGGTTCGGCGTAGCAATTAGAGGGATCAGCCTCGAAGGAGTTGCCCAAAGGAACGCCTGAAGACCTGGATCCCAGAAAAGATGAAGAACCAGAGGCTAGAAATGCGACTCCTAATGAAGCGACAGTGGACATACCCATTGACGAAGCTGATCCAACAAGAGTCTTGAAGATTGGATCCCAGTTGGATCCACATCGAGCCAAAGAACTAACTGACTTCCTGAAGGCAAACCTGGACGTATTTGCCTGGACCCACGCCGACATGTGTGGGATATCGCCATCCGTCATGAGTCATTCACTAAATATAAACACAAAACACCCGCCTGTAAAGCAAAAGAGACGTGTGCTGGGCCCAGAGAGGTCGGCAGCTCTAAAAGAAGAAGTGGAGAAGCTGAAACAGAACGGATTTATTAGAGATTCGACATATCCCGACTGGATATCAAATCCTGTCTTAGTAAAGAAGCCGAACGGAAAATGGCGGACCTGCATTGATTTTTCAGACTTGAACAAAGCTTGCCCGAAAGATAGCTTCGCACTCCCCAGAATTGACCCGCTTGTAGACTCGACAGCGGGACACGAACTTCTTTCTTTCATGGACGCATATTCTGGGTACAACCAGATTCCTATGCACGTGCCAGATCAAGAACATACGAGCTTCATTACAAATTTGGGGTTGTACTGTTATGTGGTCATGCCGTTCGGATTGAAAAATGCTGGAGCCACTTATCAACGCCTGGTGAACAGGATGTTTTATAACCAAATAGGGAAGACTATGGAAGTTTATGTGGATGATATGCTTGTCAAATCGAAACAGTCCTCCAGCCATACACAAGACTTGGTAGAAATGTTTGGCATCCTACGAAGGTATCGGATGAAGTTGAATCCTTTGAAATGCTCATTTGGAGTGGCATCTGGAAAGTTTCTAGGCTTCATTATGAGCTCTCGAGGGATTGAAATCAATCCTAGCCAAATAGCAGCAATAAGAAACATTGAAGAACCGAGGAGAATTAAAGATGTCCAAAGTCTTGCGGGGAAAGTAGCCGCGTTGAGTAGATTTATCTCCAAAGCAACGGACAAATGCGTCCCATTTTTTGACTTGATTAAAAGGGGAAAGAAGAACTTCGAATGGACTCCGGACTGTGTTGAGGCCTTTCGAAATTTATTGGAATTACTAGAAAAACCACCGATTTTATCAAAGCCAGTGGATCATGAAGAGTTATTTGTTTACTTAGCGGTCTCGGCTCACGCTGTTAGCACAGCCTTGGTCCGAGAAGAAGACAAAGTGCAAAGATCGGTGTATTATGTAAGCAAGAAATTGGCAGCTGCAGAACGCAACTACCCAAGGATTGAGAAGCTCGCTTACAGCCTCCTAATCGCCTCTCGAAAACTTCGTCACTATTTCCAAGCTCACCCAATAACCATATACACTGACCAGCCTCTGAGGCAGGTGTTGCAGAGACCCGAAGCATCGGGGCGTTTGATCAAATGGAATATTGAATTAAGTTAGTTTGATTTAAATTTTCAGCTGCGAAGGTCGATCAGGGGGCAAGCTCTGGCTGACTTTATAGCAGAGTTCACAATCCCAGAGGAGGAAATAATCGATGACAAAGTGGTCAAGTCAGAGGACAAGTTAAAATTAGATCCATGGAAGTTGTACACAGACGGAGCCAAGAACGACCGAAGGTCCAGAGCTGGAATCGTCTTGGTTACTCCTGAGGGACGGTCGTTATATTACGCTCTACAATTAGAATTTTCAGCGACTAATAACGACTCTGAATATGAAGCCCTGATTGTCGGGCTGAAACTTGCTAAAGAACTCGAAGTAAAGACATTGGACATATTCTGCGACTCCAAAATAGTTGTTTGCCAAGTGCGAAAGGAGTTTGTGGCTCGGGGACCTCGACTTAACGCCTACCTCGGAAAAGTGGAAAAGCTGTTGAGTAACCTGGAACGGTATAACATAACGCATATCCCAAGAGCTGAAAACCAGAAGGCAGACAGGCTAGCAAAGCTAGCTAGTTCCGATAACCCGGAAGAGACCGAAATAATTCCAATTGAAACGTTGGAATCGCCAAGCTTTGAGTCGATGGAAATTGAATTCACTTTCGAAGCAGAACCGGAGAAGGAGTCATAGATGACCCCAATTAAGAATTTCCTTAAGAATGGGATACTCCCATCAAAGAAGAGTGAGAGACGGGCTATAGTTCGCAAGGCCACCAGATACATCCTTCAAGATGATACTCTTTATAGACAAGGATTTTCTATGCCCCTGTTACGATGTATAGCACACAACGACATCGAACATGTACTACGAGAAGTACATGAAGGTGAGTGTGGAGATCATACAGGAGGTCAGACTTTAGCGAAAAAGATATTGCGGTATGGATATTTCTGGCCCATAATTAATAAAGATGCAGCTGATTATTCACGACGCTGCGACAAGTGCCAGAGATTTTCCAAAATCCCCAGAGCACCACCGACCCAACTCAGATCGATGGTGAGCCCTTGGCCGTTTTCCATGTGGGGAATTGACATCATCGGAGTTCTACCAATTGCTAAAGGAGGAGCGAAATATGCAATAGCTGCTGTAGACTATTTTACGAAGTGGGTGGAAGCTGAGCCCTTAACCAAAATCACGGCGAGAAAGGTGATAAGTTTCGTGGTTAGAAATATTATATGCCGATTTGGGATCCCGAGGACCATTATAACTGATAACGGAACCCAGTTCGATGGTGCCGAATTCAGAAATTTCTGCCAGAAATATAAGATCGACAAACGGTACACTGCGGTCGCTCATCCGCAGTCGAATGGGCAAGTAGAAGCAATAAACAAAGTCATAAAATCCATCCTCAAGAAATGATTAGAACGTGCAAAGGCAAAATGGGTGGATGAATTCCCCTTAGCTTTGTGGGCATATCGGACAACGTTTAAGACAGCTACCGGTCATACCCCTTTCTCCCTCTCATTTGGTTCAGAAGCAGTAATTCCAGTAGAGCTTGAAGTTCCCTCCCACAGGGTGACATATTATGACCCGATGACGAATCGGGCACTCTTACTCGAGTCTCTTGATGAAATCGAAGAAAAAAGGGACGAAGCAGATTTGCGTGCGTCAAGACATCGACGTCAGATGGTACGCTATTATGACAAAAAAGTTCGTCTTAGGACTTTTGAACCGGGAGATTTGGTGCTAAAGAGAGTCTTTCCATCCCTTCCTCACCTCGGTCCAAAGTGGGAAGGACCCTTTGTCATCCAACGGAAACTTGAAACAGGAACCTTCAAGTTAACGACCGTAGATGGCGAAGAGGTGCCTAGGGCATGGAATGCCCAACACTTGATGCAATATTTGAATTAGAAATGTTGTACTCTTTGCTGATTTTCTTATGAACTTTGTAAAAAGGCACGACTTGCCTTAGAAAAGTCTTATGATATGAAAAAAGAACTATAAAGTGGATGTAGGCTACGACTTAGCCGAACCACTATAAAAATATCGTGTGTCATTTACTTTCCTGCATTATATATACCTTCACCTACTATTCTGTTGCGATTATGGAATATAAGATGATTTAAAACCTGAAAGGTTGATAACAGTTTATACGCAGGAAAAAGCACAACGACTATTTGTGCGATAAGACATAAAAGAATGGGAAGACGACATTCTTAACTCTAGCTCTCGAGAATTGAGAGAGGGTATAAAGGACGGGAAGACGACGTCCTCTGAGGCGTGAAGGTGCACCCAGACAAGAGACCGCCTCAGTAAGAACTCTAACCTGAGTATAAGACAGGAGAGTATAAAAAATGCCAGTAAAAACGACAGGCATTAACGACACAGAGAATGTAACCCCGTCGGAGAATCGGGGACATTCAGACTACTTGACTAAATCTTGAATAGTTTTTCAAGATTGACTGGGGGCATATATGTACACACATATTTCCCCCTACCATAACTTCATTACACACTTATAGTGGGACATGCATTCATACATAAGTGCAAAACTGATAACTAACAGACATTGCAGAAATCAAGTTATTTTTTATTTACAAATGAATGAATTTGTGCAGGAAAACAGACAAAAAGAAGGTGTAAGGGCCACCCTTGCAGCAACAACTTTGGGTCAATCAAAGGATAAAATAACACAAGACACTCCATCATTTAGACTTCGACGGAGGCTTGGACTTCTTAGCAGCCTTCTCCGCATCCTTCGCCTCTTTTTCGGCCTCCGTCAAGATGCGCTTTGACTTTTTCTTCCCTGAAGCTGAAGTGCTGGAATCAGTTGGCTTCTTCCTGGAAGGCGGAGCGCTGGAATCAAGAGAAGACTTTTTAGCGAGTTCCTATGTAATAGATCTAGTTGAAAGCTTAACAACTAACCTTGATCCCGCATCCACTACTGTGAGGGGCTTAAGGCTCTCAGGGTCTAAGTCTTCAGATTTAAGCTGCATGCGTTTATCTTGCTCAGCTTTCAGTGCAGCTAAGGTAACATCATCGGCGCTTTTCGACTCCCCGACTATAGCCACCTCAGGGTCTTCCTCATGTCCCCCGTTGCCGTCGTCATCCTTTAAGGCATCTATCATTTCGTCATCATGAGGAGTGTCAGCCTTAGACGGTTCATTTCTTTCTCCCGAATCTATGGGGGCAGCCTTGTCTTTTCCCCCTTTTGCCCTTTCCATAGGCTCTGCTCCAGAGGCGGTTCCCTGGGACACATCTGTCTTTTCGGATGGTTCAATACCTACAGAGTGAGAAGCAACAGTTATCAACTCAGGAAAAAATAATGGGTTCTTCATCGATTGTTCAATTACGTGACGAAAGGTAGAGATAGCTTTGACAAATTGAGGAGAAATGTAGAGATACCTTCCGAAGACTTTTCGGTTGGAGTGACTGCTGTCTCCGATGCCATTTCGGGAATGGGGGATAAAAGAGATGTCCGAGGGATCCCCGGGTTTTCAGGATCATATCCCTCTACTTCTGAAGTTGCAGAGGCATTAGAGGAAGAACCAGCCTTAGGAATGTTCTTTTGCTTAGCCTTCCACCTCTCTTCGTCCATAACAGCAACAATGAGGCGGCGTCCTTCGGCTAGGCGTTCTGGTTCATCATCTCGTAAATATTTCTCCATCAGCTTGTCCTCGTCAATGGAATCAACCTTGAGCTCCTCTTTCTCCCACTCAACGATCTGACTCCATACTTGGACTAGGGTAGATGGATAATCTTCAATCCAAGAAATGTTCCGGCGGCGGATGATATGCGCAAAGAATTCAATCATTAATTCGCCGAACCCTGCACCTCTCCCTCAGCCTCCGACAGTTGTTTGCGGGCCTCTTCAGCGGACTTAATAGCACATTCGACGTTACCCTCCGCTAGGGCAGCCCTGTTCTCTGCCTCCACTAGCTTAGAAGCCAAGTCAGCGTTTTTCTTTTCCAATTCAGCATTCCTCCTCGCTAACTCGGCATTCTTCCGCTCAAGGTCAGCATAAGCAAGTCGCGTTTTGGCAGCATCTAACTTGGCATCTTCGGCTTGTTTTTTCAATTCCGAATGCTCTTGGGTATGGGACTCAAGAAAATCATGATAGCGTTTTTGCAGATCTTCAAATTGTTGTTTGAAGCTAGTAGCATCCCGTTGCGCAACAGCAAGCTGGGCCTGTGTATCCTCCAAGTCTTTTCCTAGATTTTTTTAAGGCCTTTGCATCGTCTTCTGTGGTTTTTTGCATCGAGTCAGCATTCGTGATTAAGGTGCGGATGATTCTGGAAAGGCTGCGCGAATACTTGAACATTTCTGAATACTGTTTCTCGACCGCATCTATCTTTGCTTTGGCCTCATCTGCCCACCTTGAAAAAATAGGCTCAAGCGCAGGTAAAAAAGTAAAATTTTCGAAATAATGTTCAGGAAATTGCTCCTCCAGATACGCCCGTTTAACTGTAGTTTCAGCATCTAGCGGTGGAGGGGCGGGGATTGTCAACTCAGTATCCCTGTGCGTGGAGGGTTCAATGGCCTCTTTATCCGTTCTAGGCCGTTTAGCGGGAACCTTACGCTTGCTTCGTGATTCGGTATCTTTTGGCGGACTCCTCTCCCTACTACGCTTTTCTTGAGAAGAGGTTGAGTCTTTTGATTGCGGCCTGTCCTCTTCCCGACGACCTTGGTAACCTTTATATCGCTCTGGGTCTGTCCGGACAAGAGAGCGAGAACGCGAGGTTCGCGAACGATAAGGATCATAGGGCCTTCTATCCTCCCTACTGCGATCTTCATGGCGATCATGCTCAGTATCATAGGGCGGATTAGACATGCTGCGGCGGAGTTTCCTGATGTCATAGTAGGATCGGGACATCGTGCCTGCACAACAAGACAAATGAAATTCAGGATCAATATTTTCATAAAGAGAAAGATGCTGTGAGTTGTGGTGCTATTGTGTTAAGTGCGTCCTAAGTGGTGTTTTCCCCCCGACAAACCCGAGTCCGAAGCTAGACTAGTACGAGCGGACTAGTACGAGCGGGCTCTTTGGCCTTAGCAGGAGTGGTCTTTTCGGAAGAAGTGAAAACTAAAGGATTCTTCCCAAAATCCTCTGAAGTGTAAATAGTTTCAGGTAAGGGGAGATCCCCCAAACCCTGGAATAGTGGGTCATCGGTACTAGGGATATCCCTCTCAGAAGCATCAATCGGCGACTCTTTGGAAGACGTTGACCTTTCCGGAGAAATGGCATCCTTGGGAACAGTATACCCTTCGCGATGCTTTTCGGCCATGTTAGCCAATTCATCATCTTGAGTAGAAGATGGAGAGGGTGAAGCCTGAAGAGGCACTGTAGGAGCTCTTGAACCTTCGCCCGTTCTGGGATTACGTCCACTGGAGGAATATATACATATGGACCCGTCCCGTGACCGATGCTACGGGTAATGGACAGCAACCCATGAAGATGAAGATATTCGTCCTTAAGGACTTCATCAATAGTTAAAAACTTCTGATCACCATTAAGGAGCTGGTGCATTCGATCAAAGAATACTTGGTCCGATATTTGTTTTGGGTTATCAACTGCAAACAAAAAGAAAAACGAATTAATGCGATGGTTTGAATGTACAGGGTCGATATTTAGAAAACCAGTGCTTTACTTGATTTCGTCCACCTCCTAGCACACCCTGGTTGTTGCTTAACATAAAAACATTCCAGCCTGGAATCCCCAGCTTTACTACTGAACGGTGCTGGAATTATCTTCCTCTTAGGGACAGACTCGAAGTAACAGAAAGAAGGGGTTTCTCGAGTCTGGTGCTTGAAATTATAGAAGAAGTGAACGTCGTCAAAAGTGAGCTCTATGCCTAAGATCTCACGATACGCTACATATAAGGTGTACAAGTAGGCATAGGAATTGGGATGCAGCTACATGGGGGCAATCCGCATTTGTCTCAGAAAATCGACGACGAAAGGAGAAAATGGAGGGATAGCCCCGACCATGCACATCAACCGAGTGATAGCCATATACCCCTCCGGAGGGTTATGGGGACGATCAGATTTTGATGGCAACAAGGTATCCCCTTTGGGTATCCCGTACTTTAGTCGTATTCGGATAAGTCTGTCATTGTCGATTGTTGATTCAACGGAATCTTGAGGTGGTTCTAGTATGATGGCAGACTCAAATTCATCAGGAGCTCGGTCATCGCCAATCCCTCCTTCCTCTTCACAACCCAGGGAGACTCCAACCTCAGAAGACACATTGTCGCTTTCGCGAGTTTCAACCTTGTAGTCTGAGCCCTCGTCATCCCATTCTGGATCCGAGGAAGAAGATATGTCCTCAAGAGTAATTTTGTTGGATGTCTCTGGGACCTCCTTCTTCTCTGCTAATCTAGAGGAGCGTCTGGATATCATGATCACAAAACTATTGAAGAAGCAATAGCACAAGTTAGAGTAAATTAGCCCGTATCCCCCCGTGCATGTGTATAAACTAAAGTGTGAGCAGTGTATGCAGAAAGCGTAAAGTTAACGTTCGAAAGTGCGACGCAAAATCCTGGCAAAGTAATAAGGTTCAAGGCAGTTCTTGATGTCAATTTATGTTCGCAGGGCACTACCCTAACTGTTCACGAAGTTGGAAATTATGTCAAGTATTGATTTAGCCAAATTAGACAGATTCTTGTGTATTAAGATGAGGCTGCTTCAGATCGGTTCGGGTATAGATGATTGGATGGGATCGGAGGTAAGGCTTTGTTTTGGTTAGAAGTGGTATCTAATCGGATCGGTTCGGGATTATGTGTTCGGATCGGAACGGATGGACTTGAGTCCCAACACCCCTTCTTCTTTAATCCACATTCCGACCCGATCCTGCTAGGTAGACTTCGTCTTCTCTCTCACATTTAACTCCGACCCGACCCGGTTAGGTAGACTCCACCTTCCCTCATTCACATTTAACTCCGACCCGATCCGATACTGAAAGCCTCATTTCCTTTTCTTCTCCTACATCCCCCATACTTCTTCACCCGAACCGATCCTCTATGTTCTGTATATTCTTCTTCATCCTCAACCACAGTCGAACCGGATCTGATTTCCAAAACTCCATAGGGAAATGAGCATATATCCTTTCCAACCTCCCAGCGCCTCGAGGTGGTGGCGAAGCCAGCAGCGACGACGGCGAGGAAGGAGGAAACCACGGCATCGAAGCCATGCGATGAATATGCTCAATTTGCTCGAATTAACCATAAAATCTTGATTAAAGACAGTTACAATGATAGGATTCAAAGTTTCGAGACTACCTATGTGTTTGTTTCAAGAATCGAAGCAAGAATTTCGAGATTCTTTGAGGATTAGGGCTCGGTATGAAAAGTAGAAAATGAGAATGATGAAAGAGGAAGAAGAAAGCAGGCGAATGACAGGTATATATATATGTATTAGTGTTGACTCCTCGTATTCTTGCCCTGTTTTCTCGCTCGGACCGGATCAAGAGTCCAGCATCGCAGTCTGGCCTGCTAGCCCAATACGAAACAGGAAAAGAAAAGAAGCCGTTCGGGTCGGAGCCCGAACCGAACAGAATATCGTATAACAACTTGGCATTTGAATTAAACTAAAATTCGAAGAGAAAGATGAAAGCACAAGGAAAATCAAAAGGAAGATTGCCAGGAAGGCGCTGTGCAACGACAATCAAAGCATGCTCCGTTTCCAACAGAAGCATCCTTTGAGGGGGCAAAATGTTAGCCTACTTTGTGAAATAGGCAACACAAAGTCGAGATGTCAAGCGTTGAAGAACGTTTCTTCATAGAAAGCATCGAGTCGGATCGGAGAGCCACCACCAGTCGGATAGGAGAGCTACCACCAGTCGGATCGGAGAGCTACCACTAGTCAGATCGGAGGGCTACTACCAGTTCGGAACGGAGCAGAGCAAAATGGATAAGAACTCAGTTTCAGTTCAGGTCGGGTCGGATCGGATACCCCGATCCGAACCCCTTCTGCTTTCTCCTCCGAACCTAACCCTCATTCCATATCACTTCCCCCCACGATCGCCTGAATATTCGGAGCGGTTATGACCATTTCCTATCCACGATGACTACTACTCTGATGCGCTGTCAGCACTGGAATCCATCCGAGCCCGAGGACGATGGGATGGAAGACACGTGGCTCCGACCCGGATCGAATTCTGAGTAAATTTCCACCTATGAATACCCCGCCCAGAGACAATTAAAGGGATCTTCTTTTTGGCACTTTGAGAGTTCAAACACTTTCAAAAACCGAGTTCCAGCATTCCCAGATAATCCAAATCGTCATTCAACATTTGTTTTGAGACAATTGAGTGAATGTACATGAGTTGTGAGTGAAATTGAGTGAATATATCATTGTAATTGCATCTATATCATCAAGAATAGTGATTACAAAGTGGACGTAGGCTTTTCAACGCCGAACCACTATAAATTCCGTGTCTCCATTTTACTTTTGATCTTATTTTATTTCGATTTTAGTCAATTTGGGTGTTAGAACCACTTTTTGGTCTAACAGTTCCGCTGTGAGATTCGTGTTTACTCTGATTGTGTTCTTCTTCTTCTTCTATTCTAATTTTCTATCTTATCTATTCTCACCCTCTAACTTCTTTCTATTAAGGATCTGGAATGTTCGATACCTGAATAATTAACATGGGTTTTATGTTGATTTTCGGGGTCGAAAATCCCAGCTCGTTACATAATACATAGCAATCAATCATCATTTATCACTTCTATAAATACGTTATAAAAATATAAACTCATCAAAATAGTGGGATTTACTCAGATTGGACGATCATCGTTAATAACGATAACTGTCGCTTGATTCAGACGAATTATTTATTTTGCTATAAATTGCAGTGAGTCTCGTTCCATGTTGCAGCCCTCGTCCATACGATTCTAACAGATCCTGTTTTAGTTGGATTTGGATAACGTATGACAGAGTTATTATGTTAACAAATTTCATATATTATTAAATTAAACTAATTTTTAATTTATTATTTAAAACTGTCCTCACCATTTAGAAACTCGACCCAAACTAAATTGAACCAGCCTTAGATGTCTCCTTCCATGCTGCAATCACCTTTGTAAACTCCCCTACTAATTCACTTATCACCTTTCTGGCCTTCATAATATATATTTATTTATGATATTGTTTCTCTTTCGGGCCTCACATTTCAGCCATACCAATACCCATATTTCACGCATCCACTTTATCATCTTCTCCAACTTGTAAGCGTGAACTCCAGATCTCCTCTTCAACAATAATGAAATGCTCCAGAACATAAACACTCCACCAAAAGCAAAACTAAAAACCGCTGCAAACACTCACTTGTCCTCCTCTACCATAAATCGTTGCTTTCCGTAAAACATACATCATCATTCTTCATGAAATTCACCACAGATACCACTGCCATTCTCTGCTTCGAAGGCTTATCCTTTCTAACGTATAAATGCCATACTCGACCCCCTACATTCTTCCTCAAACAACGTGCGCAACTGTTCCTTGCTGAAACAAATGAGATCGTATTACTTTCCACCATTACAGTAAACTCCGATACCCTTTTTTTCTCAACGAAATTCAAACAGGAAACACCATCCTGCTCTCCTCCTCGAAAGCATCCTTTTGCCAAGCTCGCACCTCAAACTGAACTTGCGGTTTCCAGGCAACAACCAACACCTCCCAGTTATCGCACGACCCATCCCACCACGGAATCTCACCACAACATTAGAATCGAAAGTAAACTCCATCGCGAGTTCGAATACAACAATTAAAACTCCTATCGATGCTTCAACATCAAAATTTATCGAACCCTAGTTCTACTGCCAGTTTTCGAGCGTAAGAAAAGATGCGTCGCACTCTGTATAACATATATTAGGAGGAAGCTCTCAAGGAGTGGGGCCGAATGAATCCAACCTCAAGATTTAAGGATTTTCCTTTGATTTTTTCTTGATTTATAAACTCATGAAATATTTTTCTGAGCAACAAAAACCCGACGGCTACACTTGTTGACCAAATAAAAATAGGTTTAGGTTTAGGAAAGTAGTACACTATTTATAGAGGAAAAATATAATTTTTATATTTGATTATTTCTAATAAAATAAGCAACCGTTATTTATTTTCCTGTTTAAAAACTCGTGTGATCATACACGATACCCAAAAATCATGAAACCGGACATGCAGCTATAGTTCGACATTACGGACCCAACGAAATTGGTTTCGTCAAATTTCGACTCCGTTTGCTCACACAGCGTATTTTTAACCGTCAAAATACTAACTGTTTTTCACATTAAAAATCCATACGGCCACATACTGACCCCAAAAATAACGAAAATTGAAATCTAACAATAATTGAATATTACGGATCCAACAAAATTAGTTTCATCGAAAACGAAGGTCATTTGCAAATCTGGCTATTTTTAAAGCTCTAAATAACCCATTTAAATATATAAATATATTTAAAAATAATTAAATTAAATATTTAAAAATAATTAAATTAAATATTTAAAAATAAATATTATCGTATATATTCATACTAGAATACCATACAGCTCCAATTAGATTTATAAATCGATATTTAAAATTCCCAGTTATATCGATATTCGATTTGTATATAAAATCCTTTTATAATATAAATATATATTTATAAATTTCAAAGGAATTCCATAGCGACTTTTCTAAAATTTGATTTGGACATAAATCAAAATCTACACAATGAAATCCCGATTTTTCTCTTTCATTAGAAAAATATACTTCACCAGCTCCGAACATTTCTTGTTTCACAGAAATTCGATTTAAAACGGACCATGTATATTCAGTTGAAGTTCAAATCGCCAAATAAGAACTGCCGTGCCATTTCGAGCTCAATTATAATTATAATATAAATTATAAATTCAACTGTCGTTCAAATAATATATTCGTTATTCTATTTCAAATTCTAAGCTGAATTAAATATTTTAAATTGTCCAGTTCACATTATATTGTCAATGCACTATTTCCGACTATCTCGGAATTAAATATATTATTCTATTAGTTAAATTAATTAAATATTCAATATTATTTAATTAAACAACCTTGAAATTACTAAACCATTATTTTAAATAATTTAATTAATTATTCGACCGTAAAATACGGGTCGTTACATTCTTCTCCCCTTAAAATAATTTCGTCCTCGAAATTGCTAAGGTAGAAAACAAACCCTATTGACTGGGTAAAAATTATTTCTCTACTTCCTTAACTTCAATCTTAATTGAACCAATTGATTTCAACTGAAATATTTATTAATTCTTATTATCGAAATATTTCGAAAATCCTAAAATTTTCTAACTCCCGAAATTTCTGAAAAATTTCGCCGGCACCTTCTTTGTACTGGTCAATCGGTACAACTACAACTCGCCTCTCTGGGCCATCTCCAACCCAAAAGAAAATCAAACAGCCAAGCGGCTTGCCAATTTGGCTCATCAAATCTCAAACCATCTGAAATATAAACTGGTACCTTTTTGTCGAGCATATCAATATATTCTTTCCATATGCTATCAACTCGGCATATACCAATGTTATCCCAGTCAAACTCCAATCAATTTTATCTCCAACACAACCATTCGCTTATATCCACGTTGAATTCCATTTCAAACACAGGTTACATTCTCTATTTTCAAACTCTTAACTCCTTAACCTAATATACTTAACTTATTAACTCAATTCCAATCCAAATTATTCTCTAATCAATCTTGTTTTATTTAACTTAGTTCAAGTTAAATTTTAGTTTATTTATTTACTTTTACCATCTTAATCTATTTAACTTCATAAGTAAAATTTAAATTCCAGAATTTAAATTCCTGTGTTTTATTTCAAATCAATTTGAAATCATAATAACGATTCAAAACCTTTGAATTTCTGAATAACTTGTTTCCTCAAAACGATTTAAAAAAACAATTTCTTTGGTAGTAATCTGTCACTTACCACTCAAAAATGAACACCGATGATGTCATGATCAACATCGGAATCTATTTCCAGCTATCGAAGTGAGTTCAATACTATATCACTTTCAAAACCATATCTAAACACTTCCATTTTGAAATTCATTTCAAAATACCATTTACAATGCTTTAAAACAATTCAAAATTTCCTAGGATTTTAAAATTCTCATATATTTAATCCAAATCCATTTACAATCACTTTTCCAAGTTTTGGGAATTTCAATTCCAATTCTGATTTAAATTTCAGATTTAATTCATGTCGTAACACTTATACGAATTCTAATTGGTTTATTATATAACCATTTCAATTATAATCAACCAACACATCCAGTATACTATATTTCCAATATATATATTTTCTTTATATCAAAATATATTTGGGTAAAATTATTTCATTACCCTCTTTTCAAAACATACTGTGTCGGTTCATCGTATTCAAGTGTTTATAAGTCCTTACCGATACAGTGGATCAAACTGATCGACCAGAACTCATAAACAACTCAATCAATAAATCTCCACAATATAAAACAATTTTATATTGAAATCTACAAATACGTTCTCTCGTATATATACACTCAACTCAATCTAGGGTATTGCTAACCCTATATCTACAGAGTCATGCCACAGAGCCAAGGTAATTACTTAACCTTAAGCTCTGATACCAACTGTAGTGTCCTGGCATTCTGGTATAATCTGAGTTGACCAAATAACACAAGTCCAACCCAAATTACACTGGAAACCAGAAAACTAATAGAAAGAAAACAGAGGGTGAGGATAAATAAGATAGAAATTTAGAATAGAAGAAGAAGAAGAACATACAACATCAGAGTAACACGAATGTCACAGCGGAATGAACAACATATAATAGATACATAATTTTGAAATAAAATCAGTATATGTATACAGTAACTTTATCAAAGTATAACACTTACAACACAACGGAAATAACTATAGCTATATAATCCTGAAGCCTCCTGCTCCAAGCTCTCCAAGTATATATGTAAAATCCTGACTACTTGATTGCCCGTACAAAATTGGGAACCCAAGAGTTTAGGGAAAACAATACAAAATAAACTCTGGGTCAGTCATGGGACTGGTGTGAGTAAAACAATTTAAAACAGTTTGAGCAATTACACGATATCTCATAAGACCACGCCGTATAACGGAACAGGTTTTTCCCTTTTGAGAATCCAAATCAATTTGATTTAACTTTCAAATCATTTTGAAAGAAACAATGACCTTTTATATCAAAACTCTTTTGATATTATAATAGTGTCTATCAACCACAATATAATAATCATCTTGCAGAACGCTTTCATCTCACGTTCTACATATATAGTATACAATCAAAACCGCGAGCACTTATTGGATAATGGATTTCCAACTATGACAAGGTATTGAACCACCTTCCGATAGTGTACCTTTAGAGAGGAATACACTGGGTTCAACAAGAACATCTTGCAACTCGGCCACACATGACCGACCACTCATTTCGCTTGAGTGTATCGAATGTATATCACCAACGGTTGGGATCAGCAACCGTTTCCCGAATGGGACAGCATCAACAATAGATAATAGAATGTAAATGAAACTCTAGATCAGGTGACAATACACCCTAATTAGCAGCTAACCACTTAGCCATGCTGCCTGCCCGATTTTTGTCATTTCCCGGTTGTAAGGCTAGAGGCCACGCTTTTCTCTAACATATCACACATTTATTCACTTTGAATGTCACATCGTTATACCCGCCAAATCACAAATTGATTTCCCAAAAAATACAATGGGTATACAGCCAAGAGAAATGAATTCCTCCGCCACCAAACGTACATACGTTTGAGGAGATCAACTTACGTGATCTATTACATATACTCTGTCAGACATTCTTCCATACAGGTCGTCCTGGGACTGGACAGACTGAAGGCACTATTCTGTAAACAGGACAGCCCTTGCATAACTCCGTCTTCAATTATCTTCATCATATTTGATCGCAACGCTAACGCCCATACAGAGTGGGTTTCAGATAATGAATCTGATCCCGGTCTCTCCGTATTGACGATGGAAAGATGGTCAAAAACTTCAATAGTCGGTGAGTTAACTATCAAACAAAAACACGTGTACAAACAACGGTCATATTTCCAAATGGAAATCTTACCGTTCAATCATCAATCAACATTTACCCTTTAGTTCATTAATTTATTTATTTCCAATTTCCCTATATTCAACATTCCTTATTTTCTAAATTTAGAAAATATACGTTATTAATCATTGGAAAACATTTCTATCTCTTTTTCACGTATCACTGTCATTCCAATATTCTTTATCGTCAAACATTTCATTTTCTATGATTAGAAAATATCTCTGATTATATTTGGAAAATGTTTCCAAAACTCATTCATTGATTTTAAACAGATGTTTAAATAAAACATCACTATACCAACTCAACCCATTACCTTCATCAACTAAATTCACTTAACCAACCTTTTATATCAAACCTTAACCATTCCTTAGTTAAAAACGAAGCCAATCAAGTTGGTGTATAACTACCTCTCAGACCTTAAATGAAAAACATTTCTAACTTCGAAACAGTCAAGGTTCACCTTTTAAACCTTTAACAAACTTCCTTACGTAACTCTCTTTCGAATAAATCTCTATTCGATAACTCTTTCCTTCGAATAAACTATATTCGATCATCTCTCTTCGAATAGCCATATTCGATTAACTCTATTTGATTAACTCTAATCGATTTACTCTTATCAGTTAGCTCTATTTGATTAACTCTATTATATTAACTCTATTGGATTAACTCTATTGGATTAACTCTATTTGATTAACCCTAATCGATTAACTCTATTGGATTAACTCTAATCAATTAACTCTTATCAATTAACTCCTATCAATTAACTGTTTCGAATAAACTATATTCAATTAACTCCTTTTGAATAAACTATATTTGATTTACTCCTTTAACTCTATTCGAATAAACTCTATTCGATTAACTCCCTTAACTCCTTTCGAATAAACTATATTCGATAACTCCTTTCGGATAACTAATATTCGATAGCTCCTTTCGAATAAACTATATTCAATTAACTCTTTTCGAATAACTAATATTTGATAACTCCTTTTCAAATAAACTATATTCGATTAACTCTTTTCGACTAAACTATATTCGATTAACTCTTTCGAATAACTAATATTCGACTAACTCTAGTTTGGTTAACTCTATTTCCTTTTATAATCCTACTTCCTTTCCAAATATTTCCTTTTATGGCATCTTATTTATTTTCTAAATAAATATTCCTTTTATCTTTCTATTTATTTCCCAAATAAATCTCCCTTTTTTCCTCCTATTTGTTCAACAAATATTTCATTTTCTATTTGTTTATTTAACAAATAAATATTTTGTTTTCAATTCTGTTTATTTAACAAATAACTATTTTTCCTTTTTCTAATCTATTTATTTTCTAAATAAATATTTCCATTTGTAATCTATTTATAAATGTTTTACAATTATTTCCTTCTTAATTCTACTTGTAAATTTTTTACAAATATTTCCTTTTCTATTCTATTTGTAAATGGTTTACACTTCTATTTATAAATGGTTTACAAATATTTCCTTTTCAATTTATATATAAAATCCATTGATTTTATATAAATAATTTATTTTCAAAATACACTTTGAAAATCCCCTTTTCTACATCCCAGTATTTCTTACGATATTTAAAATACCAAATAACAATGATCGAGATCATTCAACACACATAATCAACAACAGATTATATATCACATCATATATCACAATATATGAAACAAAACATTAAAATAAATTTTGAGGAATCCAGTGGCATGTTTCCCTGCATCCACAAATTTTAAACAATACAATTAACATCAATTTGATTTCACTATGAAAAATTCTACTAAACAGAATCAATTTATATATATATATATATATATATATATATATATAACCAGATCTATAATTTCAACCAATTACTTAGCAGTTCAACCAAACAGTTAATACACAACAATCAATCATCATTTATCAATTCTATAAATACGTTATAAAAATATAAACTCATCAAAATTGTGAGATTTACTCACATTGGACGATCATCATTAATAACGATAACCATCGCTTGATTCAGATGGACAATTTATTTTGCTATAAATTGTAACGAGTCCCGATTCATTCCAGTCAGTTCCATGTTGCAGCCCTCGTCCATACGATCCTAACAGATCCTGTTTTTGTTGGATTTGGATAACGTATGATAGAGTTATTACATTAAAAAAAATCATATATTATTAAATTAAACTAATTTTTAATTTATTATTTAAAATTGTCCTCACCATTTAGAAACTCAACCCAAACTGAATTGAAGCAGCCTTAGATGTCTCCTTCCATGCTGCAATCACCTTTGTAAACTCCCCTACTAATTCACTTATCACCTTTCGGGCCTTCGTAATATATATTTATTTATGATATTGTTTCTCTTTCGGGCCTCACATTTCAGCCCATACCAATACCCATATTTCACGCATCCACTTTATCATCTTCTCCAACTTGTAAACGGGAACTCCAAATCTCCTCTTCAACAATAATGAAATGCTCCAGAACATAAACACTCCACCAAAAGCAAAACTAAAAACCGCTGCAAACACTCACTTGTCCTCCTCTACCATAAATCGTTGCTTTCCGTAAAACATACATCATCATTCTTCATGGAATTCACCACAGATACCACTGTCGTTCTCTGCTTCGAAGGCTTATCCTTTCCAACCTATAAATGCCATACTCGACCCCCTACATTCTTCCTCAAACAACGTGCTCAACTGGTCCTTGCTGAAACAAACGAGACCGTACTACTTTCCACCATTACAGTAAACTCTGATACCCCTTTTTACTCAACGAAATTCAAAGCAGGAAACACCACCCTGTTGTCCTCCTCGAAAGCATCCTTCTGAGCATCCTTTTGCCAAGCTCGCTCCTCAAACTGAACTTGCGGTTTCCAAACAACAACCAGTACCTCCCAGCTATCGCACGACCCATCCCACCATGGAATCTCACCAAAACATCAGAATCGAAAGTACACTCCATCGCGAGTTCGAATACAACAATTAAAACTCCCATCGATACTTCAACATCACAATTTATCGAACCCTAGTTCTACTGCTAGTTTTCGAGCATAAGAAAAGATGCGTCGCACTCTGTATAATGTATATCAGGAGGAAGATCTCAAGGAGTGGAGCTAAATGAATCCAACCTCAAGATTTAAGGATTTTCCTTTGATTTTTTCTTGATTTATAAACACACGAAATATTTTTCTGAGCAACAAAAACCCGACGGCTACACTTGTTGACCAAAGAAAAATAGGTTTAGGTTTAGGAAAGTAGTGTACTATTTATACAGGAAAATAACTTTTTTATATTCGATTATTTCTAATAAAATAAGCTACCGTTATTTGTTTTGCTGTTTAAAAACCTGTGTGATCACACACGATACCCAAAAATCACGAAACTGGACATGCAGCTACAGTTCGACATTACGGACCCAACGAAACTGGTTTCGTCAAATTCCGACTCCGTTTGCTCACATAGCGTATTTTTAACCGTCAAAATACTAATTGTTTTTCACATTAAAAATCCGTACGGCCACATACTGACCCCAAAAATGACGAAAATTGAAATCTAACAATAATTGAATATTACGGATCCAACAAAATTAATTTCGTCAAAAACGGAGGTCATTTGCAAAACTGGCTATTTTTAAAGCTCTAAATAACCCATTTAAATATATAAATATATTTAAAAATAATTAAATTAAATATTTAAAAATAAATATTATCGTATATATTCAAACTAGAATACCATACAGCTCCAATTGGATTTATAACTCGATATTTCAAAATTCCTAGTTATATCGATATTCGATTTATATATAAATTCCTTTTATGATATAAATTTATATTTATAAATTTCAAAGGAATTCCATAGCGACTTTTCTAAAATTTGATTTGGACATAAATCAAAATCTACATAATGAAATCCTGATTTTTCTCTTTCATTAGAAAAATATACTTCACCAGCTCTGAACGTTACTTGTTTCACAGAAATCCGATTTAAAACGGACTTTGTATATTCAGTTGAAGTTCAAATCGCCAAATAACGATCTACCGCGCCATTTCGAGCTCGATTATAGTTATAATATAAATTATACATTCAACTGTCGTTCAAATAATATATTCGTTATTCTAATTCAAATTCTAAGCTGAATTAAATATTTTAAATTGTCCATTTCACATTATATTCTCAATTCACTATTTTCGACTATCTCGGAATTAAATATATTACTATATTATTTAAATTAATTAAATATTCAATATTATTTAATTAAACAACCTTTAAATTACTAAACTATTATTTTAAATAATTAAATTAATTAATTATTCGATCGTAAAATACGGGTCGTTATAGTTGGGTTCGATTTGGAGTTGATAAGAACGAACAAAAATTTCTCAAGTTAAAAGAATTAAATATTAATAAAATTATAATATAAATACCCCCACAACTAAAAACCCTAATCTATCTTCAAGCAGCCATTGCAGTTCATGTTTCAATGGTCGATCTTATCCCACTTGCTTTCCTTAATCGCCCTTAAAGGATCTCGAATTAAGTAATGACTGTAAAACAAAAATTCTAGAGCGTTCTATGATCTTTAATTTGGTATGGCGGTGATCAATTTCCATGTAGTAGATTGAGAGAATTTCGAGTACAACGGTGACAACTTTCAGGCGGAATTTTAGGGCCTGGGTTGCCTCGAGCCTCGCGCTGGCACAACGGTGGGTGGCTCTCGCAGGCGCCGACGACGTCGAGGGTTCAGATGGCCCTTCGGTCATGCAGCGTGGTGGCAGATTCTAAACCCTAGGTTGGAGCTTTATGTAGCGTTCGGGTCTGAAAGTATAAAGGGGGAACGATGGAGAGGTTTAAAAAGTTGGTTAAGAAAATTAATAACTTAATTATATAATTAATTATTTCTTTATAAGTTCAGTAATTAAACTGCTATAACTTTGTCATACAGAAACGAAATCGAACGATTTTCATTGCGTTGGAACTCTCTAATCGAGCACTACAACATGGAGCAGACCAGAACCGAAAGAGAGGCTGTTTGGATTTTTGATAATGTTTAATTTTATTAAAAATAATCACTTCATAGATTTTTGAAACCGATCAAGGTGAGAACTTCTTTCACTCTAATTATTTTACAGTTAAATTTATACTAGGATGTAAATGGTGCTTAGCAGCAGCCGACGCCATTGATTATACAAACCATGATTGTTTGTTTGGATTGTGATTTGGATTGTTATTATTTGATATTTTTTTTATATAAAGATCATATATATATATATTATCATGAAATGAAAATAGAATGTTTAAAACAATAAAGATTTACATTTTTATTATATATAAGAAATAATGAAAAATATTCATTTCTTGGAATCAAATGATTGACTACATTTTTACGGTATGTTTAATTCTTTAAAAATATTCAAGTTTGAATAAAAATGTGTTAACATATAAAAATTACATTTTTATGTAAGAAGAATCATTAAAAATATTCAAGTTTGAATAAAAATGTGTTAACATATAAAATCACATTTTTAAGGTATGAAAGATTCAAATTTGATAAAAATGTTTTGACATTGAAAATTACATTTTTAAATGTATGGCTGAATCATTAAAAAGATCCAAACTTGTTAAAGTGTTTACATTAAAAAGTTACATTTTAATGTAAGTATGAATATTAGAAAGATTCAAGTTTGAAAATAAAATGTTTAAATAATAAAAATTACATTTTTATTATATGAATGAATCATTAAAAAGATTCAATTTTAAAATAAAATGTTTTGACAATAAAAATCATATTTTTATTGTATGTATAGACCAATAAAAGAAATATTTGTTAATATATGTTTTGTTGATTAAAAGGTCATCGTTATCATGTTAGTAAAGAAAATAAAATAAAATATTTGCGTTTAAAAGATAAGGATTTTTACAATAAAAATCGCACCTTTATTGCATGTTTTAAATCATTGAAAACATTCATTGTTTGAACTAAAATATGTTAACAATAAAATATACATTTTTATTATGTATGTAGATTAGATTAAAACATTGTCATGTTAGCGAGGTTAATAATAAAATGTCCATGAATAAAATATATTTATACAATAAAAGTCATATTTTTATTGCATATGTGAATCAATAAATTATTCATTTACAAATCGGATGATTTGTTTATGTACACCCATTTATCTGTTAGGGATTGGGACGATAAATTTCACATATCGCCCAACTGCACAAATAAATAAACATTTGTTTTTTGAAAACCCTACATGGGTATTGGGATGATATTTTACATACACGATTCCCAATATTTAGTTGTATGTCAATCGATGGATTAACAGTCTGTGATGAGCGTTATTTATTTAATTTAATGCTCACACAGTTGTAAAATGCACTCTGGATGTTATATGAATTTTTAATGATTATTTATCATTATTGTTGTATACATGCGATGTATGAAATCCATATAAATAACTTTATATGGTAATTGATTGGGTCTCATTCCAATTTGGAAAATAAAGAGTATTTTAAAAAATATTCTGTAAAGGATATAAAATATTTATGCGTTGAATATTTTAAAATAATATTCATGTGTTGAATGAAAATATTTAAACAGTAAAAATATTATTTTTATTGAATGTATGAACCAATAAAATATTCATTGTTTTGAAAAGAAAATGTTTTATACAATAAAAATCACATTTTTTGTATGTATGAATAAAAAAATATTCATTGTTTGAAATAGAATATGTTAACAATAAAAATATACATTTTTATTATGTAGGTAGAAATGATTGAAAATATTCAATGTTTTAAATAAAATGTTTAATACAATGAAAATTACATTTTTATTGTATTATAAAATCATTTAAAAAGGAATCATGATTCAATACAAATTTATATTTTTATTGTATGTTTGATTTATTAAAGAGATTTTGTTTATTAAAATGAAAATCATTTATATGTAGAAAATATGAAAATGATCATTTGTTAGAAATGAAAGTATGTTAACGATAAAATTTACATTTTTTATTGTACATGTAGAAATAATGAAAAATATTCATTGATTGAAATAAAAAGATTTAACAATAAAAATTTACATTTTCATTGTATATAAGAAATGGTGAAAAAGATTCAAGTTTGAATTAAAATGTTGCAATATTAAAAATTACAATTTTTTTTATGTGAGTATGAACCATCAAAATATTCATCGTTTGAATAAAATGTTGTAACATTAAAAATTACATTTTTAATGTAAGTATGATTCATCAAAATATTCATCGTTTGAATAAAAATGTTATAACATTTAAAATTACATTTTTAATGTAAGTATGATTCATCAAAATATTCATCGTTTGGATAAGAATATTCAATTTTGATATAAAATTGTAAATGAAGTTGAAATTGTTTTAAAATGAAATAACAAATGATTTATAAAATACAATTTAAACGGAAATCAACGATATATATATATATATAATGGCCTGAATAGAACGAGCCGCGCAGCGACCGTTCGCGAATTTCGACCATTAACTTCAAATTGATGTAACGGGAAATCCGACCGTCGGATTCTCCTAAAACTGGAACCGTTGGGTTCATATCGAAAAGAGATTTCCAATGAATACAAGAGATTTGAAATCTAACAGTTAGATTTGGAGATATATCTAAATCAGTTTCAGAAAAGGTCGCTATGAATGCAGTTCGATGGCCGTTATTGGAAACTGATTGTACGGGCGATAACAAAATTATTAAAAACATGGAAAAATTATGTAAAATCATAATAAATGATTTGGAAAGATTTTTGATGAAAATTTCCAGTTTTGAAAAGATAAAAAAAAATATTTTTATCGAACTGAACTAGTTATTAACTAGAATAATAATTTAATTATTTTTAGAAATAAATAAATTGGATTTGAAAATGGTTTTAAAATAACCAGAATTTTCCAATATATATTTATATATATTGGAATGGATTTGAATGGAAATTATCTTTGCAATATTTCGATATTGAATTCCATTATTATACGAATATTGTGAGGAATTTGGAAGATATATATATCGTTATTCCCAATACAATATTTGTTGGTTTCAGAATTTGATATTGAATATAAGCCGATATAATTTCTATTCAAAACCTTATATGTCAAATTGGATTTTGGGTTTGTCGTGAATGGTGTCTTTAATAACATTGTTCTTAAACCCAATTTAGAAATAATAGATCCTTTAATTAAGGTTTAGGAAATTTTACCAATTAATTAATATTTGATTGGAATTGAATTGAAATTGGATTTTGAGTTTATCGTGAACAATGTTTTAAATAACACTTGTTCTTTAACCCAATTAACCGTAAAGAAGTAATTTGGAATTTATAAATCTTTTATTAAGATTTAAATGGGAATTTTCCAAAGTAAAGTTTTCCAATTTAATATATTAAATTGGAATTGAACGGAATTCGATTCGGTAGTAATCAAGATGAGCTTTTGTGAATGAAGGTTGTTACTATATATGGGATTTAAAAGGCTTTACCCTTATTCCATTTATATTATCTGATACGGGAACTTATATCGATTATACACTATTATGATTTCCGTGTAGATTCCATTTTGATTGAAGATGATTTTGGGTTTATCGTGGACTGTGTTTTTAAATGACATTAGTTCTTTGACCCAGTTAAAGATAAAGATTAATTTCTTAAATTCGAATAATCATTAAGTAATGATTTTTAAGATTAAAAAGAATAAATTTAAATAGAATTTATCTTTGATAAAATTAATGGAACCATTCCCTAAAAATGTGAATTTTTTATTAAAAGAATATTCTGAATTGGAATGAGGCATTGGATGTGCTTTTATCGCACCTGATTCTAAATTACGCGAGTTATTCGGAAAGACTGGGTTTAACCCATTCTGAATAATTAATACGACGACTAACAATCGAAGAGATTGAAGACGGTGCAAGACCGACGATCTTCGCATCGAATTGATGAGTTGCTACTGATTCCCGTGATTGGAGTAGCTACCTTGAAGGGGCTATAGTGGTAGCCGTCCGGACGTACTTGTTGATTGTTCGGATATGCAAGGGCCTCTCTCCCGTATTGGACATATAGGACGAGGAATAAGGTGCCTCCGGTTTCATTCAAACGTAGAACGGACTTGAAAATGGATGGTATGTCTGACGTTGTATTCCTTTACGCTGTATTCATTGATCTCTGCTAATATATATCTGTTTGGTGGCGAAGAATTTTTTCTCTTGCTTAACACCCTTCTCTGAGACGTATGAGCTCAGAGGTTATATATTGGCAGAAATCAATGTTATGGTATGGATTGACAATGTGACATGCTAAGATGCATGGATCAAGGATTTTGTTGAAAAGCAAAGCCTTGTGGATGATGATCAAAGCACAGCTTTATTTAGCATAACTTTGTGTAGCGTGACTTCGTGAGCCTCACACCCCGGTATAATGGTGAACTGATGGTCAGATTAGTATACTTTCGATATTAGTATGGATTCGGTCGACCAAGATAGGAATAGGACATATACCCCCGATTCCCATATGGATACAGTAAGCAGCGTTTTCTCATGCACGGGACGTAAGTCACGGAGATACTCGATAGCCTAGATATAGTGCGGATGTGCATTATGGTGTTTTCTCTAGCTGGGACGTAACCCGTTGAGTATTGCACTACGCGATAGATCTTTCGAATTAGGAGCCATCATAATGGAAATCCAACTTTCCAATACGATCTTTGCGGTTTTAATTGTAAACCTATATATGGCAACATAGTGGGATGGGGCACTCATGCCGTCTATGATTGATACATTTACTTTCGAAATTGATTTCTACACTATACACTTATAGTAATAATAAAAGAGAAATTTCGCGTACCAAGCATATTTGGCTATTATAAGGTAAAACTCTATCCTCCGGCTTGCGTTGCATTGTGTGATGGGACCTGAGTCTTATAATAGCTTCATTTTTCTTAAATTAGCATTGCGTGGTTTATTTATGCACTGGTACTCTGGGGGGTAAATCCGTTCCGTGTTATACGGCGTGGTCCCTTTTACCTAACTTTAAAATCGAATTAGTAACTGTTTTAAGTTCTCATACCAGTCTCATGACTGATCTGGAGTTTATTGTTCCTTCATAAACTCTGGGTGCCCAAATTTTCCGCACAGGCAGTCAGTAATTTTGGTTTTGCAGATTTCTATTTAACAAGATCCTGAATTACAGCTGGAGCTATATTCGGAAAGCTTATCCGCTACGCATTATACTTATGTCTTATTTTCCGCTGCTATCTAATTTTTAAAATCTTTGATATTATTTTTTGTTGTATAATTAATCATACTCTGGAATATTCTTGTACTCTGATGTAAATTGTTGTAATAAGCAATGAAATGTTCTTCTGTTTGGGTTATGATTTGTCGTGTTCTCAACTCAATCCGGGCATTCCCGAAAGGGGAAGTTTAGGTCGTTTCATATGTATAAAGATAAAAATAAATATTTGTGCGTAGTTTGCATCACTATTTCAAATATATATATATATATGTATACATACATATGTATTTCTTATGAATTTGAGACATGTTTATCTTACTAATCAGGTATAGTTTACAATAATTACGGCTAAGGTCTTTTTGTAAGATTTGAAACCTTATAGCAAGACTGAATGCAAAAAGGAATGTTTGATCATTGACTTAACCAAATCATTAAATTTAAAAGAATAATAAAAATAATAATAACTACGTTGACTGCACGAAAACATAAAATAGAAACATATAAATATTATCCATCCAAAGCAGCGTAAAACGATAAAAATATACATTGTGTTGAATGTTTGGATAAGGTTCTGTAGTGACCCGAAAATCCGGTCCAATTTGAGCTGACTAAATAACACAAGTCCAACCCCAAATTGCACTAGAAATTCAAGAAACTAATAGAAAGAAGATAGAGGGTGAGGATAGATAAGATAGAACTAGTAGAATAGAAGAAGAAGAAGAACATCATCATCAGAGTAACACGAATCTCACATCGGAACGAATAAAATATAACATAACTTTTGAAATACAAAGTTATAACTGTTTATACATACCATTTTCAGAGTACAACATATAACATCACAGCGGAATAAATAATAGCTATCGACTGCTGAAGCCTCCTGCTCCAAGCTCTCCAAGTGCATCTGTAAATCCCGACTACTTGACTTCCCGTACAAATTTAGGCACCCAAGAGTTTAGGGAAGACAAAACAAATAAACTCCGGGTCAGTCATGTGACTGGTGTGAGTAAACTCAAATCATTTAAACAGGTATATGATATCTCATAAGACCACGCCGTGAATACGGAACGGGTTTTTCCCTTATGAGAATCCAAACATCTTTGAAAAGCAATATCATTCTGATATTATGATAATGTCTAAATACAAATAGATATCAGTCTAGTAGAAACGCTTGCATCTCACGTTCTACATATATAGTATACAATCAAAACCGCAGGTGCGTATTGGATGATTGGGTTTCCAACTATGACAAGGTATGGATCCACCTTCCGATCAGTGTACTCTAGGAACGATACACTGGAGTTCAACAAGAACATCTTGCAACTCAGCCACACATGACCGACCACTCATTTCGCTTGAGTGTATCGAATGTACATCACCAACGGTTGGGATCAGCAACCGTTCCCGTATATATATATGGGACAGCATTGATAGATTTAAGAAGCAAATGAATATTCTCTAGATAGGTGATTATACACCCTACTTCGGTGCGACCGACTTAGCCATGCTGCCTGCCCGATTTCTGTCATTTACCGGATGTGAGGCTAGAAGCTATGCTTACTTTCCATTCATTTATAACACGATCACTTTGAATGCCACATTATCAGATCCGTTAATCATTTAGTTGGATCTGCACAAATAGATTCTGGATATTATGCGAAGGGAATAAATCCGTTGGCCACCATATATATTTGTACAGTCCAACCCATTCGATCATTGGAACTATTCTGTCAGACATTCGTCCATATACGTTCGTTCTGGGACTGAACGAAACCGAAGGCACTATTCTGTAAACAGGACAGCCCTTGCACTTTACTCCGTCTTCAATTTCTTCATCGTATTTGATCACAACGCTTATGTCGATAAGGAGTGGTTCTTCGGATAATAATCCAACCGGTCTCTCCATATTAACAACGTAAAATGGTCAAAACTTCGATAGTCTGTGATTTAACTATCAAATGAAAATATGTCGGTGTACAAACAACGAACTTAATTCCAAATGGAATTATCGATCCAATCATCAATCATATATATATATATATATATATATATTCATATTTCCTTATTTTCTAAAACTAGAAAATATACATTTTCAACATTTGAAAAACATTTCCAATCCTTATTTACGCATCACTACCATTTCACAACTATTAGTCCCTAACTGTAAACTAGTAAGAGAACAATTCTCTAAGTATAAACCCCGAAGGCCGAAACCAACATCAGATCAACACTCAGAAAACTATTCAACTTACCAATCTCTAGTCAGTTTCTAATATTGTTTAACTCTATTTGATTTACTCTTATTCGAATACTATAAGTCGATTAACTCTATTGATTTAACTCTATCGAATAACTAAATTCGATAAACCCCTTTTGATTAACTCTATCGAATAACTAAATTCGATAAACTCCTTTTGATTAACTTGTATTCGGTTACTAAATTCGATTAGCTAATATTAGACTATTCTTATTCGATTAACTAATATTAGACTAACTCAAATAAGGTTATTTCTAATTGAATGACTAATATTCAATTACTCTATTTCGATTATCTCTTTTATATCTCATCAATTTCCTTTTTATAACGTTTATTTTCCGTTACAACTATTTCCTTTTTATAACGTTTACTTACCGTTACAAATATTTCCTACTTACAACTTCTATTTACCGTTACAAATATTCCTTATTTACAACTTCTATTTTTCGTTACAAATATTCCTATTTACCGTTTTATTTATCTTCTAAATAAATATTCCTTTATTCTATTTATTTTCTAAATAAATATCCCTTTTATAAAACTCTATTTGTTTTATAAATAATTTCCTTTTATAAAACCGTGTTCGATTTATAAATAATTTCCTTTTATAAAACCGTGTTCGATTTATAAATAATTTCCTTTTTATAAAATCCTGTGATTTTATAAAATTCCTTTATTTCAATATAAATTGAAATATTCCTTTTATACAACTCAGGGTTTCTTATGATATTCAAAATATCAAACAACGATGATCAATATCGTTCTAACATCCATAATCAATAACAGATTATAAATCACAACATATATCACAATATATGAAAAACAGTAAAATAATTGTTGAGGAACCCAGTCGGATTCCTCCAACCTGTCTCCCTGCATCCACAGATGTTACACAGTATAATATATATCATATTTCATTTTGAAATGAAATATCCTGCTGTACAGAACCATATTTGATTAACAGTACATAGATTAAATATAACTATGTTTTCAACCAAATCTATTTAACAGTCCAGTTTAACAATCAATATACAGCAGTCAATAAATAAAGTACAATTTATATTAAAATATAAATTGAGGAGAGTTAGTGAGTTTTACTCACATTGGACGATCATCGTTAATAACGATAACCATCGCTTTATTCAGACGGACAATTTATTTCGCTATAAATTGTAACGAGCTTCGATTCGCTCTCAGTCAACTCCATTGGGTAGCCACCGTCCATACGATCCTGTCGGATCTTGTTCCGCTGAATTCTGATATCGTATGATAAACATATCACATTAACCAGTTATACACTAATGGTTATTAAATAAATTAATTAATAAATTAATTAATTCTAATCTCATCATTATTAAACTAGTTAGTATTCACCTTTTTCTTCTAAAATTTCCAGTTCGAACCCGTCACTAACCAACAGGCCCATTCCCCCTTATTTCCATCCCAAGCTACACGATTTTCTGATCAATGAAGTTATACTTCGAATAACTTATTTAAATGGGACCATACCCATTTCTTATTCCCTCCTGGCCCAAAAATCCTTCGGACCTGCATCCATTTAATGCTCCAGTTATAACACTCATTTGCCTTCTTCACCGTTACACATGAATCCCGTATCCTCATCAACCCGTGCTCCTTTAACAATCATTAACCCAAACTTAACTCACCAAATCTCCTTCCCTTCCACACATTCGAACATGAACCTACTTCAATAACATCACCGTGACCAGCCCCTTACCATCTACAAAATAAAAAGTGATAACCCGCACCATTTCCGGAATTCATAACTCCAGATCCCCTTTTGATTTTCGTTCCCAGGCCAACCTAAAATCCTCAACTGTCAACAAACTCCTCCACCACAGCATGAACTCAAGCAACCCGTCTCCCATCCCCTCATCATCGGAGCACACTGCTCTTTCAGTATTTTCGAAACCATTTCTGCAAACAAAAACAAACCCAACATCCCCTCGCTTCCTTCACGTCACCCCCTTATCACTTGCTCCATCGCACTAATACCACCACAAACAACAGTTTCGCTCCATCTACCTATAGCGCTCAGACGAGTACGAGAAACCCAGTCAACACCCATTTGTTCGAGCCCTTCAACCTCTGGCAGTGCAAAAACCCCTTCCCGACGTCGCTGTAGCAAAAATCCAAGCACCCAACAGTCCGCTTCGCGTTTGAATACTTTTAGAAGGGATACGAGGTCCTGTTTCTTCCATACGGGCCGTAGAAATCGAATGGAACGATTTCTTTGTTTTCATTTTGGTGCGTTTTCTGTTTTGAGGGAAATAAGGCTGGCGGCCGTTTTGATTTGCTAAGGAAATTAGGTTTAGTAATTGTCTTGTATTTATAGGGGATTGGGTTTTGCTGTGAAGGATGGCGGCCTGTTTGTGGATTTTTAAAGGCCACGCCTTCTCCTTTTCGAGGCCATAGAGAACGAAAGGTTGAGAATAATAATTACGTGGCCTCTTGTTTGATCGGAGAAATAAATGAAAGGGTTAAGATACTTATTTTACATTTGAGAGTACCTCATTATGCGAAACTCTGTTTGTCCACGGACTGATATGAAAATATCAACTAATCGAGTAATGTGCCGTGATCCCAAAAATATAATAATATCGGTAGTTCAACTCATATTGTGAAACCTCAAAATGTTGATTACAGGGTGCACAATACTCCAAATAAAAAGTTGCTTATTTAATTAATTAAAAATTACAGTAAAATTCTAAAAATTAAATTATCACTATTTCCCAAAAGAACCTTGTCTAAATTCAAACCCGATCTCTAGTTATTTTGAATAAACTGTTAAGGTCGATAAACGATTCTATAGCGACTATTTTAAAATTTGATTTGGAAATATCTCAAAATCTACACGACGAAATCCTGATTTTTCTCTTCCACTAGAAAGATATAATCCACCAGCTCCACACGTTTCTTGTTTCACAGAAATCCGATTTAAAACGAATCCTGTACATTCAGTTGAAGTTCGAATCGCCAAATTACGAACTGCAGCGTCAATTCAAGCTCGATTTTAATTATAATATAATTATACGTTCTAACGTCGACGATTAAATAATATATTCGTTATTTAAATAATTAAAAATAAGTTAATTATTACCCCGTCAAAAATACGGGTCATTACATTCTTCCCCACTTAAAATAATTTCGTCCTCGAAATTGCTAAGATAGTGGACGACCCTATCTATTGGAATTTCTAAGATTGGTTTACCCCCTATTTCTGATTTCAACTAAACCAATTAATATTGACTAAAATATTAAATCCTTCCGACTAACCTAAATTTTCAAAAATTCTGAAAATTTTCTAACACTTTAAATTTTTCGGAAAATTTCGCCATAACCTCCTTTGTACAGCCCTATCGGTAAAACCACAACTCGCCTCTCTAGGCCATCTCCAACCAAAAGAAAAATCAAACAGCCAAGCGGCTTGCCAATTCGGCTCATAAAATCCAAACTCATATATAAAATAAACTTGTACCTTTTTGCTGGGCATATCACTATATCCCTACCATCTGCTATCACTTTGCATATATCATGCCATCCAAATCAAACTCCAGTCTGTCTTTATTCTGTAATGACCCGGGATTTCCAGAAGGTAACTAAAATACGGAAGAACTAAAATTTTTGCAATACATTAATAATTTAGTTATTAATGTTGATATTCATTTGAATGACCCGAAAATTTGTGATAAAGATTATTTATTACATCATAAATCGTCGCTAAAACTTAACAACTTTTAGTGTAACTAAATTCTGTAGTAAACAACAATAGTAGTAGTAGTAGAACTCTATAGCAGCGTTAGGGAAGCGCTATAGAAAAGCGTTACTAAAGGAACTGTAACTAAAGCGTCGAAAACCTTCGACTTGAGAAATCGATCGTTTGGAGAAATAATTCCAACAACAACTTAAAGAGAGATTAATCGGATGATAACTAGACTATTATAGGACCTTAGTGCAACCTATTTTAGACATGTCTTAGCAGAGAAATTGTTGAGAATAACATGTACAAAATTAAGTACGTAAGCTAGTATAAACACCATAGTTCGTACAACTAGATGACCATAGTTCGAGACCATCAGTGACCAATCAAAGGAAAAGTTTTGCTGTAACTTTTAGCTAATCACATGTACTAGATAATGCAACCAACTTACAACATGACTTAGCAGAAAATATTCGAGAACCAATGGACTAAACTAAGTACACATGTACTAGCAAACACACGTGTACCTACAAAATTGAAGCCTCTAGATCAAACTATTCTTGAGCAAAGTTAACAAAACATTTTGCTGTGACTTGTAGCCTATTTTACACACATACTGATGCACTCATAACTTAGCATGACTTTGCATCAAAATTTAGAGAAAGACTATGGACCAAACACCTACAACATGCTAGCATAAAAAGCCATGTTTTCATGTAACATTCAAGCCCAAACTTCAACAAATTCTTGCGCCTAGAAACTAAGTGAAACTGATGTAGTTAAAGCCCACAAACACTTGGACTTATAGGCTATTAAATCCCCATAGCATCATACAAACTAGAAGGCCATAAACAGCCCACATTCTTGCGCAAGGAAGAACAGCCCATAACAGCCATATACATGCCTAAGAACAGCCCAAACCAAGGCCATTTAGCACCCATACTTCATGCTTAAGATTTGATAGTACTAGAGTGATAGTAACATAAAGAAATGGGTTAATAATTAAATGAAAATGGAGCTATTACAAGTATGTGCGCAGGCTAGTATTGATGGTGCAAGCTAGAAAATGTATACATTGTTAAATTCATTCTAGAAGCTAAGGACAAGTATAGGATAGTGATGTTTGTGTAGATTAAAACAATTGAATGGCTCTCATCAATCCACATAGGCTCACACATGAAACATATAAAACAAATGCACAAGTAGCTTCCACCAAATATTGTGTTGCTGTCCACATCCTTGCGCAAGATCTATGATAGAGGAAGAATATGAGATATTAAGTTATTTAAGAAAATACAAGTGTGTGGCCATGATATCAACAACAAGCTCCATCCATGCAAAACAAAAGAGAGGTTGCTTTCACCAAATATTTCCTTTGTTGTACAAATTCTTGCGCATATCTCTTGATATAGGAAGATTAGAATTAAGTTAATATAAGGAAAATATACATGGTTGGCTTACACCATTCCAACGAGCTACGTACATACAAAACAAAAGCACCTGTTGCTTTCACCTTCTGCGCAAGATATAAGTGATGTAGGAAGAATTTGATTTAGTGATTAAATAGAAATCATAAACTAATATAATACATTATATTTTAACCTATATATATATATATATATGTGTGTGCTTATCTCCCATTTGAGCTGCTGTACAAACCGCAAGAAATAAACTAAAAACTGGAAATATTTAGGGCTGTCAAACCCGCAAGCATCTAGAGGAGAAATGAAACCATTAAAACCTGTCCAAACCGCAAGTAACCAAAGAGAAAATGGCAACATAAATACCCTTTGAAACCATGAGCAAGGAGAAGTTTTTCTCCATTGGAGCTGCTGTTAAACCGCAAGCAGGAAGACAGGAATGGATGGGTTTGATGCTGTCAAACCGTGAGTAAAAGGAGAGGAGACATAGCCATTCAAAGCTCCATTATTTGCTGTGTATTTGTGAGTAAACCTCACCTTGTACTGCTTTGTTCTCATGCAAATGAATGGCAACATAAGTATATATATGTTGGTCGTTTACTGTTATATGTAGTGACATATTTGCTTGATTTAAAACACTTGAAACTCTTGAACTGTCTATGCTGTTATACCTGCCTTGAACACCATGTTACACTGCTGTATATTAGTGAGTAAAACGCTCACTATATACTTCTTTGATCATGCTTTGAATGCTAGAACTTTGGTGTGATGTTTACTAAAAGTTTGCACTTAAATTACTTGCTGTCTCAACTGTTAGATCTGCTATAAAACACATATAAAACTGCGAGTAACCTGTGAACAACTCTCACAAATAACCCCTTATACATGCCTTTAAACTGCTGTCATTATGCTATGTTTGTTGGATGTTTACTGCTGTTTCATACTACAAAACATGGACTGTTTTTGATATTATTCACTGTTGCTATCTCATATATGAATGATTGAGTAATTAGAAGACCTTTGTATGCTCAAACACTTGCTGATATACATATATAAAAGTATATGTGTTCACCATTCCTTTGCTAAGAACCATGCTTGTTTGAAAACCATGGAAACCGCCTACTGTTAAAACAAAGTAACCCAACATGAAAAACCAGTCGTCTCGAAACCGAATTTCAGGGCCATGAGGGGTTGCACAATGAAATTGTAGGATTTTACAAACAAACGGTATAATTTTTAATGCTTTAGATCAAGAGAACTTTCAGTTTTGTCGAGAAATGGGTTTAGGTGAACCGTGGATGATCCACGATCATTGGGGGTGAACGGATTGGTAGATACGTACTTGACGAACTCTAGAATGTAGGAAAATTGTTGATACGATTTTTAAATACATCGTTTGAGTGTGGGGATGATTTTCTGATCGAGGGAGGCTCGGCTGCACAGTCAACTTCGCAGTCGAACTGCGCCTCGCCTGAGCCGCCAGCGGTGATAGGTGCGTGGGGTCAGAGGCTGGTCGTGGGTGGAGTCGCTGGAGGCACGGTGGCCTGAGGTGGCTGGACGGGGAGGTTTTGTGGAATGGGGTTGCTGTGTTTAAAAGGTGGCAACGCACCATTTTGTTCACACGAAGATCGTGTGATACGCACGTGCGGATCACCAATTCTGAACTGATCCGCGAAGGTAAACCTTTTCCGAAAATATAAAGTTAAATAATTTATTTAATTATTAATTAAATAAATAATTAAATAAACGATAATTGTCAAAGCTGAGCAGTGTGAAGCGAATATTAGTTATTCGAGTTAAAAGATGATCGAATGTTAGACATTCGAGTTAAAAGTTGATTAAACCAAGTTAATCAGATTTAATTGAATATTAGTTATTCAATTAGAAAAGATCGAATGTTAGACATTCGAGTTAAAGTTGAATAGACATAGTTAATCAAGTTAAGTTGAACAGACGTAGTAATTAAAAATGATCGAATGTTAGACATTCGAATTAGAGTTAAACCAGAAGTAGTTAGTCGAGTTAAAGTTGATTAAGCTAATTAATTAGATTATAATTTAATTGAATATTAGTTATTCGATTAAAGATGATCGGATGTTAGACATTCGAGTTAAAAATGATTAAACATAGTTAAATCAAGTGAAGTTAATCAATTGAAGTTAATCAAGTTAAGTTAATCAAGTAAAGTTGATGAAGACAAGTTAATTAAGTGAAGATAAATTAAGTGAAGTTGATTAGTAAAGTTTAGCCCGTGCTCTGCACACGAATATAAAATGAAGTAAATTAAAAGAAGATTTTTCACTAGAAAGGATTAAAGCCCGTGCTCCGCACACGGTATAACATGATATGAAATAAAGGGGTTAAGTTAATATTTTTCGAAATAAAAATATTAAAGGAACATGAATTCTTGAAAATAAGAATTTCAAATGAAGTTACTGAAATTAGAAACTGACTAGAATTAATAAGTCGAATGATTTTCTGAGGATTTATCTGATGTTGGTTTCGGCCTTCAGGGTTTATACTTAGGAAGTTGTTCTCTTAATGATTACAGTCAGCGACTGATTTATGTGAAGGGATAGTGATACGTAAACACAGAAATATCAATATATATATACATATATGATGATTGATCAAATAGGAATTTCAATTCGAAATAAGATTGTTGTGTGCACACGTATTTTCATTTGATAGTTAAGTCATCGACTATCAAAGTTTTGGCCATTTTAACGTTGTTAATATGGAGAGACCGGTTGGATTATCATCCGAAGAACCACTCCGTATTTGCATAAGCGTTGCGAGTCAAATATGCTGAATATATTGAAGACGGAGAAAAATGCAAGGGCTATTGTATAAATCTTAGATAACATTGGCTAAGATGGTTGTACGGAATAGTACCTTCGGTTTGTCCAGTCCCAGGACAACTTGTATGGACGAACGTCTGACAGAGTACTCCTAACTAATCACGTACGTTGATCTTTTCAAACGTAGTTATAAGTGGTAGAGAAATTCGTTTCTCTTACTTTATACTTGTAATATATTTTTGGAGAAGTCAATTAGTGGATTAGCGGGTTTGACGATGTGACGTTCAAAGCAAATCAAAAGAGTGTCAGGGTACGTTTAGCTTCAAGCTTCACAACCGGAAATGACAAAAATCGGGCAGGCAGCATGGCTATGTGGGTAGCTCCCATTAGGATGTATCATCATCTGATCTAGAGTTTCATTTACTTCTAAAAATCTATTGTCGATTCTGACCCGTTTCGGGAAACGGTTGGCTTGCTACCATCGTTGGTGATATACATTCGATACACTCAAGCGAAATGAGTGGTCGGTCATGTGTGGCCGGGTTACAAGACGTTCTTGTTGAACCCGTGTATTCGTATCTAGAGATACACCTCCGGAAGGTGATTCCATACCTTGTCATAGTTGGGAACCCAATATCCATAAGCACTTAACGGTTTTTGTTTGTATACTATTAGTAGAATGTGAGATGAAAGCATTCTACTAGATTATGAATTATTTGTGGACACCTTAGACATTATCATAATATCTATTTAAATATGCAAACTGTTTTGATCTCATAAGGTAAAAACCCGTTCCGTATGCACGGCGTGGTCTTATGAATCATTGTGATTTATTAAAACTTGTTTATAAATCGTTTACTCATACCAGTCCATGACTGACCCGGAGTTTATTTTCTGTGTTTTCCCTTAAACTCTTGGGTACTCATAATATTTATTATGAGTAGACAAGTGATCCAGGTTTTAAGGTAACTTGGAGTAGCTGGATGGCAGGATCTGAAGTGTTGGCTTATCTATCATATGTTATGTAGAATTATCTGCAAGTTAGTATCACAAGTGTTAAGTATGTAATTGTGATGACATGTATCCCTATGTATGAAGTATTTCAATGTACTTGACTTACGTTATGTAATATTTTGGGTTATAATATTATGTTCCAAGTTCCGCTGTGAGATTCTGATGTCTTTTCTTAGTTCTATTCTTCTATCTATTTCTTTTCTTTCATAATTATCTGGATTTTGTCGACTCTTGGACGCTCGATATGTGAGATATATCGGATATCCAAGGTCTCTGAAATCCGGGTCGTTACATATTCTCAACACAATTATTGGCTTGTACTCAAGTAAAATTCCATTCAAACTCTAATCTCAAATTTCAATCTCCCAACTTACCAACTCAATTTCATATTCACTTATTTCAAGTTAAATCCCAATTTATAAATCATTTTTACCAGTTCATCTATTTAACTCATAAGTTAATTTAATTTCCGAATTTAAATTCCTGGGTTTATTCAAATCACTTGGAATCATAATAACAATTCAAAATCCTTTGACTTCCTGAATAACTTGTTTTTGCAAAACAATTTCAAAACAAAATCTTCGGTAGTAATCCGTCACTTAGCGACTCGAAAATTTCACCGATGATGTATCGATCCATCATCGGAATTATTTCCCAGCGATCAAAGTGAGCTCAATACTATATTCCTTTCAAAACCACTTTTAAACACTCCCATTTTGAAATCAATCCAAGGTATCCTTATCAAAATAAATTTAAAACCTCCCAGGATTTTAAAATTCATGTATACTTAATCCAGATTCAATTTACAAACACTGGTCTGAATTTCCAGTTTTAAATTTCAATTTTGACTTTAATTTCAGATTTAATTCATCTTATTTCATATACTTTACTTATATGAATTCTGATTAGTTATTTATAACCATTTCACCTTTATAATCTTATTCGATTTTTAATAACAACCAACACATTAATATTTCCAATATATATACTTGGGTAAAATTATTTCATTTACCCTCTTTTCAAAACATACCATGTCGGTTCATCGTATTCAAGTGTTTAGTAACTCCTATCAACACAGTTTGCATTACTGTATTGATCAGAATTCATAAACTACTCGACCCATAAAGCTCCACAATATAAAACAAATTTTTATATTAAATACAAATACGTTCACTCGTATATATACACTCAATCTCAGTCTAGGGTATTACTAACCCCATCTCTACTGAGTCACGCCACAGAGCCAAGGTAATTCGCTTAACTTAAGCTCTGATACCAACTGTAGTGACCCGAAAATCCGGTCCAATTTGAGCTGACTAAATAACACAAGTCCAACCCCAAATTGCACTAGAAATTCAAGAAACTAATAGAAAGAAGATAGAGGGTGAGGATAGATAAGATAGAACTAGTAGAATAGAAGAAGAAGAAGAACATCATCATCAGAGTAACACGAATCTCACAGCGGAACGAATAAAATATAACATAACTTTTGAAATACAAAGTTATAACTGTTTATACATACCATTTTCAGAGTACAACATATAACATCACAGCGGAATAAATAATAGCTATCGACTGCTGAAGCCTCCTGCTCCAAGCTCTCCAAGTGCATCTGTAAATCCCGACTACTTGACTGCCCGTACAAATTTAGGCACCCAAGAGTTTAGGGAAGACAAAACAAATAAACTCCGGGTCAGTCATGTGACTGGTGTGAGTAAACTCAAATCATTTAAACAGGTATATGATATCTCATAAGACCACGCCGTGAATACGGAATGGGTTTTTCCCTTATGAGAATCCAAACATCTTTGAAAAGCAATATCATTCTGATATTATGATAATGTCTAAATACAAATAGATATCAGTCTAGTAGAAACGCTTGCATCTCACGTTCTACATATATAGTATACAATCAAAACCGCAGGTGCGTATTGGATGATTGGGTTTCCAACTATGACAAGGTATGGATCCACCTTCCGATCAGTGTACTCTAGGAACGATACACTGGAGTTCAACAAGAACATCTTGCAACTCAGCCACACATGACCGACCACTCATTTCGCTTGAGTGTATCGAATGTACATCACCAACGGTTGGGATCAGCAACCGTTCCCGTATATATATATGGGAAAGCATTGATAGATTTAAGAAGCAAATGAATATTCTCTAGATAGGTGATTATACACCCTACTTCGGTGCGACCGACTTAGCCATGCTGCCTGCCCGATTTCTGTCATTTACCGGATGTGAGGCTAGAAGCTATGCTTACTTTCCATTCATTTATAACACGATCACTTTGAATGCCACATTATCAGATCCGTTAATCATTTAGTTGGATCTGCACAAATAGATTCTGGATATTATGCGAAGGGAATAAATCCGTTGGCCACCATATATATTTGTACAGTCCAACCCATTCGATCATTGGAACTATTCTGTCAGACATTCGTCCATATACGTTCGTTCTGGGACTGAACGAAACCGAAGGCACTATTCTGTAAACAGGACAGCCCTTGCACTTTACTCCGTCTTCAATTTCTTCATCGTATTTGATCACAACGCTTATGTCGATAAGGAGTGGTTCTTCGGATAATAATCCAACCGGTCTCTCCATATTAACAACGTAAAATGGTCAAAACTTCGATAGTCTGTGATTTAACTATCAAATGAAAATATGTCGGTGTACAAACAACGAACTTAATTCCAAATGGAATTATCGATCCAATCATCAATCATATATATATATATATATATATATATTCATATTTCCTTATTTTCTAAAACTAGAAAATATACATTTTCAACATTTGAAAAACATTTCCAATCCTTATTTACGCATCACTACCATTTCACAACTATTAGTCCCTAACTGTAAACTAGTAAGAGAACAATTCTCTAAGTATAAACCCCGAAGGCCGAAACCAACATCAGATCAACACTCAGAAAACTATTCAACTTACCAATCTCTAGTCAGTTTCTAATATTGTTTAACTCTATTTGATTTACTCTTATTCGAATACTATAAGTCGATTAACTCTATTGATTTAACTCTATCGAATAACTAAATTCGATAAACCCCTTTTGATTAACTCTATCGAATAACTAAATTCGATAAACTCCTTTTGATTAACTTGTATTCGGTTACTAAATTCGATTAGCTAATATTAGACTATTCTTATTCGATTAACTAATATTAGACTAACTCAAATAAGGTTATTTCTAATTGAATGACTAATATTCAATTACTCTATTTCGATTATCTCTTTTATATCTCATCAATTTCCTTTTTATAACGTTTATTTTCCGTTACAACTATTTCCTTTTTATAACGTTTACTTACCGTTACAAATATTTCCTACTTACAACTTCTATTTACCGTTACAAATATTCCTTATTTACAACTTCTATTTTTCGTTACAAATATTCCTATTTACCGTTTTATTTATCTTCTAAATAAATATTCCTTTATTCTATTTATTTTCTAAATAAATATCCCTTTTATAAAACTCTATTTGTTTTATAAATAATTTCCTTTTATAAAACCGTGTTCGATTTATAAATAATTTCCTTTTATAAAACCGTGTTCGATTTATAAATAATTTCCTTTTTATAAAATCCTGTGATTTTATAAAATTCCTTTATTTCAATATAAATTGAAATATTCCTTTTATACAACTCAGGGTTTCTTATGATATTCAAAATATCAAACAACGATGATCAATATCGTTCTAACATCCATAATCAATAACAGATTATAAATCACAACATATATCACAATATATGAAAAACAGTAAAATAATTGTTGAGGAACCCAGTCGGATTCCTCCAACCTGTCTCCCTGCATCCACAGATGTTACACAGTATAATATATATCATATTTCATTTTGAAATGAAATATCCTGCTGTACAGAACCATATTTGATTAACAGTACATAGATTAACTATAACTATGTTTTCAACCAAATCTATTTAACAGTCCAGTTTAACAATCAATATACAGCAGTCAATAAATAAAGTACAATTTATATTAAAATATAAATTGAGGAGAGTTAGTGAGTTTTACTCACATTGGACGATCATCGTTAATAACGATAACCATCGCTTTATTCAGACGGACAATTTATTTCGCTATAAATTGTAACGAGCTTCGATTCGCTCTCAGTCAACTCCATTGGGTAGCCACCGTCCATACGATCCTGTCGGATCTTGTTCCGCTGAATTCTGATATCGTATGATAAACATATCACATTAACCAGTTATACACTAATGGTTATTAAATAAATTAATTAATAAATTAATTAATTCTAATCTCATCATTATTAAACTAGTTAGTATTCACCTTTTTCTTCTAAAATTTCCAGTTCGAACCCGTCACTAACCAACAGGCCCATTCCCCCTTATTTCCATCCCAAGCTACACGCTTTTCTGATCAATGAAGTTATACTTCGAATAACTTATTTAAATGGGACCTCCAGTTATAACACTCATTTGCCTTCTTCACCGTTACACATGAATCCCGTATCCTCATCAACCCGTGCTCCTTTAACAATCATTAACCCAAACTTAACTCACCAAATCTCCTTCCCTTCCACACGTTCGAACATGAACCTACTTCAATAACATCACCGTGACCAGCCCCTTACCATCTACAAAATAAAAAGTGATAACCCGCACCATTTCCGGAATTCATAACTCCAGATCCCCTTTTGATTTTCGTTCCCAGGCCAACCTAAAATCCTCAGCTGTCAACAAACTCCTCCACCACAGCATGAACTCAAGCAACCCGTCTCCCATCCCCTCATCATCGGAGCACACTGCTCCTTCAGTATTTTCGAAACCATTTCTGCAAACAAAAACAAACCCAACATCCCCTCGCTTCCTTCACGTCACCCCCTTATCACTTGCTCCATCGCACTAATACCACCACAAACAACAGTTTCGCTCCATCTACCTATAGCGCTCAGACGAGTACGAGAAACCCAGTCAACACCCATTTGTTCGAGCCCTTCAACCTCTGGCAGTGCAAAAACCCCTTCCCGACGTCGCTGTAGCAAAAATCCAAGCACCCAACAGTCCGCTTCGCGTTTGAATACTTTTAGAAGGGATACGAGGTCCTGTTTCTTCCATACGGGTCGTAGAAATCGAATGGAACGATTTCTTTGTTTTCATTTTGGTGCGTTTTCTGTTTTGAGGGAAATAAGGCTGGCGGCCGTTTTGATTTGCTAAGGAAATTAGGTTTAGTAATTGTCTTGTATTTATAGGGGATTGGGTTTTGCTGTGAAGGATGGAGGCCTGTTTGTGGATTTTTAAAGGCCACGCCTTCTCCTTTTCGAGGCCATAGAGAACGAAAGGTTGAGAAGAATAATTACGTGGCCTCTTGTTTGATTGGAGAAATAAATGAAAGGGTTAAGATACTTATTTTACATTTGAGAGTACCTCATTATGCGAAACTCTGTTTGTCCACGGACTGATATGAAAATATCAACTAATCGAGTAATGTGCCGTGATCCCAAAAATATAATAATATCGGTAGTTCAACTCATATTGTGAAACCTCAAAATGTTGATTACAGGGTGCACAATACTCCAAATAAAAAGTTGCTTATTTAATTAATTAAAAATTACAGTAAAATTCTAAAAATTAAATTATCACTATTTCCCAAAAGAACCTTGTCTAAATTCAAAACCGATCTCTAGTTATTTTGAATAAACTGTTAAGGTCGATAAACGATTCTATAGCGACTATTTTAAAATTTGATTTGGAAATATCTCAAAATCTACACGACGAAATCCTGATTTTTCTCTTCCACTAGAAAGATATAATCCACCAGCTCCACACGTTTCTTGTTTCACAGAAATCCGATTTAAAACGAATCCTGTACATTCAGTTGAAGTTCGAATCGCCAAATTACGAACTGCAGCGTCAATTCAAGCTCGATTTTAATTATAATATAATTATACGTTCTAACGTCGACGATTAAATAATATATTCGTTATTTAAATAATTAAAAATAAGTTAATTATTACCCCGTCAAAAATACGGGTCATTACAGGTTCAATTATTGAATTATATGTAAATGTAATCCATGTTGAATTAATATATTTGTGGTGACCATTTGTAGCAATCAATATAATTAATTGTTATAAATAGGACCGCAAATCAATAAATAACAATTGTAACCAATGTTGATTTGGGAAAGTAAATATAGTAGGATAATGGTTACAATTCCTAAATTAATTAGGATTAATGTTGTACACCCCAATTAGGAAATTTAAATTATTACCGCATTTGGACACGATGTTAAGCTTAACTTGTGGTAGATTTCTGCCAGGAACCGACCGGCAAATCCAGCATCCACAGGTGGTTAGCTTAATGTGAGAGGTTTAATACATAAATGAAAATATACTAAATCATGAGGTTAAGTTCAACTTGTGGAAGAAGTCTGCTCGGAACCGACTAGCATATCCAGCATCCACAAGTAGAGAGGCCTGGTGCATGGATATATATACATATAATAGTCAACCAATAAATAAATAAATAAGAATAGTAATTGTCTGTTGGGGTATAACAAATGGATACTTCGAAAGTGATAAAATAAGGATATCCAAAGTTAAGTGTTGCCTTAGGAAAAATATAACCGTTATGGTCATAAATGGCAATAAACTTATGGATAAGAAAGAAAGGGGATTTATGGGTATTGAATTAATGTTTAAATACAAAGACCAATTAGGGAAACATTTAAATAAGTATCCTAGGGTAAAGAGGATATAACATTCCTTATATACAATTAGTTAATATAGAACATATGAATAAAAGTTAGAATTGGACTTAGTAGGTTAGTAACGTAAATCATTATTAACCATAGGAACCCATGATGATAATTAATCGTATGCGTATAGTATTTCCGTGGAGAGAGACTAAATGGGAATGACTTAATAACGTATCTCTCCTTATCCCAATAGGGAAAGTATTAAAGGCTAATGGGATACAAACCTAATAACCTTCGTGTGTAGTCCGGTTCCTAGGTCTTAATAGGCTGGGGTTGAAGAGTCCACCTGGGAATAGGTCTTTCAATTTAGGGGTCTTAAAGGACAGGTGTGTGTGGGCCTACCTAAACCTGGACACAAAAACATCAGATATGGCTACCTATCCTACGGGAAGTAGTAAGCGACTAAGGGTGTTATCTAATAAGGTGAGCTATATGGTATATCGAATGATAAAATACCATCTGTCACATTATACGGGGTAAGGGTATATGCGTGAATGATGGAAGCCTTAACTTGTAGGGCTCATAACTAATCCCCTCTAGTTTATGTTAATGTCGAATCAGTTATCGAAAAATAATAAGTGAGCAGAATGGAAGTGTATATATATAGAAACTCTGTAACTAGGGGTCTAACCTCGATTAAATAGCCAGCCATGTTATGATATAAAGGCTTCAACAACATGTGTGTAAACAGTCTATCTTGGTATTATACTTTGGGAAGAGTAGTAAATTCATGCGTAAACATTTACAAGGTTAGTCTAGAATCACTAACCTTCGTAGGCATACATCGTGGGTTGAACCAAATGGGATACATCTATGTATTATAATTTGTGTTGTACATTTCATGTTCATCAGAATCTTGTTGTTCTGAACCCCCTCCTCATTACAACCACCCAGGATTTCTAGAGAAGGTCACGTTCTCACTGGTTTTTAAGTTTGGCTTTCGGTTCTCGTTCTCTCTCATGCTCGACATTGGTAAAGTGACTTACTTTGAAAAAGGTAGTTACTTGAGTTAATACTAGTTTATCCTATTTTGTTTCCATTGTGAGTTATCTTTTCGTACTTTGATTATGCTCATGCTCATTTATTGCAGGTACCAAATTTATGCGCTCCATAGTTGGATGTGTTTGAATCTCGATTGGTGTAGAAAAGTGTGGGGTGTTACATTTGGCATCAGAGCATAGTTTAAACGATCAGAGTAGTTAGTTAAGTTAGGACTCAAGAGGGAATGTAATTCGATTTTATTTTCTGTTTTCTTCATCTTTCTTACTCGACTTAAATTTATTTCAACGATGAGTTAGCAGTGGGCTTAAAAATATAAAATGGTCTTTAAGCGACTAAGAGTTAAAATATGTTGAGTTCGGGTTTCAAGCCAATTCTGTCATACCCCACAGTATGTTGCCGATCTCGTCGTGAAGAGCATAAGGATGGCATATGGTGGATTCCGTTTATTCGAGTTTGGAGACCGGACGAAAATCTAGCTACAACCGAGAGAGTTGTGATTTCTGGTGTTTGGTTTCGTTGGTAGTTCCGGTTAATACTATTTCTTGATCCAAAACGAGAAAAGTTCACGTTAATACGTTGTATCTATTTCAGAAATATAATTACGAGGTATATACATTCGTTACTTTGTTAAATTTCCGAATCTACCGTTGTTAAAATATTCATTTAAGTTCTTGGCGTTGTATTCGAAGAAACTTATTTTTAAAACTATTTAGAAAAAAATAAAATGGGTTTCAACGGTTTTGAATGACTGTTTTGGAAAATGGTTTTATGAAGGCGTAGTTTTATAAAGATACGGTTTTTAGATTTTAATTTATTCTTGTTTCAAAAAGTTGGGGGCTTTGTGTAATTTTAATAAATATAATCTGATTGGTAGGAAGGAAGGGATTAGAAATGACAAGGATACCACTAAACTTAAGAATAATAAATATTCATTCCTTGTGATTTTTAGTATCCATCTCCCCATATATATTGAATAGTTTATTGAAATTTCCACAATTAATGTAACAACCCGTATTTTTCATAACCTGTGATAACATAAATCGAGGCAGAATTTAATTCTAAAAATCTGAATCAAGGGAAACGGGCTATGCCAGTGCGTTCGTCTCGGAAAAATACGCGTAATAGAGTCCGAGTTTTCGAAAATCGGAGTCCGTATGACCCGATTAAGGCCCAACGAAGTTTTCAGAAAATTCCAAAGTAAAAACAGATTTCAAATTCAAACTTGAATTTGGGAAATTGGGCCATATTGGGCCAGGCGGGAGAATTCCCGCCAGAGTACCCAAGTCGACAGCCCTGTCGACTTGGGAGTCGACTTGGTTAGACCAAGTCGACAGCCCTGTCGACTGGGCTGTCGACTTGGCTCAGACGGGCTCTTTAGCCTGGTGCACCATTTTGGGTTTGTGTTGAGCTTGGGGGCCAGATTCGGTTTGGAGGGCTGAGATTGGAACTAGGGTTTAATCCTATGGCCTAAATCACTTGCCTAATCTATAAATAAGACCCTAACCTACCCTAAATCATCATTATTCATTCTAGCAACTAAACTATGGCAAAATCAATCCTCTCATGGCCTCCACTCTCTTCATAAAATTCCTAAACAAGTTTTATGAGATTTTCCATGCATACAAGTGTTTTTAGACTTGTATGATCATCATTAGCTTGCATTCAAGTCAAGTTTCTATCTTTGCATCATAAAGAGAGAGTTTTGATCAATTTTGCTTGCATTTTTGGGGTTTAATTGGTTGCATAAGGGTTTTCTTACATTTGCTATACTCATTTGAGTCCGCATAAGCATTGTAAGCCCTATTCTACTTTCATACTTAAACTTTAAAGTTAAATGTATGATATGCGAATTTATATGCAAGTTTACTATGATGTGATATGCAAGTTTACTATGATGTGATATGCAAGTTTACTATGATGTGTTATGCAAGTTCATCAAGTTGTGTTATGCAAGTTTGATATGTAAGTTGTCATATGATATGCAAGTTATGCTATGCAAGTTTGATATGCAAGTTGTCATATGATATGCAAGTTGTGTTATGCAAGTTTGATATGCAAGTTGTCATATGATATGCAAGTTGTGTTATGCAAGTTTGATATGCAAGTTGTCATATGATATGCAAGTTATGCTATGCAAGTTTGATATGTAAGTTGTCATATGATATGCAAGTTGTGTTATGCAAGTTTGATATGCAAGTTGTCATATGATATGCAAGTTATGCATGCTTTTTGAGGCCTAATGCAAGTATATGAACATATGTACATTTCATATGCCACCATGTTGAACTTGTGGCTTCAACACTTTTATGTCATGATTATGCCAAGTTCCCTCTTTCTATCCTTTATGCGCTATTGCGATATGTAAGCGATGGGATTGCGTTTGGGGTTGGGTAAACTTAAAAGACATAAAAATATAAGCTTGGGAATTTACCTATTAAGTTAGGTCTACCCATTGGGAATTTACCTATTAAGTTAGGTCTACCCAATTGCTTGAAAATTTGTAACATGTTTTGGAAACATGGTGGACATGACACTTAGAAAAGATAAGTGTGGCCAACTCGAGGTTGGGTTGAGTTTGTAGCGTAAACCTACCCGGAACCGACAGGCTTAACTAGTTGCTACAAACAATAGGACCCAATGTGAGAAGTTGGTCATGTTGTACCTTGGACCCGAGGTTAGACCAAGTTGTGGTGTAAAGCTACCCGGACCCGCCCGGCTTAACTAGTAACCACAACAAAGTCTAATGTGAGAGGTTAAGGCGCATTAATTAATTAATGCTTCATGATTAGGGTTAAGTCATGGTCCATTTAATACTTAACCAATTTGGGCTTGGTAGATTAATCGGGGTTAAGTCGTGAACTCACCGTTACACTTAACCAAGTTAATCCATGATTAGTGAAGGGGTTAAACCGTACTTAACCCACTAGAGAAATCCTAGCAATGGGGGTCCACTCCAGCAGTAATCCCTAGTTTGTATCATCATGACCCTAGGGACTAGGCTAGGGTGGGGGCACGATTACTGGACTGGAGGTAAGCGACCAATAAACGACGGCAGGGTGGTACGCCGGTGTAGTTCCGGGCGAACTCTGGTCGTGCACATAGTCCGTAGCCGGAGAAAACATGCACGGGTACCAGTAGATCGGGACTGTGCACTCATGTTCATGGTGTCCAGGGGTTGACACCCTAGGGCTTGATACACCCGAAGGGTGGACCCGGCACAGTTCGACTACAATTATGTTTGGGCCGTATTGACACCAACACGTGACGAGTTAGGCTTAGGGAGCCGATCGACTAGACCGTTTGGGTTGGACCTCGTATGAGGGTCACTTCATGTTATTGGGCCAAAGCTTGGGCCAAGGGATCAATACTTGTTTATTCAAGTCATGTTAGTTTGCTAGTACACCTGTGGTGCAAAACCTTAATCCTGATTATGCGATGACACCTTTATCTACCTTGTTAATTAATCATCCTGCTAGTATGTTGTTATCCTTATCCTGCTGCTCATACCAGTTAACTTTATCAGTTTACATTGATTGTAGTAGGGCTTACTCAGTCTTTTTGACTGACCTGTTTTCTTTCGCCTCTTTTCTTCCATTTCCCCCCCCAAGTTCTCAGGGAGGGAATACAGGAGCCTAGCTTGGATTTTGGATTGCTTGCTTGTGGGATTTCAGCTCATGTACGCTTTCTACATGAAGCTAGCTATGGTTCTCACGTATTTTGGGGATAGCACTTATGTATTTCAGTTTTCAGATGATGATGTTTTATCTAGACTTGTTTATTTGGAAAATTGATATTATGTTGTACCAGACTTGTTTTGAAATGGTTTAAATCTTCCGCTGTTTTATCTATGTTATTTACTCTGTTTACATATATACATATGTTCTTGTTCTGCCTTGATATATCATTATGCATGTTTACCTGATTCAAACGCCCCTCCAAAGTCAGTGCCCTTGCAAGAGTGGTACTGGCGGAGGTGGGGTGTTACATTTTGTATCAGAGCATATGGTTTACGAGAAGGAACAAAAAGGTTTTTAGAATACTTTTGGAAAACTATTTTCAAAACCAAGTATAAAGTATTTTCCAAAGAAAAGTCTAGTTTATTTTAAAGGCTATTCCCCAAAAAGCCATTAGCAAAACCCCTTCGTTTTTCTCCATTCTGAATCTGTCTTTTTCTTTTTCAGTATGGCCGATAACCTTGCTATTCCGGAGGGAGTGCACGTACCTGTTTGGTATAGGAGACTTTTGGAGGCTAGGGCGACCGAAGCCGGCCCCGCAGATGTTCCTCCTCCTCCTCCTCCAGTAGTTAATATTCCTCCTCCTCCCGTCGCTAATGTTCCTCCTCCTCCTGTCGCTGAGGTTCCTCTTCCTCCTCCCCCTCAGCATCCTCAGGCTGACTTCGCAAAGACTTGCAAAGATTTCAAAGCAATGGGTGGCAAGAACTTTCAAGGCACTGAGACGTTTGTAGAGACCAAAAATTGGTTGAAAGAGACCGAGGATTTATTTGCTATCTTTGGGTTAGATGATCAGAGGAAGATCTTGTTGGCGGTTTGGCTTATGAAGGACGAAGCCGCTTATTGGTGGGAAGTCACCAATGGTACTAGGCCTGTTGAGACTTGGGCCGATTTCAGGGCAAGGTTCATGCTTAAGTTTCTATCTTCTGCTGAGGAGAATCTGCAAATGGAGAGGTTCATAACTTTGAAGCAAGGAGATATGTCTGTCAAAGAATATGTGAACAAGTTTAATCAGTTAGCTCGTTTTGGCTTGGATATGGTGAATACTCCCCAAAAGAAGGCCCTTCGTTTTGCTAGAGGATTAAATGAGCCGTTGCAGGGATTGGCTATGTCACATATTCCCCATGGGGCTACGTTTGAGAGCTTGGTTGATATGGCGTTACTTCAGGGAGATGTCAAGAAGAATGATACTCAAGCCAAGAAGACTGATTCCCAGGGAAAAGGAAATCAGGGTAATTCAAGTGGTCAAAGTAGTCAAGGCAATCAGAACAAGAACAAGAGTCAAGGCAACAAGGGGAACAACAACAAGGGCAAGAACACCAAGGGGAAGTGCCATTATTGCGGTTCAGCTGGGAATCTTATCAAGGATTGTAAGAAGAGGAAAAGGAAGAATGGTGAATGCTTTTTCTGCAGTGAGACTGGACATTTCAGTAAGGATTGCCCGAAGAAGCGAGGGCAAGGCCAGGGTTAGACTCAGCGTGCTAGACCTTCAGGAGGGCAAGTTCATGCTCTCAATACCGCTCCAGTTCCCGATCGAGGTAGTATTTCTGTTGAGAGCCTTGTATATATTTATGATTTTCCAGTTCGTACCTTGTTTGATTCTGGTGCATCGCATAGCTTTATCTCATCTGATCTTGTTGATAGTTTGCACCTTAGTACTAGCTTGGTAGAGGATCCCGTCTGTGTCTCAAATCCTATTGGGGGTTCCGCCCATTTGTCTATGATATGTGGGGATTTGAGGATCTCTATACTGAGTGTAGAGTTCTTGTGCAGTGCTTATATTCTTGGTTTCAGGGGATACGGATTGATATTGGGCATGGATTGGCTGTCCAGATATGGAGCCATTCTTGATTGTGAGCATAGGGTTGTGAGGCTCGTGACTCGCCTCGGAAACACCCTAGAGATTTCTTGTGATCCGAGAGGTCCCGTCATGTTGTGCTATCTTCAATCACTCGACTCGTCAATGGAGACTCTTCAGTCTGTGAGAGTGGTTCGAGAGTATCCGGATGTTTTTGATGAAGTTAGGGGGTTGCCCCCTAAGCGAGAGATTGATTTCCGCATTTATCTGGTGGATAATGCAAAGCCGGTTTCTTTGCCCGTTCGGCACATGGCTCCGCGTGAAAGGCGGGAGCTAAGTAAGCAAGTGAAGGAATTGCTTGAGAAGAACTTCATTAGACGAAGTATATCTGAATGGGGAGCGCCTGTGGTATTTGCTACCAAGGCTGATGGTTCTCTCCGACTTTGTGTTGACTATCGAGAGTTGAATAAGCTGACTAAGAAGAACAGACACCCGTTACCGAGGATTGATGATCTCTTTGACCAGCTTGTTGGTGCTTCTGTTTTCTCTCAGCTTGATCTTGCTACTGGATTCCATCAGCTCAGGGTAGCTGAGGATAGTATAGACAAGACTGCGTTCAGAACTCCAGATGGATTCTTCGAATGGCTTGTCATGCCGTTCGGCTTGACTAATGCACCCGCATATTTCGTGGACTTGATGAGTAGGGTGTTCTTGAACAAGTTTGTCGTGGTCTTCGTAGATGATATTCTGATCTTCTCTAAGGATGAGGAAGAGCACACAAGGCATCTCGTGGAGGTGATGGATACGCTTAGAGCGCATCAGTTGAAGGCCAAGTTCTCCAAGTGTCACTTTTGGAGAAGGGAAGTTAGATTCCTTGGGCATATAGTGTCTAAGCAAGGCTTAGCGGTGGATCCCGCTAAGGTAGTTGCAGTTCAGGATTGGAAGACTCCAAGGAATGCAACCGAAGTGAGAAGTTTTCTAGGTCTTGCGGGTTTTTACCGGAAGTTCATCAAGGACATCGCAAAGATATCCGCTCCTCTTACTAAATTGACGAAGAAGAATTTAGTTTTTGCTTGGAGCATAGAATGCGAGCTTGCTTTTCAGAAGCTCAAGAGAGCTCTCACATCAGCACCTGTTCTAGCTTTGCCCGATGGAGGGAAGTTATTTACAGTATACACCGATGCATGTGGCACGGGGTTAGGAGCTGTTCTGATGCAAGAAGGAAGAGTGATATGCTTTGGCGGTAGACAACTCAAGGTGCATGAGAAGAATTATCCCACTCATGACTTAGAGTTGGCAGCAATAGTATATGCACTCAAGGCTTGGCGCCATTATCTTCTGGGCGAAAGGTTTGAGCTTTATACCGATCACAAGTCATTGAAGTATCTCTTTTCTCAGAAGGATCTGAATCTGAGGCAACAAAGATGGATGGAATTCTTGGCGTCCTATGATTTTGAGATAGCTTATACCCCTGGCAAAGGGAATGTGGTAGCGGATGCATTGAGTAGAAGAAGGTTGACTCTGAGTCCTCTATTCGTTGAGATGAAGAACTTAGAGTATGTGGCAACCTTTGATTTCTCTTTGGCGATTGAGTCGATGACCGGTTCTTTAGCATCTCTGGAACTCAGACCTACCCTTCTTGATCAAGTTGGGGCTTCGCAGAGAGAAGACCCTCAGATAGTTGAGATTATGGATAAGCTGATTCGAGGAGAGACGTCTAGTCATCTCGCTCGATATTCTATTGATGACAAGGGTTGGCTGAGGAGAGACGGAAGGTTATGTGTTCCAATGGTAGAAGATTTAGTAAGAAAAGTTCTAGAGGAAGCGCATCGCTCTAAGTTGACCATACATCCAGGCGGAGATAAGATGTATAAAGATATGAAGCGCATTTTCTTTTGGCCTGGGATGAAAAAGGATGTGGCAGAGTTCGTCTCTAGATGTATCATTTGCCAGCAAGTTAAGGCCGAGTCAAAGAAGCCCGGTGGGCTATTGCATCCTCTAGACGTTCCACTATGGAAGTGGGAGAGTATCTCCATGGATTTTATCGATGGGCTACCAAGGTCAAGGAAAGGGAATACGAGCATTTGGGTTATTGTGGATAGACTTACGAAGAGTGCTCATTTCATCCCGGTGAAGAGCAAGAGGACCGCACCTTGGCTAGCGTCTGTATATCTTCGTGAGGTTGTGAGACTTCATGGAGTCCCTTCTAGTATAGTCAGTGACCGTGACCCAATCTTTACAAGTCAATTCTGGAATAGCTTGCAAGAAGCTATGGGCACGAGGTTGAATCTAAGTACTGCTTATCACCCACAGACGGACGGTCAAACCGAAAGGGTGAATAGGGTACTCGAGGATCTGTTGAGGCTTTGTATTCTGGATTTTGGTGGTACTTGGGAGGACCATCTTCCTCTTGTTGAGTTTGCATATAATAACAGTTATCATGCAAGCATAGGGATGGCACCATTTGAAGCTTTATATGGGAGGCCGTGCAAGTCGCCTACATGTTGGTGGGAGACTACAGATAAGCTTATACTTGGGCCTGATATGATCAGAGATACATCCGAGAAGATCGAGTTGATTCGGAGACGGATGAAAGCGGCCCAAGACCGACAGAAATCCTATGCTGATAAGCGAAGAACTGATTTGGAGTTTGATGTTGGGGATATGGTTTTCGTGAAGGTTTCTCCTTTGCGGAATGTGGTCTGATTTGGAGCCGTTGGGAAGTTGGCACCGAGGTTTGTTGGACCATTCCCTATTATAGAGAGGATCGGGCAGATGGCTTATAAAGTGAAGTTGCCCGAGAAGCTTGCCGGAGTACACGATGTTTTTCATGTCTCGCATCTCCGGAAGTGTTTACACGAATCAGCAGAGGTTGTTGAGCCAAGTGTTCTGGAAGATGTGGAAGTGGAGAAAGAAGCTACCTTGAGGAGAGCTCCGATTCGTATCTTGGGGACGGAGACCAAGAAGCTAAGGAATCGAGAGGTCAAGTTGGTGAAGGTTCAATGGGGTGAAGCCGAAGAAGACGCAACTTGGGAAACCGAGGAGAAGATGCGTGGGCTTTATCCATTCCTTTTTGAGGGTACACTCTCAATCTCTTTTCTTTGTTAGCATATCTTTCTCTTTGCTATCCATATTTATCTAGTTTATCGTGTTAATCTTGTCATGAGAACCTTAGGTAGAAACCCTTTGGATGAAACATGTGTTTGAAACATGTTATGCTTGATGGTTGCAAGTGGTTGCAAGTGTTTGCAAGTGGTTGCTCGTGGATGCATTATACACGATTAGGCACTAGATCGGCTCACACACTCCTCATATTGCATATGCATGAGTGTTTATGCTTATTCATGGATGAAAATTTTTGTGTTATCACATGGATGTTGCATATGGATGTATGTGATGTGCACACATATAGATGTTATACATTATGTTAGGAATTGCATACATATGGATTCATTTCACTAACATAATTTGCATTGATGATATTTGCATTAGATAAGGACATATACACACACCTTTGCATATGTTCATACAGCATTTAGAATCTGGTAAGGACAATGATTGCTCGTGGATGATGTTTTGAGTAGATGGATGATTGGATGGTAGGATACGTTCTTCCTAACTTGAAGATTTCGGGGACGAAATCCTTTAAGGAGGGGAGAATGTAACAACCCGTATTTTCCATAACCTGTGATAACATAAATCGAGGCAGAATTTAATTCTAAAAATCTGAATCAAAGGAAACGGGCTATGCCAGTGCGTTCGTCTCGGAAAAATACGCGAAATAGAGTCCGAGTTTTCGAAAATCGGAGTCCGTATGACCCGATTAAGGCCCAACGAAGTTTTCAGAAAATTCCAAAGTAAAAACAGATTTCAAATTCAAACTTGAATTTGGGAAATTGGGCCATATTGGGCCAGGCGGGAGAATTCCCGCCAGAGTACCCAAGTCGACAGCCCTGTCGACTTGGGAGTCGACTTGGTTAGACCAAGTCGACAGCCCTGTCGACTGGGCTGTCGACTTGGCTCAGACGGGCTCTTTAGCCTGGTGCACCGTTTTGGGTTTGTGTTGAGCTTGGGGGCCAGATTCGGTTTGGAGGGCTGAGATTGGAACTAGGGTTTAATCCTATGGCCTAAATCACTTGCCTAATCTATAAATAAGACCCTAACCTACCCTAAATCATCATTATTCATTCTAGCAACTAAACTATGGCAAAATCAATCCTCTCATGGCCTCCACTCTCTTCATAAAATTCCTAAACAAGTTTTATGAGATTTTCCATGCATACAAGTGTTTTTAGACTTGTATGATCATCATTAGCTTGCATTCAAGTCAAGTTTCTATCTTTGCATCATAAAGAGAGAGTTTTGATCAATTTTGCTTGCATTTTTGGGGTTCAATTGGTTGCATAAGGGTTTTCTTACATTTGCTATACTCATTTGAGTCCGCATAAGCATTGTAAGCCCTATTCTACTTTCATACTTAAACTTTAAAGTTAAATGTATGATATGCGAATTTATATGCAAGTTTACTATGATGTGATATGCAAGTTTACTATGATGTGATATGCAAGTTTACTATGATGTGTTATGCAAGTTCATCAAGTTGTGTTATGCAAGTTTGATATGTAAGTTGTCATATGATATGCAAGTTATGCTATGCAAGTTTGATATGCAAGTTGTCATATGATATGCAAGTTGTGTTATGCAAGTTTGATATGCAAGTTGTCATATGATATGCAAGTTGTGTTATGCAAGTTTGATATGCAAGTTGTCATATGATATGCAAGTTATGCTATGCAAGTTTGATATGTAAGTTGTCATATGATATGCAAGTTGTGTTATGCAAGTTTGATATGCAAGTTGTCATATGATATGCAAGTTATGCATGCTTTTTGAGGCCTAATGCAAGTATATGAACATATGTACATTTCATATGCCACCATGTTGAACTTGTGGCTTCAACACTTTTATGTCATGATTATGCCAAGTTCCCTCTTTCTATCCTTTATGCGCTATTGCGATATGTAAGCGATGGGATTGCGTTTGGGGTTGGGTAAACTTAAAAGACATAAAAATATAAGCTTGGGAATTTACCTATTAAGTTAGGTCTACCCATTGGGAATTTACCTATTAAGTTAGGTCTACCCAATTGCTTGAAAATTTGTAACATGTTTTGGAAACATGGTGGACATGACACTTAGAAAAGATAAGTGTGGCCAACTCGAGGTTGGGTTGAGTTTGTAGCGTAAACCTACCCGGAACCGACAGGCTTAACTAGTTGCTACAAACAATAGGACCCAATGTGAGAAGTTGGTCATGTTGTACCTTGGACCCGAGGTTAGACCAAGTTGTGGTGTAAAGCTACCCGGACCCGCCCGGCTTAACTAGTAACCACAACAAAGTCTAATGTGAGAGGTTAAGGCGCATTAATTAATTAATGCTTCATGATTAGGGTTAAGTCATGGTCCATTTAATACTTAACCAATTTGGGCTTGGTAGATTAATCGGGGTTAAGTCGTGAACTCACCGTTACACTTAACCAAGTTAATCCATGATTAGTGAAGGGGTTAAACCGTACTTAACCCACTAGAGAAATCCTAGCAATGGGGGTCCACTCCAGCAGTAATCCCTAGTTTGTATCATCATGACCCTAGGGACTAGGCTAGGGTGGGGGCACGATTACTGGACTGGAGGTAAGCGACCAATAAACGACGGCAGGGTGGTACGCCGGTGTAGTTCCGGGCGAACTCTGGTCGTGCACACAGTCCGTAGCTGGAGAAAACATGCACGGGTACCAGTAGATCGGGACTGTGCACTCATGTTCATGGTGTCCAGGGGTTGACACCCTAGGGCTTGATACACCCGAAGGGTGGACCCGGCACAGTTCGACTACAATTATGTTTGGGCCGTATTGACACCAACACGTGACGAGTTAGGCTTAGGGAGCCGATCGACTAGACCGTTTGGGTTGGACCTCGTATGAGGGTCACTTCATGTTATTGGGCCAAAGCTTGGGCCAAGGGATCAATACTTGTTTATTCAAGTCATGTTAGTTTGCTAGTACACCTGTGGTGCAAAACCTTAATCCTGATTATGCGATGACACCTTTATCTACCTTGTTAATTAATCATCCTGCTAGTATGTTGTTATCCTTATCCTGCTGCTCATACCAGTTAACTTTATCAGTTTACATTGATTGTAGTAGGGCTTACTCAGTCTTTTTGACTGACCTGTTTTCTTTCTCCTCTTTTCTTCCGTCCCCCCCCCCCCTCCAGGTTCTCAGGGAGGGAATACAGGAGCCTAGCTTGGATTTTGGATTGCTTGCTTGTGGGATTTCAGCTCATGTACGCTTTCTACATGAAGCTAGCTATGGTTCTCACGTATTTTGGGGATAGCACTTATGTATTTCAGTTTTCAGATGATGATGTTTTATCTAGACTTGTTTATTTGGAAAATTGATATTATGTTGTACCAGACTTGTTTTGAAATGGTTTAAATCTTCCGCTGTTTTATCTATGTTATTTACTCTGTTTACATATATACATATGTTCTTGTTCTGCCTTGATATATCATTATGCATGTTTACCTGATTCAAACGCCCCTCCAAAGTCAGTGCCCTTGCAAGAGTGGTACAGGCGGAGGTAGGGTGTTACAATTAACCCTTAATATTTTAAAGCTCCAACATTTTTAAACACGAAAAGGTTTTTTAGTTTGTAATATAAACTAGAATATAAATAATAATAGTGATAATAAAATGGATTTATAAATACGAAACCATTAAGTAATAATAAATTCCATTTTTGGAAAAGCTTTAAATTTTTCTTCAAAATGTTAAGGAAAATCCTTCGTTCAGATTTTTGGGGTATTTGATTTTGTATCATTTAGTTTATGTCGGCTAGTAAGGGGGAAATCCATTTTAATTTATATTACGGATTTGTAGCTGAATTATTTTTGGGATTCCTTCGATCAATGTGTAGTCGCAGCATCGTTGTTCAGACTATAAATCCTTGGAGTTGTTTCAGATATTAACTACGGTCTTTGAATACCGTGGTGATGAGGATAATTATTTTTCGGATAGCATCAAATCTTAAAAGATAACGTGGACGATTAATATTTTAACCCGACCTAATAAGGTCAAGGTTCAATCTTTGTCCAAAGCCATTTAATAGTTGATCATTTAGCGTTATGCAAGAATGTTCGATGAGCTTTGGTACAACTTGGACCTAAGAATCAACCATAAAGGTTGCATCCAAAATTTCCCCTTAACTTCCTTCTTTTGTCCTTTCTTCCTCATCTAGCCGAACCATATTCCTATCCTTCTTTTCTTTCTTTGTTTCCGCCTTGTATTCTCTTTTCCCGCGCTAGTTTGTGCATTAGATCTTGTCTCACTAGTACTCCAAGATCTAATTTCTTCTCTTCGACCATTTTTAGTTCATATTGCGCTATCCGACCTTACTAGTACCATTTATGTCTTATCCTTAGGGAAGAGATCATTTGGTTGGGTTGGGATGAGCAAAAAGGTCTCACCATTTAGGGATAAGAAAATTTGTCGAGGCAGTTGGACTCGCACCGGCCAGTGCCTTCGAGATCTTAGAATAGGAATTGTTGTTTGTGTTGCACCTGCCTTTGATGTACCCTGTTAGAATAGGTTCTTTCAAAGGTGATCGTCATTTCGTAGATGAAGATTAAGCTATCTTTGGATGGTTTTTATAAGGAGAACCTCGCAGAGATTTTAGAGGAATCTGTGTCTTATGCGGACTTGAATGGTCTTTCGTTGACTGGCTTTGGAGATTTTGCAGCAAATCTCTTTTTCTTAATGTTAGTTATTATGTTCGGGAATCTATGTTCGAACTTTCCATGTAGACATGTGACCCGTTTAGCACATCGTTCTATAAACGGGAAGTTATGATTAGATTTGTCTCATAATGCGGAAATTATTCTTTTGCTTGAACGGTGGCGAAACCATCATTTAGTACTACATCCTATTCGATTCAGCTTGTGTTCTTGTGTGTTGTTTCATGGAGTTACCCTCTTTAATTTCACCTATCCATTTTGTCTTTAAGCAATATTGGGTGGATTTCCATGAAAAGCAGTTTTGTAGAAGGTTTCTTTTCTCATCGCAAATTCTCTCTTAGAGAGGTGGTGATGTGGGAACCTCCGATAATGCCAGCAATGTTTGAAACACAAGTTTGAACATTTTGTTACCATGATATGATTAATCAAAGATCACAAAATTGGTTTGAGCTCCAGCCATAGAGCGAGATATCTCGTTGTTTATAACCTTTAGGAGTTTCAGTGTCGTTGTCTTGTCATCGTCTTTGTTGTTTTCCCCAGCACCAGGTTCTTGGTTTTATGGTGATTCGTGCTTGTAACTGGTAGTGTTGTTTAAATCGCACAGCTTAGGCTAATGAGATTTCTATGATTGGAGATATTTATGTCATTCACGCATGCCTATTTGAATGAAATCTCGTTTTCTTATCTAAACTAACAGTTGTCCTAGAGCTGGAAAGAATAGAATTCCGTGTTGGATGAATTTAAGCAAAGGACCGGTTCTGTGTTGTTTTTCCTCAAGGGTATATAAATAAATAAATCACTATTCCTTGTTAAAGCTAAAATTTATTTTAGTCTTTTTGTGTGCGATTTCAGTTTTCGCATTTTTGGCGTGACTGACTTTCTATTTCGCCAACATGTGACTTGAATCGTTTAAATTTCCGCAAAATATATTTTTGAAACCTTGGAAATTGTTGTTTGAAAAAAAAAAACTTTTTACCCTTTTTAATTTTTAACTGAATTACTTTCTTTTATTTCGGTTTGTGCGAAAACGCAAAATTTGGATACGGCAATTTATGCATGTTTAAACGTCTGTTTTACATTAAATAGACGATTTCAATGGAACAAAGTGCACGTTATCGAAATTTTGATTTTTATTTCGAATCTCATAGGGAAAGTAAAGCGGTATAGAAAAGGAATTTTCAAAATAAACACAAGAAGTTTTTAAGCGGAAATTTATTTTTATGAAAAATTTCAATTTTTGGTCACATGAATAGCGTAGAAAAGATGTTTGGATGATCTATATGCGTGTTTTAGCGGTGCAATGGGACCGACGGTATTATAAAAACGATAACGACAACAAGCAAAAGTATGTTTTAGCCTTGGAAACGCTGTTTCCATACCTTGTCAACAATGCGCGAGAGTTATTAATTAACTCGTTTTTATGTTTTAGAGCTTGTTTTAAGCCTCCTTTACAGTCAACAAATGGAAATTTTTGGAGTATTTTGGATAACCGAGGTGAAAATTCCACTATAGGGCGGGAAATGGATTACTTGTAAGCGGAGGAAACATTGTAATTCTTCGCTTTAATATCCTTTTTCTGGTTTATGAGAAATTAAATAGGGAATGATTAGATTGTGTAACGTTTTGGATGGTAGGTTTGGATGCAAAATTGGTTGATTCACATTTTTGTACATAATTGGGTGAAGGTAATGGATGAAAAAGAGTTTTCAAAATCAGCATTCATATAGAACTATCAGTATATTTAGGATGTTTTTCATTATGTTTTCAAAAGTGATTTAAAAATCTCAATGCATACATATAGAGGGCCCGATTTAGAGTCACCATGCATGCATGTTTTATGGTTGAAATGCATTATGTACACCATGCACATATACACATGGTTGCAAAGTGGATGTACACAAATTGTTTGCGTACGACAGGATAACTAGGTGTCAGAATTTCGAGACGAAATTCCTTTTATGGGGGGGGGGGGAGAGAATGTAGTAACCCACAATTTTGACAATAAATAATTATTTAATTAAATCTCAAAAATAGGAATTTCTGAAAATGATGGAATTTGACCATAAAATTTTAACCGATGCATTAATCTTAGAATTTTGGTCAACTTTAATGTTTGGAGTTCCACGAATGGAGTCTGTAACGACCCGCATTCTACATATCGAAGGATCATAGAATATTTATTCCTTTTTCATATGAAGTCGTATAGTCGTGTAACTTTGGGAAATGACTATTGGGGTCATTTCCCATGTTCATGATTTTTGCCGATTTTTAAATGACCGTTTTGCCCCTAGTGATCTTGTTTCGGCCATAACTTTTGATTGGTAAGAAGTTTTGACTTGAAACCACTTCCATTAGATCCGAATAATGGTTTACCTTTCCGTAGAGTAGTCAAATTAGCCAAACGGACTCACCGTTTGGGAGATATGGCTGAAATAAGGTTTAGAAGGTGAATAACTACTTAACCGGGCCTAATTAGGTTGATTAGCAGGTAGGCCCATAACCTATTTCGTGATTAGGGTTATGGGGAGGCTGAAATCTGTTAGGGAACGATCTATTTTCATTTTCTCAGCCGCCTAAAACATTTCCCTTACTCTAACAATGGCCTCCAACACCCAAATCACCTTCTAATCACCATTTAATCAAGTTATAGCCTAATCTAGATCTAATCAAGGCAAATTAGCATCAAATTGGGAATAGAGCTACTGTGTTGCATAGAGATTAAACCCAAATCAAAGATATTTTCAGATCTAAGAATTATTTGTGGCTAAGGTGAGTGATTTGCATTGTTTTTCACTAATTTGGTTAATTAGAGGTGATTAGTGTTAATTAGTGAAATTATACATTATTAAATTCTGGAAAAATATTTAGAAATTCTAAAATATTATTTTAGGTCTCTGATAGAAATTTGGGCTAATTTGGATAAGTTTTGCTAATTGTATGCTTAAACATGATTAAGGGGGATTAAGGGGAAAATATGGGTTTTGGGTATGTTTGATCCATTTTAACATATCATATTGTTGTTTTGGTGTTTTTGGTTGATTATACATGTTGCTATGACTGTATGGTATGCTTTGTGATGGATTAGAAAAGTTAGAATGGTCGAAAACGCCGTCGTATGGCATAAACTAGTTGCTGGAAGAGTTGCAGGAAATTGTGCAGGAACCGGGTCGGATCGCCCCTCTCCGAACCGACCTGAACGCGAGTCCAACCCCACGAGTCCCCGCCATGTACGTGTATCGCGAGCCACTTGCTCGATCGTCCAAGATGAAGGCTCACGAACCGACCGCTCACCTGGAGTGTGCCACAAACCGCCCGAGGAAGCTAATCACGATCTGATGCTTGGAGAGGATCACTCCCGAACTAGAGAACATGACCCGAACCGTGGGATCATCACGACCCGACCCAGAGGAGCATCACGACCGAACCGAACCTAGTGAGGCACCACGACCCAAATCGATCTGGAGAGGGTGCTACGAACTGAACCGCTTAATGGCCACGAACCAGAGCAGTGAAGTCGTTATGACTTCATGGGCCAGAGTGGACATAGCAAGGACTAGTGGCTATGGATCAGTTTAGTGCAGTCGCCATGACTCCATGGGGCAGAGTGATCTTAGCAAGGATTTGGGTGATCAAAGTGGTGGATATCGTATGCTTTACGCACTGAGTGAGAGATATGAGGATGGATGCTATGCTTGATTGTTTGATATCACTATGACATGCACACCCCTCCCCCGTATCTTTACACCATATGTTAGTGTCACCTTAGAGTATTGTACATCTTGTTATGCTAACTCTTTGGTTGTTGATCTGGGTTCAGATATGGTTATGTATACCTGTTATTGTTCTGTTTTGCTGCTTATCGCTCATACCAGACTTTTGTCTGACCCAGAGTTTTGTTTCTCTTCTTATTACTCTGGGTGCTCTTAAACGGGCGGACCAGAGACAGGTTAGGTGGTATGCACAAGTAGCTGTATCGGAGACGAGCAGGAGGCTTCTACGTATGATATATATAGATATTCTCCCTGTATTGTTGTTGGTCACTACTTTGGGCATTAGTAGTGCACATTTTTATTTGCTTCAGAGATAGTATGTTGGAGTTGTAATAAGCTGTATTTTGAATTTCCGCTGCTATGATGATTATGGTTTAGTTTTCAGATTATGCATTGTCTCACCTGTTTTATGTCAAGTATGTTATTATTATATTTTATTCCATGCGCTGTGAAACATTCTACAGGTTCCTTGTTAGTTCAAATTCCTTTCTTTTCCTTTCTTTCGCGACCGTCCCGTGCTAGTCGGGCATTGGCACAACGCACTTCCATTGGAAATGTCGGCTGGTGCGGGGCGGGCCGTCACACTTGGTATCAGAGCTCTAGGTTGCGTAGTTAACCTAGGGACAGACACCAGGGAGAGATAGTATACGTATAAGAGGGCGCGTATTTGTGATATTTTGGTTTTCAAAAGTTATATATATACTATTAGTATATTTAAGGGTGAAGTCGCACTGCACTGGCACCACTAAAGGGATGGTTAATCGTTTTCTCCTTACAGATTGAACGATGAGCCGACATACGAGGGTAACTGGTAGAGGAGCTAATAATGGGAATGCTCCTGATATGAGGACGATGTTCACTGACTTCATGAGAGAGATGCTTAGGGATGTTCAGAGGGCGGCTCCTAATGCTGCAAATGGTGGTGGTGCAGCGGTGCAGGCGCCTAGGGCCGATTTTGCCAAGCTTTTTAAGGACTACACTAGTCTTGGTAGGAAGCCGTTCCACGGAATGGAATCGGCTATGGAAGTTCAGGATTGGAATGATAGTTGTGAGCGTATCTTCGAGGATCTGGGAATCGAAGACGCGATGAAGAGGAAGCTAGCATCCCGTCAGCTGCAAGGACGGGCGATGAATTGGTGGAATGCTATTAAGGCAGCTACTCTAGATGATCAAGTTACATGGGATCAGTTTAAGGCCCGATTCAGTGAAAAGTTTATCCCAGCTGCTCAGAAATCAGAATTGTTTAGGAAGTTCTTGGAGCTTAAGCAGAATGGTAGGGCAGTCTCGGAGTATATTGCTAATTCGATAATTTATCGAAGTATGGATTATCTCTTATTGACACTCCCGAGAAGAAGAATGAGAAATTCATAACTGGTTTAGATCAGTATTTGGGAGAAAGGATTATAAACCATATTGATGAGACTTTTGAATCGATTGTTGGAAAAGCATTGAGATCAGAGATCCTTTATCCTAAACCCAAGACCGAAGTCGCTGTTACATCTACAGAGGGGCCAAAGCCGCAAGCAAGTGGTGGAGGCAAGAATTATTCTCAGAACAAAAGGAAATAGAATCAGACTAAGGATGGTCAGAAGAAGAGCAAGAAATATTTTGAGTGCTTTAGCTGTGGCAAGAAGGGCCACTATGCTAAAGAATGTCGAGAAAAGCTAGCGGACAGAAAGTGCTTCAACTGCGGCCATGTGGGACATCATAAAGACAAATGTCTGCAACCCCCTAAAGAGAAGCAGATCGTGAAAGCATATGCTATCAATGCTGTTCCTTCTTGGTCGAATGCCCCAACTGTGGCGGAGAAAGGGAAGAATGTTATCATTCAAGGTATGCTTTCTGTTTATGATGTTCCTGTTCGAGTACTGTTTGATATTGGGGCTTCCTGTTCCTTCATATCTAGTGACCTGGTAGATAGGTTGGGATTGGAACCCGAGATAGTCGATAGACCTTTAGCGGTGACGAACGCGATTGGTGGTTCGACTAGCCTTAGTACGATTTGTCATAATGTGGTCTTATCGAGTCATGGATGTATGTTTGCTTTTGATTGCTTTGTTTTGGGCTTTACTGGGTTTGGCATTATTTTGGGAGTCGATTGGCTCCAAAGGTACGGGGTGGTGGTAGACTGTGAGGGCTTTTTGGTGACAGTTAGAACAGATGATGGACAGAGGGTAGTGTTTGGTGGTCTACCTAGTGATGTGGTAATGGCTAGTTTTCTAAATTCCCTCGACATCCCGCATGATGAGTTGTCAGATGTGCCCGTGGCTGGCCAGTATCCGGACGTATTCGAGGAAGTGACCGGACTTCCACCACACCGAGAGATTGAGTTTCGTAATGATTTAGTGAAAGATGCCAGACCTATAGTGATGCCACTTCGTCGTATGGCACCAAGGGAGCAACAAGAGCTTAGGGTACAAGTGAGCGATCTTTTGAAGAAGGGATTTATCAGAAGAAGTGTTTCTGAGTGGGGAGCACCAGTTGTGTTTGCTACCAAGGCAGATGGTTCCCTTCGATTGTGTGTGGACTATCGCGAATTGAATAAGGTGACGAGGAAGAATAAATATCATCTACCGTGGATAGATGATTTGTTTGATCAGTTGAGTGGCGCAAGAGTGTTCTCCCAGTTGGATCTCGCGACAGGTTTTCATCATCTTAGGGTGGAAGCTGAGAGTATAGCTAAAACGGCCTTTCGGACGCCGTCTGGATTCTATGAGTAGTTGGTCATGCCATTCTGGTTGACCAATGCACCAGCATATTTTGTGGATCTTATGAATAGGGTATTCAGGGATCAATTGAATAAGTTTGTTCTTGTGTTCATGGACGATATCTTGGTTTATTCGAGGACAGAGGAAGAACACAAGGAACATTTGAGGATAGTGATGGAGGTGTTGAGAAAACACCAATTGAAAGCAAAGTTTTCTAAGTGTCACTTATGGAGGACGGAAGTGAGATTCTTGGGCCATGTTGTTTTAGAGAATGGTATTGCCGTGGACCCTGCGAAGGTGGCTACGGTGCAAGATTGGTATATGCCCAAGAATGCAACAGATGTAAGAAGTTTCTTGGGATTAGATATATATTGTCGGAAATTTATCCAAGATTTCTCCACGATAGTGGCACTGTTAAATCGGTTGACCAAGAAGATCAAGCTTTCATTTGGGATGAAAGGTGTGAAAATGCATTCAAGTGTCTAAAGGAAAAGTTGACGTGTGCGCCAGCGTTAATCATTCCTAAAGGAAATGAGGAGAAAGTATACACGTATGCTTGTGGTACCAGACTAGGTGCTGTATTGATGCAAGGAGGTAGGGTAGTAGTTTATTCTAGTCGACAGCTGAATCCGCATGAGAAAAGATATCCTACCCTTGATTTGGAATTGGCAGCGATCGTACTCGCGTTGAAGATGTGGAGACATTCTCTCTTGGGAGAAAGATTCGAGTTTTTGTTTACCGATGATAAATCATTAAAGTATCTCTTCTCTCGGAAGGATCTAAATCTCCGACAGCAAAGATGGTTAGAATTCTTGGCTTCCTATGATTTCGATATTGCATATACACCTGGCAATGCAGTAGCTGATGCATTGAGTAGAATACATGCCAGTTTAGGGGCTATGTATCTAGAATGGAAGCAACTGGAGTATATAGCAGGGTATGATTTCAGACCAAAGTGCGAATTGGATCCAGCAATGTTAGCAAGTTTGACGATCAGACCCACTTTGATTGAGCGGATTGGCTCTGGTCAGAGGGACGATCCTAACCTTTTGGAAATCATCTCCAAGTTAGAGATGGGTACCGCCAGTAAGGAGATGAACGAGTATGGGATTGATCGAGATGGATGGCTTAGAAAGAATGGAAGACTGGTTGTACCTAATGTCAATGGATTGAGAGACGAAGTGCTTAGAGAATGTCATCACTCAAAACTGACTATACATCCCGGTGGTAACAAAATGTATTGAGACATGAAGCAGACCTACTACTGGGAAGGGATGAAAAGAGACATTGGGAAGTTTATATCCAAATGCATGAATTGCCAGTTAGTTAAAGCCGAGCAAAAGAAACCTAGTGGTTTGTTGCAACCATTAGAAATTCCGAAATGGAAATGAGAACAAGTCTCAATGGATTTCATTGATGGGTTACCAAGGACTAGATCGGACCATGATAGTATTTGGGTGATTGTGGACCGACTGACCAAGAGTGCAAGGTTTATACCCGTCAAGTCGAATAGAACAGCAGCTAAGTTAGCAGAACTGTATATGAAATGGGTATTGAGATTTCATCGAATATCCAAAGGCATTGTGAGCGAATGAGATCCGTTGTTTACTAGTGGATTTTGGAAGAGCTTACAAGAGGCATTAGGATCAGAATTACATCTCAGTACCGCGTACCATTCTCAAACCGACGGTCAGACAGAGAGGGTGAATCGAGTATTAAAAGATCTCTAGAGAGCTTGCATATCATATTTTGGTGGATCATGGAATGACCATTTACATCTAGTGGAGTTCGCATATAATAATAGTTATCAGTCCAGTACTGGTATGGCTCCATATGAAGCTTTGTACGGAAGACTGTGCAACTCACCGTCATGTTGGTTAGAAACCGGTGAGAGATTTGTGCTTGGGCCTGATGTAATAAGGGAAACGTCAGACAAGATCAAGGTTATCCGACAACGAATGAAGGCTGCCCAAGATAGGTAGAAGAGTTATGCTGATAAGAGAAGAAGAGATTTAAAATTCTCCATTGCTGACTTGGTGTTTATCAAGATTTCTCCGTTAAAGAGCGTGATTCGATTTGGTAGGAGAGGCAAGTTAACACCAAGATTTGTTGGTCCATTCTCAGTTCTCGAACAAGTTGGGAATTCAGCATATAAAATTGAGTTGCCAAACAAGATGACAGGAGTTCACAACGTATTTCATGTTTCCCAGTTAAGCAAATTCGTGCATGACCCCGATGTGGCTATTTCACCTGATCAGTTGGATGATATCGAAGTATAACCCGAGGTGGTTGGGAACCGCAAGCCGATTCGTAGTGTCGAGCACGATACGAAGAAACTTCGAAGGAAAGCGGTGAATCTAGTCAAGGTTCAGTGGGGCGGTAATGAGAACGACTGTACTTGGGAGAGAGAGGAGAGCATTAAGGAAACGTGTGACGACCGACCATAACCCCCGCACTAAACAAGTGGAATAATGCGCTGAAAGGTGTGCCAGGCTGCTATGGACGATCATCAGAGTAGGTGATCACATCGAAACCTGTCGTAGAACTCACAGCGCAAGGATAAAATATAATAGAACATATACAACAGGTAATAGTAATGAGGTGTCATATAGAAAACTTTTGAAACATTCCCAACATCCAGAAAGATTATCCAACTGATATCAAAGTTTGTACATAAGGCCTCACTACAACTCTCAAGCAACTCAAACAGCGGAAACAGAAATACTAGATAGTAATAAAACTGGTACACCAGCCTCCTGCTCGTCTTCGCTCAGCTTCCTTGTCTCACTAAGCTCCATTACTTGTAACCTGCTACTCAGTCTGCCCATCCACAACCGGATGAACAGCCCAAGGTAATAAGAGGAGACATAAAACCTTGAGTCAGACAATAGTCTTAGTGAGCGATAAAACAGCTAACAAACTTCAACAAGAAAGTATATGAGAATGGGTAAATGAACAACTTATCTACCCACAACACCAGAGAAGAACTCAACCTTATCTTCCCCACATCAGACAGTGATAGCCTTTACACCAAGCATTTCAACCATTAATCCATAGAAACCAGAACAACCATTTGTTCATGGAAAATAGAAACAACCAACAATAGCAATCATGGCATCGAGATTATATATATCTCACGCAAATCATCCTAGTCGAATTCAACATCTCTCGAATACAAGCCCCAGAGGCCGAAACCAATATCAGACAAGCACTCAAGGAACATCTACTTCGATGTTGGATAACCCACGTGAGATGGCACAAGCAAAACATCCAGCATACATGACAGACTCTGGCTATCACCGCCAATCCTACTTCGAAACCATCATTATCGTATGACGGCCAACCTTGCCATATGTCAAGGGCTAATGGTAACCCCAGTTCTAGCATGAACTCCATATGTCCAACCTTGACAATGTCCAACCTTGACACTAGGCCTTTCCCCAAGACCCAGGGTACTCGACCAGCAACCTTCTGGTCTTTTGGGTGCCCCCATCGTACCCCTTCTTTGAGCCTGCTAGAACTTACGACAACGATGACCTCTCGGCCTTCGCATCTCTAGTCGTCCAACCTTGACGATGTTTCTTAGCTCAAGCAACCTTCTCGAGCAGCCATTATCCATCAACTCATGACCTTTGAGTTGTCACCGCATTCGTTGTTCCACCTTAATCAACGAACACATTCATCACTTCGAGCCTTCCTACTTGAACCACCTCGAAGTCACACCAACACCGAGCCAAGTTACCCCACTGCGCTGCGGCACGGGTTCGGACACCGCTGTCTGAAAAAAAAATTTGAAAACACCTTTTTAGCTCGTACCTGAGTCGTACCCAAAAACGTACTTTTTCAGAAAATGACCCTGTTAAAACCGACCGACCACCCTCCTTGTGTCCGACCACCTTCCCCCTATGACCGACCACTCCCCTGTGACCGACCAACAGAGCCCGACCCATAACTTAGTCCAACCGACCCAATTAAAGCCGACCCGATTCCCTTCTGGCTTCAGGATTCGACCCTACCACCAATCAGCCGACCCGACCGACCAGATTTGCCACCATCTGACCGACCCGATATGATCACCCCTTCCTGGAACATGACCGACCTGCCTGCTCTAAATCAGAACTCCAGATCTGCTCGACCCGACCAGTATGGACCGACCGACCAGACCGCTTCACCACCCAGTCTTCACGATCGACCTGGTTGCACCCATACGACCGATCCGACCAGCCTGCTCCCTCTTAGCTGACCCAATCCTTGTCTTGCTTCCCAAGCCACGATTTGGCCGACCATGCTAGGACCGACCCAATTCCTACACAGCTCCATTTCGACTTCGATTTCGACCAAAACTTCGCCAAACGACGAACCCGACTTATCCGATTCATCCAAACGCAACCACAAACATGTTATGCAACCAACAATATCATCAATCTAACAATTTTGTGACGACCCCATTTCCCGTACTGACGGTGACAAGGGTAATCTTTGGAATATAACACAGAAACAGATAATAGCAGAACAGAAATAAATAAATAAATACACCAGATAATGAACAATAGAATATACTGGATAAACGTAATCATCAGAGTTACACAGTATACAGGATCATACTTAGTACAAATACAGTTCAGCTATACATAAATGTCTACAGCGGAAAACAAACATAATATGTACAATAGGAGCTGAACAGCATAAAAAGAGATAAATAATATAATCCATCTTCAGCTCCAGCTATCCAGAGAAAGCCATCAAAAACCTGAATACAAGGCTGCCCGTGTAGAAAAAGGGGCACCTGAGTTTGAAAGTGAAACAAACTACGAGTCAGTCATAGGATTGGTATGAGAAATCTACTCAACACATTTATAATATGGCTAATCACCGGACCATGTCACTTTCGTGGAACGGGTTTACTCCATTGGATTGCCAGTGCTTTAAAACAAATCTTTCTTTTAAACATCGCAATGCTTTTTATAAAAATGAAGCCATTATAAGACTCAGTTCCCATCACACAATGCAACGCAAACCGGAGGATAGAGTTCTTACCTTATAACGGCCAAGATATGCTTGATACGAATAAAACAAAAGCATTTGATATTACTACTAGTGTTTATATGTTTCAAAAACAATTTCAAATCATAACTATCAATCATAGACGACATGAGCGTCCCATGCCACTATGTCACCAAATATATATACAATCGAAACTACATAGTCCCGTATTTGGAAATTGGATTTCCGTCATGAACCAAGGCAAAAGATAGTCCTTACCGACTTCGAGACAATCAAGCCCATGTCTCAGGGTCAGAGCGCATCGACCCTTTGGATCGTCACGGCCGGTCCACCGATGTGGATTATTATGCCTGAACACTACGTCTCCCCGCCCTATGGGGCGTAAACGAGCCAACGAATGGCTCCATTGGTCCCGGATCGACCGATATGTCTAAGGCGCCTCGCTATCCATCATCCACATAAGTAAAATGTCAGGCCGTGTAAAAACACCAACACCACTCCTAGCTAGAAAGAGACGCAGGCCCTCCCTGATGTCCTTTCCCGTTTCTGGTTCATACCGGGGTGTGAGGCTCGCGAATTCACGTTATACACAAAGCTACGCCACACAGGCGCTGCTTTGATCATCACCACAAGACTTTGCTTTTCAACAGAAGCCCTGATCACTGCATCTTAGCATGTCACACAGGCAATTCACACCATGCAACTGATGGCTATCAATCACATGGAATAAATTCCAATGTTAGACACACAATCCATTTGCAAGTCCGTTCTGGGTCGGAACGAAACCGAAGGCACTAAATACCTCGCATATTCATCAATTTCCACGTACGTCTGGACGATCACCACTAATTATCCATATTTCGGGATGCCTCCCAATCAGGACCTCAGTGGCCATCCAAACGAGGTGAAGATCGGTCTTCAACCCCCGTCTTCATCTTCGACTTCTTATCGTCGATTCAGTTATCCAGAATGGGATAAACCCGGTCTTTCTGAGCAACTCACGTATATAATAAACAAGTGCAACACTAACATACATACGCAACATTTCAATTCATTAGTCACTAACCGTCAATCAGTAAGTGAACTATTTCCCAAATATTAACCCCGAAGGCCGAAACCAACATCAGATCAACACCCAGGAAACCATTCGACTTAGCTAACCTTCAGTTAATTTATAAATTTCACATCCATATCGTTTATAATATTTTATAACGATTTATCGCTATTTTTATTTATTTTTAAATAGCCAATTTATTCAAAACGACGCTTCGGGCCATAACGCGGCCGTGGCGCTGTTTTTCTTCAGATTTGATTTACACATATATGAAAATCTAACCGTTGGATCTTCACGAAATTTACATCATTAGAAAGATCTTTTCAAAACGAATCCAACGGTTCCAGTTTCGGGAAATTCCGACGGTCGGAACTCTCGGTATAATCATTTAAAGTTTCGATTTCAAAATACGAACTGCAGCGTCGTTATTCGATTATATATAATTATATTTATATATATATAAATATAATCGATTCTGGCGCTATTTTTCTTCAGATTTGAATTAAACATTCCAGACAATCCAACCGTTGGATTTTTACAAAGTTGGTGTCGTTGGAAAGATATTTCCAAGGCGAACCCAACGGTTGCGATTTCAGGAAAATCCGATGGTCGGATCTCCCATACTAATCGTTTGAAATCACGGTTTCAAAATACGAACTACAGCTTCGTTATTCGATATATTTTAATTCTATATATACATATATCGATTCTTCGATTTCAAAACTATATTCTTTTCCCACGTTTGATAAAAATGATATTTTTATCTAACTGGCTTCTATTTCAACACTTCACTATTTTTACCAATTCATGTATATAATAAAAATGAGATTTTTAATGTAAAACAATTTATTTCAAAACACGATTATTTTATATAGTTAATATAGGTGATAAAAATAGGATTTTTATTTTAAAACAATCTATTTCAAAACAAGATTATTTTATATAGTTAATATAGGTGATAAAAATAGGATTTTTATTTTAAAACAATTTATTTCAAAACAAGATTATTTTATACATTTCATATTGATGTTAAAAATGGGATTTTTATTATAAAACAATTTCTTTCAAAATGTGAATACCATTCAACACATGAATTTCAATTCAACGAATGAATATCGATTCAACACATGAAGTTTTTCTATAGTTTATATATATAGATAAAAATGTGATTTTTATATTTAAAACATGAATACCATTCAACACATGAATTTCAATTCAACGAATGAATATCGACTCAACACATGATGGTTTTCTATACAGCGAATAAATATAGTTTCGACAAATGGAAATAATTCAAACATATGAATATTATTCAAAATTTCGGCAGCATAACGGCATGGTAGTTAAAACCGGGACCGTCCCTAGTACGGCTCCTCGCTCTACCTTAAAACCTCGCGGTTTTTGACAATGGGGAATCATGCATCTAGTTCGCACGCAGGCGGCATGTATATTTATTTCATTTCCACAAACTAATCCTATGTGGTTTCAACCAAATATTTCTCAACCACAAACGGGTATTTTTCAACCACAATCAATCAATATCAACCACAAACAATTCCAATCAACCATTCGCTATCAATCAATTTTCACACCAATCACAACCAATAAATATCGTCCATGGTTTGTGGACGAGGGGCGTATATATATATATATATATATATATATATATATATATATAGCAATTCACTTCTATTTCAACACATATATAATTTTTACAACGCATATATAACTTATACATCGAACGTACAGCTTATACAACGCTTATACATGAGGTGTACAATGCTTATATAACCCATACATCGACTATATAATTTATGCATCGTCGTTTTCCATATTGTTTATAAATTAGAAATCTCACATTGGGTTCCACTCCACCAAAAATAGCAGAAGGCTCAGAAAAATATGCGGTCTCTTCTAAAATGTAGAAGACGTCCACACGGTCACGATGTTTCCTGTTTCATCAAATTTCGTCAAGAAACAAAAAAGATATGATTTTTACAAGTTTGCAACGGTTTAAAAGTGTTAAAACTGATTTAAAATATACACAGCCGTATACCTTCACAGTTTGTTCCAAACTAGGTTTGATCTTCTCACCAAAACGAAGATGGTGTAGCTCGATCAGGCCCTGCCACGAGAAGCGCCTACGAGAGCCGCTCCTCCTCCCTCGATCCTGGTGAACTCGACGCAACGGTGGCGGAGCAATCGGGGTGCGAACGGCCGATCTTCGTGGAGGTGGATCTCTCGAACGACGTGACGAGGAGGGGCAAGGCCTATACGGATTTGAAGAGGGGACTCGGATCTTCAAAAAGTTCCAAAGGAGGGGGTAGTTTCATTGAGAGATGGAAGAGAAAAGGAGGAGGGAAGAATTCAGCTCCTATCGCCGTCGATTTTGAGAGCATCGGGGAAGAAGACAAATGATGGCCAATAGGAATTTTCTATTTTATTTTATAATTTTTAAATTCTCTAAAATACCCCTTGTCACTCACGAACACCAATCCAAACCCAAAGACTGTCGTCCGTAGCATTTTACCCCCATTCCAAACATAATGGAATATGTTTCGTAGGCCCATTCGGTTGTTTCAGTCATTTTCAATTCAAATTAAAATATAAAACATTCAATATTCGATTTGAACGTACAATTCAATTTTCCAGGGCCACAACCTGATTCGAAAAATTTCAGAAAAATAAATCTAGCTATGTTTTGACGATACGGTCCCAACAAAACTAGTTTCGTCAAATTCTGAGACCGTTTGCAAAAAGGCCCATTTCTGGTCGATCCAATTTAACTATAATTGACCAAAACACGTTTTCCTTTGCCACACTCACATACTAGCTTCAAAAATTATGAAATTTGAAACCTAGCAATAACTTCTTATCCCAGATCCAACAAAAGTGGTTTCGTCGAATTCCGAGGTCGTTTGCAAAATAGCCAATTTCACGGGTTATATCAATTCCATAGCGACCTTTCTGAAAATTCATTTGGCCATAACTTTTGCTTCCTACCATGAAACTTCGATTTGTCAGATTCGTTAGAAAGATATTCACTAACAGATTTAAATATTTTTTGTTTCACTCAAATCCGTTTTGTTTTGCACCCGGTACAGTCCGACAAAGTTTGAATTCAATTTTTGAAACTACCACGCCATTTCAGGCCTTGTTTATAATTAGAATTAATTATATTCGTTTTCGATTGTCGATTCAAACTCACTTTTCATCGCTATTATCTAAAATATTTATTTTGGAATATTTAAAATCCATTATTTTAGCCAATTTAAATTTTTTAAATTGGTTCAGATTTTTGGGGTCGTTACAAATTTCCATCAAAACACATAAATTTCCCAAAACATGATAAGTGAACATATGAATATAAAAACGGATCTAATTTGCATAAACTTGTGAAACATCATGAAATTAACCATTTAAATTATCTAGATCAGATCCTAAGGTGATTCACATGTAAAATAAACTTAGCATGGTGTAAATCTAAGGAAAATAACATGGAAAATGATGAAATTAACATCCTATAACTCACACACTTTCATGAATCCGAATGAGAGATGCAAATCACTCACCGATTATCCAAAACAAAGCTAAAAAGATGAAACAGCAATCCGGACAGTGAACACTTCGAATCAAACTCTTTAATCCGATGAATTCGCCCTTGAAACGATGTTGATCTAGCCTCGAATGGTATAAATCTTCGATTTCCCTCCTTGGATTTGGAATTTTAATGGTGGAAAGGTGTTAGAGGAAGAAGGAGATCAAAGCCTCCCCATAAGAGAATGGAAAATTCCAACCTTTCTCCATATCCCTTACCCCCTATTTATAGCCTCCACCAACCCCTTAATGGGCCTTCTCCAAATCAGCCCATTAGCCTTCCAAAACCTGAACAGCCAACTGAAAAACCTTAAAACAGCGATTTCTCCCAAACCGCTGAACCAAATCCTTAATGTAACCACTCTACGGAAAGACAATCACCAATTCCTTTCCAATGGCACAGGTCTCACCCTCTGATTCGACCTGAGTCAAAAGTTATGCCCTGTACAAGACTAACAGGGGCAAAATGGTCACAAACAAAATCGGTAAAATTTATGGACATGTCTCATATCCGCATAAGCAACATACCAAAAGATGAGAATGATCCAACCCTCAGGGAATAAAATAAAAGTATTTTACGATCTTCCGATATGTAAAATGCGGGCTGTTACATTCTCCCCCCCTTAAGAATTTCGCCCCCGAAATTCCAAGCAAACACAAGCAACCATAACAATTCTGCATGCCTATCATCCATGAGAAGCCAATCCTATCACCCAAACTAGCAGCCATCAAGCCATGCATCCATAGCCTTATCCTAGCACGCGGAATTCTATCAAACAACAACAAGATACAACGCTATAACGATGATACAATCAAAGGGTCCTACCGACGAAGAGTTCTGGATGAGTCGCCCTCATGCTCTCTTCCGTCTCCCATGTACAATCGTCGCCATCTTGACTCCATTGTACCTTGACTAGCTTAACCGTCTTCCACCTAAGTTGTTTCGTGTCATTCCCCATAACACGAAGTGGCCTACGAGGTTTCGCAACTGCGGTTTCCACTTCTAGATCTTCGTACTGTTCTTGAGGTACCACCACATTCGAATCGTGCACAAACTTCCGTAGAAACGACACATGGAAAACATTATGCACGCTCGACATCTTCTCGGGTAACTCTAATCTATATGCGAGCTTTCCTATTCGCTCGACTATCGGAAACGGTCCAACAAACCTTGGAGCTAACTTTCCTTTACTTCCGAATCGAACCACATGCTTCAACGGTGAAATCTTCACGAAAACCATATCACCTACGTCGAATTCCAAATCCTTACGACGCTTATCGGCGTAACTTTTCTGACGATCTTGGGCCGCCTTCATTCGTTGTCGAACAATCTCGATACAATCCGAGGTTTCTCTAATCATTTCAGGCCCAAGTACCAACTTATCTCCGGTTTCTAACCAACAAGCTGGAGAATTGCACGACCTTCCATACAACGCCTCGTATGGTGCCATCCCAATACTCGACTGGTAGCTATTATTATATGTAAACTCAACTAGATGTAGATGGTCCTCCCATGATCCTCCGAAGTCTAACACACAAGCCCTCAGGAGATCTTCTAAAACTCGGTTGACTCTCTCGGTCTGACCATCGGTTTGGGGATGATATGTCGTACTTAAGCACAATTCGGTTCCCAAAGCTTCTTGCAAACTTTTCCAAAATCCACTCGTGAACAATGGATCCCGGTCACTTACTATACTCTTTGGGACACCATGGAATCGAACTATCCATTTCACATAAAGCTCAGCCAATTTTGATGTTGTCCTAGTCGTCTTGATAGGAATGAACGTTGCACTTTTGGTCAAACGATCCACAATGACCCAAATCCCTTCATTCCCTGCCCTGGTTCTAGGTAGTCCATCGATATTTGCTCCCACTTCCATGTAGGAACTTCTAATGGCTGAAGCAAACCACTCGGCTTTTTCTGTTCAGCTTTCACCAACTGACAGTTCATACACTTGGAAATGAACTTTCCAATATCTCTTTTCATCCCTTCCCAGTACTAGGCTCGCTTCATGTCCTGATACATTTTATTACCACCGGGATGAATCGTTAGCTTCGAGTGATGACATTCTCTCAGAACCTCATCCCTCAATCCGTCGATATCAGGAACAACTAATCGTCCTTGCTTTCGAAGCCAACCTTCTCGATCGACCTCGAACTCTTTATCCTCTGGTTCCAGTTTCTGAATGAACTCAACAAGCTTCGCATCTTTCTTTTGGCCCTGGCCAATCCTTTCGATAAGAGTAGGCCTTATCGACAAGCTTGCCAACATTTCAGGTTCCAACTCGCACCTTGGCCTGAAATCGAACCCTGCCAAGTACTCGAGGCTCTTCCATTTCGAAAACATCGCTCCCAAACTTGCGTGTCTTCGACTCAATGCATCTGCAACTGCATTGCCTTTGCCAGGAGTATAGGCTATACCAAAATCATACGATGCCAGAAACTCTAACCATCGTTGCTGCCGAAGATTCAAATCCTTTTGGGAGTAAAGGTACTTCAACGACTTGTGATCTGTTAACAACTCGAATCGTACCCCCAACAGGTAATGTCTCCACATCTTCAGAGCAAACACAATCGCTGCCAACTCCAAATCATGAGTTGGATATTTTCTCTCATGCGGCTTTAGCTGTCGACTTGCGTAAGCCACTACCTTATCCTTCTGCATTAGCACTGCTCCAAGTCCAGTACCACATGCATCAGTATACACCACCATCTCTTCATTCCCACTTGGAATGGTCAACACAGATGCACTCGTCAATCTCTCCTTCAAGATTTCGAACGCTTGTTCACACTTCGCATCCCATGCGAACACTTGGTTCTTCTTTGTCAATCCTGTTAATGGTGCAGCTATCTTGGAGAAATCCTTGATAAACCTTCGGTAATAACCAGCCAACCCAAGGAAACTCCGAACATCCGTCGCATTCTTAGGTCTATCCCAGTCCTGGATTGCTGCAACTTTAGCGGGGTCAACCGTTATACCTTTTCCAGAAACAACATGACCTAAGAACCTCACTTCATCCTTCCAGAAGTGACACTTTGAGAACTTGGCCTTAAGTTGATGCTTTCGCAAGATCTCTAACACAACTCTCAAGTGCGTCTTATGTTCTTCCATTTTTCTGGAGTAAACCAGTATATCATCCACGAACACAAGCACAAACTTACTCAACTGATCTCTGAACACCCTATTCATAAGATCCACAAAATACGCTGGCGCGTTAGTCAACCCGAATGGCATCACCAACCACTCGAAAAACCCGAACGGTGTCCTAAAAGCAGTCTTTGGCACACTATCCTTAGCCACTCTCAACTGGTGAAATCCCGTTGCCAAATCCATCTGAGAAAACACTTTGGCTTCATGAAGCTGATCGAACAAGTAATTAATCCTTGGCAACGGATAATTGTTCTTCTTAGTCACCTTGTTCAGCTCACGATAGTCCACAAACAATCTTAACGAGCCATCTGCCTTAGTTGCAAACACGACTGGTGCACCCCACTCGGAAACACTCCTCCGAATGAATCCTTTTCCCAAAAGGTCACGAACTTGCACCTCTAACTCTCGCTGTTCCCTAGGCATCATCCGCCTAAGGGGCATAACAATTGGTCTAGCACCTTCGACCAAATCGATCCTAAACTCGATCTCACGATGCGGCGGCAACCCTTTGACCTCGTCAAAGACATCTACATACTCGTTAGCGATCAGCACTGATGATAGGTCTTCCTGTGGAATCCCAAGCGAATATAGATAACTCACGAAGACCCCGTCATCGCGCTTACATCTAATCAACACCTTTCGCCCTTCCACATCCCCGACCCTCACCTCTAGCTTCTCGCAATTCACCCTTGCCGCATATCTCTTGAGCCAATCCATGCCCAAGATGATCCCATACCCAGCGAAGTTAAGAACAAAGCAATCACACATAAAAGAGCAACAATGACTCGATAACACTAGACCACGGCAAATCATGCACAAACTGGACGAACCCCTAACTGGATTAGTCACGATCAATGGTCTATCACAAATCTCGGGTTCCAAACCCAAGCGACACACAAGCTCATTGCAGATGAATGAATGTGATGCTCCAGTATCAAACAAAACTCGAACTGAAACACCGTTAACAGAAAAAGTACCTTGCACCACGACACCTTTTCCCTTTTCCTCTGTAGTAGGAGCTCTTGAAGAAGATGGCACGGCTTCTAAAGCATATGCCTTCACAATCTGTTTGCCCTTAGCTGATTCTGGACAATCTTTCTTCTCATGCCCAGGCTTTCCACACTTGAAGCACTTCTTCTCAGCTTTGGGATTCTTGCACTCATTTGAATAATGACCCTTCTGTTGGCAGTTAAAGCAAACCACCTCACTCTTGGGTTTCTTTTGGCCATCCTTTCCTTTCTGTTGTTGCTGCTTCCTCTTTTTATTATTACCACCCTGCTGTGGTTTCTGAGCTTCCTTGGTTGCAGCGGCAACATTTGCTTCCTTGGGAAACAAGCTCTCATGGCCAATAGCTTTTTCCACAATCTTTTCAAATGAATCATCAAGATGGTCCACAAGCGGTTTTCCAATATGAGCATCCAAACCCAAGACAAACTTCTCGTTCTTCTGATAGGGCGTATCAATGTATGAACGAGCATATCTGGACAAAGCCTCAAAATCAGAAATGTAGTCAAGAATTGTTCTACCATTCTGCTTCAACTCTACGAACTTCTTGAAGAGAACGGACTTCTGAGCAGTGGAGATAAAATTTGCTTCAAACTTAGCTTGGAATTGCTCCCATGAAATCTCCTCTTCCGGAGTCTCGAGTATGACAGAATTCCACCATTCCATAGCCCTGCTCTGCAGCTGCCTTGATGCAAGCTTTCTCTTCATTGCATCCTCAATACCCAAGTCTCTAAAGATTCGAACACATGAATCCATCCACCTCTGAACCTCTTCAGCTGGTTCAGTTCCCTTGAATGGTTTCCCTCCTAGAGATGTAAAGTCCTTGCACATCTTTGCAAAATCTACTCTAGGAACTCACACACCTACATCTACCGTAGCCGCCACTGGAGCAGGTACCCTTCGCATAATAGCTTCTGCCATGGCTTCAAACATGGCCGGGTAATCTGGTTCGTCACCATTTCCCCCTCCAGTATTAGCTCTCCTAGCAGCGTGTGTTGATGGTCGTCTACTCATTCTAAATCTGCAATCTAGAATAATTAGCCACTTCCAAGAAAACTGCTAAAGAGATACAACTGCTACTACTATATATGTTAATATACATATAGTAAACATCCAACAGAAATCTACAAATACGTCTCTCCTATGTAATTACGTCTTTGAAATTTGGCCAAAATCGTTGACCAGAGCTCTGATACCAAGTGTGACGACCGACCATAACCCCCGCACTAAACAAGTGGAATAATGCGCTGAAAGGTGTGCAAGGCTGCTATGGACGATCATCAGAGTAGGTGATCACATCGAAACCTGTCGTAGAACTCACAGCGCAAGGATAAAATATAATAGAACATATACAACAGGTAATAGTAATGAGGTGTCATATAGCAAACTTTTGAAACTTTCTCAACATCCAGAAAGATTATCCAACTGATATCAAAGTTTGTACATAAGGCCTCACTACAACTCTCAAGCAACTCAAACAGCGGAAATAGAAATACTAAATAGTAATAAAACTGGTACACCAGCCTCCTGCTCATCTTCGCTCAGCTTCCTCGTCTCACTAAGCTCCATTACCTGTAACCTGCTACTCAGTCTGCCCATCCACAGCAGGATGAACAACCCAAGGTAATAAGAGGAGACATAAAACCTTGAGTCAGACAATAGTCTTAGTGAGCGATAAAACAGCTAACAAACTTCAACAAGAAAGTATATGAGAATGGGTAAATGAACAACTTATCTACCCATAACACTAGAGAAGAACTCAACCTTATCTTCCCCACATCAGACAGTGATAGCCTTTACACCAAGCATTTCAACCATTAATCCATAGAAACCAGAACAACCATTTGTTCATGGAAAACAGAAACAACCAACAATAGCAATCATGGCATCGAGATTATATATATCTCACGCAAATCATCCTAGTCGAATTCAACATCTCTCGAATACAAGACCCAGAGGCCGAAACCAATATCAGACAAGCACTCAAGGAACATCTACTTCGATGTTGGATAACCCACGTGAGATGGCACACAAGGTTTTAAATCTCGGATATCGGTCGCGTTTCGTCTCGGGGATTTTATAGACTCAGTCTCGTATCGGGGGAGATCTCGGACGAGATGAGTCTAACACGGGAGTTCGTCTCGGATTTTCATCTCGGGTCTGAAATTTCATATCGGAACAATCTCGGGGTATATGATATGTTAAAAACGATATTTTAACAAAACAATTTTTATGAATGCTATCAAAAACATAGTGACTTAAACTTAAAATGCGAAATAACTTTATTATTCTTTATTTTGCGAAAGATCATTCATACTCTAAATTGTAATATGCTTAAAACAGGAATATTGTTAAACATGAAACATTAAAAGGATCCAAAACATTAAAAAAATCCAGCATAAAAAGACCATAAAATACATAATTTAATAAGTAACATGTATGTAAAAAGACGAATATGAAAATCATAAGTGTTGTAAAACATATACGAACATACAATATAGTCATTTAACATGCAAAATGTAAAATAACAAAAGACTAACATGGCTAGATTTGAGTTTTTTAATTATAGTTCTAGTTCAGGCACAAATTTAAATTTTAACCAAAAAAACTAAAATCTCGAACAATATTCCAGTATTTCGTTTCGGTCGATATATCGTTCAATATTGCAATATCTCGGGCGATACACTTGAAAGGAGATTTAGAGTGATATTTGCTATTTCATTTCGGAAGGAGCCCAAAACGAGATCTCGAAGGAGATCTCGGGCGATATTTGCGAGATTCGAAACAGTGATGGCACAAGCAAAACATCCAGCATACATGATAGACTCTGGCTATCACCGCCAATCCTACTTCGAAACCATCATTATCGTATGACGGCCAACCTTGCCATATGTCAAGGGCTAATGGTAACCCCAGTTCTAGCATGAACTCCATATGTCCAACCTTGACAATGTCCAACCTTGACACTAGGCCTTTCCCCAAGACCCAGGGTACTCGACCAGCAACCTTCTGGTCTTTTGGGTGCCCCCATCGTACCCCTTCTTTGAGCCTGCTAGAACTTACGACAACGATGACCTCTCGGCCTTCGCATCTCTAGTTGTCCAACCTTGACGATGTTTCATAGCTCAAGCAACCTTCTCGAGCAGCCATTATCCATCAACTCACGACCTTTGAGTTGTCACCGCATTCGTTGTTCCACCTTGATCAACGAACACATTCATCACATCGAGCCTTCCTACTTGAACCACCTCGAAGTCACACCATCACCGAGCCAAGTTACCCCACTGCGCTGCGGCACGGGTTCGGACACCGCTGTCCGAAAAAAAAAATTTGCAAACACCTTTTTAGCTCGTACCTGAGTCGTACCCAAAAACGTACTTTTTCAGAAAATGACCCTGTTAAAACCGACCGACCACCCTCCTTGTGTCCGACCACCTTGCCCCTATGACCGACCACTCCCCTGTGACCGACCAACAGAGCCCGACCCATAACTTAGTCCAACCGACCCAATTAAAGCCGACCCGATTCCCTTCTGGCTTCAGGATTCGACCCTACCACCAATCAGCCGACCCGACCGACCAGATTTGCCACCATCTGACCGACCTGATCTGATCACCCCTTCCTGGAACATGACCGACCTGCCTGCTCCAAATCAGAACTCCAGATCTGCTCGACCCGACCAGTATGGACTGACCGACCAGACCGCTTCACCACCCAGTCTTCACGATCGACCTGGTTGCACCTATACGACCGATCCGACCAGCCTGCTCTCTGTTAGCTGACCCAATCCTTGTCTTGCTTCCCAAGCCACGATTTGGCCGACCATGCTAGGACCGACCCAATTCCTGCACAACTCCATTTCGACTTCGATTTCGACCAAAACTTCGCCAAACGACGAATCTGACGAAACCGACTTATCCGATTCATCCAAACGCAACCACAAACATGTTATGCAACCAACAATATCATCAATCTAACAATTTCCATCAAAACACATAAATTTCCCAAAACATGATAAGTGAACATATGAATATAAAAACGGATCTAATTTGCATAAACTTGTGAAACATCATGAAATTAACCATTTAAATTATCTAGATCAGATCCTAAGGTGATTCACATGTAAAATAAACTTAGCATGGTGTAAATCTAAGGAAAATAACATGGAAAATGATGAAATTAACATCCTATAACTCACACACTTTCATGAATCCGAATGAGAGATGCAAATCACTCACCGATTATCCAAAACAAAGCTAAAACGATGAAAAAGCAATCCGGACAGCGAACACTTCGAATCAAACTCTTCAATCCGATGAATTCGCCCTTGAAACGATGTTGATCTAGCCTCGAATGGTATAGATCTTCGATTTCCCTCCTTGGATTTGGAATTTTAATGGTGGAAAGGTGTTAGAGGAAGAAGGAGATCAAAGCCTCCCCATAAGAGAATGGAAAATTCCAACCTTTCTCCATATCCCTTACCCCCTATTTATAGCCTCCACCAACCTCTTAATGGGCCTTCTCCAAATCAGCCCATTAGCCTTCCAAAACCTGAATACCCAACTGAAAAACCTTAAAACAGCGATTTCTCCCAAACCGTTGAACCAAATCCTTAATGTAACCACTCTACGGAAAGGCAATCACCAATTCCTTTCCAATGGCACAGGTCTCACCCTCTGATTCGACCTGAGTCAAAAGTTATGCCCTGTACAAGACTAACAGGGGCAAAATGGTCACAAACAAAATCGGTAAAATTTATGGACATGTCTCATATCCGCATAAGCAACATACCAAAAGATGAGAATGATCCAACCCTCAGGGAATAAAATAAAAATATTTTACGATCTTCCGATACGTAAAATGCAGGCTATTACAAAACGTATCCAGAACTCTTTGCCTGGTAAGGTTTTCATTTCGATTTAGTCTTTCCGCATGTTAGGATAGGTTTGTTTTGTATGTTTGATTGCGAGATATGGCCGGTAGGCATGCGGAACCCATTGGTTGTTTTTTAGTTAAGGAATTTCGGGGGCGAAATTTCTTAAGGGGGGAGAGTGTAACGACCCGCATTCTACGTATCGAAGGATCGTAAAATATTTATTCCTTTTTCATATGAAGTTGTATAGTCGTGTAACTTTGAGAAACGACTATTGGGTCATTTCCCATGTTCATGATTTTTTCCGATTTTTAAATAACCGTTTTCCCCCTAGTTGATATTGTTTAGGCCATAAGTTTTGATTGGTAAGAAGTTTTGACCTAAAACCACTTCCATTAGATCCACATGATGGTATAGCTTTCCGTAGAGTAGTCACATTAGCCAAACAGACTCACCGTTTGGGAGATATGGCTGAAATAAGGTTTAGAAGGTGAAAAACTGCTTAACCGGACCTAATTAGGGTGATTAGCAGGTAGGCCCATAACCCATTTCGGGATTAGGGCTATGGGGAGGCTGAAATCAGTTTTCATTTTCTTAGCCGCCGCCTAAAACATTTCCCTTATTCTAACAATGGCCTCCAACACCCAAATCACCTTCTAATCACCATTTAATCAAGTTTTAGCCTAATCTAGATCTAATCAAGGCAATTTAGCATCAAATTGGGAATAGAGCTACTGTGTTGCATAGAGATTCAACCCAAATCAGAGATATTTTCAGATCTAAGACTTATTTGTGGCTAAGGTGAGTGATTTGCATTGTTTCTCACTAATTATGGTTAATTAGAGGTGATTGGTGTTAATTAGTGAAATTATACATTATTAAATTCTGGAAAAATATATAGAAATTCTAAAATATTATTTTAGGGTCTGATAGAAATTTGGGCTAATTTGGATAAGTTCTGCTAATTGTATGCTTAAACATGATTAAGGGGGATTAAGGGGGAAATATGGGTTTTGGGTATGTTTGATCCATTTTAACATATCATATTATTGTTTTGGTATTTGTGGTTGATTATTCATGTTGCTATGACTATATGGTATGCATTGTGATGGATTAGAAAAGTCAGAATGGTCGAAAATGCCGTCGTATGGCGTAAACCAGTTGCTGGAAGAGTTGCAGGAAATTGTGCAGGAACCAGATCGGATCACCCCCCTCCGAACCAACCCGATCGTGAGTCCAACCCCACGAGTTCCAGCCATGTACGTGTATCGCGAGCCACTTGCTCGATCATCCAAGATGAAGGCTCATGAACCGACTGCTCACCTGGATGTGCCACGAACCGCCCGAGGAAGCTAACCACGATCCGATGCTTGGAGAGGATCACTCCTGAACCAGAGAACACGACCCGAACCGATGGGATCATCACGACCCAACCCAGAGGAGCATCCCAAAAGAACCGAACCCAGTGAGGTACGACGACCCGAATCGATCTGGAGTGGGTGCTACGAACTGAACCGCTTAATGGCCACGAACCAGAGCTGCTCACGAACCGATGGAGGATCCAAGCCTAGATGATGTTCATGAACCGAATGGAGACTGATCCAGAGAAGAACAAAACCCGAGATGCAAAGGTGGTCCAAATGAGAAGTTGTAACTCAGGATCCAGTTGGAAACTGATGAGTTAACTTCATGAATTGGGCTTTGCTTCGGGACGTGTGCTAAGGGGTTATCGACGTCCATAACTTTGATTCGCCACCAAGACGAATGTTAGGCTACAGATCAGTGTAGTGGGGTAGTTATTACTCCATGGGGAAGAGTGATCGTAGCATGGCCATGAGCCAGTGCAATGAATTCGTCATGACTTCATGGGGCAGAGTGGACATAGCAAGGACTAGTGGCTATGGATCAGTGCAGTGGAGTCGCCATGATTCCATGGGGCAGAGTGATCATAACAAGGATTTAGGTGATAAAAGTGGTGGATATCGTATGCTTGAGAGATGTGAGGATGGATGCTATGCTTGATTGTTTGATATTACTATTACATGCACACCCCTCTCCCGTATCTTTCCACCATATGTTAGTGTCACCTTAGAGTATTGTACATCTTGTTATGCTAACTCTTTGGTTGTAGGTCCAGGTTCAGGTATGGTTATGTATACCTGTTATTGTTATGTTTTGCTGCTTATCCTCATGCCAGACTTTTGTCTGATCCACAGTTTTATGTCTCTTCTTATTACTCTGGGTGCTCTTAAACGGGCAGACTAGAGACAGGTTAGGTGGTATGCACGAGTAGCTGTACCGGAGACGAGCATGAGGCTTCCACGTATGATATATATAGATATTCTCCCTGCGTTGTTGCTGGTCACTACTTTGGGCATTAGTAGTGCACCTTTTTCTTTGCTTTAGAGACAGTATGTTGGAGTTGTAATAAGATGTATTTTGAATATTTGCTGCTATGATGATTATGGTTTAGTTTTCAGCTTATGCATTGTCTCGCCTGTTTTATGTCAATATGTTATTATTATATTTTATTCCATGCGCTGTGAGACATTCTGCAGGTTCCTTGTTAGTTCAAATTCCTTTCTTTTCCTTTCTTTGGCGACCATTCTGTGCTAGTCGGGCATTGGCACAGCGCACTTCCATTGGAAATGTCGGCTGGTGCGGGGCGGGCCATCACAGAGTCCGTATGAAAAAGTTACGAGCAAAATACGAAAACGGATGGTACATATGTTTCCCTCTTTGACTAGCCCTCATTGGGCAAACCGGCCAGAGGGCAGTCGACCTCCCCTAGGTAGGGTGTCGACCGCTTTGGGCCTGTAGTGCCCAATGACGACTAGGTTTTGATGGGCAATTTCATTATATTTTATAATACGAATGGACGGATGTTAATTAAAATAGATCGAGCGGTCAAAGGCCAATTCCACTCCTATAAATAAAGGGGTAAGATCTCTTCTTTTCCACACAAATCTGTAGGAAGCAGCAAAGCTATGCCATTTTCCTCCTTCTCCAAACCTAATTTCTTAATTAAAAATATTTTCTTATATTGCAAATCAAATCCAAATCACATAAGAATGAGAGGATTATTAGATCCAATGAAAAAGAATGCAAATTAGCGCTCAACAATAGATTCTCCCCTCTCTTCCTATTTTATTACTTCTCTATAAATCTTAAATTTTCCCCTTTTTAGTTAAACTGTAGATTTATAAGAATTTGGGAATTGTTGGTCTAAAAAGATTCAAACTTTAGATTTAGATGCTTGCAGGTGAGTGGGAAATTTATATATACATTTATAGTAACGTATTTTTCTCATTTGTATTAGATCTCAAGTTTATATGCCTATTTTCATAAGATTTGCTTATAATATGATTGTAAGTGAATTAGCACCTGTAAGATCTGATTATAAAAATTGTCAAAACTTGTGAATTGTAAATTGTGGTTATGCATAATATTAATTGTAGGATTCTTAAATTTGTATACACCTATTTCCTACAGTTATGTTGTAAATTATATTGCAGTTTTGTAAAAGCATTGTAGATCTGGAAATTAGTCCCATTAAACACCATTTAGATGTAGTTACATTTCGGATCTCAATTTTCAGTGTTAAATGATAAATTATGTGACTCTGGATAAAAAGGTGAATTTTTTGATTGTGATATTTTAAAAAGAATATACATATTTATATTCAATGTTGTTGAGTTTTGGCTTAATTGTTGTAAATATGCCATTTTCTTCTTTTTGAACAAAAAGATGTCATTTTGAATTCACACGAGATATGACAAAAAGATTCCAAAAGGAAAAGTGGTGCAAATGTACGTACAGATATAAAAATAAATATTTGTGCGCAGTTTGCATCAACTATTTCGAATATATATATATATATATATACATATACATACACACATATGTATTTCTTGTGAATTTGAGATATGTCTATTTTACTAATCAGACATAGTTTAAAATAATTACGGCTAATGGTCTTTTGTAAGATTCGAAACCTTGTGGCAAGATTGAATGCAAAAAAGAATGGTTGGTCATTGGCTTAACCAAATCATTAAATTTAAAAGAATAATAATAAAAAAAAAATAACTGCGTTGACCGCACAAAAACATAAAATAGAAACATATATCATTCTTTCACAAGAGATAAACACCTGTTTGCCACAGACAACTGACCAAAGGCATTATGTGGAATTTTCGGGATTGTATTTCTCTAAATTTAGGTTAGCATAGAATAATTTGATCATAATATGGTTAATTTCCACATTTTTTTGATCAAACTCAATGAGGTTTTCAATATCAGAGCTCCTTGCTAAGCTAAGAACACGATAACTAGAGAAATCGGAGAATTTAACAAACGAACACGGATGAATTGTGAAATCTTTCATCTTATTCCACCTTTTGAATGCAATTGGATCAACTAGCCATTTCGTTACTGAAATATCAATAGGTTTTAGTTCAGAAGTTGATGCTTTCTTCGATTTCTTCTGAGGAGGAGCCATTTGGATGATATTGATGGATTTGAAAGAAGAAAATTGAATTCTAGGGCTTCTGGAAAGTTTGGAGGAAGGAACAGTTTGAAAAAAGTGAAGAGTTGGAGTAGTGAAATGATCGTATATGGACGTTCAAAAATAGAAATACAAGATACCGGTCGACCGCATTATTTTCACCGGTCGGCCATTTTTAAATAGAAGCTAAAACAGTCGACTAGTGAAATTTGGACGGTCAACCGGTGTACCTATAGTCTTTTTTTCCTGTTTCTTGCTCTTATTTCTGAGTTTTAATGGTCCATATAATATTGAATTTATTTAAATATGACATACATACATACATATATATATATATATATATATATATATATATTAGTACAAGATAAAAAACAAGAGAATATAACCACAACATAAATTTTAATTAGAAGATGATGGATTGTGATTGGTAGAAAATGTGTGTACGTGCTTAGTATAGTACACACAGATCGTGTAATATGATGAACAATACTCAAGTATGAAATAAGAACTAATCACAGAACTGTATAAAGCAGTAGAAGCAGTAAAATAGAAAAATCACACCAGGGATTTTTATACTGGTTCGGAGCACCATCCTACGTTCAGTCCCAGACTTCTATCTAGATTTTCACTAACAACCACCTCACTTCACCTGGAGGAACAGGTATACAACACCCGAGCAGACGAACGTGATTTCACGCCTCTAATAACACCGAGGACTTCAACACTTGCCTCTTACAACACTGAGGACTTCAACAGAGATGAATATATTTGTTGTTGACAATATGTGTTCTTGATAACACGAATTTGTCAGTTGTGGTAAAATCTTCCCATAATCTTATCCTCAAATAGAATATTTGTGTATATGAAGATTTGGAAGTGGATATTGTATTGAATCAAAAGAATATTAAATAGATTCTAGGATTCAAACGATATTATATTGAATTTGAGCGATTGAGCACTTAAGAGTATAGAAATGAGATCAAGGATATAGATAGCAATAAGTCAAGTTAGTATGATAGAAACCGATGATAGAAATGTTGATCTCATGTTGTTTATATAAAGAATAAACAGTTGTAACCCTTTGTGAGAAGTTACAAACAATGGTCATGATTGTTGGTGAAGAGAAAGAGAAGCAACCATTGAAGAAATGGAAGTGTCTATACGAAAAGTTACTTTTTGGAAGAAAACGATCGATAGGTTAAAAAAGACCGGTAGACAGGAATTTGAATATATATATACGTTATATTTTTGTGTACATGTTTATTGTGCAAACTGGGCAGAAATGGTGGACTGGTGGAAATGCAGGCGGTCGGCCGATTTTTACCCCGTGTGCACAATTAATGTGTACACATATATATTTGTGTATATATTGATAATCTTGAGGTATGTGATTATTTGAGGATAGATTTTAACATGAGTAATACTACTAAAACACCAAATAATCAACCTATAATGTAAAATACCATATGTAGCTCTTTGTGTCTCTTCAAACCAATGGATATCTTCTTTTTGTCGATCATTGCTTATCTCTTTGTCAGAAATCAAAACTCTGTGAAATCCTTGACTCAACATTTTCTGCGACCAAATTTCGACAAAAATCGAAACTCAAACACATCCAAGCATGGAGCATATGCATTTGGTACCTGCAATAAATGGCATGAGCATAATCAGAGTACGATAAGATAACCCACAATGCAAACAAAATAGGATAAACTAGTATTAATTCAAGTAACTACCTTTTTCAAAGTAAGTCACTTTGCCAATACCGAGCATGAGAGGGAACAAGAATCGAAAGCCAAACTTAAACACCTGTGAGAACGTGACCTTCTCTAGAAAACCTAGGTGGTTGTAATGATGAGGAGGTAAGAATAACAAATTATGGTGAACAGGAAATGTAAAACACAGATTATAACACATAGATGTATCCTGTTTGGGTCAACCCAAGATGTATGCCTACCAAGGTTAACGATTGTAGCCTAACCTTGTAAATGTTTACGCACGACTTTACTACTCTTCCCAAAGTAGTACTCCCAAATTATAATACAGAGATAGATCTTTTACACACATATTAGTGAAGCCTTTATACCAGAACATAGCTAGTTATTTAATCGAGGTTAGACACCTAGTCATGGAGTTTCTAGATATATACTTTCGTTCTGGTCACTTATTATTCCTCGATAACTGATTCGACGTTAACATAAACTAGAGGGAACTAGCTACGACCCCTACAAGTTAAGGCTTCCGTCATCACACATATACCATTACCCCATATAAGGTGAGAGATGGTATTTTATCGTTCGTTATACCATCTAGCTGACCTTATTAGATAACCCCCTTAGTCGCTTACTACTTCCCGTAGGATAGGTAGTCATATCTGATGTTTTAGTTTCCAGGTTTGGGTAGGCCCACACATACCTGCCATTTAAGACCCTTAAACTGAAAGACCTATTCTCAGGTGGACTCTTCAACCCCAACCGCTTAAGACCCGAAAAGCGGACTATACGCAAAGGTTATTAGGTTTGTATCCCATTAGCCTTTAATACTTTTCCCTATTGGGATAAGGCGGGCTACGTTATTAAGTCATTCCCATTTAGTCTCTCTCAACGGAAATACTATACGCACATAATTAATTGCTACCACGGGTTCTTATGGCTAATAATGCTTTACATGAGTAACCTACTAAGTCAAGTTCTCTTTTATTTATAAGTTCTATATTAACTAATTATAAATAAGAAAAATTATATCCTCTTGACCCTAGGATACTTATTTAAATATTTCCCTAATTGGACTTAGTACTTAAATGACAATTCAATACCCATAAATCTCCTTTCTTTCTTATCCATAAGTTTATTGCCATTTATGACCATAACGGTCATATTTTTCCTAAGGCAACCCTTAACTCTAGATATCCTTATTTTATCAGTCCTGAATTATCTATTTGTTGTACCCCAACAGAAAATTACTATTCTTATTTATTTATTTATTAGTTGACTTTTATATGTATACATATTCATGCACCAGGCCTCTCACATTTAGTTGACTATTTGTGGATGATGGATATATCGGTCGGTTCCGGACAGACTTCTTCCACAAGTTGAACTTAAACTCGTGCCTTAATACATTTACATTTATGCATTAGACCCCTCACATTAAGTTGACCACTTGTGGATGCTGGATTTGCCGGTCGGTTTCAGACAGACTTCTACCATAAGTTAACCTTAACCTCATGTATAAGTGCGGTTATAATTTAAATTTTCTACTTGGGGTGTACAACATTAATCCTAATTAATTTAGGAATCGTAACCATTATCCTACTATATTTACTTTTCCAAATCAACATTGGTTACAATTGTTATTTTTTGATTTGCGGTCTGATTTATAGCAATTAATTGTATTGATTGCTACAAATGGTCACCACAAATATATTAATTCAATATGGATTACATTTACATATAATTCCATATTTGAACCTTATTCAAACATTCAACACAATGTATATTTTTATGGTTTTACGCTGCTTTGGACGGATAATCGGCGACTGTTCTTGGTTCTTCCTTTTTAGGTCAAAAATTCTCAAGTAATTTTTGCAATATCCATGTTCGTGATCAAATTAGCCATCAATTCATTGAAGATGACAAGGATAGCACAAAATCCATTTACTGCAAGAGTTCTTCATCACACCCTTATGCACTCTCTATTACCAAGAATAGGAAATTTTGATGTCGTCTATAAAGAAAATTTCAAAGCATTATATGCAATCTATGGGGGTATTCGTATCAATTGGATTGGTATGATCATTGATGAGATTTTACAAGTGAACAATTTTACTAGGCCACATTTGTTCTATAACGAATATATCATGCGCCTATTGCTTGATTGTGGCATCACACCTCCTGAGTCGTCTGTTTCAAGCCCCAAGTGCATAAACAAAGCATCGATTAAACGGATGAAGCTTCCTGATCCATACTTCAATATTATACCGTTTGAACAATGGAAGGGACAAGGACATCAAGGAACTTCATCATGATCATCCCGCCCAAAACCTAAAGAAGTTAAACTTCTACAATCGTCTTCTTCTACAAAGGACTCGATTACCACTATTGCTCGAAATCAATTCCTACTCGAAGCAAGACTTAAACGAATGGATACAAAGAATGAAAAATGCTTCAAAAAAATTAAGTCTTTCTTCGGAACTCTATGGGAAGCAATGTCGTGGTGCATCATCTTCTATGCAAGCTCAAGACCCTGGCAAACGTCCAGCTCCTCCTACTTTTGCTTGGACATCTTCGGAGGAAGGTACAAACTCAGAAACTAGCCATGGAGGTGGCCGAGGAAAAACTCAAATTGTTGAAGAAGAAGAAGACGAAGATGAGACGGAATCTGAATCTTCTTAGTTTATTTCTTAGTTCATCTCTTGCTATGCTCTTATGACTTTATTTTGCTTTAATACTTGATCTGGCACTTGTATCTAAATAGTGCCTTGTTTTATTCGTATTAGGCTTGTGTGTGTATGATCATATTTTGTGACTCTTTGCATGACTTATGGTATTATTTTATGTTGCTTAGTATCAATTACATCCGCATTTATTTATCTGTTTGGCGACTCCTTTTTGTCGATGAAAAAGGGGGAGAAAGTGGTACTAACAATGTATATGCAAGAAAATGTAGTTTATATACAGGAAAAAATTCAGGGGGAGATCATATATAGTGGGAGATTCAGAGCTATATTGTCATCAATCAAAAAGGGGGAGAATGTCGAGTCAAGGATTTCATAGATTTTTGATTTCTGACAAAGAGATAAGCCATGATCGACAAAAAGAAGATAGTCATTGGTTTGAAGAGACACAGAGAGCTACATATGGTATTTTACATTAGAGGTTGATTATTTGGTGTTTTAGTAGTATTACTCATGTTAAAATCTATCCTCAAATAATCACATACCTCAAGATTATCAATATATATACAAATATATATGTGTGTACACATTAATTGTGCACACTGGGTAAAACAGTATAAAAATCCCTGGTGTGATTTTTCTATTTTACTGCTTCTGCTGCTTTATACAGTTCTGTGATTAGTTCTTATTTCATACTTGGGTATTGTTCGTCATATTACATGATCCGTGTGTACTATAGTAAGCACGTACACGCATTTTCAGAAAAGTGTACGGTCTTGCACTTGGACTGAAAGGGTTTGGGCCTATAAAATTATTATGGGTCAAAGATGGGCATTTGGGGCACTGGGTGCGTGCATAACTGTATGTCACAGGTTTGGCAATTCCGAACAATTGTATTTTTTGAACGAACGGCTGCATCTGCTCACCCACTGTCCGTTCGCCCTTTATAAATACTACTCCTTCCTGCCTGGACAAATTATCTTCTTCGAAAAACTCTTTTTCCCTTACTTATTCGCTTTTGTAAATCTATTGTTTTTGTATCCTGGAGGAAGTTTGTTGCCCTATTATTTGAAAATTAGTAGGGGAGAATAATTCCTTAAGGAAAGCGTTCTACACATGCCTCAAACGACGGTACCTCTTCCTTCTGATTCATTTCACTTATCATACACTAACAACCATTTGAGATGAACTTAAAAATATATCTTTTGTTAAATGTAACTGGTGCTTCATATATATGAGAGTGTTGGCAACCTCTATGTTGTGCACATTTGGATTGAAGTAGAAGATCAAAACTCTGAGACAAAGGTCTGTATTCGATTTCACTCCATGAAGCAATGTTTTGTTTGCATTAGGTGTTACGACAATCATGAGATTTATTTTTGGTTCAACTTTGATTTTGTAATAGCTTTTTCTTCGAATAAGCTCAGGGTTGAATAGATGATGCTTTCTGCGGTCGACAAGCATATAATGTTCCGCTTGCATTAAATGTGCATTAGTTGTTAAAAGCAAATGTAAAAATTTCACACAGTCTATTTTATTTTATATTCATTACTATCTATATTTTATTATATGAGAATCTGCAAGACATTAATTCATATGCTTAAAAACATAATAACTTTGATTAATTAATTTTGTAGCAATCTTCACATTCGTATTTTATAGGAGACAAAGTTGTACCTTATGACTCATGCACACATGTTAATTTTCAGAATGACTCATATGAATTTCTCTTGCCTATAATGAAGTAAACCATTTTCCCACTAATCAATGGGTTAACATTATCAAGGCTATTGATTTTATTCATAAAGCTTATTTTTGTTTATGTCCTTAATTAAAATATGTATGTTCGAAACCGTTCAATTTTCATTTAGAACACGAGATAGAATAACAAAATTTACATGAGAAAAAAAATTCATCTGGTTAGTGGTCGTTCGAATTGATCTAATTTCTTATAATTTAGTAAATAATCAATGGAAATACTACTAAAAAAGGCATGTCCATCCATGTCTTTTCAGGTACAACACAAATTAAAATCATAGTGGGTTTGATCAGAATAATATTATAAGTAACACGAGGCTATACCCGTAATAGGATTCTACTGGATTGCGTGACCATGGTGGTGGTAACACATAGCAGCTACTACCTCCCACCTCGAATAACACTCCCATAATCAAGGGTGGTGCCACAAATCAAATCACAACGTAATAGAAATCACAACATACTAGAAATGGTTCGAAGAAATACGTCCGATAGGAGGAGTGACCTCACTTGGCCTGGCCATGGCTCCTTCCTTAGTCTTTTTAATTTTGACATGAATTAAAAGCTATCCACACCGTTCTCTTACTTCATTCCGGTAACGTTCGCCAAATTCACTCTACTTCGTTTTGCATTCTCCACCATGTACAAAGTTGTTAAAGTAATTTCTGATATTGGCAGAGAATATGCCAATATCCGACTCTGATTTCTTTAACAACCAAACGTCTATTTCACACCATGGCCATTAAATTATAAAATCAAATTCACGTGCCATAAATCAATTTAATTTCAAGCATTGATTTCTTAATAATCATTTACTTAAACAATTAAATATTTGATTCAGTTCATAATTTCAAATTATTGAATGGTTCATTATCAAATTAAGATTACGATTTTATATTTCTACTTCACAAATATCATTATTGATTGAAATCATTATCTTAAAACAATTCGAACTTAATAGCTCGGATCGGGAATAGACTATATTTAAAATAGTAAAATATATTTCAAAATAGTTTAAATTTTAAATTAGTTAGAATGTTTATAAAAAAAATTAATTAAAAAAATAATTTATAAAAGGAGTTTTATTACAATAGCTAATTGTTAAAATAGTTTATTAAAATACTCATAATATTTTTTTATAAATAAAATAATTAAATTAAATAGTTATAAAAATGATAGTTATGAAAATAATTAGTAAGCAAAATTTAGTTGAAGTAAAATATTTGATATAAATAATAATCTAAAACAATTAAAATATAATTATCTCATCCGAACCAAATATCCACATTTCAAAATTCGATTTATCATTTAAGTCAGGTTTCAAATTCTATTCAGATCAATCTTAAATTCAATTAGTAAAAATTATAATCAATTCACTACTAGAATTGCAATTCTAACTATTACTTCAATTTAATTTAAAACTTAAATTTTAAATTCATTTCATTTCATAATTTTTCAAACATCATTCCAAGTTTAAGTTATTAAGTTAGTTTCCTCAAATCAAAAGTTTTAATTTCATAATTTATAAATTAAATCTTATATCAATTCGACCTTTAATTTAAAATTAGTTTATTCATTCTCTTAATTAAAACAAGTAAATATTTTAAAACAACATTCTTCCTTAAATCAATTTAATTTTGTATTCATAAATTCAATTTAAATTCATAAATTCGGAAAAATCATTTTTATTGACCAGCGATGTTTGTATATAATTTTCTAACCTATGGGAAAGTGAATTAGGCATATATAATTTCAACCCGTTTAATTTAAATTTCTGAATATATATCATTTCAACCTGCATCCTAATTAAATATTAAAATGGTATAAAGGTACGGGTATATATCATTCTAATCCATAAAGAATTTTCTAAATCTACTGGAACTTGCAGTGTGAGAGCAACATAAATTAACATGTCATAACATATACATAATAAACATATATCACTTGTACAAATTTGTGTCATATCGTGTGTCAATAATGCATGTCATATATGCACAATATACATGTCGTATATCAGGGTTTTCTACAAGAAATCCTAACATTTCAATGAATAATTTCAAATGTATCGAATTACATTTCGCAAAGTGTCAGCCTAGTGTGAGATAACTCACTTTTTCGAATCATGGAAAAGAAGATGATAACAATGAAGGCACGATGAAAAAATCACACTACGACAACCAAGCGCGACTCAAGATCTGAATCATATCACAATAAATAATCTTGAATCTAGTCAGCGACAACTTGGACTAAAATAGCAAAACCAAAGTTTACTCTTATTTTCAAACCAATAAATCAAGTTTCCCAAAAAGAATCTCTTGCAAATGAATATAAAACAGGATACGGTCAACAACTTCACTACAGGATAGAGCAAGGTCTTGGTTTCACCAAAAACTTTTTTCCTATATCAAAGGAGGAGTAGCTTCTAACACAGCAAAACAGAAAAGGGGGCGTAGCTTCAAGAAGATTTCAACACAACAAACATTTCAATTTTTTCTAAGATAGAAATGGGAAACAAAGAGTTCTCAATAATGCACATCTCTACAGCAAACACTCTAAGGTCTAAGATCAAAAGGTAGCAAACCACTTTTTGTACTGTTTCAGTGAAATAAACCAAAAATGTCACGATATAAGAAATGCCACTGTTTCAACTTTTGAAAGTTTTAATAATATATTTTTTAATAAAAATGTCGTTGTTTGAAAACATCATGTCGACCTCAGGAAGTTCTCATGGCAAACTGAACATCGCCCTCCTCCATCTTTCCACCCACTATTTCCACCTCTGAGTCTGGTGCCGCCTTTCACGCAACCTCCAGACCCTTCGGACCCTAGTGGCACTCAGCATCGTTCTCGTTATCAAATATCAGAAGCCCCTAACCTTGATATAACTCCGATAAACCCTAACCTAGTTCTCCTAAACTCCGACCTAATCCTTATATGTCAAACGCGATCTCTCATGGAACAACAACACAACCAAGTTCTTCTGATTCAGGCCGGCCTTCTCCTGTGATCGCACCTTCCCCTCCGGCCGTGGATGACAACGAATTTTAATTGGTCATATCAAAGTAGCAACTTATGGCTTAGAAAAGCAAAAACCTTTACTACTGCCAATCAAATTTTGTCCAATGATGTTTCCAAACCCCAAAATCGAAATATTAAAGACTGGCATGCTGCTTCAAGTTACAACCAAGATGAATTTCCTTCCATACATGATGCAAACAGCAAGAAATTTTCAGAGGCCGAAGGAAATCTAATTTGTAGAGTTACTTGTTGAAAAAACCTATTCTACCTCTTCCTACAACTTCTGATTCAAATTTGAAGGTAGAATCGTCGAATTCCAATTCTAATTTGAAAGAGAGCAGAGTGTGGAAGGACGTCATTACAGGTAATGAGCTTTCAGTTGATAATTTTCATAATTATTATGACCCAAAGAATTTTGATAATTTGAATTGTGAAATTTTATATGGAATTGCTTCAAGAGGGTAGAAAACTATGGGATAACTCTATAGTAATTTATGTGGTTGACTCTAAGCCATAGTACCCTTATTTTAAAGCATATATTCATAGAGTATGGCAACCATCTGGGGAATTCAGTATTTATTCCAAGGAAGATGGTTTCTACATTATTAAATTTGATAGAAAAGTGGACTGTGATAAGATATTGCGAGGGGTTCCATATTATTATAATGGGAGGTTGATGATGATGAAGAGGTGAACGATAGGAATGAATCTTAGTAAGGATATGTTAAAAACTATTCCTATATGGATTTGTCTGCCCAGATTGCCAGTAGAATACTGCATAGTAGAAGCTATAAGTAGGATTTTATTTGTTCTAGATAATTCCATACAATTAGATAAGTTCACTGAGGGAATTAAAAAGATTGTGTTCGCTTGGGTACTTGTTGAGGTGTAGAATTCATTTTCATATCCCAAACATATTCAACTATTGAATGAAAACAGTCAATTGATATAGCAAGTAGTTGAATATGAGTGGAATCCTCCTAGGTGCTCGAATTGTTAATGTTTTGGACATTTTGATAGTATGTGTCAATTTAAAAAGGTTTGGGTTCCAAAAAGCAAGCTCCTCAGATAGAAAATCCGAACAATATGGAAATAAAACCTACTGGACAAGCTATAGAGGCTCATGTTCCCACTGACGTTCCTGATCAGCACCTCCAAGAGTTGCATGCTCAATCTGACAATTTTTTGCAAGCTCATAGGACTAGTACATTACAGAATGAGAGTGAGATGCATTCTTATGACCATGATGATATGGAATCCACGGATGAAGCTGATGAGATGGAGACAACTAACTGCCTCAACAGGGACAATAATAAAGTAGAACACATAAGGACAAGATCAAAGATGGTATGAAATGCTAGTTCCGATGAAGCAACGAATGATATATAGGCAAATGTAGATGCGGGAGTTATTGACAACCCGGAATAGGCGAAGCTGATTAGTCAAATTAAGGGAAAGAAGAAGAAGTCGAAGAAATTCAAGAAGCTGAATAGTCTACTTGACTCTGGACAAGGCTCTTCTTCTGGTACTTAATGATATAGTATCACCAGGTAGAAGAGCTTCATATGGTTTTATTAAGTCATTTGGATAGCCTTTGATATAGAATGGGTTAGGTTTGCCTTTTATGATGTCTTTGATTTCATATCTTTAGTTTGTATAGTGACTCAGTACAAGTGAGCTTTTCAGAGTGAGTAATTTGTCACCTGTTTTGAGTTGCATAACTTGGGATGTAAAATCATATATATATATATATATGTGTGTGTGTGTGTGTGTGTGTACCAGGTTTCTAAAAAAATCTTTTTTATATAAGAATGAAAGAGAATAACAATCTCAACAAACTACTATTCTCGGCCAAAATGCACAAGCTCGGCCTAAATAGATGCTTACGGCCAAGGAAGGGACGGAGCGGACCTCTCAGGTGAGGAAGTAGGAAAGGAAGAATATGTTTGTAGCTTAATGGGTTTCGAGTGAATGGGGAGACTAGAGCTCAGGTGATGGGTTTTAGGTTGGTGCAGGTTGCGACAGTGACTTTGTGCGGAAGGAAGCCGCTCGGGTGGAGGAAATTAAGACCATGAGAGGTGGAGGTTTTGGTTATTGGTGGGCTTAAAAAGGTAGGCTATAGGTTTTTTAAAGGCATCATACTGTTCTTTTCTCCTTCAATGGAGAAGGCTTCGGGATATTTGATGACGAGGAATGGAAAACGCATGGAGAAGGAGGAAATAGTTAGGCTACAATAAAATTTCACATGCTTGTTCTCTTCTATAGCATGCTAACATGATTTTTTTTGTTTTTAAAATGGAGGTTGTAGTTGTTAAAAAAATGAAAACGGAGATGTGATTTGTTTCAATAAGAGAGAAGAAAAATAAGAAAGATGAAAGTGGTATGCCAGACACTGGTTAAAGATATAGACATTTATGTACTGATCAATTTTGCGCATTTTTCAGTCGAGGTTTAATGCTCGAAAAAATAAACTTTTGAATTTCGCAAAACGGAAAATGTCGTTTTGCTTAGAAAACAATCTAGTATTTTAAAAAGAAAACACCTCTATTCTAAAATAGTTTAATTTCAAAATGATTTATTTGATTTAACTAATATAACGCGAACGGAACAAACATGTGTATTTTACTACGGAATTTATTCCTGCGCTATGTCTAGTTAAACACATCTCAAATACAAAATTTTCGGATTTAATTCAAATTTTAATTTTTAACACTAATTGCACTATATTGGTTGTTGCAACCATAAATCGATTGTACAAAACGAATTAAATGGAGCAAGCAAAAGTTGATGTTTTAATTATAAATTTTACAGAATCAATTTTTTGTAAAAATACTATGGTGAGAGAATCAATATTTCGACATTTCATTATTAATTGATTTCACGTTAATTTCATAACAAATTAGTTCTGAAATAACGGTCGATCTGATTTTGTTATTCAAATTAGACGTACGTGTTATATTTTATATTTAGAAATCGAATATATACGATTCGTAATGCAAAATTAAATTCTTTAGTAATATTTCAGTTAAATACGTTATTTAAAATTTGCCTAAATTCTCAGATCGTTACAGCTGAGTTTATCCAAAACAAAACAAAAAAACAAATTTTAAACCAAACATTACATTCGGTTCTTAAAAACTACAAACTTAAACATGAACACAAAATTCAACGGTTATTAGTGTATATAAATTAACATTTCTCATTATACATATTGGTTAATGATTGGAGTAAACTGCCATGAATTATTAATCACTTCACTTATAGAAAGCATAAATAAACTGAAGGTTTTTGTTGAATTTGTTGATTCAAATAATTTTAAAAAGGAATGTAATCGATTAAGTGATTGATCAATTAATTGATTTGGTTATTGATCAATTAATTGATTTGATTAATTGATTTTATTATAAAAGGAAAGAAATAAAAGATTATATTCTGGAGATATTTTGAATGGACAATTTGGATATTTGCCTAGGTTCTTCTATTCTTCTATGTATGCAGCCTTCTTGGTTGGATCAAAAGATCAGAAACAATGTGAGAACATCTGGAGTGGTTGTGTGCCTCCAGGGATCACGCTCTAGATAGGAAAATGAAGGAATTAGGGCAGAAAGAAGTTATTCCTATCTACTACCGATAGACGCAGTTGGTGCCTCCAAGTTGATTCAAGGGTTTGTCATTGTTATTCATTGGTCTTCTTCTCCAACAATATTTGCAGTTATCTTTATATTATTTTCCTTTATCAATAAGGTTATTGATTCAAATGTAATTTTGTTTATTTTTGGTTTTGATCCATTGAGTGTAAATAAAATTCCTTTTTTTGGTGAACCAATGAATAGGATGGTTGGGTGGAATGTTTGTGTATTGCTATTATTTTCGATCTATTGTGTTGTTATTTTCAATTAAATTCATCTTCAAGTGATTAAGTTAAAAAGATCCCTTTTTTGGTGTTTTGTCTTTTCCACTGCGCATAAAACCCTAACATATTAGTATCGAAGCTCGGATCACCTCATAGCTTGGAGTGATTTTGGATTGTGGATAGTAGATGTTGGAGATGATGTCGTTTTCAATGATGGCTTTTTTTATGGAAGAAATTGGGGGATTTGGATGCCTAAGATGGTGGGTGTCATATACCTCAATGTTCTACATGATTCGATCGATGGAGATGAGAAAAAGCCCTCTGATATGTATGAGGGAAGATAGAAGAAGATGAAGAAGAAGACAATTGTCTTGGTTTGCCAATGCCTTGATATTTTGGTTTATGTTTTAGACAAGGATCTTTATGTTAATGATGCTTGATGGATTCAGATGATCGAGGAAGGAGCTCTGATCAAGTGGTAAAAGGTGTTGATTTGGAAAATCCACAAGGCGGAGATTTTTGTGGTATTAAAAATGCTTTTGAGATCATTAGATTTGCGTGGTGCACCTCAGGTGGAAGATGCATCTTTTGTAGGTGGTGGGTTGTGTTTGTAATTGAGAAGGTGTGATTGTAGCCCATTCAAATTGACTGTGTGTGATTGTAGCCTGGAAATCAATTGAGTCTCGCTGTACTTCAGAAATGGGCAAGGTGTACCTTGTGGCCTTGAAATTGAGGGTTGTAAATTTGAAGATGAGAAAGAGCTAGTAACGAACTTGTTTGGTGATTATTGGAGATATGTGATAATTGAATCAAGGTGGAGCGTTGAATTTTTTGAGTCAAATATTTTTTGAAGAAGAATGCAATCAATTAATTGATTTGATTGATTTATCAATTAATTAATTTGATTGATTGGGTGATTGAATTTATAATAAAAGGAAAGAAAAGAAGATTGTATTCTGGAGATATTTTGAAGGGGAAATTTAGATATTTGCCTAGGTCTTCTATTCTCCTACATATGCTTCCATCTTAGTTAGATCAAAACACTAGAAACTAGGTGAGAATATTTGGAGACGTTGTGTGCATCCAGGGATTGCACTCTAAAGAGGAAAATGAAGGAATTAGGGTTGAGATAAGTTATTCTTATTTACTGTTGATAGTTGCAGTTGGTGGCTCCAGATTGTTTCAAGGGTTTTTTTTGTTCTTCATTTCTCTTCTTCTCCAACAACATTTGTAGTCATCTAGATATTCTTTCCCTTGCTCGATAATGAAAAGTCGATATGTACGACTTAAAAGGATCTTATATGGATATAGCGGAAATATATGTGATATGCAATAGTTACGTACGTAAAACCTAAGTTATAGATATATATCACAAGTAAATAAATGAAGTAAATAAAGTAAAGTGACACCCGGAATTTTATACTAGTTCGGACTTCCCGCCCTATGTCCAGTCCCGAAGCTGCTCTTCGGAATTCACTAATAATGCCCTCTCTTAACCGGAGGAATAAGTCAGTACACCCGAGCCCCAACAAGGATGCCTCTCGCCTGAGCAACTACAAAGGTCTTCGACAATTACAAGTATTTGACTTCTGATTTGTGTTCTTGAATTAACACGGATAGCCAATAGTTTAAGTACAACCTTCCTATAATCTGATCCTCGAGTATATGATTTGAATGCGGAGATTTAAGGAAGTAAATTGCTTGTTGAATTAAATGATATTAAATCGATTCAACAACTATTTGAATTGGAGAGCTTTTTATTTGCAAAGAGTGTAAATGGAGAGAATAGAGATGATCAGTAAAATTCGGTGATTGTAAAACATGATTAAAGTTGCTTATACAATAGTATAAGAGTACCAATCCTTCATGAAGAGTTTCTAAAATAGTTATGTCCATTTCTTTTGATTAATGAAGAGGAATCTCTTCATGAAAGAAGGTGACTCTTCATAAAAATAATTTCTAGGTCGAATCAGTCGACTGGTTAAAAATTATCAGTTGACTGTAGAATTAAATCGTATAAATAAAATTTTCAAAACTAGCCATTATATGCAAAAATAGGCTGACCAGTCGACTGGTCCTTTTCTACCAGTCGACTGGTAGGTCAGTTTCTACATATATCTAGCTTTTGAAGGTTTATAAATATATATATATATATATATATATATTGCTTTATTTTGCACATTCGTGTATACTTGAGGATAGATTTTAACATAATTCTAACATGACTCAATATGTGTGTGTATATATATAAACCTTATCTCTATGATGTGATTCCCATTGCAACTTCATTCGTTGTCATAGATCAAAATCTTGTTATCAACATTCTCCCCCTTTTTGACTGATGACAGCATATCTGATTTTCTCCCCCTGAATGTTTAGCTCCCACTGAATTCTGCAATAATTTGTTAGTTCATAATATTATAACCTTACCATTTTATTCTTGCATTAACAAATGTTAGCACAAATTTTCCAAAAGTGTGCAAAACATAAAAGTATATTAGCACGGAAACATAAGAATGGTATAAGCTTGAGAGATGATATAAGCATGAGAGATATTATAAGCATGAGAGATATTTCTCCCCTTTGCCATCGATTAAAAATAAATTAAGACATCATAAGCATATAATAATCAAATAATTTTTTAGATATCTTTGAATGATACAATTCCAAGTTCTCGTCGGAGTCTAATGAAAGAATTCTCTAAAAGGGGTTTAGTAAAGATATCTGCAATTTGATTTTTTGAGTTAACAAATTCTAAGTTAATTGTTTGTTTTTCAATATTATCTCTCAAGAAGTGATGTCTGACATCAATGTGTTTAGTTCTGGAATGGTTTACCAAATTCTTAGATAAATTTATTGCGCTTGTATTGTCATAATAAATTATGGAATTTGACAAATATGATTCAGCTTCGCATGTTGATACTGAAACACAATTTTTCTTCTTGCTAAACCAAGGTATAAGAGATTTACCGATAAAGTGACATGTTCCACTTGTACTCTTACGATCCGTTCGTGATCCTCCAAAATCAGCATCACTATATGAAACTAATTCAAAGGAGCAATCTTTCGGATATAAAAGTCCAAAATCTTTGGTACTTCTTAGATATTGTAATATTCATTTAACCGCTCTTAAATGTGAATCTTTTGGATTAGCTTGAAATCGAGCACATAAGCAAACACTCATCATATTATCCAGTCTACTTGTAGTTAAATACAGAAGTGAACCTATCATGCTTCGATATAACTTTTGATTGACACTTTTACCATTTTCATCTTTATCTAAATGTGTCATCGTACTCATTGGTGTAGGTTTACTTGACATGTTTTCCATTCCAAAACGTTTTATTAAATTTCCACAATATTTTTCTTGGTTGATGAAAATTCCATTGAGTAACTGCTTAATCTGCAAACCCAGAAAGCTTTTTAACGTCCATCTGATACAGTTTAAAGTTATAATGACACGCATATGCTAATAATATTCGAATTGCTTCTAGTCGTGCGACTGGAGCAAAGGTTTCTTCATAATCTAAGCCTTCTTCTTGATTGTAACCTTGTGCAACATACTAGATTTATTTCTAGTGATATTTCCTAATTCATCTGCCTTATTTTTGTACCCCATCCTACTATGTCGTAATATAGGTTTACAACTAAAATCATGAAGTCACGTATTGGAATTCGGAGTTCTATCATGAGCCGAGGCAAGGGATTTCTCCTCACCGATTTGGACCATCCCTAGCAAGATGTCCCGGACATACACTTGGGAAACCCTTGGATCGGCAGGGCCAATCCACTCTTACGTTTGTGGATTACTTATTCCTGAACAATACATTTCCCAATCCTATCGGACCTACTATCTGGTCAGTACGTCGACCATCTTGGCCTTTTACGGCCATACCAGAGGCGCCTCGCTGTCCAACATCCACATAAGTAAATATGCCTAGGATCTATACCGTAGCACTATTTCTAGCTAGAAAGAAATGCATGTTCTCCCTGATGTCCCTCATCCCGTTTTTGACTCATACCGGGGTGTGAAGCTCGCGAATTAACGCTACAACACAAAGCTGGCCATATATCAGCAGGGCTTCGATCACCATCCACAAAGCTCTTCTTTTTGACAAAAGATTTGATCCATGCATCTTAGCATGCAACCAAGTCATTCCAGAATATACAACTGATAACTACCAATATATAACCTCAAGCCCATACGTCTCAGAGAAAGGTGTTAAGCTAAGAATAAATTCTCCGCCACCAAACTGATATATATTTAGCGAAAATCAATCGATATAGTTCTTAATACCAAGTAAAACATACAATCCAATTACAAGTTTGTTTGGGGTCTGAACGAAACCGGATGCACCTTATTCCTCATCCCATATGTCCAATACAGAAGAGAGGTCCTTGCTTATCCAGACAATCAACAAGTATGTCCAAACAACTACCACTATAACCCCTTAAAGGGAGCTACCCAAATCTAGGGCATCAGTAGTAATCCATTCGATGTGAAGATTGCTGGACTTGCACCATCTTCAATATCTTTGACTTTCAATTGTCATTTAATTTTTTTAAATGGGTTAAACCCAGTCTTTTCAAATAATCCTCACATAAAAAAAATAATTCAAATTATTATTTGAATTATTGATTTACCAATTAAATCTCTTTTTAGTTAGTTCCTTTCTTAAGATTTAAACTATTATTCTCAAGACAATGGCTATTCCTTGACAATGGCTTCCTCCTCCTCCGGTTTTGCTTCGTCCTCTTTGTCTTCTTCCTCTCTCTCTTCTTCGTCCTCTTCTTCTCCTCTTGTTCGTCCTCAACCTCCTTCAGTTTCTAATCCTTTGTTTGTCCCTTCTATTGATGGTATTTCGTCTAATGCTGTCAACTTGATTTCTGAGCAGATCTCTATCAATTCTATTATGATTTCTTCATCTTCTGCTTCATCTGGTTCAGATCTGGTGCAATCAACTGTTTTGACTGATATGTCTCTTAATGGCATTTTATCAAACACTTGTATGAATGTTGGTACTTCTAATTGCTGTTCAGCTTCTACATCTGCTAATCTCTCTTCAGCTGAAATTGGGCAAGGTTCTGGATCTAACACTATTCTGTCCGACGGATCAAATATAGCTAATCAGACTTTTATGACAGCGACTCATACTCCAATTGTCAAGAAGGATTATCTCTCTCTGTTTAATTCTTTGCCAAAAAAATGCTGGATCGTATAAGCCTCAACAGTTTGAAAAGATAAATGATAAATCTAAGAGGAATCCTCCAGCTATTGTCAGAGAGGAGGGTATGAAATACTGGGATAGTTAACTTGTGGGTTTTTTCTTGATGGCTCTTTATCATATATATCTGTAACAAATTTTCTACGTGGATATTGGTCGTTACATGGTAAAGTGGATATTAAATCTGATGGGTTATACTTTTATTTTAAATTTTCAAATGATCTGGATAGGGAAAAAATACTGAAAGCGGATCCAGTTTTTATTAAGGGTCGCATGTTCATTATCACTAGGTGGGATCCATCCATTGGTAACGCCCAATCTCAAATTAAAAGAGTGCCAATATGGATACACCTTCATAGAATTCCTCTTATACATTGGACATTAATTGGGATTAATTACTTGGCTTGTCAAGTAGGAAGACTTATATGTTTTGATGCTAATATTGAGAAGATGCATAGGATTAGGTATGCAAAAGTGTTAGTGGAAGTTGAAGCTGATTATGATCTGCCTCATTGTATTGAATTGGGAGAATTAGGAGACTGTTGCCCACCAGTGGTAGTATCCTATGATTGGAAACCTAGAATTTGTACACCTTGTAAAGTTTTTGGTCATTCAACAGCTGATTGTGATATTCATGTGAATGGAAGCTATGATACTAATGAAGCTAATGATGGTTTTGGTAAGCACAGACAAGTTAATTTGACTGATTATAGTAAGAAAGGTCTAGACAACACTGTAGATAATCGTAGAAGGCAACAAGTACCCATTCAGCCTGTCCAGTTTGGGTGGAATAGGGTGAGCAACAAGAAAAAGCAATTTTGGAGAATGAAGCAGGGAAAATTTGGGACTGATGTGCAAAAAGAAGTAAATGATTCATTGAATAAAGTGGTTGAGATTTCTAGGATTCAAGCTAATGCAAATGAGGTTAATAATAATGAGAGCATGCAAAGTGATTCATCAACCCTTGGAAGAGGCAATGAAAATGTGGTGGTAGTTGATTTGAATGGTAATTGTGAGGTGCATAAGAAGTCTGATGCTAGTGTTAAAGTGAATTCATCAGATTTTGATAATCAGAAAGGAAAACAAATTTTAGAAGACATTGTTCATGAAAATCCATTTTCATCTCTTTTTGATCTACCTTCATCTGACTCTTCAATCTCATTTAATCATAACTTGCAATCTCCTTCTAATAATGTTTCTTTATCTTGTTCATCATCATTCTCTTCTTCATTTGGCAATCAATCAAGTGATTCTTTTAGTTTTCAGATTCCATCATCTTCTTCCACTTCTTCTTTGTATTCTCACATAGCTCCTCCAAAGGATCTAATTCTGCCTCCACCTCCTAATCAAAACATTACTGATCCCCCCACTTCTCATAGATATCATGAGAAAGATTACACTTCAGTTCCTCCCAAATCCTTGATTAGTGATTTTGTAGCTTCTGCTTCCAAGTCCACTTTGAAGACCAAGAAAGGAAAAAAGAAACAATTAGTTCAAAAATCTGTAATAGAAGATGATATTGATGGTGGTACTGATTTTAATCAAGATGAAGTACTTCCCATTGGCAGCCAAAAATCTCTCTCAAAAAGGAAAACAAGGCAGAGCTCTGTTATTTCCATTAAATCTCCACAAGCCAAGAAATGATTCACAATATTAGTTTTTGGAACATCAGAGGGTTGAATCTGCCCTCAAAGCAAAGTGAAGTCAAATTTTGTATCCATAGTAGGAAAATTCATTTGTTGTGTCTCTCTGAAACCAAGTTGGACACTCTTTCAACAACTAAAGTTGTTTCTTTTATCTCTCCAAATTGGGAATCTGATAATAATCTTGATGTTGTTAATTTTGGTCGTTTATTGACTTTATGGAATCCTCATACTTTTCATCTTTCAAAATTGTATTCATCTGATCAGTATATTCACTACAGATGTGTTTATATTCCCTCTAACACTGTTTTCTTACTCACTTCTGTTTATGCTCAGAATGCGCTCTCTTTGAGGCTTTCTTTCCTTAATAATCTTCATAGTTTCAATCATCTTGGAGATCCTTGGATTTTAGGAGGAGACTTCAATTGCATATTTTCCTCCTCTCATAAATTGGGTGGTTGCCCTCTAACTATCAATGATATAGCTCCCTTGGATCAAGCTATGATCAAATCAAAAATTTCTACACTGAATTGGATTGGCTCCTCTTTTACTTGGTCCAATAAGAGTCATACTGGTAACCTCACTCTTTGAAAATTAGATCATATCTTTGTTAATTCTGCTTTCCTCAATGTCTATCCTTTTTCATCTTATCATGTCCTTCCCCCTACCATATCTGACCACTGTCCTTTACTTTTATACTGGGGAGATGCTCAAGCCATTGTTAAAGGGAAGTCTCCTTTCAAATTTTTCAATTTTTGGCTTACTCATAAAGATTTTTCAAATATTCTTTTACAGGCTTAGATGCAAGGTCATGGATTGAATCCCATGGACAAGTTGATTTATAAATTGAGACTACTCAAAGTTCATCTTAAAGCTTGGTCCAGTCATAATTTTGGTGATGTTAATAAGCAGTCTTCTCTTATTAGATCTGAGCTTATTCAAATTCAGAATTCAATGATTGCAAATTCTCAGAATTCTCATCTTCAAATTTTAGAAAAACAGTTGCAGGATAAATTAAAATTAATTTTGGAAACAGGGCATCAGTCAATGAAGCAAAAATCTTATTTCAGGAAAGAACTGGAAGAAGACAGGAATTCCAAATTCTTTCATAATTCCTTGAGAATGAATAAATTGAGAGAAGTTATTCATATGATTCATGATACTAATGGAATTCTTATTACTTCTCAAAATGACATTGACAAGGCATTTGTTGATTATTTTAAAGCTCTTTTAGCTCCTGAAGCTCTTCCTTCTTGCAATATTGAGCCTTTGTTTCATGCACAACTTCCTTTTCTTTCACATGATCAGTCCTTGGATCTTATCATGCCAGTAACTAATGATGAAATAAAAATAGCAGTACATGGTTTGGATCCAACAAGCTCAGGAGGGCCAGATGGATTTAATGCTTACTTCATTCAAAAATGCTGGACAACAATTAGTAATGATATTTCTGAGGCAGTCAAATATTTTTTCTGCTCTAATTCGTTACCAATTTCTTTAGCTGCCACTTTTATTGCTTTAGTTCCTAAGATAGATAATTCCTCGCATGTTTCTGACTTTAGACCTATATCATGTTGTAGTGTTTTCTACTAAATAATTTCTAAAGTGTTGGCTAATAGAATTCAGTTTGTTCTTCCATCAATTATTTCATGCAATCAATCAGCTTTTGTCCCTGGAAGAACAATTAGTGAAAATATTTTGATTGCCCAAGAATTACTTCATGGTTATGATAGGAAGAACATTTCTCCTCGTTATATGCTAAAGCTGGATATTAAGAAGGCATTTGATAGTGTCTCATGGTCATCAGTGGTTGCAATTTTATCAAGAATGAATTTTCCAAAACCTTTTCTTACCTGGATATACACCTGTATTTCATCACCAAAGTTCTCAATTTCTAGAAATGGTTCCTTGCATGGTTAATTTAATAGTAAACGTGGAGTAAGACAAGGTGACCCCATTTCCTCTTATTTATTCATTTGTGTGATGGAGCTTTTGAACTCACTGATAATTAAACAAGTGGAATTAGGGAATTTGCAGCTTCATCCAAAATGTAAGAATCCATTGATAACTCATCTTTGTTTTGCTGATGACTTAGTTATATTTACCAAGCCAAACCTGTCGAATATTCAATGTTTTCTTAATGTACTGCAATCTTTTTATGAGATAACTGGTTTGGAAATAAATATAAGGAAATATCATATTAAAATTGCTGGTCTTAGTCAATTGGCTATGGATGAATTAGTTCAGCTCTCTGGTTTAAATATTTTACCTGAAAATGCTAAATACTTGGAGTTACCTCTATTCACTGGTAGAATAACTAAGGACTGTTGCATGCCTTTATATGAGAAGATCATAGCAAAGATGAAACAATGGCCTTCTTGTCAATTATCTCAAGCTGGTAGACTCACTATCGTTCAATCCATTATTACATCAATGACTTCTTATTACTCCAGACACTATATTTTGCCTCTCAAACTCATTAATATGGTGGTGAGTGCCATGAACAAGTTTCTTTGGCATGGGGATCCTTTTTCCAAAAAGCTTATACCCATAGCTTTTTCAAAATTATGTGAAGGTAGAAAAAATGGAGGATTGGGAATTATCAATCTTTTTCATTGGAACAAGGCAGCAATATCAGTTTATATTGATAAGATTTTTGCTGATGAGAACTGTTTATGGTATAAATTTGTGTGGAGCAATTTGATAAGTAAAAAGAACTTTTGGACTATGTAAATTCCTAATTCTTGCAGTTGGAGCTGGAGACAAATACTGAAGCTCAGGAATTCATTTCTACCACTCATTCAATGCAGGTTTAATCAAATGCCTGGTTCTTTTTAGCATTTGCCATGGGCAGGGAAAGGTCTGGTATTATTCAATGTTGTTGATTATAACTTGAGGAGGAATTGTGGTATTTTAGATTTTGCTAAGGTTGATGATATGATACATGATGGAGTACTTATTTTACCACATAGTAGTTCTACATTATTAAGGAAGCTCTGGCAAGAAATTGCAATCACTGTGAGAACTGATAATGATAGTATTACTTGGATGGGTAAGAGTCATACAATCAGGTCTGTTTATAATCATTTATGTGGTGAAAAGGCTGTGTTTCCTTGGTATAAGAGAATCTGGAACTTGATGTCCAATGCAAAACAGAATCTACTTCTTTGGAAGGTGATGTCAAATGCTCTAAATACTAAGGATAAGTTGTTCAGATTAGGTATAACCACTGATGATATATGTGTTCTTTGTCGAGCTGAATCTGAAAGCAATACACATATTTTCTTTGAATGTAGTTTTGTTCATCAGTTATGGGAAAGGGTACTTCAATTTGGGAAGTTGCTTCAGCCTGCATGCAGTAGTAGAGATGAGTGGTTCAACCCTTTTAAGGCAACAAGGTGGAAGTCGAAAGGAGGATTAATTCTGTTAAGAATTTTGAAAATATTTGTGATGGAGATCTAGATAGAAAGGAATCAAAGAATTTTCTCTTCAACTGATCTGAGCTCTGATGTTTTGTTCTCCATTATCATCAAGGCAATTCTAAAGAAGAGTGGATAATTTCAGGTCTATGTTGGCAATTTGTTTTGGTTGTTTAGATGATGATTAGTTGTTATGGCCTGTTTTCTTGCAACTGTTATGGGTCATCTGTTAATTTGTTGTGTCTGTTTTTTTATTGTTAGCACTGAGGTTTTTTTTTTCATTTAGCTTGTTTAGATCTTATCTTATTTTTTTCCTCAGTGCTAACTAGTTTCAGTTGTATGTGACATGTAATTTTTTGTTGTAAATAAAGCTTTACATGCCTTTCAAAAAAAAAATTATTCTCAAATCCAGTTAGGTTATTTGGCTTTCATAATTCAATTCATATCCTTACATAAAAGGGTTACTTAAGAATTTTATTCAAATTAAGAATTAAAATTCTTAATTTCCAATTTCATTCTCAATTTAGTTATATAAGCAATTATACAAAAATCGCCAAATTCAACTTAACTATTCTATCTTTACAAACCATGTGAAATTTGATTATACTCATCCCAAATCATTTATAATATTTAAAAATAATTTTTTTACTATTTTTACATTTATAAAAATAGTCCATTTCAGTTGAACGACGTTTCAGGCCATTCAGTTGCACTATCGCCTTTTCCATTTAAATTTGAATTAAATATTTCTCTAAATCTAACCATTGGATCTTAACATATTTATAATCATTGGAAAGATCTTTTCGAAATGAATCCAATGGTTCCAATTTTAGGAAAATCCGACGGTCGGATCTCCCAGTATACTCGTTTAAAGTTAAGGGTCGAAAACGCGGGCTACTGCTGCGCGCTACGTTTTATTTTAATTTATATTCGATGCGTATAAATATTATACAATGAACAACTTCCAAACTATTTTATTTATTAAATATTTGGCTAACTCCTTATATTTTCAGAAAAATTCGCCATAATCTTCTTTGTATGGAGTGCTCGGAAAAATCTCAACTAGCTTCTCTAGACCCCCATAAATCATTATATATATATATCCAATCAGTATCAATTGGGAGATGTGTAAAAGTATATCATCCCAACACCCGTGTGAGGTTTATGTCAAGTGTACATACAATTGTGACTTATCTACACCCAAGGGAGATGTGTCAAAATTTATCATCCCTTGACCCTATGATGGGAATTAATCGCGATCCATGTGACTTATTTACACACAAGAGAGAAGTGTATATTTCTGTCATCTCAAGATTATGTGATGGGGTTTGTTATTAAATCCTGTGATTTTTCGTTATATGTTTATTAAATCCACATCATATTAGCATCAAACAATTTCATTCTATATGATTATATTGTCCAGTCCACATCGGATATCATCAGACAATTACCTGATCTTCGGTCCTTCGGTTCTCATCGTATATGGGTATGCTATGCAGTGTGGTCCATAATTGTTTACTATCCAATGGTGTACATTTTTATGTCATACAAGAAACCATCATAGCGCATCCGATTCACACACAACCAATGATAATAATTAATCTGCGCAATTAATGCCGTTTAAGGCACAACAAATTCTCTATAAAACTTGGTATATAGTTCGAGTGATGAACTAAAAGGGATATCATTTGTAACTGTTATAATGATATTTTTATACTACTCAATGTTTAACATATAAATGAACTAGTGTGATCCATGATAAAAAATATTAAATAATTCTAATCAACAACCAATAGTCAATTAAATTTATTCCTCTTCTATGGGGCTTTTAATTTTGCTCGAACGCAAGCAACTACAAGCATGTCGATTAAAAATGGTATTTCTATCTTTTTAATCGTCTATTAAAACCATAATAATTTATTATTGTTAATCTTATTCATCGTATAACTTCGTAGTAAATTTCTATTATTAATGACTATAGATTACCGGTTAACAGTAAATTTTATTTAACCATTTTTAAGCTATGGTTTCTCGTCGTCGATACGGTTTTACGTTTATATATCACGTATACAAACTGTTTTTCATATATCAATTAAAAATGATACTTTTAACTTGCTAAATATCATTTAGCATCTTAATAAATTATTTTTATTAACCAATATTCATCATTAAACTCAATAATTAACTTGCAAATAGTTAATTTTTAGTCTAACCCTTTCAAAAGTGAGTTTAGATTTCTCACTAGAGGTTTCCACCCGACCAATTTTTTTGCTGAAAGGAATACGGATTAGCTATCTCGATTTCGACATTGTCGGGCTTCTACATTGCTTTCCTGTGTCCTAAGGAGCTCGAGCAACACTCAAACACTTACTAACTCACGTATGCTTGTAGATTTGGGAGTTAGGAGGTAAACGGAGGAAGAAAAGAGCACAAAAGGGATTGTGGAGCTCGCGGGGTCCACTGTTTAGGACTGTCGCGACGAGGAGGAGGGATTTCAGGGTTCGTGCGGGGTGCTAGAGGAGTGTATGGAGGTGGTAGGAGGTGTAAAAAGGGAGAAAGGAGGGAGTTTTAGCAAAATGGAGCAAGGAGGAGGGGGATGGCCACGGCGGCGGCTGGCCTGGGCGTGGCGGGGGAGGGTGGTCTGGCGGTGAGGAGGGAGACAGCGGCAAGGGGGAAGGAGGAGGAAGCCATTGTTGGAGAAGAAAAGGTGGAGGGGTAAAGTGAAAAGAAGAAAGAAGGAAGGAAAGAAAGGGAAGGGGGTTCCCGCAAAAATGCCACTCCTCACGCGGATCATTGAGGTGGCGCGATCCCGTAAGTCGCAACAAAACCACCTTGGCCCGTTGGATGGTCTTCGTTTCATTTCTAGTTCTATAACTCAACATTTGCAAAAGTGTGTTAGTTAGCCTCTGCCTCTTTTGATTGCATGACCACAAAGTAATTTCGTTTTCGACGAAATTTTGGATTTCGACAACAAACGTAGTTACGAATTCAACGGAACATGTTTCATCATATTCTGAGTTCGTTAGACCTTCCATTTTATTTTTCGGTCGAGCTTCAGTTTGATTTCTATGTGTATTTTAGCGCTCGTTTAATTCTCGCATGCCCACACGTTAGCTCTAAAAATTACGAAACTTTGGATTCTACCATTATTCGACGCTGCGGATTCAGTAAAAAAAAAGTTTCATAGAATTCTGAGGTCATCTCAATAATGTTTATTTGTAAACTGCTCGTTATTATTATATCGAACGGTTTTATCTCACACGGCCACATACTAACTCTGTTTGGCAAAAAATTTGAAATCTAGCGATAATTTAGTATTCTTAGTCTGATAAAATTTGTTTCGTTGAAAACGGAGGTTGCTAACAAAATGGCTATTATTAAAATTGATTTTTGAAAATTAACCATTCATAAAATTATACTAGAAATAATTTTGAAATTGTTCTAGAACTTCGCATTGTTACAGTATACCCCGCTTAGAACTTTTCGTCCCCGAAAAGGAAGAAAACAGTAAAGCAGGAAATAAAAGGATAACATAACATAAGTTTACCTCTCACAAGAGTTACTTAGAGATATCCACTCTGCACCTGGGATAAGCATGTTTAATGTTATCCTCTATCACTCATGTACAGTCCCTAGGATCTTCGCTCTAGTGCACTTTAACCAAGTTCGCTTTGTTATTCCTTAGTGCTCTAGTTTCTCGGCTAATTATCTTCACCGGCTCTCTACGAACTGCTAAACTCAGAGTAATTTCCAAGAATTACTTTGATGTTTCCTCAACAATTAAATCTGGATCATGAACATACTTCCGAAGTAGAGAAATGTGAAATACATCACGAACTCCGGGCAACCAATCAGATAACTGAACTCTGTAAGCTAGAGTCCCAATCCTTTCCAGTATTGGGAATAGACCAATATACTTAGGTGCTAATTTTCTTGTCTTCCTAAATCTAATCACTCCCCTTAATGGAGAAACCTTCAAATATACTTGATCACTAACAGAAAATGCTACGTCTCTTCTTCTAGAATCCACATAACTTTTCTGTTAGCTCTGTGCTGCTTTTAATTGCTTCTTAGTAAAATCCACTTTATCTACAGCTTCTTAGATCATATCTGGACCCAACACTAGTGGATTACCAAGCTCTATTCAGAATGTAGGAGATTTACATGGTGTATAGTATAATGCTACAAACAGTGACATTTTAAAACTTTCCTGGAAGCTATTATTATATGGGAACTCAACCAAATGTATATGATCTTCCCAAGATCCTCCAAAATCAAGAATGCAAGCTCGCAACAATCTTCCAGAATACGGTTAACCCTCTCTGTCTGACCATCTGTCTGGGGATGATATGTCGTGCTAAGATTCAGCTTCGTTCCGTTCCCAACTCAGACTGAAATGCTTCCCAGAACTTACTGGTAAAGATTGGATCTCGATCACTGACTATTCTGCCAAGAACTCCGTGCAGTCTAACAATTTCTTTCACATATATCTAAGCAAGACTCTGAGCTATTCAATTTAATTTCACTGGAATAAAATGAGCGCTCTTCGTTAGACGATCTACTATAACCCAAATGCTATCATTGCCTTTCTTGGTTCTAGGCAGACCATCAATGAAATCCATAGATATTTGATTCCACTTCCATTCCACAATCTCTAATGGTTGCAACAACCCAATGACCTTTTGCTAATAACTTTTGACTTGTTGGCAAGTTGAACACCTACTAACATATATAGAAATATCTCTCTTCATGGAATTCCACCAGAATGTGCGCTTTAGATCTCGATACATCTTACTCACTCCTGCAAGAATATGTGACATTCATCCATCACCTCTCTTTTAAGCTCAGGAATATTCGGAACACAAGTTCGTCCTTGTAATCTTAGAACTCCTTTACTATCAATCTGGAAATTCGAGACTTCTCCTTCTTGAACTCTTTTGCTAATTCTCTGAATAAATTCATCATCCTTCTAAAAAACATAAATCTTCTCTATCAACAAGGGTACGATAATAAGATTAGCAACAATAGCGTTCTTTCCACTGAGCGCATCTGCCACAACATTGGCTTTCCCTGGAATACATAAAATATCTAGATCATATGATGCAAGAAACTCCAACCAACGTTGTTGTCTCAAATTCAAATTTGGGTGAATAGATATTTCAATGATTTATGATCTGTATATTACTCAAACTTCTCACCAATAGGCAATGCGTCCAAATCTTTAAGGTAAACACCACAGCAAACAACTCGAAATCATGAGTAGTATACATTTTCTCATGCGGCTTCAACTATCGACTTGCATAAGCAACAACTTTGTCTATTTGCATCAACACTGCACCTACTCACTCATGAGAAGCATTTGTATAGACAGTCAAATCCTGATTGCCATGTATAATAGTTAACACTGGCGTAGTAGTCAACCTTTCTTTCATCTCTTGAAAAGAGGCTTCACATTCCGATGTGCAATTATACTTGGCATGCTTCTTAGTGAGCTTTGTCAACGGACTAGGTAACTTCAAAAATCCCTAAAGAATTTCCGATAATAACTTGCCAGTCCATGAAAACTCCTAACCTCTGTGGGAGTGCTCAGTTGCTTCCAATCTTGGATAGCCGTAATATTTCCTGGATCTACTGATATCCCTTCCTTTGATACTACATGACTAAAGAATTTCACTTCTTCTTTGCAGAATATGCATTTTGAAAATTTGGCTTTTAATATGTTCTTTCTCAGAATTTCTAGTACCTGTTTCAAATGCTTTGCATGCTTATGGCTGTCTTCGAGAAGATTAAAGTATCATCAATCAAGACCAGCAGAAACTTATTAGACACTCTGCAAAATACCTTATTCATCAAGTCAACAAAATAAGTAAGGGCGTTGCATAACCAGAAAGACATTACTAACCATTCATAAAATAATTCTGGACCTCTGGAAGCTGCCAAAGTACCACATTCTTCTGCAATTCGCAATTGATGAAAACATACAGGGAGGTCCATCTTCAAAAACACTCGTGCTCCATTCAAATGATCTAATAAATCATCAATACGCCGCAGTGGATATTTATTCTTGAGAGTTTTCTTTTTGAGGTCACGGTAATCCATGCATAGCCTAAGAGTACCGTCTGACTTCCGAACGAACACCACTATTGCTTCCCAACTCGAAAAACAAGGCATGATTAGACCTTTCCATAATAACTGTCTAGTTTGATCACTAAACTCTTCTTTCTCTTTCAGTGTCATTCTCTGAATCGCATGCACAACTGGCCTTGCATTTGGAACTAGATCAATTATGAAATCAATCTCCCTTCATGGCGGAGGGCTATCAACTTTTTCAAACACATTCTCGTAATCCCTAACCACAGGAATATTCTTTAAAGAAGTGGGAGAAACTTCAAGAGCATACCAAAATTCTTTTCTACCTGAACATGAACCTTTGCACGGTGTAATTATAAAATTTCCAAGATTTGTCTTAACTTTCACCACCCTTTCGGCACACTTAACTTCCGCCTCATACATCATCATATTCGGTAAGATTCATGATGATCAAATTGAAAGAAAACCGGTAGTGAGACGGACAATCTACAATATAAACAAAGATCGAGGGAACCTCCTATCTGGATTATGGACACTAATGGATTCTCTTAGATATCTAAGTTTCAAATTTAATTTCATAACAACATTACTTGAAATAAAAGTTCGCGATGCTCCCATATCAAATAATAATTTAACATGAATATTTTTAATTGTAAGTGTACCTTCCAAGACATCTAGCCTTTCCCTACTAGCAGAAGTGTTTGGTGCATCTGCCACATTATAGACGTGAGCAACCTCGGCCTTCTTTACTAATGGGCAATTTCTTGCAAAATGTACTGTCTTATGGCAATTATAGCACTTCCTAGTATCTCATGGTTTCTAACTAAACTCTGATTCATTCCTCCTCGGCCTTTTAGCATCCTTGCACTCATTAGCCCATCCAAACCTGTCACAGTTATAACATTTAACTTTTGCTTGTTTATCCTTTTTGGGATTTGCTTCTTCGGTCTTGCTTGTATCAGGCTTTTTGTTTGAAGCTTTCCTTTTTTTACCAGAATAAACTTTTTCTCTATCTTCATAAGCATTCTTCTTATCAATCCCTTTGTAACGACAAGTCATCTCCATTACTTTGCCAAATGGTAGCTCTATATGGGTTGTCACCCTACTGCGATACCTCCTTTGAAGACCCTCAATGAACCTCTTGTTCTTCTTAGTTGGGTTCTGAATTAGTTCTATACCAAAACAAGAGAGTTCATTGGATTTGTTGACATACTCGTGGATGGATTTATCCCCTTGCTTGAGATTAGCAAACTCACCATATAAACGCTTGACTTCTTCCTGGGGAATAAACTCTCTTCAAAGATTTCTTTAAACATTTCCCAAGTCATATCACCTCCCTAATTACCCACTGTTATCGCTTCCCACCAAACCAGGGTTTTAACTTTGAGTACCCACGATGCTAAAACCTTTCGATTATCTTCCAATTTTAAGCCTTCGAAGATACGTTCAAAAGATCTCATCCATGCTTATTCATCAATTACAGATCCGCTGCTAGTAAAGCGTACTCTACCCAACTCTTATACTTCTTAGCGATAATATCAAGATCAAGTCTTTGATGCGGCTATTGATGAGGCAACATGGTCTCATTACCAGCTTCTATGAGGTTGGGTTGCTCATTTACAACTGGGATATCACCCCTTCCTCTACCTCTCCTGTCTATGCCGCTTGCACTCATTTTCATTTATGTTTGCGAGTAGCAAGAAAAGAGTCAGGCCAACAGAAAAGATATCTTAAGGAATTGTAAGAGCATAAAGACATATACATAAATAAAGATTTGAGTTATATGCTATTTTTTCGTACTCATTCTGGGATATTATTAATCCCATCTCTAATGAGTTACTCATCCTAAAATACTACTGATTCTATCTTCGATGAGTCGTTTAATACGTTATACTCCAGAACTGAGGTTAACCATAAGCTCTGATACCAAGCTGATACGACCAAAACCCCCGATCATAGGCGGTAAGGATTGTGTTTGAATATAACACATTAATTACGTCAGCAAATCACAGAACATAGCATAGTACATAATATCATAGAATAATTACATCATTTTACATTAGTGGAAATAAACATCATCATCAGAGTTACACAGTATGACAGGATCCTACTTAGTACATAACATGTTTCACCAAAAAGATAATAAGTTTGCAACGGAATAAAATATAATTATACGTAAGAGAGTGTTTTAAATTTCAAGAGGAATAATAAAAGTTCATCTTCAGCTGCATCTCAAAATAACACCAATAACTACGGTGCATATCCAAAATAAAGCAAACAACCTGACCGCTTGACTGCCCGTGTAAAATTATAAGCACCCAAGTTTGTAAGGGAAAAACAAACTACGAGTCAGTAATGAGACTGGTATGATAAATCCTACAGTTAATTAACTTATTAAAAGATAAGGCATATCACGAGACCACGCTGTATGGCACGGAACGGGTTTACTCCACTTGATTGCCAGTTTATAAAAATACAATAAAACAGCGCAATGCTTTTTAGAAAAATGAAGTCGTTATAAGACTAAGGTCCCATTACACAACACAACGTAAGCTGGAGGATAGAGTTTTGTCAGGGATGTGGATTAAGGATCTTAAGGCAGAATTAACACTAGAGGGAGTGAATAGTGTTTATAAGAAATTTATAGAAATCTTTAACTAACTTGAATTACTATATGAATCGCATAATGATTATTACACCAGAAATGATCACAAACACAGATATAAGTAAATATAAAATGCAGAAAAGGAAAGAACACACCGGATTTTATACTGGTTCAGATTACTCCTATGTCTAGTCGCACGCAACGCTGGATTGCGTAGAGTTTTATTAATACTAGTATCAATCTTACAACACGCTTTATTTCATGGCTACAAGGTTAACACCGATTCCATCGCCCTTGATTTCATGGCTACAAGGTTAACACCGATTCCACCACCCTTGATTTCACGGCTACAAGGTTAATACCTCTCCCTTTCCTTGATTTCCAGGCTACAAGGAACACATTCTTTCCCAAACAATTCCCAAATGATAAAAACAACCCTAGAACTCTTGAATAGCACTTCCAATCAGAGAGTATTTGATAGAGACTAAGAAGAGAAGAAGTTTGATAAAATTTGAGTAGAAATCAGGGGAGTATAAATGTAGAAATCAAGAAATTAATGTATATTAATGGTGGTTAGATATAGGATGAAGATGGAGAAGAAGAAGGTATAAAAAATTTGAAATTAACCCCTATTTATAGTGTTTGAAAGGTTGCAACGTTTCTGAAACGTTTCAAATATTAAAAGACACTTCCTTTGAAAATTGAAAATCTGGCAGTTATATGTCGACATGCTCAAACTTGTATGTCGACATATACCTATTATTTCGATTTAAAATCATTTTTCAAGTGTTAATACTAATATATATATTCTGGAAATTCTTGAATCAAAACTAATGTTTCAAATGAAGTTTCTAAAGTATAAAAACATAGTGATATATAATATGAACATATTTATAAAATTATACAATATAAAACTATAAAACAGATATATTATAAACAAATATATTATAAAACTTTCTACGCTATAATCATATATATATATATGAAATCATAAGTAAAATCTTAATAATTTGAAATCATTTTAGAATAGAAGTATGAAATAATTTCGAAATCAATTTGAGAAGGAATATGAAAATAGAATTTGAAAACAAGATTTTGAAAGTGCTACCCGGAGTTTTACACGTAAACCAGACTCTATTACTTGATAATCTTGAGCTCTTAAAATCTTAATTATCTTGATACGCATGAGTCTTGAATTCTGTAACACCCCACCTCCGCCAATGCCACTCTTGCAAGGACATTAGCTTTGGAGGGGCGTTAAACAAGGTAAACATGCATGAAGATATCACAAGACAGAACATATAAGTAAAACAGAGTAGTAAAGCAGCGGATAAAACTTAGCATTTCAAAACCATAGTCATGTTACAACAAAGTACTTGGTCATTATTTTCCAACAACAAAGTCTAGATAAAAGCATAAACTGAAAAACTGAAATACATAAAGTACTATCCCCAAAATGAAGTGATAAACCATAGCTAGCTCAATGTCCAAAACCGTACATGAGCAAATCCAGTAAGCAAGCTATAAAGATCCAAGCTAAGCTCCAATGTTCCAACCCTGAGAACCTGAGGGGGGGGGGAAACGGAAGAAAAGAGGCGAAAGAAAACAGGTCAGTCAAAAAGACTGGTAAGCCCTACTACTATCTGTCTATGAACTAGTAAAGTTAACTGGCATGAGAAGCTGAGATGAACATAAGGATAACAACATACTGGCATGATGATTAACTAACAAGATAGATAAAGGTGTCATCGCATAATTAAGGTTAAGTTTTGCACCACGGGTGTACTAGCATTCTAACATGTCAAGTAAAAACAAGAATTGATCCCTTGGCCCAAGCTTGGCCCATCATCATGAGGTGACCTAAATTAAGGTCCAACTACACGGTCTAGTCGATCGGCTCCCTATAAGCCTAACTCGTCAAGTGTCGGTGTCATACGGCCCAAACATGCAATGTAGTTAAACTGCGCTAGGTACACCCTAGGGTGTATCAAGTCCTAGGGTGTCAACCTCAGACACGAATCAAGTATGCGCAGTCTAGATCTACTGGTACCCGTGCCTGATTCTCCAACTCCGGACTATGTGCACGACCATAGTTTGCCTGGACCTACACCGGCGTACCTACTCAGCCGTCGTTTTGGTCGCTTACATGTCAGCCCGGTAATCATGCCCCACCCTAGCCTAGTCCTAAGGTCTTATGATACTATCAAGAGGGTTACTGCTGAAAAGGACCACGCAACTAGGGTTTCCTTAACGGGTTAAATGTGGTTAACCCGATCCAAACGTGGATTAAATTGGTTAAGTATACCCAAGGTTCGTGACTTAACCCCGATTAACCCATCCAGCCCAAATTGATTAAGTATTAAGTGGACCATGACTTAACCCTAATCAGGAGGCATTAATTAACTTAATGTGCTTTAACCTCTCACATTAGATTTTGTTGTGGTTACTAGTTAAGCCGGGCGGGTCCGGGTAGCTTTACACCACAACTTGGTCTAACCTCGGGTTCGAGCACAACATGACCCACTTCTCACATTGGGTCCTATTGTTTGTAGCCACTAGTTAAGCCGGGCGGGTCCGGGTAGATTTATGCTACAAACTCAACCCAACCTCGAGTTGGCCACACTCATATTTTCTAAGTGTCATGTCCATTATGTTTCCAAAACATAATTACAAGTTAACATATCACGTTATGTTATAAAAATCATGTTCATGTCATAATTATACCCAACCCCAACGTAATCCCATCGTTTACATAATCGCAACAACGCATAAAGGGTAAAATAGGGAACTTGGCATAATCATGAAAAAAAGGTGTTGAAGCCACAAGTTTATCATGGTGGCATATGAGATGTACATATGTTCATATACTTGCATATTGCATTGTTAGGCTTCAAAAGCATGCATAAAACCAAACTTAGCATATGAGTGATACATGGTGATAAATGACATGTAGAAGTTGCTAGAAGTTCGCATTTAGCATCACATGCAAGTTATCATAAGGGATATGATAACTTTCATGTTGCCAAAATGCAATCTTTGATATAAAGCTTGGAGCTTTATGCTCACAACATCAAGTTTAACTTGCATAACATAGCAATATGTGTCATACATAATGATTAAACCAACTTGCATAGCATAATGATTAACCAAACTTGCATATCATAATAATCAACCAAACTTGCATATCATAATGATCAACCAAACTTGCATATCATAATGATCAACCAAACTTGCATATCATAATGATCAACCCCAAACTTGCATCATTCATTTAACTTTAGAGTTCCATAAAAAGAAAGTAGAAAAGGGCTTACCAGTCTTTTTGACTGACCTGTTTTCTTTCGCCTCTTTTCTTCCGTTCCCCCCCCCCCCCTCAGGTTATCAGGGTGGGAACATTGGAGCTTAGCTTGGATCTTTACAGCTTGCTTACTGATTTGCTCATGTACGGTTTTGGACATTGAGCTAGCTATGGTTTATCACTTCATTTTGGGGATAGTACTTTATGTATTTCAGTTTTCAGTTTATGCTTTTATCTAGACTTTGTTGTTGGAAAATAATGACCAAGTACTTTGTTGTAACATGACTATGGTTTTGAAATGCTAAGTTTTATCCGCTGCTTTACTACTCTGTTTTACTTATATGTTCTGTCTTGTGATATCTGCATGCATGTTTACCTTGTTTAACGCCTCTCCAAAGCTAATGTCCTTGCAAGAGTGGCATTGGCGGAGGTGGGGTGTTACATTTGGTATTAGAGCATAAGGTTTACAAGATTTGAGCAAAAGTGTTTTTGAAACTTACCTTTTGAAAAACTATTTTCAAAACCAATTAAGTATTTTCCAAGAAAAGTCTAGTTATTTTAAAAAGGCTATTCCCCAAAAGCCATAGCACTATCCTTCGTTTCTTCGTTCTGAATCTATCTTTTTCCTTTTTCAGTATGGCTGATCTTAACCTTCCCGAGGGAGTGACCATTCCCGGATGGTTCCGGAGATACTTGGAAGCTAGGGCCAACGACGTGGGCCCAGCAAATACCCCCAATATAACCGAGGTTCCTCCTCCTCCTCCTCAGAACCCGCAAGCAGATTTCGCTAAGATTTGCAAAGACTTTAAGGCGATGGGTGGCAAGAACTTTATTGGGACGGAGACTTTTGTGGAGGCAAGAAATTGGTTGAAAGAAACTGAAGATCTCTTCGCCATCTTTGATGTGCAAGATCATAGAAGGGTTCTATTGGCAGCATGGTTATTGAAAGAAGAAGCTGCTTATTGGTGGGAGGTCACCAATGCTACGAGGTCTATAGAGACTTGGGCCGACTTTAGGACAAGATTTGGGCTTAAGTTTCTATCATCAGCTGAGGCGAATTTGCAATTGGAGAAGTTTATATCTTTGAAGCAAGGAGACATGACAGTGAGGGAGTACGTGAATGAGTTTAACAAGCTCGCCCGATTTGGTTTGGACATGATTAATACTCCCCAGAAGAAGGCTTTGCGCTTTGCACGAGGGTTGAATTAGCCACTACAAGGTTTAGCCCTATCTCATATACCTATGGGGGCCACTTTCGAAGGTCTAGTAGACATGGCATTGCTTCAAGGAGACGATAAGAATGGCAAGAAGGAAGTGAAGGCTAATGAGACCCAAGTCAAGAAGACAGACTCCAAGTGGGGAGGAAATAAGAGCAATCAAAACAACAAAAACAACAAGAACAACAAGGGCAACAAGGCCAAGGCAAAGGACCCAAGAAAATGCCACTACTGTGGGAATGTAGGGCACATAGCTAAAGACTGTAAGAAAAGGAAGAGGAAGTCGGGCGAATGCTTTCATTGTGGAGAGACCGGACATTTTAGCAAGGATTGCCCCAAGAAGCAAGGGCAGAATCAGCGTGCAGGACCTTCTGGAGGGCAAGTGCATGCTCTCAACGCCGCTCCAGTTCAGGATCGAGGTAGCATTTCTGTAGAAAGTCTTGTTTATATTTCTGATTATCCTATTCGCACCTTATTTGATTCTGGCGCATCGCATAGTTTTATTTCTTCTGACATTGTTGAAAGTTTGCACCTAAGTACTAGCTTAGTTGAGGATCCCGTTTGTGTTTCAAATCCAATTGGGGGTTCCTCCCATCTATCTATGATTTGTGTGGATTTGAAGATTTCTATCTTGACTGTAGAATTCGCGTGTAATGCTTATGTTCTCGGATTCACGGGATATGGGTTAATCTTGGGCATGGATTGGCTGTCCAGTTATGGAGCCATTCTCGATTGTGAACATAGGGTGGTGAGGCTCATGACCCGCCTCGGTAATACCCTAGAAATTTCTTGTAACCCTAGAGGTCCCGTCATGTTATGCTATCTTGAATCTCTCGACTCGTCCATCGATGATCTGCAATCTGTAAGGGTGGTCCGAGACTATCCTGATGTCTTTGAAGAAGTTAAGGGGTTACCCCCTAAACGAGAGATAGATTTCCGCATTTATCTAGTCGATAATGCCAAGCCAGTATCATTGCCCGTTAGGCACATGGCCCCTCGTGAGAGAAGGGAGCTCCGTAAGCAAATCAAGGAGCTGCTTGAGAAGGGTTTTATTAGACGAAGCATTTCCGAATGGGGTGCTCCGGTGGTATTCGCTACTAAGGCGGATGGTTCGCTTCGTCTATGTGTTGATTACCGAGAGTTGAACAAGCTGACAAAGAAGAATAGGCACCCGTTACCAAGGATTGATGATCTCTTTGACCAGCTTGTAGGTGCTTCTGTTTTCTCTCAACTCGATCTAGCCACCGGATTCCATCAGCTTAGAGTAGCTGAGGATAGCATTGATAAAACTGCGTTTAGGACTCCGGATGGATTCTTTGAATGGCTTGTCATGCCATTCGGATTGACTAATGCACCCGCCTACTTCGTAGACTTGATGAGTAGGGTGTTCAGGGAGTTCCTCAACAAGTTTGTTGTTGTCTTCGTGGATGATATTCTGATCTTCTCAAAGGACGAGGAAGAACATGCCAGACATCTCAAGGAAGTGATGGATACGCTTAGAGCGCATCAGTTGAAAGCCAAGTTCTCCAAATGTCATTTCTGGAGAAGGGAAGTTCGGTTTCTTGGACATATAGTTTCTAAGCAAGGCATAGCGGTGGATCCCGCGAAAGTGGTTGTGGTTCAAGATTGGAAGACTCCTAGGAATGCGACCGAAGTAAGAAGCTTTCTCGGTTTGGCGGGCTACTATAGGAAGTTCATCAGAGACTTCGCTAAGATTTCGGCCCCTCTCACTAAGTTGATGAAGAAGAACTTAGTCTTTGCATGGGACTTGGAGTGTGAGCTTGCTTTTCAAAAGCTCAAAAGAGCCCTTACCTCAGCTCCAGTTTTGGCATTACCCGATAGTGGTAAGATGTTTACCGTGTACACAGATGCATGTGGCACGGGGTTAGGAGCTGTTCTGATGCAAGAGGGAAGAGTGATATGTTATGGGGGTAGGCAACTTAAAGTTTATGAGAAGAACTATCCCACTCATGATTTGGAGTTAGCGGCGATCGTCTTTGCACTCAAATCCTGGCGCCACTATCTTCTAGGCGAAAGGTTTGAGTTGTATACTGATCACAAGTCACTCAAATACCTCTTCTCGCAAAAAGATCTGAATCTAAGGCAGCAAAGGTGGATGGAATTCTTGGCAACCTTTGATTTCACGACGGTTGTTGAGTTGATGACGGGTTCATTAGCATCCCTTGAGCTTAGACCCACACTTCTTAATCAAGTTGGGGCTTCGCAGAGGGAAGATCCACAGATAGTCGAAGTTATGGACAAGTTGATTCGGGGTGAGACGTCTAGTCACCTTGCCAGATATACTATTGATGATAAAGGATGGCTAAGGCGTGATGGGAGATTATGTGTTCCTCGGGTGGGAGATTTGGTCCATAGAGTTCTTGAAGAAGCGCATCACTTGAAGATGACTATACATCCGGGAGGAGATAAGATGTATAGAGATATGAAGAGCAGTTTCTTTTGGGATGGAATGAAGAAAGATGTGGCAGAGTATGTTTCAAGGTGCATGGTGTGCCAACAAGTGAAGGTCGAGTCAAAGAAACCAGGTGGGCTATTACATCCATTGGAGGTCCCACAATGGAAGTGGGAGAATATTTCTATGGATTTTGTGGATGGATTGCCTAGGTCAAGGAGAGGGAACACAAGCATATGGGTCATAGTTGACAGACTTACGAAGAGTGCTCACTTCATCCCAGTAAAGTGCAAGAGGACCGCATCAGGGCTGGCGTCTATTTATCTCCGAGAAATAGTGCGGTTGCATGGAGTTCCTTCTAGCATAGTTAGCGATCGTGACCCGATTTTCACTAGCCAGTTCTGGAACAGTTTGCAAGAAGCGATGGGTACGCGATTGAATTTGAGTACAGCCTATCACCCCCAGACGGATGGCCAAACCGAAAGGGTGAATAGAGTGCTAGAAGATCTCTTGAGGCTTTGTGTTCTCGACTTCGGTGGTACTTGGGAAGACCACCTTCCTCTTGTAGAATTTGCTTATAATAATAGCTATCAAGCCAGCATAGGGATGGCACCATTTGAAGCTTTATATGGGAGGCCGTGTAGGTCACCATCTTGTTGGTGGGAGACAACAGATAGACTTATACTTGGGCCCGATATGATACGAGACACATCCGAGAAAGTTGAATTAGTAAGAAGAAGGATGAAAGCGGCCCAAGATAGACAGAAATCCTATGCTGACAAGCGAAGGGCAGATTTGGAATTCGAAGTGGGAGACATGGTTTTCGTGAAGGTTTCTCCTTTGCGAAATGTGGTACGTTTTGGAGCAGCGGGGAAGCTGGCACCAAGGTTCGTAGGACCCTTCCCTATCATAGAGAGAATTGGAAAGATGGCCTATAAGGTGGGATTGCCCGAGAAGCTAGCCGGAGTGCATAATGTCTTTCATGTCTCGCATATCCGAAAGTGCCTACATGAGTCCGCTGAGGTGGTTGAACCAAGCATTCTTGAAGACATTGAGGTAGAGAAAGAAGCAACCTTGAGAAGAGCTCCGATTCATATCTTGGGAACAGAGATCAAGAAGCTAAGGAATCGAGAGGTCAAGTTGGTGAAAGTTCAGTGGGGTGAAGCCGACGAAGATGCAACTTGGGAAACCGAGGAGAAGATGCATGGGCTTTATCCATTTCTTTTTGAGGGTACATTCTCGATCTCTTTTCCTAATTAGCATATCTTTCTTTTTATCCGCGTTTATCTAGTTTATCTTGTTTCGTAGATCTTGTCATGAGAACCTTAGGTAGAAACCCTTGGTTGAAACATGTATTTGAAACATGTTATGCTTGATGGTTGCAAGTGGTTGCAAGTGTTTGCATGTGGATACTCGTGGATGCATGATACACATTAGGCACTAAGATCGGCTCACACACTTTCATGTTGCATATGCATGAGTGCTTATACTTATTCATGGATGAAACTTGTTGAGCTATCACGTGGATGTTGCATATGGATGAATATTATGTGCACTCATGTAGAGATTATAAATTATGTTAGGAATTTGCATACATATGGACTCATTTCACTAACATATTTTGCATTAAGGAGGTTTACTGTATCAGTAACCGCCTGATTTTTGCATTAGATAAGTACATATACACACACCTTTGCATATGATCATACAACATTTAGAATCCTTTAAGGACAATGACTGCACGTGGATGATGTTTTGAGTAGATGGATGATGGATAGTAGGATACGTTCTTCCTAACTTGGAGATTTCGGGGACGAAATCCTTTAAGGAGGGGAGAATGTAACACCCCGTAATTTGAACATAAAAATTCACAAATTAAAGTATACTTAATTAAGTGAAATGGGTTGCGCAGAGAAATATATATATTGATATATATATATATATATAATTGAAAATTAAATAAATAAATATGCAAAAATGTTCAAAACAGCGAATTGGGAGAGGGGAATAACCGAACCGGCCGATTTTTGAGGTCGATCCGAGCTCGCTGGGTCGACTAGGGGTTAATCCAGGGTGTTTGGCTGTCAACCCGTGGGCCGATTCGCTCAAATGCAGATTTTGCATTTGAATGGTTCTCATGGTTCAGCTTTAATCTAAAGGCCCTAGATGGTTCCTACACTTGACTTCTTCCCCAAGACATGCTTTGATGGCTTGGATTGAATCTAGGGTTAATCCTATGGCTAATACTATCCTAATCCTCTATAAAAAGGCCCCTAAACCTAGCCTAAATCACCATTATTCAATCCTACAACTAAACTATGTCAAATTTGTTCCTCTCATGGCCTCCACTCTCATGCTAAAATTCCTAAGCCTATTTCTATGAGAGATTGTGAGTTCATACAAGTGCTTTCAAACTTGTATGAGTGTTCTTAGTTTGCATTCAAGTCAAGTTGCAACATTTCTATTTCAAAGCAAGGATTTTTATTGATTTGGCGCAAGGGTTTTTCAATTGGGGCTTTCATATTTTGGTGCTTGCATAAGGGCTTCGTCTCAATCTTTATAATAAATATTCATTTGTGTCTTCATAGCGTAGTAAGCCCTTTTCTACTTTCTTTTTATTGAACTCTAAAGTTAAATGAATGATGCAAGTTTGGGGTTGATCATTATGATATGCAAGTTTGGTTGATCATTATGATATGCAAGTTTGGTTGATTATTATGATATGCAAGTTTGGTTAATCATTATGCTATGCAAGTTGGTTTAATCATTATGTATGACACATATTGCTATGTTATGCAAGTTAAACTTGATGTTGTGAGCATAAAGCTCCAAGCTTTATATCAAAGGTTGCATTTTGGCAACATGAAAGTTATCATATCCCTTATGATAACTTGCATGTGAGGCTAAATGCGAACTTCTAGCAACTTCTACATGTCATTTATCACCATGTATCACTCATATGCTAAGTTTGGTTTTATGCATGCTTTTGAAGCCTAACAATGCAATATGCAAGTATATGAACATATGTACATCTCATATGCCACCATGATAAACTTGTGGTTCAACACCTTTTTGTCATGATTATGCCAAGTTCCCTATTTTACCCTTTATGCGTTGTTGCGATTATGTAAACGATGGGATTACGTTGGGGTTGGGTAAAATTATGACATGAACATGATTTTTATAACATAACGTGATATGTTAACTTGTAACTATGTTTTGGAAACATAATGGACATGACACTTAGAAAATATGAGTGTGGCTGACTCGAGGTTGGGTTGAGTTTGTAGCATAAATCTACCCGGACCCGCCCGGCTTAACTAGTGGCTACAAACAATAGGACCCAATGTGAGAAGTTGGTCATGTTGTGCTCGAACCCGAGGTTAGACCAAGTTGTGGTGTAAAGCTACCCGGACCCGCCCGGCCTAACTAGTAACCACAACAAAGTCTAATGTGAGAGGTTAAAGCACATTAAGTTAATTAATGCCTCCTGATTAGGGTTAAGTCATGGTCCACTTAATACTTAATCAATTTGGGTTGGATAGGTTAATCGGGGTTAAGTCACGAACCTTGGGTATACTTAACCAATTTAATCCACGTTTGGATCGGGTTAACCACATTTAACTCGTTAAGGAAACCCTAGTTGCGTGGTCCTTTTCAGCAGTAACCCTCTTGATAGTATCATAAGACCCTAGGACTAGGCTAGGGTGGGGCACGATTACTGGGCTGACATGTAAGCGACCAAAACGACGGCTGAGTAGGTACGCCGGTGTAGGTCCAGGCGGACTATGGTCGTGCACATAGTCCGGAGTTGGAGAATCAGGCATGGGTACCAGTAGATCTAGACTGCGCATACTTGATTCATGTCTGAGGTTGACACCCTAGGACTTGATACACCCTAGAGTGTACCTAGCGCAGTTTAACTACATTGCATGTTTGGGCCGTATGACACCGACACTTGACGAGTTAGGCTTATAGGGAGCTGATCGACTAGACCGTGTAGTTGGACCTTAATTTAGGTCACCTCATGATGATGGGCCAAGCTTGGGCCAAGGGATCAATTCTTGTTTTTACTTGACATGTTAGAATGCTAGTACACCCGTGGTGCAAAACTTAACCTTAATTATGCGATGACACCTTTATCTATCTTGTTAGTTAATCATCATGCCAGTATGTTGTTATCCTTATGTTCATCTCAGCTTCTCATGCCAGTTAACTTTACTAGTTCATAGACAGATAGTAGTAGGGCTTACCAGTCTTTTTGACTGACCTGTTTTCTTTCGCCTCTTTTCTTCCGTTCCCCCCCCCCCTCAAGTTCTCAGGGTGGGAACATTGGAGCTTAGCTTGGATCTTTACAGCTTGCTTACTGGATTTGCTCATGTACGGTTTTGGACATTGAGCTAGCTATGGTTTATCACTTCATTTTGGGGATAGTACTTTATGTATTTCAGTTTTCAGTTTATGCTTTTATCTAGACTTTGTTGTTGGAAAATAATGACCAAGTGCTTTGTTGTAACATGACTATGGTTTTGAAATGCTAAGTTTTATTCGCTGCTTTACTACTCTGTTTTACTTATATGTTCTGTCTTGTGATATCTGCATGCATGTTTACCTTGTTTAACGCCCCTCCAAAGCTAATGTCCTTGCAAGAGTGGCATTGGCGGAGGTGGGGTGTTACAAATTCCTTGACATCTTGAATCTCTAATACTGTACAGTCTTCAATATTTATATCCTGCATATATATCATGCATCTACAAATATATATTCTGGACAAGGATGTTAGTATATATTTTATAATCAATAATGTTTTTAATTGAAACAAGATTGTTGTCATCAAAATTCCATTCTCCAACACTCTCACCTTTTTTAATGATGACAACCTTGATTTATAAAATTTTCATACGTGATATTACCTATTGATCTGATTCCTTGATTACTCCCCCTTTCACCATGAATCTCTTCCGACTCCCTCTTAAACTATGCCTATCTTAACTATATCATATTTTATAGTTTCTCCCTCTATGTCATTATCAAAAACTACCCTATACAAGACTATACTATACTATACCTATAGTAGACTATACTAAACGAGACTAAACTAAGTTATACTCTCCCTAAATATATGTTATAAATGATCCTAATGACTATATAATACTCCCCGAACTGAATAACCTTATGTTTCCCTCTAAATCTATGATTCTAAACTTAAAATAGTATAACTCTCCCTAAAATTATGACTATACTAGTCAAATAAACTAAATAGAAGGATAATAAACTGTTAGCATACTTTGTGGTTAGGCTACACAAAGCTAAGACTTGACTTAATGAATAGGTGTAACGGAAAAATTTGTAACAGGAAATCGTATCAGTTCAGAGACCCCCGAACCAAACCCTTACACTTTGAAGCAAACAGCCCAGGAGATGATAAATAGAAGGCATATCCGGATCAGATTGGCGCCCTCCGATCTGAACCCCCATTAACTTTCTGATTCGAACCATGGCGCTGTGCCTAGAAAACACGATTCCCTGAAGACACGGAGCGGTTATGAACCCACTCTCCCACGCTTACCCATGATGAAAATGCACTGTCACCATCTTGCTTCCTCCGAAGCCGACTCTGACGGGATAATCTCCACGTGTACCCGAACCGGAAGCCTTCCAGGGAGAATTTCTGCCTATAAATACACCACCAAACCTCATTTAAAGGGATCTTTTGGAATATTGTTGGCTCTAACTCCCACAACCACCGAATTTCATCACTTGATTCAGATCATTACTAAATTTTGAAGGATATTTCAGAAAAGATTAAGTGAAATTATTCATTGTAAGAGTGAGATTGAGGGATAACAAGAATTGTATTTGTACTCTAAACATCAATCAATGAAGTATAAAGTGGACGTAGGCTCTGTAACGCTGAACCACTATAAATCGTGTGCTCTCTTTGTTTTTCTCTTTTAATTATCATTGAATTGGGTGTTAGAACCATTTTTGGATCTAACATTTTGGTGCTTTCACTGAGAACTTTTTAATTCTCAGCGTTTTGGATTATCGTTCTACTATTTGGACCTTTAAGTTCAAAGAAGTTAATCCACTTTCTTCGGCATTCTCGGACACTTTCTAACTAATCTCTAAAGAATTGGATATTATGGCTAAAGGAAAAGGAAAATAAGATGCAAAGTGCTTGGGAAAATGAGGTAAGCGAAGATCAGCATGCCAGGTTATGACTAGGTCGCGGGGACAAAGCTTAGGAGCAAACTGGTCCGATCCCGAAGCTCCGAACCGAATGGAGAATGCAAACCCGACTCGGATGGACGATGTGAACCAAAACCAAACCGGTTCCCCTGATGTTTCTTGCAACCCCCCTCCAAACTGCTCTGGTTCTGCAACCATGGTCTGATCCGATCCGAACGTCGCAGATGTTGGTACTTCTACTTGAGCTCCTACTGATGCTCCGATGCCGGCCGCGACAATTAGTGATCATTCTACTCCTTTGCACTCGTCACACACAAAGATTTTTCGTGCTTTCTTGATATGCTTGAGAGCACTAGAGATGCTTTGGAGGATCATAAACGTGATAGTGTTCTTATGAGGGAGAACGTGAAAGTTATGAGCAGGGATATAAGTGAGCTTCGTAGACAAAAAGTTTCCTCCCCTACTCGTCATCCAACCACGGGTCATTCATTATCTTAGGACGAAGAACGCCCGCATGAAAGGAGGCCATATAAAAGGCCCGAGAATCTGGGCCAGTTGACATTTGGATCTTTGGGATCCCATGAGGACACGGCCCGCGTTCTAGGGCCCGATGACCCAAGTTTGAGAGAACCAATGTTGTTACCGATGCGAGGATCACACGTGCTTCCCAGGGATCCGAACAATACTAATCCCACTCCGGCGCAGCTTCTTCAGCCCGTTCATCCCGTGAATGACCAGAATCGCAGGGGGCGAGGAAGTTCAGCCACCAGTCGTAACCAAAGGGTATCGCCTGAAATAAGCGCTAGACGTGTTAGAAGAGACAGAAGTGTAGATCCTGAACCTACCATAACCAATGTAGAAGTGGAAGCAATGGTGCATCAAATCATGGCTGATAGTCGCCGCTATACTAACGAGGATTGGGGATTGATCGTAGTCACTCCCCATTCACCGACGACATTTTGGACTTCCAATTCCGTCAACGATTCATGCCACAGATGGACCGGTATGCCGGGAGAACAGATCCGGGACAACACCTGATGAGGTATGCATGGATATGAACGTCGCAGCCGCGCTTGACGCTGTAAAATGTAAAGCCTTCCCGATATATCTAGAAGATGTTGCATTAATGTGGTTTACTCGACTTCCCCCACGATCGGTATCGAGCTTTAAAGAACTAAGCGAGCGTTTTATGAATCAGTTCCAGCTCCATGCCCGAAAAGATAAAAGTGTTATTGAACTATCTAGAATCAAAAAAAACCTGGAGAGTCTCTGAAGTCGTACCTAGACTACTTCAACTTAGCAGTTACTGAAATAAGCGATCCCCACGAACCAACCATTTTGATGGCCTTAATAGATGGGGTCGATCCAGGTACTGAATTTGGAGGATATCTAGCGGTAAAACTGCCATTGACAAGGGAGGCATTCTATGAAAAGGCAAATATTCGCTTATGACGGAAGGAAATATACGCTAGTCGAAAAAGAAAGTCTAATGGAGCCTCAAAAGAAGATATCCAGAGTAATGTCATTGTGAAACAGTTCGGCGATAGTTCGGGGAAGGTCGAGGTAAACGTTGGCAACAAAAATGAAGGAAATGGAAACAGGAACGGCAACGGCAATAAAAGAAATAGGAACCGAGGAAGCAATTCCGGAAAAAGGCCTCGATTCCAAACTTTTGAAAACTACACACCATTGGACGATATGTTGGAAAATATCTACCTGGGTACTTACAATGTCTTGCAGTATAAGAAGCCTCCTCCTAGAGATTTCACCGAGAAGGACCTTGCGGCCGGAAAATTTTGTCTGTTTCACGGAACCCACGATCACTCTACTAATGAGTGTCGGCATTTAGGGACGTTGTTGAAAAACTGCTACGGGAAGGAAAGTTAGATGAATATAAGGTTGCCCCAAAAGATAGGGGCAAAGAGGGCAAGCCCCGAATCAAAATCAGCCTGCTTCTAAACTCACATCTCAGCAAAAGGGTAAAGGAATCGTCATCAACACTATAGTAGGGGGGCCCATCTAGCTGCCCATAGCTATAGGGCAATGGACCAATATGTTAATGCGGCCAAGCACTTCGATGTGGGGGAATGAAGTAACTTCGAAGATACCGCCCCGGTGAAGCAACAAAAAATGATGTCAGATGATGTCATATTTCGTGATAGAGATGATACTGGAGTTCAATCGCCTACCGAGGACCCATTGGTGATCACTACCACTATCGATCCAGCTATAGTTCATAAGGTATTAGGGGATAATGGGAGTTCGGTTAATATTCTTTTTAAGAAAGCAGTTGATCAGATGAAACTCGAAGCGAAAGATTTGAAGCCTTGTGAGGGATGGATACGCGGCTTCAATGGGGCCTCAACATCTCCAATGGGATATGTAGAACTGTCAGTGACATTGGACAAGGAGATCGCCGGAGAGTGAGAATCCTCCATTTGTGGTTCTAGACATCGACTCACCCTATAATGCATTTTTGGGCCGACCGGCCCTCGTAGAATTCAAGGCCTACATCGCGCCCTAGTGCCTATTGTTGAAATTCCCAACCGGAGCGGAAGGGGGAGTAATGAGAGGTGATCAAGCCACCAGACGAGCTTGCTACATGGCAGAATTGAAGATGTTGCAAAAAGGGTTAAACATAGAACCCAAAAACACTTCCTCTCCTGTTAAGGAGAATTCAGCATAACAGCTAAAGACTATACCGCCTAGGGAATCGCCCGACGAAATTCCTGAAGATATCGATCCTAGCGAAGACGAAGAACTAGGAACTAGAAAGGTGACATCCAATGAGGCGACTATTGATATCCCAACCGATAACGATGACTCGATGAAGGTCTTGAAGATTGGGTCTCATTTGGATTCTTTCCAGATGAAGGAATTGACTGAATTTTTTAGAACAAAACTCGATGTGTTTGCTTGGACTCATGCAGACATGTGTGGAATTTCTCTCGCGATTATGATCCACTCACTAAGTTTAAACCCAAACCATTCTCCGGTAAAGCAGAAAAGACGTATATTGGGCCCGGAAAGGTCAGCAACCTTAAAGGACGAAGTAGAGAAATTAAAGAACAATGGGTTTATTAGAGATTCGACATATCCCGACTGGATATCTAATACCGTCTTGGTTAAGAAATCAAATGGAAAATGGCGGACGTTCATTGACTTTTCCGTTTTGAACAAAGCTTGTCCAAAAGACAGTTTTCCACTTCCTAAGATTGATCAGCTGGTGGACTCAATAGCCGGACATGAACTTCCCTCCTTCATGGATGCGTATTCGGGATATAACCAGATCCCCATGCATGTGCCAGATCAAGAGCATACAAGTTTTATCATGATTTTGAGATTATACTGCTATGTGGTAATGCCGTTCGGACTAAAGAATGCCGGAGCCACATGTCAGCGCTTGGTAAACCGAATGTTATATAATCAGACCGTGAAAACAATTGAAGTCTATGTAGACGATATGCTTGTGAAGTCCAAGCAGTCATCCGATCATACGAAAGATTTGGCGGAAATGTTTGACATTCTGCGGAGGTACGGGATGAAACTGAACCCCTTAAAATGCTCATTTGGGGTTGCATCAGGGAAATTCCTTGGTTTCATTGTGAGTTCTTGAGGAATCGAAATTAACCTGACCAAATAGCAGCAATCAAGAACATAAAAGAACCACGGAAGATTAAAGACGTTCAAAGCTTAGCTGGGAAAGTTGCGGCATTGAGCAGATTCATTTCCAAAGCCACAGACAAGTGCGTTCCATTCTTTGATTTAATCAAACGAGGGAAACGTAATTTCGAATGGACCCCCGACTGTGTAGAGGCCTTTCAAAATTTGTCGAACTTGTTAAAGAAGGCCCTAATATTGTCGAAGTCGGTGGATCATGAGGAATTCGTATATTTGGCAGTGTCATCTCATGATATCAGCACAACTTTGGCGCATGAAGAAGACAAGATCAAGAGGTCGGTATACTATGTAAGCAAGATGTTAACATCTGCAGAACGCAATTATCCGAAAATAGAAAAACTCGCTTATAGTCTCTTGATTGCATCCCGAAAGCTCCGTCATTATTTTCAAGCTCACCCAATAGTCATATACACCGATCAGCCACTGAGACAAGTGTTACAACGACCAGAAGCATCAGGACGATTACTTAAGTGTAATATCGAGTTGAGCCAATTTGATTTAAATTTTCAGCTAAGGAGATCAATAAGGGGACAGGTCCTAGCTGACTTCATAGCAGAATTCACAATTCCGAGGAAGAAGCAGTGGAGGACAAGACTATCACTTCAGAGCATAAGTTAGAACATAGCCCATGAAAATTATATACGGATGGGGCTAAGAACGATCGAAGCTCCGGCACCGAAGTTGTTTTAACTACTCTTGAAGGACGATCCATTTACTACGCCTTGCGGTTGGAATTCTCTCCCACAAACAATGACTTTGAATACGAGGCCCTGATTGTCGGGCTAAAACTCGATAAGGAACTAGGGATAAAGACAGTGGACATATGCTGTGACTCCAAGATAGTTGTCTGCCAAGTTCGAAAGGAATTCGAAACCAGGGGACCTCGGCTTGTTACTTACCTTGAAAAAGTAGAGGAGTTGCTGGGTAACCTGGAACATTACAGCATAACTCATATCCCGAGAACAGAAAACCAAAAAGCAGACTGACTGGCTAAGTTAGCGAGTTCTAACAACCCAGAGGAGACCGAGATGGTTCCAATAGAGATATTGGGGTCGCTAAGCTTTGACCAAATGGAAGTCGAATTAGCCCTGGAAGCTGAATGAGAAAAGGAGTCATGGATGACACCGATAAAGAACTTCCTTAGGAGTGGAACTCTCCCATCGAAAAAGAGCGAGAGACGAGCTGTAATACGTAAAGCCGCAAGGTACATTTTACAGGACGACGTCCTTTACCGCTAAGGATTTTCCATGCCTCTACTACAGTGTATAACACACGATGACATCAAGCGTGTACTAAGAGAAGTACATGAAGGTGTGTGCGGAGATCACACTGGAGGCCAAACTTTAGCCAAGAAAGTATTACGATATGGCTATTTTTGGCCAACCGCAAATAGAGATGTAGTTGATCACTCACGACGCCGCGATAAGTGCCAAAGATTTACTAAAGTTCCAAGGGCACCCCCAAGACAGCTTAAATCAATGGTCAATCCATGGCTGTTAGCAATGTGGGGATTAGACATCATCGGGACCTTGCCAATTGCTAAAGGAGGAGCTAAATATGCGATCGTGGCTGTGGACTATTTCACAAAATGGGTGGAGGCCGAACCCTTAACTACGATCACGGCAAGAAAAATGATAAGCTTTGTGGTTAGGAATATCATTTGTCGATTTAGGATACCAAAAAATATTATAATCGATAATGGAACCCAATTCGATAGCACGGAATGTAGAAACTTCTGCCGGAAATATAAGATTGACAAGAGGTATATTGTTGTAGCTCACCCACAGTCGAACAGACAAGTTGAAGCAATAAATAAAGTTATTAAATCCATTCCTAAAAAGCGGTTGGAACGAGCAAAGGCCATGTGGGTTAACGTAGCTTTGCGAGCCTATCGGACGACCTTCAAGACGGCTACCGGTCACACCCCGTTTTCACTCTCCTTTGGATCAAAAGCAGTAATTCCGGTGGAGCTTAAAATCTCCTCTCATAGGGTGACATATTAAGACCCGATGACAAACAAAGTGCTCCTCATCGAGTCCGTGGACATGGTTAAGGATAAGAGGGACGAAGCGGACTTGCATGCCTCGAGGCACCAATGCCAGGTGACACGATACTATGACAGAAAGGTTTACCCCCGGACCTTCGAACCAGGAGATTTCGTATTAAAGTGAGTCTTCCTGCCTCCAGTTCATTTGAGTCCGAAGTGGGAAGGAACATATACCATCCAACAGAAGCTTAACACGGGATCTTTCAAGCTAACGACCGTCGATTGTGAAGAAATTCCTAGAGCCTGGAACGCCCAACATTTGCGGTGATACCTGACTTGAATTTGTACTATTTTCTTTTGTTTTATAAGCCATGTAAAAAGGCACGACTTGCCTAGAAAAGTCTGGCTAATATAAAGAAAAGATTATAAAGTGAACGTAGGTCACGTCTTGGCCGAACCACTATAAATATTGTGTGTGATTTACTTTTCCTGTTCGAATTTTGTTTCATGTATATTCTATGATTATCATAATGTAAGTCGAAAACATTAGAAATTCGAATCAATACTAGAACAAATGTAATAACCATTTGTGTAACGACATAAAAGAAGGACGGGAAGACGACGTCCCAAACTCTACTCTCACAAGTTGAGAGAGAGTATAAAGGATGGGAAGACGACGTCCTTGAGGCGCGAAGGTGCACCATGACAAAAGACCGCCTCAAATCTACTCTAACCTGACAATACGACAATAGAGTATAAAGGTGCAGAAAGACGAGACGATATGAAGACTCTTAACCCTGCTAGAGAGCTAAGGGCAATCGAATGTCGAACCTAATCAATCTTAAACAGGCCCTGGTCAGGAATCTCATTCAAGATTGATTGGGGGCATATGCACGTACATCACGTCCTATCGTCAACCACATTGTGTAGCAGCGATGTCTACACCATGCATTTGATTCACTTGTGATGTGATTTATTATGAACTATTTATATCACACTTAGACAAAGTAATTGACAAACTTACGAGCACTTAACATTGCAGGAAACAAATTACTTTATTTACGTGGGTGCAGATCTATACAAAAAAGACTAAACAAAGAAATGAGAGGGTCGCACTCGCTACAACCACAGCGGGCCAAAGGGAAATCGATGCAAAAGATAAGAACTACTTTTCACTTGGGTTTTGGAGTAGATTTTTTCTTTTTTATCCGCTTTGAGCTTTTCCTTCTCCTCCTTCTTGGCCTCAGTCAAAATACGCTTTGATTTCTTCTTCCCTGCATCTGGAATACTAGGATCAATGGAAGATTTTTTAGCAAGCTCCACAGTGATTGATCTAGTTGAAAGTTCGACAACTAACCTTGACCCAGGAGGGATTACAGCAAGAGGTTTAAGACTCTCGGGATCTTCCTTCTCAACTTTGGCTTTCATAAGTTTATCTTGCTTCACCTTCATATCAACCAAAGTCATATTGTCAGCACTCCCTGAATTACCAGTTATAACAACCTTGTCATCCGCATCATGCCCGTCATTACCACCATCATCCTTTAAGGCATCTATCATTTCCCTGTCTTTGGGAACTTAAGAATCAGATGGCATAATAGTTTTTCCAGCAGCCCCTTCCTTCATTTTTCCGACCTTCTCCACCGGCTCGGAGCTTGTAGTTTCATCCTTTTTCTCCAAAACCTTTCATCAGGTATTGATCCAGTGGCTTCTCCTGGTTGCTCTCCACCTTTTCAATGGTCTTTGAACCTACAGAGCAAGATGAAACAATTATTAACTTAGGAGAAAACTCGTATTCTTTAATTGTTTGTCCAACCATTTGACGAAAAGTTGAGATGGCTTTAACAAACTGAGGTGAAAAGATGGAGATACCTTCGGATGATTTTTCAACAGGAGTAATAGGAGTTCCCATATTTGTTTCGGTAATATGAGATAATAAAGATGCCTTGGGAATCCCTAGATTCTCTGGGTCATATCCTTCCATTTCAGTAGCTCCTGGGGCAGAAGAAGAAGAACCGGTTTCGTTAGTTTCTTTCCCCTTGGCCTGACGTTTCCCATCCTCAATGGTAGCAGCAATAAGTTTGCGCCATTCATCCAAGCGTGTTGTTTCCTCACCCTTCATATATTTCTCCATTAACTTGTCCTCGTCGATCGAATCCACATGGAGTTCTTGCTTTTCCCATTCGACTATTTGATCCCATGCATATACCAGGGGGATAGGGTAATCTTTTAGCCATGTAATGCCTCGGTGACAGATCACCTAAGCAAAAATAATCCAATTATAGTTTCAACACTATCATCCAGCTCTTTTTAAGCATCTACAAGCTGATCATGAATCTGGATCTGACCTAAATCGATTTCGTAAAAAAAACGCGTTTTGTTTATGATTTTGGTTCGATGTTGGTTTCCAGGAAAAGGTGCATTGTATTTTTTGGGTTTATTCTGTACTGAGAAACAAAGAAGAGGGGTGCGTAAGGCCTTAAAAGGTTGGGCGTGCATTTTTTTGGGTAAGAAAAGTGCTGAGTCCTATTGTTTTTAATCTTAGTTTTTTTCTTCCAAGTCTGAGCTTAGTTTTTTTCCCTTCTTTTTTTAGTTGAGTTAGTTTAGTTTATTTAATTTATTTAGTTTTTTTTTCTTTTTCTTTTCTTATAGTTTTATTTTCTTTTAGTTGTGTTATTTACTTCTTTACTTCATTCCAAAAAAAAAAGAATTTTCACTCAAAATCAAAGACCAAGCATGAGTAAAGTGTTCGAACAACAGACTCGAAAATCAAAGGCTAAAGTGAAGGAACGAAATTCAAGCAACCAACAAAGAAATTGAAATCAAGAAAATTGCAAACAGTGGAATTGAATAGTGTAACACCCCACATCTGTTAAGGTCACTCACAAAGGGAATGCCTTAACTTCAATGGAGCATTATGGGTACTGGAACAGAAATATTACAAGACAGACATATATAAAACAGCGGAAGGTAAAGTAGAAGTACTTCAAATCATTTATTAAATATAATTTTTTACAATAAAATCCCATCAACTTTCAAATACCCAATTACATAGCTAAAATATCTGTCTTGCTCAAAAACAAAGAAGCATGAAAATAAATTGTAGTATTCCCCAATAAAGCAAAGCAAGCCATAACCAAGAGAAATCCAAGCAGTACATGAAAGAGCCTTGGAGCTTGGTAAGATCCAAACTAAGCTGTATTCCCACCCTGCAAACCTGGGGGGAAAACGAAAGAAAAAGAGGAGAAACAAACTGGGTCAGTCATAAAGACTGAGTAAGTCCTAGTGACTTTCAGCATAAAAACAGGTGAAGATAATATGGCATGAATAAACTGAAAGTAAACATAAGCATGATGACAAGGTAAGCTACAAGCACGATGAACCAAGTATAACATCCCATGCTTCCTATAAAGAGTAGCACCACAAGGTTCCTACCAAGTATCACATCGCAAGGTTTCTATCAAGCATAACATCGCAAGATTTCTAAGTTTCATCATTAAAATATTTCGATGATATCCATTTGCTCTGCACCACCCGTACTTGCATCTCACAAGTGTCTGGAATGTTTCGTATTCCTACTAGTGTTCCAACTAGTGTCCTGTGTAACAAGGATCCTTACCCCCTACTAGTGTCCCAGCTAGTAGCCCGTGTTATATAATAAGGTGATCCCAACCCGTGTAACTGATCCCTTGCCCAATGTCATGAAATGACCCATTACTTGGTCCCATGAAACGATCTATTAATCGATCAGCTCCCTACAAGTTCTAGCTCGTCATGTGTCTGTGTCATACGACCCTATCACGAATGTAGTTACCTGTGCTAGGTCCACCATAGGGTGTATCAAGCCATAGGGTGCCAACCACCGACACGAATCAAGCACGCACAGTGTAATCCTACCGGTGCCCAATGCCTGCTTTTTCAACTCCGGACTACGTGCACGACCATAGTCCGCCTGAACCTACAATGGCGCACTAACTCAGCCGTCATTCTGGTCGCTTACAATCAGCCCAGTAATCGTGCCCCACCCTGCCTAGTTCCAGGGTACCATGATACATCTAGTGGGTTACTGTTGAAAAGGACCGTGTAACTAGGGTTTCCGTCCAGTAGGTTAAGTGTTGTCATTTAAATTCGAGACTTAACCCCATCAGTCTAGCATGTCAAATTGGTTAAGTGTGGTCATTCAAGTTCGTGACTTAACCCGTCTACGTACCGTGTCAAATTGGCTAAGTGTTGTCGTTCAAGTTCATGACTTAGCCCTACGAATCATGTGTCAAGTTGGTTAAGTATGTTCAAGCGGTTCATGACTTAACCCTACAAAATCATCGTGTCAAATTGGTTAAGTATATTCAAGCGGTTCATGACTTAACCCTATCAAGTCATCGTGTCAAATTGGTTAAGTATATTCAAGCGGTTCATGACTTAACCCTACCAAATCATCGTGTCAAATTGGTTAAGTATATTCAAGTAATTCATGGCTTAACCCGCCCACGTATCATGTCAAGTTGGTTAAGTAATATCTATATGTTCAAGTTGACTTAACCTGCCACGTGTCATGTTATATTGGTTAAGTGTCATTAGTCTAGTCATATTACTTAACCCACCCATTGGTCTGGTTATATTGGTTAAGCCTACATTTGTAAGTTTTACATGTTCTTAACTCATACCGGTTAGGTCCACATTTACATGTCAAATTTCCATGTCATCCCACCTAACCCTCTAACCATACCCACGTCTTATTATGGTTAGTATTCCTTAATTCATTCATTATGACGAACGAATCATGACCTCTCACATTAGACCGTGCATTTTGTGGCCACTGGATTTGTCGGGCGGTTCCTGGCAGATTTACACCACAAACTGGGTTTAACCTCGTGTCATAAATCGTTACGCCTATAATTTGGCCTTCGACCTCTCACATTAGACTGACACTTTGTGACTACTGGATTTGCCGGGCGGTTCCGGACAGATTTACACCACAAACTGAGTCTAACCTCGTGTCAAAGGTTCATTAATGGTCGTATTCCACCCAAAACCCCAATATCAGTTCATGTGTTTAACATATAGAAATGTTCATGATTCACGTTTTTGCCCCAAAACATATTCCCAAATTATTATCATAATTCACTACAAGGTTATGCCAAGTTATAGCCTTTTATTTACAATACATGCCAATTACCCAAAACCTAACTTAGGCGCGTTCATATTAAACCTCTACTAAGTCATAAATTATCATATATGTTTCAACTCCAAATTTTACATAATTAACATATGCCCAAGTTCTAGATTACATGTAAATTTTACATATGCCCAATTTGTACCAAATTTACATATGTTCAATTTATGCCGTTTTACATGTATGCCAATTTTATGCCATTTTACCATGTCAAGTTCTAGCCAAAATTACATGTATCAAGTTTCATACCCAATAAACCCAAATCATGATTCATGATGTAGTTATCCCAAAATGTAATCTTTTTATTACAATACATGTCAGTTGCCCAAGTTCATAATACATGTTTATGCCAACTATCAAGTTTACGATTGCTTTCATGTTCAAATTCCCAATTCTACATATGCCTAATTAACATAAGCCCAATCTTTTGATTTAATTTACATAGTCCCAAACTCGTGATTTAATTTACATGCCAATTCATGTATGCCCAAACTTGCAATTTCAATTATATTGACAATACCCAAATTTCATGTTATGCCATCAATTCCACCACATACATATATCCAAATTTGTAATATCCCAATATTTCCCCGTATACAAATCGCACGTATATCGTAGTTTAGGCCTAGGTCCGAAATTGACCAAGATTCATCAAAAGAAAATAAATAGGGGAAGGTAGAATTTGTATAACAATAAGTACAGAGAGAAAACTGGCATAAGAACATTGTCTCAGGCATAAAAGATAGATCTTGATAATAATATCAACATGAATCAAGAAAAACTGATTTACAACAAGCTGAATAGATCATAGGCTTGACATGAAAATGAGAATAGAAAAAGTCCCAAAACTCAAGATTCAAGAAGCAACAGAAATAGATCTGAATCAATAAACATACTTAAATCCAATTCCACTTTATTCCATGGCCATATTATAATTAAATGTTTAAATCTAAAAACAACTAGAACTTACAGAGCATGGCTAATGAATTAAGAACTGAATTTGTTGTAAAAATGTCGCGGCGTTGTTAATTTATTGTCTTGAATCATTGTAGAAGCCTTGTTCTTTGAATTGATTTGAGTTTAAATGTTTGTACTTTGATTTGGAGACGGCGGCCATGGTTCAAGAGGTATTTTAGCAGCATAATGGTGTAAGAATGATTTGATATGAATTAGGTTAGGTCTAAGGGTATTTTTATAGGTGTAGCAACTAGTTTAGGCCCTTAGATTAACCCTAGAATCAATCCGGACCATCAAAACACGTCCCAGGCTTCAAAAATGAGTTCTGGGTCAAACCAGGCCGACCAGGTCGACCTGTAAGGGTGGGGAGGTCGACACTATGGTCGACCTGGGGGGTAGGTCGACCCTATGGTCGACCTGGGGGGGTAGGTCGACCCTATGGTCGACCCCCTGGTCCAGTGCTGCCTGAAATCTGCTGAATCTTCTGAAGGCCATAACTTCTTCATCCGGACTCCGATTTTCGAAAACTCGGACTCTGTTTCATGTAAAATTATGAGACGAACGCAATGGCGCAACCCATTTTCCCTGATTCTTATTTCAAAATTTAATTCTGCCTTGATTTCTTGTTTTAACATGTTATCGAAATTCGGGTTGTTACAAATAGCTAGAACTACTCAATTTTTCTAGATGGGTTGCCATACTCCACTGTAATATTTTCTGAACTCTATAGGTGCTCTGATACAAAGAAAATTTTATACAAATTGCTTGTAAAAATTTTCTATAGGGGCAGCGGCTTGCTTGTACAATTTTTTTTATTTCTGCTGTTATTATTGTCAGATTGTTGTAATTGGTTGAAATTTCCATAACTAAAATCATCACTCTCGTCATTTTCATTTATAAATTTGATTTGATCTACAAATATTTAACTACAAGAGTTTATTTTGTGAAATTGATTATCTCAAGGGTTTGATCGTGAATATATGTTAGTTCAATTTATTGAACTTCTAGCAAAAGAGGTTGCATACTACCCGTAAAACATTGGTCGTATCCCTTAGTATTTGTACTATACGTGAACGGCCATAAGACCCTCTTCCCCCTTCAAATTGAGATTATCAGCTAATAGGGTATACTTGAGTAGGTTATCTATTTTGTAATAATAGCTACTTGTGTCAATCTTAAGTCGATTTCTATATTCAACAACGATGAGTGAAAAGAGTATTAGCCACCATAATTCCCTTAGGAATTCTCGGATAAATCGGAATTTTGATAACGAAAGGGATTACAATTGAATAAATCAAAACTTCAGAAACCTCGACTTCGAAATGGATAGACCCTTATCTCTTTGAGATTGATGTTATCCAACTAAAACTGTTCAACCATCTGTCACCGTATTTCCACTGGTTGATGGAAACAATTTTGAGCTTAAACATTCTTTTATTCAAGGGGTACCAAAATTTACTGGTTCTGAAAATGCTTATGAATTTCTAAGTGAATTTGAATTGTATGCGTCCACAACAAAAATGCAACAATTCTCTAATGAATCAATCAAGCTAAGACTAATTCCATTTGCTCTACTTGAAAGCGCCAAAAGATGGCTAAATTCTCTTCCAAAACATTCCATAAGAAGTTGGGATGAATTTTTCATTGTATTCTTGAAAAAAACAATTCCCTTCCCATAAAACTCTAAAAATCCGAACCGAGATAAATCAATTTTGTCAAAATAAGGGGGAAACTTTTTCAAAATACTTTGAGAGATTCAACCAATTATTATATAGTTGTCATCATCATGCAATTCTCAAAGATCGCTTATGTCAAATTGCATATGAAGGGCAAAACTATCCGACTAGAACTCAGTTAGAGTCAATGTGTGGAGTAGAATTTATGTCTAAGACGACCAGTGAAGCTTGACAATTCTTAGAAGATTATTCTGAAAAAGACATGCAATGGGAATCAATTCGTGTTCCCATTCGTACTTCTACTAGAGGAGTGCATGTCGTGGAGCCAAGTCATCTTCCCTTAGAAAATCAAACACCTCAAGTCGGAGAAGGGCTACCCCACTATTACTCTCAAGACCAAGCCAATGCTATAGCTCAAAATAATCCTTACTCATCCACATACAACCCTAGTTGGAGGAAACACTCAAACTTTTCTTGGTCAAATCCTAATAATTCGGCAAACCCATCTCACATGCAATGCTTTATTCCCAATCTGAATTACCAAGCTCCATCTCCCAATTCTCAAAGCTCTCAAGCTGCACCTTAATCCAAACAATCTTATAGGCACCCCAACTTTCAATCATCATCCAAATCCCCTCAATCTTCTCAACCATCACAAGAAACTGTGCGTTTAGAGAAACAGATGTACTCTCACGAAGCTAAAATGAACTCACACGAAGCTAAACTTGATCAAATGATGAAGGAACTAGTGAAAAGTAACGAGAAAGGAAAGTTGCCTAGCCAACCCGAGGTGAATCCGTAATTCTCGTACCGTGAATTCTTGTGAGGACGAAAACCATAATTCATTTAACTCTGTCATAACCCTTAGGTCCGGAAAAACAATTGACAAAATTGGCAATCCCGACAATTATTCGATTTCGACCCCAATTGAAAAGCTTGACATTCCCCCAATGGCAATCAAGGCCAATTCTTATGAACCTTCCATGCTCTCATCTTCTTCGAATGTTAGCGATACCAACATCTCTTCTAATAAAGTCGGCAACCCCGACAATGTCTCTTCTTCTAATGTTGGCAATCCCAGCATCTCACCTTCTATTCCTGTACCTCCTTCACTTTCCACATCAAAACCTTCTTCTTCGAAGGATCAAAATTCTGAAGGAGTTTATAAACCAATCGCTCCTTATCCTTATAGAATTAACAATAAGAAGAAGGATGCGAATTTTGAAAAAATTCTTGAAATCTTAAACAAGTTTGTGTCAATATTCCACTCTTAGACACGGTCGAACAAATTCCTTAATATGCCAAGTGTCTCAAAGAGATATGCACCCGAAAACAAGCCACTAATATTCCTAAAACTGCCTTCTTAACTACGAACACTAGCTCTATTTTCTCAAATCTATCATCCATCAAGTATAAAGACCCTGGCTGCCCTACAATTGATTACAAAATAGGAAATACTCACATCTCTCATGCCTTACTTGATCTTGGAGCCATTGTCAATCTTCTTCCTTATACTGTTTATCAGCAACTTGGATTAGGCGAGATTAAACCGACGAACATCACTCTTTAGTTAGTTGATCGATCTATCAAGAAGCCATTGGGAATAATCGAGGACGTCTTGATATAGATTGAACAATTTTACTTCCCTGTCAATTTCATAGTTCTAGAAACCGACCCTGTCTCAAATCCCAATGTTCAAATCCCATTGATATTAGGGCGCCCCTTCTTAGCAACCTCAAATGCTATCATTAATTGTAGCAACGGTCAACTTCGACTTTCCTTCGGGCACCTAACCATTGAGCTAAACATCTTTAATCTCAACAAACAACCTAGGGATTTTGAGATCAATGAAATCGACATGATTCAAACCACAGTTGATGAAACCTCTGGTGACACTTCTGAAGCCTTGAAAATGTGTCTTGACCATTTCAACTATGATTTTGAATATATTTCGCAATTAAATGAACTACTTGACTCGAAACCCTCGTCATTTGAATCTGACCATGGAGAACATCCTAAGTTGGATCTCAAACTCCCACCACATGACCTTGAGTTTGCTTATTTGGACTCTACAAAAAAATTTCCCATAATCTTGGCCTCTGATCTTACCGAGGACCAAGAAGAAAAACCTGTGAAAATTTTACGGGATAATATGCATATAAATGGTATAAATCACCTTCACAACCAAATTTGCATAGGGAAGATTTTGATTTCAGAAGTTATTGACATGCCTACTGTACCTCAAAGATCAGATACGAAATCGTCATACATCATTTTCGATAGAGGCAAGTGTGGGGGGAAAAGAAAATATCATTTTTCACATAACACTCATCATCATTATGGATTTCATTTTGTATATGATTGGCATTCACATATAGTGGCTAAATTTCATTTCATTTTACAAATAATTCTGCAACTAATTCACCTTTGGGTTTTATCTTTCAAATTTAGGAAACGTGTTACAGTGTGGACACTGTTTAGTTCTAGTGTGGGGTGAGTATGCAGTACATTCATTTTTTATTTTCATTTTTTTAATGCATTTAGATAAGATCACCATGCATTTTAAGTCACATTAAACTGCCATTTTTTCGTGAATACAACTCATTTTAGATTGATACAACAAAATAAGTTAACGATTATTAATCAGTTGATAGTATTTTTCTCTCTCAACTAAGATCGAATAAGAAATATAATGAAAAGTTGAATTTTGAGGGATAATAGTGTAACCGACACATAGAGAGATTCTTAGGTGATTGCCATGAAGTTTATTCTAAAGCGTAGTCTTTGTTTAATGAGTGGAGGACTTAAAATACTTATATTGGCTTTTTGAGTCTTTAAAACTAAGTTGTGTTAAGTTGAATTCACGTAACTTCTCTTGTTCTTATATTTTATAATAATAATAATAATAATAATAATAATCCAAGGGTATCCAACATTGCTTGTAAATCTAGCGTTGGTGTGCAAACCCGCCAAACTTTATCCGATATGTTGTTGCTAAAGTCAGCGTTGGTATATCTTGGTCTCATTTTATGAGTTGGACACCTAAGGATTACCGACATGTTATTGACAAAGTCAGCGTCGGTCTACACAATTCGCCATGCTCCGTTCCATCTGCCATGGGTGGTATACCTTGGTATTTTATGTTAGGTGTATGCAATTTATCATAAATTTTAATTTTTATAGAGATAGAGCATAAGTGATGATGCCCAAGCACTTCTTGACCTTATTAATTTGACTAGCCATACACGAGGAAATAATAATACCACTTTACAAACTGTGATAAGCAAACTAAGAATTTATTTCATGGTTGCACTATGTTAACAACCGAATCAACTGGCCAAACTAGAGTTTAACATTGATAACTTGAATTATGTTGAAAATTTGTGACAAGTTGAGGTATGTAAAATACAATCAACTAACTAGGAATTTTTAACTTACTTTGTTGTACCATTTCTGAAACAAGTCGTGGTTTCATTTTTTTATATTTTCATTTGCATTCATGTAGTTGCATTAGAACCACAACATACTTCATTTGGATTTTGTGGGTAGTATCCATTGAAAACCCTCACGAGTTCATCACTCATCCTACTAGGGACACCTATAGGTTTAATGTCTTGTTGCATATGCTCAATGTAATCGTGTTTCCTACGAAAGTGTGACCTATCTAGTTTAGCTTTTCATTTTTTTTACTCAAGGACGAGTAAAAGATAAGTGTGGGGGTATTTGATTAACATAAAAATGTGTTTAATTTATGCTCTTATATTTTATCTTTAATAAATAAATAAATGACACTTTGGGTATTTTTTATGTGTTTTTACAGATTGTCAAATAATGTCTCCTTCATTTCAATTAAAGGTCAACTACAAAGAAAAAGCTACTTTCCCATATCAACACTATCTCAATTGCAAATGAAGATGTAGCTTACTGGTAAAGGCATATAAATGTGTACAGAGTGGCCTGAGTTTGATCATCGGCAAGTACTATTTTTATGAAGGAAGGAACACAAATGCTTCACACCTCGCCTCATGTGTTTTGAAGAATAAAAGAACTAAGTGATATTATATATATGTAGTCATATTTATGCATCTATATAAATAATATGCACTTAATAAGGATTTTAGAAATTTGGTATAATCCTCTCAAAGAATTCAAATCCAATCAATAACATTTAATTTCCATGCAAAAAGAAAGGGAAGACTTTGAATACACATCTCCAATTAAGCGTATGCTTATCTTCCCACTGACTGTGCCATACATCAAAAGGAAAGGCTTTGATTACAGTCTTCAATCAAGCGCTATGAAAGGAATTTTTTTAGGCCTTATATTCACATAAAGAGAGGAGACTACATCATATATAAATATCCCTGGTGTTCATTGTAAAAAAAGGGAGTTCCATTTTTATTTTGTTCTTATTCTTAATAAAGTTTTTGTAACAACCCGTATTTTCAATAACCTGTAATAACATAAATCGAGGCAGAATTTAATTCTAAAATGGGAATCAAGGGAAACGGGCTATGCCATTGCGTTCGTCTCGGAAAAATACGCGAAATAGAGTCCGAGTTTTCGAAAATCGGAGTCCGTATGACCAAGATATGGCCTTGCGAAGTTTCACGAAAATTCCCAAATTAAAGTATACTTAATTAAGTGAAATGGGTTGTGTAGATATATATATATATATATATATATTGATATATATATATATATATATATAATTGAAAATTTAATAAATAAATATGCAAAAATGCTCAAAACAGCGAATTGGGAGAGGGGAATAACCGAACCGGCCGATTTTTGAAGTCGACCCGAGCCCGCTGGGTCGACTAGGGGTTAATCCAGGGTGTTTGGCTGTCAACCCGTGGGCCGATTCGCTCAAGTGCAGATTTTGCATTTGAATGGTTCTCATGGTCCATCTTTAATCTAAAGGCCCTAGATGGTTCCTACACTTGACTTCTTCCCCAAGACATGCTTTGATGGCTTGGATTGAATCTAGGGTTAATCCTATGGCCTAAAACACTTGCCTAATCTATAAATAAGACCCTAACCTACCCTAATTCATTCATAATTAAACCTAGTGACTAAACTATGGCAAAATGCTAGCTCTCATGGCCTCCACTAATTTTATGAAGAGGGTTGCATACTAATCACTCTCTAATCAACTTCTAATCCCTTCTTAGCATCTTAATCTTCTTCATTTGGTGTTCAAAGTTGCTAGTTGTGAGTTTCTATCACTTTGATGATCTTTTGGTAAACTAATTAGATGAGATGTGATGAGATTTATGGTTTTGTATGTGGGTTAATGAGCTTTGAATCATATGATATGATGTTAGCATTAATCTTATGTTTATGCATGTTGAGTATGTAAGCTTATGCAAGTTTAATATGATGTATGTTATGTTTGCATGATGCTAAATATGCAAGTTGTGGGCTATGTAATCATATGCATGTTATGCAAGTTCATGGTAATATGCTATGCAAGTTACATGTATGTAAATATGCAAGTTACATGTTTGTTAATATGCAAGTTACATGTATGTAAATATGCAAGTTACATGTTTGTTAATATGCAAGTTACATGTTTGTTAATATGCAAGTTACATGTATGTAAATATGCAAGTTACATGTTTCTTTATATGCAAGTTACATGTTTGTTAATATGCGAGTTACATGTATGTAAATATGCAAGTTACATGTTTATTAATATGCAAGTTCATGATGACACATTATGCAAGTCTATAAGCTAATATGCAAGTTTGTTATGCAAAATGAATATGTAAGTTATGTGACATATTATATGCAAGTTATGTGACATGTTATGCAAGTTCATATGCAAGTTATGTGTTTGTTAATATGCAAGATGGCACCTTTGAAACATGTTCATTCATATGCAAGTTGACACCTTTTATATGTGTTATATCATGAACGAAATTACGTGGGAACGATGGGGTAATTAAATGCATAAGTTAATAAGATTGTGTGAAATTAATATAATTATGCATAACACAAAATAAATAAACATAGTATGGGAATTTGCCTATTTGGTTAGGTGTACCCATACTATGTGTTGGGAATTTACCTATTGAGTTAGGTCTACCCCATGGGAATTTACCTATTAAGTTAGGTCTACCCATGTTAAGAAAACTTGATTAATTAGGGATAATTAATATAAAATTATGAGGGTGATTAATTAGGTGTAATTAATTGACTAAGACACGAGGTTGGACTCAGTTGTAGCGTAAAACTGCCCGGACCCAACCGGCTTAACCAGTTGCTACAAATGTTAGCCCAATGTGAGAGGTCTTAGGCACAAACTAAATACGTAATTAATGTAAAGACACGAGGTTAGACTCTGTTATGACATAAGGCTGCCCGGACCCAACCGGCTTAACCAGCGGTCATAAAAGACAGTCTAATGTGAGAGGTCTTTACAAAGGTTACGTTCTTAATTAATTAATTAAGAAACACTTAACCACATTAGCATGTAGAGGGACATGAGGGGTTAAGTGGGTGCCTCGGGTGGCATGAGAAAATCTAGTGGTTGCCTTGGGTGGCAATAGAAAATACGATTAGAATACTTAACCAAAATGGAACATGTAATTAAAACATGATTAAAGGGTTAAGTGGGATATACTAGAAAAAGGGACAAGCTTAGGTGGGTAGCTTGTGGAGGCCCATTTCAACCAGTAACCCATACGTATCTTTGTGGGCTCGACCCATGTCGAGGACGGGACACGCATACTGGGCTTGACTGTAAGAGGCAAACGGGTTAGCGGTGGCAACGCAAGTCCAACGGGCTTCATATGCGTGAGTGGGCCCGGGCTGGTAGGTAAGCCGTTGTTGCATCGAGTAGATATAAGCCGTGCACCTTTAGTTTCATCAGGTTGCCACATTGGGGAATGATACATCCCACGGTGGGGCCAGCACGGGTATCTACGTTAGGGAGCCGATCGAATGGGAAGTAGTGTGTACACCTAGTGGATTGTAGGGCCCCGTGGCGCCTACTTGGTCACCTAGGGGTACGCAGGTACTAATTAGTAAATTTTATAAGTCCTTGGGTGGGATCAACCTTTAAGTTAGGAACGACTGGTGGGGTGTTACACGTGGTATCAGAGCTTAAGGTTACCAGAACAGATAAAATTTTTGAGAAAAACTACTTTCTAAGAGTATTTTCGAAGAAAGTATTTTTAAAAAGCATGTCTTCTAAGAGAAAAAGTTTTTGAAAAAGAAAAGCATAATCCCCAATAGCCATATCTTTATCTTTCGGAATCTCCTTTTTGAATCTTTCCTCTTTCGTTTCAGCATGGCTGAAGATCTTAACATCCCGGAGGGTTTAGTTATACCACTATGGTATAGGAGGTTGCAAGAGGCTAGGGCCGCGGCTGCGGGTCCGGCCAATGCTACTACACCAGAGACAACCGCTCCTCCTCCTCAGCCTAGAGTGGATAATTTTGCTAAGGTTTGCAAGGAGTTCAAGGCTATAGGAGGAAAACCTTTTCTTGGTTCAGAGACTTTCGTAGAGGCTAGAGATTGGCTTAAGGAAGTGGAAGAGTTGCTAGATATCTTTGAAGTGGAAGAGGGAAAGAAAGTCAAGTTGGCGGCTTGGTTAATGAAGGGAGAGGCCTCATTCTGGTGGGAGGTCACTAATGGAGAACGCCCTGTTGACTCTTGGGCAGATTTTAAGCAAAGGTTTGGGGCTAAGTTTCTCTCAAGGGCGGAAGAGAATCTGTTTATGGAGAAGTTCTTGAATTTGAAGCAAGGGAATCTCACGGTGAAAGAATATGTCAACAAATTCAATCAATTAGCAAGGTTTGGCATAGAGTTGGTGAATACACCGGAGAAGAAGGCTTTGAGGTTCGTTAGAAGCTTGAACGAACCATTGCAAGGAATAGCTATGACTCACATTCCTATGGGGGCCACTTTTGAGAAGCTTGTCTACATGGCACTTATGCATGAGGATGATAAGAATTCTAAGGCACCAGAGAAAAAGGGGGATCAGAAGAAACCGCAACAACAACAACAAGGCAAGGGCGGAAAAGGCAATGGTGACAAAAAGAAGACGAAGAAGAAGTGCTTCAATTGTGGAACACCAGGACACCTTAGTAAGGATTGTCGCAAAAAGAAGAAGACCGGTTGCTTTCATTGTGGTGAAGCAGGGCATCTTGTGAAAAACTGCCCAAAGAAGGGGCAGAAGACGGGGTCTACCTCAGGAGGCCAGGTGCAAGCTCTTATAGCACCACCTCAGTCAGGGGGGCAAGTTCAGGTTCTCTCAGTTCCACCGATTCAGCAGAGAGGTAGAACTATTTCCGTTGAAAGTCTGGTTTTTCTGTTTGATCATCCAGTTCGTACTTTGTTTGACTCTGGCGCATCGCATTCTTTTATCTCATCATCGTTAGTTGAGTCACTGCACTTAGACACCAGTCTAGTTGATGATCCCTTGGTTGTCTCAAACCCAATTGGGGGCTCCATATATCTGTCTATGATATGTTTGGGTTTGAAGATTTCTATACTTAGCGTTGAGTTTAGATGTGATGCTTTTGTATTGGGCTTCACGGGCTATGGGTTGATCTTGGGCATGGACTGGTTATCCAGTAATGGTGCCGTTCTTGATTGCGAAAGGAGAGTTGTCAGGCTCATGACCCGCTTGGGTAACACTCTCGAGATCTCTTGCAATCCCATGGAATCTGTTTTGCTAAGTTATCTTGAATCGCTCGATGCTTCGGTCGAGAGTTTGTGTTCTGTCAGAGTAGTCCGGGAATATCCGGATGTGTTTGAAGAAGTAAAGGGTTTGCCTCCGAAGCGGGAGATAGATTTCCGAATTTATTTGGTGGATAATGCCAAACCAGTGTCTTTGCCAGTACGCCACATGGCTCCTCGTGAGAGAAGAGAACTTCATAAGCAAGTAGGGGAGTTGCTTGAGAAGGGGTTCATAAGGCGAAGTATATCGGAGTGGGGAGCTCCAGTAGTGTTTGCCACGAAGGCGGATGGGTCCCTCAGACTTTGTGTGGATTATAGAGAACTTAATAAGCTCACGAAGAAGAATAGACACCCATTACCGAGGATAGATGATCTCTTTGATCAGTTGGTTGGCGCGTCAGTATTTTCGCAGATGGACTTAGCTACAGGGTTTCATCAGTTAAGAGTGGCGGAGGACAGTATAGAGAAGACTGCTTTCCGGACTCCGGATGGTTTTTATGAGTGGCTAGTGATGCCATTTGGGTTGACAAACGCCCCCGCATACTTTGTTGATCTCATGAGTAGAGTGTTCAGAGAGTATCTGAATAAGTTTGTAGTAGTTTTTGTGGATGACATCTTGGTCTTTTCCAAGAATGAAGAAGAGCATGCCTTACATCTCAAGGAAGTGTTGGAGACTCTTCGAGCGCATAGTCTTAAAGCTAAATTCTCTAAATGCCATTTTTGGAGAAGAGAAGTGCGATTCTTAGGGCATGTGGTCTCTAAGGAAGGGATAGCTGTGGATCCCGCAAAGATAGTATCTATCCAGGATTGGAAAGTTCCTAGAAATGCTACCGAGGTAAGAAGTTTCTTGGGGTTGGCAGGATATTATAGGAAGTTCATCAAAGACTTCGCGAAGATATCAGCCCCATTAACCCGCTTGACGAAAAAGAATCTGGTTTTCTCGTGGGATGTAGATTGTGATGATGCTTTCCGGCGGTTAAAGAGAGCTTTGACCACCGCTCCAGTTTTAGTGCTCCCGGATGGGAGTAAGCCGTTTGTTGTTTATACCGATGCTTGTGGAACAGGATTAGGTGCAGTCTTGATGCAGGAGGGAAGGGTAATAGCCTATGGAGGGAGACAATTGAGAGTGCATGAGAAGAATTACCCTACCCATGATCTAGAGTTGGCCGCGATTGTTTTCGCACTTAAGTCTTGGCGCCATTATCTTCTTGGTGAGAGATTCGAGTTGTTCACCGACCATAAATCATTGAAGTACTTATTCTCTCAGAAGGATTTAAACTTAAGACAGCAAAGGTGGATGGAGTTCTTAGCATCCTATGATTTCGAGATAGCGTATACCCCTGGTAAGGGTAACGTGGTGGCAGACGCCTTAAGTAGAAAAAGGCTATCTTTGAGTCCATTGTTCGTGGAACGACGAAGCTTGGAGTTTCTTCCTTTGTTTGACTTCAGACCTTCTGTTGATTTTGTACCTGGTTTGTTGGCATCCTTGGAGGTTAGACCTACTCTTTTGAGACGGATTGGCGAGGCTCAGCGAGACGACCCACAGTTGGTTGTGTTGGTAGAGAAGCTTATAAGAGGGGAGTCGTCCAGCCATTTGGGTAGATACACCATAGATGATAAGGGATGGTTGCATAGAGACGGTAGACTTTGTGTACCGCAAGATGAGGGTTTGAAGAAGGCTATTTTGGATGATGCACATCGTTCAAGAATGACTATTCATCCCGGTGGAGACAAAATGTACCAAGACATGAAGAGAGTTTTCTTCTGGGCCGGTATGAAGAAAGATGTGGCCGAGTATGTGGCTAGATGCTTAGTGTGCCAACAAGTTAAAGTGGAGCAAAGGAAACCCGGTGGGTTGCTACACCCATTGGAAGTTCCACAGTGGAAGTGGGATAGTGTCTCGATGGATTTCATCGACGGGTTACCGAGATCGAGGAAGGGCAATACGGGAATTTGGGTTGTGGTAGACAGACTTACCAAGAGTGCCCATTTTATACCCGTAAAGAGTAAGAGGACCGCTCCATGGCTTGCTTCAGTCTATGTTAGAGAGATTGTTAGATTGCATGGCGTACCATCCAGCATTGTGAGTGATCGAGATCCTATTTTCACTAGTGAGTTTTGGAGAAGTTTGCAAGAGGCGGTAGGGACTCAGTTGTGTTTGAGCACCGCATATCATCCTCAGACGGACGGTCAGACTGAGAGGGTGAACCGTATCTTAGAAGATCTTTTGAGGCTTTGTATCTTGGATTTTGGAGGTACATGGGAAGAACATCTTCCTTTGGTGGAGTTCGCATATAATAACAGCTTTCAGTCCAGTATTGGTATGGCTCCTTTCGAAGCTCTTTATGGAAGGCCTTGTCGATCTCCTACATGTTGGTGGGAATCTACGGATAAGATCTTGCTTGGGCCGGATATGGTTAGAGAGACTTCAGAGAAGATTGATTTAATTCGAAAAAGGATGAAAGCAGCGCAAGATAGACAGAAATCTTATGCGGATCGGAGAAGGACGGATCTTGAGTTTGAGGTTGGGGACATGGTTTTTGTCAAAGTATCTCCATTGAGAAATGTTGTTCGCTTTGGGTCCGTAGGGAAGTTAGCACCGAGATTTGTTGGGCCGTTTCCTATTAAGGAAAGGATTGGACGGATGGCATATAGGGTGGAGTTGCCCGACAGACTTAGTGGTGTTCATGATGTATTCCATGTATCACATTTGAGGAAGTGCTTACATGAGACCGCGGAGGTGGTAGAGCCGAGCTTGCTTAGAGATGTAGAGGTAGAGCGTGATGCGACGATTCGACGAGCTCCTACTCGCATCCTTGGGTCAGAAACTAGGAAGTTGAGGAACAGAGAAGTTCAGCTAGTTAAAGTGCAATGGGGAGATGACGAAAGCAATGCTACTTGGGAGATGGAAGCAAAGATGCGTTCTTTGTATCCATTTCTTTTTGAGAGTATGTCTTTTAACTTCTCCTTTATTGCTTGTCTAGTACTTATCTTATCTTTAGTATATCCTCTCGCTAATACCTATGACCTTTAGATAGGGTAAAACCTATGGTTGAAACATGTGTTTGAAACATGTTATGGTTGATGGATGCATATGGATGCAATTGTTTGCTAGTGGTTGCTCGTGGATGCATATACACACACATTAGGCACTAGATCGGCTCAGTCACTTCATGTTGCATATTGCATAAATGGATGTGGTAGTTAGATTGATGGATGTATCATGGCTGTGTTATCATATGGATGATGCATTTTTGTGTATGGTTGTGCACGCATGTAGAAATTTGTATGTGTCAATAGGGTTTCGCATACATATTGGATGCATGGCACTATCATGGTTTGCATTAAGGAGGTTTACTGTATCAGTAACCGCCTGATTTTCGCATTAGGTAAGTACATATACACACACTTTTGCATATATCCATCCAGCATTTAGAATCTTGTAAGGACAATGATTGCTCGTGGATGATGCTTTGAGTAGATGGATGATTGGATGGTAGGATACGTTCTTCCTAACTTGAAGATTTCGGGGACGAAATCCTTTAAGGAGGGGAGAATGTAACAACCCGTATTTTCAATAACCTGTAATAACATAAATCGAGGCAGAATTTAATTCTAAAATGGGAATCAAGGGAAACGGGCTATGCCATTGCGTTCGTCTCGGAAAAATACGTGAAATAGAGTCCGAGTTTTCGAAAATCGGAGTCCGTATGACCAAGATATGGCCTCGCGAAGTTTCACGAAAATTCCCAAATTAAAGTATACTTAATTAAGTGAAATGGGTTGTGTAGATATATATATATATATATATTGATATATATATATATATATATAATTGAAAATTTAATAAATAAATATGCAAAAATGCTCAAAACAGCGAATTGGGAGAGGGGAATAACCGAACCGGCCGATTTTTGAAGTCGACCCGAGCCCGCTGGGTCGACTAGGGGTTAATCCAGGGTGTTTGGCTGTCAACCCGTGGGCCGATTCGCTCAAGTGCAGATTTTGCATTTGAATGGTTCTCATGGTCCATCTTTAATCTAAAGGCCCTAGATGGTTCCTACACTTGACTTCTTCCCCAAGACATGCTTTGATGGCTTGGATTGAATCTAGGGTTAATCCTATGGCCTAAAACACTTGCCTAATCTATAAATAAGACCCTAACCTACCCTAATTCATTCATAATTAAACCTAGTGACTAAACTATGGCAAAATGCTAGCTCTCATGGCCTCCACTAATTTTATGAAGAGGGTTGCATACTAATCACTCTCTAATCAACTTCTAATCCCTTCTTAGCATCTTAATCTTCTTCATTTGGTGTTCAAAGTTGCTAGTTGTGAGTTTCTATCACTTTGATGATCTTTTGGTAAACTAATTAGATGAGATGTGATGAGATTTATGGTTTTGTATGTGGGTTAATGAGCTTTGAATCATATGATATGATGTTAGCATTAATCTTATGTTTATGCATGTTGAGTATGTAAGCTTATGCAAGTTTAATATGATGTATGTTATGTTTGCATGATGCTAAATATGCAAGTTGTGGGCTATGTAATCATATGCATGTTATGCAAGTTCATGGTAATATGCTATGCAAGTTACATGTATGTAAATATGCAAGTTACATGTTTGTTAATATGCAAGTTACATGTATGTAAATATGCAAGTTACATGTTTGTTAATATGCAAGTTACATGTTTGTTAATATGCAAGTTACATGTATGTAAATATGCAAGTTACATGTTTCTTTATATGCAAGTTACATGTTTGTTAATATGCGAGTTACATGTATGTAAATATGCAAGTTACATGTTTATTAATATGCAAGTTCATGATGACACATTATGCAAGTCTATAAGCTAATATGCAAGTTTGTTATGCAAAATGAATATGTAAGTTATGTGACATATTATATGCAAGTTATGTGACATGTTATGCAAGTTCATATGCAAGTTATGTGTTTGTTAATATGCAAGATGGCACCTTTGAAACATGTTCATTCATATGCAAGTTGACACCTTTTATATGTGTTATATCATGAACGAAATTACGTGGGAACGATGGGGTAATTAAATGCATAAGTTAATAAGATTGTGTGAAATTAATATAATTATGCATAACACAAAATAAATAAACATAGTATGGGAATTTGCCTATTTGGTTAGGTGTACCCATACTATGTGTTGGGAATTTACCTATTGAGTTAGGTCTACCCCATGGGAATTTACCTATTAAGTTAGGTCTACCCATGTTAAGAAAACTTGATTAATTAGGGATAATTAATATAAAATTATGAGGGTGATTAATTAGGTGTAATTAATTGACTAAGACACGAGGTTGGACTCAGTTGTAGCGTAAAACTGCCCGGACCCAACCGGCTTAACCAGTTGCTACAAATGTTAGCCCAATGTGAGAGGTCTTAGGCACAAACTAAATACGTAATTAATGTAAAGACACGAGGTTAGACTCTGTTATGACATAAGGCTGCCCGGACCCAACCGGCTTAACCAGCGGTCATAAAAGACAGTCTAATGTGAGAGGTCTTTACAAAGGTTACGTTCTTAATTAATTAATTAAGAAACACTTAACCACATTAGCATGTAGAGGGACATGAGGGGTTAAGTGGGTGCCTCGGGTGGCATGAGAAAATCTAGTGGTTGCCTTGGGTGGCAATAGAAAATACGATTAGAATACTTAACCAAAATGGAACATGTAATTAAAACATGATTAAAGGGTTAAGTGGGATATACTAGAAAAAGGGACAAGCTTAGGTGGGTAGCTTGTGGAGGCCCATTTCAACCAGTAACCCATACGTATCTTTGTGGGCTCGACCCATGTCGAGGACGGGACACGCATACTGGGCTTGACTGTAAGAGGCAAACGGGTTAGCGGTGGCAACGCAAGTCCAACGGGCTTCATATGCGTGAGTGGGCCCGGGCTGGTAGGTAAGCCGTTGTTGCATCGAGTAGATATAAGCCGTGCACCTTTAGTTTCATCAGGTTGCCACATTGGGGAATGATACATCCCACGGTGGGGCCAGCACGGGTATCTACGTTAGGGAGCCGATCGAATGGGAAGTAGTGTGTACACCTAGTGGATTGTAGGGCCCCGTGGCGCCTACTTGGTCACCTAGGGGTACGCAGGTACTAATTAGTAAATTTTATAAGTCCTTGGGTGGGATCAACCTTTAAGTTAGGAACGACTGGTGGGGTGTTACAGTTTTTCTTCGTTCCAGTTTATTATTTTCTTCATAACAATATGTGTTTTCTAATCAATTAGTTTTGTTAGAACACGAATTGTTATTGTTATTTTTTATTGCACATTAGGATTGACTGTTCGATTAGATTCGATAGTAATACTAATTTTAATTTTCTGTTGTTTTTGTTTGTTGTTTCTTTTTTAGTAATTCGTCCTTTTGTTTTAGTTGTTGAATTTGGTATTGATCTGATTAGATTTCGATCCATAGTAAACTCAGTAGCATCAAATCAAAACCATCTCCAAATATTGTTAAACTCGCCCAAGAAATATATAAATAATAAAATTTAAAATTCCTCTCTGTGATTCGACCTGCATATTACACGATCTGTGAGCTTGCAGTTATTAAAATAAATTCGTGCTATTCTAATTCATAGAAAAGCGACAATCACCGCACCTACTCCTTTATGAGAAACATCTGTATAGACAGTCAAGTTCCGATTGCCATCTATAATAGTTAACACTGAAGCAATAGTCAACCTTACTTTCATCTCTTGGAAAGTTACCTCACATTCAGTCGTCCAATTAAACCTTGCATGCTTCTTTGAAAGCTTCGACAATGGACTAGATAACTTTGAAAAATCCTTAACGAATTTCTGATAATAGTCTGCCAATGCCAGAAAACTTCTGACTTCCGTGGGAGTGTTAGGTAACTTCCAATCTCGTATGGCTGTAATCTTGTCTGGATCTACTTAAATTCCTTCCTTTGATACTACGTAACCAAGGAACTTCACCTCTTCTTGCCAGAATATGCATTTAGAAAATTTGGCTTTTAATACTTTCTTTCTCAGAATTTCCAAAACATGTTCCAAATGCTTCGCATGCTCACTAGCTGACTTAGAGAAGATCAAAATATCGTCAATTAAAACCAAAACAAATTTATTTGAGACATTATGAAAAACTTGATTCATCAAATCAACAAAATAAGCATGAGCATTACATTAGCCGAATGACATTACTAACCATTCATAAAATAAGTCTGAACCTTTGGAAGTTGTCAAAGGAACACATTCTTCGCAATCCGCAATTGATGGAAACCTGTAGCTAGGTCCATCTTTGAAAACACTCTCGCTCCATTCAAGCGACCTAACAAATCATCAATGCGCGATAATGGATATTTATTCTTCAACATATATTTATTTAGGTCTCGGTAATCTACACAATCAGAGAGTACTGTCTGACTTAGGAACAAACACTACGGTTGCTCCCCAACTCGAGAAACTATGTCTGATCAAACCTTTCCATAAAAGCTGTCGAATATAATCACTCAACTCTTCCTTCTCTTTCAATATCATCCTTCGAATTGCATGCACAATTGGCCTTGCATTTGGAACTAAATCAATTATGAAATCAATTTCTCTTCACGGTGTTAGGCTATTAACTTCTTCGAACACATCCGCATTGTATCTAACAATGGGAATATTCTCTATAGAAGTGGGGGAGACTTCAAGAGCAGACCAAAATTATTTTCTATCTGAACTTGAGCCTTTGTATGATATAATAATATTCCCTAGTTTGGTTTTAACTTTGATAACTCTTTCGGCGCATTTTACTTTAGCCTCAAATTTAGTCAACTAATCCAACCCAAGTATAACATCAAATTTGGAAAGATTCATGATGATCAAATTAAACGAAAACCAGTAACACGTATAGGAGACGGGCACTCTACAGCATAAACCGAGAACAAGGCAACCTCCTATTGGATTATGGACACTAATGGATTCTTTAAGATTCCTTAAATTTATTCTTGGTTACGTTACTCGAAATAAAACTTCATGATGTACCCTTATCAAACAATACTGTAAGAGGAATATTTTTAACTATAAGTGTACCTCCCAAAACATCTGGTCTTCCTTTATCGGTAGAAGGAGCTGGCACATTCGCCCTGTCATACACATGAGCCACTTCGGAATTCTTCAGCAATGGACAATACTTGATAACATGTCCCGTCTTATGGCAATTGTAGCATTCTCTAGTATCTCGAGGCTTCTGACTGGATTCAGATTCGTTTCTCTTTGGCCTCTTAGGAGCATTGCACTGATTAACCTAATGCCCATACTGGTCACAATTGAAGCATTTAGTCTTTGCTCACTTATCTTCCTGGGGCTTGGCTGCTTCAGTGTTGCTTGCCTCAGGCTTCTTGTCAGAAAACTTCCTTTTGTTGCTAGCTTGACTTCTCTGCCGATTTGCCTGAGAATTTTTCTTATTAATTCCCTCGTATCTGCAAGCCATCTTGACAACCTTAGCAAATGAAAGTTCTATATGGGCTGTCACTCTGCTATGGTACCTCCTCTGGAGACCCTCAATGAATTCGTTGTTCTTTCTAATTGGGTCCTGAACTATTTCTAGTCCATAGCGAGAGAGTTCAATAAACTTGTTGACATACTCAGAAACGGTTTTGTCGCCTTGTTGGAGATTAGCAAACTCGTCAAGCAAGCGCTCGACTAGTCGTGGAACAAATCTTTCCTCAAAGACTTCTTTAAACTTGGCCCATGTCATATCAACCCTAGATTACCTACTGTCACTTCTTCCCACCAGACTAGAGCCTCGTCTTTAAGTGGCCAGAATGTTAAAAATCTCCTCTTGTTATCAGCTAATTCTAGGCCTGCAAAGATCCATTCGCAAGACCTCATCCAACCTTGAGCTTCCATTACGGTTCCGATGCCTATGAATGGCACAATACCCAAGTTCTTATACTTCTTGGCAACAACATCAAGATGAAATGGTTGTTGTGGGGGTTGTTATGGCTATGCAGTCACATTATTAGCTTCATATTCTACTTCCTTGAGGTTGGGATGATTATTGACAATAGGGATATCACCCCTTCCACGACCTCTGCCTCTTCTGCCTTTGCCTCATCCACCCATTTTATTTCACTTTTGTGAGTAGTAAGAAAAGAGTCAGGCCAACATAAAAGATATCTTAAGGAATGGCAAAGTATGACATATTCATATGTAATGATATAATGATCAAGTTACATGCTATTCTAATGTACTCATTCTAGTATATTACCAATCCTATCTCTAATGAGTTACTCATCCTAGAATTATATTGATTCTATTTCTGATGAGTCATTAATATGTTATACTCAAGAGCTAAGTTAACCAAAGCTCTGACACCACCCTGACACGAACCCAAACCCCCGTTCCGTGGTGTCAAAGTCTGTATGTGGAAAATAACACATTAATCACATCAGCAGATTATAGTATATAACATAATACATAAAATCAGAAAATAATTTACATCATGTCATAACAGCGGAATCATACCCATCAACATCAGAGTTACACATATATGGAATCCTACTTAGTGCATAACAAGTTTCACTAAATAGATAATAAGTCTTCAGCGGAATCAACTATAATTATACATACGGTAATGTATAAAAGAGTTCAAAAGAAACGATAAAATATATGTCTTCATCTTCAACCAAAAGAGCACCCAATGCTATGGAACATATCCAAAAGAAAGCCAATCACATGTTCACTTGGCTTCCCGTGTAAAAATAGGGGCACCCAAGTTTGCAAGGGAAAAACAAACTATGAGTCAGTCATGGAACTGGTATGAGAAATCCTACAGTTACTTAGCTTGCATATGAATAAGGCAAATCATAGGACCACATCGTATGACACAGAACAGGTTTACTCCATCAGATTTTCAGTGCATAGAATAAAGTAAATAAATAAACAACGCAATGCTTTTTAGAAAAATGAAGCCATTATTATAAGACTCAAGTCCCATCACACAATGAAACGCAACCAGGAGGATAGAGTTTTACCTTATAATGGCCAAACATGCTTGATACGCATAAAACAAAAATCATTTGGTATTATTATTAATGTTTAGATGTTAAAAAAAATTCACATAAGTGTATCAATCCTAGATGGCATAGTACACCATCCAACTATGTTGCCAACAGTATACAACTAAAATCATACGATATCGTATTGGAAGTTGGATTTCCATCATGAATCAAGGCAAGAGATGTCTCCTTACCGTTTTCGAGACACTCTAGCACGGGCCTCAGTATCACACCCTTAGTAGCCCTTAGATCTTCAGGGTCGGTCCACTCTTACTTTTGCGGATTAGTTATTCCTGAACAATACGTTTCCCGGTCCTATCGGACCTGTCACAAGGTCAGTATGTCGACCAATCATATCCGAGGCGCCTCGTAATCCATCATCCACATAATTAAAAATGTTTGGGTTCCATACCATAAACCACTTCTAGCTAGAAAGAAACGCATGCACTCCATGTAGTCACTATCTTGTTTTTGATTCATATCCGGGTGTGAGGCTCGCGAATCAACACTACAACACAAAGCCATGCTATTTAAAGCATTGCTTTGATCATCATCCACAAGACTCTGCTTTTAAACAAAAAGCTTTGATCACTTGCATCTTAGCATGCCACATTGACATTCTATATCAGACAACTGATATTTACCAATATATAACCTCTGAGCTCATACGTCTCGGAGAAGGGTGTTAAGCAAGAGAATAAATTTCCCGCCACCAAATAGATATATACTTAATAAAAATCTATCAATATGTAATGAAATTCAACGTCAAACACAAAATCCATTTTCAACTCCGTTCTGGGTCTGAATGAAACTGAGGGTACCTTATTCCTCATCCCATATGTCCTATACAGGAGAGAGGACCTCGCATATCCGAACAATCAACAAGTACGTCCGAACAACTACCACTAGGGAGTTACCCATATCCAAGGCATCAATAGTAATCCACTCGATGTGAAGATTGCCGATCTTGCACTGTCTTCATTATCTTTGACTTTTAGTCATCGTTTAAATATTTGAAATGAGTTTTAATTTAATTTAATTAACTAAATATAATTCGTTAAAAGGCTTCCGAATTATTTAATTGACTAAATATTTGGCTAACGCCTTTAAATTTCGAAAATTTTCGCCATAACCTCCTTTGTACGGAGTGCTCAGAAAAATAACAAATGACCTCAACAGGCCCCCAATAAATCCCCATATATCAATGCAACATGTGTACACTGAGAGATGTGTAAAAATAGATCATCCCAATGCCCGTGTGGGATTTAAAAATCATGTGAACAACCATTGTGTAATATATATATATATATATATATCACAAGAGTGACGTGTGTTCTGTCGTCTCAAGACCTGTGTAGGGTTTGCTATTAAATCCTGCAATTTTCGGTATAAGTTTTACTTAGTCTGAATCATGTCCTCTGTTCATATCTTATCAATATGTTGTATACCTGACCTCCGGTCATTTGTTCTCATTGTATAACATCAAATAATTGAATACAATATGGTTCACAACATATAAGCATCAAGAAACTACATGCATATATGGGTATGTCGGGCTATGCTATGTAGTGTAATCCAATACATGTTTTCTATCCTATGGTGTTTGTTCAATTAATCCAACAAACCATCACTAGCATACAATTCGTGCACAATAGTCATAAATAAATAAATCAACCACCAATGCCACTCAAGGCTCAGTCATACTCAAATAAATACAGTGTGGAGTTCGGGTATAGAATTCAAGTAAACATAGCATATAATCGATATAAAAATACCTAACTAGTTGACACTCAATATATTAATGAACTGCTGATAACAAGGTCAAACATGATAAAATATTTTCACTCGTTCATCAATGTCATGATAAATATTTTTACATCGCAAACCGCTTAGTAACGTCATGATAAATTATTATGTTCATATCATATTCATCGTAGTATCTCATAGTTAATTTTATTATTAACTACTATCAAGTTATGCCTAAACCGTTAATTTATTTAACCCGTTCAAGTTACAACTTAATGATATCGATACGATTTTATTTATATATCGTATATCCAATCTACAACGCATACAATAGTTAAAAATCATACTTTTAACTAACTAAAAATTATTTCACCACTTAATAAACTTTATTTATCACTGTCACTAATTGTTCTAACTTAACAATTAACTTTCAAGCAATTAAATTTCTAATTTACCCCTTTCTAAAGTGAGTCTAGATTTCACACTGCGAGTTCCGCTCCACCAATTCTTTAAATGCGAAGGAATGTGCCTTTTCCGAGCTTCAATGCGGCTACCCGTAGGTCCACGACACTACAACCTTACTCCAATGCTCCCTAGCACTCGATGGAGATGAGATTAGGCACGAACGGGGTACCCAGGACTTAGGTCAACGCTGTCCAGATTTGTTGCAGAAAAAAGGAGTTTTGGAAGTATAAATGAGGTTTAGAGGAGGTAGAAGGAAGGCTAGAGGGTGCATGAAGCTTTAGAAGGAAGAAAGATGGAGTTTTGGAGGAAGAAGAGGGGTGCTAGGGCAAGGGGGCATGCGTGCACAGGGGTTAGGGGGCCGATGTGGAGTATGAGGTATAGGGTGACAGCTAGGGGGAGGGAGTAGGAGCTAGGGTTAGATTGGGGGAGGAGGCCCTTAATTTGGATGAAGGAGAAAATGAAGGAGGAAATAAAGAAGATAGAAAAGAGAGAAATGATTTTTTAAGTAAGAGATTTCATCTCTCTTTCTCCCCAATTGCCCGACTTCAAACTATCTCCGATTACATTGAAATTTCAGCATAAGATAATACACGTAACTATGAATCCAACGAATCAAGTTTCATCGAATTCCGAGTTCATTTGACCTTCCATTTTATTTTCCGATCTAGCTCAAGTGATCTTAAGAAAATGCTATTTTAGCATATATTTTCTTCTTTCACGCCCACAAGCTAACTACAAAAGTTATGAAACTTAGAATTCTTTCGTTATTTGACGATACGAATCCGATAAAAAATGTCGTTGAATTCCGAGATCGTCTTAATAACGTTCCTTTGTAAACTAATCATCAGTTTCTTAGAAATTTTGTTTGCCTCTCACGACCACATACTAACTCCATTTTGCGTGAAATTTGAAATCTAGCAATGGTTGGTTATTCCGAATCCAATGAAAAATTTCTCGGTTGATTCTGTGGTCGCTGTCAAAATTTCACTTTTTAAGGGCTATGCGATGATAAAAATCAAAATTTTAATTTCTAACACATTTTCCTATAAAATTATATTAAAAATAATTTTTAAATTGGTTGTGAAATTCCGGATTGTTACATTGCGTGCGGGGAGGGAAGAATGGAGGCATCACATTCGATGGATGCGATGACATCGCATTTGATGGATGCGATAGCATCGCATCAGGTGGATGCGATGCCATCGCCTCCTAAGGGATGCGATATCATAAAATCTTGTTTGTTGTGGTGATATCGCATCCGATGGATGCGATGGCATCACATCTGATGGATGCGATAACATCGCATCAGGTGGATGCAGTGATATCGCATCCTGAGGGATGCAATATCCTCGCACCCTTTTGGACGTGGTGGTATTGCATCTGAAGGATGTGACATCATCGCCCACGTGTGATGCGATGTAAGGTGACTCGTTGGTGGTTGTTGATTCGATACGATGTAGTGGATGTGAATTGGATGGGATGCGAGTTTGGTGAGGCGAGGTGGTGCGATATGGGCATTTTGAGGGGTTCTGAAGCCACTGGTTGCTTGATCCCTTCCGGGCTTGAATCTTCAATGTTTTGGCGACACTTCGGGCTTTTCTGTCACATGATTGGTTAAGTTGAGCGGGCTATTGGTACTTCTGGGAACCGGACTAAAATGCCGGTTAAAAGACTTGATGACTCGTTATTACGCTGTATTTCTTTTCAAATTGAAATACGAGCACTACATTTTTCGTTCCCCTTTCGATTTCTTATTCCATTGTCTTTCACCTAACCCCTCTACTTTATTTATAATATTAAACTTTTCAACAAATTAAAACAAATAACATTTAAGATGATGAAATATTATTTACTCAATATTTAAATCTATAAAATATCCTTATAATGTATCCTTTAAATAATCTTTTAACAAATCAACTATTATCAATTATTAATTTTTTTTATCGATAGAAATTAGCTTAATTATTTACTGCTAATCCACGTGAAATCAATATGACTTCCAAATATATTATCACGACTGCAACCATTCATGCACCCATGACCGATAAGTACTCAATACGCATTATACACCAACGCGTATCAATATATGTTTATATTGACAACCATACTCGCTCAAAATCATCGCATACAACACAAAACACATGATCGCAATATTATCAACAAATATCAACATTGTTGCCATAATTTTTAAATCAACCATTCATGCAACCAACGCATCATTTCAAACACCCAATAATCCATAAAACAAATATTTAAATAATAAATTTTAAATGCAAGTGTTCTCACCTTATTCTCGGCATTTGAAATGGCATAACCTGTCTCACGTCCGTAGTGCATGCCATGCTACTATTTCATTCGTTCGCATCCAAGCCCTTCCACACCTGTACATATTCAAGCTCCTACCTCCTCCATGTGTGGAGCCTAAACGTAATCACATCCCTACCCAAAACAACTTCAACCTGCACACTTAAATCACTGGCCCCATTACAAGCGCAAATATGTTATTCACACGCCTGCAGCTCCACTCACACCATGACGCAGCCTCAAGCACCATGCTTTCTAAAGACAAAGGTAAAGCATGTCTCCACTTTTCATTGTTCCTTGCGTCGACTGCCTCTAACAAATCAAGCATGTTTCAATGGACGTGAATACTAAATAGAGGGAGAAAGGCTTTGAAGGGGAATGGAAGTTCATGCTGCGAGGTGAGGTGCTGCATGCACAGTTCATGGTTTCATTTTTTTATTGAAGAAAGAGAGGAGTGGGGTCACTGTGGATCTGGAGGCGGACCAGGGTTGCTGCGGCGAAGGTGGTGCGGTGGTCAGACTGGGGTGCTTGTGCGGTGAGAGGTCTTTGCATGCGGCGAGCGGGGTTACAGTGGAATAGGGTTGTGGCTTGGGGCTGCAAGGAAGAGGGGGCCGAAGTGTATTTTCGTGGGAAGTTTCTTGCGAGAGCTGAGCGCACGAACATGCGAAAGGGAGCTTCGGTGGGGACATGAAAGCACCGCGAAGGCCGAACAGTGGATGGGAGGCGCTGAAAAAACTCCACGCGGTGGAGAACATGCTTTTCACGTTTTGATTTTTTTTCTATAATGGCGGATGCCAGAAAGATTGTGGAGGAAAATGGCGCGGAAGAAGAAAGTGGAAGAGGAGAAGTAATGACGAGTGGAGATGTTTACAAAAGTGAAACTAAGTACATCACGTGTAAATAATTATGTACACTTGTCCTACTTCATTTCTGCATGCGTGCCTCCTTTTTGCTTATTTATTTATTTATTTATTTATTTTATTTAATTTTGTAAACCATTTGGGCTTTAAAATGAAATGCACATTTCATGCGCAGTCATGGAAAAAGAATTGAAATGGTTCTTAGTGCGCAGGTACAAACAAGGAAAAGTGTTCATGTGCAAATCTATAAGTATCCAATAGCCTTAATATGTGACCATAGTAATAGTAATAATTAAACAATGACCAAAATGGCGACAAAATTTTGAACTAACTGCTATTATATTTTGGTATACGTGAATCAAGATCTAAATCTATACCAACCGTATGTTTATGTTTCTTTATTTTATTTTATTTTATTTTATAATTAGATGGTGAATAACCACAACTAATGATAAAAAAGTGTACAACAATGTACTACGATCCCAAAATAGTAATAAAATAAACCAGTTGATTGATTCCGTAAAGTGTCAAAAGGACCACGTTACCCTAAAACGCGTTAAAAAAATATATGCTTATTTTCTGAAATAAAAATTACAGTAAAATTCTATAAAATATTTTAAGACTATGCGAACAGAAACTGAATAAAAATTTGAAACAAACAATTAATTATAATTAAATTTCAAATTCTGATTGATTTTATCAACTGAATTACAAATATTTTGAATAGTTCGAATAACGACGAAACGTTTTCCAAAACAAACATTGTTTTAACTAAATTTCACAATATAATTTAATTTTAATCATTTTAAAATAATAATATTGCCTTAAATTTATTCAAAATCATTTAAACCTTCCAACATTTATTCAAAATTCATATTAAATTCAAATTAAAATTTCAAAAATCTTGGATCGTTACATCCTTCCCCCCTTAAGGCAATTTCTTCCTCGAAATTGGAATGAAGTCTAGAGAATACCCTAAATTACTCCAATTAATATTATTGTTCTAATTTTTTCCAAAATCCCCTTTTTCAAATTTGTATTAGGGTCTAAATACATTTAACCATTAAAATTATAGGGAAAATAAACCAACAATGTATTATACCAAAATTTCGATTAACTTAACCATCCATATATTCATTCTTGACTCATATACATTAGTTTCTTTATCCTATATACATTCACGAAATTTATCTAACTAGCCTATTTATATATAAACAATCAAATCTCAAATATAACCTAAATATTTTATTATCAAATTGCATCATTTATTTACCAGGTATTCATGTATTTATTATTTACTTAACCATATCTAGGGTTTATAAGTTTACCAGTAATTTATTTAACCAGTTTATTCGAATTCTAAAATATTTTAAACCATTTAATTTCACCCTTTACCATTTTCAATTCTCCTAGTTTTGATTTGCTTCCCTATTTCAAACTTATACCTTTTCCAATTACCATATTTCATAAAATCAAATTTATTAATTCATTCCATTTTCCAAACTCATTTTTCACGTATTTCATTTCTTAACCCATCTTAAGTGATTATTTACCCCATCGTTTTCAAAGTATCTCCACTTTATTATTTATCGAAACATATCGACTGTCCAAAATCGTTGATAAATTCTAACTCTATTCTTTAAATTAATTTCTTCTTAATTTAAGTCTATCGAATTTCTAGATTCATAATTATACCCAACTCATCTTAATTTATCTGAAATTCTGTTTATATTCTACAAATAAGGAAAACATCACTTATTTTAAATTTTTACTCATCTATTTCAATTCATATCTAATTTTTATCCAAACATTTCATTAGAATTTATGCAAACCATTTCAAACACTTATTCGAATAGTTTTAAGTATTTCTCGATGTATCAATGAGAATTATATGGTCATCCCGTTTTCAAGACTAGAAAATGAATACTGACGATGATCGATCAATCATCAGAATTATCTTCCAGCGACTAGAATGTGATTCTATATCTACCTAGTATATATTGGACTTCGTATATACGTTCGCTAGACGTATATTCAAAATCCTTACATACTTGATAGTCTAACCTTGACGTCAATAAATACTCAGAACTCTTGTCATAATTATATTTCAAATAGTAACACTTCAAAACGATTTATTTAATTTCAAAATAATTTATATTCCCAAAATACGCTCAACTAGTTCAAAATCATCCTTAATATCATTATATCTTTTACTAAATTCTCAAGATCCATTTTAATCCTTTTTACCAAACTCTTTAATCTTCAATTATTCTATTCCATATTATTCTAAATATTCTTATTCTTACCATCCATTATCAAGTTATCAAATTTTTAACCATTTCCAAAGTATTTTCTTCATATTTAAAGCATAACCTTTTTGGTTTATTTTTAAATTTTAAAAACGGTCCTCACATACGAAACTCATTCTAGGGTATTAGTTACCCTATCTCTAATGAGTTTCTTATTACGTTATTCTGATACTAATGAATATACCCCTTGAACTTGGTTCAACCACAGCTCTGATACCACATGTGACGACCCAACTTCCAATCACCTAGAGTCGATGTTTAAACCCACTCCAGATAATCGGATTCACCGGGGTAGTACACATTAGAACAGAACAAAATAAACCTTTATTGCTCAACATTTTATTACAACAGAGTTTACTTTACCAGAGTTACAGTAAAATACACATCGGAAAAGAAAGCAATATGATAGCGGAAGAAATCTAACTCTAGCTCGAAGCTCCAACCCAAAAGCGCTTCGAATCTTGCTCCAAGGATCTATAACTGTAAAACTAAACAACTAGCTGCCCATGTGAAAATTTTGGGCGCTCAGACTTTAGGAAGAAACAATAAACTCCAGGTCAGTCATGGGACTGGTGTGAGAACATAAAACATTTTACTTTGTATTAAGGTAAATCATAGGACCACGCCGTATAATACGAAACGGGTTTACTCCTATGATTACTAGTGCATAAGTCGTACATGAGTTTTGAAAATGAGACTATTATAAGGCTTGCCCTGAACACACCAAACAAAATGCAAATGCAAGAGCACACATGGATGAGTTTTAACCTTATAATGCCAAATCCACGATATATGTCGACGGTGTGTATTATCACTACTAATAACACTTTAGAATATTTTTTTGCAAATAAATTTACAAATCTAGTAAGCATAGTAACTATGCTTACATATATAGTTTACAAACAAAGAATTCGAATGGCTCGTATTGGTTATTGGATTTCCAACAAGATGGTTCCTCGCACAAAAGATCAATCGAGCACACGAAGCTAAGTATCTCCCGGATAACATCCAGACAACGGACTCCGAATACATAGCGCGAAGTATATATCCCGGTTATTCCCTCAGGTTTCACAGGTGGATCCACTGCCGAAGCTTTCGAGTTCAATAGATAATATGAATAGGTATACAATCTAACCGCCAGTTTCCCATCATTCCGGGTTGTGAGGTTCGCGAGGTTTCGTACCACAAAGCTACACTCTTACATTAAGTCATGCTTTGATCATTTCTTCAACTTCAACACTTCGCATGCTACACTGCCATTTCATAATCTACAATTGATAATCACTGACCAAATAACATTTAGCCAAGGGAATAAATTACCCATTACCAAACAGAAATATGTTTAGTAATAATCAGTTAATTTATTATAAGATACAGTGTCAGACACACATCTATACAAGTTCGTTTCGGGTTTGAACGAAGCCGAAGGCGTCTTATTTCACGACTTAAGCTTGAGTGTGAAGGCCCTTGCAAATCCGAAAATTCTCCAAATGCGACCGGGATTTCTACCACTCCGGTAATAGGGTCATCTATCTATTGTAGCTATTCAGTAAAGAAACAAATCAGCAGGCAGCCCGTTCGATGTGAAGAACCACGGTCTTCAATTGTCGTTTATTTGTCTTTATTTATTTCGTCGTATGAATATTTAGAATGGTTTCGAGAATTAAATTCTGATCCCGGTCTTTCCAAATAATCAGTGCTTCATATGGAAATAAATTTTAAATTAGGTTCTTCCCATCATATATAAATACTTAACTATGTTCATTCTAAATTTAGAATGATCGCTTATATATATATATATATATATATATATATATATATTCGAATAGTAATTATCGTTTATATAAATTCAAACAATTATTTATGATCGAGGATCAAGATTAACAATATTTCTTCAATTCAACATGTTGTATTTATTCTACACGGATTCATTATATTCGAATCAAAGGTTTCAAAGCCAGAACAATTCCCAATTTTATTAAATAAAATATTTGAAAATAATACATTTGTTATAAGCATATATATATATATATTTAAAATTTTTATAAAATAGAAATGGTTAAATAATTACTTACAATATTATGAAGTCTGAAGAAGTATACAAATAAAGTATTTAAACCATATACATATTCTTTAAACAAAATAAGTCCTTTTTAAATATTTGAAATTAACATACTGGGTTTTAAATAGTTGGAAACCTATATAAATATACAAATACTTTAACTTGGAATTGTTTCCTTTCCATGCCGATGACTCGAATTTATATTCATATTCGAAAAGTATAATTAGTTTCGATAATCTTGAGTAAATCCGATCAATTTCAAAGATATTCACCTTATTTTCTTTCGTTCGCTTAGTTCCGTACTAACTTCCATAATTAAACTAAGCCTTAATCAGGTAAACAATGTTAATATCATATCATTCAGATTAAATCCAAACGATTTTTATTAGATATACGATTGGTTAAAGATCGAAACTTCTTATATCAAATATATATATATATATATATCCGTATTAAACTGATACTATAAGCAGAATTTCGATATTTCTACCGTTTAATTCCTCAGATAGTATTAGTTATCATTTACCGAACTTGTATTAAATATCTGAAGGTGACTTTCATCCAATCCAATTTTAAACAAATTTTAAATTGGAAAACTATTTATTATAGTTATCGTTTTACGGTGTTGGAGATCCATTTTCAGTTTGCTCTTTTACCAGCCTAGGTAAGTGAACGTAGGACAGGTAAGTTCAGCGCATTGATTGCTACATCACTTGCCTTAGTTACACACCCCGTTTACCGCTCTAAAACTGGTTATGGAAAAAATCTATTTGTGAACCCGAAACTTAAGTTACATTCCTTTATTAAACCACAAATTCCAAATCCTTATTCAATGCAATTTGTACTATATTATTATAAATATTTATCTAAACTTGTATCAATTCCATAACGAAGTAATGCAAGTTTAAATATCTTCTTCAAACTATTTATAATATTATTTCAAATTATTATTTTACAACCTTACTTGGATTTCAAACTTCAATTTCAAAGTATAACGAAGCAAAATTTTAAGTATATTATTACTTAGAATGTTGATTAGAAAAATCAAATATTACAAATTCAAAGCAATTTTCAAAATTATTTCTAATACAACATCAAATTATCATTTGGATTATAGTTTGGTTTCAAATTTACATTATACACAATACTGAATTCACAAAATGATTGTCCTTAACATAATATTTACTTTACAAAATAACATTCGATTCACAAAATATTATATAATTTTCATTAAATTAACAATTAAATAAAGGATCATTCAAATTTCTACTTTATTTATAATAATAAACTTTTCAACAAATTAAAACTAATAACATTTAAGATGACGAAATATTATTTACGCAATATTTAAATCTATAAAATATCCTTATAATGTATCCTTTAAATAATCTTTTAGTAAATCAACTATTATCAATTATTAATTTTTTATCGATATAAATTAGCTTAATTGTTTACTGTTAATCCACGTGAAATCAATATCAGATCTAAATATATAATCACGACTACAACCATTCATGCACCCATGACCGATAACTACTCAATATGCATTATACACTAACACGTATCATTATATGTTTATATCGACAACCATACTCGCTCAAAATCAACGCATACAACACAAGACCCATGATTGCAATATTATCAACAAATATCAACATTGTTGCCATAATTATTAAATCAGTCATTCATGTAACCAACGCATCATTTCAGACACCCACTAATCCATAAAACAAATATTTAAATAATAAGTTTTAAATGCAAGTGTTCTCACCTTATTCTCGCCATTTGAAATGGCATAACCTGTCTCATGTCCGAATAGTGCATGCCATGCTACTACTTCATTCATTCGCATCCAAGCCCTTCCACACCTGTACATATTCATGTTCCTACCTCCTCTATGCGTGGATCCTAAACATAATCACATCCCTACCCAAAACAACTTCAACCTGCACACTTAAATCACTAGCCCCATTACAAGCGCACATTCACACGCCTGCAGCCCCACTCACACCCAGGGCCGACCGTTTCTTTTTTTGGAGTGGTGCAACGTATATACACTTTATTTTCCTCTTCTACTAAAAGATGGAAAATATTCAAAGATAATGTGGATGGTCTTACATTAAAACCATTATCACAAACACGTTGGGAAAGTCATGTTGAAAGTGTGAAAGCAATTTGGACTCAAGCTCCGAAGATTAAACGTGCCTTGATTCAATTAGCAACTCTTAACGATGATCCAATGTGCAAAAGTGAGGCCGAATCCTTGGCAAAGTATGAGCTTGAGAATTTTGAGTTCTTACTTGGTATGGTTATATGGTATAATATATTAAATAATGTTAATAGAGTGAGCAAAGAGTTGCAAGTAGAAGATATGCACATGGATGTAGCTATGGATCATTTAAAAGGGCTAATTGTGTTTTTTAAAACCTTTAGGGAAAGCGGGTTTGAATCTTCATTGGTTGATGCCGAAATTATTGCAAATGAAATGGGAATTGAACCATCATTTTGTGAAAAACGCATAATACGTAGAAAGAAGCAATTCGATGAGAGCAATAGCGAAGAAATGGTTTTATCTCCAAAAGAATCATTTAGAGTCAATTACTTTATATATATTGTGGATCAAGGGTTATCATCACTTGAGAGTAGATTTGAGCAAATTAAGAAGTTTGATGACATATTTGGGTTCTTGTATGATTTAGAGAGACTTAAAATTTCTTCGTGTGATAGTTTGAAGTCTTCATGTGTCCACCTTGAGAATGTCTTAAAGCATGAGAGCAATTCTGATATTGATGGGATAAAGTTATTTGCGGAGTTGCAAATTTTAAGAAGGATTTTACCGGATGATGTCAAAAAAGCAATTGATGTATTAAATTATATTAAAAGGATGAATTGTCTCTATGTAAATGCATGGATTGCTTATAGAATATTACTGACTATTCCGGTTACCGTCGCTACAGCGGAAAGGAGCTTTTCAAAATTAAAGTTAATTAAAAATTTTCTTCGAACGAGTATGTCGCAAGAAAGGTTGAATGGATTAGCTACAATATCCATTGAGAATACTTTATTAGAATCACTTGATTTAATTGAATTGCTTGATACTTTTGTAAGTCAAAATGTAAGAAGGTTGAACCTTATGTAAAAGGTTGTTGTAACTTATCTATGTAATCTCGTGGAATCATTTTGCTTAATTAATGAATCTATCCACTTTTGTTTTCATCATGTTTAATTAAAACTCATTTGATTACTAAATCAAATGTTGCATTCAGTTTTTTCAAACAAATGTTGTGTTTTTAATGGTAACTTCATTGACAAATTTGTGTTTGCTTGTGTAGTTGTGTTGGCTGACTTCCTAATGGAGTAATGGCATCAGGTATCTCTCTAACTTCATATCTTCTGTCTGAAAATAATATTAACATCATATGTTTATTTACTATCATTTATGCAGGTGCTTTTATGATCTCAGTATGTATGAAATGTTCATCTAATTAATTAATGTTTTTTTTCAGTTATGGGAGGGCCTCAAATTTTTTTTTTGCCTCGGGCCTCCTACACTTCAGGGCCGGCCCTGGGTGAAACTAGGTACAACACGTGTAAATAATTATGTACACTTGTCCTACTTCATTTCTACATGAGTGCCACCTTTTTGCTTATTTATTTTTTTATTTTTAATTTTGTAAACCATTTGGGCTTTAAAATGAAATGCACATTTCATGCGCAGGCATGGAAAAAGAATTGAAATGGATCTTAGTTCATGCGCAGGTACAAACAAGGAAAAGTGTTCATGTGCAAATCTATAAGTATCCAATAGCCTTAACATGTGACCATAGTAATAGTAACAATTAAACCATGTCCGAAATGGGGACAAAATTTTGAACGAGCTACTATTATATTATGGTATATACCAACCGTAGGTTTATGTTTCTTTATTTTATTTTATTTTATAATTAGATGGCGAATAACTACAACTAATGAAAAAATCATATACAACAATGTACTAAAATCCCAAAACAATAATAAAATAAACTGGTTGATTGATTCCGTAAAGTGTCAAAAGGACCACAGTTACCCTAAAACGCGTTAGAAAAATATATGCTTATTTTCCGAAAAAAAATTTACAGTAAAATTCTATAAAATATTTCAAGACAACGTGAACAGAAACTGAACAAAAATTTGAAACAAATAATTAATTATAATTAAATTTCAAATTTTGATCGATTTTATCAACTGAATTACAAATATTATGAATAGTTTGAACAACAACGATTTTATCAACTGAATTACAAATATTATGAATAGTTTGAACAACAACGAAACGTTTTCCAAAACAAACATTGTTTTAACTAAATTTCACAATATAATTTAATTTTAATCATTTGAAAATAATAATATTGCCTTAAAAATTTCAAAATAATTTAAACCTTCCAACATTTATTTAAAATTCATATTAAATTCAAATTTAAATTTCAAAAATCTTGGATCATTACATGTATATTTTTTTATCATTTTCTAAAACTTGATCTATGTGTATACTTAGTAATATGCGTAGTTTAAAATTTAATTTGTGTGTAATTTTTCTAAATTATTACAATTTAAAATTATTTTATATTAATTTCTATACAAATTTGTCATATTTATATACCAAATTTTGTTGGTTGATTTTGCACTTATCTAAGTTGTTAAATAGCATTGTGTGTCACTTGTGAACTTCATTCCAGTATGTTTCTCCTGTCGATGTATATAGTTGGAAAGATTCTATAAACTTTGAATCAAAGTTGTACCTTCCCGTGATTACATTCTTTTTTATACTGTATGCGTTTGACAAATTAATATGTATATAATCACATGAATTTTATAGTATGAAAAAAACATGTGTTGAGCTAATAAGTACATTTTGATCTCATTTTCCGGAAAGCAAATCATTGATAAGAGGAGACAAATCAAGAGAGAAAGAAAAAATTGGTAACTATGGTTAGAAAGGGAAAAAATTAATAGGAAGAGAGAAGAACTTTTCAATTATGGTGCAGATTTACTACTTTCACCCCATATTATCATATTCTCATTTCAACACACCATGTTAATTTATTTTTTAACGTGTGGCTTCTTATATTTTGGTCCATACTAACCTTTATATTGTAGTTTATGTATTAATGTTCAGATTACTACAAACTATCTAAGTTGTGTTTCTGTTTTTACAGTTTTTGATTATCTCAATAATATCATATTTCATTATAAATCAACAATGCTTCTAAAGTGTAATGTTTTAACCTGCACTAACATGATATGACGTAATTTTTATAGAATGCAACTAGATATCTATTGCCAAAGCTAGCTAGAAAAATCCCAATGTTGAAATTCCATAGCTAATTATCAGATGCCTTTGTATCCAAGTTTGAGAAGTATACAGGTTGGGCTCAGAATGTGCTTTTCATTGTTGAGTTGCACTAATTTTGGTGGTGTTAAAGGAACAAATTCAGTTAAGAGAAAGTATGTAAAAATCAAAGTGGCAGTTGAATTGTTCGTAGAGAATAAGGTGGTTGATGTTTGGCGGTAATGGACAGGTTATTCCTTTACTGTGTCTTGATTTTATTTGAGTATGATTCACTTTACGTTACAAACTTACAACTAAACATTTGGGTCACTAACATATTTATTAGGGAACATGCTAGTTTTGTGACGCATTATCCTCTATGGCTTTGTTTTTGGGAATAATATTACACCATATACCCCAAGCTGCTATTTAATGAACAATTTGCCATATCAACACACACTTGTGCTTTGAAACATGTTTGCTTAGTGTATGCAAGCTCGTTTTAAAGTTAGAATTAAATACTTTCTCTTTTTCATTTCGACGATGGACAATTTTTTGCTTGCTTACACCTATGAATGTGGGAATAGTAAGGCGCATTCACACATATGTACAAGTTAGCTATTATGATGTGAATATATCTAAGAATCGGAATATTGCATGATAAAGTCATAGTTGCTCATTCGCAAGTATCTCAACTTTTATGAGTATTTATTTGTCTGTGTTATGACCTTGTTTAACAAATTACGTATATTTGGTATAAACATTGCATTTTAAAAAAAAACTAAATCCATTTTTTTCATCTAACTTTAATCATTACCTATGATTATTCATCTCTTCCAATTTTTCTTGCCATTGTAAGCAATTTCAAATTGTTACCTTTAAATATAACTCATACCATTAGGGTATCTCCAGTGGATTCAGGGATGAATATTCAGGGTCTTGAATATTCAGTCCTGAAGTGCGGAATATTTGTCAGTGCTTCTGGTGCCTATTTTATAGACGCCAGGATGCTGGCCTATAAATCTCCCCCTCCCCATTTTTCTTCATTTGTTTTCCTCTTCAAGCTCTCATTTTAATTTTGTTTTTAATAGGAAACTGAGTTGAAATGCTGCTGCGTCGCACTAAATGTGCTAGAGAGTTGCTCGGAAGCCGTCAGACGAGCAAGGGGGTCCATTGCACACAACTCCGTCTCCTGGAGTACCAGTTGATGAGCTTCGTGTTCTTCATGATCTTATCGAGGGCTACGGGCATAGAGTTGAGACTGCATTGTCCACAATACATGTATTATTTAAACGTTATTGATTTCTAGTATTACGCCCGTTATATCTTCGTACGAGCTATATAACAGTCATTGAATTGGAAAAACATTGCTTATTTCATTATATATAGGACATGTACATTCATTGTAGAGGTAGTTGGCCGAAATGCATTACATTTTATGATGCACTTCCCTCTCCGATTAAAGAGAGGCTGCAGCACTATCCCTTCGGTCAGTTTTTATTTATTAGACCGATTCAGTCATTCGACAGACCCCTACTACAGGCACTATGTGAGCGGTGGTGGCCGACTACACATACATTGCATTTTTCTGACTTTGAGCTTGATATCACTCATGTTGATTTCTACATGCTGACCGGTATGGATATTGATCATCTTGATCGTAGACCGGTTTCATTTGATGATATGTATGAGTCACCCCACGTGTTTTCCATGTTCTTACCCCATTTTGATGCTACCAAAATTAGTAGTGGTGCGACTACGTTGACTTACCTGCAACATTACATCACTTCGTATTTGAGTCGACTAGATATTGCAAACGGGGTGACTAGGGCATTTTTATTGTACTTGTTTGGGTCGACCTTTTTTTCAAACCATAAAAGTACCGTTCGGTTAGGCTATCTAGCTTCGCTTACTATGTTGGACCGGCTTGATACGATTGACTGGGGCACATCTATACTAGGTACTCTCTACACGACTTTAGATTCGTACGTGCTATGAGACGTCAGAGAGATGCAGGCTTTTTGGTATATTTTGCCCATTTGGTATTATGAGTTCACGGCTAACATGCATCCACGCATGGTAGAGATGGCTGCTCTAGTAGGTGAGCAGTTCTTCCTGCTGATGAGACGGTAAGAGGGTATTCATTATGTATCTTGTGCGCCTTTGGGTGTACGTCATGATTTGATGGAGTCTAGAGCACAACTTGACATGTGGAGTCGGGGAAATCTCATACGAGCTCTTTGGACAGCACATTTGTCCCATCTGACAGTTGCGGGTCCTCTAGCCGATGACCACCCGATGGTGATACCATATACACTTTCTACACGCAGGGTGGCTTTACACACACCCGCATATATGCCCATTTGGTATCTAGGCGATAGATGTGCGTAGATCTATGTATACCAGGAGATCCGTTACCTTGCGAGGACATGTTGGGTAGATGTAGGTTGATTGGGGTGCAGTACATCAGGCCCTACGTAAGGCGGATTGGGTTGATATTGGCCCATTCTTCATTGATGGAGATTATGATTCTTACTGGGCTTGAGTTGCTCCACGTAGACTGATATGTCCTGATTATGTCTGGGCGGTTAACTCCCATCATCTAGGACCTCATCTGGCAGCCGGTAGAGTTCAGGTACCTCAGCTCTCTTTTGACCCTATTCCATCCCAGTTTTCACAGCCTTCTATGCAGATAGAGCCGGATTGTACTTTCAGAGCTTATGACATTACAGGTACCGTTATTGAGCAACCCGTAGTGTTTCCAGATCCACTTGACTTTCCAGGAATACCCTCCATACCAGGTATCTTTAAAACATATGTACATTTATGTACATTATTTATTTATGTTATGTAACGCTAATCACATGTCTTTATAGTATGCACATTGCTTGTACCAGTCTAGAGCTACCCTTGGTGTTTATCGTGATATGACTCTTGCACACACTCACACCATACATGATTTGTAAGTTAGTCATACACAGAAGTTGGAGTCTCAGATTGATCAGTTATCAGCCAGACTGGCTGTGTATGAGCCATCTGCACCCGCGGATGTTGCGCCCAGTGGGTCTAGGACTAGAGATGTTAGTGAGGACATTGGTCTCGATGACTTGCTGAGCCATGATGCCGATGAGTATGACGCTACTGCTCAGGACGACGATGTTGATGATGATGATGACGATGATGTTGGTGATGTTAATGAGGACGATGACGCGGCTGACGACGTCGATGTTGATGAACATGACAGGGATGATGATGATGATCATGACGGGGATGATGATGGGAGTGACGATGATGGAGGCATTCCTATGTAGTGGTATTGACGTATTATTAGCGGACTGTTGTATTTTGTCTTTTCTGCACTTTGGTATGCCTTTTGCGGTATATTTGTATTATTAAGGGGACTGTTGTATTTTGTCTTCATATTAGTGTATTGTTGTATTCCTATGTAGCGGTATTGATGTATTTTTAGCGGACTGTTGTATTTTGTCTTTTCTGCACTTTGGTATTCCTTTTGTGGTATATTTGTATTATTAAGGGGATTGTTGTATTTTGTCTTCATATTAGTGTACTATTGTATTCCTATGTAGTGGTATTGATGTATTATTAGCGGAATGTTGTAGTATTGCAAATTATCAAAATGTTTTAGTACGAAGTCAGACCAAGTTAAATTGTGGATATAGTAAATGTAGTATTGTGGATAAGTGTTTTACCTCTGCTTGCATCTCCAGTGCATATTGGACACCCCTCTCAGTCAAAGGTGGATCGTACCACGAGAAAAAAATTACAACATTGCAACCCTTATCGGTTCTGTGCAGCAATGCATGCCTTGCACCAATAAAATCGACGACCGTCATTGGTTTGACTCTTAGAAACAACCACGTTGCATTCCACTCCACAATAGCAAAGAACAGTCCGACCCGTAATGCTGGAGCTTGACCTTTCGGGGTTCTAGCGAGCAATTACTTCCATCAACCGAGCATGATGGGTTTTTTGCATTGGTCCAATTCTTGGGACAACAACGTTTGGTTGCATGGCACTAAAAAGTTTTGACTCCACTTCTCTAGGTTCGACTTGGACATCCGCATGTGTTTCAGGCACAATCTCTACATCTTCGATTGGTTGCTTATTCCTTTCATACGCATCGTACAGTTGAACCATTGTTTCATCATCATATTCCCAACTAGACATTGTATTTAGAGAAAATGCAGATAGCAGAAAATTATTGGAGAGTTGGAAAAAATGAAGACAGGAAGAAGATGCAGGGTCCTATTTAATAATGCAAGTCCACTTCCCAATATATTAAAGCATTAATTGAGGCGACTTGTTAACCCATTTGTATTTTTCCATGGCGTGGTTTGTAAGAATGATGGACAGGTAGCAGAGATTCCCGGTCTCATTTGTACTAGGGACGTCAACTCTATTCTGAAGCTAGGCCTAGTAATGATTCGTTATCTCGTTTCTAATGTGGATGCTGACCAGATTATGTTTCTTGATACACAACAAAGATTCCTTGTCTAGTTTGTTCCGACTTAGTTATTTATAATGTTGTTACCGACTTAATTAGCTTTTCTTTTAAATTAAACACTTGAGAACATATAGGACAGGTAAGATTCGTTGTCGCGATTTTATTCTGAAGCATTAACAAGCTTTTGTTGAAAATTTAACCACTTGACAACATACAGCACACAAATACTATTTCGCGTAATGATACAATTAACATTAAACATAAAGCCACAACAGATCTTAAAGATACATGCCTTACTGATACAAGATGCCAACCAAAATATCAAAGAAGGAAACGTAGGAAATATTTTGGATGAGCCTAAGGTCTCATTACGTTGAAACTCAAGGGAGTCTCATTACGTTAAATCGCAACTGCTCAATTTCATTTTCGAGACGTCTAATCTCTTGTTATAGTTCGTTTGCATTCCCCTTGGGCCAAGAGGCTCGTCTATCCATTCCGTGTAATCGCATCCATTTACAATGGACAATTCTGTATGCGGTGGCCTATATTGTTTCCCTATGCTCGAACAACGACTTCAACTGCATAACCGCAATAGCAAAATACTGGATACGAGTCAACTCCCTGTTCAAAAGGTGGTACTCGATGCATCTCTACTTCTAGGTGTGGTTGAGGGACCGAATGAGGGACTGAATGTTCGTATAATGGTTGAATATGGGGCACTTGAGCTTCTGGTGGTACTTGAACGTTCACCGTTTCATTTGGTGCTTGAGCCGTAGGTATTTGTTGGTACAGAAACTTTAATTCGTCTTCTATCTCTTGAAGTCTAATTGCTTCATATGTCTCTTCCTTAGAGTCTATAGCAGAAGGCCATGAAGGCATTGTTGTGAGAATGGTAAGAGGAGTAGGAAAACTATTATTTTGTGTCTTAAGTTAGGAGTATTTTGGGAGAGTTTTATAGTTGCCCATCACAAAATAATGTTTATTGCATAAGTGGACGACCTACTTTTTTTAACCTCTACGTGTATTTTGTAACTCCTACATGTATACAAACTTGATATCATGACAATACAACTGACCATACTGTTTCCAAAGCCTGCTACAATCATTGAAATGACTTGACATAGAGACATATTTCGTAATCATTGTAAAAAGGAAGCAGAAGAGCTCACATGTTAACTTAAAGACTTAACCACAACTAAGACATAGTACAAAACACTGGCATGACTACACACTGAGACACTGACAAGCCTACTACAATCTTTGACAATAATACACACTGATACATAGTACACGTACACTGTTGAAAGATAGTACGATACAGCTAATGTTGTTACACAGACTAACATGAAAAGTAGCACAAACATCTCTACCAATAATACCCGAAGCGTGTTAGCTAGCTGTAATGAAGCTGATATGCTTCATCACCTATGAATTCCATTCCATGTATGTGAATCGAAAGTGGAACGATCATCTTTGAAAATATCTTCCTCTTCAACCGCCTCGATTATCTGGTGGCATCGGGCACAATCATCCCAAAAGGTCCTATGTCTGCTATGAATCTCTTCTTTAGACCTCCGCGATGGCCACTTGGGGTTGTCATTGTACTTTTTTTGAATCAATTGCCAATACATTTCATGGGTTACTCCGCCACCTCCTTGCAGGATTTTTTCATGCATTTCTTAAAAGTCAATATACGATTCGACAAGTATAAGTAACTCAGAGGGGGACCAACTAAAGTGGATATGAATAAAGGAGAGTAACGGGGAGTGAGAAAATGTTTATTATGTGAAACTAAGGACCCAAAACACCCTTTATTTATAGCTCAAAGATTTGGCGATAGTTCTGTCCCTTTTGATACGAGTCACGTGTATTCATAACGTACCATTCACGTGGGTCTTGACATGATTAGACCATTCAATGAATACAAAATAGTAAGGTTACTGTGCTTGAATTGACCCAACACTAGGAGATCAACGGTAAGGATACCGTGCATGATTTACAGCTATCGAACATGGCTACAGTGCCTTCTTTAACAAAAAGGTAATAAAGGCCTAACATTGATTATAGTGCAATAACTTTTCCTAACCATATAAGGACGTGAATATCATACTTCAACTCCACAATTCAAAATTAAACTACAACTTATCAATAAAAATGTCTGACCATCTGTTAAAAGCTATTACGATGTGCGATAACGACTCTGAGGATGAAGCCTACGCAAAAGAACACCAACAAGAAGAAGAGGAACTTATGGAGATCTATCAGGAAGCTTACGGTTCATCTAGTGGACAACACGATAGTTCAACAATGGGTCGAAGTTACTTCCACCGGGATCATGCAGCATTTCATAAAATACTGATGAACGATTATTTCGTTTCTAATCCGATTTATGGTTCTACGCTTTTTCGCAGATGCTTTAGAATGAGTCGACCATTATTCTTAAGAATCCTTAAAAGTATTCACGCGACTAATAAGTACTTTGTTTATAAGCAGGATGCTGCCAAAAAACAAGGTCTGACTGGACATCAGAAGATGACCGCGACTTTGAGAATGTTGGAATATGGCGCATCCGCCGACGCTCTTGATGACGCTTATCAAATTGCAGAGAGTACTGCTTTGGAAAACCTAGATGAATTCTGCCAATTAGTGGTCGACATATATGGGGATGAATATCTGCGTTCTCCAAACGAGGTTAACGTAGTTAGGTTGCGTGGAATGGACGAAAGTAGAGGGTGGTTGGGATGTTAGGGAGTCAAGATTGAATACATTAGGAGTGGAAGAACTGTCCTAAAGCTCAACATGGAGCGTACAACGATAAAGAAAAAGTCCAACCATCATCTTAGAAGCAGTTGCATCTCATGATCTTTGGATACGGCATGCTTTTTTTGGTATACCTGGTTCCCTTAATGACTTAAATGTTCTAGAACGATCACATTTGTTCAACGATTTGGCGTAGGGTAAATCTGTCCCTGTATCATTTACGATTGGACATAACATATACAATAATGGATACTATCTGGGGGATGGAATTTATCTGAAATGGAGCACGACTGTAAAGACCTTTACGAACCCACTTACCCCAAAACAGAAAAGATTTGCTTCTATGCAAGAGGGTCAGCGAAAAAATGTGGAGTGAGCATTGGTAGTTCTTCAATCAAGATTCACAATGGTTAGTAATCCATGTAGGATATGAAAAAGGTCGAAAATGTCAAAAATTATGTCCTGTTGCATAATTCTTCATAACATGATAATCGAAGATGAACGCGACACCGTGCAACCAGATTACGAATACAAAGGATCAAAACAACCCCCATAAATTTACCGACCTTCCGTTGATGAAATTGAAGGACAATTCGATATGTTTCACGTGGATCAACATGAAATTTATCATAATTCAGCACTACATAATCGGCTTCAAAAAGATCTCATGGATCACATTTGAAACTCTTACGGCAACCAGTTGATTATATTTCAGAGGCTATGTTTTATTACGCTTGTTTCGATTTATATTTCAGAATCTTTGTTTTATTATGTGTGTTTGCAGTGAAGTGTGTTAGCTTTGTCGAATGTAATACGTTGAATTATTTTTTATTATTCGATACATAAACACTATCTTAAAGAAAATAAGATACCATTAATTAATTCAAACTAGAAAACAGTACATAGATGGAAACAATCAAAGCAGTATAGCACTACATAATAAAACTACATACGCCTAGATCAAGCACGACTATCAACAATATGCTATTTATAATCCATCCAGTATTGTGTCGATAGTGGATCCATTCCGGTGACATCCATTTGCATTACTAAAGTCTCTTGCAGTTGCCGCTCCAACTCAAACCTACCATGTTCAATCTCGGTTAACTGTTTTAAGACCTCAAGTTTTTCTACACTATGTTTCTGACGTTCTTTATTTTCTCTAGCATGCTTCTCGTGCTTCTACGCCCACCGAGAATCAAATTAGGTTTGAATGGCATTTTTCTTCTTCGTAGAACGCTGGCCCATAGGTCTTGCATCTTCATCACATTCAGGAATTTCATCTTCACCGGTATTAGAATCTCTCTACGAAGATTCTCCTAGACTTGACATATAGGAATTTCGGCTTGCTTTTTTCTTTGCTTTTGCCTTCATTTGAACATCTCTTAAACTCTTCGTGTTGCTAGAACTCCATTTTGGATGACTAACGAACAATTCGTAGCAATTATCAAACTGGTAGTAATGCGGTTTTTTCGCACCATTTTCTCTAGGAAATAATTTCAAGAATTGGTCGTTTGCCATTCGCTTCTACAAACGATAAAATAATGAATATTGGTATGCTTTCATGGTAGCTAAATAAAATATCGACAAGCGAATTAGAGAGTTACAAATTATTACCAATTCGGCTTCGCCACCCATTCCCTAGGATTTGCGGTTCTAATTTTGTGAACTTGAGACTCAAAGAATTGGGTTTTTCGATTAATCTTCCCGAATCGACCAGAAAGTGTGGACACTGATCTTGTCCTTCCTACGTGCTTTTTGTTGTAAGTAGACATAACTTTTGACCAGAATGCCTCCCCACTTTGATCATTTTCCTTGACCAAATTGTTTGAAAAGTGGCAGTACATTAAACATAGATCTTTATCTTCGTCCCCGGTTCACGGCGCAGAAGAATGAAATGAGAGTGTTGGAGCTGAATGAGGGGTAAGATCTTCTGTTGGTTGAGAATCGAAATCCCAACTATTCGTATTCATTGCTTCGTTGTTGAATTGGAATGGATATGGCATTGTTTGCTGGTAGAAAAAGAGTATGGTGGATTTGAAGACATTTGTGTGTTTTACAATGAGCATCTCATACCGACATTTATAGAGAAATTAAAATTATGACCGTTTATGGCCGTTGTAACTTCTATACGATTGTTTATAGCCGTTGTAGTCCAAAAATGTGACTGTTTATAGCCATTGGAAGAGACAAGAAGGTAAGAGAACGGGTTTAGGAGCTGCACGTGGTGGGGAGAGGGAGGGGATTCTGGCGCCTATTTTATAGGCACCTGATCCTGGCGTCTATAAAATAGGCGCCAGGAAGGGCTTCAGGATCCTGAATGAGATCCTGAAGCTTAGCCTTAATATTAAGGCTGAAGCGAGCCACTGGCTCGCTTCCCCTTAATATTAAGGCTTAACTCCAACCACTTGAGTTTCCGTTAGGTTGCATTTTGGTTGAGAAGTAACGGGTACTTTTAATCTATTTAGTTCTTTTAAATGGAATAAAACAAAAGTCCACTTCCTGTTTTCTATTCTCTTCTTTACAATGAAACTCTAACTTCAGCTAAGCCCTGATTCATGAAACTAATTCATGTTATTCTTCTTTTGTTATGAATACTATCAATAGGGTAAAAACAAAAACTGGATAAGAAATGCAAAACAAAGCCAAATAAAATACATAAATAAAACTAAAGGGAAATCACAATTTCGTAACGCAAATTCAATTTAAATTGCAATTTCAAAATGCAGATTCAATTTGAAATCGAATGTCAAAATGCGAATTCAACTGACTGTTGCAGAGTTCGTAGAGTTAGCTTTTGAGTGGTTCCAAAGACGAAGCTTGAATGGAGGATGGTTGATTGGGATTAGGGCCGAGTTTGGTGTTTGTCTTGGTGATTGAGTTTGTGGAAAGGGATTTTAGAAGGTTATGGTATAGGTTTCTGATGGTTGTGAATTTTGTTTTGAAGGTGAAAGTTGTGGTAGACAATGAAATTGTTGTGTTGGGAATAAAATGAGGTTATTGGATGTAGAAGCTTATGAATTGAGGCTCATCGTGATGTTTGCAAGCTGGAGGTTGGTTGAAGTGATGGTCAGTTGGTGAAAGTATGCAGAAAGGGGGAGTTCGTGGTTGGTCTGAAATGTGTGTTGTTATTATAGGTGGTTGGGTTGGGTGAGGCAGGGTTGCAGATTGTGGTGTATGAAGGGTTGAATGAGTTAGAATCAGTGAGGTATTGGATGAAACAGTAATGTATGGTAATGATTTGGTTAAGTAAGTGGTTGCAGTTGCTAGCAGAAGGTGTTCGGAATTTGCAGATGGTTATTTGAGGTAGTTGGAAATTGGTGGTTCACTAAGTCGTAAAGAGGAGTTTTTCAGTGTTGATGCCATATTTGTTGTTCAGTTTGATGGTGGTGTATGTTGATATTTGATGGTTTGTGTTTTGGCAGAAGTTTTGTAGTAATTGGTAAAGTGAGGATGAAAGGGGGTCTGCTTTGTCTTTGCTGACAGGTTAAGCTATGGTGAATCTTTGGTTACGATAAAGTAGATATATGTGAAAATGGATGTATGTGACAAGATAAAATAAAGTGGTTCATGTATTGTTATTGATGGAAGTGTGTTTTTATGAGGAGATGGAGGCGAAGCTTTGGTTTGTATGAGGTGGTCAGGAAGTGATGCATGGTGCAGGATGGTCTCTTGCAGTGGGTTGTTATTGGAGTATAGTATTAGTTGCGGACTATGTTATCATTGAATGAGTGTTTGTACGTGGTGATTGAAGATGAAGTTAATTATTTGTATGGGGATGCAAATTGTCTGCAAGTGGTAATGATTTTGAAATGGTTTGAGTTGCAGGTGAGGTTGCAAGTTTGTTGACGGAAGTGAATGGCAGCGGGGAGGGTGAATACTAGAGGATGCACTGACAGTTGGAATAGTGGTTGGTCAGTGAAACTGGAGAGGCATGCAAGGAGCAGTTGTTGGACACTGAAGAAGGAGTTGTAATGAATGGTTTGTTTTGTTTGGTTCGTGGATGGCAATAGAGAATGCAAAGGAATGAACAAAAATGGATATATATAGGTTAATAGAAATGCAAAAGAGATTGTAAATACAAAACACACTATAACGGAAATAGCATTGAAATACAGACTTGTTTCAGGGAATGAAAACTGTGAGTGCATTTTTTGTATCTCACATGAAGTGCAACAGTGAATACACAAATGTAATAATAAAAGAGAACGAGTTCCAATGCATAGTGAAACAGAATAGTTTTTAATGCTTGCAGCTGCAGTTAGAAAACGAAGAAGAAAAATGTAAGAACCTAGCACCAGTCTCAATAGACAAGCGCAAGTCAATGAGCGTGACAACCATAGATGCCCACTGTCGATATGGAAGATCATGAACCCTGATTCTGTATGTAACAATCCGCATATTTTACAATAGTATATTTAAATATAATATTATTAATCGAGTGTATGTCCAAAAAAAACACTTTTTACATATGGATGAATTTGGTCTTGAAACCACTTCCATTGAGTTCAAAATGTCGTTTATGACTTTTAAAACTATAAACATCGATATGTTTAGAGTTTGTGAAAATTGAAACTCCTGGTGGGGCTTGGGTTAGTAAAACTAGCCCACTATCCTACTTCCTTATAATCCCTCTTAGCAACCCCTTTCCTCATTCATTCATCTCCAAACACTTTGCAAACATAAGAATGGGGAAGGGAAATTAAAATTCCCTAAGCCTGGCTTGACCATAGGAGTCCAATTCATGTAGGAATCAAGTGATAATTCAAACGAAAGCTTAGGTAAGCTCACCCACCATCTTGTCCAACTCAATTCCTCTTCAATCCTTATGAATTCCTAATCCCTAACTCTTACGATTCTTGTGTGTTTGTCTATAGGTTGAAGATTTGTGTGTTATATTGGAAGAGAAGCTGCTCTTGTTTGGTTTTAGAGCATCTCCTTGCTTGTTATCATCAACGGTCAGTTCTTGCGAACTCACATCTGTGTCTCAAGCATTTATGCTTGGCTAGTATCCCCTTGGCATGTTTATATTGTGTGCATTTGGTGAATTGGTTTGGTTGTGTGTATGCACTTTCCTATTATTGAGTTTGATTTCATTTTGATGATTTCTAGTTAAAATCTTTGGGTAGAATTGAGTTTTGAGTTCTTGAGTTGTTTAGGCAAGCATTAGAAGCTTCATTGTCGCTTTGATAATGTTATTAACATTCACCATTTGCGCGTGTTCGTCTGGAATCCTCGGATAGTGATTTTTCCTTTAAAGGGCCAAACTCTGCATTTTTTAAGCAGTTCAGTCGACTAAATAGGTGCAAACCAGGCGATTGAATGGACCCTTGCTCTCGGGTTCAATTTGATCCAGTTTCAGACAATTGAAATGGTGCACATGCACTGTTTTAATTATTTGCTATAGGTAAGTCGACTGACCCCTATCTTTCAGTCGACTGAATCCTGCTGCTAACCTGCGGAGACCACGGTCAACAGCTTAGATTCATCCAGTCTCTTTCCCGATCGAATTTCGACCCGTTTGATTTTTTCTGTGATTTTTCATTTTCTTTGATTCACATATTTTTGCAGTTCGATTTTTTGAAGTTTTGATTTGTTCATTGTGATTGATATTCATGAGATTTGATTTACATTATTAAAACGTGAATTTTGAGATTGATTGTTATTGCAATCGGTATTTGATGAGATTTGCTACTTCAAATTATAAAGGATTTTATATTATTAGTAGATACCAAATCATTTAATAGAATGGTTTCTAATCCTACTTCATTATACAAAGTTATTTTACAAATTGTCTTCCAATTTACTAGTATATATTTATATAAATATTTTCCTCGTTCGTATGAGAAATCAAATTAAATGCCTTAGTAAAAATAAGAACTATGAACCCTTGCGTTTGCTTCGACGATTAATTCTTGGACTCATTCGATTGAAAACTGTGGCAATGGTCATTTTGAGTTTCTAGTGGAATATACAACTTGTTCATAAATATTCGAGTAGAATAAGTGATTATGGGACATGTAGCTTAACTCTTATCTTTACTAGCTTAGAGTAATTTACGCTTTCCTTGATCAATTATGATCTCTTTGAGATTTAGACTAGCTTTGTGCGACGTCTCTAAGCTGTGGAATTATTATATATTTTTAATGATCTTTGGATTATTCTGAGGAACTTTGGTTCATTTTGAGTATTTCAATGATCTTCGGACCATTCTAAGGAACTTTGGTTAATATTTGTGGGTTTATGCATTTTAATGATCTCCGGTTCATTTTGGGGAACTTCGGTTCATTTTGTGGAATTGCACTACTTTGATTAATTATGATCTTTTTGTGGATTTATGCTTTTGACAACTTTCGCACCGTTTGTGCGAGGTCGCGACCTGTGGTCTTCAGACCATCTGAGGAGCTTCGGCTCAACATTATAGGCTAGCTACCTAGAGACGCGTCTCATTTGGGATACACGTGTTGGTGAGTCTTCGGTCTCCCGTCTTGAAATAGGCCTTACCCCCTCCCTTTATGATTTCTAGATTTCTGATTATTGATTTCTGGAATTTGAGTTCTATTGATACGGAGCGATCAATTTTAGAGTTGGTTTGGTACGAGTTATCGTTTGCCATGAGTATCTATATAATTCTGAATGAGTTGTTCTTTTATAGCTTTGAGATGTCTTTGAGATATTGTGTGGGGATTTTTGGGGTTCCATACTACTGTGTGAACATTGTTGTTATTACACATATGTCTATATCAGTTTGTATCTCTTATTATATCCCAGTTTATGAGATAAGAATAGCTAGACTGATCCATTTATTGTTTATCTTTGTGTAAATAATACTCGGGTTAGATCGAGGTATTTCAGGTGATTCTTCTTGATTTCAACATGAACTATCCTCTACTTTTGGGCTGACTACTTCAGAGTTGTAGAATTTGGGCTTATGTAGATGAGCTAGGGACTCATTAGATGTACATATTTCTTTGTGTAGCCCTTGTACCGATTATTTTGTTGTATAGTGGACCGATTATGACCATTATTTTTATGTACATACTTATGTGTTGTATTCATGTCTATTTCTGCCTTTATGGTGTGAATATATATGTTTGACTCTGATTTTATTGTTACTATTTTGTATTGATTCCAAATTATATATAGCCACTGTGTAGTGGATTTAAACTTGAATTAAATGTGTCGGATTTCCCAGTGAGATTAAAAAGAAAAGTAAGACTGCATTATCCGACACTTTTAACACTTGTTTAAAGCTATTATACAAATGGTCGCTCCTGAACACTCATATTTTTCGGGTTAGTTGACAACATTACTTGTAATATCCTTGGCTAACATGAGTATAAAGGTGGAGCGTCACACTGTATATCAACAAAGGCTGCAAATAATGATTGAAATAAGACTCCATACATTTTTATTATTGAAACGTCTATTGCTTGCCCTGAATTCTAGTGTGGAGGAATATGGTAGAAGTTCTAGATTGGGAAGAAAATAGTCACGTGAGATGGCATGTGAGAAGCAGTTTTCATGAAGAAAAGTTTAATAAATTGTTTCTTGCGGCGGTCGCAAAATGAAAGTCAGATGTGATGGATGTTGTTTTGCTAGTGATGATGAGTTGAATTCTTATCTTTATATTACATTCGGCCTAATTTGTACGTAATTGGAAACAAATGAATTATATTTGTATATCCACCAGATTAAGAGGAAAAGTTTAATTGTGTACACATCGTAGGACATTGTTACATTAGATTTTGATGTAAATAAACATTGTTAAAGCTTGGCTACTTTTTGTGTAATTTCTTATGTGAATATAATGATAACAATCTAATATTGCAGGAATTTTCTTTAGCTTTAAAACAACATTGCAGGAATCTTCTTTAGCTTTAAAACAACTTTGCAGGAATCTTCTTTAGCTTTCTTGTGTGTGTAAGATTAGATGACTCATGGGGTAACATTCTCTAAATTTGCAGGAATTGTAAAAGCTTGTTGATAGTTTTAGGCTTAAGAAAGAGGAAGGATATCACAAAGCCGAACTTTTGCAGTTGAGTTGTGTCTCTTATTATTTCATTTCGCTGTATACAACATAAATTGTTCTGCTCTATTAATATGCTACCTTCTTGTGAGGTGAATTGTTGTAGATATGGAATTAAATTAACTATACAACACCATATTTGTTATAAAGTAAAAGTGTAAAATTTGTCATAAAATCATACCAATCAATCATTTTCAGAATTGATTTTATATGTTCTTTTGTTTGGAATTCACATTTAAAGCATTAAATAATTAAGTGAACTATATAGACCATAAGGAAACTAAATTATATACTATGCAACGCTACCTTCTTTTTAGGTAAGTTGTATGGATTAATGGAGTATATTTTGTTACATATGTCATGAATTCAATTTATTTTTGATCATGTAAATTTAATTTATATATATTAAATATGGGTGTGCGAGCAAGCACTAACCATGCTAAAATTGATGCTATAGGAATTTTATGTTGTTTGATAAATTTATAAAAAATTAATTAAGCTTTATAGAAATTAACAAAGTTGAGTTTTTATAAAATTGACCAAATTTACAAAATTAACAAACTTTTACAAAAAATAACATTAAGCTAGTTTTATAAATATTAAATACATTTATAATGACAAACTACGTAGTTTTTTAGCTAAGTTAGCTAAATTTCATATAAATTTAACTAGATTAACTAAAAGTTTATAAAATTAACTGATTCTTATAATATTTAACTAAATTTATACAAATTAACTAAGTTAACCAAGTTTTAATAAAATTAAATAATTCTCTAAATATTTACCTAATTTATAAAAGTTAAATAAATTTATAAAAATTAAATAAATTTATAAAACTAACTAAGTTTTATAAGTATTTAACTAAGTTAAATAAGTTTTTTAAAAGTTATTTTTTTAATAAAGATTAATCTATTGACAAACTTGAGGTCTACCGTGTGACAGTTATGGAAGCAACATATTGGCATACTCAAGGCATGTTTCTACTTGTATATTAATAATAATAAACATAATAACTAGATTAACAATTTTTATTAAAATTAGATAAGCTTTATAAAAATTAACTAAGTTTATAATAATAATAATAAGCTACAATTTGGCAAAAATAACTAATTTATAAAAATAATAATAAATTAACCAAGTCAACTAAGTTTTATAATTAGCAATACAATAACAAAAACAATCGAGTTTATGAAAATTAACCAAGTTTATTAAGTTTTATAAAAATTTGATGTATATTTTAAAATCTAGCTTATTTTATATCAATTTTATGCTGTTGAAAGTATCACCTAACCAGATGCTTTATAAAGTCAACTGACTTAAAGTACGTGATCTTGACGCAGTATGAAGTGTATGATTAAGATACTGAATGCATTAAAAATAAAAGATGTATTATATGAACTTTATGGTACAGTTCATATATATAAACATAACCATTTATTATTAATGACTACTGGAAAGCACACTTTGGTTTTAATTATGTATAGCAATCAGAGATTGTGTGATATTTTTTTAATATACAGATATAACTTTATTTGATGTTATACATATATATCTACAAAGTTATACTTCCTTTTGTGGTGAAACCATTTTCATATAACGAAATATAATTCCAATGCGTATTGAATTAATGAAACTTTCTAGATTTTCCTTCTGATAATTTATAACGAAATATGTGGATAATATTTGGTAACAAAAGCTAGGTGAAAAAAAGAAAAAAGAAAAATAAAAAGAAAGAAAAAGAAATGAAGATAAAAGAAAACCTTTGTAGCATATCATTTTATCAACTCTCGCTCGCAAATTGAAACTATTCTCATATGTATGTACATGCGTGTATGTATGTATGTAGTATGTGACTGCATATGTGCAAATGTACATGTTTGTATATATCTGTGTGTCAGATGAAAAATAAATTTGCTTAAAATGGCCTTGTTTCTTGAATATATCAAGAATATTTTTGCAATTTGTCTTTGGTTTAGAAGATGATTTACAGTCTTATGTGCTCCTCCTATTGTAATTCGTTTCAGCGGGTAGTGGAAATGACATTGAGACTGCAGGTGGTGAACCTTAAGGAAGTGATCCTCTAACAAAATTTAGGGTTAGCGACAGCGTTCACATTGACAGAGTTAGTTGCCACAACAAATGATTTCAGTTCTAACTGTTTGCTGGGAGGAGGATTTGGTCAAATTTATAAAGGAATATGGTTCAGTTCATACTAAAAAATTAAAGAATGCAGGCTACATATGTATCAAAGTCTAATATACTCATCAAAATTTAATCTATTCCATCTTATTATGTTGTCAAACGTTGAATTTTATGATTACAAAAAAAACATTCATGATTCTATTAGGTTGTGCCTATAAGGAAGCTTTATCCTATTGTTTCCGAAAGGCTTCCAAAGTTTTACAAAAGAGTGACAATGCTAAGCATCACATACGAATTACAAAGAAACATTAATGATTTTAATAGCTTAGCCTACTGCAAACATTATAACGGAGTAAATTTCTAATAAGTACAATTTATTTAATTTATTTTTCAGTTCATGTGTTAAGATTTGAAACTTCACATCTGAATCACATATAATCTCATGGCATGTGGACCCTTTAATCAACATCACAAAAGTAAGAAATCTCCTTGGAAATTAGCATACAAGTTGATTCAGTTTGATTTTTTTTGCAAGGCCGATCGGTTTTTATAGAGGTTCGTAACATTTTCTATTATAGCAAATAATAAATACATTTTTATAGGAGTAGACTGTATATGGAGCTACTACAGTCGGTTTTCAAGGTGGACCGTCCACCACAAATGGTTTTTATGTGGACTGTCCACTGCTACCAGTCTAACATACATAACAAGAGCTAATCTAAGTGATTAGACACTCTAAACATAACCAGTTGCCTAGGCAATCTCATAGATCTCCTCATAGGGGAAGACAAACTTAACAAATTACATCACTACAGAAGATACATTACATCCATTGCAGACAACACCAAAGAGACAAAAGACCAGCTTCATCTCAGTGTCACTCATCACTTAACACACAAAGGCTGGAACTTTGACTTGAGCTAGTAGCTTGGAAACCTTTAAAAGCCGCAACAACAAACTCAGTGACCATCTGCATCTACTTGGAGTGCCATACCATATATATACAAATAAAGCACCAGACATACATTCTGAACCAACAAGGCTAACACAAGATGCAAAACATTTGAGACTTTACATAGCATCATTTACATGTTGAACTCATATATTCAGACATGCCAATAGGGGCGGAGGTACCTTGGGGCCAGCTAGGGCAGTGGCCCCAGGTGAAAAATGCAAAGTATATTGCAAAATATGATACTTTGTGGTTAAGCCCTACCTGATTATATATATTGGTCCTAGCTCATTGCCAAAGCTGGCTCCGTCACTGCATGCCAAGATGGACAACTTTAGAGAACGTAGAAAATTCAAAGGTAACCCAATCAAATATACCTGCTAGAAACTACCATCAACAATGACATCTAAAAAACCTTAGTAACAACCATCCATATAGCAGCCAGAGCAATAAGCCAAGGCCATCACATACGATACACCAAGTAACCATAACATAAAACGAAAACCCAGGAAGAAAGGCAAAAGGACAACCACCCATTCATGACAACAAAAATCAAAGCAACGCTTCACATGGCTTACTGAAAAAGGCGGAGAATCATAAACGTATGTCAGCACAACAAACATCTCCGTCAGTCTTGCCAGCTGAAATCAAACAAAAATGCAATTTTATCAGTTTGATCTTCATATCTGATTCGAATTTGTTTAAATCCTGAATTCATTTATTTTCATCATTATTTACTTTTTAGAAAATTAATATATAAATTGAAAGTTGCGGCAATGCATGTTTGGGTGGAAGGTTGAGTTTGATTGTGATTGTGGAGAAGTGCAAGTGGAGGGTAGAGGGTTAGAAATGAGTGGTTGCTGAGTTGATAAGAGCAGAAATTAGTGGTATTTGGTGAAAGAAAACCAAAACTGAAACAATGACATGCATAAGAACATTAACTGGGTAAATGTAACAATATAACATTATTTAAGGTCAGTGCAAATGTACAACTTTGTATGATTGGAAATTTTGGCAAATAAATGCGTGGATGGTTTGCAGAGAAAGGTGATGTTTGCAGAGGAATGGCCTATTAAGAGTTTAAGAAAATGAGAGTAGAGGAAGAAAAAGATCAGACTCAAATTGGTATATAACGTTATGATACTGGCTAAATCAGATCTTGAATTTTTGAAACCTTCAATTTGGTGCCAATATTAATAATGACAGTTTTAACTTTTTAAACAAATCAGAAAATACGGTATTTGGGTTTTCATTCTTTCATCCTGTAGGCAAAATATTTTGATACAAAAAGCATTCAAAACTTATGATCCATTAGCATATCGTAGACATGATGGTTCATAGTAGATGTATGAAGCTTTTAGATGTATGTATGAATTTTTAAACTATGTTATATTCTCAAATGTAAAATAAGTGTGTGCCACGTTGTGAAGAAATTGGACATATCAGATGTATGGAGATGTATCCTTTTGTCGTAAGCTTTCCATCTAATTGAAATACCAAAAATGCTACTATAACAAAAAAGGTTTTTGTAATTTATGCTTTTAAGTCTAACATAAATTGCCTTTTAAATGTCTTTTTAAGTCCTTTACCGTTTTAGTCTTGTATGTGAGCATACATATATATGCTGAGAGTACATATGCAAACAAGTATATGGTGACTAACATACGTATGTTTGTGCTTCTTCTCGACAAGTGTTGTAATATATTTTTGAGGTTGGTACATGATGTCACACTCTCTCCTTCAAATCGGTCATGTTTGCATTAATGTATTGTCAACCGATGTTCATACATTTCTATTTTTAATATGTATCGTTTTGGTTTGCTAGGGTTTTATGTATCATTAATTTTTGTTACAAATGTTTGTATGTTTAATTCTTCGTGTATGAAATATTATGGATACACACACACACACACACACACACACACACATATATATATATATATATATATATATATATATATATATTATGGTTTGACTTATGACTCTATTTGTGTACTTATATTACAATGTGATTGGTATAATATATTCGTAGAATTGAAAATTGATAGCTTGAATGTATATGGCAGCAAAAAACGCAATAGATTTTTTTTATAGCGGTCTAACTATGCTACGAAAGAAAACTTGTTACAGGTTTGTTATACTATAGCATTATGCAAAATATTTTGCATGGATTAGACGGTTTTCATAACAAGAAAACAATGCTACAATAGATAGTAATGAATTTTCAATAGCGTTTCATGCGCCATAAAAGATTAATATGACACATTCCATAACGCTCTTTGGTGTTGCACCAATATGACATGTCAATATGTTATAGCAATTAAATGACGTCATAAAAGTGCTACAACATGCTTTAAAATGCTATAGAAAAGGAGTTGCATCGATACAACCTGTTTAAGATGGCAGCAGGGGTACGTTTTCCATTGCAAGTTCGAAATGATATAATAACTATCAGACTTATTACAACATGTTGATCTGTGACATTTATAAAATTATTGTAGAACGTTTTAATAGTGGTTTTTGAATGCTATAAAAAGGCATGTTAGTTGTAGTGCATATGCTCTAAAACAGTCATCAAGACCATAATTCATGGGATACTCTGAGTACTGTGATAGGGTAGGACCAAAAATAAATGGTGGAGGATGAACTTTACCAATAGCCACACATAGATCCACATGATTAGAGTTCACATCCCAACTGAAATTCGGTAACAAGTAGCGTCGAGATGCAACTTTATCCCAATATGTATCAAAATCAACTCCCTATAAGTGTACGTGTCCACCTATCCCGTCTGTTTAAGGCCCTATGTGTATTGTTTACTAATATTCTAACGTCTGCCGAATATATCATCATTGGAAAGTGGATCTCTAGATATATGCATGCATATCATCCATGGAGTGGAAGTAACACTGACTTTCCAAGGACCAAATAGGAAGATAGGCCGGCGGAAGCTAAACAACACGACAAGAGAAACAGTATGCAACAGAGAAGGGATAAGCATCATGGAGATGACCAGCCTATGTGACAGCAATCCAATAAGAAACCCATGGTGCTCATAAAATGTTGGCCATGCACCTCGGATCAATCTTAGACCGGGCTTCCATCAAGTTGTGCCAAACACAGGTAGGCGTACACGTAACCAACTGGATAGTCTACCATTATCGCATGCGTGAGTAACATGAATCAGCTGCATGACTGACCGCCTCAATAATACGTAGATGGATGTCGGTCGTATACTCGTAGTACCAACATGACAACATGTACCAATAACCAAACATCCGACCCACCTCCTAAGAGCAAAAGAGTCTAGTACAGTGTACGGATAACCCAGTATACCTGAACCATGGTGTGCATATACTCTAAATCGGTTAATGCTGCTAGGTGGCATAGTCGAATCGTACTCTTTTGGTTTGAAAAGAATGTCGGGCCAAAAAGATATAACAGAAAAGCCCAAGATACAACATCGCCCATAGCCTTGGTACCCATATGCGCTAAGATATACTCCTGTAAATATATCAAGATAACGACTCCAAACGAGATATGATTGGAGATGAAATCAGAAAAATACAAGGTATACATCTCAAGTTTACTTTGTTAGAGTCAAAAGGATATGACACTCTATTTGCACCCCCTATCTCGATCCCCTAAGCATATAAAAATGACTATGGTAGTATTATGTAAGACTACTAGGAATGTGTATTATGGATTTTAAGGCTAATTTAACACTAGAATAAGGTGAATAATGTTTAATGAAATTTATATATTTTTTGAAATCTTTAGAATATATCAGAATCAAATGTAAATCACAGATGTGAAACAGTCTCAAAATCAGTTACAAATGCAAATAATAAGTAAAAGCAATAAAGAAAAGAACGCACCGGAATTTTATACTAGTTCGAAGTTGCCCTACATCGAGTCCCATACAATTCAGGGTTGTGCAGATTTCTTTTCAAGTAATCTTCAATATTATAATCCTCGATTTCAAGGCCATGAGGTGCACCCTCATCTGCTTTCGAGCATAGGGAGCTGTTAAGATTTAACCAGGCTACAAAATCACGGGCTACAATCACACCTAGTTGATTTGAACGGGCTACAACCACACTTTTTCAATAATAGTTTGGTAGAGAGACTTGATAGGACTTCGATCTTTCGATCTTTGATTACAAATGCTCGCATAACTCTGAATAGCACTTAGATCCTTCTGAAAAAGGGGAGAGAATTAAACTAGAGATATTTTAGTTTGATACTCTTTGAATTTCGGTAGAATTTGGTTAAGAATTCTTGAAATTTAGAAAGAAGATAGAGCGAAGAAGGAGTGAAAAAAGAAAAACAAGGTATTTATAGGTAAATAATAGCCATGTCCGTTCACAAAGAGATTTAAACGAATAGACACTTCTTTTGAAATTTTTGAAGAAAATGGCTATGATGTTGACATGGGTCATCAGTCTATGTCGATATACTAACTTGTAGTTTTGAAATTTGAATTTTTGAAAATAATGGAAATGATGTTTAAATAGATTAAGTTAATTCTGGAGTTTGCACATACTATTTTTTTTATATTATAAGATAGTATAATAGACTAAAATTATAGATTTAAAAACATATGTTTATAATATATAAAACTGATATTAAAACTTAAGTATATATTAAATTTTTGACTTGAAACCTTATTAAACCAATTCTGAGACTTGTAAAACATTCTAATCATAATACAAGTGAATAATCACGCTTGTTAAAAATTATAGAAAATGATTTGAAAATAATACTTAACATATAAAACTATAAATAAGAATATAAAATATTAAATTAAAATATAATTTGAGGTTAAGGCTAAACTTTTGAAATTTAAAAACAATAAGAAATTACATAGAGAACAAAGTAAAATATTTAAAAACAAGAAATTTTTTACAAATTAAAAATAAGTTATTTAAAACCGTTTTGATCTTGAGGCTAAAAAATCAAAAAGTAATTTTGAATAACACTTTTGAAAGTTTGTGGTTTTAATCCTATTACTAAAATCTGAATAAAGATGTTAGTGCTATTATGAAGTTTTAACATAAATCTATATTATATTACTTATCTTGATATCTTGGATTCTTGATACTCATGAGTGTTCAATCTTGAATTCTTTATCTTTGCATTCTTCAACCTTAAATCTTTATACTTTACAGTCTTCATTCTCAATACCCGCATACATACATACATATACATATATATATATATATATTTGCCAAAAAGTGTTAATATATATATTTTGCAGTAATAATAGTTAAAAAGATTGTTATCATCAAAATCATCATCTCAGTTCCTAACAATCTCCTCCTTTTTTATGATGACTACTTTTTTTGCATAATATACTTATTGATACCTTGATTCTTCAGTTACTCCACCTTACTCCAACATCTCCTCTTAAAACTACTAACTCCCCCTTAATCTAAGCATGGTCTAACCAATTTTATAATTCTCCCCCTTTGTGTCAGCAAAAATTACATAACTAAATCTAAACTATAATAATCCCCCTTAAACTAATACAAACCTTAACAAGATGATATGACAATTAATCTAAACTTATGTTTACTATATAATGTAGTATATACACATATAGGACTATACATTATAAGATTATCTAATTATACATACTCTAGTGTGTCAAAAACAAAGGTCTGTATTCATTCGACCATGGAGGATTGGGAAATCTACCTAATCTTCTTCCGCCTCTAAATCCCTTTTGCTACTTCTTCATCCTCTTCTCCTCTCTCTTCTTCAGATCGCATCCTTCACCTAGATTTCTCCCATGTCCATTGAATCATACTCTTCCCCAATTGAACCCTCCTTCTTTATGCTATCTAGTTGAGATCTAAAGTTTCAACCGCATATGCTCCATTTTATGTTGCTCTTGAGCCCTGTAATTCGGGTTTGCTGGTTAGGTAAGACGATTCTTTTTGATGCGTTTCTGTTTGATCTCATCAGATTTGATTTATCTCTAGGACGTATCTAAATCGATTTGGCAGTGCTCTGGGCTGTATCAAAAAATGACGTCTTTGTCAATTTGATACGGCTAATGGCACTACAAGATGAACAGTGAATAGCAACGGAAAATAGCCGTTGGCGGCCGACGCAAGCCGTCGCTATAAATGTCGTCGCGAGCAAAAAAAGTGACGGAAAAAGCAACGGTTCTGTCACTCATTTAGCAACGGCTTGCAACGGATACTTGCCACGTGGCATCATGAGTGGACAGGTGGTTTTTTTTGCTGGGGAGCCGTTGTTAAATCATTGCTAATGATGTCCAACAAGCCGTCGCTATATGGCGTTGTTAGCCGTCGCTAGCCGATGCAAAATAATGACCAAATTGACGTCGCCAGCCGTCGCAAATCTGGAACCCTTTTTCTGCACTACACAGCCATACCTTTCCATCAAGCCTCAACATCAAAACCAATTCACTACTAATCCATCAATATCATTCTAAAATCATCAGTACGCAATCATAAATATAACTACAACACACAATATATCCAAAACATTACCAAATTCATCACAATATCATAACATATCATCGTCATACATCCAAAAAACAATATTATCACCATATATCATCGTCCCATCATCACAAAACATCAAAATAAATCAAACCACACCCTACCGTCATCAAATATCATCGTACATACATAAAGCAAATAAAAAAGTAAGTGTATATACATACCCAAGCACAAGAAAAAACAAACTACTCGTCGTCTTCTTCTTCTTCGCTTATAGCATCCCCACCATCGTCCTCGTCTGGCATCGATCCATGCTCGTCATAATAGCGTGCAATGCGCTCGTTTATCTCCTGAGCTAGCTGGCTTCTTCTCCAATCGTTCATCTCTTCCAGTTGCTCCTTCAACTGAGCTATAGCTTCCTACTCCATGGACTTCCTATATCCTCACTGAAAATCAATAGCCTACGAAATAATTCAAGTTCACATTTATAAATGGACTTGTAATATATACATGGACTTTGAAGATCAATACACACGTCAATTTAAAGCTTCTATATTTATAATGTCAATTTAACATGTTAATATAAAAAGAAGGTAAAAGAATGCATGTTAATTGAATACACTTTAAATGTAAATTTAAATTAAAAAAGGTGCCTCCTGATTGCCGAAGCCGTATCGCCTATCACGACTAGGCAGCTGAATAATAGCATCCCAAATATGATCGCACTCTGCAACCGTAAGCTCATCTCGTCCACTGGCCTGAGTCACTCTAGCTGACTCTGCATCATATCTCTCCTACAATACCAATATAATTTCAATACAAATGCCATATAATTTAATAATATAATGTGATATGAACGAATATGAAATATTTTAATTATTAATAAGTATATTTACCATTACGCCCGCAACCTTGTCGTTCGCCCAATCATATGTCACGTTCCCTTCGTCATCAGTATGCTCCACTGCATGAGTATGCCTGAAAACCTCTACCATCGTAGGCTCCCTTCTATACTTTGTCATCTGAGTATATATACAATAATAAAATTACTAAAAATAAAAATGAATGATAATCACTCAATTTTTACGTGAACATATGCTAAAAACTATTTCAAATTTATACCAATTCTCTCCTATGCTGCTGGAATGATTTTGAGCCACCGCGATGTAAACCAGGATTCTTAGCTCTATTTTCTTTATTCCTTTTTGCTACTTCCTATTAAATTTGATACATTATTAAATAAAAGAATGCAATCAACATAAATGTGATTATTTTCATTATATCTTACTTTCGCTGCTTCAGTATCCCAATATGCTAGAAATCCAGCCTAAACATCGTCAGCCATCCATCTAGGCTTCTTCGGTGATGTCTTCGCCCTGGAAATTGCTTCTCGGTAATTCTTTTGCATTTTAATATTCCAGTGTGTCAAAAAAACCTGCTTGTCCTACTCCTGTACACCGACAACCACCTGCAAATTAAATTTATTTTGAAATATTTACAGTATATATTAATTTCCAATAATCAAATAAATAAATACTTACCAGCAAATCGGCTAGAATGGCGTTCTTGATGTGGGGGTGGGATACTATCCCAATGAGGCCAAGTCCAAGACATCCTACTCGTGTATGACTGCTTCGACACTTTTAAAATGAAATCCACTGGCTCGATTTCAAACTCGGTGCTGTGTACATGTTTACATAGATAAACCATATATTTTTAACTAATTTAAATTGAAATAAATTAGATACTTACCCAGCACTCTTCGGAACAACCTCTGCACGTCGCTGCAGATCTGGCTCAGAGCTGCTAGGACCTACACCTGGCGCAGGAGATGGTGAAGGAGTCAGTTGAGATGAACTCCTCGAGCACCATCTATCTGACATATCTGTTACAATCATATAATACATACAAAATAACTTGAATTATTAACATCAGTCATCATTATCATTACATAAATCGTACATGACAAGAACAATGCATAACACATATACATATTCAACATTAACATTGTTATTACATAGCTCAGAAGAGTACACAACATGATACATAGCTCATAATAGTACATAACATAAATACATAACATCAGTCTTCATCATCATCGGATGCAGACTCAGTCTCATACTCTATATCATTTTCTTCAATACTTTCAAATGCATCTACTAACACATTCGCTTCATCATTCAACGAACTGACATCAATGTCACCAGCTATTATAATTTCAGTATTCGGCTCAAGATCCGCTTGATACGCTGCTTCGTCTGGAATATTATTTCCATCAAATGTAAATATTGCCTTTGTTTTAAAAACAACCCACCAGTCTGCTTTATCTTTTTTTAAGGATGGATACGGAGCAAAATACACTTGTAGTGCTTGCTTAGCTAACACGAAAGGATCATACTTATAGTAATGCGACATATGCCTTATTTCTATTAGCTTGTAATCTTTTTGCACGTTAACTCCAGAACCAGGAACATTGCTAAACCAGTTGCATTTGAATAGATAAATTTTCTATAAGGGATGAACATAATATGTCAACTCTATAACTTGTGTTAAGACGCCATAAAAATCTTTTATATGCTTCTTTGGATCATCACTACCTTTGACAAATACACCGCTATTATACGTTAATTTTTCAGCTCCGTAATCATTGGTGTTGAATTTAAATCCATTGACAACGTATATTGGATAAGTCTTGACATTTCTTTTTGGTCCAATAGCAAGATGTCGTAATCCTTCATTAACAACACAGTTTTTGGGATCATGAACATAGTCTGAAAACCATCTAGCAAATTCTTTGCTAAGATCACCAGATGGATGCTGTGATTCGTATATACTACAAATATGTGTTATGTTCCTTTTTTATTAATATATACAAATAAATATAGATGTATATATAATTGAATTGAACATGAATTCTATATAACCTGACAAATGGTGCAACTTCCACACAATTTAACAGAACATATGTGTGTGCCACATTGTAGTCTTTATCGCTTAACCATATTTCTACACATTTTCCAGCAGGTCTTCCGTGTTGTCTAAAAATAGATAACATTGTCTGAGAAGACTCCTGTTCAACGGCTTCTTCATTACGAGGAACAGATATGAAAGACAAGTTCACATCTTCACTAAAGTAATGAGAGAGAAAAAATGAAGCTTCTTCTTCAAGGTACGATTTGCAAATCGAACCTTCTACTCGAGCTTTTTGCCTAATTTTTTTCTTCAAATGATTCAAGCAACTATAATAAGAGTAATTTAATTTATATGTTGGTACAAAAATCTAAGTTGTAATCTATCAACAGTATTGAGTATACACAAAATTACCTCTCAAATGGATACATCCATCCATATTGCACTGGACCTCGAAGGAGTGCTTCGGATGGAAGATGAATAGGTAAATGTTCCATTACATTAAAAAAACCATGTGGAAATATTTTCTCAAGTTTGCAGAGCAGTACAGGGATTTCTAATTGAAGCTTACGTAAATGATCTATCTTCAATGTCATTGAACCGAGTTGTTTATAAAACATACTTAATTCTGTTATAACACTCCATATTTTTGTGGGCAACAGTTCCTTGAAAATCACAGGTAAAAAGTATTCCATCATTATATGACAATCATGGCTTTTCATCCTACTCAATTTACTGTTTTTAAAGTCCACACATTTACAGAGGTTAGAAGAAATCCCATCAGGACATCGTAATCCTTCCACCTACTTTAGCACGAGTTTTACTTGCATGTTGTCTAGCTCATAACATGCTTTGGGTTTTTTATTCTCGGCATACAAGTGAAGCTCCGGCCGTTTACAAAAGTGTAATATATCACGTCGTGAATTCGCGTCGTCCTTGGTTTTCCCCTTTACATTCAAAACTGTATTAAAAACGTTATCAAAAACGTTTTTTTCATTGTGCATGACGTCGATATTATGCCGAAGTTTTAGATTTTTCCAGTAAGGTAACTCCCCAAATATACTTTGTTTGCACCAATTATGAATATCCGATTTACCTGGAATTTCAACCTGCTTTCCATTTTCGTGTATCTTTGGGTACTCACTTACAATTTCATATATCTCTTCACTTGTCCAAACTTTAGGCGTTAGCATATTCTCTACTCTGTTAGCTTTGAAGTTCTTTTTATCTGTTCTAAATTTATGATTAGGATGTAGAAAGCATCGATGACAATCAAACCAAGATATTTTTTCCATACTTTAATGAAAATGCTCGTCACTCATCCATACAATGAGGACAAGCTAGACGCCCGGATGTGCTCCAACCTGAAAGCATTCCATACGCAGGAAATTCACTAATAGTCCATAATACAGAAGCAAACATACGAAAATTCCTTTTTCTCGAAATGTCGTATGTTTCGACCTGTAACAACACGGAATTTGGGGCCAATTTAAAATTTTTATTTTAGAAATTTTAAGGGATCTTGAATATTTGAAATAAATTATTTTAAATAATAACGACAAGAAATTTATTTTAATTGAAGTTAATACGAATATATTTAATTTAATTATGAAAGGAATTAGAAATAGCACGGTAGTTTGAAAAGTCAAATTTGAACTTTAACTGACTGTACAGGATGCAGAATAAATCGAATTTTGGTGAAACCAAAAATATTAGAATCTATTTAAAAATATATTTCCAACGAATTTGAAAAATCGAAATTTCATAGCGGGAATCAAAAGTTATGGCCAGTTGAAATTTCAGAATAGTCGCTGTAGAATTTCTATATATTTTTAATATTAAAAATAACCATTTGGCAAACAACCTCGGTTGTCGACGAAACCACTTTTGTTGGATTCGGAATGTCAAATTATTGCTAGATTCAATTTTTCATAATTTTTAGAATTAATTTGTGACCGTGGCAAAAGATTTCAGTTTGGTCAATTTCAGTCGATTTTAATCGACTTGAAAATGGCCATTTTTCAAACAGTCTCAGAATTCGATGAAATTAATTTTGTTAGGACCGTATCGTCAAAACAAAGCCAAAAATAATTTTTCTAGATTTTTCTAAGTTCGTATGTGGCCCCAGTAAAATTAAAAAGTACGTTTGTATTTAATATTAAAGATTTATTTTAAAAATAAAAGAAACATGTTGTAAACTTCAGAATTAGACTTCAGCACTAGAGCCATTGCGTTCAGAAGACGTCAATACCTATTGTTCGACAGTCGTTGGGCTCCCTTTGGAGATCGGACGGAAAACCCTAATTTCTGGAATTAATTAAATTAAAATTAAAAATAAAAAAGGAGAATTAAAATACGGCCTATGGTATAAATACCCGTATACCAATGTTCACCCTCTCTCTCGTTTCAAAGTCGCCACCCCCCTTCTCTTCATCAAATTTTCTTGCTCCGATTTCTCCTCCTCCACTCGATTTCAGACCTCGCCGTAGTGTAACTTTCCGAAGCCCTCTCTCCCCTCTTCGGTCTCGTACCAAAACCGAACCTTCCCGTACCATGTAGCCGCCGCCCCACCCCCCTAAACACCGTCGCCATCGAACTGTACTGGGGCCCACAGATGCAGCCGCGACCCCCCATCTCCCCGGCGATCGTTCCCCCTCCTAGCCCACCGACGTCACGCAAACATCTCTGAAAACCATTGATCCAATCTCGAGTTATTTTGATTCAATGTTCTGAACCAATTTCTGAAATAAACAGCTTGTTCTTGAGATATCATTTCTTGAGATTCCAGCACATATAAGTGTTGCAAATTGAAATTTAATAATTAAAAATTCATAATTAATTGATACGAACTCCGAATCTGATAATTTCAGATCCGACGGAACCGTGAAGACGTATAGAGGTTGCTGAAATTGATTGCGACCATTTCTGAATTTATTTGGATTTTTAATTCTGCTTAAATCAGTGTGAGTATTTTGATTTAAATAACTAATAATTAATTTAATTATATTGCCTGCTCATAAATCATGTTGTATATGTGAGTAGTTCTGATTTGTGATTTATGATTATGTGTTGATTTGTTTTGGGATGTTGTATGACCACATTTCTAGTTATTGATAATGATAGATCTGAAATCATATGTTGTTTCATACACATGAATACCAATTAAAACTTTCTAGTTGGATCTAAAATATAGAACCATGATTCTACCCCCTAGATCTGCTTTTCTGTTATGCAGATCTATCTTATTTAGTTCACGTACATACCCTGTATTAGAGTGAAGATCTAATTTTTGGTATAATTCATAGATCTTGAATTGGTTTGTTTATTAAAAATGAAAAGATTCAATTTTTATTGAAAATGAAAAGTAAAGATGACGGTATGGAAAAGAATTACTTTTTGTTAAAAGAAAAATCAGAATTTGTACAAAAAAAAATTACATTATTTTTAATGTAATTAAAGTATGATATTACATCGTAAAAGAAATTACATTATTTTTAATGTAATTAAAGTAGGATATTACACCGTAAAAGAAATTACATTTCTTTTATATGTAATTAAAGAGGAGAATTTACACTGTAAATTAAAGGTACATTTTTTTATTATGTAACTTAAGAGTAGAATTTGCATTGTAAATTAAAAGTACATTACTTTTTAGTTGTAATTAAAGGATGAGATTTTACATTGTAAATAAAATTACAATTTTATATGTGATTAAATAAGTAGAATTTACATTGTAAATTAAAAGTACATTACATTTTAGATGTAATTAAAGGGTGAGATTTTACATTGTAAATAAAATTACAATTTTATATGTAATTAAAGAAAGATAGAAATTTTCACCGTAATGATAATTACATTTTTAATGTAATTAGAAAGAAGGATTTGACGTTGTAATGTAAATTACATTTTTGTTGTAATATTAAAAAGATAGAATTTTTCACCGTATTGTTAATCACATTTTTAATGTAATTAAAAAAGCAGATTTTACAGTGTAATTAAAAAGAATGAATTCAACATTGAAATAGAATTTACATCTTAATGTAAATATAAGAATAAAAAGGAATGAAATGTAACGTTGAATTAGAATTTACATTTTTATGTAAAGGAAAGAAATAAAAGGAAGGATTCATCGTTGAATTATAATTTACATTTTAATGTAAATAAAGGAATAAAAGAATGTATTTAAAATGTTGAAATTAAATGAATTAAATTTGAATGGAGATCGTTAGTTGTTTAGCTCGAGGTTAAATCGAACAACGTTATTATGGTTGAACGGTTCATATTTATATATATATATATATATATATATAAATAATTTAAACGAATCGAGCGCGGTAGTTCGCGTTTTTGGAATCGTATCTTTAAACGACTATACCAAAAGATCCAACCATCGGATTTTCCCAAAACTGAAACCATTAGGACCGTCTTGGGAAGATCTTTCCAACGATATAAACTACGTTAAGATCAAACATTTAGATTTTGAGGAATATGAAAATCAAAATTGGTTGAAAATAGCGCAAGGGTCGGCCATTGACCCGAAGTGTCGTTAAATAAAGATTTAATTATTTTAATTAATTAAAAATAGGGATTGATCATTATAAAATAGTATTAACAATAAGGAAGGATTTTCATTATATATATACGAGAATTATTCAGAAAGTCCGAGTTTAATCTCATTCCAAGTAATCAAACGACGTTAAAAATCGAAGTGTGAAGACGGCGAATGAAGACCGTAAATCTTCCCTCGAATGGACAACGATCAAAACCCTGAATTGACTTGCTCCAAATTCAAGGGTCAGGGTAATTGCCCAAACGTATATGTTGATTTCACGGATATGCGGGTACCTCCTTTCCGTAATGGACATACGGGACGAGAGTATCTCCAGTTTCGTTCAGACTCAGAACGAGCTTATAAATGGAACGTGTGTCCGACATCGTACTCCTTTATACCATATTTATTGATTTTCTGCCGAGTGTATGAATGTTTGGTGGTGGAGAATTTATTCTCTTGCTTAACACACTTTTATATATTTTGGAAAAAGATCGATTGTATGGTATGGATTGACAGTGTGGCATACCAAGATGCAATGATCAAGGTTTCTTGTTGAAAAGCAGAACCTTGTGGTGACGATCAAAGCACAGCTTGAATAAGCATAGCTTTGTGTATTACGTAGCTCCATGAGCCTCACAACCCGGCTGAGTCTAAAACGGGAGAAGGGAACGCAGGGAGAGCAGCACGTTTCTTTCTAGCTAGAAGTGGTGTTTGGGTTTTACACGGCCCGGCATTTTACTTATGTAGATGATGGAATGAGGCGCCTTGGATATTAGGTCCTATAGGACCGGGAAACGTGTGTTCAGGAATAACTAATCCGCAAAATCGTATGTGTGGACCGGCCCTGCAGCTTTCCAAGGGTTCACTGTGGGAGATTCTGAGACATTAGCTAGAGTGTCTCGAATCGGTAAGGAGCTCCTCCCTAGCCTTGACTCATGATGGAAACCAAATTCCAAATACGACCCTATGAATTTGATTGTATTACTAGTATGGAGGCATAGTAGTATGGGGTACTATGCTTCCTAGGATTGATACATTTATTTTGAAATGTTTTTATATACACTAATGATAATAGTAGATTCGTATTTATCGTATTTAGCATGTTTAATCATCATAAGGTAAAACTCTATCCTCTGGTTTACGTTGCATTGTGTGATGGGACATGAGTCTTATGGTGATTCCATTTTTCCAAAAGCATTGTGTTGTTTACGATTTACTTATTTGTTATATCACCTTAAATTATGCACGGCAATCCATTGAAATAAACCCGTTCCGCGTTAGCGGCATGGTCTTTGGATTTGCCTTATTACTATTAGTTAGAGTAGTTAAGAATTCTCACACCAGTCCCATGACTGACTCGTAGTTTGTTTTCACCTTTGCAAACTCGGGTGCCCTCTTTTCCACATGGGCAACCAAGTAACAGGTTTCAATTTCCTTGGAGTTGCTGTCTTTGGAGCTTTCTTGGAGTTGCTTAGTTGAGGTGATGATTTGGAGCTATGAAGACTATCTATCATTTATCTTTTGTTGCATTTTATCTTTGGACTTTGAGACATCCAAACTTATTTTATTTCCAGTTGTTTTATTTTGACGTTGAAAACATATTTCCTTTTGCTGAAACTTGATGTAATAATTTAGGACTCTATGACTGTGGAATTCTGTGGTTGATGACATTCATATTTCCGCTGCTATGATGTTGTTATTCTATAGTTTTCCTATGCTATGTTGTACCTATGATCTATATTATTGTATTTATATTGTATTCCAAATGATTATTCCTAACTTTCATTCCGTGGAAGTTTGGAGTTATCACAGTTGGCATCAGAGCTTTGGTTAAACATAGCTTTGGAATATAACATATTTATAATAATTCATTTACATAGAATCACAATATTCTATGGCGAACATTTCATGAGAATTCATAATAGTTAGTCATTTTATCGCCATCCTTTTATCTTTATCATTATCATTTCTTAAAATCACCATTACAGTTGTTCTGACTCTTTCCTGGATCGTACAGAACTAACTAAAAATGAGTACTGCTGCCGCTAGAGCTAGAGCAAGGAGGCAAAATGTTGCTGAAGCTGAGGAGGCCACAGTTCAACAGCCACCACCACCACCGCAGCCTTTTGACTTGGAAAAGTAACGAAGAAGTTCAAGAATTTAGGCGGAGTTCCATTCACTGGTACGGAGACCGTGACACAGGCTCAGGCATGGCTTCAGAATTGTGAGAAGATATTTGGAGGGATAGGGCTAGAAGATCAAAGAAAGAGATTTACGGCTTCATGGCTTCTCCAAGGCGAAGCACAGAATTGGTGGGAATTGGTCAATATAGGAGGTGATGAAGAAAATATGACTTGGACCAAGTTTAAAGAGCTGTTCAATGAAAAATACGTTTCAAGGCAAGAAATGGAAAGGCTGCATGATGAGTTCGCCAACTTGAAGCAAGACGACAAAACTATCTCGGAGTATGTAAGGAGATTTGAAGACCTCTCTCGCTATGCCCCAGAATTGATTCAGGATGATTTTCAAAAGAACAAGAGGTTTATTAATGGACTTGCAAGGAAGTACATTAACAGGGTTACTGCTCACATTGACCTTTCTTTCAACAAGCTGATTGAGTTTGCTTGTCGCTATGAGGAGAACGACAAAAGGGTTTCACAACAAGATAGAGAAAGGAGCTTGGCCAACAATAATAATAAAAGGAAGCAACCCGAGAGGAAGAATGAAGGAAGCGGTTCTGGAGCTGCTAAAACCCATGATAAGACAAAGGTGCAATGCTGCAACTGCCAGAAATTTGGACACTACAACAAGGACTGCAAAAATCCAAAGAAGGCCAGAAGTGATGACACTAAAGAATGCTATAACTGCCACAAAAATGGTCATATCAAGCCTAATTGTCCACTGTTGAGAGGAGCTCAGATTGCACATGTGTAGAGGGGGCAAGTGCACCATCTTCTTCCACACCTACTTCTTCTGAAGGAGCAGGTAAGCCTGATGTTTTAGATGGTACCATTTCTGTTAAAAACATTCCTATTACTGCTTTGTTTGATACGGGTGCATCAAGAAGTTTTATCTCTTGCGACACAGTTAAGAAATTAAAATTAAAACAAAGAAGTCTCAAGGAGCCAATCGTTGTTCATAATCCTGTAAGAGGTTCTATCACTCTAGATTTATTCTGTAGAGTGCCTGTATCCTACTCCTATTTCCAATTTCCATTTAATTTGATCATTATGAATTTTTCCGAGTTTGATATCATCCTTGGTCTTGATTGGCTAACAAAATATGACGTTGAAGTGCTATGCTCAGAAAGAGTGGTGAAGGTGAAAACAGGATTCGGAAATACTATTGCTATACCTTGCCATGGTTCAAAATCTGATAGAAAGACATTTTGGTCTTCTCTTGAGATCACTCCCATTCCTTTAGAAAACATTCCTTTGGTAAAAAATTACGCGGATGTATTTGAAGAAGTAGACAATTTACCCCTGTGAAGGGAAATCGATTTCAAAATTAATCTTGTTCCAAATGCAAGGCCTGTAGTCCATGCTATCCGAAGGATGACCCCTAAAGAAAAAGAAGAATTGTAAACCCAAAGTAAGCAGCTCTTATGGAAGGGACTCATCCGGCCTAGTTTTTCCAATTGGGGTGCAGCTGCGGTGTTTGTCCCCAAGTCTGACGGTACTCTAAGGCTCTGTGTAGATTACCGCGACCTTAATTAGCAAACATTGAAGAACAAATACCCCTTGCCTCACATAAATGATTTAATGGACCAATTAAATGGAGCCAAGGTGTTTTCGAAGATGGACCTAGCCACAGGTTTCCATCAACTTCACATAGCCGAAGAATGCATACCTTTGACAGCCTTCAGAGGTCCTGACATATTCTACGAATGGCTGGTAATGCCGTACAGCCTATGCAATGCTCTAGCCTACTTTGTTGACTTGATGAATAGAGTCTTCCGAGATGTTTTAAACAAATTCGTCCTAGTCTTCATTGATGATATCTTAATCTATTCTAAATCCAAGGAGGAGCATGAAGGGCATTTAAAGGAAGTATTGGAGATTCTGCGAAGAAATGTTCTAAAAGCGAAATTTTCCAAATGCACATTTTGGCAAGAGGAGGTAAAATTCTTGGGCCATGTTGTGCCAAAAGAAGGAATTGCTGTTGACCCAAGTAAAATTGCCACCATTCGAGATTGGAAGCAACCCAGTACACCCACTGAAGTAAGAAGCTTCCTAGGATTGGCTGGATATTATAGGAAATTCGTCAAAGACTTCTCCAAACTGTTTGGCCCATTAACAAAACTTACCAAGAAACACACCAAGTTCATCTGGACAACGGAGTGTGAGGAGGCCTTCCAAAAGCTAAAGGTGAGTCTGACCACAGCTCCCGCACTTACCATCATCGATGGCAACCAAGATTTAGCCGTCTACACCGATGCTTCTCAAAGTGGTGGTCTTGGCGCGGTATTGATGCAAAGAGGCAAAGTTGTTGCCTATGCAAGTCGTCAATTAAAGCCGCATGAGAAAAATTATCGTGTCCATGACTTAGAGTTGTTGATCGTAGTCTTTGCTTTAAAGATTTGGAGACATTATCTTTGGGGTGAAAAGTTTGAATTATTCACAGACCATCAATCTTTGAAATATCTCTTCGATCAAAAGGATTTGAATTTAAGGCAGCAACGATGGCTAGAATTTCTTGCGGCATATGATCTTGACATCTTATATACTCCGGGGAAAGCCAATGTTGTGGAAGATGCACTCAGTAGAAAGGATGCAATTGTTGCAAGCCTCATCATTACCCCTTCTTTAATTGATAAAATTTCTTCTCTTTAGAAAAATGATGTTTTTATTCGAAAAATTATTGAAAGAATTCAAGAAGGTGAAAACAAGAACTTCCAAATAGATGGCAAGGGAGTTCTTAAATTTCAAGGGCGGATTTGTGTTCCAAGTATCCCAGAGCTCATAAGGGAAGTTTTGGATAAAGGTCACAAATCAAAGCTTAGCATCCATCCAGGCGTGAGCAAGATGTATCAAGATCTTAAGCGCACGTTTTGGTGGAAGGCTATGAAGAGGGATATATCCGTTTATGTGAGTAGATGTCCTACATACCAACAAGTAAAGAGTGATCAACAAAAGCTGGCAGGATTGTTGCAACCATTGGTGGTTCCAAATTCGAAGTGGGACTAAATCTCCATGGATTTTATAGATGGTTTGCCCCGTTCTAGGAAAGGAAATGACAGCATATGGGTGATCGTGGATCGCTTCACCAAGACCGCTCATTTCATACCTGTCAAGTCCACTAGAACTGCTCAGAGTCTGGCGCAAATTTATTGCAAAGAAATCGTCAGGCTACATGGGTAATAAAACTAAATCTTTCCTTTTCATCATTATCTGAATGAAAATTTTCATTTTCTAATTAAATAATAAAATAATAATCTTTTGTTTTAAATAGAGTTCCTAGTAGCATTGTTAGCGACCGTGATCCTATCTTTGCTAGCAAATTTTGGGAAGCATTCCAATATGAGTTGGGAACGAAGTTAAATCTTAGTACCACATATCACCCTCAGACAGATGGCCAAACTGAGAGGGTGAATCGCATTCTTGAGGATCTATTACGAGCTTGCATACTCGATTTTGGAGGTTCTTGGGAGGATCACTTGCATTTAGTTGAATTCTCTTATAACAATAACTATCAAGCAAGTTTGAAAATGTCTCCATTTGAAGCCTTATATGGTAGGCCATGTAAATCGCCTGCATGTTGGGTTGAAAAAGGGAATCGTCTAGTATTGGGTCCAGACATGGTCCGAGAAGCTTCAGACAAAGTTGATTATATTAAGAAGCGATTATTGGTTGCCCAAAGTAGACAAAAGAGCTATGCAGATTTAAGAAGAAGAGAGTTGGATTTTGAAAGTGGGTGACTATGTCTATTTGAAAGTTGCTACAATGCGAGGTGTAATCCGTTTTGGAAAGACAGGAAAATTAGCACCTAAATTCATCGGCCCCTTTCCTATTCTTGAGAAGATTGGTACCCTAGCTTACAGAAGTCAGTTGCCCGACTGGTTGCCTGGGGTGCACGATGTATTCCATGTATCTCAACTTCGGAAGCATATTCATGATCCAGATCTGGTTGTGGAAGAAGATGCACAGCAAGATTTGGAGATTACCCCAAGCCTTGCAGTGAGAAGGGAGCCACTGAAAATTATTGGCAAAGAGACTAGAGAGCTGACAAATAAAATAATCAACCTAATCAAAGTGCAATGGGGCGGTGATCCCAGAGACTGCACTTGGGAAACTGAGGAGAGTATCAAACAAGCCTATCCCAAATGCAGGGTGGATATCTCCGATTAGATTTTGTTTTGAGGTACGCTTAAAATATTTTACATTCTCTGTGTTGGTTCCTACTCTTCTGTTTTCCTTTTTTCTTTTCGAGGATGAAAAGTTCTTAAGCGGGGGAGATTGTAACAACCCGGAATTTGGGGCCAATTTAAAATTTTTATTTTAGAAATTTTAAGGGATTTTGAATATTTGAAATAAATTATTTTAAATAATAATGACTAGAAATTTATTTTAATCGAAGTTAATACGAATATATTTAATTTAATTATGAAAGGAATTAGAAATAGCACGGTAGTTTGAAAAGTCAAATCTGAACTTTGACTGACTGTACAAGATGCAGAATAAATCGGATTTTGGTGAAACCAAAAATATTAGAATCTATTTAAAAATATCTTTCCAACAAATCCGAAAAATCGAAATTTCATAGCGGGAATCAAAAGTTATCGCCAGTTGAAATTTCAGTATAGTCGCTGTAGAATTTCTATATATTTTTAATATTAAAAATAGCCATTTTGCAAACGACCTCGGTTTTCGGCGAAACCGCTTTTGTTGGATTCGGAATGTCAAATTATTGCTAAATTTAATTTTTCATAATTTTTAGAATTAATTTGTGACCGTGGCAAAAGATTTCAGTTTGGTCAATTTCGGTCGATTTTAATCGACTTGAAAAAGACCATTTTTCAAACAGTCTCAGAATTCGGCGAAATTAATTTTGTTAGGGTCGTATCATCAAATCAAAGCATAAATAAATTTTCTGGATTTTTCTGAGTTCGTATGTGGCCCCAGTAAAATTAAAAAGTACGTTCGTATTTAATATTAAAGATTTATTTTAAAAATAAAAGAAACATGTTGTAAACTTCGGAATTAGACTTCGGCACTAGCGCCATTGCGTTCAGAAGACGTCAAAATCTGTGGTTCGATAGTTGTTGGGCTCCGTTTGGAGATCGGACGGAAAACCCTCATTTTTGGAATTAATTAAATTAAAAATAAAAAAGGAGAATTAAAATATGGCCTACGGTATAAATACACGTATACCACTGTTCACCCTCTCTCTCGTTTCAAAGCCGCCCCACCCCCCTTTTCTTCATCAAATTTTCTTGCTCCGATTTCTCCTCCTCCACTCGATTTCAGACCTCGCCGTAATGTAACTTTCCGAAGCCCTCTCTCCCCTCTTCGATCTCATACCAAAACCGAACCTTCCCGTACCATGTAGCCGCCGCCCCACCCCCCCTAAACACCGCCGCCGTCGAACTGTGTTGGGTCCCACAGACGCAGCCTCGACCCCCCATCTCCCCGGCGATCGTTCCCCCTCCTAGCTCTCTGACGTCGCGCAAACATCTCTGAAAACCATTGATCCAATCTCGAGTTATTTTGATTCAAAGTTCTAAACCAATTTCTGAAATAAACGGCTTGTTCTTGAGGTATCATTTCTTGAGATTCCAGCACTTATAAGTGTTGCAAATTGAAATTTAATAATTAAAAATTCATAATTAATTGTTACGAACTCCGAATCTGATAATTTCAGATCCGACGGAACCGTGAAGACGTATAGAGGTTGTTGAAATTGATTGCGACCATTTCTGAATTTATTTAGATTTTTAATTCTGCTTAAATCAATGTGAGTATTTTGATTTAAATACCTAATAATTAATTTAATTATATTGCCTGCTCATAAATCATGTTGTATACGTGAGTAGTTCTAATTTGTGATTTATGATTATGTGTTGATTTGTTTTGGGATGTTGTATGACCGCATTTCTAGTTATTGATAATGATAGATCTGAAATCATATGTTGTTTCATACACATGAATGCCAATTAAAACTTTCTAGTTGGATCTAAAATATAGAACCATGCTTCTACCCCCTAGATCTGCTTTTCTGTTATGCAGATCTATCTTATTTAGTTCACGTACATATCCTGTATTAGAGTGAAGATCTAACTTTTGGTATAATTCATAGATCTTGAATTGGTTTGTTTATTAAAAATGAAAAGATTCAATTTTTATTGAAAATGAAAAGTAAAGATGACGGTATGGAAAAGAATTACTTTTTGTTAAAAGAAATATCAGAATTTGTACGTAAAAGAAATTACATTATTTTTAATGTAATTAAAATATGATATTACATCGTAAAAGAAATTATATTCTTTTTAATGTAATTAAAGTAGGATATTACACCGTATAAGAAATTACATTTTTTTTATATGTAATTAAAGAGGAGAATATACACTGTAAATTAAAGGTACATTTTTTTATTATGTAACTTAAGGGTAGAATTTACATTGTACGTTAAATGTACATTACATTTTAGATGTAATTAAAGGATAAGATTTTACATTGTAAATAAAATTACAATTTTATATGTAATTAAACAAGTAGAATTTACATTGTAAATTAAAAGTACATTTCATATTAGTTGTAATTAAAGGATGAGATTTTACATTGTAAATAAAATTACAATTTTATGTGTAACTAAAGAAAGATAGAAATTTTCAATGTAATGATAATTACATTTTTAATGTAATTAGAAAGAAGGATTTGACGTTGTAATGTAAATTAAATTAAAGAAGGATTTGACGTTGTAATGTAAATTAAATTTTTGTTGTAATATTAAAAAGATAGAATTTTTCACCGTATTGTTAATCACATTTTTAATGTAATTAAAAAGGGAGATTTTACAGTGTAATTAAAAAGAATGAATTCAACATTGAAATAGAATTTACATCTTAATGTAAATATAAGAATAAAAAGGAATGAAATGTAACGTTGAATTAGAATTTACATTTTTATGTAAAGGAAAGAAATAAAAGGAAGGATTCATCGTTGAGTTATAATTTATATTTTAATGTAAGTAAAGGAATAAAAGAATGTATTTAAAATGTTGAAATATTATCTTCATTTTTAAATGAATTAAATTTGAATGGAGATCGTTAGTTGTTTAGCTCGAGGTTAAATCGAACAACGTTATTATGGTTGAACGGGTCATATTTATATATATAAATATAATTAAATTTAAACGAATTGAGCGCGGTAGTTCGCGTTTTTGGAATCGTACCTTTAAACGACTATACCAAAATATCCGACCATCGGATTTTCCCAAAACTGAAACCATTAGGACCGTCTTGGGAAGATCTTTCCAACGATATAAACTACGTTAAGATCCAACGGTTAGATTTTGAGAAATATGAAAATAAAAATTGGTTGAAAACAACGCCAGGGCCGGCCATTAACCCGAAGCGTCGTTAAATAAAGATTTAATTACTTTAATTAATTAAAAATAGGGATTAATCGTTATAAAATAATATTAACAATAAGGAAGGATTTTCATTATATATATATATACGAGAATTATTTGGAAAGTCCGAGTTTAATCTCATTCCAAGTAATCAAACGACGTTAAAAATCGAAGTGTGAAGACGGCGAATGAAGACCGTAAATCTTCCCTCGAATGGACAACGATCAAGACCCTGAATTGACTTGCTCCCAATTCAAGGGTCAGGGTAATTGTCCAAACGTATATGTTGATTTCACGGATATGTGGGTACCTCCTTTCCGTACTGGACATACGGGACGAGAGTATCTCCAGTTTCGTTCAGACCCAGAACGGGCTTATAAATGGAATGGTTTTCCAACATCGTACTCCTTTATACCATATTTATTGATTTTCTGCCGAGTGTATGAATGTTTGGTGGCCGAGAATTTATTCCCTTGCTTAACACCCTTTTATATATTTTGGCAAAAGATCGATTGTATGGTATGGATTGACAATGTGGCATACCAAGATGCAATAATCAAGGTTTCTTGTTGAAAAGCAGAACCTTGTGGTGACGATCAAAGAACAGCTTGAATAATCATAGCTTTGTGTATTACGTAGATTCACGAGCCTCACAACCCGGTTGAGTCTAAAACGGGAGAAGGGAATGCAGGGAGAGCAACACATTTCTTTCTAGCTAGAAGTGGTGTTTGAGTTTTACACGGCCCGACATTTTACTTATGTGGATGATGGAATGAGGCACCTCGGATATCAGGTCCTATAGGACCGGGAAACGTGAGTTTATGAATAACTAATCCGCAAAATCGTATGTGTGGACCGGCCCTGCAGCTTTCCAAGGGTTCACCGTGGGCGATCCTGAGACATTAGCTAGAGTGTCTCAAATCGGTAAGGAGCTCCTCCCTAGCCTTGACTCATGATGGAAACCAAATTCCAAATACGACCCTACGAATTTGATTGTATTACTAGTATGGAGGCATAGTAGTATGGGGTACTATACTTCCTAGGATTGATACATTTATTTTGAAATGTTTTTATATACACTAATGATAATAGTAGATTCGTATTTATCGTATTTAGCATGTTTAATCATCATAAGGTAAAACTCTATCCTCTGATTTGCGTTGCATTGTGTGATGGGACTTGAGTCTTATGTTGATTCCATTTTTTCCAAAAGCATTGCGTTGTTTACGATTTACTTATTTATTTGTTATGTCACCTTAAATTATGCATGGCAATCCATTGAAACAAACCTGTTCCAAGTTAGCGGCGTGGTCTTTGGATTTGCCTTATTTCTATTAGTTAGAGTAGTTAAGAATTCTCACACCAGTCCCATGACTGACTCGTAGTTTGTTTTCACCTTTGCAAACTCGGGTGTCCTCTTTTCCACACGGGCAGCCAAGTAACAGGTTTCACTTTCCTTGGAGTTGCTGTCTTTGGAGCTTTCTTGGAGTTGCTTAGTTGAGGTGATGATTTGGAGCTATGAAGACTATCTATCATTTATCTTTTGTTGCATTTTATCTTTAGACTTTGAGACATCCAAACTTATTTTATTTCCAGTTGTTCTATTTTGAAGTTGAAAACTTATTTCCTTTTGCTGAAACTTGATGTAATAATTTAGGACTCTATGACTGCGGAATTCTGTGGTTGATGACATTCATATTTCCGCTGCTATGATGTTGTTATTCTATAGTTTTCCTATGCTATGTTGTACATGTGATCTGTATTATTGTAGTTGTATTCCAAATGATTATTCCTAAATTTCATTCCATGGAAGTTTGGGGTTATCACACGACCCCTTCATTCCACAGTGTTTTCAACTCTTTAATCAACGGTTGCAAATAAACATCAATTCCTTATGTCGGATCATCGGGACTAGGGACGACAACCGTTAGTAACATATGGATTTTTCATACACATCCATGGAGGTAAGTTATATCGAGTAACAATGATAGGCCATGATGAATATTTACTACCAAATTGAGAAAACGGCGAAAATCCATCCGTACATAAACTGAGCCTAACATTACGGCTCCTTTAGCAAATTCAAGATAAGTCCTATCAAAGTGTTTCCATGCTTCACAATCAGACGGATGTATCGAAGTTCCTTCTTCTGCTGTTCTCACGCTATGCCATCGCATATGACACGCTGTAGCAGAAGATGCATACAGTCGGTGAAGTCTGGGAGTTATCGGTAGATAATGCATTCTTTTATATGGAACTTCTTTTCCTTTATTTTTCCTTGGTTTATATCTATCTTCGTTGCAAAATTTGCATTTTCTAAGATAAGCGTCTTCTTTCCAATACAACATGCAACCTTTAACACATGTATCTATCTTCTGATACGGTAGTCCAAAAGCAGACATAAGTTTTTTCACTTTATAATGACTATCGCACATCAAATTATTGGGCGGCGTATGACATTTTGCAGTTTGTACAACTGCTGTAAGCTTCTGTAAGATTGAATTTTGATTTCATAGTGATGAATTCAGCGGTTACAGGTAATTCGGTTCCGCTTGTACACCCTTCCCACAATGGCCTCTTAGCAGAATTCAATAAATCATAACAAAAAATTTGCTTCCGCCATTGGTTCTTCAGCATTTTCATTCTCATCGCCGCCGTGATCAATGGTGGGAAACATTGATCGTGCTGCATCTTGCACCATATTTTCTATCGGATTCGTCGTTGTATTATCGTTCATCATTGTACTATCGTCCTCTACCACTACAGGGTTAGACGTAGGTTGAACAAGCTCTCCATGACGATCCCATAAGTAATAATTCGATACAAAACCAAATTTATACAGATGTACTTCTACTACATCTGGCTTCCAATGCCTCAAATGTTTGCACTTACTATACGGACATCGAATGTCTAGGTTACTCCGATTATTAGATTTAGCGAATATAATAAATTCTTGGACACCGTTACAAAAATGTTTCTTTATCGACCCTTTCTTACCGGTACGGGGTTAATACATCCAACTATGATCACGAAAATAATCGAACATTTTCCTGATTTGCAACAAATATGTTATAAAATTCGATCAAACACTTTGTATTAATTGAAATCTTGTAAAATTTCATTTACAACTACCTCATGTTTTCAGTTTTTTTTGTTTATTTCTTTCTACTTTGACGACCGGACTACCTACTTCCCATTACAAATATAATAACGTAAGCATATTTTATAAATCCTTTCAGGTTAAAAGGTTCAACAAAATTTCGGTAGCACTTCCCTTTGGTCCCTATATCGTACACAAATGCGTTTACATAGGGAACAAAAAGGAAGTGCCATCGAACTTTTGTTAACCGTTTAAACTGAAATGATTTATAAAATATGGTTACGCAATTATATTTGTAACTTGTCCAATACAAGGACAAATCCAACGAATATTGTATCAGATGAATATAGATTTCCGTTTTATAGAAAAACGAATATCCATATAACGATCATATACAACACTTGTCGGACGGAGCCAAATTTATCTAAGGGGTTCACATAACTAGTCAAAACACATTCAACCTAAGTTTAAAACAAGAAACACACATCAAATGAAAAAGCGCGCCTTTTGCACTTTGGACCTTTTTGTGCTTTTTTGCGCTTTAGTAAAAGGTGCGCCTTAAACTTCAAAAAAGCCTCTTACTTGTGCCTTACGCCTTTTTGCGCCTAGGTGCGCGCCTTGACTATATAGCGTCTACATAATAATTTTTCATAATTTCAATTTGTAAACTAACATGACAATTAGTTTTAGTAAGTTTTGATTCATTTTAGTTTAATGTATAAATTATAAAATTAATTTTAGTTAGTTTAAACTTTTGAAAGATAAACTAAGCTTTCAAGTTAATTATTTAATTTTATAAAAAATTCAAAGAATTGAGTTATATGATTTTCATTACATTTAACAAGATTCTTAACGATCTAAACCTAAATTACGAACCATTTTGAATTAATATTTTTAATCAACATTTGATTACTAAATATTATAGTAACAAAACAAAAAAAATTCAATTACAAGTGCATTCTTTTGGACCGACCATTCTTGCATCCGATGGGGACATAACAATGCATGCATGTAGACTAGGGACATCGTTGCACCATTTCAATAATAATCAATTTACTACCATTAAACAATTACATTAATTCCATTCGTTCTCAAATCATCATACAACACATTCTACATACAACACAATCATCGTACATCTAATTAAACACGTGATAATCATTGTTTTCAACCTCCTAAATCAATTACATATGTAATATTCATCGATTTTACCCTCCTAATCAATTACACTTATCCCCAAATCAACTTACAACACAAATATTATCACAAACATCCCTCGAGACAACTAATTTCATATCCATAAACATTCAATTTTGCAAACTCATATAAATTAGCAACCAAAGCCTCTAATTAACCCTAATTAAGCATAAACTAGAGTTTGAAGACATAGTAGAATGAAATCAATACCTTGGAAGCGAATTTGGAGGCTTGGAATCGGAGCAGCAAGGAGAGGCGACGGGTAGGGTTTAGGAAAGTTTTTGGGGGGAAAAATAGAATGAGGAAGATGATGGTTCGGTCGTTATATTTCTGCAAATCGAGCAACGGTTTGCGACGGCTTGTGACGACCGCTTTTTTAGCCGTCACAAACCATTGCCTCACCCCCTCGTAATTTAAGCTGCCTTTTGTAGTGTGGCCTTATCAAATTGAGAATTTGATATAGCTAATGGCCGTATCAAATTTAAAAATAGATACGGCCATTAGCCGAATCTATTTTTAAATTTCAATTTGATACGGCTAATGGCCGTATCTATTTTTAAATTTGATACGGCTAATGGCCTTATCTATCTTTAAATTAGATACGGTCATGAGCCATATCTAATTTAAAAAAAAAATATTAAAAAAATATACATTGGCCTACTAGAATTTCAATGGAATGATCATGATTCTGGCTCTCTGATGCAAACAAAAGCAAATAATTAGCAACCAAACATCATACGTTCCAACAGACAAGTCTAGGATCTTATTTTATTTCTTTTTTCAGCATAAACATGTTCATGAATAAGATATCACATAATAAATAAGACAAGATAAAAAAATAGAATATAAAATCTGCATTTCACTTGGCCTTCGCATATCAAATCCTGTTTAACCTACTTCATTTGCAGTATTTTCACTTGATTCGGTAGACTCCATGAAATTTTTTTGCAGTAAATTAGAAACTAAACGTAAACAAAAATAGAGACTAACATGATAACAAAATAGATTACATTGATTGGAGATGATTACTATTCATGGTTAGCCAGTGCATTAAAAACAGAAAGTTTTTAATTAATATAAGAAAATAATATAATGCATTATAATCCAAATAGAAACAAAATGGAAATCTCTAGAGATTAGACTTATATTAGTTTATGTTATTCATTCTGCCTGAACGTTGAATACTACAGCATTTTATAAGCATTCATGAGGTTTTAGAAGGATCTGTTTCCTTTAGTTGTTGATCAAAATAATTCAAAATTATAATCTAGATCTCATAATTGTCATCGCTACTTGATTAGTTAAGTACGTCAATAAAAATAACAATGAGAAAATAGTAGGCAGAAAAAATAGGTAGTTTTGTGATTGAAACTTTTTTTTTTTGGGAAAACTGAATATAAACTAGTTTGGATAAGGTTACATATGAACTTTTATCGCACGTTCTATGATTGAACTAACTTTTTCCATAGGAAAGTGCTTTTTTTTTTTGAAGATTTTCCAACTAATATTTACAGTTACCTCAACAAATTACTTTAAAATATCCACAAATTTCTCTTCAACACGCTAAGACTTGAAATGTATGAGTTTTTTTTTTTTGTGGAAAATAGGTAGAATGGCATTCTTAGCAAAAAAATTGGTGAAAAATATGGAAAGTTTAGAATTTAGTGAGAAGGCCAAAGTTTAGTATAAATAAGGAAAAGTTAGTGGGCCCCCTAAATTCGACCTTTAGTGTAAAAGTGTCCTTCTGCCTAATTTTGAAATTTTCCATACTTTTCACCAAAGAATTTCCAAAGTTTGTCCTTTAAAAGAAAATCCTCTTTTTTTTTGTTATGTACCTGTTTTTTAGAAGGGCCGACTGTGTATTTTAAAGCCAAAAAAGGGTGTTTCAAAAACATAAAACAAAAATCGTCTGATATCAAAAAAAAAAGTTATAAGTCTTATTGTTTTCTGAGATGCTATTCCAATCCAATTTCATTTGGGACAGAACACACATCTATCTTGTTAGGTCTGATCGACTTATACTCCTATTTACATATTTCAGAGATGCTATTGAACAAATTCATTAATTCAAAGGTGTATAGTTTCACAACATGTTTTCAATATAATATGATAAATACATATAAAAATAAATATATGAAATTTTATTTCGATGCAGGTTATAGATTGGCCCAGGAAAACCAAAGTTGAGCCAAATATGAAGATATTGAATTAAATTCCTATGCAGCGGTATGAAATGCTTAAACCAAAAATACATATCACTTCAATGTAATTGTACTATAAATATATGGAAGCACTACTATTCTTAAAGGCCAAGTGCTAAATTCCAACACCGATAGTGAGCTATAAAGTTTTAAGTTATATATGCTTACAAAATGTTGACAAATATTTACAAGGCAAATATTTGCATGACCAATATTTACAAACTAATGTTTAACTGGAATTGCCAAACTAATCTCTTTGCTTCATAATTTTTAGAGGGATAATTTAACAAACCTACTTAGGTCAGTTTATTCAAAAAATGACAAGATATCAAAAGAATGATAAAGAAACTATTGGGAAACAATGGCTGAGTCACGTACTTCGTCGCTTTCTTGAAGACGATTCAGCGATCTGGTCAGAGGTGCAAACCAGTTCTGTAATAACCCGAAAATCTGGGCCAGTTTAAAATTTTTATTTTGGCAAGTTTAGCGGATTCTGGATATTTAAAATAGATTATTTTAAATAATATCGACGAGAAAATTTATTTTGAATATAATTCGACGTATATATTTATATACGTCGTCGTTAGAATATAAATAATTATATATAATTATAAATAGAATTGAAAATGGCGCGGTAGTTCGATAATTCGATTTCAAACTTCAATTGAATGTACCGGGTGCAAAACAAACCGGATTGTAGTGAAACCAAAAACATTAGGATCTAATTGAGAATATCTTTCTAACGGATGTAAGAAACTGAGATTTCACTTTAAAAATTGAGAGATATGTCCAGTTGAAAATTCTGAATAGTCGCTATGGAATTCAGGCCCTTAAAAATGGACATTTTGCAAATGACCTCGGATTTCGACGAAACCAGTTTTGTTGGGTCCGGGATGTAAAGTTATTGCTAGGTTTCAAATTTCATAATTTTTCGAATCAATGTGTGAGCGTGGCAAAGGAAAACGCGTTTGACCAGTTTCAGTTGATTTTAATCGACTGGAAATTGGCCATTTCTCAAACGGTCTCAGAATTCGACGAAACTAGTTTTGTTAGGACCGTATCGTCAATATGAAGCTAGAAAATATTTTTCTGGAATTTTTCTAGTTAGTATGTGGCCCCGGTAATTTGAAATGTACGTTTAAAATTCAATATAGTGATTTAAAGGTAAGTTTAACGGAAACTGATTCAAACGATCTAATCAACCTACGATATATATCCCATTGTGTTCGGAATGGGGGTGAAACGCTATAGACGACAGGCGGTGGACCTCGTTTAGAGGTCGTATGTAAAAGTCAACTTTTAGCAGAATAAAATAATTAAAAAAAAAAAAAACATCTCTTCCCCCTTTTTACTCTGCCCCCCCCCCCCCCCCGTCATTTTTCAAAACGAAACAAAGATAAAATAATAAAAAAAAAATGCTGCTCTAACCTAATCGAAGCCGCCGCCTTACCTCAGAGCCACCGCCGACGAACCCTCACGACGCCCTACCCCTTCGTCCAGCCTCCTCCTTCCAGCAGAGCCGACGAACCCCTCGCGACATCAAACGGAAGCCGCAGCCCCTTACCTCGACGCGATGCCTCAGAGCGCCACCAGATTCTTCCTTCCCCCACCCCCCCGACCACTCGACAGCGCCCCCCCTGGTAGTTTTTTTATTTTATTTTATTTATTTTTACTTTTATGTTGATTTTTAAAACTGATTTGAAATTGATTTTTAAAACTGATTTGAAATTGATTTTTAAAACTGATTTGAAATTGATTTTTAAAACTGATTTGAAATTGATTTTTAAAACTGATTTGAAATTGATTTTTAAAACTGATTTTTAATTTAAGTTTAAAACTGAATTGATAATGAATTTTAAAAACTGAATTTTATTTGCTTATAAAACTGTTTTTATTTTTAAAATTTAAAACTGTTTTTATTTTTGAGTAATTTAAAACTGATTTTAAAAAGAATTTAAAATAGAAAAGGTTTGAATTTTAAATGAAAAAAGATTAGAACTTTAAAAGGTGAAAAGATAGGATTTTTATTTGGTAAAAGGTATGATCTTTATATTTTTAAAGTGATAAAAATACGATTTTTATATTTTTTAAGTATTAAAAATATAATCTTTACTATATAGAAATATTAAAAATATGATTTTTATATTTTTAAAGTATTAAAATATAATCTTTATGGTATAGAGAATATAAAAATATCATCTTTGTGTAGGTAGCAAAATAAAAATCTGATTTTTATTTTCTATACGTCGAAATAAAATGCTGATTTTATAAAGATGAAATCTTTATAGTTGAAAAGGCGAGATCTTTATATATAGAATAACGATGTAAAAATAGAATTTTTATATATTGAACTTCGATAGAAAAATAGAATTTTTATATATTGAACTTCGATAGAAAAATAGAATTTTTATATATTGAACTTCGATAGAAAAATAGAATTTTTATATATTGAATAGCGAGGTAAAAATTCGATTTTTATATATGTAGTGGCTACGGACGACGAAGCTGGCGAAGATGCGAAAACAATGAAAATTTCTATCAAAGAAGTGCCATGGAGCTAGGATAGCTATATGTGAGAACTTCTCACCTTTCAATTTAATTTTTCGAGTTATATATATACTAGGATGCAGACGGTGCTTAGTAGCACCCGACACCCGTCCACAGACCATGGACTTGTTTGTTTGGTTGAGTAGTTAGTTAGAATATTTGATTGAATGGAAATTGTTTTGTGAAATGAAATTGAATTGATTGATGTGTGAATGGCGTGGGCCTTCACTAGACCGGGGATAAGGCTAGGCCTCGTCCCGTTTCTAGTATCGTGCCGTTATGCCGCCGAAATTTTCTAAAATATGTTAGAAAAATAAAAATATCATTTTTATTTTGTAAATGAACTGAATAGATATTCATATGTTAAAATAAAATGTTTTATCGTTGAAAATATAATTTTTAACGTGAATGTGAAGAAATAAATATTCATATACAAACCGGACGGTTTGTTTATGTACACTGATTTGACTGACATTGATTGGGACGATAAATTTTACACATCGCCCAACTGCACAAATAAAATCTGTGTTTGATTGTTTGAAACCCCACACGGGTGTTGGGATGGAATTTGAAGTTCACTCATCCTGATTGATTAAATATGTCGATCGATTGATTGACAGGCTGTTATAAGCGTTAGATATCTATATTTGATGCTTATACAGTGTAATGCACTTTGGTTGATGGTTGATTATTTTTCAATGCTATTATATACATGTGATGTATGAAAATCCATATAATTAACATTATATGGTAATTGATTGGGCCTCATTTCAATTTGAAAAATAAAGAATATTATATAATAAAGGTTCATGTGTTGACTATACTCATCCGTTGGGATTAGTCATGTGTTGAACGAATTATTTTTATAATAAAATTTACATCTTTATCAATATAAAATAAAGGTTCATGTGTTGACTATACTCATCCGTTGGGATTAGTCATGTGTTGAACGAAATAATTTAACAAAAATAGTCACACATGGACGGTACTCATTCGTTGAGATTAGTCGTGTGTTGACAAAAAGAAATATTTGAAATAGAATATATAAAGCCGTGTTGATTAGTGATGCGCCATTTTGACGCGAACGATATTTATATCGATTACATTCGTAATTGAATATATAACGATTTCGAAATGAATTGAATATAGAACGATTTCGAAATGAATTGAATATATAACGATTTCGAAATGAATTGAATATATAACGATTTCGAAATGAATTGAATATATAACGATTTCGAAATGAATTGAATATATAACGATTTCGAAATGAATTGAATATATAACGATTTCGAAATGAATTGAATATATAACGATTTCGAAATGAATTGAATATATAACGATTTCGAAATGAATTGAATATATAACGATTTCGAAATGAATTGAATATATAACGATTTCGAAATGAATTGAATATATAACGATTTCGAAATGAATTGAATATAGAACGATTTCGAAATGAATTGAATATATAACGATTTCGAAATGAATTGAATATATAACGATTTCGATTTGAATTGAATATAAAACGATTTCGAATTGAATGGAATAGAAAACCAATTTGATTTCAAATTGAATATATAATGAACTTGATTCAAATAGAAAACGAAACGAATTTAATTTGAATAGAAAATGAATTTGAATCGAATAGAAAACCAATTTGAATTGAATTGAATTGAATCGAATTGAAAAACGAATTCGAATTGAATTTAAAATGAAGTGAAATGAATTCAAATTAAATTGAAATTTGAATTGAATAGAAATGAATTTTAAAACGAATTTATAAAGAAGAATTCAATTTTGGATTTGAATTGAAATAGAAGTTGACTTTGCTTTTGAAACGAATTCAAAACTAAATATATAATTCGTTTTAAATAGGAATCGACGAAATATATATTATATATATTATATATATAATATAATGGCCTGAATAGAACGCGCCGCGCGCGGCAAGTCGTAAATTTCGACCATTTATTTCAAACGGACATTACGGGAGATCCGACCGTCGGATTCTCCTAAAACCGGAACCGTTGGGTTCGTATCGAAAAGAGCTTTCTAACGAATATTAGAAATTCAAAATCTAACGGTTGGATTTGGAGATACGTCCAAATCAAATTCGAAAAAGGTCGCTGTAAGTGCAGTTCGATGGCCATTGTTGGAAATCGACTGTACGGGCCTTGATAAAATTATTAAAAATATCAATAATTCGTGTAAAATCATAAGAAATGATTTGGGAAAGATTGGGGTGAAAAACTCCATATTTGAAAAGATAAAAATAGATTTTTATCGAAATGAACTAGTTTTGAACTAAATTTAAAACCCAATCATTTTTAAATAAATGAATTAGATTTAAAAAGGGGTTTTAAATAATCGAATTTCTAATATATTTGATTAAATTTGAAATGGGTTTATCGTGAACAGTGTTTTAAATAACACTAGTTCTTTAACCCGATAACAAATAGAATGTGATTTGGGTTTGTCGTGAACTGTGTTTTAAATAACACCTAGTTCTTTAACCCAGTAAAAGGAGTTTTATTGAATCTGCAATTAGATTGAAATTCGAATTGATAATCTAAATTACCAAATTTAGAAGATGAGCGAGAATGGAGTATCACCAGTTTTGCTCCAAAGCGATAGTTAAATCTTTAATTAGATTTGAACGTGAAATGGTAATTAATTTTACCGATAACACCACGGTGTTAGATATGGAGTATCACCAGTTTTGCTTCATGGATGAATAGGTTGGGATTGGGAAATAAAATAAATAATTACTTCGTTGTGGTTCGCTAATCTCGACTAGTTGGAAAAACCATAATTTGGTTTTAAATGACATCCAAAGGAAGATTACAGGATAAATTTTAAGGAATTTATCTTGGATAAAATTAATGGGAACATTTCCCTAAGAATGGGGAATTTAGAAACTAGCTGTAGGTTGGCTAAGAAGAATGGTTTCCTGGGTATTGATCTGATGTTGGTTTCGGCCTTCGGGGTTAATGTTTGGGAAATTGTTCTCTTGCTAATTTGCGGTTAGTGACTAATGAATTGGAATGAGGCGTATGTTGTGTTTGTGTAACTTTTGTTTTTAATATACGCGGGTTGTTCGGAAAGTCCGGGTTTATACCCATTCTGAATAACCGATTCGGCGATATGTCGAAGATGAAGACGGTGGTTGAAGACCGGAAGTCTTCACATCGTTTGGATAATTACTGACGATCCTGATTGGGCTGTACACCCAAGAAGATGGAAATAGTTGGTGGTCGTCCAGACGTACTTGGAGATGGACGGATATGCGAGGAAAGTGCCTCCGGTTTCGTTCAGACCCAGAACGGACTTGTAAATGGATTGTGTGTCTGACATTGGATTTTATTCTGTGTTGATTGATTTCTGTTAAATATATATCTGTTTGGCGGCGGAGAATTTATTCTCTTGCTTAACGCCCTTCTCTGAGACGTACGAGCTTAGAGGTTATATATCGATAGATATCAATCGCATGGCATGAATTGCCTGTGTGGCACGCTAAGATGCAATGATCAAGGCTTCTGTTGAAAAGCAAAGTCTTGTGGTTGATGATCAAAGCACGCCTACGTGGCAGCTTTGTGTATAACGTGTATTCGCGAGCCTCACACCTCGGTATGAGTTAAAAACGGGATACGGACCGCTGGGAGAGCACGACGTTTCTTTCTAGCTTTGGTGGTGTCAGTGACTTACCAGCCCTGACATATATATACTTTTCACCTTTGTGGTTGTTGGAATGAGGCGCCTCGATTATAGGTCTGTAAGGACCGGGAAACGTGTGTTCAGGCATAATTAATCCTCTAACGTAAGTGAGGACCGGCCCAGCCGCATCCAGGGTTACCCAGTGTGCGTAATCCTGAGGCATTTGCTAGAGTGTCTCGAACGCGGAGAGGAGCTTGCCCCTTGCCTCGACTCATGACGGAAATCCAATTTCCAATACGTGTATCGCGGCTTTAATTGTAGAACTAGTATGGCGACATGATATATGGTACCCATGCCGTCTATGATTTATATTTATGATTGAAACTGTTTTGACACTATACACTTATTATAGTATCAAATGATTTGTTTTAAACGTACCAAGCATGTTTGGCTATTATAAGGGAAAACCCTATCCTCCGGCTTGCGTTGCATTGTGTGATGGGACCTGGGTCTTATAATAGCTTCATTTTTCGAAAAGCATTGCGTTGTTTATTCTATGCACTGATATTCTTGGGAGGAAACCCGTTCCGTGTTATACGGCGTGGTCCCTTGAATTACTCTCTTTTAAAGTAAAGTTTTAAATAACTGTTTTAGTTCTCACACCAGTCACATGACTGACCTGGAGTTTATTGTTTTAACCTAAACTCTGGGTGCCCCTTTTTTCCGCACGGGCAGCTAGTAGTTTTGGTTTTGCAGATTTATATTCACAGGATCCTGGTTTACAGCTGGAATGATATCCGGAAAGCTCTGTATCCGTATATCACCTTCAGTTGTGCTTTATATTATTTTCCGCTGCTATGTAATAAATTGTAATCTCTGATATTTATTCAAATGTATAATATTCATTTGTACTCTGTATATTCTTGCATCTGATGGAATTGTTGTAATATACAATGAAATGTTCTTCTGTTTGTGTTCTGATTTGTCCTGTTCTCAAACAGTCAGGGGTTTCGAACGGTCTAGATCGGTTTAACGACTGGTTCGGATCGAGCAAAATTCCAGGCCGTCACATTTGGTATCAGAGCTTTGGTTTACAGAGCTCGAGAACAAGACACATTAGAACCATACGAAAGAATTCATCAGATATTGGATTAGTAATATCCAATTAGAATGACTCGTTAGAGATAGGATCAGTAGTATCCTAGAACGAGTGTGAAGAGTATATTTTCCAAATAAAAACAATTTTGTTTTGAAAATTTAAACCATTTTAAAACGTATTTGACTATTTATTTATTTTGAATATGGACAATCGAGTATATATAGATTTTGCATATACGCGTCATGAACGTATATTCGAAGTTTTAATATATTGGATAGATATAGAATCATACTCGAGTAGCCCGAAGATGATGCTGATGATTGACTAGTTGTCATTAGTATTCATGTTCGAGTAACGAAGGTGTGATATCGATATATTTCCATTAGGCTGGTGTGAGAACCAAAACTTATATAGTTAGAACACATTGTTGTGAATTGGCATCAAAAACAAGATTTTTTGTATATATATCAAATTATGAATTTGAAACTCTAATTCACTAATTGATTGATGTTTGTGTTGTTTGTTTAAATTGTTTGCTAATTTTTAACCATTTATGCCTAATATAACCAAACATTGAATTGTATTGAAAATTGGTCGCATTTGCTTGCATATACATATACTTACATTGAACAGGTCATAGCAAGGAGGCTAGAGCCAGAGAATAAAATTTGTTTGCCCGACAAATAGGTACATGTTTACTACATAATTTCCTGTTTTGTTTGGGTGATGATGATTTTGTGAGCCTATTGGCTAGCCGCTTGGCTTTTTCTTTTTCTTTTTGAGATCTGAAGGACCGGGGAAGCTATTTGAAATTCCCCGATGCTCCCGGTGCAGGGGAGGTTATGGCGAAATTTTTCGAAAATTTAGGGTGTTAGCCAAATTTTTGAAGTTTTGAAAATTCTCAGAAACTGAAAAGTTGGAGAATGGAAGCCTAATCGAACGTAGAGTTGAATAATCAAACCACTTTCGACTTTGTTCCTTTTCGGGGACGAAAAGTTTTAAGTGGGGGAGATTGTAATAACCCGAAAATCTGGGCCAGTTTAAAATTTTTATTTTGGCAAGTTTAGCGGATTCTGGATATTTAAAATAGATTATTTTAAATAATATCGACGAGAAAATTTATTTTGAATATAATTCGACGTATATATTTATATACGTCGTCGTTAGAATATAAATAATTATATATAATTATAAATAGAATTGAAAATGGCGCGGTAGTTCGATAATTCGATTTCAAACTTCAATTGAATGTACCGGGTGCAAAACAAACCGGATTGTAGTGAAACCAAAAACATTAGGATCTAATTGAGAATATCTTTCTAACGGATGTAAGAAACTGAGATTTCACTTTAAAAATTGAGAGATATGTCCAGTTGAAAATTCTGAATAGTCGCTATGGAATTCAGGCCCTTAAAAATGGACATTTTGCAAATGACCTCGGATTTCGACGAAACCAGTTTTGTTGGGTCCGGGATGTAAAGTTATTGCTAGGTTTCAAATTTCATAATTTTTCGAATCAATGTGTGAGCGTGGCAAAGGAAAACGCGTTTGACCAGTTTCAGTTGATTTTAATCGACTGGAAATTGGCCATTTCTCAAACGGTCTCAGAATTCGACGAAACTAGTTTTGTTAGGACCGTATCGTCAATATGAAGCTAGAAAATATTTTTCTGGAATTTTTCTAGTTAGTATGTGGCCCCGGTAATTTGAAATGTACGTTTAAAATTCAATATAGTGATTTAAAGGTAAGTTTAACGGAAACTGATTCAAACGATCTAATCAACCTACGATACATATCCCATTGTGTTCGGAATAGGGGTGAAACGCTATAGACGACAGGCGGTGGACCTCGTTTAGAGGTCGTATGTAAAAGTCAACTTTTAGCAGAATAAAATAATTAAAAAAAAAAAAAAACATCTCTTCCCCCTTTTTACTCTGCCCCCCCCCCCCCCCCCGTCATTTTTCAAAACGAAACAAAGATAAAATAATAATAAAAAATGCTGCTCTAACCTAATCGAAGCCGCCGCCTTACCTCAGAGCCACCGCCGACGAACCCTCACGACGCCCTACCCCTTCGTCCAGCCTCCTCCTTCCAGCAGAGCCGACGAACCCCTCGCGACATCAAACGGAAGCCGCAGCCCCTTACCTCGACGCGATGCCTCAGAGCGCCACCAGATTCTTCCTTCCCCCCCCCCCCGACCACTCGACAGCGCCCCCCCTGGTAGTTTTTTTATTTTATTTTATTTATTTTTACTTTTATGTTGATTTTTAAAACTGATTTGAAATTGATTTTTAAAACTGATTTGAAATTGATTTTTAAAACTGATTTGAAATTGATTTTTAAAACTGATTTGAAATTGATTTTTAAAACTGATTTGAAATTGATTTTTAAAACTGATTTTTAATTTAAGTTTAAAACTGAATTGATAATGAATTTTAAAAACTGAATTTTATTTGCTTATAAAACTGTTTTTATTTTTAAAATTTAAAACTGTTTTTATTTTTGAGTAATTTAAAACTGATTTTAAAAAGAATTTAAAATAGAAAAGGTTTGAATTTTAAATGAAAAAAGATTAGAACTTTAAAAGGTGAAAAGATAGGATTTTTATTTGGTAAAAGGTATGATCTTTATATTTTTAAAGTGATAAAAATATGATTTTTATATTTTTTAAGTATTAAAAATATAATCTTTACTATATAGAAATATTAAAAATATGATTTTTATATTTTTAAAGTATTAAAATATAATCTTTATGGTATAGAGAATATAAAAATATCATCTTTGTGTAGGTAGCAAAATAAAAATCTGATTTTTATTTTCTATACGTCGAAATAAAATGCTGATTTTATAAAGATGAAATCTTTATAGTTGAAAAGGCGAGATCTTTATATATAGAATAACGATGTAAAAATAGAATTTTTATATATTGAACTTCGATAGAAAAATAGAATTTTTATATATTGAACTTCGATAGAAAAATAGAATTTTTATATATTGAACTTCGATAGAAAAATAGAATTTTTATATATTGAATAGCGAGGTAAAAATTCGATTTTTATATATGTAGTGGCTACGGACGACGAAGCTGGCGAAGATGCGAAAACAATGAAAATTTCTATCAAAGAAGTGCCATGGAGCTAGGATAGCTATATGTGAGAACTTCTCACCTTTCAATTTAATTTTTCGAGTTATATATATACTAGGATGCAGACGGTGCTTAGTAGCACCCGACACCCGTCCACAGACCATGGACTTGTTTGTTTGGTTGAGTAGTTAGTTAGAATATTTGATTGAATGGAAATTGTTTTGTGAAATGAAATTGAATTGATTGATGTGTGAATGGCGTGGGCCTTCACTAGACCGGGGATAAGGCTAGGCCTCGTCCCGTTTCTAGTATCGTGCCGTTATGCCGCCGAAATTTTCTAAAATATGTTAGAAAAATAAAAATATCATTTTTATTTTGTAAATGAACTGAATAGATATTCATATGTTAAAATAAAATGTTTTATCGTTGAAAATATAATTTTTAACGTGAATGTGAAGAAATAAATATTCATATACAAACCGGACGGTTTGTTTATGTACACTGATTTGACTGACATTGATTGGGACGATAAATTTTACACATCGCCCAACTGCACAAATAAAATCTGTGTTTGATTGTTTGAAACCCCACACGGGTGTTGGGATGGAATTTGAAGTTCACTCATCCTGATTGATTAAATATGTCGATCGATTGATTGACAGGCTGTTATAAGCGTTAGATATCTATATTTGATGCTTATACAGTGTAATGCACTTTGGTTGATGGTTGATTATTTTTCAATGCTATTATATACATGTGATGTATGAAAATCCATATAATTAACATTATATGGTAATTGATTGGGCCTCATTTCAATTTGAAAAATAAAGAATATTATATAATAAAGGTTCATGTGTTGACTATACTCATCCGTTGGGATTAGTCATGTGTTGAACGAATTATTTTTATAATAAAATTTACATCTTTATCAATATAAAATAAAGGTTCATGTGTTGACTATACTCATCCGTTGGGATTAGTCATGTGTTGAACGAAATAATTTAACAAAAATAGTCACACATGGACGGTACTCATTCGTTGAGATTAGTCGTGTGTTGACAAAAAGAAATATTTGAAATAGAATATATAAAGCCGTGTTGATTAGTGATGCGCCATTTTGACGCGAACGATATTTATATCGATTACATTCGTAATTGAATATATAACGATTTCGAAATGAATTGAATATAGAACGATTTCGAAATGAATTGAATATATAACGATTTCGAAATGAATTGAATATATAACGATTTCGAAATGAATTGAATATATAACGATTTCGAAATGAATTGAATATATAACGATTTCGAAATGAATTGAATATATAACGATTTCGAAATGAATTGAATATATAACGATTTCGAAATGAATTGAATATATAACGATTTCGAAATGAATTGAATATATAACGATTTCGAAATGAATTGAATATATAACGATTTCGAAATGAATTGAATATAGAACGATTTCGAAATGAATTGAATATATAACGATTTCGAAATGAATTGAATATATAACGATTTCGATTTGAATTGAATATAAAACGATTTCGAATTGAATGGAATAGAAAACCAATTTGATTTCAAATTGAATATATAATGAACTTGATTCAAATAGAAAACGAAACGAATTTAATTTGAATAGAAAATGAATTTGAATCGAATAGAAAACCAATTTGAATTGAATTGAATTGAATCGAATTGAAAAACGAATTCGAATTGAATTTAAAATGAAGTGAAATGAATTCAAATTAAATTGAAATTTGAATTGAATAGAAATGAATTTTAAAACGAATTTATAAAGAAGAATTCAATTTTGGATTTGAATTGAAATAGAAGTTGACTTTGCTTTTGAAACGAATTCAAAACTAAATATATAATTCGTTTTAAATAGGAATCGACGAAATATATATTATATATATTATATATATAATATAATGGCCTGAATAGAACGCGCCGCGCGCGGCAAGTCGTAAATTTCGACCATTTATTTCAAACGGACATTACGGGAGATCCGACCGTCGGATTCTCCTAAAACCGGAACCGTTGGGTTCGTATCGAAAAGAGCTTTCTAACGAATATTAGAAATTCAAAATCTAACGGTTGGATTTGGAGATACGTCCAAATCAAATTCGAAAAAGGTCGCTGTAAGTGCAGTTCGATGGCCATTGTTGGAAATCGACTGTACGGGCCTTGATAAAATTATTAAAAATATCAATAATTCGTGTAAAATCATAAGAAATGATTTGGGAAAGATTGGGGTGAAAAACTCCATATTTGAAAAGATAAAAATAGATTTTTATCGAAATGAACTAGTTTTGAACTAAATTTAAAACCCAATCATTTTTAAATAAATGAATTAGATTTAAAAAGGGGTTTTAAATAATCGAATTTCTAATATATTTGATTAAATTTGAAATGGGTTTATCGTGAACAGTGTTTTAAATAACACTAGTTCTTTAACCCGATAACAAATAGAATGTGATTTGGGTTTGTCGTGAACTGTGTTTTAAATAACACCTAGTTCTTTAACCCAGTAAAAGGAGTTTTATTGAATCTGCAATTAGATTGAAATTCGAATTGATAATCTAAATTACCAAATTTAGAAGATGAGCTAGAATGGAGTATCACCAGTTTTGCTCCAAAGCGATAGTTAAATCTTTAATTAGATTTGAACGTGAAATGGTAATTAATTTTACCGATAACACCACGGTGTTAGATATGGAGTATCACCAGTTTTGCTTCATGGATGAATAGGTTGGGATTGGGAAATAAAATAAATAATTACTTCGTTGTGGTTCGCTAATCTCGACTAGTTGGAAAAACCATAATTTGGTTTTAAATGACATCCAAAGGAAGATTACAGGATAAATTTTAAGGAATTTATCTTGGATAAAATTAATGGGAACATTTCCCTAAGAATGGGGAATTTAGAAACTAGCTGTAGGTTGGCTAAGAAGAATGGTTTCCTGGGTATTGATCTGATGTTGGTTTCGGCCTTCGGGGTTAATGTTTGGGAAATTGTTCTCTTGCTAATTTGCGGTTAGTGACTAATGAATTGGAATGAGGCGTATGTTGTGTTTGTGTAACTTTTGTTTTTAATATACGCGGGTTGTTCGGAAAGTCCGGGTTTATACCCATTCTGAATAACCGATTCGGCGATATGTCGAAGATGAAGACGGTGGTTGAAGACCGGAAGTCTTCACATCGTTTGGATAATTACTGACGATCCTGATTGGGCTGTACACCCAAGAAGATGGAAATAGTTGGTGGTCGTCCAGACGTACTTGGAGATGGACGGATATGCGAGGAAAGTGCCTCCGGTTTCGTTCAGACCCAGAACGGACTTGTAAATGGATTGTGTGTCTGACATTGGATTTTATTCTGTGTTGATTGATTTCTGTTAAATATATATCTGTTTGGCGGCGGAGAATTTATTCTCTTGCTTAACGCCCTTCTCTGAGACGTACGAGCTTAGAGGTTATATATCGATAGATATCAATCGCATGGCATGAATTGCCTGTGTGGCACGCTAAGATGCAATGATCAAGGCTTCTGTTGAAAAGCAAAGTCTTGTGGTTGATGATCAAAGCACGCCTACGTGGCAGCTTTGTGTATAACGTGTATTCGCGAGCCTCACACCTCGGTATGAGTTAAAAACGGGATACGGACCGCTGGGAGAGCACGACGTTTCTTTCTAGCTTTGGTGGTGTCAGTGACTTACCAGCCCTGACATATATATACTTTTCACCTTTGTGGTTGTTGGAATGAGGCGCCTCGATTATAGGTCTGTAAGGACCGGGAAACGTGTGTTCAGGCATAATTAATCCTCTAACGTAAGTGAGGACCGGCCCAGCCGCATCCAGGGTTACCCAGTGTGCGTAATCCTGAGGCATTTGCTAGAGTGTCTCGAACGCGGAGAGGAGCTTGCCCCTTGCCTCGACTCATGACGGAAATCCAATTTCCAATACGTGTATCGCGGCTTTAATTGTAGAACTAGTATGGCGACATGATATATGGTACCCATGCCGTCTATGATTTATATTTATGATTGAAACTGTTTTGACACTATACACTTATTATAGTATCAAATGATTTGTTTTAAACGTACCAAGCATGTTTGGCTATTATAAGGGAAAACCCTATCCTCCGGCTTGCGTTGCATTGTGTGATGGGACCTGGGTCTTATAATAGCTTCATTTTTCGAAAAGCATTGCGTTGTTTATTCTATGCACTGATATTCTTGGGAGGAAACCCGTTCCGTGTTATACGGCATGGTCCCTTGAATTACTCTCTTTTAAAGTAAAGTTTTAAATAACTGTTTTAGTTCTCACACCAGTCACATGACTGACCTGGAGTTTATTGTTTTAACCTAAACTCTGGGTGCCCCTATTTTCCGCACGGGCAGCTAGTAGTTTTGGTTTTGCAGATTTATATTCACAGGATCCTGGTTTACAGCTGGAATGATATCCGGAAAGCTCTGTATCCGTATATCACCTTCAGTTGTGCTTTATATTATTTTCCGCTGCTATGTAATAAATTGTAATCTCTGATATTTATTCAAATGTATAATATTCATTTGTACTCTGTATATTCTTGCATCTGATGGAATTGTTGTAATATACAATGAAATGTTCTTCTGTTTGTGTTCTGATTTGTCCTGTTCTAAAACAGTCAGGGGTTTCGAACGGTCTAGATCGGTTTAACGACTGGTTCGGATCGAGCGAAATTCTAGGCCGTCACAAGTTCGTACTTTCGTCGCCGCCTCTAGGATGAAACAGCCTCTGAAAACAATAACTGATTTGCTTGCACAACAAATCAGCGCAGATTTGCACGGTCGAAAATTTAGCACTTCTCGAAAAATTTCTGAAAGAAGATTTTAATGGTGGAAGCAAGAAGAGAATATGTAATTCGGTGTTTTCTCGTCTAAAGTTGAAGACTATATATAGAACGGGAATTAGGGTTTTACTGAATAATGGGAGAAAAAATCGGATCTGCTGAAATTACGGGATAAAAGTTTACCGTTGCATAAAAGTTTTCCATAAAAAAACAGTTTGAAAAAAATAATGTTTTCTAGTCCAAAAATATAAGTGTCCACACCACAAAGTCAAGGCCCAAGCCCAAACCGAACCGAACCAGACCGGGCCGGGTCGGGTCGAGTCAGTCGGTCGTGCGCGTGTGTGGTGGTCATGATGCATAGTCTCCCTCCTCACAACAAAGCATGTATTGGGAGAACATGACTTCTCAGAAACAAGTATAAATACTTGCTTCTTCCATATAGTCCCATGATGTGGGACTATTCGCATATAGGAGCCATTCATACACTTATTCCAACATTTGTAATAATTTATCTAATGTTTATAAAAACATTTTCAACAATCCCCCACTTGAATTTTTTTTAAAATATTTTCGAGCGGTTTCTAAAAAACATAAGATTGTGCATAAACAAAGGTGTCATCCGATTTAACCTTTGCATAGTGAATAAGATTCAGTTTTTTACTAGAGTGACACATAGTCTTGAACTCTATTCCTGACATCAAACCACACACAACCATTTCTATAGTGCAATCAAATAAGCCTGTGCATTTATGGCCATGCACGTCTATCCTAGTTTAGTGAACGCTGTAGAAGTTTCACCCAAAACTTCATAGGAAACAACCACATTTCTACATTTACAAAGGTGAGTCTATCAAGAGCACTCCTGAAGGTAGGTACTCCACTCCAAATAGAGTATAGATCTCGTTAAGAGTTTCTATTAACTCATCCTCTAATCACTTCAGGAATACATGCTTCTTGGTTTATTAAACAACATGTTCAACTCATATCACTACACAACTTGTTTTTACCCATTGAACCTAGTTCTTGGGATCTCCAGTCATTTAGGTTTGGTTACCATTGTGCTTGACTCAACAATCTAAAGGCAATAGTCTCATTCTTTTAGAATAATTAAGGACTTTCTCTTTGGACAGTCCTTTCGTCAAACGATCTGCCAAATTTTCATCACCACGTACGCAATCCACTCTAACGGTACATGTAGAAAGTAGTTCTCTAATAGTGTGGTGCTTACGACGTATTTGTCATCTCTTACCGTTATAATAACGATTCTGAACTTTTGCAATAGCGCGGTACTATCGCAATGTATCAGCACAGCTGGTATCGGTTTTTCTCATAAGGGAATCTTGGCTAGCAGATTTCTCAAATACTCTGCTTCTTCACTAGCTGTGGCTAGTGCTATCATCCCATACTTCATAGTAGACTGAGCCAAAATAGTATGTTTCTTGGATTTCCAAGAAACAGCTCCTCCGGCAATGCTAAATATGTAGCCACTGGTCATTTTAGAATCATCAGATAAGGTATTCCAGTTTGCATCAGAGTATCCTTCAAGTACAGCTAGAAACCTTTCATAATGTAATCCAAGGTTCATAGTTCGTTTAAGGTATCTCATAACCCTTTCAATAGCATGCAAGTGCTCTATACTAGGTCTACTGGTAAACCTGCACAATAATCCCACGACATAGGCAATGTCGGGTCTAGTACAATCAGTGGCATACCGAAGGCTGCCAATGATGCTCGCATAATCAAACTGTCTTATATCTTCACCAGTGTTCTTAAATAACTTTACACTTGGATCATATGGTGTACATACAGGTTTACAGTCAAAGTAATTGTATTTCTTTAGTATCTTCTCAATGTAATGAGATTGATCAAAAGAAAGTCCCTTTTCAGACCTAGTAATTTTAATACCAAGGATTACACTCACCTCACCTAGATATTTCATATCAAAATTGGCACTTAATAAGGATTTGACTGAGTTTATGACATGAATGTTTGACCCAAAAATGAGAAGGTCATCTATATAAAGGCATATAATAGTGCAAATGTCATTCTCAGATTTGTAATAAATGCATTTGTCACTTTCATTAACTTTAAAACCATGTGAAATAATTAAGTTATCAAATTTTTCATGCCATTGTTTAGGTACTTGTTTTAAACCATAAAATGATTTATCTAATTTGCATACTGTATGTTCTTGACCATGTACTACGAATCCTTTAGGCTGATCCATATAAATTTCTTCGTCTAATTCACAGTTTAAAAAGGCAGTTTTAATATCCATTTGGTGTATAAGTAAATTATGAATGGAAGCAAGTGAGATTAATACTTGAATGGATGTTATTCTAGTTACAGGTGAAAAAGTGTCAAAGAAATCTATATTTTCTTTTTGTTTAAAACCTTTAGCTACTAGTCGTGCTTTGTATTTATCAATAGTGCCATCAGGTTTTAATTTCTTTTTAAGCACCTATTTGCAGCCTATAGATATACAACCAGGGGGTAAATCTACCAAATGCCAAGTCTTATTGGATTTCAGAGAATCCATCTCATCATTTATAGTCTCTTGCCAAAAATCGGCATCTAAAGAAGATAAGGCCACTTGGAGGTTTAAGGGATCCTCCTCTATAGTAAAAGTGCAAAAATCCGAACTAAAATCTTTTACGATTCTTGCTCTTTTACTTCTTCTAGGTTCAGCTTTATAATTTTCATTAAGTTCTGTTCTAATAGGCATACTTAAAGTTCCCCCACTATTCTTTAATTTAAAAGGAAATTTTATTTCATAAAAATCGGCATCATTTGATTCAATGATATTATGTGCATTTAGGTCATAAAATCTGTATGCTTTGCTATTAATAGCATAGCCTATAAATGCACATTCATATACTCTACTTGCCAATTTTATTCTCTTAGGGCCTGGAATGCGAACATATGCTAAACAACCCCAAGTTCTAAAGTATGAGACATTGGGTTTATGATTCTTTAAAATTTCATAAGGTGAAATTTTATTCTTATATTTGGGGATCTTATTCAGAACATAACATACAGTCAATAAAATATCCCCCCACCAATGTTTTGCTGCACCAGAATTTAGTAGAATGGCAACTACTAATTAGGTAAAGATCCTATTTTTCCTTTCAGATTTACCACTCATTTCAGGAGAATATGGTGCAGTTCTCTCATGTACTATACCATGTAGTTTATAGAAATTCAGAATTGAAGTAGACTCATATTCTGTTCCTCTATCACTACAAAGTCTCTTAATTTTCCTATTTGCTTGATTCTCAATTTCAGTTTTGAATGTTTTAAACATGTCAAAAGCTTCACTTTTATTTTTCATAAGATATACATAGGTGAAATCATAGCAGTCATCAATAAAAGTGATAAAATAACGATGTCCATGTCTAGTCAAAGTGCCATCAAGCTCACATATATCAGAATGAATCAAATCTAAGGGTTCAGAAACTCTGTCAACAGATTTATGAGGTTTCTTTGTGATTTTGGCTTGTGTACAGAATTCACATTTATCAAGTTCAGATTCTGTCATTTTAGGAATCATATATAGGGTGCTCATGTTATGAATTATTCATTTATTAACATGACTTGATCTAGAATGCCAAATATTAAAATCACATAGTATATAAGCAGAAGTAGTCACTTTATTAGTTTCAATATTCAATTTAAACATATCCACACAAGCATAACCCTTTCCCACAAAAGTTCCCTTATAAGTTAGGGTATACAAATCAGCCCCAATAACTTGAGTAAAGCCAGCCTTATTAACGAGAAAGCCAGAAACAAAATTCTTCCTTGTCTCTGGAGTATGCATAACATCTTTCAGAATTACAGTCTTTCCAGAGGTAAACTTGATTTCCACATTGCTAATCCCTGCAACTTTAGTGGTGTGAGAATCTCCCAACAACACTTTCTGATTATCAGCAGCCGTGTATGTAGTGAATAAGTCACGATCATGGCAGACATGGCGAGAAGCACCAGTGTCTACCACCAACCCTCTGATCCACCAACAAGGTGAATCTCAGTAATCATAGCCGTAAAAGGCTCCTCAGTTAGGTTAGCCTGCGGTGCAGATCTTGACCTGTTCCGACACTTTCGTGTCATATGTCCTTTTGGGCCGGTTTCTGCTGTCCAAAATCATTCATTTGGGCTGGTTTCATGCCAACATGGAAACTACTGTCCAGAATCATTCATTTGTGCTGCTTTCTGCTTTCCTTTTGGGTTTCCTTGCAGATTCCCATTCTGTTTGTTGCGCCTGTTCTGATTCTTAAATGATTTCTAGTTCGGTTTCAGAACAACGGGTTTGGTCTTTTTTGTGTTGTTGTTATTGACAATCAGCACCTCTTCTTTCTGGTCCTGCTTGCGTGCCTCCTCCTCAATACAAAGGCGCGTGATCAAGCTTTTTAGGGAAAATTCCTTAGTCTTATGTCGTAAGACATTCTTAAAATCTTTCCAGCCTACGGGTAATTTGTCAATGATAATAGCAATTTGAAATTGTTCGTCCAATGCCATACCTTCAGAGATGATCTCGTGAGCTATTTTTTGAAGCTCATGAGACTACATCTCTACTGACCTGTAATCGTTCATCTGGTACTTTAGGTAGCGGCTTACAACATATTTCTTTGCCCCTGCCTCCTCTGTATCATACTTCTTCTTTAGTTCTTCCCAGATCTCCTTTACTGTCTTTTCATCTGAGTTGTAGTAGTCATACAGGTCATCGCTCAGTCCATTCAGAATGAAATTCTTGCATAGGTAATCCTATTCATTCCAGGACTGCAGTTGCTTTGACTATTCAGTCCAGGATGCCATCTTTGCTGCATCAGCCTGGTAAGGTCTGTCTGGTAGCTACGATTTGTCAGTAGTCAGCTAGCCAACACTTTTCTCATTGTCAGGTAGAACTCCATCTTCTGACGCCATCGCTTGAAGTGCAAGCCTTCGAATACGAACGGAGCAGTAGTCGCGAGAGGGATCTGGAAGACAGAGGGTAGAGCAGCATCGTCTAGGGATGAGTTCGAAGCCATTGTTTCAGATCGCCTTCAAATTGTTGGGAAACAATGGCTGAGTCACGTACTTCATCGCTTTTTTGAAGATGATTCGACGATCTGGTCAGAGGTGCAAACCAGTTTGTACTTTCGCCGCCGCCTCTAGGATAAAACAGCCTCTGAAAATAATAACCGATTTGCTTGCACAACAAATCAATGTAGATTTGCATGATCAAAAATTTAGCACTGCTCGAAAATTTCTGAAAGCAAATATTAATGGCGGAGGCAAGAAGAGAATATGTAATTCGGTGTTATTCTCGTCCATAGCTGAAGACTATATATAGAACGAGAATTAGGGTTTTACTGGGTAGTGGGAGAAAAAATCGGATCTGCTGAAATTATGGGATAAATTTTTACCGTTGCATAAAAAATTTCCATTAAAAAAAACGGTTCGAAAAAGTAATGTTTTCTGGTCCAAAAATATAAGTTTCTACACCACAAAAAAAACGGTTCGAAAAATTACCGGACCGAGTCGGGTCGAGTTGGTCGGTCGCGCGCGCGTGTGGTGATCATGATGCATGGTCTCCCTCCTCACAATAAAGCATGTATTGGGAGCCCCAAGGCCCCAACATGACTTCTTAGAAACAAGTATAAATACTTGCTTCTTCCATATAGTCCCATGATATGGGACTATTCACATACAGGAGCCATTCATACACTTATTCCAGCATTTTTAATAATTCACCTAATGTTTATAAAAACATTTTCAACAAAGAAACCAGATAAACTAGTAACTTGTCCATAGCAGGAGTTTTAATGACATGATAGACAATAATCCTTGATCAAACTTAACATATAATGTAGTCGATCGTTATCATAAATGTCATGCTTAAATTCTTTGCTTATAATTTAAATGAATAGATGCTTCATATATCTCATTTCTTCAAATTTTTATGATTAGTAACCTTACCCAAGCATGCCAATTTGGTGAAGTGATGTTAGTACATTATTTATAAATTACTGATGACATATCAAAGGTAAACTTCTCACTACTACAAAAGTGGGCATATTCGACACTAATTTGTATGCATTGCATGAGAAGTGTGACGAAAGCTATGATTTCTTTAATCTTCTACAACAATATTCATATGTTGTTGCATTATACGTGAATGCACTGTTGCAGTGGGAATTCTAGTATTTTGACATGCAACACCAGTTAAAAGCGTAGCATTACGTATATATAATCCAGCTCAGCGATCCGCGTTATCAACGTATTATAAAAACCCCAACCGTAGATGCAAGATTAATCCAATGGTTCAAACCATCTATTGGTCTGATGATTATAAATGTTAGCCATCATCTAATCATTGACAGCCACGTCATTGCATTCTTTTGACGAAATTTTGGCGCGATCTTCTCCATTCACGAAATAATGTAAAAACAATCTGGTCACAAATCATTTTCTTCTCTATCATCTAATCGTTTTTCCCCCTTTTTACTATTGAAAAAATTTTAAACCAAAATTCACGTAAGTATCGCTCCTCTCCTCGATAGCAAATTTTATTCCGAAAAGGTTGAATCTTTGAAATGCTTTCTAGCTTTGATTGCACAGGGCATTGGCATCGCCAGTTTTTCCCCTCAGGTTCAGTTTGTATAACACTGTGAATTAGTTGCGCTTATGAGTAATTAGTAATTAGTTCATTTGTTACATTTCAAAAAACCCATTCGCTTATGAGTAATTAGTTGCTTGGACATCCCAAACTTAGGAAACCCTGTTCTCTTATGAGTGATTAGTCGGTGAAAGATTAGATTATGAGTAATTAGTTGCACTTTGACCATTGATTTGGAATTTGGGATTATGCTGAGGTTTATTCGAAAATCATACCCAGCAATAAACCAAAAAAAAGGAGATGGCACCGGTGGGTTTGCCACCAGGATTTAGCTTTCACCTAACTGCGTGGTACCTTTTTGGGCCATGAGAATCGGGTTATTGGCATGAAAAAGACATTAGTTTATTATAGAGGTCGAGCTAGTTAAGGAAAGGGGACTTTACTGTCAAAATTGATTTGCACTTTGCGTTCATTTACATTAACATATAATTATATGCTTGAGGTTTTGTGATACAGATACATGGGTAGCACTGCAGTATATTTGCACTGCAGTGTGCTTGAGGCTACCAATTTCCCAATCCGGACGAGTCGTTCACCCGTATCTAACATGCACAGGTATTTTCAATTTGATTTTGGAAACTACCAATTTCAATGTTTCGAGTTTGGAAACGTATGCTCAGTTTTGCATCCATATTATGCCGTACTACGTATTATAAAGCAGTCATACAAAAAAGTATCATAAGGCAGCATCAGTTCATACCATACACATTCAAAAAAATGACATATATACAATTGTATGCTTGAGATTTTGTGATACAAATACATGTGTAGCACTGTGGTGTATTTGCACTGCGGTGTATTTGTACCATAAAGTTCATACAAATACATGTGTAGCTCTGTGGTGTGTTTGCAATGCGGTGTGTATGCACTGCGGTGTGTTTGCACTGCGGTGTGTATGCATCAGTCCATACAATATCTAACATGCACGCACAAGTATCATAATGCAACATCAGTCCATACAGTACACATCAGTTCATACCATACGCGCACAAGTATACCCGCACACACAAGTATCATAACGCAACATCAGTCCATACAATACACATCAGTTCATACTATACATGCACAAATATCATAAGGCAGCATCGATTAGTTCATACCGTACACATCCAAAAAATAACATACACATCCACATCCAAAAGTATCATAAAGTTAACTTAATACATACACATCCAAAAAATGACATTATAGTAGCATCAATTTATACCAGATCAGGGCTTTGCGGGGCTGTGGAACTTCCAATTGATTCGTTAGGGCTTTGCGGCTGTGGGAGATCCAGTCCGAAGTGAGCAGCCGCATGTGCTGGACCCGCAACATCAGGACAAGGCGTGAGGTAGTTTGGCCAGTCAAATTCCTGATCAACTTCTATATATACCCACTGATCATTCATCTGGTTCATTGGGGCTTGGTTATCAACATGTATGTCATGGGCGGCTTCTGGAAATAAGCTTGGCAAGGGGGTAGCACAGCAGCTTCTTGTATAATTGCGTCAAATCTTTCGTCTGAATCCATTCCCATCCGTAATGATGCAAACATGGAACCACCCGTTCCTCCCTATTGCTCACAAAAAGAAGTTCAGACCTTGTTCCAGGATGAGCATGGGTACAGTGCTGAACATTAATGAGGTAAACTTTGTTATTGAATTGAGCAGCAAAAGTATTGATATTGCCATTGCCTTCATAAAATTGCATTTTCAGGTAGAAAGATGTATGGTCATACTGAGATCAATTGCAGTCGTCAATTGCAAACACACGTCCCATTGGCTTCATTATTTCTTCAACAGCAGAGACATTACTCTTTAGGAACTCGGGAAAGCCATCAACCTTAGCCCATGATTTCACTTCTAACGCTGGTTCAGGCTCGAATTCTTCACCAGACCACGTTTGCAGGTAAATAGCACCACTAGGTTTTGTAAAATCTTTCAACATTAGCGCATGATCACGCTTACTGTACGATGGGCATGATACTAGAAAAGAGTTATTGTGTATTACCCGTTAGGCCACAAATTATGATTGAGAGTCACCTTAAGAACGTTATGCATAGCTTCGATTAAATAATAATATATTTAAAAATAATTAAACTAAGTAATAATAAATTAATATTTTTGTATATATTCACATAGAATGTTATCTTATACTTTTGGCATCATATTATGTCTTTAAACTTGCAAGTATATCTTCAACATGTACAAAGTCAAACACAGTTTCATAATATGAAGTTTACCTTTTCCCTCCTTTCTCTATGGCTTCAACACCAATTTTATAATCAGAAGGCCTGCTGCATTTGACCGAAGATATGATGTTTGACTATAATCTGACATTGTAATGAATAGGAAAAAACACATTTATTAAGTGTTCTATATTATTATCTCATATTACACCAACAAACTGATAAGAAAGGTTGCCTTAAGAAATTAAGGAAACTGCCAAAATGTATAAAGAAAACAAAAAATTTCCACATCAAAATGCACACGTGCGAAGTTGCCAAAATATGTAAACAAGATATACTTCTTGAGATATTTGTTCTTTCTTTTCCAAAAACATGTTCATTTGAAAATTTGTTTTTGTTTAATATATGATGGTGAAAATAACTCCACAGAGGTTAAAAATGTGGTGGAAAAAGTAGTAAATGTTACATAGGAAAATGATGATAAATCGAAGAGGTGAAAGAAGATTAAAGAAGATAAATATAAGAGTAGTGGTGACAACAAAAAGGATTTGATCCAAGAAATAACCAATTCAGAAGCCAGCAAACAAATCGAAGAGGTGAAAGAAGACTCGAAAAAATGATGATGAAGTAAGCACAAAAAAGACTCACTTCCTACAATCCGGCCTGAACCTTTTGGTAGATATAAAAGAGAACGATTTAAAGCCAATTCAAATTACAAGTGCAAATGAGCATAAAGTGAGAAGAAACTAGAAAGGAAAGAGTAGAAAAAGACGGACAACTACTAATAAGAGTAGATGAATAAAATACCAGAACAAGAAGAGCAAAGAAGTTGAAGACATTGGCGCCACAGATAACAGCCCGGAAAATAATATCCGAGTGCATGAAGGAATTGATGATCAGTCAAATCCAAAAATAAACGGAAGTAATGTCGCTAATGAAGAAGGTGAAAGTATAAAAACAGCAAAAGGAGTCACATTGAAAAAGAAGTAAATGCCTTAGATTCGGTTAAAGAAGAATCGAGTAATGCAGAGAACCACAAAGAATTTGGAAACAAGAAAAATGATACAGAGAATGCTGATCAAATTCAAACAAACATAGGCTTAGATAAGCCGCAAGAAGATGGAGCTGAAAAAACTAAAGAGAACGCAGGTAATAACAAAGTGGGTACTCAAAATGGCAAAGTGTCAAATGGCAGTGAAGAAACTACGATTATATCTAAAGAAGAAAATCTGGAGAAGACTGACAAGATGATGCGACCAAAGGTCAAACAGTTGGGCAATAAGTTGTAAGTTTATCAACAAAGATTTTGTAATATATGTTTATATAAGAAGCTTTCGATGTAATAAGAAAAGATTCCAGCATTTGGGAAGTGAAATGTACAGGAGAATCGTTTTCTTTTTTACTCCTGTTTAGTCACTGTTAATATGTAATCAATGAACTAATATCAGTATTTTTCATTAATTACAGCCACGCATGTTTAACTATCCAAAAGTAATGTTTTTTGAATTTGTTTAGGACCAGTAGGAAAACTAATTGAATTCAAAGTGAATTTTACCAACCCAGATAAACTTAACCAACAGAAGTTACAAAAACAAATTTATATCAAATTGCTCTTACCAAGATTACAACAAGCAAAACAAACTACTTTAGGACTTTCAGCTAAATTCTAGGTTAGTCCTGCCAAATACATCATGGAGCTCAAAGTGAAGGAGAAACCAATCAAAGGAACCAACATTATCTATTTTAAAAGCCATAACCCATCGCTATCTATCATCCTTAGTTAGGGGTAAAAGAGAATTATACAATAACGAATGACCTAATCTCTGACATATGATCCTCGTATTAGAGCATCCCATAATTTATTCAGACAGCAACAAGGGTCCGCATCTTTCTGATTCTAACGAACCCTTCCTGCTCTAGTTATCTACACAATAAATCAAAATATGAGAATGAAAACCTTTGACTTTTATCAGATATTAATTTTAAGCCAAGATCACCTCTTTAGCCATTAGTGTCCTTGGTATGATCCTAATGTTTCCACACATAAAATAAAGAAAGTTGATTAAGGTAAGAAATTTGTAAAATAGGAAAAGAAAAAAGGGATGTAAACAATATAAGTTAATTACCCAATAACATGACCACCAACACTGTGAACAGCTTCATAAACTAAACCCATGAGCCCAACGCTACCACCCCCAGAAACCAGATCCATTTTCTAGCCACCTGTAAATTAACAGATAAATATAGAAAAACAGAAGGAAGAAAAGGGAAAAAGAAAATTACTTCTAGGCATGAAAACAAAAGGTTTTCTACGCATTAAAATTGTGGTGAGTACCAGTTCTTTGCCAAGTTCAACTGCAAGCCTCACTCCATCACCAGATTTCAGGAACCATGACCATCTCTGACATTAACAAATTTGGGGATCGAACAACAGGCGAAATTTGAGGGACGTTTGCGAATTGATTTGAGGAAGGTTGTGAATTTGGGGATGCAGTGTTGATTTACAGAAGAAGGAGAGGCATGGCGATTTCGCCCCTTTTTTGATTTGGGAATTCTTTTTATTTCGGCCGAATGTAAAAGTGAAGGAGGGGAAACGAAAAAGAGAAATGAGAAGCAGCGGGGAAAATTTCATGCCGATTTGATACGGCTTAAACTGGTAACAAATGAACTGATCCAAAGCGTTCAAGATGTGTGGTTAGATTTTAGGTGTTGGAGGTGGTGCGGATCACAAAAGGAAATTTGATACGGCTATGAGCCCTGCCAAATTTGATATTAGTACGGCTTAAAGCCGTATCAAAAATCTGCATGCGAGTGTGCCAAATTTGCTGTTTTGGTGTAGTGATATAGTTTTTGATTTACGTCTTTTGATAAGTCATCTTTGCTTAAATTCATTGGTTGCCATGGGGATGGATTTTCCACTCACTGTGGTTATATTAAATTTATTAATTAAATCCCTAACATATTTTTCTTAACCAATAAAAATAGCATTATCTAACCATTTTATTTGCAATCATAAAAGAAAGTGATTTTTCCTATATGACTCATTTCAAACTCTTTTGTCAAAATTTCAGGAAACTCTTTGTTCATTTCATTATTTGTTAGTCTAAATAAAATATCATCTACGTAGATTTATACTAATTGAATATCATTTTCGTTTCTTATAATAAAAAGAGTATTATCTACTTTATAAATTTCAAAATTTGATTGTAATTAATAAGATTTTAGTCTATCATACCAAGCTATAGGAGCTTGTTTTAGATTATGTAAAGCTCTATTTAATTTGTAAACATGATTAGAAAAAAAAAATCTTCGAAAAGCGGGGTTATTTAACATAAACATCTTCTTTAACAAAACCAAGCTAGAAGAAGGTGCATTTTTTTACATCCATTTGAAATAATTTGAAATTATTGTAAGTAGCAAAAGCAAGTAGAATTTTGTTAGCTTCTAATCTTGTTATGGGTGCAAAAGTTTCATCACCTTCTTCTTGACAATAATCTAACGCGATTAATCGAGCTTTATTTCTAATGACCTCACCAAGTTCATTCATTTTATTTTTATAAACCCGTTTAGTTTCTATTATTGTTTTGTTCTTAGGTCTAGGAACAAGTTCTTATGCCATTTCTGGTAAATTGATTCATTTTTTCTTGCATAACAAGTATCCATGAATCATCAGATGATGCTTCCTTTGGAATTTTAGATTCAATAGTTGATATAAACATCACGTTACTCATTTTATTTAATTGATTTCTAATTATAACCACAGATTCAATATCTCTTAGTATATTTTCTATAAGATAATCTTTAAAAAACCTGAATCTTTTATTAGGTTGATTAAATTTACATTATCAAACTCATCTTTACCATTTATTAGACCAATATCTTTAATTTTTTTATCAAATGATACGTGCATTGTCTCTTCAATGGTATTAGTTTTTAAATTGAAAACTCTGTAGGCTTTACTTTTATTTGAATATCCAATAAAAATTTCTTTATTAGATTTAGGATCAAATTAATTCAAATTTCCTTGATTATTTAAAATAAAACTTTTGCTTTCAAAAACTTTGAAATAAGATATCTTTGGTTTCTTGTTATAAAGAAGTTCATATGGTGTTTTGATGGTTAGTGGTCTAATTAAAATCCTATTCAAAATATAACGAGTTGTAGCGACTGCATTAGCCCAAAAATTTCGTGGTAATTTACTATCTGGAAGCATAGTTCTAGCACACTCCTGAACCATTCTATTCTTACCCTCAACTACTCCGTTTGTTGTGGAGTTACTGGAAAAGATAAATTATGAGTAATTCCCTTTTGATTACAGAAATTTTCAATATTTTCTTTTTCAAATTCTCTACAGATGTCACTATATATAGTTTTGATTTTTAAAGAAAATTGATTTTGAATTCTTTTTCCAAAATTTTTAAATAATCAAAAGCATCATTTTTATGTTTGAGAAAAAGAGTCCAGGAGTATCTAGAATAATCAGCTACAATAACAAAAATATGTCTACTATTATTTATTGGCCGAATCTAAGATAGGCCAAATAAATCTAAATGAAGTAACTCTAGAAGTTATGAAATGGAAATCTTATCTTTAAGTTTAAATGAACTTTTATTAAGTTTTCCTAATTGACAAGCACAACATAAACTATCTATTTAAAAGTCCATTTTAGGAAGACCTCTTACTAAATCAAGTTTCAAAAGTTTATATAAGAGTTTGAAATTCAAATATCCAAATCTTTTATGCCAAATCCAAGGGTCACTTATATTAGCCAAAAGACATAAATTGTCATTTGAAATTTTAATAAAATAAATATCTTTCTTCCTAACTCCTTCAAATATATATATTTAAATTATTATCTTCAATGTAATACTTATCTTTTTCGAATTTAATTTTGTAACCTTTGTCACATAATTGGCTTATACCAAGCAAGTTGTGTTTTAAATTTCTAACTAGTAAAACATTAGAAATGGTAGAAGTTTTAGGACTACCGAAATTGCCGATGTCAATCGCATATCATTTTGAGTTGTCTCCAAAATTAACCGTTCATCCATCTTTATAGACTATATCATTCTGTATATCTGGATTTTCGGTCATGTGTTTTGAACAACCACTATTAAGTACTCATTTGTTTTTCTTAATTTGCACATTTTTCCATTGAGTATTGAATCATCAAGAGCCATATAGCAAATCTATTCCTACACAACATACCAATTCAGTAGATAATTTGATTTTTCAAAAAAAACCATATGTAGACTCATGAAACAATGATGAATTGAACATTTTTGAACTAGTGTTATTAGAAATTCCAAAATTTTCCATTTTAAACTTTTCAAAAATTTAGATTATGAAAACTTTGAAAATCTGTGCTCTAATACCAATTATTAGGAATGCAGAATATGAATCTTAAGGCTAATTTAACACCTTAGGGGGTGAATGATGTTTAATGAAATTTGTAAGTTTTTGAAATCTTTTTTAGTATCCCAAAATCAAATGCAAATCACGAATATGAAATATTCACAAAATCAATCACAGATGCAAATAATAAGTAAAAGCAGTAAATAAAAGAACACATCAGGATTTTATACTGGTTCGGAGTTACCCTACATCAAGTCTCATACAACTCAGGGTTGTGCAGATTTCTTTTCAAATAATCTTCAATATTGCAATCCTGGATTTCAAGGCCACGAAGCCCGCACTTTTGGTTGGGTATTTATAGAGAAATAACAACCATGTCCATTTACGAAGAGATTTAAATGAATAAACATTTCTTTTGAATTTTGAAATTTTTGAAAAAAAGGCTTTGATGCCGACATGGGTCACCGCCTTATGTGGCATGCCCTTTGTATTTTTGAAATTTGATTTTTTGAAAAAATGAAAATGATATTTAAATAGATCATGGTAATTTTGGAGTTTAAACAAACTATTTTCCTATATTATAAAATAATATAATAGTGTAAGAATATAATATAGATTTAAAAACATATATTTGTAATATATGCAAGTGATATTAAAACTTAAGTATATATTAAAACTTTGACTTAAAACCTTATTAAACCAATTCTGGGATTTGACAAACATTCTAATCATAATATAACTAAATAATCACGCTTGTTAAAAATTCTAAAAATGATACTTAATATAAAACTATAAATAAGAATATAAGAAAATTAAATTAAAAATATAATTTGAGATCAAGGCTAAAACTTTTGAATTTAAAAATAACAATAAATTAAAAAGATAATAAAGAGTAAAATATTTAAAATAAGGAATTTTTAGAAATAAAAAATAAGTCATTCAAAACAGTTTTCACTTTGAGGCTAAAAAATCGAAAAGGAAATTTGGAAAATAATTTTGAAAAATTCTTTCAGAAGTTCGTGGGTTTTATCCCATTATTAAACTCCAAATAAAGATGTTAGTGCTATTATGAAGTTTTAACATAAATCTAAATTGATATCCTGAATTTTTGATATTCATGAGTCTTCAATCTTGAATCTTTATCTTTATAATTTTCAATCTTGAATCTTTACATTGTAAATTCTTCATTCTCAATACTTGCATATATATATATATACACACACACACACACACACATACATATAGACAAAAGTGTTAGTATATATTTTATAATAATAGTAGTTAAAAAGTTTGTTGTCATCAAAACCATTGTCTCAGTTCCTAACAAATACCGAGCTCAAAATTTGAAAAACAAAATGTATATGTGGTGGACCACCACCTCTCAACTAAGGCAACTAATAGCGGCATGTCAAATGACTAGGTAGGTCTAATCTATCAGAAATGTTTGAATAGACTAGCCATACACTGGAGGAACTAGGAACGCAAGAATGAAGGAGCCAAAACTTTAGGAGGGGCACTATATACAAGAGTTTGATGAAACTATAGTCCACTTTTCTTTAATTTGTTTTTCCATTTTTCTTTAAAAAAATTCTTCAAGGGGCAGTGACCCCCTTGGCCTATAGTTGGCTCCGCCTATGAGCCTATAGCATATCCTGTCAAGTTTTATGCACTACGTCGTAAAATTGTGTAATACACCTCGACCTGACTAAGTAAAGCTAAGGTAGCGAGACTAGTAATAAGACATTTGTTCATGGTTAACATACTATAAAATAACACTACTACCTGACTGTGTAATGTGGTAGATAAATATGTTGTACACTACTAACTATATTACAGTCTGGAATCATGCATTAACGATCTCAAGAGTTGTGAGCATTCGATGAGAATAACTCTTAGGTAGCTCATGTAGAATCCATAATTTCTATATCGTTGTCTTGTGCTCAGGAGCAACGTGCGCAGGACCAGCCGTCTCATCTGTCTACCGTCAAATTATCCGTCTAGCGAGTTTGGTCAGACGTGACAACAACTCAACGCGGTATCGTGTATTCAAAAAACGTGAATTATGAATATGATTTTTTCCCTTTTAGCCTTGTTTTTTTATTTCACTTTTAAACCACTTTTATAAAATATTACAAATATAGCCACTTCTGGCCAACTAAGCGCTGAGTTGGCCAGAATGTACCGGCGTAATCTGGGATTGCGCCGATACACGTGTACACTGGCGTATCCCGGATTGCGCCAGTTCACCAAGAATGGAAAAAAAATTGCTCCCACCTGGGTGCAATCCGAAGTCACGCAAACTGGCGCAATTTTGAATTGCGCCAGTTCAAAGTAAACAAAATGTAAAAAAGAACCGCACATGGACTTTGCCACCTTTCAGGACCAACGAAGCCTGCCCCTATGATAAAACGCATACAAAAAATATTACAAAAGTTAGCAAACTTTGACATGTAAAATAAATCAACGCTCAAACTAGATACCAAGCTTCTTCTCCAAATAAACCGCTATGCATTATGTTAATAGCTTCAGCGTGGAGTACTGGTTAGCGGGAAAAAAAAAGCATTTGCTGTAGTAAATCAACACAGAGGTAGCAATGGAATGTTTTCGCCCGCATATGTACTTAACTTGGTTTGCACTTTTTCTCGTTTAATAAATTATTGGTTGTAAGGCACTATCAAAAAAATCTTATACATTTTGTTTACTTTGAACTAGGGCAATGCTCCCAGGTGAAAGCATTTTTTTCAATGAACTGGTGCAATCCGGGATTGCGCTAGTGTACACCGCCAGTGTACATGTGTACTGGTGTAATCCCAAATTGCTCCAGTGCATTTTGGCCAACTCAGCGCTGAATTCGCCAGAAGTGAGCTATATTTGTCATATTTTGTAAAAGTGGACTAAAAGCGGGAAAAAAAAGAGAGAGGCTAAATTGAAAGAAAATCCTTATGAATATGATAGGGTACAAGTTCGGGTAGTACGCAATTTATAGTCAACATTTTAGCTAAATGTCTATTAAATTAATGTCCGTCTGTTGGGATCTTTATTTGATACTCAGCCAAACAATTATGAGTCCTGATACGAAGACTCTAGTCTGTTTGCTCTTATTGTGATGCATATTTTGCGTCAAGGTCAAATTTAAAATTTTTATATGTTTTTCTTCTCCTAATTATTTTTTCAGAAAATTCAATCGTCGTGAGAAAGACTGGTGTTTTAATGAGTTGGCCATTCAAAATTCTTTCAAGCACTTTGGGAACTAGCTGCAAGGGAACCGCACCTAAACCCTAACCATCCCCACCTCCGCCATCAGCGTCCAAATCAAGCGTTTCCGACAATTGCCTACACTGCGCAAACCGCCTCCGCCACCACCAGGCCCCTTCAACTAGGCTCCAAAGCGGTCGACTGTAAAACCCGGTCTCAGAACCAACATCCTGCTTCGTCGTCCTTTCCACCTCGACCGACCCCCACGACCCTTCTTCGCCTTCTTAAGTAAAATTCTTAAGTATTTTTTTATGCCTTGGTTCTGGTTATAGGATAATTTTCTTTTTTGGCGGTGAGCATAGTCATAGATTTAGTGTTTGACGTATGTCCGCATTTTCAACTTTTCTTCACTTCTACATTGTCTAACTACCAATTTAAAATACACTGTAAATACGGTGAACTAGTAGGCATGATAGTGCTTTCAGTTTTTGTGCAATGCGGCATTTCAACATTTCAATTAATGAAAAATTTCAACTTTTCAAGTAAAGAGTGAATGTCTTACTATGGATTCCCTAGCAATAGATACAAGCCTATAACTAAGTCCATCCATCATAAATATCACCAAGATGTACTGTTAAAGCGGTAACGAAGGTGCATTTTGACCATGAGAAAACTTTAACCTCAGGCTAATTTATTTTGTGATTCTTATACTCATTTAGTCAGGAAAACAAATATCCTGGATTGTGTATCAGTTGGGATTTAAGGTTTGGAGCTACTATTACTTAGTCTATGCTTTCCCACTTTAAATTATATTTTGAAACGGTGTTGTTTTTGTACCGTGCAATGCTTGCTCTTGTATTTTAATGGACATAGTTGTCCGGCTATTTATATACAAAGTTAGACAAACTGGGAGACACGGGAGTTCGACCGTTGGATCATTTTGTCCTTATATAGGAGATGGAAATCAGTAGGTGTTGGGAAACAATGGCTGAGTCGCGGACCAGGTCGCTTTCTTGAAGACGATTCGGCGATCTGGTCGGTGGTGCAAAACCAGTTCGTACTCTCGCCGCCGCCTCTAGGATAAAACAGCCTCTGAAAATAATAACTGATTTGCTTTGCACAAACAAAGCAGTGCAGATTTGCACTTTCGAAAATAACATACTGCTCGAAAATTTCTGAAAGAAGTTTTAATGGAAGAGGTCAGAAAAAGGTATTTTTTTGTTCTCTAATTTTCGTCTATAGCTGAAGATAATATAAAATACCAGGTCAACAGTTTACCGCTTCATGGGAAAGTCGGCTCAGAAAAAATCTCCCGTTTTAAAATTCAATTCGAATAAAAACAAATTTTTTCTGGTTCAAAAATATAAGTGTCTACACCACATAGCCAAGGCCCAAGCCCAAGCCCAAGACCGAACCGAGCCGGGCCGAGTCGGGCCGGTCGGTCGCGCGCGTGTGTGTGGTGTTCATGATGCTTGGTCTCCCTCCTCACAACAAAGCATGCATTGGGAGCCCAAGGCCCCAACATGACTTCTTAGAAATAAGTATAAATACTTGCATCTTTCTTATAATCCCATGATGTGGGACTATTCACATATATGAGCCATCATACACTTATTTCTATATTTTAAATAATTCACATAAATTTCCAACAATCCCCCACTTGAATTTTTAAAATATTATCGAGCAGTTTCTAAAAACATAAGACTGTACATAAACAAAGGTGTCATCCGACTTGAACCTTTGCATAGTGAGTAAGATTCAGTTTTTACTAGAGTGACACGTAGTCTTGAACTCTATTCCTGACATCAAACCACACACAACCTTTTCTATAGTACAATCAAATAAGCCCGTGCGTTTATGGCCATGCACGTCTATCCCAGTTTAGTGAACGCTCTAGAAGTTCTGCCCAAAACTCCATAGGAAACGACCACATTTCCACATTCACACAGGTGAGTCTATCAAGAGTACTCCTGAAGGTAGGTACTCCACTCCAAATAGAGTATAGATCTCATTAAGAGTTTCTATTAACTCATCCTCTAATCACTTCAGGAATACATGCTTCTTAGTTTATTAAATACCATGTTCTACTTCTATCACTACACAACTTGTTTTTACCCATTGAACCTATTTCTTCGGATCTCTAGTCATTTAGGTCGGGTTACCATTGTGCGTGATTCCACAATCTCAGGGCAATAGTCCCATTCTTTTAGAATTATTAAGGACTTTCTTTCTGGTCAGTCCTTTCGTCAAAGGATCTGCCAAATTATCATCACTTCATATGTGATGTCCTCTAACAATACTGTGCATACGACTGTCATTTCTTACCATTGTATTATCGGTTCTGTTTTTCTTTCAATAGTCGTCAAATCTTTCATCAATATATATGTGATGTTCTTTTACAGTATTGTGCTTACGACGTCGTTTTCTACCTTTGTTATAACAGTTCCATACTTTTTGTAATAGCCGCGGAACTATCACAATCGATTACACCACTGGTGTCTATCTTTCCCGTATAGGGATCTCAACTAGCAGATTTCTTTAGTTCTCTACTTCTTCACTAGCTGTGGCTAGTGCTCTTATCTCAGTCACTATAGTATACTGAGTCAAGATATTCTGTTTCTTAGATTTCCAAGAAACAGTTCTTCCAGCAATGCTAAATATATAGCCATTGGTCGTAATAGAATCATCAGATAAAATATTCCATTCAGCATCGGAATATCCTTCAAGTACAGCTTGAAACTTTTCATAATGTAATCCAAGGTTCATGGTTCGTTTAAGGTATCTCATGACCCTTTCGATAGCATGTCAGTGCTCTATACTGGGTCTACTGGTGAATCTGCATAATAATCCCACGACATAGTCAATGTCGGGTCTAGTACATTCAGTGGCATTCCGAAGGCTGCCAATGATGCTCGCAAAATCAGACTGCCTTACACCTTCATCAGTGTTCTTAAATAACTTTACACTGAGACCATATGGTGTATATACAGGTTTACAGTCAAAATAATTGTATTTCTTTAGAGTATTGTCATTTTAATGAGATTGATCCAAAGAAAATCCCCTTTTTACCTAGTAATCTTAATACCAAGGATTACACTCACCTCACCTAGATCTTTCATATCAAAAATTGGCATTTAATAAGGATTCGACTGAGTTTATGGCATGAATGTTTGACCCAAAGATGAGTAGGTCATCCACATAAAGGCATATAATAGTGCAAATGTCATTCTCAGATTTGTAATAAATGCATTTGTCACTTTCATTAACTTTAAAACCGTGTGAAATGATTAAAGTTACCAATTTTTTTTATGTCACTGTTATGTGCTTGTTTTAAACCATATAATGGTATATCTAACTTGCATACTTTATGTTCTTGACTATGTACTACGAATCCTTCAGGCTGGTCCATATGAATTTCTTCTTCTAATTCACCGTTCAAAAATGTGGTTTTAACATCCATTTGGTGTATTAATAAATTATGAATGGAAGCAAGTGAGATTAATACCCGGATGGATGTTATTCTAGTTACAAGTGAAAAAGTGTCGAAGAAATTTATGTTTTCTTTTTCTCTAAAACCTTTAGCTACTAGTCGTGCTTTGTATTTATCAATAGTACCATCAGGTTTTAGCTTTCTTTTTAAGTACTCATTTACAGCCTATAGATTTACAACCAGAGGGTAAATATGTCAAATGCCAAGTCTTATTGGATTTCAAAGAATCCATCTCATTATTTATAGCCTCTCGCCAAAAATCGGCATCTAAAGAAGATAAGGCCTCTTGGAGGTTTAAGGGATCCTCCTCTATAGTAAAATCACAAAAATTCGAACCAAATTCGTTTACGGTTCTTGCTCTTTTACTTCTTCTAGGTTCAACTTCAGAACTTTTATTAAGTTCTGTTCTAATAGGCGTACTTGATGTGCCCCCACTATTCCTTAATTTAAAAAGAAATTTCGTTTCATAAAAATTGGCATCATTTGATTCAAATTATATTATGTGTATTTAGGTCATAAATTCTGTATGCTTTGCTATTAACAGCATAGCTTATAAATACACATTCGTATGATTTACTTGCCAATTTTATTCTCTTAGGGTCTGGAATGCGAACATATGCTAAGCAACCTCAAGTTCTAAAGTATGACTGTAACGACCCAGAAAATCTGAACCAATTTAAAATTTTTAAATTGGCTAAAATAATGGATTTTAAATATTTAAAATAAATATTTTAAATAATGGCAATGGAAAGTGAGTTGAATCGACAATTGAAAATGAATATAATTAATTATAATTATAAACAAGGCTTGAAAAGGCGCTGTAGTTTCAAAATTTGAATTCAAACTTTGTCGGACTGTACCGGGTGCAAAACAATCCGGATTTTAGTGAAACCAAAAATATTTAAATCTGTTAGTGAATACCTTTCTAACGAATCTGAAAAATCGAATTTTCATAGCGGAAAGCAAAAGTTATGGCCAGATGAATTTTCAGAAGGGTCGCTATGGAATTTATATAGCCCGCGAAATTAGCCATTTTGCATACGACCTCGGAATTCGACGAAACCACTTTTGTTGGATCCGGGATGTGAAGTTATCGCTAGGTTTCAAATTTCGTAATTTTTGAAGCTAGTATATGAGCGTGGCAAAGGAAAATGTGTTTTGGTCAATTATAGTTAAATTGGATCGACCAAAAATGGGCCTTTTTTCAAACAGTCTCAGAATTCGACGAAACTAGTTTTGTTGGGACCGTATCGTCAAAACATAGCTAGATTTATTTTTCTGGAATTTTTCGAATCAGTTTGTGGCCCTGGCAAATTGAAATGTACGTTCAAATCGAATATTGAATGTTGTATATTTTGATTTGAAGGAAAACTGACTGAAATAGTCGAATGGGCCTACGAAACATATCCCATTGTGTTCGGAATGGGGGTAAAACGCTAGGGACGGCAGTCGTTGGGTTTGATTTCGAGTTCGTCTAAGAAAACCCCAATTTTTGAATTTAATATAACATCGGCCAATAGAATTTTTTATTTCATTAATTTAAAAATATAAAAAAAAAACAAAAAACCCGTATACCCATATTTTGACGGCGGAAAGCCTCCTTCCATTCTTCCCTCGATTCCTCACTGATCGTTCCTCTAAACCCATCGATCCTTTTGGTGATTTTGAAGATCATCCTTCGACCTTCGAATCAAGACCAGAATCGGCCGATATCGTTGCGTGGATCTCGAGATATCCTGCTCGAAAGTCGAGCTGCTTCGAGGCCAGCGCCACCGCCGATTCGCAACCGCACCAGACGCCACCGCCGCCGATAGGAGCGCCGCGCCTAGCTCTTGATCGCTGTGCAGCCCGATCATCACCTCGTGCTACGAATCCGAAGATAAATCCAACCCTAGTTTCGAACCCGTGGGCTGAGGTACGGGTTTATCTATTTTAAACTGATTTTCACACTATAAAGCGTTGCAAACTTTGTAAAAATCATATCTTTTTGCTATGTGGTCGAAATTCAGTGAAACAAGAAACATTGTGACCGTGTGGACGCCTTCTACATTTTAGAAGAGACCGCATATTTTTCTGAGCCTTCTGCTATTTTTGGTGGAGTGGAACCCAATGTGAGATTTCTAATTTATAAAATACCATAAACAATATGGAAAACGACGATGTATAAATTATATAGTCGATGTATGAGTTATATAAGCGTTGTACACCTCTTGTATAAGCGTTGTATAAGTTGTACGTTTGATGTATAAGTTATATATGCGTTGTAAAAATTATATATGTGTTGAAATAGAAGTGAATTGCTATATATAAATATATATATATATATAAATATATATATATAAATATATATATACGCCCCTCGTCCACAAACCATGGACGATATTTATTGATTGTGATTGGTGTGAAAATTGATTGATAGTGAATGGTTGTTTGGGATTGTTTGTGGTTGATATTGATTGATTGTGGTTGAAAAATACCCATTTGTGGTTGAAAAATATTTGGTTGAAACCACATAGGATTAGTTTGTGGAAATGAAATAAATATATACATGCCGCCTGCGTGCGAACTAGATGCATGATCCCCATTGTCACAAACCGCGAGGTTTTAAGGTAGAGCGAGGAGCCGTACTAGGGACGGTCCCGGTTTTAACTACCCTGCCGTTATGCTGCTGAAATTTTGAATAATATTCATGTGTTTGAATTATTTTCATTTGCAGAAACTATATTTATTTGTTGAATAGAAAACCTTCATGTGTTGAATCGATATTCATTCGTTGATTAGAAATTCATGTGTTGAATGGTATTCGTGTTTTAAATATAAAAATCACATTTTTATCTATATATAGAAACTATAGAAAACCTTCATGTGTTGAATCGATATTCATTCGTTGATTAGAAATTCATGTGTTGAATGGTATTCATATTTTGAAATAAATTGTTTCATAATAAAAATCACCTTTTATCAACTATATGGACTATGTAAAATAATTTCGTTTTAAAAGAAATTGTTTTATAAGAAAAATCCTATTTTTATCACATATATAAACTATATAAAATAATAGTGTTTTGAAATGAATGGTTTTACAATAAAAATCCCATTTTTATTATATACATGAATCGTTGAAATGTGAAGTGTTAAAAATAGCAACTCGTTCAAATAAATATATACGAGTTGAAATATTCATTAATTAGCTAATGATATGATTTTTGCCTATACATGCAACATTAGAATGAATGGTGTTTTTAAACCAAACGGAATCAAATATGAAGTTGAATAGAAAATGATAAGTGATAAGAACTATATATATGTACATGCATATTTATTGAACAAGTTATAGCAAAGGGGCTAGAGAAGAGGAATAAAATTTTGTGCCCGACAAATAGGTACACATTTACAGTTTTGTTTGGGTGATGATTTTATGAGCCGCTTGGCTTTTTCTTTTTCTTTTCGACATGAGACGCCCGTGTGGCTATTTGGGAATTTTCCCAGCCCCTCCCGTACAAAGGAGGTTATGGCGAATTTTTCCGAAATTTAAAGGCGTTAGTGAAATATTTGAGGTAAAAACGATATAGGAATTTTTGAATGAACTATATTTATATAAATATATAAATATAAATAAAATTAAAACGAAACGTGGCCGTGCAGTTCGTGTTTTGAAACCGTGATTTCAAACAACAAGTGCGGGAAATCCGACCATTGGATTTTCCCAAAACCGCAACCGTTGGGTTCGCCTTGGAAATATCTTTCCAACGGCACCAACCTTGTAAAAATCCAACGGTTGGATTGTCTGGAATGTTTAATTCAAATCTGAAGAAAAACAGCGCCAGAAACGATTATATTTATATATATATATATAATTATATTAAATCGAAAACCATGCTGCAGTTCGTATTTTGAAATAGAAACTTCAAACGATTGTACCGGGAGATCCGACCGTCGGATTTTCCCGAAACTGGAACCGTTGGATTCGTTTTGAAAAGACCTTTCTAATGACGTAAATTTTGTGAAGATCCAACGGTTAGATTTTCAGATATGTGTAAATCAAATCTGAAGAAAAACAGCGCCACGGCCGTGTTATGGCCCGAAGTGTCGTTTTGAATAAATTGGCTATTTTAAAATAAATAAAAATAGCGATAAATCGTTATAAAATATCATAAACGATATGGAATGGAAATAAATTGAATTTGCTCGATTTATGTGGTATTTGATGGTTGAATGTGTTTGGTGTGAAAATTACATTAAAGAACAAAATTGGTGTTGTCGAATGATTTAACAATTGAAATAAATTGATTTGAAAATCTTAATATACGTGAATTATTTGAAAAGGCCGAGTTAATTCTCATTTCGAATAATTGACCGACGATTGAAATTTGAAGACGGTGGTCGAAGACCGGAGATCTTCACCTCATCTGGATGGTAACCGAGGTCCTGATTGGGAGGCATCCCGAAATATGGATAATGAGTGGTGATCGTCCAGACGTACGTGGTGATCGATGGGTTTGCGAGGTATTTAGTGCCTCCGGTTTCGTTCAGACCCAGAACGGACTTGTAAATGGACTGTGTGTCTGACATTGGAGTTTATTCTGTGTTGATTGATTTCTGTTAAATATACATCTGTTTGGCGGTGGAGAATTTATTCTTTTGCTTAACGCCCTTCTCTGAGACGCATGAGCTCAGGGGTTGTATATCGATGGACATCAGTCGCATGGCATGAATTGCCTGTGTGGCATGCTAAGATGCAGTGATCAGGGCTTCTGTTGAAAAGCAAAGTCTTGTGGTGATGATCAAAGCACCTCTTGTGTGACGTAGCTTTGTGTATAACGTAAATTCGCGAGCCTCACACCCCGGTATGAACCAGAAACGGGAGAAGGACCTCAGGGAGGGCATGCGTTTCTTCCTAGCTAGGGTGGTGTCAGTGACCTACCAGCCCTGACATTTATATACTTTTCACCTGTGTGGTTGTTGCTGTTGCGAGGCGCCTCGGTTTGATCGGACGATCCGGGTCCGATGGAGTCATTCGTTGGCTCGTTTACGCCCCAAAGGGCGGGGAAACCTATTGTTCAGGCATAATAATCCACATCGGTGGACCGGCCCTATCGCTCCAAGGGGCAGTTGCGGCTGTTCCTGAGGCTCGGGCTAGGCAGTCTCGAATTCGGTAAGGACTATCTTTTGCCTTGGTTCATGACGGAAATCCAATTTCCAAATACGACATCGTGCGAATTTGATTGTATACCTATATATGGCGACATAGTGGTATGGTGCATTCATGCCGTCTATGATTGATAGTTATGATTTGAAATTGTTTTCAAACATATAAACACTAGCGATAATATCAAATGCCTTTGTTTTATTCGTATCAAGCATATTTTGGCTGTTATAAGGTAAAAACTCTATCCTCCGGTTTGCGTTGCATTGTGTGATGGGAACTGAGTCTTATAACGGCTTCATTTTTATAAAAAGCATAGCGATGTTTAAAAGAAAGATTTGTTTTAAAGCACTGGCAATCAAATGGAGTAAACCCCTTCCACGAAAGTGGCGTGGTCCTGTGATTAGCCAAATTATATATATGTGTTGAGTAGACTTCTCATACCAGTCCCATGACTGACTCGTAGTTTGTTTCACTTTCAAACTCGGGTGCCCCTTTTTCTACACGGGCAGCCTTGTATTCAGGTTTAGCTGGTTCTTTCTGGATAGCTGGAGCTGAAGATGGATTCTATCATTTATCTCTTTTTATGTTGTTCAGCTCCTATTGTACATATTTTGTTTGTTTTCCGCTGTAGACATTTATGTATAGCTGAACTGTATTTGTGCTAAGTATGATCCTGTATACTGGGTAACTCTGATGATTACTTTTATCCAGTATATTCTATTGTTCATTATCTGGTGTATTTATTTATTTCTGTTCTACTATTATCTGTTTCTATGTTATATTCCATGGATTACCCTTGCCGCCGTCAGTACGGGGTTTGGGGTCGTCTCAATTTGGTATCAGAGCTTTGGTTAAGCTTAGTTCTAGAATATAACATTTGAACGAACTCGTCAGAAATAGAACCAGTAGTTTTCTAGGACGGGTAACTCTATACAGATAGGATCAGCAATATCCTAGTATGAGTAAAGCAGAATGAAATTACACCTCGATAGACACATTTACATTCAAGTATTCATCTCTATATTTTCAAATATCTTTTCTGTTGACCTGACACTTTGTCTGTTAATTGCAGACGTACTAGAAAATGAGTGAAAGGAACAGAAGAAATATTCGTATGGCTCGACCAGCTAATGAGCCAGTTGTGCTCCCGCAGCCAGAATCCGATATAGAAGTTCTATTCAAGAGATTTCGAAATCTGGGTGGATCGCCATTCTTAGGCAAGGAGTCCATTATGGAAACACAAGCTTGGATTCGTTCTGCGGAGAAAATCTTTGAGGGTTTAAAGCTGAGAGACGATCAGAAAAGATTACTGGCGTCTTGGGCACTCAAAGAAGAAGCTTTGTTTTGGTGGGATTCAGTTATTAAAGATAATCCAGAAGGTGATATCACCTGGGACAGATTCAAAGAGATTTTCTTAGAAAGATTTACTCCTCCCGAAGCAACCGAGCGATTATGTGATGAATTTTCTTATTTGATACAAGGTGATATGACCATCCCAGAATATCATAAGAAATTCAACAGACTTTCTCACTTTGCTCCTCATCTGATTCAAGATCCAAAGAGGAAAAATCTGAGATTTATTCATGGCCTGCAAAGGAGATATCAGAATAGTGTACTGAGGAATGTAAAACTTCCTTTCTCGGAAATGATTTATATGGCTTATCAGTATGAAGATCTCCATAAGAAAGGAATGTTGCGCGACGAAGAAGGAGTCTGTTGTAGTGACAAAGAAGAGTCGGAAACTAATATTCCTGAAGCCATTTCGAGGTCGGAGGTCAATGAGAAGCCCAGTGCCAAGAGAAAAAGGGCTAAATCTGAAAAAGAACCGGCAACGACAGCCACATGCTCAAACTGCAATCAAAAGGGTCATTTGTCCAGGAAATGTAAGTCCTTGAAATTGCAAAAGGAGGGATCTAAATCAAAGAACAAGGTTAAAGAAAATAGAAAGTGTAATCTTTGTCATCAAGCTGGTCACGTAAAGCAAGACTGCTGGCTGTCGAAAAAGACCAATGAGGCTCAGGTAAATGAAATAGTAGAAACTTCTGGGCCCGTAGATGTTCTGGAAAGGCCCGATGTGTTAGAAGGCACGCTTACTGTCAAAAACATTCCAGTCAAAGTACTGTTTGACACAGGCGCGTCACGAAGCTTTATTGCAAAGAGTGCCGCTAAGAAACTAGATTTGAATTTGAGGAAGCTCAAGGAACCAATGACTGTCCAGAATCCGGTCGGGGGTTCTATCAATCTCAGTTGGATTTGCGCAGTACCTGTCTCCTTTTCTTGCTATAAATTCCCTATTATCTCTATCGTCATGAATTTTAATGAATTCGATATCATTCTGGGATTGGATTGGCTAACCAAATATGAAGCGGAGGTTAGATGCGCCGAGAGAGTGGTTAATGCAAATGCCCAATCGGGGAATTATATAACCATACCATGTGAAGGCCCGACTTCGAATAGAAAGGACTTCTGGGCAGCTTGGAAAGTTTCTCCATCCCAAATGGAAAATGTCCCTGAAATCACAGAGAATATACCTGACCTGGTGAAAGGTATTCCTGTCGTCAAGAACTATGCGGATGTGTTCGAAGAAGTTGTTCGCTTACCTCCGCAGAGAGAAATAGATTTCAAGATCGCTTTGATTCCCAATGCAAGGCCAGTAGTTCACGCTATTCGAAGAATGTCCTTGAAAGAGAATGAAGAACTTGACAATCAAACACGACAGCTAGTATGGAAGGGTCTGATCAGGCCTAGTTTCTCTGATTGGGGTGCAGCAATGGTGTTTGTCCCAAAATCTGACGGTACTCTACGTCTATGTGTGGATTATCGTGATCTGAACAAACAGACAATAAAGAACAAATATCCATTGCCGTGGATTGATGATTTGTTGGATCGATTAAATGGAGCACAAGTATTCTCACGAATGGACCTAGCTACAGGCTTTCATCAACTTCGAATTGCCGAAGAGTGTGTTCCAATGACATCATTCAGAGGTCCAGACTTGTTCTACGAGTGGTTAGTAATGCCGTTCGGCTTATGTAACGCTCCAGCTTACTTCGTCGATTTGATGAATAGAGTGTTCAGAGGAGTTTTGAATAAATTTGTTCCGGTTTTTATTGACGATATTCTAATCTTCTCTAAATCAAAGGCCGAACATGAAAAGCATCTGGAACAGGTTCTAGAAATTCTGAGACGGAATGTATTAAAAGCCAAATTTTCCAAATGTATCTTCTGGCAAGATGAAGTAAAATTTCTAGGCCACGTCGTATCGAAAGAAGGAATCGCTGTGGATCCAAGCAAAATCACAGCTATTCAAAACTGGAAACAGCCCAGTACCCCCACTGAAGTCCGCAGTTTTCTCGGATTGGCTAGCTATTACCGGAAGTTCATTAAAAACTTTTCGAAGATATCTGGTCATTTAACGAAGCTTACGAAGAAGCACTCTAAATTCAAATGGACTCCAGAAATTGAGTAGGCTTTCGAAGAGCTAAAGTTAAGATTAACAACAGCTCCAGTGTTAACCATCATCGATGGCAATCAGGATTTGAAAGTCTGGACTGATGCTTCTAGAGAAGGCCTTGGCGCAGTGTTAATGCAGAGGGGCCAAGTGATTGCTTATGCTAACCATCAACTGAAGCCGCACGAAAAGAACTACGTAACTCATGACCTTGAGTTATTGGCTATAGTATTCGCCTTGAAAATCTGGAGGCACTATCTTCTGGGTGAGAGATTCGAACTGTTTACAGATCACCAGTCGTTAAAGTATCTGTTCACTCAGAAAGACCTGAATTTGAGGCAGCAACGTTGGCTGGAGTTTCTTGCAGCATACGATTTTGAAATTATATATACTCCAGGGAAAGCCAATGTCGTGGCCGATGCGCTGAGCCGAAAGAATGTAATGATCGCCAGCTTTATTATCACGACTTCCTTGATTGACAAAATATCTATTCTTCAGAAGGAGGATAACTTTATTAAGGATGTGATTAAAAGGATTCAGAAAGGCAAACCCTCGTGTTTTCAAATAGATAACGACGAGACCTTGAGGTTGAAAGGAAGGATTTGTGTTCCTGATATCCCAGAGTTAAAAAGGGAAGTGTTAGACGAGTGTCACAAGTCCAAGCTGAGTATCCATCCTGGTGTGGACAAAATGTATAACGATCTCAAACGGACATTCTTGTAACACCCCGCCTCCGCCAGGGTGTCTCTTGCAAGCACTCTGACTTTGGAGGGGCGTTTGAATCGGGTAAACATGCATAATGATATATCAAGGCAGAACAAGAACATATGTATATATGTAAACAGAGTAAATAACATAGATAAAACAGCGGAAGATTTCAAACCATTTCAAAACAAGTCTGGTACAACATAATGTCAACTTTCCAAATAAACAAGTCTAGATAAAAACAACATCAACTGAAGAACTGAAATACATAAGTATTATCCCCAAAATAAGTGATAACCATAGCTAGCTTCATGTCAAACCGTACATGAGCTAAATCCCACAAGCAAGCGATCAGAAATCCAAGCTAAGCTCCAACGTTCCCACTCTGAGAACCTGGGGGGGGACAGAAGAAAAGAAGCGAAAGAAAACAGGTCAGTCAAAAAGACTGAGTAAGCCCTACTACCATCAGTATATAAACTAATAAAGTTAACTGGCATGATGAAAACTGAGATGAACATAAGGATAACTACATACTGACATGATAGATAAAAGGTGTCATCACATAATCAGGACTAAGGTTTTGCACCACAGGTGTACTAGCAAACTAACATGACTTGAATAAACAAGTATTGATCCCTTGGCCCAAGCTTTGACCCAATAACATGAAATGACCCTAATACGAGGTCCAACCAAACGGTCTAATCGATCGGCTCCCTAAGCCTAACTCGTCACGTGTTGGTGTCAATACGGCCCAAACATAATTGTAGTCGGACTGTGCCGGGTCCACCCTTCGGGTGTATCAAGCCCTAGGGTGTCAACCCCTGGACACCATAAACATGAGTGCACAGTCTCGATCTACTGGTACCCATGCTTGACTTCTCCAAATACGGACTACGTGCACGACCATAGTCCGTCCAGAACTACATCGGCGTACCACTCGACCGTCGTTTTGGTCACTTATACCAGTCCAGTAATCGTGCCCCACCCTAGCCTAGTCCCTAGGGTCTTAATGATACAAACTTGGGATTACTGCTGGAGTGGACCCCCATTGCTAGGATTTTCTAGTGGGTTAAGTACGGTTTAACCCTTTTACTAATCATGGATTAACTTGGTTAAGTGTAACGATGGGTTCACGACTTAACCCCGATTAATCCACCAAGCCCAAATTGGTTAAGTATTAAGTGGACCATGACTTAACCCTAATCATGAGGCATTAATTAATTTAATGTGCCTTAACCTCTCACATTAGACCTTGTTGTGGTTACTAGTTAAGCCGGGCGGGTCCGGGTAGCTTTACACCACAACTTGGTCTAACCTCGGGTTCAAGGTACAACATGACCAACTTCTCACATTGGGTCCTATTGTTTGTAGCAACTAGTTAAGCCGGTCGGTTCCGGGTAGTTTTACGCTACAAACTCAACCCAACCTCGAGTTGGTCACACTTATATTTTCTAAGTGTCATGTCCATCATGTTTCCAAAACATATTACAAGTTTTCAAGAATTTGGGTAGACCTAACTTAATAGGTAAATTCCCAATGGGTAGACCTAACTTAATAGGTATATTCCCAATCTTATGTTTTCATGTCTTTTAAGTTTACCCAACCCCAAACGCAATCCCATCGCTTACATAATCGCAATAGCGCATAAAGGATAGAAAGAGGGAACTTGGCATAAAGATGACAAATGGTGTTGAAGCCACAAGTTTAACATGGTGGCATATGAAATGTACATATGTTCATATACTTGCATATTGCATCATTAGGCCTCAAAAGTATGCATAAAACCAAACTTAGCATATAAGTGATACATGGTGATAAATGACATGTAGAAGTTGCCATAAGTTCGCATTTAGCCTCACATGTAAGTTATCATAAGGGATATGATAACTTACATGTTGCCAAAATGCAACCTTTAGCATAAAGCTTGAAGCTTTAAGCTCATAAACCCAAGATAAGCTTGCATAACATGATAACATGAGCAAAATGATCAACCCAAACTTGCATAACATAACTTGCATATCATATGGCAAACTTGCATATCATAACATAGCAAACTTGCATAACATAACATGATAAACTTGCATATCATAACATGGCAAACTTGCATAACATAACATGATAAACTTGCATATCATAACATGGCAAACTTGCATAGCATAACATGGTAAACTTGCATATCATAACATGGCATACTTGCATAACATAACATGATAAACTTGCATATCATAATGATCAAACACAACTTGCATCATTCATTAACTTTAGAGTTTAAAAAGAAGGTAAAAGGGCTTACAAATTCTTATGAAGACACAAATATATTAATAGATTGAGACAAGCCCTTATGAAATCAAATAAACCCAATATGAAAGCTCCAAATCAATAAAAACCCTTGCTTTATGATGTAAATATGGAAACTTGACTTGAATGCAAGCTAATGATGCTCATACAAGCTTGAAAACACTTGTATGCATGGAAAATCTCTCATAGAAATTTATTTAGGAATTTTATGAAGAGAGTGGAGGCCATGAGAGGAATGATTTTGCCATAGTTTAGTTGTATGAATGAATATTGATGATTTAGGGTTAGGTTAGGGTCTTATTTATAGAGATTAGGATTAGTTTTAGCCTTAGGATTAAACCCTAGTTCCAATCTCAGCCCTCAAAACCGAATCTGGCCCCAAAACCTAACCAAGACCCCAAAATGGTGCACCAGGCAAAACTGTCCGGCTGAACCAAGTCGACAGCCAAGTCGACAGGGCTGTCGACTTGGGTCCAACCAAGTCGACTCCCAAGTCGACAGGGCTGTCGACTTGGGTGCTCTGGCGGGAATTTTCCCGCCTGGCCCAATCTGACCGTTTTTCGAATTTTGAACCCGAAATTCGAAATCTGTTTTGAACTTGAAATTTTCTGAAAACTTCATTGGGCCTTAATCGGGTCATACGGACTCCGATTTTCGAAAACTCGGACTCTATTTCGCGTATTTTTCCGAGACGAACGCAATGGCACAGCCCGTTTCCCTTGTTTCAAATTTTAGAATTAAATTCTGCCTCGATTATGTTATAACAGGTTATTAAAAATACGGGTTGTTACATTCTCCCCTCCTTATAGGATTTCGTCCCCGAAATCTTCAAGTTAGGAAGAACGTATCCTACCATCCAACATCCATCTACTCAAAACATCATCCACGAGCAATCATTGTCCTTACAAGATTCTAAATGTTGTATGAACATATGCAAAGGTGTGTGTATATGTACTTATCTAATGCAAATATCATCAATGCAAATTATGTTAGTGAAATGAATCCATATGTATGCAATTCCTAACATAATGTATAACATCTATATGTGTGCACATAACATACATCCATATGCAAAGTCCATGTGATAGCACAACATATTCATCCATGAATAAGCATAAACACTCATGCGTATGCAATATGAGGAGTGTGTGAGCCGATCTAGTGTATAATGCATCCATGAGTAACCACTTGCAAACACTTGCAACCACTTGCAAACATCAAGCATAACATGTTTCAAACACATGTTTCATCCAAAGGGTTTCTACCTAAGGTTCTCATGACAAGATTAACGGAATAACAAGATAAACAAGACAAACATGGATAGCAAAAGAAAGATATGCTACTAAGAGATCGGGAAGATAAGCAAGATATACTCTTTTCGGATTACAAGAAATCCCTTCTTAACCCAACCCATATCCTATAAAAGCCCAAAAGGTTTAGTCAACCTAACGGACCCCTTCAAACCCTGACATGCATTACTAACCGATGAGTCATACCCCCCTTATGGAGTTTACAACAGAAATGGGATCGAGTATGGGACCGAGAGGATATACGTAAAAGATAACATGCGAGTAAGCTCCACAGGAAAACAAGGATCAAGGATATACTCATAATAAAAAAGTTATGATGCGCTTATCCAGCCTTCAATCTTCTAAGTCTCGTTTCCTTGAGTTTAACTCCACTGTGCTTTGACCGTCTTTTACTTCATGATTCCTTGGCTTCTTAACTCTTATTTCCAAATATGAGTTGGAACCCATTTCATTGTCGCCTCTCGTCTTCCTTTTTCACTTACTCTTCTATCATTCTTGGCTTAAACATAACTATGACCTCATGGTTTCATGCAAGCTCTCCAAAATTCACTAGTGAATCCTGGATCTCGTTTACTTACTATAAAGTATTCCACGCAGCAGAACTTTTCTTGAAAATACCAACCCTCGTTGCCAATTGCTCTTACTAACGTGATTTTCTATAACTCATGCTTGAACGAAATGAACCATCCGCCTGTGAATGATAGGCCGTACTTAGATTCAGTGCTTGCCCATGACTTCCCGTAGACTATCCCAAAACTGGCTAGTGAAGATTGAGTCGCGGTTACTAACTATACTTGAGGGAACCCCGTGCAACCTCCTTATTTCTTGAAAGTAATCCATTGCTAGCTATGATGCAGTCCTTTCGCTCTTTACCGGAGTGAAATGAGCGCTCTTCGTGAGTCTACCTACCATGACCCACATGCTCGTATTCCCTTTCCTTGATCTAGGCAGTCCATCCACGAAATCCTTCATGATGCTTTCCCACTTCCATTGCGGGGACCTCCAATGGATGTAATAGCCCACCGGGCTTTTTATGACTCGGCCTTAACCTGTTGGCACAACATGCACCTTGGGACAAACTCGGCCACCTCCTCGGAGGATGTGCATCTTCAAGAACCTTCTTTCTCTCATCGCGTCTTAGCCATCCCTTGTTATCTATGGCGAGGTGACTTAACATCCTGCCTCTAATCAACTTGTCCATGATCTCGACTAACTGCGGGTCTTCTTTCTGCGAAGTCCCTACTTGATCCATAAGGGTAGGTCTAAGCTCAAGGGACGCTAACTAACTAATTAAACTGAGAAAGCTTCTTACTTCAATTGTCCTCGTCGGGGCTTTCTGGTCTTGAACCGCGACCACTTTAGCGGGATCCACCGCTAAGCCTTGTTTAGAAACTATGTGCCCAAGAAATCTAACTTCTTTTCTCCAAAATGACATTTGGAGGACTTGGCTTTCAACTGATGGGCTCTAAGCGCATCCATCACCTCCTTGAGATGTCTAGCATGTTCTTCCTCGTTCTTTAAGAAAGTCAGGATATCATCTACAAAGACTACCACAAACTTGTTTAGGAACTCCCTAGGCACCCTACTCATCAAGTCCACGAAGTAGGCGGGTGCATTAGTCAAACCGAATGGCATGACTAGCCATTCTAAGAATCCATCTGGAGTTCTGAACGCAGTTTTGTCTATACTATCCTCAGCTACTCTGAGCTGATGGAATCCAGTAGCAAGATCAAGAGAAAACAGATGTTCCTACAAGCTGATCAAACAAATCATCGATCCTTGGTAATGGTTGTCTATTCTTCTTGTTCTACTCACGATAATTAACATACGGGCGAAGCGAACTGTCCACATTACTAGCGAATACTACTAGAGCACCCTCCTCGGAAATGCTTCATTGTATGAAGTTCTTCTCAAGCAACTCCTTGACTTGCTTTCTTAACTCTCATCTTGCGGGACCATGTGCCTAACCGGCCACGTAACTGGCTTGGCATTATCAACCAGATAAATGCGAAAATCTATCTCGCGTTTAGGGGTAACCCCTTCACTTCACCCAAGATATCAGGATATTCTCGGACCACCCTCATAGATTGCAAACTATCGATAGACGAGTTGAGGGATTCAAGATAACACAACGTGACGGGACCCATAGGGTTACAAGAAATTTTTAGGGTATTACCGAGGCGAGTCATGAGCCTCACAACCCTATGCTCAAAAATCAAGGATGGCTCCAAAACTGGACAATTAATCCATGCCCAAAATCAACCCATACCCCATGAAACCGAGAATATAAGCATCACACGAGAACTCTACACTAAAGATAGAGATTTTCAAATCCACGTAGATAATAGACAAATGGGCGGAAACCCCAATTGGATTTGAAACACACACGGGATCATTAACTAGACTAGTACTTAGGTGCAAACTTTCAACTAGATCAGATGAAATAAACTATGCGATGTGTCAGACTCAGTGTGCAAGACCATCTGGAGGGCGAGTTCCTACAATCCTTAATAAGATGCCCAACTGAACCGCAATAATGGCACTTCCTCTTGTCGTTATTGCCCTTGCTATTGTTCCCCTTGTTGCCTTGACTCTTGTTCTTGTTCTTGTGGTTTTGGAGTTCTTGCCTTGCTTCCCGGAATTCACCGTTCCTTCCGACGTAGGCCCTCCCTTCTTCGGCCAGTCCCTAGTGAAGTGTCCCATTTCTCCACAGTCAAAGCAAGTGCCCTTCCTCTTTCTGCAATCCTTGTTTAGATGAGTCAAGATTCCACAAGTAAAGCACTTCTTTTCCTTCTTATCTTCAGACTTCTCCTCCTTCTTTTTCATTTCCTTTTTGGGCTCCGTTTCCTTGTTTTGAGACTCATTCATCTTGACCTCCTTCTTGTCACTCCTATTCTCTTCATTGAGTAGGGCCATATTCACCAAACTCTCGAAAGTTTCCCCCAAGGGTATATGAGACATGGCTAAACCATGTAATGGCTCGTTTAATCCTAGAGCAAAGTATAGGGCCTTCTTCTGAGCTGTGTTAACCAAGTCTAAACCGACCCGAGCCAGTTGATTAAACTTATCTATGTATTCCCTAATAGTCAAGTCCCCTTGCTTCAGTGATAGGAACCTTAGTCCAAACTTTCCCCTAAAGTCATCCCAAGTCTCAATTGGCCTAGTAGCGGTGGTGACCACCCACCAACGTGCAGCTTCTTCCTTTAGCAACCACACTGCCAATAAAACCTTCCTACGGTCATCTATGTCAAAGATGGCGAAAAGATCTTCGGTTTCTTTCAACCAATTCCTTGCCTCTACAAAAGTCTCCGTTCCAATGAAATTCTTGCCACCCATCGTCTTAAAGTCCTTACAAGTTTCCGATAAATCCGCTTGTGGAGGTTGAGGGGGAGGAGGAACATCAGCTATGGGAGGAGGAGGAGAAACATTAGCCACCGGAGGAGGAGTAACATTTGCGGGGCCGGCTTCGGTCGCCCTAGCCTCCAAAAGTCTCCTATACCAACCAGGTACGTGTACTCCCTCCGGAATAGCAAAGTTAACGGCCATACTGAAAACGAAGAAAAAAGATAGATTCAGAATGGAGAAAAACGAAGGAATTTTTTTGCTAATGGCTTTTTGGGGAATAGCCTTTAAAATAAACTAGACTTTTCTTTGGAAAATACTTTATACTTGGTTTTGAAAATAGTTTTCCAAAAGTTTCAAAAACCTTTTTGTTCCTTCTCGTAAACCATATGCTCTGATACCAAAATGTAACACCCCGCCTCCGCCAGGGTGTCTCTTGCAAGCACTCTGACTTTGGAGGGGCGTTTGAATCGGGTAAACATGCATAATGATATATCAAGGCAGAACAAGAACATATGTATATATGTAAACAGAGTAAATAACATAGATAAAACAGCGGAAGATTTCAAACCATTTCAAAACAAGTCTGGTACAACATAATGTCAACTTTCCAAATAAACAAGTCTAGATAAAAACAACATCAACTGAAAAACTGAAATACATAAGTACTATCCCCAAAATAAGTGATAACCATAGCTAGCTTCATGACAAACCGTACATGAGCTAAATCCCACAAGCAAGCGATCAGAAATCCAAGCTAAGCTCCAATGTTCCCACCCTGAGAACCTGGGGGGGGGGGGGGAACGGAAGAAAAGAAGCGAAAGAAAACAGGTCAGTCAAAAAGACAGAGTAAGCCCTACTACCATCAGTATATAAACTAATAAAGTTAACTGGCATGATGAAAACTGAGATGAACATAAGGATAACTACACACTGACATGATAGATAAAAGGTGTCATCGAATAATCAGGATTAAGGTTTTGCACCACAGGTGTACTAGCAAACTAACATGACTTGAATAAACAAGTATTGATCCCTTGGCCCAAGCTTTGACCCAATAACATGAAATGACCCTAATACGAGGTCCAACCAAACGGTCTAATCGATCGGCTCCCTAAGCCTAACTCGTCACGTGTTGGTGTCAATACGCCCAAACATAATTGTAGTCGGACTGTGCCGGGTCCACCCTTCGGGTGTATCAAGCCCTAGGGTGTCAACCCCTGGACACCATAAACATGAGTGCACAGTCTCGATCTACTGGTACCCATGCTTGACTTCTCCAAATACGGACTACGTGCACGACCATAGTCCGTCCGGAACTACATCGGCGTACCACTCGACTGTCGTTTTGGTCACTTATACCAGTCCAGTAATCGTGCCCCACCCTAGCCTAGTCCCTAGGGTCTTAATGATACAAACTTGGGATTACTGCTGGAGTGGACCCCCATTGCTAGGATTTTCTAGTGGGTTAAGTACGGTTTAACCCTTTTACTAATCATGGATTAACTTGGTTAAGTGTAACGATGGGTTCACGACTTAACCCCGATTAATCCACCAAGCCCAAATTGGTTAAGTATTAAGTGGACCATGACTTAACCCTAATCATGAGGCATTAATTAATTTAATGTGCCTTGACCTCTCACATTAGACCTTGTTGTGGTTACTAGTTAAGCCGGGCGGGTCCGGGTAGCTTTACACCACAACTTGGTCTAACCTCGGGTTCAAGGTACAACATGACCAACTTCTCACATTGGGTCCTATTGTTTGTAGCAACTAGTTAAGCCGGTCGGTTCCGGGTAGTTTTACGCTACAAACTCAACCCAACCTCGAGTTGGTCACACTTATATTTTCTAAGTGTCATGTCCATCATGTTTCCAAAACATATTACAAGTTTTCAAGAATTTGGGTAGACCTAACTTAATAGGTAAATTCCCAATGGGTAGACCTAACTTAATAGGTATATTCCCAATCTTATGTTTTCATGTCTTTTAAGTTTACCCAACCCCAAACGCAATCCCATCGCTTACATAATCGCAATAGCGCATAAAGGATAGAAAGAGGGAACTTGGCATAAAGATGACAAATGGTGTTGAAGCCACAAGTTTAACATGGTGGCATATGAAATGTACATATGTTCATATACTTGCATATTGCATCATTAGGCCTCAAAAGTATGCATAAAACCAAACTTAGCATATAGGTGATACATGGTGATAAATGACATGTAGAAGTTGCCATAAGTTCGCATTTAGCCTCACATGCAAGTTATCATAAGGGATATGATAACTTAAATGTTGCCAAAATGCAACCTTTAGCATAAAGCTTGAAGCTTTAAGCTCATAAACCCAAGATAAGCTTGCATAACATGATAACATGGGCAAAATGATCAACCCAAGCTTGCATAACATAACTTGCATATCATATGGCAAACTTGCATATCATAACATAGCAAACTTGCATAACATAACATGATAAACTTGCATATCATAACATGGCAAACTTGCATAACATAACATGATAAACTTGCATATCATAACATGGCAAACTTGCATAGCATAACATGGTAAACTTGCATATCATAACATGGCATACTTGCATAACATAACATGATAAACTTGCATATCATAATGATCAAACACAACTTGCATCATTCATTAACTTTAAAGTTTAAAAAGAAGGTAAAAGGGCTTACAAATTCTTATGAAGACACAAATATATTAATAGATTGAGACAAGCCCTTATGAAATCAAATAAACCCAATATGAAAGCTCCAAATCAATAAAAACCCTTGCTTTATGATGTAAATATGGAAACTTGACTTGAATGCAAGCTAATGATGCTCATACAAGCTTGAAAACACTTGTATGCATGGAAAATCTCTCATAGAAATTTATTTAGGAATTTTATGAAGAGAGTGGAGGCCATGAGAGGAATGATTTTGCCATAGTTTAGTTGTATGAATGAATAATGATGATTTAGGGTTAGGTTAGGGTCTTATTTATAGAGATTAGGATTAGTTTTAGCCTTAGGATTAAACCCTAGTTCCAATCTCAGCCCTCAAAACCGAATCTGGCCCCAAAACCTAACCAAGACCCCAAAATGGTGCACCAGGCAAAACTGCCCGGCTGAACCAAGTCGACAGCCAAGTCGACATGGCTGTCGACTTGGGTCCAACCAAGTCGACTCCCAAGTCGACAGGGCTGTCGACTTGGGTGCTCTGGCGGGAATTTTCCCGCCTGGCCCAATCTGACCGTTTTTCGAATTTTGAACCCGAAATTCGAAATCTGTTTTGAACTTGAAATTTTCTGAAAACTTCATTGGGCCTTAATCGGGTCATACGGACTCCGATTTTCGAAAACTCGGACTCTATTTCGCGTATTTTTCCGAGACGAACGCAATGGCACAGCCCGTTTCCCTTGTTTCAGATTTTAGAATTAAATTCTGCCTCGATTATGTTATAACAGGTTATTAAAAATACGGGTTGTTACATTCTCCCCTCCTTATAGGATTTCGTCCCCGAAATCTTCAAGTTAGGAAGAACGTATCCTACCATCCAACATCCATCTACTCAAAACATCATCCACGAGCAATCATTGTCCTTACAAGATTCTAAATGTTGTATGAACATATGCAAAGGTGTGTGTATATGTACTTATCTAATGCAAATATCATCAATGCAAATTATGTTAGTGAAATGAATCCATATGTATGCAATTCCTAACATAATGTATAACATCTATATGTGTGCACATAACATACATCCATATGCAAAGTCCATGTGATAGCACAACATATTCATCCATGAATAAGCATAAACACTCATGCGTATGCAATATGAGGAGTGTGTGAGCCGATCTAGTGTATAATGCATCCATGAGTAACCACTTGCAAACACTTGCAACCACTTGCAAACATCAAGCATAACATGTTTCAAACACATGTTTCATCCAAAGGGTTTCTACCTAAGGTTCTCATGACAAGATTAACGGAATAACAAGATAAACAAGACAAACATGGATAGCAAAAGAAAGATATGCTACTAAGAGATCGGGAAGATAAGCAAGATATACTCTTTTCGGATTACAAGAAATCCCTTCTTAACCCAACCCATATCCTATAAAAGCCCAAAAGGTTTAGTCAACCTAACGGACCCCTTCAAACCCTGACATGCATTACTAACCGATGAGTCATACCCCCCTTATGGAGTTTACAACAGAAATGGGATCGAGTATGGGACCGAGAGGATATACGTAAAAGATAACATGCGAGTAAGCTCCACAGGAAAACAAGGATCAAGGATATACTCATAATAAAAAAGTTATGATGCGCTTATCCAGCCTTCATTCTTCTAAGTCTCGTTTCCTTGAGTTTAACTCCACTGTGCTTTGACCGTCTTTTACTTCATGATTCCTTGGCTTCTTAACTCTTATTTCCAAATATGAGTAGGAACCCATTTCATTGTCGCCTCTCGTCTTCCTTTTTCACTTACTCTTCTATCATTCTTGGCTTAAACATAACTATGACCTCATGGTTTCATGCAAGCTCTCCAAAATTCACTAGTGAATCCTGGATCTCGTTTACTTACTATAAAGTATTCCACGCAGCAGAACTTTTCTTGAAAATACCAACCCTCGTTGCCAATTGCTCTTACTAACGTGATTTTCTATAACTCATGCTTGAACGAAATGAACCATCCGCCTGCGAATGATAGGCCGTACTTAGATTCAGTGCTTGCCCATGACTTCCCGTAGACTATCCCAAAACTGGCTAGTGAAGATTGAGTCGCGGTTACTAACTATACTTGAGGGAACCCCGTGCAACCTCCTTATTTCTTGAAAGTAATCCGTTGCTAGCTATGAGATTGAAATTACCCCAGAATTAGCTGTGAGAAGAGAGCCGCTAAAGATAATAGGCAAAGAAACCAAAGAGCTGAGGAACAAGAAGGTTCACTTAGTCAAAGTGCAATGGAGTGGAGATCCGCGAGATTGTACTTGGGAAACTGAGGAGAGCATTCAGAAAGCCTATCCCAGATGCCGAATAGATATCTCTGATTGACCCCGGTGTAAGGTACATTTACCATACTTTGCATTACCATTTAATTCTCTATTCTGTTGCTATTTTCTTCCCATGGATGTGCACTATATATTCTATACTCTGAATGATTTTTAAGGGAATATAGGATTTGATTAGTATATTTTTGGGAAGGTTAAAAACAAATTGGTTGTTGTGTTGTGTGATTGTAGATTTATCAAACCATTTTCGACTTTGTTCCCTTTCGGGGACGAAAAGTTTTAAGTGGGGGAGATTGTAATGACCCAGAAAATATGAACCAATTTAAAATTTTTAAATTGGCTAAAATAATGGATTTTAAATATTTAAAATAAATATTTTAAATAATGGCAATGGAAAGTGAGTTGAATCGACAATTGAAAACGAATATAATTAATTATAATTATAAACAAGGCTTGAAAAGGCACTGTAATTTCAAAATTTGAATTCAAACTTTGTCGGACTGTACCGGGTGCAAAACAATCCGGATTTTAGTGAAACCAAAAATATTTAAATCTGTTAGTGAATACCTTTCTAACGAATCTGAAAAATCGAATTTTCATAGCGGAAAGCAAAAGTTATGGCCGGATGAATTTTCAGAAGGGTCGCTATGGAATTTATATAGCCCGCGAAATTAGCCATTTTGCATACGACCTCGGAATTCGACGAAACCACTTTTGTTGGATCCGGGATGTGAAGTTATCGCTAGGTTTCAAATTTCGTAATTTTTGAAGCTAGTATGTGAGCGTGGCAAAGGAAAATGTGTTTTGGTCAATTACAGTTAAATTGGATCGACCAAAAATGGGCCTTTTTTCAAACAGTCTCAGAATTTGACGAAACTAGTTTTGTTGGGACCGTATCGTCAAAACATAGCTAGATTTATTTTTCTGGAATTTTTCGAATCAGTTTGTGGCCCTGGCAAATTGAAATGTACGTTCAAATCGAATATTGAATGTTATATATTTTGATTTGAAGGAAAACTGACTGAAATAGTCGAATGGGCCTACGAAACATATCCCATTGTGTTCGGAACGGGGGTAAAACGCTAGGGACAGCAGTCGTTGGGTTTGATTTCGAGTTCGTCTAAGAAAACCCCAATTTTTGAATTTAATATAACATCGGCCAATAGAATTTTTTATTTCATTAATTTAAAAATATAAAAAAAAACCAAAAAACCCGTAAACCCATATTTTGATGGCGGAAAGCCTCCTTCCGTTCTTCCCTCGATTCCTCTCTGATAGTTCCTCTAAACCCATCGATCCTTTTGGTGATTTTGAAGATCGACCTTCGAATCAAGACTAGAATCGGCCGATATCGTTGCGTGGATCTCGAGATATCCTGCTCGAAAGTCGAGCTGCTTTGAGGCCAGCGCAACCGCCGATCCGCAACCGCACCAGACGCCACCACCGCCGATAGGAGCGCCGCGCCTAGCTCTTGATCGCAGTGCAGCCCGATCATCACCTCGTGCTACGAATCCGAAGATAAATCCAACCCTAATTTCGAACCCGTGGGCTGAGGTACGGGTTTATCTATTTTAAACTGATTTTCACACTATAAAGCGTTGCAAACTTTGTAAAAATCATATCTTTTTGCTTTGTGGTCGAAATTCAGTGAAACAAGAAACATTGTGACCGTGTGGACGCCTTCTACATTTTAGAAGAGACCGCATATTTTTCTGAGCCTTCTGCTATTTTTGGTGGAGTGGAACCCAATGTGAGATTTCTAATTTATAAAATACCATAAACAATATGGAAAACGACGATGTATAAATTATATAGTCGATGTATGAGTTATATAAGCGTTGTACACCTCTTGTATAAGCGTTGTATAAGTTGTACGTTCGATGTATAAGTTATATATGCATTGTAAAAATTATATATGTGTTGAAATAGAAGTGAATTGCTATATATAAATATATATATATATATAAATATATATACGCCCCTCGTCCACAAACCATGGACGATATTTATTGATTGTGATTGGTGTGAAAATTGATTGATAGTGAATGGTTGTTTGGGATTGTTTGTGGTTGATATTGATTGATTGTGGTTGAAAAATACCCATTTGTAGTTGACAAATATTTGGTTGAAACCACATAGGATTAGTTTGTGGAAATGAAATAAATATATACATGCCGCCTGCGTGCGAACTAGATGCATGATCCCCATTGTCAAAAACCGCGAGGTTTTAAGGTAGAGCGAGGAGCCGTACTAGGGACGGTCCCGGTTTTAACTACCCTGCCGTTATGCTGCTGAAATTTTGAATAATATTCATGTGTTTGAATTATTTTCATTTGCAGAAACTATATTTATTCGTTGAATAGAAAACCTTCATGTGTTGAATCGATATTCATTCGTTGATTAGAAATTCATGTGTTGAATGGTATTCGTGTTTTAAATATAAAAATCACATTTTTATCTATATATAGAAACTATAGAAAACCTTCATGTGTTGAATCGATATTCATTCGTTGATCAGAAATTCATGTGTTGAATGGTATTCATATTTTGAAATAAATTGTTTCATAATAAAAATCACCTTTTATCAACTATATGGACTATGTAAAATAATTTCGTTTTAAAAGAAATTGTTTTATAAGAAAAATCCTATTTTTATCACATATATAAACTATATAAAATAATAGTGTTTTGAAATGAATGGTTTTACAATAAAAATCTCATTTTTATTATATACATGAATCGTTGAAATGTGAAGTGTTAAAAATAGCAACTCGTTCAAATAAATATATACGAGTTGAAATATTCATTAATTAGCTAATGATATGATTTTTGCCTATACATGCAACATTAGAATGAATGGTGTTTTTAAACCAAATGGAATCAAATATGAAGTTGAATAGAAAATGATAAGTGATAAGAACTATATATATGTACATGCATATTTATTGAACAGGTTATAGCAAAGGGGCTAGAGAAGAGGAATAAAATTTTGTGCCCGACAAATAGGTACACGTTTACTGTTTTATTTGGGTGATGATTTTATGAGCCTGTTGGCTAGCCGCTTGGCTTTTTCTTTTTCTTTTCGACATGAGACGCCCGTGTGGCTATTTGGGAATTTTCCCAGCCCCTCCCGTACAAAGGAGGTAATGGCGAATTTTTCCGAAATTTAAAGGCGTTAGTGAAATGTTTGAGGTAAAAACGATATAGGAATTTTTGAATGAACTATATTTATATAAATATATAAATATAAATAAAATTAAAACGAAACGTGGCCGTGCAGTTCGTGTTTTGAAACCGTGATTTCAAACAACAAGTGCGGGAAATCCGACCATTGGATTTTTCCGAAACCGCAACCGTTGGGTTCGCCTTGGAAATATCTTTCCAACGGCACCAACCTTGTAAAAATCCAACGGTTGGATTGTATGGAATGTTTAATTCAAATCTGAAGAAAAACAGCGCCAAAAACGATTATATTTATATATATATATATATATATATATATATATATATAAATATAATTATATTAAATCGAATAACGATGCTGCAGTTCGTATTTTGAAATCGAAACTTCAAACGATTGTACCGGGAGATCCGACCGTCGGATTTTCCCGAAACTGGAACCGTTGGATTCGTTTTGAAAAGACCTTTCTAAAGACGTAAATTTTGTGAAGATCCAACGGTTAGATTTTCAGATATGTGTAAATCAAATTTGAAGAAAAACAGCGCCACGGCCGCGTTATGGCCCGAAGCGTCGTTTTGAATAAATTGGCTATTTTAAAATAAATAAAAATAGCGATAAATCGTTATAAAATATCATAAACGATATGGAATGGAAATAAACTGAATTTGCTCGATTTATGTGGTATTTGAATGTTGAATCTGTTTGGTGTGAAAATTACATTAAAGAACAAAATTGGTGTTGTCGAATGATTTAACCATTGAAATAAATTGATTTGAAATTCTAAATATACGTGAATTATTTGAAAAGGCCGAGTTAATTCTCATTTCGAATAATTGACCGACGATTGAAATTCGAAGACGGTGGTCGAAGACCGGAGATCTTCACCTCATCTGGATGGTAACCGAGGTCCTGATTGGGAGGCATCCCGAAATATGGATAATGAGTGGTGATCGTCCAGACGTACGTGGTGATCGATGGGTTTGCGAGGTATTTAGTGCCTCCGGTTTCGTTCAGACCCAGAACGGACTTGAAAATGGACTGTGTGTTTGACATTGGAGTTTATTCTGTGTTGATTGATTTCTGTTAAATATACATCTGTTTGGCGGTGGAGAATTTATTCTTTTGCTTAACGCCCATCTCTGAGACGCACGAGCTCAGGGGTTGTATATCGATGGACATCAGCTGCATGGCATGAATTGCCTGTGTGGCATGCTAAGATGCAGTGTTCAGGGCTTCTGTTGAAAAGCAAAGTCTTGTGGTGATGATCAAAGCACCGCTTGTGTGACGTAGCTTTGTGTATAACGTAAATTCGCGAGCCTCACACCCCGGTATGAACCAGAAACGGGAGAAGGACCTCAGGGAGGGCATGCGTTTCTTCCTAGCTAGGGTGGTGTCAGTGACCTACCAGCCCTGACATTTATATACTTTTCACCTATGTGGTTGTTGCTGTTGCGAGGCGCCTCGGTTTGATCGGACGATCCGGGTCTGATGGAGTCATCCGTTGGCTCGTTTATGCCCCAAAGTGCGGGGAAACCTATTGTTCAGGCATAATAATCCACATCGGTGGACCGGCCATGTCGCTCCAAGGGGCAGTTGCGGCTGTTCCTGAGGCTCGGGCTAGGCAGTCTCGAATTCGGTAAGGACTATCTTTTGCCTTGGTTCATGATGGAAATCCAATTTCCAAATACGACATCGTGCGAATTTGATTGTATACCTATATATGGCGACATAGTGGTATGGGGCATTAATGCCGTCTATGATTGATAGTTATGATTTGAAATTGTTTTCAAACATATAAACACTAGCAATAATATCAAATGCCTTTGTTTTATTCGTATCAAGCATATTTTGGCCGTTATAAGGTAAAAACTCTATCCTCCGATTTGCGTTGCATTGTGTGATGGGAACTGAGTCTTATAACGGCTTCATTTTTATAAAAAACATAGCGATGTTTAAAAGAAAGATTTGTTTTAAAGCACTGGCAATCAAATGGAGTAAACCCATTCCACGAAAGTGGCGTGGTCCTGTGATTAGCCAAATTATATATATGTGTTGAGTAGACTTCTCATACCAGACCCATGACTGACTCGTAGTTTGTTTCACTTTCAAACTCGGGTGCCCCTTTTTCTACACGGGCAGCCTTGTATTCAGGTTTAGCTGGTTCTTTCTGGATAGCTGGAGCTGAAGATGGATTCTATCATTTATCTCTTTTTATGCTGTTCAGCTCCTATTGTGCATATTTTGTTTGTTTTCCGCTATAGACATTTATGTATAGCTGAACTGTATTTGTGCTAAGTATGATCCTGTATACTGGGTAACTCTGATGATTACTTTTATCCAGTATATTCTATTATTCATTATCTGGTGTATTTATTTATTTCTGTTCTGCTATTATCTGTTTCTGTGTTATATTCCATGGATTACCCTTGCCGCCGTCAGTACGGGGTTTGGGGTCGTCTCAATGACATATTGGATTTATATTTCTCTAAAATTTCATAAGGCGAAATTTTATTCTTAGATTTGAGGATTCTATTCAGAACATAACATACAGTCTGTAAAATATCCCCCCACTAATGTTTTGCTGCACCAAAATTTAATAAAATAAAATGTCAATTACTAATTTGGTAAAGGTGCTTTTTTTTTACTTTACCGTTCATTTCAAGTGAATAGGGTGCAGTTCTCTAATATACAAAATATCACATAAAAATCCAGAATAGAATTTGATTCGTATTCTGTTCCTCTATCACTATGTAGTCTCTTAATTTTCCTATATGCTTGATTTCAATTTAGAATGTTTCAAACATATCAAATGCATCACATCTTTAAGAATCAATGTCTTTTCAATCATATGCTTAATTTCCATATTACCAGTCTCTACAGCTTAAGTGGTGCGAGGATCTCACAACACACTTTCTGATCGTCAGCAACCGTGTATATTGTGAATATATCACGATCATAGCAAACATGGCGAGAAACACCAATGTCTACCCACCAACCCTCTGATTCACCAATAAGGCGAATCTTAGTAATCATAGCCGTAAGAGGCTCCTCAGTCAGGTTAGCCTGCGGTGCAGGACCTGGCCTGTTCCAATACATTCGTGTCATATGATCTGGTTTTCTACAGTTGTAACACCCCACCTCCGTTAAGGTCACTCATAAAGGAAATACCTTAACTTTTGTGGTGCATTTTAGTAAACAGAACAGAAACTTACAAGACAGATAAAATAGTACTTGAAAAATTTATAACTTTGTTTCAACAGAAACCGAAATAAACTTGGTTACATCCTTTCAAATCACATTATCAGAATTCAAATACGAAATATCAGTCTTGTACAAAAGCCTTCAGAATGCATAGTTTAAAATCATAATCCCCATAGAACGGAAGCTATACAGAGCCAAGCCATACTTTAAGCACTTCAAGCAGAAGAAATCCAGATCAAGCTAAAGTATTCCCTCCTTGGATAACCTGGGGGGAAACGGAAGAAAGGAGGCGAAACAACAAGGGTCAGACAAAAATTTTGGCAAGTCCAGTGATTTTCAGTTATGAACAGATAATAATAACATGACATGAAAATAAAACTGGATGAGAGATAACTGTAACAGGTGTAACAGATATAACAGAAGAACAGAAAGATATAAGCTATTGTTTTACACTTCTCTACACTAATACTAGTATAACAGAATTAGGTGTCACCCTAATGTCTAAACTGAAACAGAAACGGGTACAGAATAATTTAACCAAAACAGAATGCTAATAATGGGCCTTTACTACCCGATCAGAAACAGACAGAAGCAGAAACAGATTAATCCCTACGGAAACAGAATGTATAATTAGGTGTACACTAGTAATGGGCCTTTACCACCCGAACAGACGGTACCACGCAGAAACAGACAGGTGTTACCACCCAACAGAAACAGACGGTACCAACAGAAACAGACAGAACTAAATGTACCCTAAAACCCTACCCCAAGCGATCGGCTCCCTAATACATAAATATCCTGTGTCGGACCCACAGTAGGGTGTATCACTCCCTAAAGTGACAACCAATTGGCACAGACCTATTTACAGATGTCACGGTGTCTTACATCCTCAGAGGCAGACCGGGATCCATGCACGCACATGACCCGGTTGGAACGCACCATCAACACCCCTCGCCATTATCAGAATGAACCGCTTATAATTAGTTCAGTAAGCGTGCCCGGACCCTACTTACTGTTGGGTCAAAGTTTTGATACCAGAAAGGGTTACTGACTAATATGGGTCCCAAACAACAGATGACACAAGTAATTCCCCTCCTAACCTTGTGTCCCCAGACTAACAGATTTCAGCTTAACTTGTCTACAAGTTTCAGACATACAAAATTTAGATTAACTAGTTCACAGATCAGACAATCAAGTTAACAGGTGTTCAGACTAACGGATCAGATGTTCGGATTAACAGGCTTACAGATTAACTGGTTACAGATTAACAGACTTACAGATTAACTGGTTACAGATTATCTAAAAACGGATTTATCAGATTCATTGGTCCAATTGGTTTAACCTTACCCAACATGTTTTAGACATCATAATTATCTCAGATTTTCATTAATTAATTATTAATGCCCAGACCTCTCACATTAGACTGACAGTTTGCGGCTACTGGTTAGGCCGGTTGGTTTCGGGCAGGTTTCTGTCGCAAACTGAGTCTAACCTCGGGTTTCAAGCACGTTATGACTAACTTCTCACATTAGAACCTATTGTTTGCGACCACTGGAATATGCCGGGCGGTTCCGGACAGAATTACGCCGCAAACTCATTCTAACCTCGAGTTAGCCATGTTTATCTTTGCGGCCAATTAATTAATGATTTACCATTTATACCCACGCCTAATATACATGTCAATTATTCATAACTATAGCCAATTCAGATTATGTCAATAGCGGACTAATTATACCAACTCAACAGATATAGCAGATAACAGATTTTTCAGATTAGGCGACTTAACGGATTTAGCAGATTAAGCAAACTAGCAGATTTAGCATTTTCAACAGACTTAGCAGATGACAGATTTGGCAGATGAACAGATCTAGCAGACTAGGTAGTAGAGTAGAACTAGCAGATTAAGCAATATAACAGAACTAGCAGATTAGGCAATGTAACAAAACTAGCAAATTAGGCAAATATAACAAATTTAATCATTTCTTAAAGTTTCACAAACATATCTTGCCTAATTATAAATCTTGCCTAAGTTCACATGCATAAATAATAGTCTTGATTCACAATATTATCATATACCCCATGTTTGCATTAAATTTACATAGCACAGATTATGGTCATAAATTTACCATATATCATATGTTTCAATTTTTATTAAACTTGCATAGTACAGAAGATCCCTATATAAATTATACCAAATATAGCCATCGATTACTATGCATATCATATATCCCAAAGATCCCTTACTTAGGTGTTTATTTACATTAATAGATACCCTACTCTCATGTAAATCTTTATGCCTAAGCCATATTCTCTTTATCTCAAATCATATGTTCAATACAATTTATATTATAAATATAACATGTCCAGTCATATGTCTCAGATTTTGTTCTAGCTACAGTCCATGTTCTTTCCTCAAATCAGTCACCTATTGGTCATGCCCAATTTATGCATCATTCATTTTATTGTCCCAAACATTTTAGCATGAGTTAATCTCTTATGAGATTGGCTCAGGCTCGTGGTAGCCTGGCTATAGAACAGAAAGAGGAAAGAGATACAAAATAAGATAGATCCAAACAGAACAGAACAGATATAACCTCAGATTTAGATTTATAATTCATGTCACAATCAGAATTAACGTTTATATCGGAAAATAACTGTACTAGCCTTGGTTGGATTAAAGAAAGAACTTTAATTGTTGTAGAATCGTTGCAGAAGCTTTAATCTCTAATTTGAATTGAGTTGCTTAGGTTGATGTTGATTAGCTTCTAGTTTTGATTCCAGCAGAGTAGTAACGCCATTTTTATTTTTATTTAGAACAGAGGCAGAGAAGAATCAGAATAGAATTGTGTGTAGAGAAGGCTAGGTCTTAGGTTGTTTTTATAGGTGTAGCAATTCATTTCATCCATCAGATTAACCCTAAAACCAATCCGGACCATCAAAAATCGTCCCTGGGCTTCAAAAACGTGTTGTGGACCGAAACAGGCCGACCAGGTCGACCTATAGGGGGAGAGGTCGACACTATAGTCGACCACCATGGGGGAGGTCAACTCCCAGGTCGACCTGGCCCCCAGGTCGACCTGCCCAGTTCTGTGCTGACCGAAACCTTCTGAATCTTCTACAGGCCATAACTTCTTCATCCGGACTCCGATTTTCGAAAACTCGGACTCTATTTCATGTAAAAATTCGAGAGGAACGCAATGGTGATGTCCATTTTACCTAATTCCTGATTCTTAAATTAATTATCCTCATTTTACTATCTTTTCCGTTACACACACCGTTATCGAACTAATTTTTCTTCTCTTTCATGTATTAATTAATTCTTCTTATGCATCACCATTATTTACCTATCATAAGCATATTTTCATATATTTTATTTCATTTTTAATTATACTTAAAAATGCGGGGTGTTACATTCTCCCCTCCTTAAAGGATTTCGTTCCCGAAATCTTCAAGTTAAGAAGAATGTGTCCTACCATCCAATCATCCATCTACTCAATCACCAATCACAGGCATTCATTGTCCTTAAGAGATTTCTAATGTTGTATGAACATATGTAAGAAGTGTGTGTATATGTTCCTTGTCTAATGCAAAGATCAGGCGGTCCACTGATTCAGTTGACCTTCTTAATGCGAATTATGCCAGTGCCATGAGTCCAACATGTATGCAATTTTCCTACTCGATACATATCATTTCTATATGAGTGCACAACCATTCAGTCATATGCAACATCCATGTGCTGGGTCAATCATTTTGCATCCACAAAAATTAAAAATGCTCACACATCCATATGCAGTATGAGAGTGTTTTCGAGTCGATCTAGTGCCTAGTGCGTGTATATGCATCCACGGGCAACCACTAGCAACCACTTGCAACCATAAAACATAACATGTCTCAAACACATGTTTACACCCATTAGTTTCTACCTAAATTTCGAAGATTCGATCGATAGGATACAGTCGAATGATGGAAGCGAGTACAGATAGAACAAAAACTTGGTTCCCATTAGGCATGGGTCCTAAGTATCGGCCCCGAAGACCGAAACCAACATCAAATTGACACCCAGAGGATTACCCTCTTTAGACAATGTCAAAACTGGAAATTTTATCAGAAGTATTCAGATATTTACAGACTACTGGTACAGATCAGGTTCCCTAATGACTCTTAGGAAGTTAAGCATGATAAAATCATACCCCACGAAAACTCAGAATGTATGCGTCATACTTGACGCCTAACACAGATATCCCTCAAACCCCAATCTCAAACAGATGAGCCATAACCCTTATGGGTCTGAATCTATAGCGGAATTCAGAAATAATACTAGTATTAAAGTGCAGAGTATCGATTACAAAATCAAAATACCAGAATCAGAAAAAGTCTTAACTCCATAATCAGATAAAGAAATTAAACCTACTATAGAAATTTTCCTATTTCTATCCTAGCCACTAGCCTCAAGAGTGTTCGCCTGCCCTCCTTGCCCTCGTCTCTTCGGGCAGTCCCTAGTGAAGTGTCCCATCTCTCCACAGTTGAAGCAAGTGCCTTTCCTTTTTCTGCAATCCTTGTTCAGATGAGTCGAGCTCCCACAAGTAAAGCACTTTTTCCCCTTCTTATCTTCAGACTTCTCATCCTTCTTTTGTGTTTCCTTTTTGGGCCATGCTTTCTTATTCTGTGGTTCTTCCTTCTTTGTCTCTTTCGGGCCCTTGTCTTCCTCGTGCAGTAGTGCCATGTCCACCAATTTCTCGTAAGTCGCTCCCATGGGTACGTGGGTCATGGCTAGGCTGTGCAGTGGCTCGTTCAATCCTTTAACAAAGCGGAGAGCCTTTTTATGCTGAGTGTTGACTAAATCCAATCCGAACCTAGCTAGTTGGTTGAACTGGTTGACGTATTCCTTGACCGTCATACTTCCTTGCTTAAGAGATAAGAACTTTTCCAGTTGTAAACTCCGTTCAGCTTGCGAGAGAAATTTTGTCTCAAACCTTGTTCTGAAATCCATCCATGTCTCAACCGGCCTCTCGGCGTTAGTGACTTCCCACCAGTAGGAAGCTTCGTCTTTGAGCAGCCATACCGCCAACTGTACCTTCTGCCTATCGTCCACCTCGAAGATAACGAATAGATCCTCAGTTTCTTTGAGCCAATTCCTCGCTTCGATGAATGATTCAGTTCCCTTGAAATCCTTTCCACCTATGGCCCTAAAATCTCTATAGATCTTTGAGAAAGCAATTGCACGAGGAGGGGGCGGAGGAGGAGGGGGATCATTTGCTGGACCTGCGGCGGCGGTCCTAGCCTCAAGATATTGACGAAACCAACCGGGTACATGAACACCCTATGGTATCTCAGATGCTTCAGACATGCTGAAACGAAAAAGGAAAGATTCAATACAAAAAGGACTAAAGGAAAGATATATGGCTCTTGGGGATCATGTTCTTCAAAATAAGATTTATTTTTGAAAATACTTCCTTTCATAATCTTTTTGAAAATAGTTTTTCAAAAACTTTTATCTAATCTGGTAACCTTTAGCTCTGATACCAAGTGTAACACCCCACCTCCGTTAAGGTCACTCATAAAGGAAATGCCTTAACTTTGGTGGAGCATTTTAGTAAACAGAACAGAAACTTACAAGACAAATAAAATAGTACTTGAAAAATTTATAACTTTATTTCAACAGAAACCGAAATAAACTTGGTTACATCCTTTCAAATCACATTATCAGAATTCAAGTACAAAATATCAGTCTTGTACAAAAGCCTTCAGAATGCATAGTTTAAAATCATAATCCCCATAGAACGGAAGCTATACAGAGCCAAGCCATACTTTAAGCACTTCAAGCAGAAGAAATCCGGATCAAGCTAAAGTATTCCTTCCTTGGATAACCTGGGGGGGAACGGAAGAAAGGAGGCGAAACAACAAGGGTCAGACAAAAAGTCTGGCAAGTCCAATGATTTTCAGTTATGAACAGATAATAATAGCATGACATGAAAATAAAACTGGATGAGAGATAACTGTAACAGGTGTAACAGATATAACAAAAGAACAGAATGATATAAGCTATTGTATTACACTTCTCTGCACTAATACTAGTATAACAGAATTAGGTGTCACCCTAATGTCTAATCTGAAACAGAAACGGGTACAGAATAATTTAACCGAAACAGAATGCTAATAATGGGCCTTTACTACCCGATCAGAAACAGATAGAAGCAGAAACAGATTAATCCCTACGGAAACAGAATGTAAAATTAGGTGTACACTAGTAATGGGCCTTTACCACCCGAACAGACGGTACCACGCAGAAACAGACAGGTGTTACCACCCAACAGAAACAGACGGTACCAACAGAAACAGACAGAACTAAGTGTACCCTAAAACCCTACCCCAAGCGATCGGCTCCCTAATACATAAATATCCTGTGTCGGCCCCACAGTAGGGTGTATCACTCCCTAATGTGACAAACAATTGGCACAGACCTATTTACAGATGTCACGGCGTCTTACATCCTCAAAGGCAGACCGCATGACCCGGTTGGAACGCACCATCAACACCCCTCGCCATTATCAGAATGAACCGCTTATAATTAGTTCAGTAAGCGTGCCCGGACCCTACTTACTGTTGGGTCAAAGTTTTGATACCAGAAAGGGTTACTGACTAATATGGGTCCCAAACAACAGATGACACAAGTAATTCCCCTCCTAACCTTGTGTCCCCAGACTAACAGATTTCAGCTTAACTTGTCTACAAGTTTCAGACATACAAAATTTAGATTAACTAGTTCACAGATCAGACAATCAAGTTAACAGGTGTTCAGACTAACGGATCAGATGTTCGGATTAACAGGCTTACAGATTAACTGGTTACAGATTAACAGACTTACAAATTAACTGGTTACAGATTATCTAAAAACGGGTTTATCAGATTCATTGGTCCAATGGGTTTAACCTTACCCAACATGTTTTAGACATCATAATTATCTCAGATTTTCATTAATTAATTATTAATGCCCAGACCTCTCACATTAGACTGACAGTTTGCGGCTACTGGTTAGGCCGGTTGGTTCCGGGCAGGTTTCTATCGCAAATTGAGTCTAACCTCGGGTTTCAAGCACGTTATGACTAACTTCTCACATTAGAACCTATTGTTTGTGACCACTGGAATATGTCGCGTGGTTCCGGGCAGAATTACGCCGCAAACTCATTCTAACCTCGAGTTAGCCATGTTTATCTTTGCGGCCAATTAATTAATGATTTACCATTTGTACCCACGCCTAATATACATGTCAATTATTCATAACTATAGCCAATTCAGATTATGTCAATAGCGGACTAATTATACCAACTCAACAGATATAACAGATAACAGATTTTTCAGATTAGGCAACTTAACGGATTTAGCAGATTAAGCAAACTAGCAGATTTAGCATTTTCAACAGACTTAGCAGATGACAGATTTGGCAGATGAACAGATCTAGCAGACTAGGCAGTAGAGCAGAACTAGCAGATTAAGCAATATAACAGAACTAGTAGATTAGGCAATGTAACAAAACTAGCAAATTAGGCAAATATAACAGATTTAATCATTTCTTAAAGTTTCACAAACATATCTTGCCTAATTATAAATCTTGCCTAAGTTCACATGCATAAATAATAGTCTTGATTCACAATATTATCATATACCCCATGTTTGCATTAAATTTACATAGCACAGATTATGGTAATAAATTTACCATATATCATATGTTTCAATTTTTATTAAACTTGCATAGTACAGAAGATCCCTATATAAATTATACCAAATATAGCCATCGATTACTATGCATATCATATATCCCAAAGATCTCTTACTTAGGTGTTTATTTACATTAATAGATACCCTACTCTCATGTAAATCTTTATGCCTAAGCCATATTCTCTTTATCTCAAATCATATGTTCAATACAATTTATATTATAAATATAACATATCCAGTCATATGTCTCAGATTTTGTTCTAGCTACAGTCCATGTTCTTTCCTCAAATCAGTCACCTATTGGTCATGCCCAATTCATGCATCATTCATTTTATTGTCCCAAACATTTTAGCGTATGTTAATCTCTTATGAGATTGGCTCAGGCTCGTGGTAGCCTGGCTATATAACAGAAAGAGGAAAGAGATACAAAATAAGATAGATCCAAACAGAACAGAACAGATATAACCTCAGATTCAGATTTATAATTCATGTCACAATCAGAATTAACATTTATATCGGAAAATAACTGTACTAGCCTTGGTTGGATTAAAGAAAGAACTTTAATTGTTGTAGAATCGTTGCAGAAGCTTTAATCTCTAATTTGAATTGAGTTGCTTAGGTTGATGTTGATTAACTTCTAGTTTTGATTCCAGCAGAGTAGCGACACCATTTTTATTTTTATTTATAACAGAGACAGAGAAGAAGCAGAATAGAATTGTGTGTAGAGAAGGCTAGGTCTTAGGTTTTTTTTATAGGTGTAGCAATTCATTTCAGCCATCAGATTAACCCTAAAACCAATCCGGACCATCAAAAATCGTCCATGGGCTTCAAAAACGTGTTCTGGACCGAAACAGGCCGACCAGGTCGACCTGTAGGGGGGGTGGAGGTCGACACTATAGTCGACCCCTATGGGGGAGGTCGACTCCCAGGTCGACCCCCTGGTCGACCTGGACCCAGGTCGACCTGCCCAGTTCTGTGCTGACCGAAACCTTCTGAATCTTCTACAGGCCATAACTTCTTCATCCAGACTCCGATTTTCGAAAACTCGGACTCTATTTCATGTAAAATTTCGAGAGGAACGCAATGGTGATGTCCATTTTACCTAATTTCTGATTCTTAAATTAATTATCCTCATTTTACTATCTTTTCCGTTACACACACCGTTATCGAACTAATTTTTCTTCTCTTTCATGTATTAATTAATTCTTCTTATGCATCACCATTATTTACCTATCATAAGCATATTTTCATATATTTTATTTCATTTTTAATTATACTTAAAAATGCGGGGTGTTACAACAGTTGTATTATAGAATATCTGTCCAAAATCATTCATTTGGGTTGATTGCTGCTGTCATTTATGGTTTCCTTGCGGATTCCATTATGTTATTTACTGGTCGGTTGTTGATGCTTACTATTTTTTTTAGAGATGTTCATATTTTTGAGAAATTATATTTCCTCATAGGAAAATATTCATAAACTCAGAGACTAACATAAATTATCCACATGTATGCAACAAAGGTGTTCTATATTCTATCTTTTCACTTGTATGCATATAAACTATGTCAATTTATTTGATGTAAAAAACTTATTCATCCAATCAATGTCAATTCTTAAGGACATTATCAAATAACATACACATTCTATTAATGTCAAATTTTTAGTGACATTTCCCAATATTATATGTGTTCTATTAATGTCAATTTTAATGACATTTCTATATAATCATATGCATTTCACTAATGTATTGACCAATTATTTATTTTGGCCACTTCTTATCTTCCCTAAAAATATATATAAATAAATCGAGAGATTTATGCATCATAATACAGTCTGAACATCGCAATTCATGCATTTCTACTTGCTCAACCTCGTGGTCATCACTTGAGTGTGTAATTACATTTAACCATGTATATGTGCTTCGGCATTCACAACGAATTTAATCATCATTGACAAAGCACATTACTGTATAAGTTATCATACTTCAAACGTCACATGGAGCAAAAGAAACGATAAAAAAATTAAAACCATACCAGGCATTAAGTTGCAAGTAGGAAACACGATCTGAAGCTTTACTTCTCTTAATGACCGCGCATCAGCTCTCTCAACTCAACTATCTCATCTTCACCGTACATGTATTTCTTCAGGTCCAGGGTATACCCGAAAGCTCAATCAGGCCAAATTATTAGATCTGGGATCTTTAGTGAATATCGAGAGTGGTAGCTGCGGTCTGGTATGTACAGATAAACATAGAAATGAATACAGCAAACCCTAGACGGGTATCAGAAATGAGCGAGGTTGAAGATGTTTGGTCGCCGAATGTAAATGGGGCAGTCGAAGCCATTGTTTCACGGATCGTCTTCAAATTGTTGGGAAACAATGACTGAGTCGCGGACCAGGTCGCTTTCTTGAAGACGATTCGGCGATCTGGTCGGTGGTGCAAAACCAGTTCGTACTCTCGCCGCCGCCTCTAGGATAAAACAGCCTCTAAAAATAATAACTGATTTGCTTTGCACAAACAAATCAGTGCAGATTTGCACTTTCGAAAATAACATACTGCTCGAAAATTTCTGAAAGAAGTTTTAATGGCAGAGGTAAGAAAAAAGTATTTTTTATTTTTTTGTTCTCTAATTTTCGTCTACAGTTGAAGATAATATATAGATAAGAATTGGGCAGTGGGAGAAAATTGGATCTGCTAAAATACCGGGTCAACAGTTTACCGCTTCATGGGAAAGTCGGCTCAGAAAAAATCTCCCGTTTTAAAATTCAGTTCGAAAAAAAAACAATTTTTTTCTGGTTCAAAAATATAAGTGTCTACACCACTTAGCCAAGGCCCAAGCCCGAACCGAGTCGAGCCGAGTCGACTGGTTGCGCGCGTGTGTGGTGTTCATGATGCATGGTCTCCCTCCTCACAACAAAGCATGCATTGGGAGCCCAAGGCCCCAACATGACTTCTTAGAAACAAGTATAAATACTTGCATCTTTCTTATAATCCCATGATGTGGGACTATTCACATATAGGAGCCATCATACACTTATTTCTATATTTTAAATAATTCACATAAATTTCCAACAGTAGGTAATCCAATAATGGAGATTCGTTGTATCGTCAATTGTGTGTATATAAACTTTCCCTTTGTTAAATAATAACTTTTATAGTCAGATTTATTTTGCAATTACTCTCATGTGTTTCTATAAATTATGCTTCTGAAGACAGAAGTTCAGACGATTTGTGTTATCAGTTGTCTGTATCAATAAAGCAAGCTGAATATTAGGAAAATATTCAACAGTAATAGAATATAAACAAAGCGTTTGCTGTAAAAAAATGATATTGTTCTTACATTAATTTCTTTAAGTGATAAGCTGCGTTAAGTTAATTTTTCAAAGCATGTACTGTTTGTCGTCGATATTTTGTTAAATAGACCGAGATGAAATGTTAATTTCATTGTGTTTTATAATAGGAATTAGGTTGATTGATTACTAAAAGTACGAAAAATGCATCAATAAATTAACATAACATTATTTTAATGAAAAATTGTCTAAATAAAAATTGATACTTTTTTATTATAAACATAGACAACAAAATTCACATAAAGCTAATAAAACGAAAAACAAGTTAACAAAATTTTCATAAAAGTATAAGGTAAGAAAATTCTTGTACAATAAATTTTAGAAATGGTTCGGGAAAATCCTTATATCAAAATATATGTAACTAAAAGCTTCTTAACAAAATTTCATTTTATAACATTAATATTGTTTGTGTTAAATTTGCAGTGTAGAATGGAAACCTGAAAGATTATAGTTGAATGTACGATCATAAAAGGGCACAAAGGTTCGACTGAAATACATATTAAAAACGATTCATTAAAATTCATGGAAATTACATTTAATCAATGTAAACTTGAAAGAAATCCAGTGCCCTTGCATTAAGTTTTGTGCTAGAAAACTACTTGGTTATGAAATCTTAAGGTTGCATTTAACTATTAAAGGCCAACATTGCATAATAAGTTCCTGTTTGCAATTGATAATGGCTGAGAGCAACAGTGCATTTGGACTTGGCTGGCTCAAAAATTACTTATTCATCAGAATAGCCAATGATAATCTAATTTGTGATTGAGTTGTTATCTATTGACAACACACTATTAGATGTTCATTTTGATTTTCTTTGCTTCATTAATCTTTTAGACATGGCTCGAAAAAGGAATGCATCTACCGTTCCCGATGAGGATCTTACGACAGCTGGGGACCGGTCGACAAGTAACTTGTCAAATGTCGATAACAAAATCCTAGATAGGATCATGACTAAGTATGGACTTGTTAAGGAACTGGTGAAGGTTCCTTTTGGAGATGAGCGTGCTCATAGCCCTCCGCCGAGTTATTATGCTTGGAGTGGTGCACACTGCAGCGCAGGGGCATCAATCCCATTTGCCTCATATTACAGAGAATTTATAGACTTTCTAGGGATCGCTCCCTTTCAACTAACACCAAACTCGTATCTGATTTTGGCTGCCCTTCGAGTTTTGTTTGATAAATTATTCGGCCGTGTTCCCACGCATCAGGAAATCATCTTTTTATTCGATTTGAAGAACAGTGTCAAACACAAGTCTTATTGGTTTCTCCAATCTCACGGTCGCTTTAGCTTTAAGTTCGTGAATACCCCTACGAAATTAGGCAACCAATATAGGGATTACTTCTTTGTGCAGGGGATGAATGCTGTACATCGTTGCTTCCAAGTTCCTAGTAAGTAATGCCTTTATTTGAGCTTTTATGCTAATAATTGTTCATGTTGATCTCATATGTTTTTCAGCAGCTGTTGTGCGACCAGAATCAAATGGCACATTTGAGGAGATGAAGTCCCGATTGGAAACACTAATGGCGTCTGAAAGAGATTCAGCCATCTTGGTGACTGATGAGACTCTCCATCACTATGGTCTTCTATGTGGAAATCAAACTATGGGCGTGGGAAAAGGCAGAATACCATTGCCCACTGAATCGAGTGGCTAGAGACATGAAGCTGAGAAGAGTAGGAAAGAAAAGACTGCTCCCGAAATGACAGTTAAAGACACATATGAAGGGAATTTTGATATCCCGGAAATGGGTGAAAACGATTCCTCGAATGTTCACATAAATACCCCCCTTCCCACCGCAGAATCTGACCACACTAGTGTAGAATCAATAGGGATACATTCCAAGGATATTATACTTTGTATATTTGCTTCTTCGTAACCTCTCTATCTGGTTCTTAACGCTGTTTTTGCTTGTGTAGGTAACATGATGTCGTCTAATCTTTCAGCATCTCTTGTTGAAAGGTCTCAGTCATCGAACAACAAGCTGCAAAAAGAACTAGAACAATTGCGACTTCAAAGAGAAGAACTTATGTCAAAAAGGAATGCCAAGTTTAAGAAAACAGCTAGTCAGTGCACTCAGTTGGAGCAAGAAAAGAACAATGGTAAAGAGACCGAGCAAAATGTCTTGTTGGCCGCAACGATTAAGAAGAATGCTGAGGCTGAAAAGAGTGCTCTACTGGCTATAGAGAGTGAAAAGAGAAAAGCGGTTGAAAAGAGTGTTCAGCTGTCTACGAAAATTGATAAGAAGTCAGCGGTTGAACATAGCTCTCAAGCTGGGAAAGAAAGGCCTGATTTAGGCTTCGTTTGTTTAAAATGCTGAATTCTGAATTCTGATTGCAAACTCTGAAGTCTGAATGCTGATTGATTAATGCTGAATTCTGAATGATTACTAATTTGTTTGTTTGCATTCATCATTCAGAACAAAAAAAACAATATTCAGCATTCAGAACAAAAATTAAGCATTAAAAATGTTCCGAATTATTTTGTCTGAATTATCTTGTCTTCTCAATTACAACGCCAGTTCAGATCTGTCGCCCTTCAAAAAGGAAATCTGCTACATCGATTTTCTTATCCTTCTCATAGACAGGTGCAATCCCACTCACCCATCCTTGGATGCAGCTCATATCGGGGACGAGCCCCTCGGGATTTGGATTCTCAGGCTATAGATGAATTTCAGAAGAACTTTAGCATGATAAGTGAATCGTTCTTTCTGGCAAAAAGGGAAGTTGAGGATTATCGCTTGGAAAGATCTAGGTTGACAGAGCAGGTAGAAATGGAGCGATCTATCATAGAAAGCCAAAGAGTTGAAATTGACGCCTTAAAAGTGAAGATGCAAGAAGTGGATAATCTGAACGCTCAAGTTAGAGAGTTAGAGCTTCTTAGAGCAAAGAATAAAGAGCTAGAAGATAAAATCGTGGATCTGCAATCAGAGCTTTTCGACGCTCAGCAAGACTATAGGCTCCTCATGGTTCAAGAGCATCAGATTCAGAAGCGATTAGCGGTGGATAATAGAGAACGTAAAAAGGACAATGTTGAACTACAGGAAAAACATATTGAACTGCAAAGGGAACATGACAAATTGCATAAAAAGTATGATGAAGACATCACTAGTATGCAAAGTCTAAAAAATGAGGTTGAAGTGAGGAAAAGGCTCATGGCCGAGGTTACCATGTATGACAGGTCCCTCCAAGATATGTTTGCCGGCTTCCTTTACTACAATCCTAATGCAAATTACGACTTTTTAAAGAGTGACAAGAATGAGATTTTAGGAGAGGCCTGTGAAGTTCTGGCAGAAAGGACTAGAGTGGCAGTAGAAAAGGCACAAATAGCGAAGGAGCTGACAAAACTCAAAGATATGCCGACTCCAGTTGATGCTACTGATGAGCTCAGCTCAATTGTGATACTAACTGAAAATTCTTCAGCTCTATCTAATGAAGCATCAAAACATGCTTAGAGGATTACCAGAACTTTTTAACTTTGGAGATTTGATTTTTCTTCTTCATGTTCATGTTCATATTTCGTTGATTTAATCTAGGTCGATAGTTTCGGATTTTCTTCTTCTTCTTCATGTTTTGATCGTTAATCCGAAATATCATCTTCTTTAAAGATGAAAAAATTATAGCCTATGTTCGGCATGTTGGTAACGGTTGTACAACAAGATGTTAACTAGCACACCGTTTTTCTGAGGTAATTTTTATGTGTGTGGAAAGAATTAATTGACATTTCAGAGTAGAAACTTATAAGTTGTCACTGTTACAAGTGATAAATATAGTAGATACATTTTGGAATTTTAAGTGAATTAATTTAAAATAAAAAATATTTAAATGGTTGGACTATGAGTACTTGTATTATTACTGACCCATTGCAAAATTTAATGGTAATATTTATGAGCTATTATTATTATTATTATTATTATTTAGCCACTAATATATTTATGAGCTATTAATAAATATTGAGCCATTGCAAAAACTGATGGTAATAAAATTCATAATGAGTGACAATTATTTCAGATCTAGTAACAATTCCTCGTTTCAGTAACACATACAATTTTCATTTTGCCATTTTAGATGATAGATAGGTAGAAGGAAAAATAGAAAAGACAACATACAATTTTCTTTTTTCTTCTCTCTATTATTTCTCTCACCGCAAAATTCTTTTAAGCAGTTCAATTAAAAATGCTAAATTCAGAACTATTTGCTTTCATGCAAATCGCAAATCGATCAATTTTAGAGGTTGTTTTCTGCTGGAATAGAGCGGTTGATAGCTAGCCTTGCACCTTGGGGTTAAGCCGTGAATCGTCTTAAAGAAGACGACTCAGTACGCGATTCAACCATTTCCAGCAGTCAGCGTCGACAATTTAAGATTTCACATGCTACAGATGGTTGTGATCGACGCTTTTACTGAACAATACTGCCACAAGCAACATGTCTTTCAGATTCGAGGGCTGCACTTCAAAAGAAGGGGACAGACGATGTAATTTTTCCTGACATTAAAAAATAGGTCTTTACTCTGATCGCTGGCAAACTGTTACTGTCTAATCCACCTACCGAAGTAGAAAACAAGGAGCGGTAATCCTCGTCGATCTTGACTACCTATGCTAAAACTTCATTTTGAATGGCCACGACGGTGATATAAACCTTCATCTCTATATTCATACTATCCGAGAATACTACAGAGTAATACCGTTGGATAATACAAAAAATAATGCGTTATGGGGTACACACGTGAATATTCTCTTGAGCAAACACTGATATGCGTTAAACATCAAATATAACTCACCAACAAGCGCGCATAGTATCAACAAAAACACGTGTCTCCATCATTTAACAAACACAATATGCAATAAACATTAGAGATCACAGAGTCAATCACAACGTTAATATATAATATACAATGAACAATATATGTCCAATACACATCACAATGTTATATACACAAGAGACTATTCAATACATGATATTAATCTACAATATAAAATACCTAATATCTTCTTTGTTCAAAATGCAAGCTGGCCTCACTATTTTTGAACTTGAATTATCTCGAACTAACCCGAGTATTACATAAACAATATACATGTCAGACTATATTTAAATTCAAGGTCAATAAACATATGAAATTAGAATATACTGAGCATAAATCTAATAATGTTATCTTAACCAATTTCAAATATCATATATTATCAAACACTACAAAACCCACATAATTCATGACAAATCAGGAATAAAAATATTCAACATCAGTTGGGTGAATCATTCGTATCAAAAAATCATCTAAATCATGGAATCATAGATAAAGATATATCACCATTTATAATCAGGCTAACTCGTAGCTTAGCCTAAACATCATTTGGTCTCTATAAATAAATATCTTTCACATCAATACCAAAATCATCCTTAAACAAAATCACAGAGATGACAACACATGTCGTGAAGGATGTAACTGGCAACACGAGATAATTTGACTGCACAAGTCAATGAATGTTAGTTGGCGACACAGGCCTGAGAATGATACATGGATTGATCATACTCCGGATACTTCCACATGTATAATCGTAGCTTTTCATCTCAAACATGCAAGTGTATGTCTATATCACACACCGGAACCAAACAGAAGACTGAAGGATACACTTATAAAGACTACACACGTGATTGACAAACCTGACACACATATGTCACTAACCCGACTCCTACAATCTTGGTTACCTGGACGGCACTTTGTCATACACATATTGCATGACTACATTGCTCATTGGACACAATCCCACACGTGCAATGGTAGTAGATTGCCGACCTAAATGCCGACCTAAATGACACATATGGGCTATACAATTGTTGACACACGACTATGAGGTGTCACAGATTCGGGAAGTGACCACCGAGATTAGACCACTATGATGGATACTAGGCAATCTAGTTCAACCTATCACATTGTAAAGGAAGTAAAACAGTGAATAGGTAAATACTAAATATATATCATAGCCGACACATAACTACATTCTCATGCCGACACATAACTACATTCTCATGCCGACACACAACATGATATATGCCGAAACTCGGCTAATTCATCGTGGCGAGCCTCATCATGCATAATAAATCCCCTTATGAGTGTCATCCACAAGCACATAATAACTTCATAAATAACAAATCGACATTTCATACCATTGCATGTTGCTTGTCCGTTTACTTAATGTGCACAAATCACTCTCACTTGTTCAATGTTCTATATAATGAGTCCAAAGAATAATCGGAGAAATATTACCGAATGTACCATACCATACAATGTTATAATTTCATTTGTTCATATTTTTTGTCACACAAGATTAAATATTACAAAATCAAATAGCAAGATGCCATCGCCATATCATATCAAAATCACTAACAACCCAATATCAATTGCAAATCATTCTATTGATCAAATTCAATATATTAGAGAATGATTAGAAAAGTGATATAAAATTGAATATTCAGATAAATAAACATAACCACCAACGGATCAATATTTAATAATGAATCGTAAACAACAAATAATCTACTGTATGTAGAAATAAATACTAAACATATATATTGTAGAATTAGCTAGATAATTAAAAAACCCCAAATATAATATATTCGTTACACTAAATAATTAATTTCTCAACCTTAAGTATAATATAAATCTTCACCAGAAACATTGGAAACACGTTCCTTTCTTCTAGAACTCCAAAAATAGTGTATAAAATTAATTATTGCACAAAATCATAATTTTCTATGATTAAATGTTATTTTTGAATAATATTATATATCCAAATCAATTTATTATATTCCAAAACCATAAATATCCTACAATATGATGTAATCACTACAACAAAACATCATTTATATAGCACAATATAACAGCATTGTAATTAAAAAGCTATATGTTGTAAAATGTATAAAATAAATTGAGCTATAAAATAGGTGATCAAATAATAAATTTAGCTATTAAATTTATCATTCCGCTATGTGTTCCCTAACACGCGGGAGCACGGCATCGAGTGAAAAATTGGCCGTGAAAACGTAAATTTCCCTTTATCCTCTCTTTCTTTTTGGCAAGGTCTTCTTTCTTCACTTTCCTCTTCTGACCGAAATAATTTAAAATTCACTCCCATCAGCAACCTCTTCGTATCGTCCACTCCACCGCAACTATCTCAGCTATTCTACGCCGATTTTCATGGTTAGCAAAGAAGCCGAATCAAACACTGATTAATAGCGACATCGGCATGTATACAGTCTAGGATCGGCGACTTCATCGACCGAATTCCTCGAGCTTTGGTAATTTTGGTAAATCGTTGTTTGGTAATTTCGATAAACTTCTGTTAGGTAGTTTAGATAAAATTGTTGTTTGGTAATATAATAAATTGTCGTTTGGTAATCTCGATAAATTGGATATGGCTTATTGCGATTGTAACGGTGACTTATCTAACATCATTTAGTGCGTAACTTTGCTGGATAGAGTTGGTATAGTTCTCCAATAGAGTTGAGAAGTCATAGCTATTAGGGTTTAACAATCTCAGGATTAATTATTAATTCAACCTGTCCTATATATTCCACGAAAGAGTGCAAATGAAAAACAAATGTTCTATACATTTCTCTGTTCTATGCATTTTAGTTCAGCTTCCACCTCTTACGCTACTTCTACACTAATTCATCTTTTATTTTTCATTTTTCGCTCTCTGTTACAATCATTTATGTTTGAACTTTCATTTCTTTCGTATAAATAGTTAGAAATCACTGCTCTTGATGCCAGATTTTGCAAACAGTATAATTTCTACAAATTGATATCATATTTCTGCGTCATCTTATTTGCTAGAACTCAAAAACAAATAAAAAAAAGGCCAGCTCAGATTCTAGCGTTTTTAACATAACTTTAAAAAAGAAGAAGATGATGACATAACAAAATTTAACTAAATACGTTTTTTCTGTTTCATTAATTCAATTTTTTTATGTTTCATTAACGAAATTTAATGAAATAAGTTCATGCCTCAAATGAAAATACCGGGCCATATCAGGCTTATTTATATCATGCTATAACGATTTAGTGGGATCAGGCATGGGCACAGGCTTGTGGGCCTTAGTTTGTTTTCCCACTTTCGATAAAGGGATTTTATAAGAGAATGAGATCCTAATGTCTTCATTCACATCTGGCTTTGAAATAGTGGAATCAGAGGAGTGCTTTTGTTAAAGTTGCTAAGTGGTCAAAAGATAGACAAGTTGTAAATATAGGAGGATTTTATTTGTAGTTTACATCATTAATATTTACTATTTTGTAAATATGGAAAAAAAGCGCCTGTAAGATTTTCTCTCTCATCTATGAAAATTTAAGTTTGAACATTTTTTTTTATTTGTTTTAGTATGCCCGACAAATTAAAATACCCTAAAATTTGGAAAATAGTGACTATTATATTTTGTGTTGGATAGTTTTTTGAAGTAGATGCTTATTTGTTCAGCATCTATTGTCATCGCATGCTTTAAGAGATAACAATTTATGATAGCTTTCTAAGTTACTGAATTTAGAATATTGGATTATATTATATTGGTTTGTATGTTAAGGATGCACTTTGGTGGTTGTTGTTAGTGAATGTAGTTGGTGACAGTGGAGTTCAAAAGTAGGTGGCTGTTGTTAGTGAAGGTAGCTTTGTAGGATTGGTGCAAGTTGACAGTTTTATTGAAGTAGATGAGATGAAGTGATTTACAGGTAGGCAATTTGTGGACTAATGTTGGAAGTTTGTGATGATTAGGGTGTTTTTGTATAATGTGGGCTGTGAGGCAGTAGGGGGTTTTACAGGTTGCATTTTCACATGCAGTGTAATTTTTAACAGTTTAATGTAACAATAAAGTTATGTTTCATCTATTTCAATTTAGATTTGTGGGAATCTTTCAGAGATTAAACATCCTATATCGCCTTCGAAAAACATGAATTGTCACTAATATACTGTTGATTTTGAGCAGCTTGCCCGGAAATTTTATAACATGACACCCTTACCCTTCATTTTCACAATTTGGCAGTTCGACCGCATGAGAGGATTTATACCAGTGCTATTGTATCAGTATATATGTTTAGAGTTCTTGCCAAAAAAATCAAGTTTATTTGAGTTTTCTTAATAGCTAATGTATCAGAATCTATTAGCATATGAGAAGTATACTTTAGATTTTCTTAGTAGCTTATGTTTTTGATGATAAGGACTGACCTGAAATGTGTGCTTTGTCAGGGCGTATTCATTTGTACCTTTCAGCTGTAAGCATACTGTGCCAAGGTATATTCTACCATGGACCACTGGTGCTACCAGTGAAAAGTAAAAGATATTTTTCAAAATAAAAAATTATAATCTTCGTCAGAGACTTTTTACTTGTAATTCATTCCTGCTACACAAAAAGTTAAAATCAGTTATTATATTCAAGCAGCTGCCTCTTAAATTTGTATATACCTGTTCAGCATTCTTCTTGTCCTAGCTGTTACTATGTTTTTTCCCTACTACTGCTACATCTATATTACCATCATCTGGATTAACCTTGCTTTCTATTGTCAAACTGAAATAGGAAGGGTTTGTGGATTTGAACGAGCTACAATAAGGTGTACTATTCAGATTAAAGCCACAGATACAGCTGATTATATATATTCTATGCATAAAGTGGAGTTTATCAAATCTTAGATCATGCAACATTGTTTCCTAAGTAGCCTTTTCAAACCTCACATTTAGTTACTTGCACCAATATTTTGCAGCTGGTGGTGCTAGTTAGTCCTCAGTTGTCAAAACCACTATTTCGTAAGCTATTATCCCTAGAAACCTACCTCTTTCTTGAGCATACACACAGTACTAGTATATACTAATTTCCAGGTTGAGTGGTGACTTATATGACTTCAGGAAAGTTAACAAAATCTGTGCTACAAGTAAGTTTCTTATGTTTGTATTTCTTCTTCTTTTGTTATTCCGTTGCTTTTAATATTCGAGTCGTCAATGTATGGCTGATGTTTATTTAAATTTGAAAATTTAACCGACCCTCTATGATTTGTGAATAATTTCCATCCATTACTTTGTTTCTTTTTATAACAAACAACACCGAGCCCTTTAGCACTTATTTTTCCCTTTGATTAATAATAACATAGTGTTGTACTTATTATGCATGAAATATAGTTCAAATAACAACCAACTAGATTTAGTACAGTAAAAGTAAATTTAGTACAATAAAAGGAAATAAATACAACAGATAACATTGTGTAAATAGTCATCATATATTACAACATAGATGCTTAGAGAGTGGCATGCAAAACCTGCAGCTATTCTAAAGTGGACCTAATTTGTAGCTAATCATATTGTTACTAACTAGATGGTATGACTAGTCACAATTAATAAATACTATAGCCACATGCATGATAAAAGAGCATAATTTCTGTTGATATATACTAGCTAGTTTTTAGGTTATTGAGTTCAAAATCACAGCCATATAGATATATCTATACCCCACTTTTCCCCTTTCAGGCTTTCAGTCTTATCATCAACTGTATTACTAACAGCCAATGCTTGGTCCATTTTTGCACTACTCGGTATTGCTGATGTATACAAGACAACTTTGTCTAGCACTTTTCACGCGTAGTTACATCTGTGTTAACAATGCTTTGTTTTGAATCCTTTAAGGAGTATAGAGTGTGTGCTACAAATTTTGTTTTTGGAATCACATTTGTTTGATTTAGGTGTCCTGTAAACGTAAGCCTTACAACTGAGATAAGAGGAAAATGGTCTACATGGTTTCTTCGGTAATCAAATGTGTCTTCGTTCCAATCTCTTGTGGAAAGTTCTTGAGCGATTGGAAAATCCGGGTACATAAATTCTATCTATCTATCTATCTTTTATGTTTCTGTCTTCTATTATATAATGTAAACACTTCTATATCAGGTCATTATAATTTATGCTTGTTTGATATTGAATTCATATTCACTAAAACTTAAATATTTGGTATATTTTTTTTAACACTACTGACTATTTGAGTTGTTCAACAATTGAATTGCAATCAATTTGTTATGCTATTTAATTGATGTGATTTATAAAATAATAACAACAAAGTTAAGCTTACATTTTTCAAATGCTCTAGAGCTTCTGTACAGATAATTCTTGCAAGAGGGCTAGAAACTATTGACTACAGTCAATCGATCTACACAATTCTTGTATTCTCTTTTCAGTAAGTTCATATTATCAATACAGTCATTCAAAGTTTATTGAAACGTGTTTCTTTAAGAGATTTTCAGAGCAGTTAATTGCATCCTAGAATCATCATAAGTTCATAACACATATGAGAAGAAGTTGCTTTTATTGCATCATAGAATCATCATAAGTTCTACTGATAAATCTAAAATTATGAAATGTTCTGCTTTTACTATCGGTCCAATTGTGAACATTGCTACAAGCACATGCATGGTTTTCAAGTTTGTAAATAAGATCATGATTCAGTCCTTAACTTTTGTCAAAAATTCTTTATGTTTATCTACCATCTGTGCAGCCAACTCCTTTGTTTTCTAAAGGTCTTTGACCGCGACAAGTAAAGCTTCTTTATTGTTATTGCTTCTCTTTTGTTCTTCAACTTGGTTGCTTTTCTCCTATGGAAAACCTTTGTTTGCCTCTTTTATGAATTATACAAATTGATCGAGTTTCAGTTGTCTTATATCACCTATTATAAATTATAACCAATGTCTACCCCTATGGAAAACCTCTGTTTGCCTCTTTTATGAACCATGAAACACCCATTAACTTTCATTTTATGCGTTGTGTATATTGACCCACTGACCCTACACACCTTCAAATGTGTGCATATGCGCCATTATGTGTATTTTTTTACTCTTTGCTTGTTATTTTCTTTTGCTCCTAGCATATAAAATGAAATTTGTGTACATTTTTTTCTTTTGATTTTTTTTAAATAGATTGTAATGATATTTTATAAATTTCAAGTTTGGATACGAAGGTAACAGGTCCCATTGTGATTTATCCATCCGAAAGAAGAGAGAAGAATTGATGAAGAAGGTGACATTAACTTTTGATGGGAAGCTTAATATCCTGGTGATTTTGATTTCCATAACTTAACCTGTGCATTTACTCTTCTGAATTAGAGTATCATAGTGATGTCTGATTAATTATTTACATCATGTACAATGATTTTTGATTATCTATTCAGCAATTATTTATTAGCGACCCCAGTCCTAGATTTAGAAATTATATATTTCATAATAAAAACATTAGTATAGCTTCAATGGCTCTGGTCCAGATTTATATGTCACACATAGTTTAAGTTATTTACTTCAGCTAGTCATTGTTATTACAAATGTATTTATGCAAAATCATTTACATATTTTGTATTCTTGTGCAGTAATGAATTTACATGCAAAGACGATAAATAGCACAATAATGAGTATCAAAAAGATTTTTAAAGATAGGATAGGAATTGATGGAATTTTGCAGAGTGGTGTTCAGGTCTGGATCTTTATTCATCTTTGTACATTTATTTTTATATCAGTTGTTTACTTTATTTCTAATTCGCACCTGATTACCTGATTAGTGCAAAATATTCTCATATCGATGGGTGGATTTGATTTTTGGGAAAGCTGCACTTTTTTGGCATCAACTACAGTAGTATTACACACAAATCAATTTTTCCTTGTATTTTTGATGTATGCCTGCATCTTGTATAGCACAACCCCGTGATCATTGTGATTTATATTGGTATATTCTTTGCCAAGTGATTTTGATATGATAGTGGTAGAGCTCTTTTTAGTCAATGAAGTTCCTGCTAATATTCAAATAGTTTTTTTTTACTTCATTTTGACATGCATTTTTGCAAACACAAAATGTCATGTTTGTACATTTTATGAACCATTCTACTACTAATCATCTAGAATACCTTTTAATCATCAATTCCAACCACTGAGAATTAAGAAGAGAGAATACATGGGTTATAAATAGAACGCACAAGTTTGGTGTTATGTGAACTTGTCAATGGACTATTATATTGACTTATGTCTATACTTTAAAGCGAATGGAGCTCGTATATCTAAACATGAATGTTTTAAAGGAGTGTCTAGATGAAGATCATTTTGTTTAAGCTCTAAGAGCTGTAGATAATGAATTTGGTGGTATTGGTAAGACTATTGATATAATGTTATAATTGTATTGATTTAGACCACTAGGTGTAGATTGTACCAAAATTTTAAGATAACCATATTTTATACTTATAACTATAGCATTCAGAGAGACTTCTGTGCTGGGTCCTTATAACATGTTTTCTTTTTTTTTTAGGTATATGGCTCAGAAGAATGATCTTGGATTTTGTGAGCATGGTAATGGAGGATTTGGTTGTCCATTGACCTAGAACTCAATGTTCACATATCGTGAGTCAGTTTCTCTTGGACAAACAGACTGCAAAAATAACATGATGAATAAAATATTGGGAGAACTTGGTAGAGCTTGGCCTGCAGACACATACGATCTACTTTCAAGAAACTGCAACTACTTCTGTGGTGATTTTTGTGAAAAGCTGGGTGTCCAAAAGCTTCCAGGTAATAATTCGCTTGTTAAACATATTTTTTAAAATGTTTGCTCAGCTGCTCGCCACAACCATTATATATGGAATATTATCTCGAGTAATTATGCCTAATCATGCACACTTGTGCACATTTGCGAGTCTGTGTGTATGTATGTATCATGTCTTACACTTTGTGTTACATAGAGGTTTTCTTTTGATCCATTGTCCCATCTATTATCTTCGTCATGTCCGTATCGTGGCAATTATAATCAATAAAACAATATTATGATATAAGCAAACCACGTTTCGTTTACATAAAGTAATTTCCCATCCTGTTTATTAACATGCTCCTCTCTCCCATCTGTTGTTTTTGTTGACATTTCTTTTCCATTTTCAGATACTTCTGTAAGGAGCTAACATAGATATAGAATATATTTTGATGCTTTAATTAGGCAGTGCAAGGTCCCTTTTATTTAGAGATATTTACAGCCAATAACCGGTGATGAATACAATACTATACACATACACACACACACACACACACACACATATATATATATATATATATATATATATATATATATATATATATATATATATATGAGGCAGGTTCGAGAACATCCTAAACAGTGCGGCACCCCAAATGCTCCTCAATCTCCACCAAGTATTTCTCCTTCTCTCTCCTTCCACTCACTCTCTCACTTCCCACTCACGTTATTTATTATAAACGAGTGGTGGAAATCAGGGGGCATTTGGGGTGCAACCGAACGCTTGCATATATATATATATATATATATATGTATGTATGTATATATATGTGGATTTTTTTTGATTTGGCCACCTTTAGAAAACTAATTGCTGAATTAGCCCGGTTTTAAAACTTATTACGGTTATAGCCTGGTTTTGGCCTCGGTGGCAAAAACAGTTATTTTACTTGCTTCATTTGAGATGGCGCAAGGTGCTCCATTTGAGATGGTGCATAAAATAAAAAATTATGCGCTATTTGAGATAGCGCAGCCGAGCGTTATTTCAAATAAAGCAAAATTGTATTGTGCCATCTGGAATGACGCTTGTAAAAAATAACTGTTTTTGTCTCCACGGCCAAAACTAGGCTATGACAGTAATAAGTTTTAAAACCGGGATAATTCAGTGATTAGTTTTCTAAAGGTGACAAAATCGAAAAAATCCTATATATATATATATATATATCTGTGTGTGTGTGTGTGTGTAATATATATAGCACAATTGACAAGTTGTTACTGGTTACTGGATGGGATAGATTGTACTGTCTACTTAATAAGTGATTGGTTCAGGATTGTTAGAACGAGGGTAAAAGACAAAAGCATGTGGTTGTTATGACTCTATCCTTGAAACATTTTGTATATATGTATATTTCTTTTAGTAAATTCTCCTTTATCCACGCAAAATTTAAAATACTTTACATACGTAGAGAAAAATGCCCACCATCCTTATATTTGGCTGTATGGTTCCTGCTTTGCTTGTTTTAACTACCAAGAAGTGTATATATATAGTATATTCTAACATTTTTCTACTAAATAGTTTTCTTGTTTGCTTATATCTAACATTTATTGTTTGTTTGGGCATTCTGGTACACCATATTAAAAAACAGAGAACAAAAGACATCCATTATACAAAACCGATTAATGGTGGTTGTTCTTTATAATTTCATATTATTATTAAATGACCTTAAACGAAAATGAAACAAATGCCAGCGCATCTATTGAAACCGAATGACAGTGCTTGCTCTCTGTTTTCCATCACTTTTTTCAAATGGTTTTGTAAAATCAAAATATAAGAACGCTGGGAAAATAGTCCAAAACTGGTTGAAATATGTAGCTCTCTGTTTGTCAACATTATTGTCAAATAGTTCTGTAAAATCGAAACATCTTTTTTTAGAATATATTATATTTAAAAACTTTATTTGATCTTTATGGTAAATTCTCTGGAAATATTAACTACCAAGTAGTATATGAACATCTTTGCTTCTTGGATCATAGATTATCGCTCTTCCATTTTTATCTAACATTACGTTTGCTTGAACTCTCTGCAAAAGAATAAGGATGCATAGTTTCGCGTAGTGTTCCATAAGTAAGACTGAAAAGACCATAAACATATAATTTACCTTCTTTGAAAGTTTCGGCTCTGGTAATAGACCATTATGTTGTCTAGATAATTGTAGAAATATATATTAAACTGCAATAACATAAAGTGTTCCACTGATTTTGTTGACCTTGATAAAAAAATATTAAACTATTTACATGTCCTACTGTTTCATCTTTAGAACTGTAAAATCAAAAATTCTAGAGAGCCTGAAGGAATATGTCAGGGAATGGACCCAAAATATTATGAGCACTTGATCAATAATTTTTCCTCGTGAAATCCACCGTTGAACAACAATTCGCACATCCCGCACTCAGATTTTCGGGGCCCTGTAGCACGTCTGCTGTAAAATAAACCTTGGATTGAATGAATAAAAAAATCTTTCATCGGAAATCCGCAAATTTCTACTATCCAACCAATAATAAGGTGTCCAAGTAAAAGACTTATAGGACCCAGGTGCAGCTCTCTACACAGCGCAGTCCAATAAATTCATTCATCGTCAACTGTTTTTTTTTTCATCGGTTTAGCTTGTGATCCACGTCCGCTATCTTACGATTCTTACCTGTGAAAACCAAATGAAACAAAGACAAGATCTGGATTTAATGATCCTAAACCTCTTTTGCATGACCATGCACTGCTCTGTCAAACAAATATACTAGCTAGCGTATCACAGACCAAAGTTCATCACCATCACTCCCGTGTTGAAGTAGCATCGGTTCCTCCCATCAAATGTAGCCATCATGGAAGGAGTCGACTAGAACGAATTCGTGAAGTACGCAACGAGCTTCGCATTGCCGTATTTCAGTGTGACTAAGGAATCCCTTCTGGTAGATGCGTGGAGTATAGATCGACTTTTGTTCTTTTTTAAAACAAATTTTGCAGCGGGATGAATTTGTTTAGTTTATTTTTTATTGATTTGAAAATTGGGTTCAATGGGGACTGACTGTGTCTTCTTCCACGCAGTTACTGAAAAACTTAAGCTGACGTGTGAAGTACAAGAAAGCATAGAGTTGCAACTAAAACACCATTTTACTAATTTATTGTAAGTTCAAATCAACTATATTTTGTGAAAATTTCTTCATATAATGCTGTTTTGGTTATATGGTATGGTATACAATGCAGAAGTCAATATATTGATGAAATGATCTGAAAAACAATATTGATACTGACAAAGGCCTAAATATTATAATGTTTGGGGAAAACTACATATTACTATATTCTAATCTTAAAATCATTTTATTGGAATGTATGTGCATACAGTGGAAATCAGTCTCATGTTACTGAAATTGCAAGTGTATGATCTGATAAACATGGATCTTTTGTATAAAAATCAAATTTATTTTTTGACGAACACTTACATGGAAATATGCTAAATTGGTAAATATATGTTGTGTTTAGGTGCGATCTTGTGATGATCACAAATGGAAATCCAGAGAAGATTGCATTTGGATTACTGAATCATTTTCTTGCTCATTTGAAGACTGCTCCAGATTAAACTGCAAAAGGAGGTTATTTGATCACCCTACAACCTGATCCTTCCTTTGACGCATCTGGTTTACCAAAGGGACTGTTCAAAGGTGTCTAGCCATAGGATTTTCTTTAACATCTCATGCATTTCATAATTAGATAATTCATAAAAACGAGAGCATTTTTATTAGGTTTGTTCGGTTTGTGAGCACACCTGAAATTTTAGAATGAGTGGCGACAATTGAGTCTGAGATTTTCCTGATTCATAAAGCAATTACTATTCAAGGCAATCAAAATTTTGGTTCAATCTCGGTGAGTGTATAACACTATATCAATTCATTAATTTCACTCACATTAATTCTGTTTCTCCTGTATGGATCATGGATTCCAAACCCCATCCACTATTCAGATTAGTTGTAGAAGATTGAAGCATTTATTTTATGTCCAGTCGTGTCGACCATTTTTCAGAAACTTACGCATACACAACACATTCTGCTATTTGTTAATCCTATAGCAAATCTCGCTACATATCATTTTTGTCATGTATGATGTAGTATTCCTATTTTATTATATATTTCCCACTTGCATAAGAGATGCAAACTATAGCAAGCCATTATTTATATTTTATCATAACCTTTGGACAGTCAATACTTAAATTGCTTTAACCAATAATGATGTTTATTTCATCTACCACTTAAAACTGAATCATTTAATTTGTGTATTTCATACCAGAAAGATTCTTACTTCCTCCCAGTTCAAAAGGCTGCTATGCTTATGTTGGAGAGTACTCACGCTTATTGGAGCTCATCAAAGGATCTCAGAGCAATTAATAACTGACCAAACTGGTAAAACTTATATCTGAAACAAAAATGTTGTTATGAAGAACTATATATTGTATGCATTTCTAGTTCTTTGTATCATCTTTAATAGTAGAAAAATCAATCTCAGTTTTGGTGTTATTTGTGATTCAACTGTGGCAGGAAGCCTTGGACAGCAAAATGGTAGGTTTTGAAATATACAATGCACGCAAGCTGATGGGTGGAACACTAAGGAGTTATGGTTTTTCATGTCTACTTTTTTTTTGAAACCATATCTGAACTTATTTACTTGAATGTGTAAAAATATCAACTATGTAAGAATATCAATTGTATAAGACCATACTTATTGTCTTTTATAATCAAATATGCTTTTGCTATTAGATTTTTTTACCTTTTGATATGCAGTATTTTTTTATTTTAAGAATTTATAATTGTAATGTTAGTAATGTGCAGAATTCAGATAAGAGAAGATTTGTAGTGCACTATAAAATGGATGGTATAGCAAAATTTATGTGCTATATATTATGCTAGACATATTGATAATGGAAAAATACTGCTATAGAAAATGATGGAGAATCAACAATACGCTATAAGAAATAATGCGATAATGCAGAAAAGAGCTATGTAAAATAATAGACTGGCACGGAAAACTTTTTATAGCCTTCAATACATGTTATGAGGAAAAAAATTATGCTATAAAAAAAGGTTGAAAATTTACTAGTTGGCATGGGTAAAATGCTATGAAAAGTTTTTATAGTGGTGTATGTACGTTATAAAATGTGTGATACAATAGCGGTATATAAAGTGCTATGAGATGTGTCAGGGCTATTATAACATGTTGTTATATAGCGTCGTCATTAATGCTATGTAAAGATATTATAGCGTTTTTCACGTGCTATTAAAAGACAAATCTGTTGTAGTGAATATTCAAAAGAGATTGTATATTTTAAAAATTCACTTTTTATATTATTTCTCCTTTCTTATTATTGTAGAATTTCTCATAATATTAAATAAATCAATTTCAAACCAGTAAGATGTATATGCAAAAGTCTATATATATTACAATACTCTTAATTATTCAACAATGTTTCAGGAACTGCTCGACTACAAACCCAAACTTAAACAATTGTTGGTGCACACATTCTATATTACTAATCATGTTTAGTATGAATATATATAAAATAGCATACAACCCATTCAAGAAAGTAATGAAGAAGCTTTTACACAAAATTTGTCTTCAACTCACAACAGATCTGTTATACATCCACGTATATAACATTAGAAAATTCTTTAATATTAAACGTATGTTTGTAGTTATATCATTATTTAAAAAAACGATAACCTAAGCGAAACATTTGCTGGTCCATGAGGCAATGTGTAAGTCTTGAAACGTTGATGTGTAAATTTTTCAGCTAAAAGGAAAGTGCAAAACGTGTAATGAAGTTTGAAATAAAATAACATTAAATGTCCAAGCAATATGTTTCTTGCTCATCTCTTCTCTTCAGTTTACATAAATGCCACTAAACAATAAATACAAAGCTTCTCTCAGAAATCAGTTCATATGGAATTAGAAAATCGATCAATTCGAGAATTGAGCTCGATTCCAGTAAGGTACCAACTTCAGAGAAAAATAAGGGTCGAATGGTAAGTCAGCAGCCCAAAGTACATTGCTTAAGAGGCTAACACCTCATCGACATTTCACCTTAAGGCGCATGCTTTTCATGTTTTTTGCGCTTCAACCATCTGAGGTGCACACCTTTCGAGATAAACGTTTTTTGATCTGCGCCTCCATGTGTAATTGCTCAATTTCTTATTAAAATAGCTAACATTGTTGTGCCACAAATTCTTAATGATTCATCTATCCTATCGGTTGCACTATTGACTTGTCTGTTATTTCTATATCAACAGTCTCACCAATGAGCTAAACTTCACGTAATATCAAATGACTACATAGGTTGTTTAAAATATATACAAATCGAAAAATGGTTATATTTCATTCTCCAAATAACATCTTAATCTAAAAAATAATTTACAATTCCAAGAAAAACATTTCTTATATTGTTCCAAAAATATCACGTTAGTTTTGGCTCATTTAAACATTCAAGAATCCTTATCGAGTACATGTGCACCCGAATCAATCATAATATTTAAAGCATTCGACGAACAAATTAACACTAAAACAAACTACTAAAATAATTTTCAATCACTTTATCAAATTCATTTTTTTTCCAAATTATTTGCTTGTTTGCTTAAAAAGATTTAGTTTCAAAATTCGTATATATATTTAATTCATCAGTCATTAGCAGCAACAAAAATTATCACACATCATCCATAAAAACAAACAAGCATCAATACAACAATACATTCCTGTTCAAGCAAGCAAACACTTTGTACAAAAAGCTATTTATCGTTTTTCGCTGCACAAACTTGATTACTGTTATATCACTTTATTCACATTTAAACCTCATAGAAGTTTATTATCATAATAATCCCGACTCTACTCGTTGGACTAATTTCTCGTACCTTCACTATCTCCCTAAACAACTTCAACTTCACACAAAACAAACACATACAGAAGGGGTAGAGATAAGGAATATACATATGTGTGTGTATAGTAGGAAAAATAACAAAAACATTCTTTGATGATTACTCCATTAATCATCTTATACTCATACTAGTACTTAAGTTTAAATAATAATCAACCACACAACCGTAAGGGCAGAGACTCCAAGTCTCATTTAGGGCCAGGTACATGTCTTCTATACTCTGTATTGTTCTAAATCTTGCTATGATACCAAAAGTGTAAACCTCCACTTCTATAGCCATACTATCTGAAAGTACTACATAGTAATATCTTCAGATAATAGGAGAATAAAACGGTATAGGATATTCACATGAATATTTCCTTAGGCTAATACTGCTACTTATTAAAATATCAAATATAACTTACCAACAAACATACATGGTATCAACACAAAGCAGTAATCACGTGTGCCTTCAGGTAGAATAATACACATTACACAATAAATATTAGTGATCGCAAAGTCAATCACAACGATAATATATGATATATAGTATATGTCTAATACACATCACAACGACACACACAAGATACTGTATAGTACAAGAACCTAACATCAAATAATCGTAGCTTATCGTCTCTCTCAAATATGTATATGTTTATATCACATACACAAAAACCTGACAGGAAATTAGCAGATGCACCTGCTCTAGGAGGCTACACACGTCATTGGCGAACATGACACATTCCATTAAGCCACTCCTACGGTCTTCGTTTCCTTGATGGGTACTGTGTCATCACATGTCATAAACATGATGCACAACTATGCCTTGCATTGGCCATGACCCTACACATGCCCCCATATGGTAACAGACTGTTGACCTAGACAGACACACATGATCTATACAATTGCCAATACACGCCTATAAATATTGTCGACAGACGACTAGAACATTGTCGATGCACGACTACGTGTTGTCACATATCCGAGGCGCGGCCATTGGGATCGGGCCGCTATAATGAATAATAGCCGGTATCTTTCAACTATCGCATTATAAAGGAAGTTGGACAGTGAATAGACATGTTTTAAATATATATTTTAGCTGACGTATAACTGCATACTCGTGCGACACACAACTAAATACGTGACTCATCGTAGTGTGCCTCGTCATTCATAATAAATTCTTGTATGAGTGTCATCCACAAGCACAAAATAACCTAATAAATAACACATCGACGTCTCGTAGCACCACATGTTAATAGTCCGTTTACTCAATGTTGACACATCATACTCGTTCCTTCAGTGTTTTATATATCAAGTTCAGAGAATAACCAAGGAATATTGTGAAATTCCAATACCAGATGGTGTTATAACTTTGTTTATTTCAATTTATCTTCACAATATTAAGTATTACCAAATCAAATAGCAGGATGTCATCATCATATCATATCAAAATCACTAACAATCTGACATCACTGGTTAATCACTCTAATAATCAAATTCAATATACGAGAAAAGAATGATTAGAAAAGTAATGTAATATAGATTATTCAAATAAATAAATTAAATAAAAATCGTTTATAATAGCTTTCAGTTAAATAAATATTCATTTTCAAAAATAATTATTATGAAATTTCGAATTCAAACAATGTTATTTTTTTTATTATATTCATGTATAATTACGACATATGAAGTAGAGTTGTTACATATGACCTCTATGACTACTACAACACAGATGGTAAATTGGCTAAGGAGATATGAGAGTAGCATGACATGGAGAAAGTTGAAGTAAAGAAATACACAGTTAGCAACAACCTCAAATACCAAATGTTCGATGATAAATCAGTAGAGATGCAGTCTCATGAGCTTAAGAAAATTACTCATGAGATGAAAGAGAAAGCTGAAGATATGACTATTAACTAACACTTCCAAGTTGTAGTACTTATTAATAAATTGCTCATAGTTGGGAAGAGTTCGAAAATAAGCAAGTTTGAACCCAAAAAAAATCACTTGGAAAGTTCGTGCACTAGCCTCATAACTGAGGAGGAATCCAAAAAACATGATATGAAAGAGGAAGTCCTTGTTTACATCAACATTAGAATGTTGCAATTTTGAATCGAATCCCAGAAGTTTTAAAAATCAGAACCGTACGCAGAATCAAAACTGCCAAAAGAATGAAAACCTTCAAAGAAACCATATTGCACTGAAGGTTTTAAATCTCAGATATCGGCCGCGTTTCTTGGGAATTTTAGAGACTTGATCTCGTACCGGAGGAGATCTCGGATGAGATGAGTCTAACTCGGGGTTTCATCTCGGGTCTGAAAGTTCATATCGGAGCAATTTCGGGGTACATGATATGTTAAAAAATGATTATCTTACACAATGATTCTTAAGAATGTTATTATTAACATAGTAACTTAAACTTGAATCGCAAAATCACTTCATTATTCTTATACGAAAGACCATTCATGCTAAATCGTAATATGCTTATAATAGAAATATAACACAATGTAAATAGATTAGAGCTTACAACATATGATCCATGAAGAAGAATTATTGTTAGGCATAAAACATAAAAAAGATCCAAATCATTAGAAAAATCAGCATAAGTAAAACATTAAATACATAATTTCATGGGTAACTTGTATGTAAAAAAAGACAAATATGAAAATTATAAGCATTGTAGAACATATATGAACATACAATATGATCATTTAACATGCAAAATGTTAAATAATAGGAGATTATCGTAGCTAAATTTGAGTTTTTTAATTATTGTTCTAGTTCAGGCATGAATTTAAATTTTGATCAGAGAAACCAAGATCTCAGACGATATTCCAGTATCTCATCTCGATAGATATATCATTCGATATTGCAATATCTGAGGCGATATATTCGAAAAGTGATTTACATTGAGATTTGCTGTTTTATTTCGGAAAGAGCCTAAAACGAGATCTTGGGTGATATTTTCGAGATCTGAAACAGTGATTGCACCACAACTACTCTTAAAGAATGATTAGGGTTAGTTTAGTTGTTATATCTATAACAAATCATTTCATATGACGCGAAAGTGACGTAACATACCTTGTCTAACTCCTCAAACGAACTCGATTAAAGAGCAGCCACTAACCTATGATTACATAGACCAACCTTATAAAGGGGATCATAAGGATGATTGATAGGTACCGGTGCTACGTGTCATGTGTGCTATGACTGTGTTATGTTTTAAACATACTAGGATGCAGAAGACAAGAAAGTGTTGCTAGGGCCTGAGAGACTCTTACGCTACTACTGTTGCTGGGATTGGAGACGTTGAGCTGAATCTTACCTATGGAAAAACTGTCATACTGAAGGACATGACACACACTCTAGAGATAAGAAAGAACTTAGTTTGGGTTATCTTCTTATTAAACTTGGCTTTACTCAAACTGCAGAGATTGATTTTTATATCATCGCTATGAATAATATGTTCGGTTGAATGTTGAAGTAATAAAGTATATTCTTCTGCTTGTATGTTGTGTTAATTTAATATATGCCATGCTAGATTGTCACGTCGACACATATAATAAAGAATATGAGTAGCTTATGGTTAATTCCTAGCATGTCTTTGATTTTTTTTTATTTTTTTTTTGAAAAATATGAAGTTTATAGTTGTGCTAAAATTACAAAACTACACATAAATATGTAACTGGAGAATTTAAAACTTTAGAGTTGATTCATTCTAATATATGTGAATTAGATGGAACTTGAACTAAAAACAGACATCGCTGTTTTATCACATCTATTGATAATTGCTTTGATTTTACTTATGTGTACCCAACGGAAAATAAAAGTGATGTATTTGAAATGTTTAAAGCTTTTATAACGAAAATTGATGATCAGTTTAGTAAAAGTTAAATGACTACATAATGATAGAGGCATTGAATATAAATCTCGTATGCTTATTGAATGTGAATCTCGTATGAACGAACTATATCTTACTCGCTTGAAGTGAATGGTGAAGCTTAAAGAGAAAATGGACTTAACTGAATTAATTGTAGCTGTTTTAATTAATCTATGCACAAAAATCGTATTGGTGGAGGATAATTTACTAGCTACTTGCTATGTACTAAATAGAAATCCGAAGTCTAGAAACAAATTTTCACCTTACGAGATTCTGAAAAATCATAAATCAAATGTGTCGTAGTTTAGAACTTGGGATTTAACAAATATTTGTATGCCTACCTCTAAACGAATTAAATTAGCAAGTAGAGCATACAAATGTATATTTATTGGTTATGCTACAAACAAACAAACATATAGATTCTATTATATGAATGCATATAATACAATAGAATAATGACCTTGATTTTTATAAATAAAAATTTCTTTTTAAATTGTAAGGAATAGTGGGTGGGGGGATATCTAATAATATTATTCCCGTAAGAAATGAATAAAATGAATTTTTTAAAACCAATGTAGCAGTAAAAAAGCTAGAATTGCAAAAAAGAAATTATGATTTAAAATTTTATGCTTAACTTTAGAGGAGGATCCCTTAAACCTTCAAGAAACCTTATCTTCACTGGATGTTGATTTTTGGCAAGATGCTATAAATGATGAGATTGGTTATCTTAAATCCAATCAGACTTGGCACTTGCTTGATTTACCACACGGGGTAAGGCCATAAGTTGTAACCGAGTACTGAAAAGGAAATTAAAACATGACGACAACATAGAAAATATAAAGCTTGATTTGTGGCTAAAAGTTTTAAACAAAGAAAAATATTTGACTTTTTTTGGACACATTCACCTGTTACTTAAACTATATCGAGTAGAGTATTGATCTCTCTTGTTTCAGTGCATAACTTATTTGTACATCAAATAAATGGTAAAACTGCTTCTTAAACGGTGAATTAGAAAAATAAATATATATCTACCGACGTGAATGTTTTATAGTTTTTTGACGAAAATGAAGTTTGTAAATTAAATAAATTTTTATATGATCTAAAACAAGCATCTAAACAATTGCATGAAAAATTTGTCGACTTGACTATATCACATGGTGTTAAAGTTAATGAAAATGACAAATATATTTATTATAAATACGAGAATGACGTTTGTTCAATTATATGCTTGTATGTAGATGGTTACATATTTTTGATTCAAACATTCAAGATATTAACACAATTAAGTCTCTTTTAAGTGCCAACTTTGATATAAAAGACCTAGAAGCGAGTATTATTCTTAGTATTAAGATGACTAGGTTGAATGAAGAAATTTCGCTGGATCGATCTCGTAATATTGAGGGATTTTAAAGAAATACAATTACTTTGGATTTAAACCCGTTTGTACACCATATGATCAAAGTGTAAAATTATTTAAAAACGTTGGTGAAAGTGTAAGACGGTCAGAGTATGCAAGCATTATTGGCAGTCTTCGATATATCATTGATTGTTCTAGACCTGACAGAGCATATGTTGTGGGATTATAATGGAAATTTTACAGGTAGACATAATAAAGAGAATTGGCATGCTATTGAAAAGGTTATGTGATAAGGATGAGCAATATTCGGTTCAAACCAACTTAACCGACCAAACCGGTGTATTTCGGTCGGTTTGGTTTTAAAACTAAATCGATTTGAATTCGGTTTGTAAAATAATTTTTTTTGGTAGTGGTTTAATCGAATTAACTAAACTTTTAATTTATTATCTAATTTTACTGTATTGTAGTACTTCAAATAATTAGTTTAGTTATATACTACAAAGGCATTTATTGCAAAAAGATCAAATCTTATCATAAACATAAATTTTACTATATTAAGTTTCTCCAAACTTGAATTTATGTTTTAATTTGAGTGAATTCATCATTTGAATAATAATACATCCTTCAATTTCGGTTAAATCAGTTACCAACCGAATTAACCGAAATTAGTTCGGTTCAGTTCGAAAAAAATTCGGTTTCAATTCGATTTGAGTTTTTTGAGCTCTAAACCAACTGAACCGACCGAACACTCACCTCTATTATGTGATACCTTAAAAGAACCATGTGCATATGGTTACATTATGAAAAGGTTCTAGCCGTCCTTATAGGGTACAACAATGCTGACTGGATCACTTTATCTAATGACAATATTTTTAGTATAACAGGAAGTGACGCGTCTTGAAAATCCAAGAAGCAGACTATATTAGTTTAGTCCATCATGGGGTCTGAGATGATAGCACTAGGTATTATTAACAAATAAATAAATTATTTAATTAATCTTCAAGTTGAAATTTCTTAATGAGAAACCGATACCAGATGTATTGATCTATTGCGATAATGCTTGACTATTGCAAAAGTTCAGAATCATTATTACAATGACACGAAAGGACAAATTCATCGTAAGCACGATGTTGTTAAGGAATTAATTTCTTTGGGAGATGTTATACAGTGGATCATGTATGTATTGATAAAAATTTGGCAGATCCTTTGGCAAAAGATTTGGTCAGAGGAAGTCGATAAAACATCCAAAATGATGAGGCTATTGCCCTTAGACACTCACAATGGTAATCCAACAACCTATATGCTTGAAAATTTGAAGAACTAGGTTCATTTGGTAAACAAGAAGTAGTGAGATGATAGGAGGTGACATGCTGTATTATAAAATGTTTAGAAGCATTTGTTCTTGTAGAGGTTAGAGGATGAAGTAATAGAAACTTTTGATGATATGTATACTATATGGAGTGTTGTACCGTTTCCAATGAAGACCGTGGAGGCAAAAGTGTTGGCCTACTTTGTGACTAGGCCACCCCAAAGTCCAGGCAACCACGATCACATGCACAAGGAACCAAGAATCGAGCCGATCCAGTAACATAGAGTTGGGTCGAACAGGGCATGGAAGGCTCAGGTCGAATGGGTGCAAGGTTCTGGTTTTATGGCTATCGGGTCGAATGTACTCGACCCGACCCAGACTTCGACTTCAATACTGCATGCTATAACTTCCCACTACCTCCACTATCTCCTACGTGATCGAGATGCCTGCCACGTGGCCACGTTCCGAACCACTCCTCCCTGCAAAACCGGACCCGATGCCACTTCATTGATAACTGTTCCCGCCTAAAGCTTTCTACCTAACCCCTATATATACCCGAACATGAGAAGAGGGACTTTTTGCCACCTAAATTCCCGAATACACCACCTTGCTGCCGCCATTGCCATTCGACCCGCTCCCTGTTCTATTCATTTCGAGTGTAGTTCCATAGATTTGAGAGGTAATTGATGGTATTCGAGTGTTTGAGTGATTCAAAGCATTGTAGTTGTAATTCTCTACCGAACACAAGAATTATAAAGTGGATGTAGGCTCGTTAAAGCCGAAGCACTATAAATCTCGTGTGTTTCCTTGTTTTTTCTTGTTTTGATTTATATTTCTTCATTAATCCATACAAAATATTGTCTATTGGGTATTAGTGCCATTTTTTGGTCTAATAAAAAAGTTTTCTAGAGAGTTCGCTGAATCGGGATAAATATACATGGCCATTAACACACGAACAAGTTGAAAGCGCATTTTGAAAGGTTGTGTGTTTCGATGTTAGAGATAGAGTTCAAATCTATGTGTTATTCTAGTATATTCTAGATCTTATTCACCATGAAAAAAGTTTAAACCGAAAAATATATTTATTTATTCATAATCTTATATTTTCATGATGGAGCAGTTGATAGTTTGTTTTGCACCTTGGGCTAACCAGCGAATCATCTTTAAAAAATTATAGAGTACGCGACTCAACCATTTCCAGCAGTCTGCTGCAATAAAGCATGTGTAGAGTTATATGTGCTTTTATCTTATATATACACAACAATACCTATGAACAATTACTTGCTTATTGATGCACTTCTAAGGTACAAGGTACTGACTGGTACGTTGGCTTGGTACTAGTTATGATCGGATTAGGATTCAAAAAGATTTTTGGTTCCGATTATGATTTTTTTTCTTTTGTTATGTGGAAATCAGCATAAAAGTAGAGTCAAAATTAGCAACCCTAGAACATAAAGAAACAACAAATATAAAAGAGAGTAGGAAAGACCCAAACAAGTTCAAATGTACATTTGAATCAACAACTTTAATCTGCAAGACATGAAGAAACAACGACTATTTAATTGTTATCATTGTTTTTTATGGCTATGAATAGAAGGCAGAGAAATTAAGCACTTGCCTCAAACCATTCAACCTTCGGGCGTTCAAGCTTAAGATATCAATTTTTTCTTGCCCTAGAGTCGATGACGAGAGTTGAGAGGATACTGATCAGAGCAGCAAAAAAAATTGAAATAGGTAAACAAATTTTATTAATTTGAATACATGTCATGTTATATAATTTTCTGGTTTGGGCTTTAGTGTTAAAATATTTAATGGTTGCATAATGTTAGAAATTTAAAAAGTTATAGTTATGGTATAACATAAAATAGTAAGTTGTTCCAAAACAACACATCAAACGAAGGTTTTAAATATCGGATATCGATCCCGTTTCTTTTTGGAGATTTTAGCGACTCGGTATCCTATCGGGGGAGATCTCGGATGAGACGAGTGCATCTCGGACGTCAATATAAGATTTATATGTCAAAGCTTAAAGTTCTTCTTGGGACCATATCATAGTATATTTATGTTAAAAATTAATTTGACATACAGTAACATTTACATTTATAGAAATATATAGAAAATCAAGCTTGCTTGATTTGTAAATTAAACAACACATCAGTATAATTTATAACAAAAGGACACAAAGCCAGTTCATTTAATATTAACTGAATTACTGAATAAAGTGCAAAAAAACATGGTGTCCAATTCATAGGCCACTGTAAACAAGTCTGGTATAAAAATGTTAAAATCGGATATGTTCATTTCATAACCTCTTATAATATTAGCAGGAAGCTATAGATGTATTCAATAAAGCACAAGACAAAATGCTATAGATGCATGTAACAAAAATAATTTTTGGTCCTTGCAAAAGGTTTAATAAAGTCCGTTTATAGGAAAAAAAATATAAATTTTGAAAATGATAACAAACCAAATTTTACTGCAACTAAAACATAACTTCATGACAAATTGAATTTCATTAAAACAGAGAAAATCCTAGTTAACATATTTGCAGAGAGTAGAGATCAAAGCTACGTTGTTGGAAGTAAGAGGGAGCTGTCGAGAGTCAGAAGTAGCCGATGCCGTCGAGAGTTGGTAGTGAAGTTCGGTTTATTTTTTTTGGAACATGGACAATTCCATTTTTCTCTGAGAGGAGGGATTTCAATTATTCGATTGAGGAGAGGAACCGGATAGCAAAGTAAAAGTCTATGTCAATTGATGATGGACTGAGAATCAGATGAACATTATTTTTCTCAAAAAATAGAAATAAATCGGTTGATATTTCGGACTATCTTTTCACTTAAATATAGGCCGATATTTGTAAATATTGGCCGATATATTTAAAACAAGATATCAGCCGATACCTTCTGTTTCGTTTCGTTCCAACATTCAACCCAGATTTCAACGGAGATATCGGCCGAAATTTAAAACACTGGATCAAAACTTGAATTACGATTATCTTAGACGTATAAAGTGCTACTTGTAAAGCTAAATTTAAATTTATTTAAACCGATTAATCAAAAGTATGCTTCAAATTTATGATTAAAAAGGTTAAAGAACAAAATAAATATATAAATGTTTATTTTGTGCAAAAATGTTTCTTTGTCAATTTTTTTAAGTGAAACCATTTTTAATGGTTTGAGATTTATTAACAAAAACACATCCATGTAAAGAATTAATCGAGCGACAATTAGCTATGGTCTGAATGCCTCGCTGTTTACCACTCACAAGCAGCCATGCAGTTATTATGTTTACAAATTCTACTCTCCTGTGCATGGTTATTACGGCGGTAAGTCGAGTCGAGTCGACAGAGGTCCAACTAGTCGACTAGTGGACTAGTCGTAGACTAGTCATAGACTAGTCGAGACTAGTCCATAAATAAATAAATATATACAAATGTATAATTATAAATTTCTAACTAATACATATGCATAAAAATTTAAACATGTACTAACATACCATAGGGTAGCAATATAAACTGACAGCAACCGTTGATAGACATCAATATTGGTGACTTGCCACTACAAGAAAATGGGGTCTTTACCTACTAACTATAAGTGTAGGTAAAACTAACATAATGGTGGGTAATATATTTTAGCTACCAATATTGAATTGGTAGAAACTGGTAGGTAAAGCTTAGTGGAGAAAGATTTTTGTCTACACTTATTATATTGGTAGGTAAAAGAATAAATGGACCCCACTACGTTATGACTCAAATAATGAGTCATCAGCTAATGTGTTTGATGATGTGTCATCTTACATGGATGCTGACATGGCTGATGATGAGTCATCCTACATGGCTGCTGACATGGCTGATGATGTGTCATCCTACGTGGTTGCTGACAAGGTTATCGAAGTACTATACACATGGCATATATTAATGCCGACACTTGGCATTTAATGGTTGGTTCATGTGTCAAACAATAATTTTTCCATGTGTCATCATTTGATTAGTGCATATGACATTATTTTTTAGGCCACATGGCATTATTTGCTATAAATAAATATTTACAAAACTGAATATTTACACAGAATTTATTTTTAAACAAATAACAAATATTTATTCAAATAAATATTAATTACACTTTCGAATAGTATACATACTATTTACTCACTATTACACATCACTTATACATACACTTCCTCGCTACAATTCACGGGTATACATTGGATCCTTACTATATACTCATTCACTCATATACATGTACACACTCATAATCTCACTCTAGTTTTAGTCATCGGCTCCTTGCTCCAGAATTTGTCCACTCATCTGTCGTACCTGTCATAATAAACTAGCATAGTAAATTGAAAAAGAAATAATTTAGTTTACATATATACACATTTGATTTAAATTTTATTTATCCAAGTAAGTTTGGCTGTTTCTCATCATTTCTCTAAACAGGGTCAAACAAGTGTGTGTGTGTGTGTAAATACACACACTCAAACAACGACAGTTTCTACCAAATTACGGTTACCAGCTGTATTTAATAAGTTATTGCAACCTCTGACGGTCAAATGAGAACAAAGTATCACCAATTTAAAAAGTAATGGAAACCTTTGAAAAGCACCTCTCACCAAGGACAAGCTGCAAAGTTGTTTTTACCAACAATCACAAGTTACAAATAAGATAATTTCGCAGCAAATCACTTATAAGCTCAAATGGGCAATTACTTAGCAACTTCAACCAACATAGACCACCACAACAAATACACAATGAAGAAAAAGGCAAAAACACATGTGAATTAGCCAAGAAGACACTAGCATGTCACAAAACACCCAAAAACAATTAACTAGTCCTCACCAGCAATCGAAAAAACACTACGACCAAGATGTCTGTCAAAAGAATGCATTTGCAATACACAAAGAAGCAAGTCAAGCTACCATAAATATAAAGATCCAAAACTATTTTTTTTAAAAGAACTCGAAACAAATTGAATTGACGTGTACCATCAATCATTGTATTTCCAAACAACCACAAGTAACCTACATATATAAAGTAGCTTACCTCAAATGACAAATTTGAAAGTGTATATGTCACATGAATATTAACATATATTAAAAGAATCGCCTCTTCTTACACTCCCTCCTTTCAAAATCGTTCATCTTCCTCTGTTGCCAAGTCAAATCGCTGCCATTCTTCTTTCGTCCTGCAAAATAGTAAATACACATCGTACGTTACCAATATAACTGAGTTAACGGATGTATATGGAAAGGGGGAAAACAAACAAATAGGATTCGATTAAATTAAAATTAAACCTGATTAAGAAGAAGAACATGCATGGTAATGAAAATGGAAGAAGAACGATGCATGATGACAAAGCCAAGCAAGAACAATTTTAGGAGGAGTTTCCAATGTATGACGGACGAAATAGGAGAAAAGGGGAAAACAACAATGCGTGAGGAAGGAAACTAATTAAAGACAGATGAAGTTGGCAAAATTTTGAGGGTAAGCTTATTATTTATGGTGAAAAAAGGAAGAAAAGGAGAGCAATGATATGGGAGGAAATAAATTAATGGCAAAAAATGGAAGAAAAGGAGAGCAAAAATATAGGAGAAAATAAATTAATGGCAAAAAAAGGAAGAAAAGGAGAGCAGCAATATGGGAGGAAATAAATTTATGGCAAATTATATTCATATATACTCATAATTCCTACATGCACCAATGTTTTAATTTGTTAAAATTTCCTCTATATAAGAGCTTATAGTCAAGATTTACACATAAATATGAGATTTTAGTTTCTACGTTTATAAAATTTCTAATTTAATTAGTTACCAAAATTTTGGAGTGGAGATGTGGCTGATAATATAAACCCATATATGACTCAATGTTGCTATTAGTATTTTGATTCATTCACTTTGTTTCCCAATTTATCATATTCAACTTTTGTTTTCAACTGTTGATTCATATTACATTTTTTTTATCGAATTATTTACATCAAATTAAACACCAAGGATTATATATTGGTGGAAAGTATAAAAATTAAATCTCGAATTCATTAATATTGCAATAAGAAATTTTGGAGTAATTAGTAACATATTTGGTTATTTTAATGCAATTTTTTTATATTCCTATAATAGATGATATGTAATAATTGCACATAATTGGTGCTTGATTATGGTTTAAACTTTTATACATTTTCATATTTAGTTTCCAAAATTTATGCATTGAAGATGTTGCTAAAAAGGTAAGAATATTGTAAATCAAATTGTTACTGTAAATAATTACTACTTTAATGTCATATATTAAATAATGATAATGTAACTTTTGGTGATTTACTACCTTAATGTGATCATGAAATAATTGCTTAGAAATCATGCATTATTTGTACATTACTACCTTAATGTGTGACCTCTCTATCATTGTATTGCTTTCCTTGGATCCCACTTTATAATGCTAATCGCTTACCATTTTAATCATTTGTTCTGTTTGGGAATAAAATGATACAATATTTATAAATCAAACTATTAGAATATGAATATGTATGAAATTATGAATATGTTGCAATAAATTATCAATATTTTGACTTGCAAATTGTTTTATACATAGTGTTTTATTAAAAATATTTTGATCATATTTAACCTTTATAATATAATATTACGATATGTAAACACAACGATTATAATAAAGGAAAATTCTATTCAAACGCCAAAAATCGCTTAACATACACTGTTTCTTTCCAACAAAAATCCATTTCTAAAACAAAATTTTTCTTAATTTCTTTTTTTAAATTTTACATAAAATCCATGAAACTAAACATAAAATAATGAAATTTGGTTAAAACTACATGTTTTAATAAAAAATTATTTTATCATGAAACCTAAAATTTCAATTATGACAATAATAAGAACTAACCGCTATAATTCAAAAGTGTTCTAACTTTTTTTACGTTAGTTATTTCACTCAAATTGACAAAAACAAAATTAAAAGCATAAAATGATAAAATACTAATGTTAAAATAATAGTTCAATTTGTTATATTTGAAGTTGGTGAAAAGAATTTCTACTTTTAGATAAATGGATTTTTGGTTTGAAAAAGATAGGATAGAAAACATGAAAATAAGTATAATTTTGTAAAAGACATGTTGTGTGTAAAGCAATATCTAGTGTCTAGTGTTTTATTACATTTTTTGGTGTATATTTAGTATCTTTGGCGCATGAATAGAACTTGCCTATAATAAACTATTGTCATCAAAATTATTCATATTTATTTGCAGTGGCAATCTTTGTGGTTTATAATCTGGCCAATCAAAAGAGACAATGTGGATCCATAAAAGAGATCACGTGGATTGAGTTTTGTACCGTTAGATATGATTTACAATTTAATTATTGTTTATCAATTCATTAACTATTAATTATTTAATATTTCAAAATAATTATTAATAATTATTAAAGAAATGATTATGCAAAAACCATTACTAGAATATGTAAATGAAATATTTAATTCTAAAAAAAATAGCTAGAATAATTTCTTCTGACACATCATCACACAACTCAGCATTATTTTTAACGAAATGTTAAATTGATATGATAAAAATGTGGAGGCTAATAGCTAAAAAACTTCCCCTTCTATATACGTGTAGATAATACAATTTACCTACCTTTAAATATTGGTAGATAATCATCCTTCAACAATTTTATTAAATTGACAATATTTACCTACCAATAAATTTTACCATTGAATATTGGTAGATAATGGTTCTCTTTACCTACCTATATTTATTGGTAGGTAAAATATTGGTAGGTAAAGGTTAAATTTCTTGTAGTGCTAGCAGAGCATAACCATAAAACGACACCACTCGTGTGTACTGTTACTATACAATGACTAAAGCAAGGCAACTGAAAAAAAAATACCATCCAATGATTTAAAATAAACAAAATCAAAAAAACGTTAAGTAAACATACCATATTCCGTAGCAACATAACACGAGTAGGAGGACCATTAAGATTCACACTAGCCAAAACTCAAATCGACTTTCAGAACTCAAATCGACTTCCAGAACGACTTCATAACTCTAGATCCAAATCGACTTCGAGACTATAAATCGAATCGGAACCCTAGATCCAAAAAAAAGACTTCCAAAACTCAAATCGACACTTCCAGTGCAGATCGAGTTCGAGTTCATCATTTTAGGGTTCTAAATCGATATCGAGACTTTGATTTAGGGTTCCGATTTAAGTTTGATTTCTAGGGTTTCAGTTTCAGTCGACGTTTGGCAAGTCGATGTTTCATGTCGAGGGTTCAATCTCGACTAGCCGACTAGTCGAGCGCCGTAATAACAGTGCTCCTGTGGTGTTGGTAAAGCACTATGTAAAAGTTTCCATCCAGCAGCTGGAATTGAGCTCCTACGTCCACATTGCCTGTAGGAGCATAAGGCTTCAATTATCAGTCAGTCGATTATCATTTTTGAGTAGAATCGGTATATCGGTTTATCAGTATGATTAAGGTAAATTTACCATTTTCTATAGATAAATAACGAATAACATTTCTTTAAAACCAACAGTAACAGTAATTTTACTAGTCATTTTATAACACTTGCATATTCGTGTAATATGTTGTATTACAAACATTTAGATACTAGCAAATGACTGTATTTAGTTCAGTAATTGGGTAAAATAATGATAAATACACTTCTTTTCTTTTTCATTTATGTTTTTTATTAAGTAAAATTATAATTTGTATAATGAAGCAACATTGTAAGGTAGAAACATGTGAAGTTTCTTGGCTTTTTTAGATAAATGATAATTTAACATTACCAATGTAATTGTTAGCATATTATTGGTATATCTTACTTGGGTAGACCAACCTATCGGTAACAGCAAGTATTTTCGGCTTACCAGTAAAAAGAGTACGTCAACGGTATTTGCAAAACGTTGACCGTAACCATTAACTGAACAACTGTACATTTAGCACTTGTTTGCTAAGCCAGCCGGTATGGGGAAGCAACAGTAGCATTGTAATTGGTGATACAACAAAGAAACGTAGACTTGGTCTGAGATTTTTTTGAGCCGGTATGCTGGTGTAAAGGTAAAATTCTATTTTCAAATTTTATGTATAACTGATACATTATTAGCTATTCATTGTTGATTTTAGTTTAATTTTATATATTACTGTGTGGTTTTTTTTTCCCCCATATTGTAAAATGTTGTTTCCAGTAGCATTAACTTCAATGTTATGGCCTTCCCTCTACTACTGTTCAATGTTTTGATGTTCCCTTCGCCATGATTAGCTGAGATAATCCCTTGTATAAGTGGACATTTTGGTATAGTATCTGATTATTTTGAAAAAGAAAAAGGAAGGAATGTTTGTTTTTGACTTCTGAACTCTCTGTTATCTGTAGAAGCTGCACGTTAGGCCACGAGAGATACTGACACAATTACGAAACTGAATAAGATGTTACAGGTAAAGTGCATTGTCTAGGGTCCGTTTGATTTTGAACAGGAAGGGGCATTTGGAAGGGGTATGGGGAAGGGGCATTGAAAGGGGAATTGTTGGGAACGGGGAATGTGTTCTTTTTACGGAAGGGGCATAGTTATTATTTTATTGTTTTTGTATATATTATTTTTTAATTGTTTGTGTTTGTTTGTATTTAGTGTTGAACAGATGGTAAAACGCAGAATACAAATATTACTGAATTTAAAAAAAAAAAACTACGATTTAAAAAAAAACAACACCATTCAAAAAAAACCCACAACACCATTCAAAAAAAAAAAAAAAACACAACTAAACACCAACATTCTGACACAACACCCACAAGAATCACACTTGTCCACTCCTCAGCTGTCTAACAAAATGAATAACACAAGCCCTAAGCTGTGCGGGCTTCTCAAGCAAAGAATAAAATGGGTTATGACCCAATCTGTCCTGCTGTGACAGAATAACCGTCACCTCCCAATCCTGATAGTCATCCTCCTCACGGCGTACAGACATGCATAACTCTACAAGCTCGTCTCGATCCATGCGCGAAGGAGCTGAACGAGAAGGACCGGCACCAGACCTGACCGACCTACGAGTCGGATGACTCGAGATGTCCACATTCTCGCCACGGATGACATCGCCAAATATCTGAGCCTCTTGCAAATGAACTGGTGGAGCATCCGGAATCACGTACTGACATCTGTCTGTACGGATGCATCCTGAAAACATGGAGTCCAACTCCCTGAATCGTGCCGGGGACCCACTCTTGAACTTGCGCATCTGTGGTGGCACCGTCGTCCACCATTCATCCGATCCTTGGACGGTATCTAATTGCCCGTCCCATCCCCCTCCAGCAATCTGTAGCAGTCTGTTCCAAGGTGCCCAATCTCTTTTCATGTTATCGAATTTATTCTTCATTTGACCAGCGTTGTAGTCCAAGCCGGTCCGCTCGTTGAACGCCTGGGCGATCAACTGATACCATCCGCCAACATTATGTGCACGCGTACCCAGATGTTGCATGCACACGTCAATGAACGCGTTCGTGGTGTCGTTGGTCCATTCGGCGATGGAGCGAGTGGACGATGACTGACTTGCGGCCATTCTGGAAAAGTAACAAAAAAATTGTGAATAAACTATATAGGAAGAGGAGTAAATAAGAAAAAAAACAGATTTAAGGGAAAAAAAACTGAAAATATCGACAAGATGAAGGTGAATAGAGCAGAAATTTTCGGATTTGATGTTGGTTAGTGATGAAAATGGAGATGGAATGGAGTGAATATATAGGGAGAGAAGGAAGAATCGGCTGTTCTGGAAATTTCGTCGCGTCGGACGTGCGTCCGACGCGTCGGACGTGCGTCCGACGCGTCGGACGCGAAACTTATCTTTTCACCCGTTCGTCTTGAAGGGGCAAAAGTGTGGGACCCACCTTTGACGCGTCGGACGCAGACGCGAACATTAACCGCCCAGTTCAGAAATCAAACGCTACCTAAGAAGAATGTGCATACCATTTCCTTGTTGTTTGCTGAATATTTGTAGGATCAATACCCAACTTTAATTTATTTTGTCATCACCTATTAGAGTTGCAGTCACAAAAATTATCAATTTAAGACTCTACCATCCTTGTAGCTGGTAGTAAAGGTAAATGAAGCTTTTTATTAATAATTAGTTCATGAAGCATGTCAGATTAACAGTATTTCCAACTAAAAGAAATGGGCAATATCAAATAACCAGTGTCTGTATGTATATGTAATTTGAAAATTCATCCCAGTAATCTGAAAGTCTAAGTTCTCCGGATGTTAGTTTTATTTCACTTTAAACTTGTACACAGTCACGTTCAAGTTGTATGTGCTGTCATAGCGTGCGCGGGCGTTGTGTGATATATGCATTAATGAAAATGGATATAACAGAAGTTATTCTAGACTTATTCCAAATTGCATAACAAAATGTGTGGTAACCGTTGGCACTTTATTATTTGTGTTGAGGTTTTGTGCGCAGCGGAAGTTTTGACAAAACACCCAAAAAACAAAATGAATCTTTTTCACCCAATCACTTGAAGATGAATGTGATTGAAAAACAAACAACAACAACAAAAATATAACGTAAATATGAACACACGATATTCCACCCAACCACCCCTTTTATTGATTCACCAAAATATTGTTTACAACCGATCTCAACTATCGTTAAACAAACACAACTTGAATCAATAAGCTTATTGAGAAATAGGTAGAGAATATCTAATGGCTAAACAATTTGAGGAGAAATATAATGAAGAACAATGATAAATTTTTCCACCACATAATGAAGATATCATGTAGGCCTTTTATAGAGTAACTAGTCACTCAAATTATCCTCATATATCTCAAATATATCCTCATATATCTCAAATATATCTATTTGGATAAGCACCAAATAATCCTTGCCTTCATTTTCAAATATCCCACAAAAGTAGCAACAAATATCTCCACCAAAAATGGATCCACATAGAAAATTTGTTGCCTACAATTTTGTGATTTGCGTATCACAAATCTCAACACTCCACCTTGATACCAAATCACAACATCTCCTCCACTCAACACTAGCCAACTTAGCTCTCACTTTCAACCTTCTTTTCTCAATTAACATCATTACAAACCTCCACCATCGCCCACAAATGGTGCACCTCCCTCATCGTGCACCACGCCAATAGCGATCTTCAAAAGCGTTTGTAATACCACAAAGACCTCCATCTTGTCTTTGTGGATTTCACAACTCGACATCCGTCTTCCGCTTGACATGATCTCTTCATCTCCGGGATCCCTCGAGCATCATCAACATCTAGACCCTTGTCGATACCATGATCCTCCACCTTAGGACCATCAGCAGTGACCATATTAACCTCTCCACCTTGCTGTGGACTAGGTTCTTCAACCGTCACCCGCCTTCCACTGTTGACCACTGAACCGACCAAACTATATAGGTTCCCCTCCTCCAAAACTCCTCGCATCATCACACGACCACCCTTCTTCACTCTTAAAACTCCACCTCGAGTCTCATAAGTGCAACCGCGGCGATCTAACTGACCGAGAGATATGAGGTTATGCGAACAAGTGGGTATGTGCATCACACCGGCAACTTCTCTCTCCACTCAATCATGCATCCGAAACCTAACAGCTCCAACTCCACAAATTGGTAGCTCTACTCCATTGGCCGTCTTTATCATGCCAACATTCTTCTCATACGAAGAAAAACTTTTCACATCTCGACATATGTGAAAACTGGCTCCTGAATCCATCTTCCAAGACTCCACAACACTAAGTAGGACATCACATGAAGAATCGCCTTCGGTACCTTCAGCAAAGCCTGCTTGTGCCTCATCACTATTATTATCACCTTGTGCCTTCTTCTTCTTTATATCTCGTATATATGAATAGCAATCATTGCGCTTGTGGCCTTTCTTACCACAATAATGACAAAAGATAGCACATTTCTTCTTCCTTGTATCTTTACCTGAGTCCCTTGCTACCATCGCCTCAGTTTGAACCGATTTCAACTCCGACCCTTTTCTCCTTAGCTCCTCATTCAAAAGACTGCTTCGAACCGTTTCCAAAGAGATAATTCCATTAGCATTGGAATTACTCAATGACACAACCAAAGCCTCACAGCTTTCCGAAAGAGAACTCATCAACAAAAGAGTCTGCAGCTCATCATCAAAATTGACCTTCATGTTTGCCAATTGATTGATGACATCTTGAAACTCGTTCAAATGCTCTGCAACAGATTTCTCCTCATCCAATCGAAGTTGCACCAACTTTCGAACCAGAAAAGCCTTGCTTGTAGCACTCTTTGACTCATACAGCGATACTAATTTGTCCCACAACGCCTTTGCGGATTCACAACTAGCCACATGGTGGAACACAGAATCATCCAAATATTGGCGAATCAACGCAATCGCCTTTTTGTCCATTTTCTTCCACTTTCCCTCATCCATATTCGAGGGCTTCTCCCCATTTCCATCAATGGGATCATGCAAATCATTGAGATATAGAACGTCCTCCATCTTCGGCTTCCATATACCCCAATTCCTCCCATTCAAAATAGCCATCTTCGACAACGTCATCATCTCCGACATCAAAAAAATCAATTTTTTTTTCAAACAAAAAATCAATTTTTTTTTTCAATCCAACAAACACTCCAAGCTATGCGGTGAGATAAGCTCTGATACCAACTGTTGGATTGAAAAAAAATTGATTTTTTATTTGAAAAAAATTGATTTTTTGATGTCGAAGATGATGACGATGTCGAAGATGGCTATTTTGAATGGGAGGAATTGGGGTATATGGAAGCCGAAGATGGAGGACGTTCTATATCTCAATGATTTGCATGATCCCATTGATGGAAATGGGGAGAAGCCCTCGAATATGGATGAGGGAAAGTGGAAGAAAATGGACAAAAAGGCGATTGTGTTGATTCGCCAATATTTGGATGATTCTGTGTTCCACCATGTGGCTAGTTGTGAATCCGCAAAGGCGTTGTGGGACAAATTAGTATCGCTGTATGAGTCAAAGAGTGCTACAAGCAAGGCTTTTCTGGTTCGAAAGTTGGTGCAACTTCGATTGGATGAGGAGAAGTCTGTTGCAGAGCATTTGAACGAGTTTCAAGATGTCATCAATCAATTGGCAAACATGAAGGTCAATTTTGATGATGAGTTGCAGGCTATTTTGTTGATGAGTTCTCATTCGGAAAGCTGAGAGACTTTGGTTGTTTCATTGAGTAATTCCAATGCTAATGGAACTATCTCTTTGGAAACGGTTCGAATCAGTCTTTTGAATGAGGAGCTAAGGAGAAAAGGGTCGGAGTTGAAATCGGTTCAAACTGAGGCGATGGTAGCAAGGGACTCAGGTAAAGATACAAGGAAGAAGAAATGTGCTATCTTTTGTCATTATTGTGGTAAGAAAGGCCACAAGCGCAATGATTGCTATTCATATATACGAGATATGAAGAAGAAGAAGGCGCAAGGTGATAATAATAGTGATGAGGCACAGGCAGGCTTTGCTGAAGGTACCGAAGGCGATTCTTCATGTGATGTCCTACTTAGTGTTGTGGAGCCTTGGAAGATGGATTCAGGAGCCAGTTTTCACATATGTTGAGATGTGAAAAGTTTTTCTTCGTATGAGAAGAGTGTTGGCATGATAAAGACGGCCAATGGAGTAGAGCTACCAATTTGTGGAGTTGGAGCTGTTAGGTTTCGGATGCATGATTGAGTGGAGAGAGAAGTTGCCGGTGTGATGCACATACCCACTTGTTCGCATAACCTCATATCTCTCGGTCAGTTAGATCGCCACGGTTGCACTTATGAGACTCGAGGTGGAGTTTTAAGAGTGAAGAAGGGTGGTCGTGTGATGATGCGAGGAGTTTTGGAGGAGGGTAACCTATATTGTTTGGTCGGTTCAGTGGTCAACAGTGGAAGGCGGGTGACGGTTGAAGAACCTAGTCCACAGCAAGGTGGAGAGGTTAATATGGTCACTGCTGATGGTCCTAAGGTGGAGGATCATGGTATCGACAAGGGTCTAGATGTTGATGATGCTCGAGGGATCCCGGAGATGAAGAGATCATGTCAAGCGGAAGACGGATGTCGAGTTGTGAAATCCACAAAGACAATGGAGGTCTTTGTGGTATTACAAACGCTTTTGAAGATCGCTATTGGCGTTGTGCACGATGAGGGAGGTGCACCATTTATGGGCGATGGTGGAGGTTTGTAATGATGTTAATTGAGAAAAGAAGGTTGAAAGTGAGAGCTAAGTTGGCTAGTGTTGAGTGGAGGAGATGTTGTGATTTGGTATCAAGGTGGAGTGTTGAGATTTGTGATACACAAATCACAATTGTAGGCAACAAATTTTCTATGTGGATCCATTTTTGGTGGAGATATTTGTTGCTACTTTTATGGGATATTTGAAAATGAAGGCAAGGATTATTTGGTGCTTATCCAAATAGATATTTGATATATATGAGGATATTTTGGGTGGCAAGTTACTTGGATGCCAAGGAAACTTGGGTATGAAGCAATTCACTCTATAAAAGGCCTAGTTGATATCTGCATTATATGTGGTGGAAAAATTTGCCATTGTTCTTCATTATCTTTCTCCTCAAATTGTTTAGCCATTAGATATTCTCTACCTATTTTTCAATAAGGTTATTGATTCAAGTTGTGTTTGTTTAACGATAGTTGAGATCGGTTGTAAACAATATTTTGGTGAATCAATAAAAAGGGTGGTTGGGTGGAATATCATGTGTTCATATTTCCAATATTTTTTTGTGTTGTTGTTTGTTATTCAATCACATTCATCTTCAAGTGATTGGGTGAAAAAGATTCATTTTGTTTTTGGGTGTTTTGTCAAAACTTCCGCTGCGCACAAAACCCCAACAAAAACCCAATGTGACCTTAGGTATGTGCATTCCGTTCCACAGAATAGATGCGTTTGGCTAAGACAAGTTTTATAAGGCTAAATATTAATGTGAGACTGGGAATATTAATAATATATTGTTTTATTTTGGGTTTGAAACAATTTCACCTGATTCTGTATATTAAAGTGACTTATGTTCAGGCATCAAGTTGGAAGAGCTAAAGTTGCAAGTTGCTGAGTGCATCCTCAATTCACGGGTATCTGTAAAGAAAGTAAGAAACTGGCAATGATAGTTAGATATTTCCCACGGTGGAAAAAATAGATGAAGACAAATTAGAAGGCAACGCTAATGCATTAAGGGACGGTTTAGGTGAACTTAGGTTTGCTAATTCTTTTTGGAAGGAGAGTATGATGTGTTATATCTTTTGATGATAAATATGATTATAAAAGACTACTTCCCGATTAACTTTCCTTTATGAATTACATTTACGAAAATGACGTATGTCAATAGTTCATAACATGACGCATGTCATTTTTAAATTTGAAAACTTAAAAGATTAAAAAAATAAGAAAAATGAATGAACGAAATTGTTTCAAAAATGTGTTGTAAAAGAAAAAGTTTTTTCAACCTCTATTAAAGCAAGCATGCATGCGTGTGTACGTGCGTGCACACGTGTGTGTGTGTGTGTGTGTGTGTATATATATATATGACAAGCGTTCGGTTGCACCCCAAAATTGGAGCATTCCATTTTCTTCATGATTTCCACCTCTTGTTTATATTAAAGAATGTAGTGGAGGGGGAGAGAGAGTTAGTGAAGGGAGAAAGAAAGTAATTGTGTGGTAGAAAAGAGGGAGGCCAAAGGGATGCTGCACTATTTAAGGTGCCATTGAACCTCTCTCTCCCCTATATATATATATATATATGTATATATATGTATGTATGTATATGTTCACTGGTTGGATTCATTTTTTATGAGCAAAAATGGTGGTTGTCCCAAATAGGGTTGGAAACTCGAGAACTTCTGACGAGGATGATTCAGGATGGCAAGAAGTTAGAAAGAGAAGAGGACAGCAGGCGCCTATGGCGAAGAGGGCTAACCCTTCGGCTGAATTAGGGTTTTGCCTAAACCTTAAGCCCATATCAGCAATTTAATCCACAATCAAGGACGTGGGCTAAAGCTATTGCAGGTAATACGCAAATAAATGGGGGAGTGGAGAGATTTAATGCCAATAAAGATGATGATGGCGAATTTGCTGAACTGGATGAAGAAGTTTTCAAACATGCGGAATCTTTATAGGGTAACGCTATCTATGTGTACTTGGTGGGCAAACACCCTTACTATGTTCACTTAAATGCATTTATCAGAAGAAAGCGGAAACCAGATGGGAAGTGGAATGTGTTTGCAAGGGAGAATGACTTTTATCTGATAAAATTTGAGAAGATTGTGGATTGCTCGAAAGTGCTCGAGGGTGGACCTTGGTTTATGGACAGTAAATTGATGTTCATTAAAAAATGGGAACCAATTTGAGGCTTGAGAGGGACATGTTGGGGACACACCCGGTGTGGATCAAAATGCTAAACCTAGATCTCACTTTATGGAACGCTAGAGGCATCAACAAGTTAGCAAGTTTAGTGGGCACCCCACTGACAATGGATGACAACACTAGAAATGTAACTAGACTCAAGTATGCCCGAGTGCTTGTGGACATTAAGGCAAGTGATGATCTAAAGAAACATGTGCGAGCTAAGGATGAGAAAGGCAATGTGTATGTGCAGCAGATTGAATACGAGGCTATGCCTCCTAAATGCAGCCATTGTGTGTGGTCACTCTGATGACCAGTGTGGTGTCGTGGCTAAACTTGTGCAACTTGAGCAAGTATGGCAAAAGAAAACACAAAGAAACAGTCAGTGACACATATACACAGGCAGACAAAATGGTGGAGCACGTTGCCTCCACGTCACAAGCTGCAAACCCCCCAGTTACTACTATTAATTCACAAGAAAGCCCAGATCACAGTGGTTCAATCACAACCCAACAGACGGATCATGAGCAGATGGGCCTGGTCCTTGAGGCCCAAGAAAAGCAGGATGCTGGCCAAGCAAGTACAACATCACCAGAAAAGCTAACACCTATGAAAGAGAAGGCCCAAATGGAGATTCAAAACTCAGCAGGAGAAGAAGTTACCTCAAATAAGTTCACTAAACCAAATGAAAAATATGATGAGCAGTTCAAAGGTAAGGATACGAGCACAACGGCCAGTGTGCAGGTAAACAACTCCAGGAAATTGAAGAGCAATTCTCAGTCTTCTAAATGTCTATATTCAGCTGGAATGTAAGAGGTCTAAATAATGATGCCCGTAAATTAGACCTCTATAAATCTAAGGAGGGAGTTTTCTCCTTTTATTTTGGGCATTTTAGAAAATAAGTTTAATGATGAGAACTTGAAATATTTTAAAACCGTATGGAAGATGAATGAGGGTCATTTGACAATAATGATTTGGGAGAAAAAGGTCGTATGCTACTGATGTGGAACAAACATATTTGGTCGACTCAAGTTATAGATAAGGATGAACAACAACTCACAATTAAGGCTAATAACCATGGGGGTTTGATTATGCATGTGACTGTTGTTTATGCGAGCAACTTAGCTTCACAACGTGTTTTTCTATGGAACAAAATAAAGGCTGTCAGCACCAGCATAGAGGGTCCATGGATGGTTATAGGGGACTTAAATGCAGGACTCAAAAATCATGAAAAGAAAGGAGGACTTACACTTAGAGTATCCCAACTTGCGGAGTTTAATGCATACGTAGTAGCTTCTGGGCTGCTTGACTGTAACGACCCAGAAAATTTGAACCAATTTAAAATTTTTAAATTGGCTATTTTAGTGGATTTTAAATATTTAAAATAAATATTTTAAATAATAACGATGAAAAGTAAGTTTGAATCGGCATTGAAAATGAATATAATTATTTCTAATTATAAACAAGGCCTGAAATGGCGTGGTAGTTTCAAAATCTGAAAAATCGAAGTTTCATAGCGGGAAGCAAAAGTTATGACCAAATGAATTTTCAGAAAGGTCGTTATAGAGTTCATATAGCCCGTGAAAATGGACATTTTGCAAACGACCTCGGAATTCGATGAAACCACTTTTGTTGGATCCGGGATGTTAAACTATTTCTAGGTTTCAAATTTCATAATTTTTGAAGTTAATATGTGAGCGTGGCAAAGGAAAATGTGTTTGGTCGATTTCTGTTAAATTGGATCGACCAGAAAAGGGCCATTTTGCAAACGGTCTCAGAATTCGACGAAACTAGTTTTGTTGGGACCGTATCGTCAAAACATAGTTAGATTTATTTTTCGGGAATTTTTAGAATCAGTATGTGGCCCCAGCAAATTGAAATGTATGTTCAAATTAAATATTGAATGTTTTGTATTTTAATTTGAAGGAAAACTGACTCAAACAGCCGAAATGGGTTACGAAACATATCCCATTGTATTCGGAATGGGGGTATTTAGCTAGGGGCGGCATTCGTTGGGTTTGAATTGGTGTTCGTTTGGTCAAGAGGGTATTTTTGAATTTAAAATAAATTAAATATTTAAATATAACTCGTGGACCAATCAGAATCCGCCACTTCAAATCCTCTCTCCCCGTTTTCAAAACGAAGCCCCCCAACGAACGGCGGCTATAGCCGATTCCTTCTCTCCCCTTTTTCTCTTTATTCTCTCCACGAAATCAAGCGCCCCAGTTAAGGTTTTTGAAGAGGGTCCTCCAAGCTTCAAATCCATATAACCCTTGCCCTCTATCGTGTCGTGTGGAGCGAGATCCAAGCCCAGAAAGTCTGGGACTTTCGAGCGCCGCCATGCCCTCCTCCCTGGTTCGAGTTCGCCGCGGTCCCCACCCCCTGGTGCGCCGTTCGAAGCCCTACATCGTGGCATCGGCCGATCATCCCCTAGTTGCTCGGATTTGGTGATAATCGCTAACCTAGTTTTGAACGAAACTATGAAGATATACGGCTATTTTTAAATTAACTATATTATAGCACTTTAAAGCGCTACGGTTTTTGATTTCATTGTAAAAATCGTATCTTTTTCGTTTCTTGACGAAATTCAGTGAAACAAGAGACAGTGGACTCGTGTGGATGTCTTCTACATTCTAGAAGAGACCGCATATTTTTCTGAGCCTTCCGCTATTTTTTGTGGAGTGGAACCCAATGTGAGATTTCTAATTTATAAACGATATGGAAAACAACGATGTATAAATTATATAGTCGATGTATGAGTTATGTAAGTGTTGTACACCTCATGTATAAGCGTTGTATAAGTTGTACGTTCGATATATAAGTTATGTAAGCGTTGTAAAAATTATATATGTGTTGAAATAGAAGTGAAATGCTTATATAAAATATATATGTATGTATATATATATATATATATATATATATATATATATATATATATATATATACGCCCCTCGTCCACAAACCATGAACGATATTTATTGGTTGTGATTGATGTGAAAATTGGTTGATAGCGCATGGTTGATTAGAATTGTTTGTGGTTGAAATTGATTGATAGTGGTTGAAAAATACCCGTTTGTGGTTGAGGATTATTTGGTTGAAACCACATAGGATTAGTTTGTGGGAATGAAAAATATACACATGCCTCCTGCGTGCGAACTAGATGCATGAAATCCCCATTGTCAAAAGCTGCGAGGCTTTAAGGTAGAGCGAGGAGCCGTACTAGGGACGACCCCGGTTTTAACTACCCTGCCGTTATGCTGCCGAAATTGAATAATATTCATGTGTTAGAATTATTTTCATGTGTTGAAACTGTATTCGTGTGTTGAATAGAAATTCATCTATTGAACGACATTCATGTTTTGAAATAAATTGTTTTGCAATAAAAATCACATTTTTTACTTTATATATACAAACTATAGAAAACCTTCATGTGTTGAATAGAAATTCATTCGTTGAATGGAAATTCATGTGTTGAATGATATTCGTGTTTTAAATATAAAAATCACCTTTTTATCTATATATGTAAACTATAGAAAACCTTCATGTGTTGAATAGAAATTCATTCATTGAATGGAAATTCATGTGTTGAATGGTATTCGTGTTTTAAATATAAAAATTACCTTTTTATCTATATATATAAACTATAGAAAACCTTCATGTGTTGAATAGAAATTCATGTGTTGAATGGTATTCGTGTTTTAAATAAATTGTTTTATAATAAAAAACCATATTTTTATCATCTATATGAACTATATAAAATAGTCGTGTTTTGAAAGAAATTGTTTTATAAAAAAAATCATATTTTTACCATCTATATGAACTATATAAAATAGTCGTGTTTTGAAATAAATTGTTTAACAATAAAAATCATATTTTTATTATATACATGAATTGTTAAAAATAGTGAAGTGTTGAAATGGAAGTTAGTTTGATAAAAATATCATTTTTATCAAAGGTATGAAATGAATATGGTTTTGAAATCGAAGAATCGATTATATATATATATATAATTAAAATAAATCGAATAACGAAGCTGCAGTTCGTGTTTTGAAACCGTGATTTCAAATGATTAGTGCGGGAGATCCGACCATAGGATTTCCCCAAAACCGTAACCGTTGGGTTCGCTTTGGAAATATCTTTCCAACGACACCAACTTTGCAAAGATCCAACGGTTGGATTATCTGGAATGTTTAACTCAAATCTGAAGAAAAACAGCGCCAGAATCGATTATACATATATATATAAATATAAATATAATTAAAATAAATCAAATAACGACGCTGCATTTCGTATTTTGAAATCGAAACTTCAAACGATTGTGCCGGGAGATCCGACCGTCGGATTTTCCCGAAACTGGAACCGTTGGATTCGTTTTGAAAAGATCTTTCTAATAATATAAATTTTGTGATGATCCAATGGTTAGATTTTCAGATATGTGTAAATCAAATCTGAAGAAAAACAGCGCCATGGCCGCGTTAAGGCCTGAAGCGTCGTTTAAATAAAGTGGCTATTTTTAAATACATAAAAATAGCGATAAATCATTGTAAAATATTATAAACGATATGGAATATGAAATTTAGAAACTAACGGGAGGTTGGCTAAGTCGAATGGTTTCCTGGGTTTTGATCTGATGTTGCTTTCGGCCTTCGGGGTTAATATTTGGGAAATCGTTCTCTTACTGATTGACGGTTAGTGACTAATGAATTGGAATAAAGCGTGTGTGGTGTTTATGTAGCACTTATTTATTATATACGCGAGTTGTTCAGAAAGACCGGGTTTATCCCATTCTGAATAACTGAATCGACGATAAGAAATCGAAGATAAAGACGGTGGTCGAAGACCGGAAATCTTCACCTCGTTTGGATGGTAACTGATGTCCTGATTGGGAGGCATCCCTAAATATGGATATTGAGTGGTGATCGTCCAGACGTACGTGGAGATCGATGGGTTTGCGAGGTATATAGTGCCTCCGGTTTCGTTCAGACCCAGAACGGCCTTGTAAAAGGACGGTGTGTCTGACATTGGAATTCATTCTGCGTAATTGATAGCCATCAGTTGCACGGTGTGAATTTCCTGTGTGGCATGCTAAGACGCAGTGATCAGGGCTTCTGTTGAAAAGCAAAGTCTTGTGGTTGATGATCAAAGCACCGCCTGTGTGGCGTAGCTTTGTGTATAACGGGAATTCGCGAGCCTCACACCCCGGTATGAACCAGAAACGGGAGAGGACCTCAGGGAGGACATGCGTCTCTTTCTAGCTAGAGGTGGTGTCAGTGCTTGAACTGGCTGACATTTATATTATATTCACCTGTGTGGTTGTTGCTGTTGCGAGGCGCCTCGGTTTTATCGGTCGATACGGGACCGATGGAGTCATTCGTTGGCTCATTTGCGCCCCATAGGGCGGGGAGACGTACTGTTCAGGCATAATAATCCACATCGGTGGACCGGCCCTGACGATCCAAGGGTCACTCGAGCTCTGATCCTGAGACATGGTAGACTAGATTGTCTCGAAGTCGGTAAGGACTATCTTTTGCCTTGGTTCATGACGGAAATCCAATTTCCAAATACTTGATTGTGCGGTTTTGATTGTATATATATATGGCGACATGATATATGGTACCCATGCCATCTATGATTGATATTTATGATTGTGTATAAAATTAGAAACTAACTGCAAACGAGCTAAGATGGGTGGTTTCCTGGGTATTGGTCTGATGTTGGTTTCGGCCTTCGGGGTTAATACTTAAGGGGTCGTCCTCTTGCTAATTTACAGTTGGAGTCTGATTTAGAATTTAATGACAAAGTTCATATTTTAAATGATTTGTTTTGCTCGTATCAAGCATATTTTGGTCGACATAAGGTAAAACTCTATCCTCCGGTTTGCGTTGCATTGTGTGATGGGACTTGAGTCTTATATCGGCTTCATTTTTATAAAAAAGCATTGCGATGTTTAAAAGATTTAATTGTTTTAAATCACTGGCAATCCAATGGAGTAAACCCGTTCCGCGAAAGTGGCGTGGTCCTGTGATTAGCCAAATTATATAATGTGTTAAGTAGATTTCTCATACCAGTCCCATGGCTGACTCGTAGTTTGTTTCACTTGCAAACTCGGGTGCCCCTTTTTCTACACGAGCAGCCTTGTATTCAGGTATTAGCAGGCTCTTTCTGGATAGCTGGAGCAGAAGATGGATTCTACCATTTATCTCTTTTTATGCTGTTCAGCTCCAATTGTACATTATGTTTTGTTTTCCGCTGTAGACATTTATGTATAGCTAACTGTATTTGTACTAAGTATGATCATGTATACTGTGTAACTCTGATGATTACTTTTATCCAGTGTATTGTTTGTTCATTATCTGGTGTATTTATTTATTTCTGTTCTGCTATTATCTGTTTATGTGTTATATTCCAAAGATTACCCTTAACACCGCAGTACGGGGTTTTGGGGTCGTCACAGCGTGGTATCAGAGCCTTGGTTAAGCTTAGTGCTGGAATATAACATATTAACGAACTCATCAGAAATAGAACCAGTAGTGTTCTAGGACGAGTAATTCATTACAGATAGGATCAGTAATATCCTAGTATGAGTAAAGCAGAATGAAATAACACCCGAATAGACACATTTACACTTGAAGTATATGTCTCTATGTTTTAAAATATTCTTTCTGTTGACCTGACACTTTGTCTGCCATTTGCAGACGTACTAGAAAATGAGTGCCAGAAACAGAAGAAGTAATACTGACCCGGATATAGAAGCTCTATTTATGAAATATAGAAATCTGGGTGGGAAACCGTTCTCGGGCGAAGAATCTATTATGAAAACGCAAGCTTGGATTCGTTCTGCTGAGAAAATCTTTGATGGTTTAAAGCTGAGAGATGACCAGAAAAGATTACTGGCATCCTGGGCACTCAAAGACGAAGCTTTGTTCTGGTGGGATTCAGTTATTAAGGATAATCTAGAAGGTGATATCACCTGGGATAGATTCAAAGTGATTTTCCTGGAAAGATTTACTCCTCCTGAAGAAATTGAGAGGCTATGTGATGAATTTTCTTATCTGATACAAGGAGATATGACTATTCCAGAATATCATAAGAAATTCAACGAACTTTCCCATTTTGCCCCTCATCTGATTCAAGATCCAAAGAGGAAGAATCTGAGGTTTATTCATGGCCTGCAAAGAAAATATCAAAATAGTGTAATGAGGAATGTGAAGCTTCCCTTTTCTGAAATGATATACATGGCTTACCAGTATGAGGATCTCGATAGGAAAGGTATGTTGAGGGACGAAGAAGAAATCAGTTTTAGCAGCAAAAGAAAATTCGAAGCTGATAGCCCAGAGACAAGTGCGCAGCCTGAGGAAAGTACGAAGGCTGAGGTCAGAAAGAGGCCGAAGGTCAGTCAGAAAAGGGTAAAGACAGTCGTATGTCTAAAGTGTGATCAGCAAGGGCATTCGATGAGGAACTGTAGATCTTCGAACAGACGAAAGGATGATGGGTCTAAATCCGAGAAGAATTTCCAAGAGAATAGAAAGTGCAGTAAATGCCAACAGGCTGGTCATCTTTCAAAGGCCTGCCCGCTATTCAGAAAACCTGAAGAAGTACATGTAAATGAAGTGGCAGAAGTGCCTGCATCCTCGGCTATTCAGGAAAGGCCGGATGTTTTAGAAGGCACGCTTACTGTCAAAGATATTCCAGTTAAAAACTGTTTGACACCGGCGCGTCGCGAAGCTTCGTTGCAAAGAATGCGTTTAAGAAACTGGATTTGAATTTGAGGAAGCTCAAAGAACCAATGACTGTCCATAATCCGGTTGGGGGTTCCCTCAATCTCAGTTGGGTTTGTGGGGTGCCGGTTTCCTTTTCTCGTTATCGGTTCCCTACCATCGCAGTCGTCATGAATTTTACAGAGTTTGATCTTATCTTGGGGTTAGACTGGTTGACCAAATATAAAGCTGAGGTTAAATGCGCCGACAGAGTCGTTAAGGCGAAGATTAAATTAGGTGATTATATAACCATTCCCTGTGAAGGTCAGAATTCTAATAGAAAAGACTTCTGGATAGCTTTGGATGTTTCTCCAGCTCAAATAGAAAATATCCCTGTAGTCACAGAGAATATTCCCGACCTCATCAAAGATATTTCTGTCGTAAAGAATTATGCGGACGTGTTTGAAGAAGTTGTTAGCTTACCTCCACAGTGGGAAATTGATTTCAAGATTGCTTTAATTCCGAATGCAAGGCCAGTAGTGCACGCTATTCGAAGGATGACCCTAAAGGAGAAAGAAGAACTAGACAATCAAACACGACAGCTTGTATGGAAGGGTCTGATCAGGCCTAGTTTCTCGGATTGGGGTGCAGCAGTGGTGTTGTCCCAACGTCTGACGGTACTCTGCGACTATGTGTGGATTATCGTGATTTGAACAAGCAGACAATAAAGAATAAATATCCATTGCTGCGAATCGATGATTTATTGGATCGTCTGAATGGAGCATAAGTATTTTCAAGGATGGACCTAGCTATAGGCTTCCATCAGCTTCGAATTGCCGAAGAGTGTGTTCCTATGACAACATTCAGAGGTCCAGACTTATTCTATGAGTGGTTAGTAAGGCCGTTCGGCTTATGTAACGCTCCAGCATACTTCGTCGATCTGATGAATCGAGTGTTCAGAGGAGTCTTGAACAAGTTTGTTCTGGTCTTTATGGATGATATTCTAATCTTTTCTAAGTCAAAGGCCGAACATGAAAAACATTTGGAACAGGTTCTAGAAATTCTGAGAAGGAATGTATTGAAAGCTAAACTTTCCAAATGTATATTCTGGCAAGATGAAGTGAAGTTTCTTGGCCATGTCGTATCAAAAGAAGGAATTACTGTGGATCCAAGTAAAATCACAGCTATTCAAAATTGGAAACAGCCCAGTACTCCCACAGAAGTCCGAAGTTTTCTTGGATTGGCTAGTTATTACCGGAAGTTCGTTAAGGTTTTTTCGAAGATATCTAGTCACTTAACGAAGCTTATAAAGAAGCACTCAAAATTCAAGTGGACTCCCGAATGTGAGGAGGCTTTTGAGGAGCTAAAGTTAAGATTAACAACGGCTCCAGTGTTAACGATTATCGACGGCAATCAGGATTTAAAAGTCTGGACAGATGCCTCTAGGGAAGGCCTTGGTGTAGTATTAATGCAAAGAGGTCAAGTTGTTGCATATGCTAGCCGTCAGCTGAAGCCACATGAAAAGAACTACGTCACTCATGATCTTGAGTTGTTGGCTATAGTATTTGCTTTGAAAATCTGGAGACACTATCTTCTGGGTGAGAAATTCGAACTGTTTACAGATCACCAGTCGCTAAAGTATCTGTTCACCCAGAAAGACTTGAATCTGAGGCAGCAATGTTGGCTAGAGTTCCTGGCAGCATACGATTTTGAGATTCTATACACTCCAGGGAAAGCCAATGTCATGGCCGATGCGTTAAGTAGAAAGAATGTTATGATCGCCAGTTTTATCATTGCGACTTCTTTGATTGACAAGATATCTACTCTCCAAAAGGACGACAAATTTATTAAAGGAATGAGCTAGTGAATTCGTGAAGGCAATGCTTCGGATTTCTAGCTCGATAGCGAAGGGATTCTGAGGTTACAAGGACGAATTTGTATTCTAGAAATTCCTGAACTCAGAAGAGATGTGCTTGATGAATGCCACAAATCTAAGCTCAGTATCCATCCGGGTGTGAATAAAATGTATAACGATATCAAGCGAACATTCTGGTGGAAATCGTTGAAAAGAGACATCTCTATATATGTTAGAAGGTGCCCTACTTGCCAATTAGTCAAAAGCGACCAACAGAAACTGGCTGGGTTGTTGCAACCGCTGGACGTTCCAGGTTGGAAGTGGGAACATATTTCCATGGACTTCTTAGATGGTTTGCCCAGAACCAGAAAAGGAAATGACAATATTTGAGTGATTATAGATCGCTTCACGAAGACCGCCCATTTCATACCTGTTAGATCGAACCAAACTGCTCAGAGTCTGGCGCGGATATTTCAACGAAATTGTTAGACTACACGGAGTGCCAATATGTATAGTTAGCGATAGAGATCCAATATTTACTAGCAAATTCTGGGAGGCATTTCAAGTAGAACTGGGGACCAAGCTGAATCTAAGCACCGCTTATCATCCTCAGACAGATGGTCAGACTGAGAGGGTGAATCGTATACTAGAAGATTTATTACGGGCTTGTGTTCTAGATTTCGGTGGATCATTGGAAGAACATTTACATTTGGCTGAATTCTAATATAACAACAGCTACCAAGCGAGCCTGACAATGTCGCCATTCGAAGCATTGTACGGTAGACCGTGCCGATCCCCTGCTTGTTGGGTCAAACCCGGTAATAGACTTGTATTGGGTCCAGATATGATCCGAGAAGCTGCCGACAAAGTCGATTTCGTTAAGAAACGATTACTCGCCGCTCAAAGCCGACAGAAGAGCTATGCCGATAAGAGAAGAAGAGATATAACATTTGTTGTTGGCGACTATGTATATTTGAAAGTATCGCCGATGAGAGGAGTTATCTGATTCGGTAAAACTGGGAAGTTGGCGCCCAAATTCATTGGTCTGTTTCCTATTCTTGAACGGATTGGAACTCTCGCTTATAGGGTTCAATTGCCTGATTGGTTGCCTGGAGTACATGATGTATTTCACATATCTCAACTTCGAAAGCACGTTCATGATCCAGACTTGATCGTGGAAGAAGCAGCGCAACAAGATATTGAAATTACTCCAGAGTTGGCTGTGAGAAGAGAGCCGCTAAAGATCATTGGCAAAGAAACCGAAGAACTGAGGAACAAGAAGGATCACTTAGTCAAAGTGCAATGGAGTGGAGATCCGCGAGATTGTACTTAGGAAACTGAGGAGAGCATTCAGAAAGCCTATCCTAAGTGTCGAGTGGATATCTCTGATTGACTCCGGTGCAAGGTACATTTACCATACTTTGCATTACCATTTAGTTCTCTACTCTGTTGTTATTTTCTTTCCATGGATGTGCACTTTTAATTCTATAGTCTGAATGATTTTAAAAGAGTATAGGAATTGATTAGTATATTTTTGAAAAGTTAAAAACAAATTGCTTGTTGTTTGCATTGTGTGATAGTAGATTTGATTAATTAAATTATTAGAACGATAGTTAATTTAATCAATAAGAGAATGAATGATAGAATTTATTCGATTAAATCACACATTGAACTGATATGAAAATAGATAGAAATATATACATGTGCATTATATATGTTTCAACAGGTAAATGGATAGCTGTTGAGTAAAGAAATTATTTGCGTGCCCGACAAATAGGTAAACCTTAATGAGTTGGGTGCGAAATATTATTATATCAACTCCTGTGAATGCCATTGGATGCGGAGTGCTGGTTGTTCTGTGTGTAATGATAAACGTCGCCATAGGATAGTAACAATTAAATTTGAACTACACTACATGGCATACTTCTTGAAGATAGGCATACTCCATCATATACCACAAGCATTTGGAGCTGGTGTGACGAGGTGGAAGATTTACCATACGAGCGAGAGGCTTGTATGGCGATGACTATATTTTACAGGTTGAACTGATGACTGATATGACCATATAAAATTGTAACGATAAATTGCCAGATTAATGAAAACCCCACACGGGTCTGGAGTTGACAATAATCACGTCTCTCTAGTTATTAGATACGACACATGGATTATTTATTTCCTACACGGGACGAGGTGACGAGAATTTATTCTCTGGAGCAATTAAAAATACACACTCCCTCAGGCTTTGACAGGGTGACGAGAATTTATTCTCTGGAGTTATTATCTATACACGCTCCCCTGTAAACACCAGAATATATCACTATAAATATGTGTATGCTTTATAGGATTTATTGGGTAACTAATACGGCCCAATAAATTTCCAAATCCCTCCCCGTACAAAGGAGGTTATGGCGAAATTTTTCGAAAATTCCGGGTGTTAGCCAAATTTTTGAAGAATTTGAGAATTCTCAGAAACTGAAAAGTTGGAGAATGGAAGCCATATTGAACGTAGAGTTGATTAATCAAACCACTTTCGACTTTGTTCCTTTTCGGGGACGAAAAGTTTTAAGTGGGGGAGATTGTAACGACCCGGAAAATCTGAACCAATTTAAAAATTTTAAATTGGCTATTTTAGTGGATTTTAAATATTTAAAATAAATATTTTAAATAATAACGATGAAAAGTAAGTTTGAATCGACATTGAAAATGAATATAATTATTTCTAATTATAAACAAGGCCTGAAATGGCGCGGTAGTTTCAAAATTTGAATTCAAAATTTGAATTCAAACTTTGACTGACTGTACCGGGTGCAAAACAAAACGGATTTGAGTGAAACTAAAAATATTTAAATCTGTTAGTGAATACCTTTCTAACGAATCTGAAAAATCGAAGTTTCATAGCGGGAAGCAAAAGTTATGGCCAAATGAATTTTCAGAAAGGTCGCTATAGAGTCCATATAGCCCGTGAAAATGGCCATTTTGCAAACGACCTCAGAATTCGACGAAACCACTTTTGTTGGATCCAGGATGTTAAACTATTTCTAGATTTCAAATTTCATAATCTTTGAAGTTAATATGTGAGCGTGGCAAAGGAAAATGTGTTTGGTCGATTTCTGTTAAATTGGATCGACCAGAAAAGGGCCATTTTGCAAATGGTCTCAGAATTCGACGAAACTAGTTTTGTTGGAACCGTATCGTCAAAACATAGCTAGATTTATTTTTCGGGAGTTTTTAGAATCAGTATGTGGCCCGGAAAATTGAAATGTACGTTCAAATTAAATATTGAATGTTTTATATTTTAATTTGAAGGAAAACTGACTCAAACAGCCGAAATGGGTTACGAAACATATCCCATTGTGTTCGGAATGGGGGTATTTAGCTATGGGCGGCAGTCGTTGGGTTTGAATTGGTGTTCGTTTGGTCAAGAGGGTATTTTTGAATTTAAAATAAATTAAATATTTAAATATAACTCGTGGCCCAATCAGAACCCACCTCTTCAAATCCTCTCTCCCCGTTTTCAAAGCGAAGCCCCCCAACGAACGGCGGCTACAGCCGATTCCTTCTCTCCCCTTTTTCTCTTTATTCTTTCCACGAAATCAAGCGCCCCAGTTAAGGTTTTTGAAGAGGGTCCTCCAAGCTTCAAATCCATATAACCCTTGCCCTCTATCGTGTCGTGTGGAGCGAGATCCAAGCCCAGAAAGTCTAGGACTTTCGAGCACCGCTGTGCCCTCCTCCCTGGTTCGAGTTCGCCGCGGTCCCCAACCCCTGGTGCACCGTTCGAAGCCCTACGTCGTGGCATCGGCCGAACATCCCCTAGTTGCTCGGATTTGGTGATAATCGCTAACCTAGTTTTGAACGAAACTGTGAAGGTATACGGCTATTTTTTAATTAACTATATTATAGCACTCTAAAGCGCTACGGTTTTTGGTTTCACTGTAAAAATCATATCTTTTTCCATTCTTGACGAAATTCAGTGAAACAAGAGACAGTGGACTTGTGTAGACGTCTTCTACATTCTAGAAGAGACCGCATATTTTTCTGAGCCTTCCGCTATTTTTGGTGGAGTGGAACCCAATGTGAGATTTCTAATTTATAAACGATATGGAAAACGATGATGTTTAAATTATATAGTCGATGTATGAGTTATATAAGCGTTGTACACCTCATGTATAAGTGTTGTATAAGTTGTACGTTCGATATATAAGTTAAATAAGCGTTGTAAAAATTATATATGTGTTGGAATAGAAGTGAAATGCTTATATAAAATATATATGTATATATATACGCCCCTCGTCCACAAACCATGGACGATATTTTTTGGTTATGATTGATGTGAAAATTGGTTGATAGCGCATGGTTGATTAGAATTGTTTGTGGTTGAAATTGATTGATAGTGGTTGAAAAATACCCGTTTGTGGTTGAGAATTATTTAGTTGAAACCACATAGGATTAGTTTGTGGAAATGAAAAATATACACATGTCGCCTGCGTGCGAACTAGATGCATGAAATCCCCATTGTCAAAAGATGCGAGGCTTTAAGGTAGAGCGAGGAGCCGTACTAGGGACGGCCCCGATTTTAAATACCCTGCCGTTATGCTGCCGAAATTTTGAATAATATTCATGTGTTATAATTATTTTCATGTGTTGAAACTATATTCGTGTGTTGAATAGAAATTCATCTATTGAACGACATTCATGTTTTGAAATAAATTGTTTTGCAATAAAAATCACATTTTTTACTTTATATATACAAACTATAGAAAACCTTCATGTGTTGAATAGAAATTCATTCGTTGAATGGAAATTCATGTGTTGAATGGTATTCGTGTTTTAAATATAAAAATCACCTTTTTATCTATATATGTAAACTATAGAAAACCTTCATGTGTTGAATAGAAATTCATTCGTTGAATGAAAATTCATGTGTTGAATGGTATTCGTGTTTTAAATATAAAAATCACCTTTTTATCTATATATATAAACTATAGAAAACCTTCATGTGTTGAATAGAAATTAATTCGTTGAATAGAAATTCATGTGTTGAATGGTATTCGTGTTTTAAATAAATTGTTTTATAATAAAAACCATATTTTTATCATCTATATGAACTATATAAAATAGTCGTGTTTTGAAAGAAATTGTTTTATAAAAAAAATCATATTTTTACCATCTATATGAACTATATAAAATAGTCGTGTTTTGAAATAAATTGTTTAACAATAAAAATCATATTTTTATTATATACATGAATTATTAAAAATAGTGAAGTGTTGAAATGAAAGTTATTTTGATAAAAATATGATTTTTATCAAAGGTATGAAATGAATATGGTTTTGAAATCGAAGAATCGATTATATATATATAATTAAAATAAATCGAATAACGAAGCTGCAGTTCGTGTTTTGAAACCGTGATTTCAAACGATTAGTGCGGGAGATCCGACATCGGATTTTCCTGAAACCGAAACCGTTGGGTTCGCTTTGGAAATATCTTTCCAACGACACCAACTTTGCAAAGATCCAACGGTTGGATTGTCTGGAATGTTTAATTCAAATCTGAAGAAAAACAGCGCCAGAATCGATTATATTTATATATATATATATATAAATAATTAAAATAAATCGAATAACGACGATGTAGTTCGTATTTTGAAATCGAAACTTCAAACGATTGTACCGGTAGATCCGACCGTCGGATTTTCCCGAAACTGGAACCGTTGGATTCGTTTTGAAAAGATCTTTCTAGTAATATAAATTTTATGATGATCCAACGGTTAGATTTTCAGATATTTGTAAATCAAATCTGAAGAAAAACAGCGCCATGGCCCTGTTAAGGCCTGAAGCGTCGTTTAAATAAAGTGGCTATTTTTAAATAAATAAAAATAGCGATAAATCGTTGTAAAATATTATAAACGATATGGAATATGAAATTTAGAAACTAACTGAAGGTTGGCTAAGTCGAATGGTTTCCTGGGTTTTGATCTGATGTTGGTTTCGGCCTTCGGGGTTAATATTTGGGAAATCGTTCTCTTACTGATTGACGGTTAGTGACTAATGAATTGGAATAAAGCGTGTGTGGTGTTTATGTAGCACTTATTTATTATATACGCGAGTTGTTCAGAAAGACCGGGTTTATCCCATTCTGAATAACTGAATCGACGATAAGAAATCGAAGATAAAGACGGTGGTCGAAGACCGGAAATCTTCACCTTGTTTGGATGGTAATTGATGTCCTGATTGGGAGGCATCCCGAAATATGGATAATGAGTGGTGATCGTCCAGATGTACGTGGAGATCGATGGGTTTGCGAGGTATATAGTGCCTCCGGTTTCGTTCAGACCCAGAACGGACTTGTAAAAGGACGGTGTGTCTGACATTGGAATTCATTCTGCGTAATTGATAGCCATCAGTTGCATGGTGTGAATTGCCTGTGTGGCATGCTAAGATGCAGTGATCAGGGCTTCTGTTGAAAAGCAAAGTCTTGTGGTTGATGATCAAAGCACCGCCTGTGTGGCGTAGCTTTGTGTATAACGGGAATTTGCGAGCCTCACACCCCGGTATGAACCAGAAACGGGAGAGGACCTCAGGGAGGACATGCGTCTCTTTCTAGCTAGAGGTGGTGTCAGTGCTTGAACTGGCTGACATTTATATTATATTCACCTGTGTGGTTGTTGCTGTTGCGAGGCGCCTCGGTTTTATCGGTCGATACGGGACCGATGGAGTCATTCGTTGGCTCATTTGCTCCCCATAGGGCGGGGAGACGTACTGTTCAGGCATAATAATCCACATCGGTGGACCAGCCCTGACGATCCAAGGGTCACTCGAGCTCTGATCCTGAGACATGGTAGACTAGATTGTCTCGAAGTCGGTAAGGACTATCTTTTGCCTTGGTTCATGACGGAAATCCAATTTCCAAATACTTGATTGTGCGGTTTTGATTGTATATATATATGGCGACATGATATATAGTACCCATGCCATCTATGATTGATATTTATGATTGTATAAAATTAGAAACTAACTGCAAACGAGCTAAGATGGGTGGTTTCCTGGGTATTGGTCTGATGTTGGTTTCGGCCTTCGGGGTTAATACTTAAGGGGTCGTCCTCTTGCTAATTTACAGTTGGAGTCTGATTTAGAATTAAACGACAAAGTTCACATTTTAAATGATTTGTTTTGCTCGTATCAAGCATATTTTGGTCGATATAAGGTAAAACTCTATCCTCCGGTTTGCGTTGCATTGTGTGATGGGACTTGAGTCTTATATCGGCTTCATTTTTATAAAAAGCATTGCGATGTTTAAAAGATTTAATTGTTTTAAAGCACTGGCAATCCAATGGAGTAAACCTGTTCCGCGAAAGTGGCGTGGTCCTGTGATTAGCCAAATTATATAATGTGTTAAGTAGATTTCTCATACCAGTCCCATGACTGACTCGTAGTTTGTTTCACTTGCAAACTCGGGTGCCCCTTTTTCTACACGGGAAACCTTGTATTCAGGTATTAGCAGGCTCTTTCTGGATAGCTGGAGCTGAAGATGGATTCTACCAATTATCTCTTTTTATGCTGTTCAGCTCCTATTGTACATTATGTTTTGTTTTCCGCTGTAGACATTTATGTATAGCTGAACTGTATTTGTACTAAGTATGATCCTGTATACTGTGTAACTCTGATGATTACTTTTATCCAGTGTATTATTTGTTCATTATCTGGTGTATTTATTTATTTATGTTCTGCTATTATCTGTTTATGTGTTATATTCCAAAGATTACCGTTAACACTGCAGTACGGGGTTTTGGGGACGTCACATTGACCCTGTCCATAAAGGCCTGAAATACACATGGAGAAGCGGGAAATGTAAAAAAAAAATATCATGCAAACTTGATAGAGTGCTTGTAAACGCAGAATGCAACAACATGTTTGATGACATCTCTGTTACTATTTGAAATAATTCTATAAGTGATCACAGCCCACTACATATTATGCTCACCGAAAAACAGGATAATGCTAAGGGGAAACCTTTTAAGTTTTGCAATTTTTGGCCCAAAATTCAAGGTTATGAAGAGGCAGTGAATATAAATGCGATTAACCTGGTGGATGGCACATGCCTCTACAAACTAATTCACATACTTAAAGTTGCAAAAGCTAACTTGAAGGAGTGGAATAGATTCTGAACAAAAGAACACGATAATATCAGTCAGCTATAAGACCAGTGTGACGAAACACTGATCAAATTGGATGAAGATGATGAGTAAGATGAAAGTTGGAGAGCGTACTATAACATCCAAGGATAATTGAAGGATGCACTAAAAATAAAAGCCATAGAACTCAAGCAAAAGGCAAAGGAGAGATGGATAATAGAAGGGGACGAGTGCACCAAATTTTTTTACACAAAAATGTCTATCAGGAAAATTTTAAATGCTAATTTTCAATGTTTTGCACAGGATGGGTCGGTAAGAGACAATAGTCAAATGATGGAAGCTGATGCCATTAAACACTGTTCAGATTTATACAATGGTCAAACAGAAAGCAACTTACCCATTGTGCAATGCAGAAGAGTGTTGAACTCCACTAGTAACAGGAAGTTGCGTCGCCCAGTGACCGCCACTGAAGTTTGGGAGGCTTTGGCCAACATTCACAATGATGCTAGCCCTGGTCCCGACAGTCTGAGTGCTGCTTTCTTCAAAGTCCATTGGGAAAACCTGAAACAACATGTGTTAGAAGCAATTCAAGAAGCATTCAACACTGGTAAAATTCTCAAAGAAATTGATCATACATTTATTTGCCTTATCCCTAAAAAAGACAACCCCTCTAGAATTGAGGACTGCAGGCCTATTGCATGCTGCAATATTATATACAAAATTTTGTCGAAAGTGATTTGTAATAGAATCAACTACATACTACCGGAGTTTATTACTGAATGTCAAAGTGCTTTAATTAAGGGAAGGAGCATTTCTGACAACTCTTTGTTGGCCCATGAACTAATCAGAAATTTCGATAAGAAAGGAGCAAATAAATTTTGCCTCAAAGTGGATTTACACAAAACGTATGATAAAATTAATCGCCAGTTCATAATACATATGCTGCAGATTATAATTGAGGAGTGCATTATAATGTGCACGTAAAAATGCACATTTATATTCACTTATTTATTCTTGTTTAGTTGAATAAATGAACATTTTTGGGTATTTTATATGATCAAACCATGTTTTAAATATTTTCAAAATCATCACTTATTTTGGGGAAAAAGGGGGTCACTTGTGCATGTTTTAATTTGTGAAATCTTTTACTTGTTTCTTGTTATTAACTATTGTAGGAATTTAGGAGCTAAAATGATATATGCACATGAAGAGATGAAGGAAAGCATGCACATACACAAGAGAAGGCAAATAATTAATTTATCTTATTGATAGTGGAGGGCCCATCTTTCAACTAGCCCACTTGCTCTTAAACTTGATATTATTGAATGGGACAAAAGACCTTATGCATTCTATATGACATATTAGTGGCTAATATCAATTAGAAGCTTCATGTATGGGCATTTTGGGGAATTATCAAGGAAAGTGATTAGGGTTTTAGATCATGTATATATACCCCTTCGTTTCATGTATTTTGCATCTCCTTTTTAGCATATGAAAGTGGAAGTGATCAAATAAATAAAAATGGCTTCCAAGCCTATTTCTTTTATGTCTGTTTTATGTCTCTTTTAATTTCTATGCTCTACTTTATGTTCATAGTTTAGATTTATTTACATGCTCTCTACTACATGTTTATAGTTTAGATTTATTTACATGCACTTAGTTTAGTTCTTTTCTTCTATTTAGATTTTCTTTCATTTTGCTTTATTCTCCAATGTTGAAACTTACATGTCTTAATATGATAACATACATTAGAAGCTAAGCCTCTACAATTTAGGGGTAATGAAGCTCTCTAAATTTATGTAAGTTCAACATTTATATGATTTGTGATCTCTCATTTTGTGCTTCTTGATAGTGGATATTGATGTAAGTTTATACATATGAGTTTGATAGCTTATGTTGCATTTGCAAATGAGCTATTCTTGCTCAATATAAACACAAGTTACATCAATATTTTGCTAAGTGGTTTTTGATTATGAAATATAAGCAAGAACAAAATTAGATGATCTATGTCACTAATTACAATAGTGAATAGATCATACTTAAAATAGATTTTGCTTTGTTGTCATTTTCATGAGAACAATGAGTGGTTTAAGTGTTGTGTTATAGTTTGATAGTTTATGTTATGTTAACTAATAACATAAATAAACTACACTTATGATAAATGCAACATTTATGTCACTTAATATTAATAATAGAGATCATAGATTATATGTTTGTTGATTTACATAAATATGAGAGGGGATTTACCTTTAAATTGCTCTCTAATCTCATATTTAGCTCTCAACTTAGTTTCTAGTTTTCTTTAGTTTTTGTTAGTAAACAATCCAAAGTTTGGTTTAATTCGATTGAATAAGATTGAAATTACTTCTTTCCCTGCGGATCGACTCGTATTCGCCACGTACTAATAATTGTACGCCGTGCGCTTGCGGTATTATCACGATATTTCGTGTTAATGGTTTTCTAATTTAATAGAATATCCGTTTAGCGAACAAGTTTTTGGCGCCGTTGCCGGGGAAAGATTTTAATTTTAGTTTTATTTTTCGAATTAATTTTCTTGTTTATTGTTCTTCTAAAAAAAAATAAAAAATTTGTGTTCTTGTTCATAGATTTTGTTTTCTACTTTTTGTGTTTGTTTCTAGCCTTTGTTCATTTGTGTGTTTTCATGTTTTGTTTTGATTTAAGTTGTTTCTTTTTATTTGATTGTGTGTTCGTTTCTTATTTTTGGTTTTCTTTGAAAAAAAAAGCTTTGCATTATCTTTTCTTGGTTTTTCTCAAAAACAAAAAAAAAACAAAAAAAAAAACCTTTGCATTTCTGTTTTATCTGGCTGATTGTGTTCACTGTCTTTTCCTCTGTTTTTGTTCTTCTCAGTGTGTTTCTTTTTTTTTTTTTTTCTTGATTTCTGTTTCTTCTCAGTTTTCATTTTTGTTCACTTTCACTTCTGTTTCTCTCACTGTTTGTTGTGCTTCAATCATTTATATATACATTAAAAAAAAACATTTCTTCGACTGTTTCATTGTGTATTCAATCTGTTTTTCATTGCTGCTCTCACAATTCTGCTTTCTGAAACAACTCATTTCATTTACACAAAATTTCTGTGCATGCATTTTGCTAAACACCAAGCTTAACATCCCTTGCTGATCATCCCTCATCTCTCATTTCCTGTCACCACACAACGGCAATACTTCCAACTTTCGACACTTCTCCAATCACCAATACTGCCACCATCCTCCATCTTACACAACCATCTCAAATACGCCGGAAAACACTTCAAACTGTCCACTACACCATTACAACCGACAGCTTCAACCCAGTCACCTAAGCAGCACTTCCCTCCACCATAAACCGACAACGTTCAAACTCTACTGTCATTTCAAATACCCCCTGGTTCCACATTACAAAACAGTCCCTACTGCTCACTGTTATTGTCTTGCATCTGTTTTATTTTTGTTTTTAGATCAGTTCAAATTTTAGTTCCTACCTCTATGTTTTACAGTATTGTGTTTAGTGATTTTGTTTCAATTGCACTAAGACCTCTTTCATTCAGTGTTCCAAAGTAAAGAAGACCAGAAAAAAAAAAAGGAGGGTATTTCATTGATTTTCTATTTTCTTTTACAACTTACAGTCTTGTATTTTCATTTTCTGCTGTTTTTCAATTGCTCCATCCACTTCTGCCTACAATCCTTATTCACATCTCCATACACACTCAAACATTGCAATTCAAACCATACTTCATCTACTTCAACCACATTCATAAAGTCTCCTAATCTGAACCCCAAAAGCCATCCCCATTCACAACAACTCAGTCAAAACTCCAAGAACTCTTCTCATTCACAGACCACATACAAACCTTCCACTTACACCATACCACAACCAAGACAGTCTTCTCCATCCTTCTCCCACTTCAATACACAACTCCAATCCGTCCTCGAGAATCACCTGTAGAAGTTCAAACTGCCACCGAAACCGAACGCAACTCATACGCACTCCTCAAATCGCAATCCCTTAGTCACCTGTCACCCCGAATTCTGTCACCAATCGACTGCGCCGAAACCTCCCTCGAACCCAAATCGAACCCACCACTTCACCGAAAATCACTATCAAAATTCCTCCACAATTAGAGTTGGACGGCAAAGATTTTAATTTTAATTTCTCTTCCCTATTTTCTTTTGTGGATTTTGATCTGAGAATGAAAAAAGGTCGGTGTCTGTTCCGTTAAAAAGGAGTGGATTCGTTTTTAGTGGGTTGGCGTGTGGGCCGGTGGGTTTTTGATTTGATTTTATTTATTTTGTCTTTTGTTTAGTTTAGTTTAGTTTGATCATTTTTTTTCCTGTTTCTTTTGTTTACTCAAGTGTTAAAGCATTTGTTTTTGTTTTTGTGAGTGTCTATACGTGTTTAGTCTAAAGTTAGTTTTCTACAGTTCAGTCTTTCTTTATAAAAAAAAAAAAAAAAGTTTTCTTGTTTTAATTTGCTTTTGGTTTCCTTCTCCCATATAAATAATTTTGTTTTGTTTTAACTTAAGTTTGAGTTTTCTTGTTTTAGACTTCTCTTTAAAAAAAGAAAAAATTTCCTTTGTTTTTCTTTTGCATTTTATTGTTATTTTGTTTTTCACTCATACTGCTTTTAGTTTCCTTTTGTTTTTATTTTGATTTTCTCTTAAAAAAAAAAAAAACTTTCTCCTTTCATTTGTTTATATCTCGTCTTCCCTTTGCAGGTAGTCAAAGCAGATAAAATAAGGAATTGTTTGTTTTGCTTGGTTGGATCGCCTTGCTTTACGCCGCTTTGCTTGCTCGCTAAAAAAAAAAATTGCTAATAAATTCAGACCCTCTAGTATCGTGTTTTAACCCCTTTATTTTAATCGCACTGTTGTTTGCTTGCATTTGCATAAAAAATCCAAAACAAAATTAAAATCATTCGTAGTTGCATTGTTAATACACGTTTAATTTCTGTTTTGCATTCATCTCATTTTATTTTCTTTTCTTAAGGGCACACCCCAATTCACGTAAGGTGAGGAGTTCATTACCCTTAGCCCAGAAAATTGCATATCATCGTAGAAATTGACTAATAATAACGGTTAGACGTTAGATTTAAGGGAGTCGCGGGCTCATTTAGGACTTAATTATATTGTAATAGTTGATATATTTGGAACGAATTATTTCTTGGTGTCTAGACTACGGCAGAGAAATAACCGCTTATAAATATTACGGTGATTCGTAAATATTATATCGGTTGTTACTCTGAAGGTACTTAAACCTTCGGTTGCATTTCTAGGTGATTCCTGGTGCACCGATAACTCCTGCCCGTTAACTGGTTGAGAAATCTTTTGTTTTAAGTAATCAAACGTGTCACTTTATAATTTTGGGTTAGGAGCCACTAAGGACAGAAAATTTGTAGTTAATCTTTGCATTCATTTAGTTGCATTAGATTCATGCATATATAAAAAAAATTAGAAAAATCAAAAAATCCAAAAAAAAAATCATCTTCGTTTGTGAATCAAATCGTTTTTTCTCTTATCCAAAAATTCAAAAAAAAAAAAAAAGATTTTCAATTTGTAAAAATCAGCCTTCCTTTCTCTTTTGAAAAAAAATATGTCCTTTTGTAAAAAAAATTAACATCTCGTTTCCTTCTTTGTTTTTTCTTCTTTCTTTAACCCAAAAAAAAAGAAAAAATAATAATAATTCAAAACAATTCTCATTTTGTAAAGAAAACAATTCGCTTCTATTCTCTTCTAAAATTTGTTCTTTCTCTTCTTCTCTTATTTTTCTCACTAGTGCATGAGTATTTGGACTCACGACACTAATACAAATCGTTGGACGCTTGATTTTTCCACTAATCGTTTAGTTCGAACGAACGTCCCTTCAACCGTGGGCGAAGAAAACCCCCCTCGAACTCTTATGGATAGAATCTTCCCCGATCGAGTTTCTATTCCTTCTTGCATCATATTGTCTGCCCCAACAGGTAATCACTTTGAAATTCATTTCAAATCACATATATACTCTTCCAAAATTCGGCAGTTTTGAACGTGATGACCCTTACATTTTCTTAACCAAATTTGAACAAGTTTGTGCAACCATGAAATTTCAACAACTAAGTGACGATGGAATCAAACTTAGGTTAATTCCATTTGCACTCACCGATTACGCCGAAAAATGGTTGTATAGCTTGCCTTCAAATACGATTGGAACGTGGGATGAATATATGAAAGTTTTTCTAAAGAAATTTTACCCCTTGGAAAAAAACGTCCAAAATTCGAAACGAAATCATTAATTTTCATCAATTTGGGGGAGAATCCTTTACAAATATTTCGAAAGATTTAAAGAACTTCTTGTTAAATGTCCATATCACAATTTCGAAAAATGGACTCTTTGTCAAATTTTATACGATGGACTCAAAAATAACTCTCGAACCATGCTCGAATCGATGTGCCAAGGAAACTTTCTATCCAAAAATCACGATGCCGCTTGGAAATTTCTTGAAAACTTGGCCGAAAAATCAGCTCAATGGGAACGATCTAACGAGAAATCGATTTACTCCCGGTCGAACACTCATTCGGTTGGATCTTCATCTGCTTTAGAGGCGAAAATCGATGCAATGTTATCCAAATTCGATAATGTTCTTTCATCAAATCAAATGAGTCAAGCTCAAACTTCTCAACCCTCGTGTTTCAAATGTAATGATCCTACCCATATTGCCGATCAGTGCCCACACTCGTTAGAACAACTCAATGCTTTCAACAAAGTTAGGAACGACCCATTCTCTCCAACGTATAATCCTAGTTGGAGAAATCATCCTAACTTCTCTTGGACCCAAAACAACCCAAATTCGAATTTGGTTCGACCCCCGTTTCAACCATTTCCGAATATTCCTTCGAATCCCCCCTTTCAAAAAAATCAATTCCAAAATTTTGCGCCACCTTCTCAAAATCAAGCGCAACAATCTTTTGTTCCCCAAGACGAAAAACGATTGACTTCACTTGTGAAAAGTCTCGAAACATTGACTAAAGCAACGACTCAAAATCTCCAATCAAATAACAATTTGCAAAATTTATTGACTTCGTACATGCAAAACACGAGTCAATCGATCTCTAAACTTGAAATGCAAATGAGTCGGTTAGCCACATCCGTAAGTGAACGGGAAAGAGGCACTTTCCCGAGTCAACCCATTCCGAACCCCAAGAGCCAGAATCCAAATCAAAACCAAGCTCATGTCGTTCAGGATAGCAATGTAACTCAATTGAATGCTATCACGACTTTACGATCCGGTAAGAAAATCGATAATCAAGTTGAAAACCCAAATAATGTACCGGATCTTCCTCTCGACTCTTCTAAAACCACGAATGATCTTGATCCAAATTCGGAGTCTAATTCTTCTCCAACTCAAGTAGACCGACCTACTGAGTTTTGTATTCCACTTCCTCATCGTCTTCGATCGAAGAAACATTCCGACCAAATGGAAAAGATGTTGGAAATTTTCAAATAAGTGAAAGTCAACATCCCTCTTGTTGACATCATTCAACAAGTCCCCACCTATGCTAAATTTCTCAAAGACTTGTGTACCCAAAAACGACACACTTATGTACCCAAGAAAGTCTTCTTAGCCGCCGGACTTAGCGAAGTCTTGACCCAATCGATCCCCGTTAAATACAAAAGATCCTGGATGCCCTATGATTTCGTGCACGATAGGAGATAAAACAATTAACAAATGCCTAGTTGATTTGGGTGTGAGCGTCAATTTGATTCCATATTCCGTTTACCAACAACTTGGTTTGGGTGAACTTAAACCAACGACAATAACTCTTCAATTTGCTGATCGTTCAATTAAGAAACCCGTTGGAGAAATCGAGGACGTACTTATCAAAGTTGGTCAATTCATATTCCCTGTCGATTTCATTGTTTTGGAAACTCAACCTGTCAATAATCCAATGAGTCAAATTCCATTGATTTTAGGTCGACCCTTTTTGGCTACTTCAAATGCTTTAATAAATTGTCGCAACGGTTCAATGAAAATCTCTTTTGGAAACATGACTCTAAATCTTAATATCTTCAATCTTGAAAGTCATTCGAATGAATCGTGTGACCAAACCTTGGAAGTTAATGCCATTCACAAAAATTCCGAAAACGAATCGATTGACCTTAATGACGAGCATGAGGCCAAGTACGAAAAATTGTTCCAAGACGCTCCTAACAAAGTTGAATATGCGCTTCCATTTGAATCTCTTTCAATTGAGTCCAAATCTCAACCAAGTTCTTTAATCGAGAAACAACCAAAGTTGGATCTTAAACCTCTTCCCGATCACCTTAAGTACGTCTACTTAGGTGATAACGAAACTTGTCATGTCATAATTTCTTCAAATTTAACTCATGATCAGGAAATTTCTCTTCTTTCGACTCTTTCTGAAAACAAAGATGCAATCGGTTGGTCCATTTCTGACATCAAGGGAATTAGCCCCGCAATCGTTCAACATCGTATTCACTTAACCGACGAAGCCAAACCCACTCGCGAGGCGCAGCATAGGCTTAACCCTAAGATGAAAGAAGTAGTTCGTGAAGAAATTCTTAAACTCCTTGACAATGGTATCATTTACCCTATTTCTGATAGCTTATGGGTCAGCCCTCATTCATGTCGTTCCTAAAAAGTCAGGACTCGTCGTTGTCGCAAACGAAAAAAACGAATTTCTTCCAACTCGTACTCAAACGGGTTGGCGTGTTTGCGTCGATTATCGAAAATTGAATGCTGTAACAAGTAAAAACCACTTTCCTCTTCCCTTCATCGATCAAATGCTTGAACGTTTAGCCGGTCATGAATTCCATTTCTTTCTTGATGGTTATTCCGGGTATAACCAAATCCCAGTCGCTCCCGAAGATCAAGAGAAAACGACTTTCACATGTCCATTTGGTACTTTCGCTTATCGACGTATGCCTTCGGACTTTGCAATGCTCCTGCGACTTTCCAACGATGTATGGTTGACATCTTTTCCGATATGATCGAATGCTTTTTTGAAGTTTTCATGGATGATTTTTCGATCTTTGGCAATTCTTTTTCCTCTTGCTTACATCATCTTGAACATGTTTTAAATCGATGTAAAGAAAAACACTTAATGTTGAATTGGGAAAAGTCACTTTATGGTCAAACAAGGCATTGTCCTTGGACACATAATTTCAAATAATGGCATTGAGGTAGATAAAACGAAAGTTGACGTTATTTCAAAACTACCCATTCCAAAATGCGTTAAGGACATTCGTTCATTTCTAGGGCATGCTGGCTTTTACCGAAGCTTTGTGAAAGAATTTAGCAAAATCGCCCGTCCTTTGACTACTTTTCTAAGAAAGGACATTCCATTTGACTTTAACGCTGAATGTGTCGCCTCTTTTGAACATCTGAAAAACGAACTCATTTCAGCCCCGATAATCTGCTCTCCCAACTGGGAACTTCCTTTTGAAATCATGTGTGACGCTTCTAACTTCGCGGTTGGTGCTGTCTTAGGACAACGCATCAACAAAATCCTTCATGTAATTTACTATGCGAGTATGACCTTGAACGACGCTCAACTTAATTATACGACCACCAAAAAAGAACTTTTAGCTGTCATTTTTGCGCTCGAGAAGTTTTGACCTTACTTGATTGGTTCTCAAATCACGTTCTACACTGACCATTCTTCTCTTCGACGCCTTTTTGCTAAAAAGGAAGCTAAGTCACGCTTAATTCGATGGATACTTTTACTTCAGGAATTCGATCTTACAATCAAAGACAAAAAAAGGATCCGACAACGTTATAGCCGATCACTTGTCTCATCTTGTGAACACACCATCTTCTTTTCCAATCAACGAAAACTTTCCTGACGAACAACTCCTTTCTGTTTCAATCGATCCTTGGTTCGCCGACATAGTGAACTATCTAGTCACTAAGGAAAATCCCTCTTTTTGGTCCAAACAAAATAAATACAAATTTCTGTCCCAAGTGAAATACTTCTACTGGGACGACCCATACTTGTTTAAGTATTGTCCGGACCAAATCATTCATCGATGCATTCCTGATAGCGAAATTCGGAGTGTTCTCTCGTTCTGCCATGATCATGCGTGCGGTGGACATTTTGGTCCTAGAAAAGCCGCCGAAAATGTGCTTCAATGTGGTTTTTATTGGCCCACTCTCTTTAAAGACGCGCTCGAATTCTGTAAAACTTGCAATCGTTGCCAAATGCTAGGAAAGATTTCTCGATGAAATATGATGCCTTTGAACCCGATCCTTACGATCGAAATCTTCGATGTTTGGGGTATTGACTTTATGGGACCATTCCCAAATTCTTTTGGAAACTTGTACATTCTTCTTGCCGTTGATTATGTTTCGAAATGGGTCGAAGCCGTTCCATGTAAAACAAATGATCATAAAATTGTCGTGAAATTCCTAAAAGAAAACATCTTTTCAAGGTTCGGCACACCTCGCACGATAATAAGCGACAATGGAACACATTTCTGTAATCGATCTTTTGAATCCTTAATGAAAAAATACTCGATAACCCACAAGTTGTCCACTCCTTATCATCCGCAAACGTGTGGTCAAGTCGAAGTGTCGAATCGTCAAATAAAACAGATTTTGTAGAAAGCTGTAAATAAAAATCGAAAAGATTGGTCACAGAAATTGATCGATGTGCTTTGGGATTACCGTACTGCTTTTAAAACTAATCTTGGAATGTCCCCTTTCCGATTAGTTTACAGTAAAGCCTGTCATTTACCCGTTGAACTTGAACATAAAGCACTTTGGGCAGTAAAAAACTTAAACTTTGATCTTGAACAAGCTGGCGAAAACCGAAAATTGCAACTCAACGAATTAGAAGAAATTAGGAATGACGCTTATGAAAATGCGAAAATTTACAAGGAAAAAACCAAAGTTTTTCACGATAAGTCAATCCTAAGAAAAACATTTTTGCCAGACAAAAAGTTCTATTTATGACTCACGATTCATTTATTCCCTGGAAAGTTAAAATCAAGATGGACCGGACCATATGTTGTTCGAGTTGTTTTTCCATATGGTGCCATCGAAATAGAAAACCCGAGGGATGGATCCATATTCAAAGTCAACGGTCAACATCTAAAACCATTCTTGGAATTACCCACTGATCGAGAGGAGGAGCTCATGATTCTTCATGAGCCATGCTACGTCAAGTAAGAAAGTTAAGTTAACCCTCTGTAAATATGTAAATATTTCTCTTTCGTTCACTCAGTGTGTCATGCATTGACTGTGGGGACATAGTCGAAATTAAGTGTTGGGGGGAGTCTCATTTTCATTCTGTTTTGCATAGTTTAAGTTCGTAAAATTTTCCTTTTACTATTTCTTTTAAAGCCAAAAAAAATGTTTTGCATTTTTATTTACTTTTAATACATGACATGATGAAGTTAGCATACGGTTTTGGTTGTACAATTAAAATATTTGGAATTTTACTTCTCTTAACGGATAACGAAAGAAAAGTTTGAATTATGGGCAAATTTAGTGTAACCGGTATATAAGGAAATTCATAGGTGATGAGTATGAAGTGTTTTCTAAATTGTAATCCGATTAAATGAACGGTTGATTTAGATTACTTACGATAACATTTTAGATCGTTTAAGTGAAGTTGTGCTAAGATATTCTCGCTAAACTCTCTCTCTTAAAAAAAAATAAGAGAAAAAAGAAAAGAAAAAAAAGGAATATGCATATATATAATAATCCAAGGGTATCCAACATTGCTGGTACATCTGGCGTTGGTGTGCAAACCCGCCAAGCTCTTTCCGACACCTTGTTGACAAAGTCAGCGTCGGTATACCTTGGTCTCATTTCATGAGATTGGACACTTTAGGATTACTAACCCTCACGTAAGTCGTAATGCAGTGTAGGGGTGGTATACTTGGATATTTGTAAATAATAATAATGTAAATATTTTGTAATAAAGGGAGAGTTAGCACTTGCAATCCAAGCACACTCTTCACTTATTTGACCTAACTTGCTACCCAAAAGTAATTAAAGATGCCATTTTACGATTGTTGATATCGATTACAGAATTCGTTTCATATTTGCACTATGTTTCTACCAAAACAACTGGCCAAGCTGGAGGAGTTTGTAACGATAACCGACTTTTGTTTGAAGTTTTGATTAGTAACAGACTAAAATTTCATAGTGACGACCCAACTTGTATTAACTTCTTTGTGTCATTTTTAAAAAGTGCCAGTATGTAAATGTTATTTCGAAAAAATGAATTTTTGTAAATATTTTTACATTTAACATTTGGATTTTGTGGGTAGTATCCGTTGAAAACCCTCACGAAACAACACTTGTCCTACTGGGGACACCCAGAGGTTTAACGGCTTGTTGCATATGCTCAATGCAATCGTGCTCCCTACGAAAGTGGATTTATCTTAGTTTCTTTACTTTATTCGAGGATAAATAAAAAGATAAGTGTGGGGGTATTTGATGTGCACGTAAAAATGCACATTTATATTCACATATTTATTCTTGTTTAGTTGAATAAATGAACATTTTTGGTATTTTATATGATCAAACCATGTTTTAAATATTTTCAAAATCATCACTTATTTTGGGAAAAAGGGGGTCACTTGTGCATGTTTTAATTTGTGAAATCTTTTACTTGTTCCTTGTTATTAACTCTTGTAGGAATTTAGGAGCTAAAATGATATATACACATGAAGAGATGAAGGAAAGCATGCATGTACACAAGAGAAGACAAAGAATTAATTCATCTTATGGATAGTGGAGGGCTCATCTTTCAACTAGCCCACTTTCTCTTAAGCTTCATATTATTGAATGGGACAAAAGGCCTCATGCATTCTACATGACATATTAGTGGCTAATATCAATTAGAAGCTTCATGTATGGGCATTTTGGGGAATTCCCAAGGAAAGTGATTAGGGTTTTAGGGTTTTAGATCATGTATATATACCCCTTTGTTTCATGTATTTTGCATCTTCTTTTCAAATAAATAAAAATGTCTTCCAAGTCTATTTCTTTTATGTCTATCTTATGTCTCTTTTAATTTCTATGTTCTACTTTATGTTCATAGTTTAGATTTATTTACATGCTCTCTACTTCATTTTTGTAGTTTAGGTTTATTTACATGCACTTAGTTTAGTTCTTTTCTTGTTCTATTTAGATTTTCTTTCATTTTGCTTTATTCTCCAATGTTGTAACTTAAATGTGTTAATATGATAACATACATTAGAAGCTAAGCCCCTACAATTTAGGGGTAATGAAGCTCTCTAATTTTATGTAAGTTCATCATTTATATGATTTGTGATTTCTCATTTTGTGCTTCTTGATAGTGGATATTGATGTAAGTTTATACATATGAGTTTGATAGCTTATGTTGCATTTGCAAATGAGCTATTCTTGCTCAATATAAACACAATTTACATCAATATTTGCTAAGTGGTTTTTGATTATGAAATATAAGCAAGAACTAAATTTGATGATCTATGTCACTAACTACAATAGTGAATAGATCATACTTAAAATAGATTTTGCTTTGTTGTCATTTTCATGAGAACAATGAGTGGTTTAAGTGTTGTGTTATAGTTTGATAGTTTATGTTATGTTAACTAATAACATAAATAAACTACACTTATGATAAATGCAACATTTATGTCACTTAATATTAATAATAGAGATCATATATTGTATGTTTGCTGATTTACATAAATATGAGAGGGGATTTACCTCTAAATTGCTCTCTAATCTCATATTTAGCCCTCAACTTAGCTTCTAGTTTTCTTCAGTTTTTGTTAGTAAACAATCCAAAGTTCGGTTTAATTCGATTGAATAAGACTGAAATTACGTCTTTCTCTGCGGATCGACTCGTATTCGTCATGTACTAATAATTGTATGTCGTGCGCTTGCAGTATTATCACGATATTTCATGTTGACGGTTTTCTAATTTAATAGAATATCCGTTTAGCGAACACATTACTACCCCCACCTTCTCAATTCTTATTAATGGTGTACCAAAGGGGCATTTGAGTTGCAATAGAGGAATAAGACAAGGAGATCCGCCGTCTCCTTATCTGTTTGCGGTAGCTATGGAGTTTTTCTCTTCACAAATGGAGATTGCATGCTATAACAAAGAGATTAAACCTATATTTGACTTCCACCCAATTATTATCCACCTACTATATGCTGATGATTTGATAATATGCATAAGATCGAATAAAGAAGCAGCCAAGGCGATTGTTCGCATATTTGACTCTTTGGAGAAGTATGTAGGCTTAAAAGTGAATGAAATGAAAACGAAATGTTATTTCAACAAGTTCAATCAGAAGGAGGAAATTTTAGCGAAACTGAAGGTTCAAGAAGGTTCCCTGCCGGTTACGTACCTTGGAGTGCTTTTATGTCAAATAAAATTACTGACACTGAATGTGTAGAGCTTATTACGAAAATAAGGGATAAGCTGCAAGGGTGGAGCTCTAAACTGCTATCATTTGCTGGACGTGTTGAACTAGATCACACAGTCATTCAAGCCAAAGTTAATTTTTGGTTACAAACCTTCAGTTGTCAGATGCCTCAATCGATAAAATTGAAAAGGTGTGTGCAGAATTTATCTGGTACGGAAGTATACATAACATCAGCTATCAGGATTTATGTCACACTAAAGAGGAAGGTGGAGTTGGCTTACGCAACTTTAGGGAAACGAGGGAAGCTTGTACACTAAAACAAGGATGGAAAGTTATTACATCTGATGGTCTGTGGGCTAAATGGATGCGAAGAAGATACACAAAAGGCAATTTTTGGCAAATGGCTATAGACAATAATTCATCACCTACTTGGAAAGCGATTTTGAGGGTATGAGATAAGTTAGCCACTAATTGCAACAAAGAATTTGCAAATGGGAAAACTACTGATTTATAGAAGGACCCTTGGATTGAGGGAAAATCGATGTAGACTTAGCTGGTTAGGAAACATACTCGGCTTATGGTTGCCCTGACAAAAAAGTGAGAGTTGTCATAGACGAAAATGGGTGGAAATGCAGTAATTTACCATGTAGTGAGGAAAACAAAACTAAAATACAATACATGCCGCTGTTTTTTAGTATGGCAGAGGATATTTGGGCATGGAAACTTGCAAAGGAATTCTCAACTCGCTCTGCATGGGAAGCCATGCGAAAGAAACATCAGATCAAATCATGTCACAACTTCATTTGGGATAGGGTTAACTGCCCTAAAATGGCTGCGACTGCCTATAAAGCCGTACAAGGTAGGTTACCCACTAAAGACAGACTTTTTTGCGTGGGGTGTAGTGGATAACACTATATCTGTCCTTTGCAACAAAGGAAATGAGTCTCACCAACATTTATTTTTTGAGTGCAAATTTTCGAAGAAAGTATAGAGCAACTGCTTAGACAAACTCAACATTACAGATTGAGATTTTCAGCTTAACAACAACATCAATTACCTGAATGGAAGAAGGCAGTTGGTAGATAAAGAAGCCAAACTGTATAAAATTTCCGTAACTTCTTCAGTTGGTCGATTTAGAGAAAGAGAAACGCCAGAGTGTTTAAGAAGACAAAACAAACAACAAGTAAAATTAGTTATCTGAACTGGGTGGAAATCAGACTCACGGCTAATAGAATTAGAAGAAGAAGACTTACTAGTAGCCAGGAAGGAGTAGCAGAGGCGATGCAAGCAGTGGATCATATGGATCCAAGGGAAGGAAGCCGATTTGCGGGAAGTAATTATCAGCCGCCATGACCTAGTTTTTGAGTCCGCCTTTTTTTTTTTACCTTTTCTCTGAACTATTCGAGAATGTGGCAGATGAAAGAAGGTTTTTGTTCTTTTATGTTACGTGTAATGGGTAGTGTTATGCAGGCATTGGGCCGTTTGTATGTGATCTTCGAAGCCATGCTATAAGGCTTATCTATTGGGCTGTAAAGCCTTAATAAAATTATTACCCAATTTCCAATATATATATATATATATATATATAAAGGAAAGTCTATTTAGACACAAAAGTTTGGAACAAATTGAGGAACACAAAATCTGAACTATGGGATTACTCCATGATTTGCACCTCTCACATAAAGACAAATTAATGATGTAGCTGAAATTTTGTGTATCCTAATTTGTGTCAAACTTTTGTGTTCATATAACCTCATATATATGTATATATATATGTATGTATGTATATATGAGATAGAATCAACAACACATCAAACCGTGTAGTTATCATATACTCCGTTTGATTTCCACCACGTTCTCGTTTCTCTCTTCTCGCTAATTCTCTTTTTTTACTAACTTATTTAAATACAAATGAGTGGCAGTCAGGATGTTCATAAATAGGAGTACCACAGATCATGCCTATAAATTCATATGCATTTATGTACATGTGTGTGTGTATATATATATATATGTATGCATATATACACACACACATACATACATATGTATGTATTTATCTTTATTAATAGTTGGAATAAGTTTGGTGTCACACTTTTTTGGTATGGACGTGAACTGCAAAAGATACCCTTCGTAGATATTATTAAATCTATATATTAATAAGAATTAGGATCTTACAAATAAGTATCGTTTACCAATTCAAAATGATTGTTAATAATAATTGAAATACCTTTGGTGTTGTTGAAATACTAGAGAACAAACAAGTGTTCCTAAAACCAATTGATAATAGGAACAACGATCTCATAGTCTAATTATAAAGTGAATGTGACTTGGTAAAGAAATCTGCAATCTTCTTCAAAACCAAACAAGCCAATCTGCCTCTACACAAACACTACATTCACCTCAAACTCTTCAACTTAATCAACCACAATGCTGCAACAACTCCAATCAACCACTCTATTTCAATCAAGACGCAACGTTCACCAAACCACATTCAAGTCCACAGTCAACACAATATTTCAACAATTCACCAAACTGCTTCAACATCGTCACATACTGTCTTCACTCACAACTGAATCATCAACAAACCACTTCATACATAATCAAAACCATCTAGCTTGTAGAATTTCCGAACCACTGCATCACCTCTTTACTGCTCAACTCCAAAACCACCAATTTATCTCCTTTAATTCCGTATGCCGCTCCACAAACAATATGCATGCAACCTCTCTCCTTTTTTTAAGCACTCACAACTTTATCTGAACGTAAATAACAGATCCGCGACAGCAACCCGCTCCGATACCATGGTAACTTTATTCATCACATGAAATAGAATAGAAAATAAAATATAAGAAGAAGAAAATAATGAAGATATAAAAAGGAAAGAAATACAACAGTAAAGCACAAAAGGACTACATTGTTATTGCTTTATTGATTAATTAAAGAATACAATGCTAAACCCTATATTTATAGGGTCATTTATTCTCTATAATATTCCTTATTCTCTAGCATATTCTTTATTCCATAGCATATTTTGGCATATTTCTTTGCATATTCTCTAACAAGTGTCACACTTTTTTTGGTACAAACGTGAACTACCAAAAGTACCCTTCGTAGATATTATTAAATCTATACACTATAATAAAATATGATATACATAGCATTATATTACAGCTTTACATTAAAGTGCTATAATAAAATAATTAAAGAAAAAAATAATAATGCACAAATTCTGCTATGTAAAGGAAGCAAAGAAAATTACAAATAAATTATGCTATACATACATCAATTCCGCTATGTTTCCATTCTTGATAGAAAAAGCGGAAGCAAAAAAGGAACGCGGGATAAAATAAAACTTGAGGCTGCCAACTTAAAAAATCCCTCCATTGCATTCACCTTTATCCCTAAATCCCTAGAAATTTCGATGTCAGGCATCTCTGATTCAATCCAACATCCAAGTCTCCTCTCGCATCGCCTCCGCCTCTAAAGGATAACCCCCTGCATCCAAACCGAGTATTGAACTTATCTCATGTCCTTTCAAATCGCTCTTGGCTCATGGACAATCTCGATCTCCCCCAAATCCCTGATGTCATCCTTTATCGAAATCGCAATCATGAATCGGGGTTCCAAAATCGTGAAGGGCGATAGAGTCTATCGGTGCCGTAATCTCTCTTAGTGATCGATCCCAATCCATTAATGCAGCAAACGTCCATGCCTCTCCGATTTCAACTGCCATAAGAGGTATTATTATATACTTATAAATTAACTTGTTCAGAACAAGCTTTTGTAGCCTTTAGATGGGCACGCTAGTGATTGAGTACGATTTAGATTAGCTGTATCTTATTATATCCAGAAAGTGAAAGTGAAAGTGATTGGATTTTAGATTGAATGTAAGTGCTCAACTTCACTTTAATAGTAAGAACATTTCCACAGTAGGAAATAACTCATAATTTTATCTCGTAGTCAAATGTTAATTAGCACATGTTTGTCTTTCAAATAGTTTATGTCTGATAACAAAATATTGTTAGGATATTATATCTGTAAATAAAAACGAAGTTATTATTGTATAAACTTGTAACGTCATGGGAAAAGCAGAACTACATAGGAAATAATACAATTTAGCTTTTGAACAGGTACAAACGTCCATTTAAAGATCAAGTAGGGGAAATAAAGACATTACATGCTAGCATTTATAGGCAGCATCACATGCAGTCGGAAAAAACTTCGGTTTCCCATTTATTAAAGCATGCAGTAAGAGGTAAGAAAGTTAACTGTGTAATAAGTAAACAGTTGAGTTCAAATGATGTAACGTTGATAAAATAATTCAGTCACTATGCATCAGTTGATCGTGTGTCAGTTTTCTTCACTGCTTTGTGTAAAAGCCAACTGCCGGTTATGTTTAAATCTTGAAAAGCAGAAATAAATAAGTAAAAACTGAAAAGCAACATATATTTCCACATTTTGTGTGTATGTATGCCTAAAAATGTTCCACGGCACCAAAAAACAAAATGACTATAGTATAACTGCATGCAGCTGGTTTGTGCCATTATATGGATATTTGAAGAATATGTGGTAAATATTGGGCTTGGAGAAGCTACTTTACCAATCAGCCCATACACCTAAACAAAATCGCATAACTTGGTACTGTTAAAGTGATTCAGCAAAGAGAACCATTACGTTAGTAGAAATCCATGGTACTGCATGACAAACCCATCCCATAGTAAGATACAAAATAAATTTCCATGACATGTGCTATCAGTGAAAAAATTGCGTAGCATAACTATAAACGTATTAGATATAAAATAGAGTTTCAACGGATAACATGTCTTTAAGAACAACTAATACATATTGGTTTGAAGGTAAGCAACACACAAAAATAAGCATCGGCAATGCATAACACGGCGCAAACATGATACAGGCTATATTGATAACAGTGAATTTGAAAAAGCGAATTAATTTTTTCCTGCCTCCTAAAAAATGATATAATTACTTAAGCAAATACCTTATTTTCTTTTTTCTTTTCCAGACGAAATGGCAGCAATTAGGTGGATGATAATGGAATAGTTAGAAACAGGTAATGCATGTGATAAGGCATAAGTAGCAATGGACATTAATAATGTAAAGACCAGTGAATTGTTTAAGGTAATTCGTTTATTGATATGATATAACATCATAGTAATAAAAGGGGATAATTATTTTGTGTGCCAAGTGCTGAAACGACAGCATATAATTTAAAAATGTGAGAGTTAGCCATATACAACCAATGATAAAGAATAATAAACATAACATTTGGGTCGAATGGATTGCCAATTATTCAACTGGCGTTATAATGAAAAAAAAGGTGGTTAAACTAAAAATGATGATTATACAACCGCATGTTCGGTATAAAGGTATTGGCCAACCAATGACACATAATGAACCAGGACTTCATTAACACCCTTTGTTATATTTAAAGGTGCTTGGTCACAGTGAAGAAGCAATTTTTTTATGTATATCATGCTTGAACGTGCACATTAAGCTTTAGCAGGCTACATGAAATATTATAGTTGATACATACGTAATCTTTATCTGACAAATATTTCAACCATATTTATTCAAATCTGAATTACAATCCCTCTGCTAAGCACTTTCTTTTGTTGAACCAAATTGGATGTCACGTCTTTCTTTGGAACAATGTCCTGAATTTGAAATATAATTATCAATTACTCAGCTATGTAATTGCAAAACATAAATCGATAATATTTTCTTTTTATTTGCCGATGATTGCAATTTGCATATTGCAACCATCTAACGGTGATTGAAGATCTGAAGTAGAACTATTTTTGTTAGGTGGAGTAATCTGCGGCAGACAAAATTAGACAAAAATTGATAAATTGTTGGCACTAACTGCATAGTTGGCTCAAGTAAACGTAATCAGTTACATGTGACTGCACATCAGCGGCACCAGACAAAGTAACTCTCTATGCTATTATTATTATTATTTTATTTTATTTTTGCAGTCAAGTAAATATCAAGATTGTTAATTTCTCAGGTTGTCGGTTTGAACTCCACCGCAACTTCAACACCCGATAGAAAATCAAAAATTTCATCTATTTTCTCCACCCTGTTAACCAAAAAATAGTGAGCACAAGTGTGAAGAAAAAATAATAGAATGAACTAATTAAAGTTTACTATTGTTTTTGTCGTTAGAGCTAAAATATGGGGTTTAAAAAAAATGTAAAACACCGACGACCATAGGATCTAGGAAATGATTATACACAGTAAGAATGCAACTTAAAAATGAGTATACTAAGTTTATCCAAGTGGCCATAAAAATATTGCTTACATAGTAAGCAGTAAAAAAAAGGAGAATCAATATATTATGTGTATTGAAGTGGAAATAAGTACACGTGGTAGGAATACAACATATGCAGTTGTAGAAAAGTTGATTATAGTGGACATGGCATGTGAATGTTGCTGCGAAATACACGTTGCAAGAATGCAACAGGAAACTGAGTATTCTAAGTTAAATAACTATGTAGGGTTAAAAAGAAGGCAATGATAACACTTGACGTAGTTGAGTCCTTAGTATCCAAATTAAAGCGTTACCTACATTAAAGTTGTGAATTGTAGTAATACTGAAATGGCAGAACTGTCATGGAAAAATGGGAACTAAAACCTGTTCCATAGATTCAACGTCAATCGGTGGCAGCCAGTAAAAAAAAATTGGTATGGTTTTATCAAGCCAAATATTTATGAAGCGCACATGAAAGTAGCCCCAGTTAGATTTTAATTTCCTAGTTTGACATTAGTGACGGGAATAAGCTATATTTTTCCCTATTATAAATCAGAAAATTTAACTATTAAAAAAATTGGTATGTAGTAATAGGAAGTTAGGAACAGGAAAACATAACTATGAAAACAGTAACAGTAAACAATATCTGTTTAAGCTATTACTCTACATTGCAAAGTTTACCAAAGGATATAGCCAAGCCATGGACCACAACAGAGAATTATGAAATATTGTACACAGTAATACTCCACAAAAATAACGCAACTACAAATGTACTACTGCAATGTACAATAAATGTGTAACATGACATTAACAAAATACGAAGTGAAGTTAAAAATGATTTAATCATGTATGATAGAATAAAATGCTAAGATAAAAATCAAAATTGTAACTGAACACTTTTGACTAAAACAAAATTTGACTAACCAAGTAAGTCACTAAAATTAGAGTGATAGGGAATACAAAACATAAGCTCCCAAAAAATATTTCAATTAATTTTTTAATTACAAACCTGATAATATTGAATACAGAAGCTCTACCAAAAACATGATATCATTTTCATTCTGGCATACTCCATACCGAAATATCTATTGGAGTACATTCCAAGCCTTTGCACACAAACATATTCACACTGATAGTAGTAATAAGCTTAAAAGTGCAACCATAACTAATGTCTGAAATGAAATTACTCACTTGTACAATATATACTTGAGTAGCTTACATTTGTGGATAGTATAAAAAGAATACTAAACTTCTTGCCCTATACAAAGGTATTAAATTCAAGTTCAACATTAGACGAAGCTAAAGGTCTATTATTTGTTCATAAATGGAGATTAACCCAATTCCATAAAACTTGGTTCAAACGAAGCTTATCTTTGTGTGTGTTAAAATGTTAGAAAGCTTATGCAGTGTTGGATTACTTTGCATTTACAGTAACGATGCATATTTGATAGATATATTCGATTTTTCTAGTAAGAACTCTAATTTGGTTGCAGCTTTAACCTGTTTTAATTAAAGTGTGGAATTAAGTCCACGAGATATGGTTGTGCTATCAATATGCATTTGCATCATAAACATGATCAACATCTTTTATTTAGGTGTTCCGCATATACATCCTCGCGTAGGTCGGCCGAAAGTACAAAGGCATCCAAAGTTTGGATCAATTTAAATTTGAAGTGAAACAAAAGATAACTGCAAACCAAATGAAATTCAAATTATCAACACATCTACATTTTAAGTATCATTTTTCTTGCGTTAATTTTTTTTATCCTTATGTTGATTTTAAAGCATACTACTTGCAAATAGTAAACATATGTTGGTACATAGGTGACTTTAATTTTATCTATTTTTTGTTGATGCAAACACAAAATGTATTTTGAAGTTGCTCGCATATTTGTTATCATTCGCCCCTACCCATAAAGTCTAGAGGGAAAGAACAATGTTCCTCTTACATACGAGTTAGGAACTATATGTTCCTCTTACATGTATTTACTTTAATTTTACAAATGAAGCATACGTAAAGGGCAATTTTTCGATTTTTTTTTTTTTTACAATAGTTGTCAAGATGTCCCTAGATTTATTTTATCCAACATGAGAACATTTTTTGGATAGCATAAATGTAGTTAAAATATAAAGCCTGGTGGTTATACAATGTTAACAAAGAAGCCTATGGCAAATTATTCTACGGCCATTAGGTAAATTGGTAAATCGGTAAATATTCTTATTCAGGTGTTGTACCTTCTTATTTTAAGATAAATTCATAAAACCCGTTCTCAGTATCATTATGTAAAAAATGAGAAATTAGGTAAATTGGGCAGAACACTCGCAGGAACAAAAAAAAACCACTCATTCCGAATATGTATAGTCATAGGATTAAATATATGTTGGTTGTAAAAAGTTTTAATCTTATTAGGACTCAATTTGGAAAAAGTAATTCTGAATGATTTTAATTTTCTTATTAAGATATGTGGATCCTACCAAAGTAAAATTGCTAATATTATTGAACAGTCCATCTGAGCTTTAATAGAAGAAGGTATGTATGTCCATAAATCATTTGAAATTTATACCTTGAAATGGTCATACAGATTAGAAAATTCTCACGTTGTATATTTAACTGGATAAAACAATTAAAGAATAGGCATATACCAAAGCAATTTTACATTTGACCGTAAGAATCAGTACTTCATACGACTGTAAGAAGCAAATTATAATGTTATTAATATACGAAGCAAGTCACTATATAACGAACAGAAAGCATGCGTAGTAAGGTGGAATATAGCTTTGCACCCAAATTAAACCCGCAATTACTTGAAAGAGAATGGACCAACAAAATTTGTAGGTATTAGCAATTCAGAGCAGCATCATTTATGATACGGTTGATAAATCAAAATTTGAATGGGAATTGTATTTGGAATAACTGCATCAAACATCGGTTTATAATCTGCATCATTTATGATTCATCCGTATGCGCTCAACCCAGTTATAAACTAAATAACCTACATCGATGAAAAGCTAAGTTGAACTTAAATAGAATTCAACATATAACAATCGACATCGTGCAACATATCAGTGACTCGCTGACCACAAAGCTTTGACATTGAAAATGTTTTTTTTTCGGGCAGTTATTGATAGGCACCATTCAAAATATAGAAGTAGGGAATTCCCTTCATGCGATATTGACTGAAAACACATCCTCATATAGATGCAGTGCAAAGTCATATCTACTACATCTGGAGGGATCAAAGTTAAGTGAACAAATTAGTCAGCTGGCATACAAAAGATTTGTAATCCATAAATGGATTGACACATCATTTATGTACTGAAATTGGAGGATAATTGCAAAGTTTAAAAGTGTCTATAGTCAGATACATTGTTTTGCAATTTTTTATCTGATCGTCGGCTTTTTCTTCCTATGTGATTTATCACTAAATATTGCAACTAAACTCAGCCTGCCGTCTTATGTCTTTTGGCTTTTAACTGTTGAAAAACTGCATACTGATCTGGCTTGTTTTGATGTTTTGCAGAAAGAATGTAAATTCCTCGAAACTTGCTACTCAAATCTTCATGGAAGTTTCACTTTAGAGTATAATTCTTATCTTTGAAGTAATAGTAATAATTCCAGGTTCGCCTTGGACCCAAAGTCGGTTTTGATGAACGAACAAGATCAGAAGATGAAAGATAGCGAGGCAGCAATAGCTTCCATGCAGGTACCAATTCCTCTTCGTATTGCAATGAAATGATAAGTTCTATCGTGGGAGGTGGTTTTCTCTAATTCCTTGGCATGGATTTTCTCTTCTAGCTAAGTGAAAAACTGGTAAGCAGAAGCACCAAATTTATTTACCACTTCACAAAATAAGCTGCTAAGGGCACCTTAGTCACCACATATCTAACACATGTGTAGCATAAAACATACCGTCAGGCGCTAGTAACTATGTAACTGTATGGAAATATATAATCTTCCCATTTTTCCGAGTGCTTACTAAATTATGTTAGATGCATGCTTTATGGAGGTTGCGTTGGCTGGCATAATCTAGTAAGTCTAGTCTATATATGAGTGTATGCATATGGCTGGGTTTGGTAAAATTCTGGGCAGAGTTGAGTCCAATATGCATGAAATTCTGGTCAGGGTTATGCTATGTTTACATTTGCACTTGAATACGTTTGCAGTTTGTACTATGCATGAAATTCTGGTGTAAGTGGTGAAATTCTGGTCAAGATTGATGGAAATTTTTTTAGTATGCTTTTAGAGTGGTAGCTAATAGGATGAGCCGTCGTGTCTACGTTTTGTTGCTTTTGGTTTTAGCCCCAAAGCCCCATCTAATTAGTTTCTTAACCCTACTCCCTGTGATCATTTATCTATTTTATTGACCTGTATATATATAAAAACAAGAAATTTTCAAGTAGTCTTAACTACAAACATTTCAAATAATCTATAATTTTTTCGGTTAATCCCCTTTTTTTTCGAAAAAATACCAAATTGTTCAAATAAATTCAAACAAATTTCAGAATAATGCTGAAATTTTATAAAAATGATATGCTATTTTAAAAAAATCTTATGAAACATCATCAAAGATTTTGAGTATCCTAAGTAATGAAATAATTTCATTTACTTAACAAATGTTAATATGTTATACTAACCATGTGCTGTCACATTATTAGCCTTAAGTTTTTTGTATGTATTAAGACTTCCTTAACAGGTTTCAGTTAACCAATAAATAGACTAATCATGTACTATCACATTATTAACAGGTTGTAGGTCTGCCCAAACAAGTCGTGTTAATAATAAGAAAACTGTTTGTTTATGATACAAAAATATTGATCTAATAATCAAAATTTAACTTTATAATTCTGTTTTCACATATTTTACAACCAAAAGTGAATTGTAACGGCCCGTATTTTTTCGGTATAATAATTAATTTGTTTATTTATTTAAATAGTGATTTAGAGAATTAAATGGCTGTTTAATTAAATAATATTGAATATTTATTTAATATAATAATTAAATAATATATTTAATCCTGAAATATTCAGAACTAGCTAAAGTGGCAATATAATGTGAACTGGACAATTTAAAATATATAATTCAGTTTGGAATTGAATTTGAATAACGAATATATTATTTAAACGAAATTTGAACGTAGAATTATAATATAATTATAATCGAGCTCGAAATGGTGCGGCAGTTCCTTATTTGGTGATTCAAACTTCAATTGAATATACATAATCCATTTTAAATTGGATTCCTGTGAAACAAGAAACGTTCGGAGCTGGTGAAGTATATTTTTCTAATGGAAGAGAAAAATCGGGATTTCATCATGTAGATTTTGATTTATGTCCAAATCAAATTTTCGAAAATTCGCTATGGAATTTCTTTATAATTTATAACGATTTATATATATTATAAATGGATTTTTTTCAATATAAATTGAATATCAATTCAACCGGGATTTAAATATCGAGTTATAAATCCAATTGGAGCTGTATGATATCGTATGTGAATATATATACGATAATATTTATTGATAAATATTTAATTTAATTATTTTTAAATATATTAATATTTAAATGAGTTTATTTAGAGCTTTAAAAATAGTCAGTTTTACAAACGACCTATGTTTTCGACGAAACTAATTTTGTTGGATCCGCAATATTAAATTATTGCTAGATTTCAATTTTCGTGATTTATGATGTCAGCATGTGGCCGTACGGGATTTTAATGTGAAAAACAGTCGATAATTTGACTTTAAAATTACGTTGCGTGAGCAAACGGATTCGGAATTCGAAGAAACCAATTTCGTTGGGTCCGCAATGTCGAACCATAGCTACTTGTCAATTTTCATCAAATTTGAATATTGTATGTGATCATAGAGATTTTTAAGGACAAATATTGACAACGTTGTATTATAAATTAATATACAATTCGAATAAAAAAAATTCTCTTCTGTAAATATGCTACTACCCTTCTCTAAACCCTAAACTATTCTTTCTTTCTGGTCAACGAAATTTTAGGCCGTCGGTTTTCCTCTTTAAACCTAAATCGTGAGAATAGAAAAATCAATACAAATCATATAAGTTCTCTTAAATCCAAGTATATATATATTTGCATTCGTAAGACAACCCTCTACATTCTGGTATATCTTTCAGAGGGTTCGAAGTAAATTTTCTCGTGGGTATTTTCCTACAGCGCGTGTTCTTCAAATGTTAGGGTTCAGTAATTCAGGAGTTTGAGTTATCGATTAATGCAGCTGTTGTATTTTTTGGGTTTAGCGTATTGATTAGTGCGTGTTATAAATTTTTGGTGGATTCCGGTTTGAGTTCGTGTCGAGCGATACTGGTGTTCGTCGTTTATTTCAGGACGACGGGTTTGGGAGAGTTGATTCGAGTTGGACGTTATTGGTTGGAGAAGGAAGAGTTGAAAAAGAGAAGGAGAACGGTGCTGTGATTTGGTGGTGTTCGTTAAGTAATGATGCAATTTGAAGCTTCTGAAACTTTGGAAATGGCTAAAGAGAGCAGCGTCGAAATCCTATTTTGAAGGAGAAGACCTGTAGCATTTAGATGCGGGTCAAGAAGAGTTTGGACCGAAGATTACAGGGGTGAATAACAGTTATTTCGGTTTGTAAGTTCATGATTTGGTGGAGTGTAATTTGCAAACGTGAAGGAGTTTAGATCCAAAATGGTGAGAACGGGAAGAGGAATTTGGTTTTTAAACAAATCGGAGAAGAAGGGGGTCAGCAAGTTCTGAAATGCGGTAATGCCTGGTTCTGGGAAGGGCACGATTTGGAAAAATGGGAAGCGGGTCAAAGGACACCTTGGGGGGGAGGGGGGTGAACGGTGAGGCCCAATATCATAGAATTTAGTTTAAGTTAATTTTAAATGGTGTACTAACTTTTATCGAGCATAACTGACCCATGCATAAACGGAATCAAACGAAATAGGTATCATTGAAATCATATCAAAGAATGCTACACCATAAAACTAGTTTGGAAGAAATCACAGCTCGTGAAATGTATGGAGGAATATAATGCTTGAACAGATCTACCAATCGTAAATCGTTATTTAACAATCAAAGTCCAATGTTAGTAAAACTCACCAACTTTATCAGTTCATATTTTTATAATGTATATTTAGAACTGATAAATGATAATTGATTGATGTGTATTGACTGTTTGGTTGAACTACTAAGTAATTGGTTGAAATTATAGATCTAGTTATATATATAAATAAATGTACATATATAAATTGATTCTGTTTAGCAGAATATTTCATAGTGAAATGAAATTGATGTTAAATGTATTGGTTAACATCTGTGGATGCAGGGAACAAGTCGGAGGAATCCAACTGGATTCCTCAACATTTATTTTACTGTTTTTCATATATTGTGTTATATGATGTGATATGAAATCCGTTGTTAATTTTGTATGTTGGAATGATACCGATCATTTTTATATAGTACGTTAAATACCATAAGGAATACTGGAATGTTAAAAAGGAAATTTTCAATGTTATATTGAAAAAGAAACATTTTTAAAATCAAAAGATTTTATAAAAAAGAAAATATTTTTTTAGAAAATAAATAGATTAAAAAGGAATATTTATTTGTTAAATAAATAGAAAGAATTGAAAAGGAAATATTTGTAAAACATTACAAATAGAATTGAAAAAGGAAATATTTGTAAACAAATAGAATAGAAAAGGAAATATTTGTGCAAACAAATAGAAAAGGAAATATTTGTAAAACATTTTTAAATAGAATTGAAAAAGAATATTTATTTGTTAGATAAACAGAATTGAAAAAGAATATTTATTTGTTAGATAAATAGAATTGGAAAGGAAATATTTATTTGTTAAATAAATAAAATTATAAAAGAAATATTTATTTGGAAAATAAATAGGATTATAAAATGGAATTAACAAGATATAAAAGATTTATAAGAAGATTGTTTAAAGTGGATATCAATTAGAGTAATTGAAGTGGAGTTAATCGATTAGAGTTAATCGAACTAGAGTTAGTCGAATAGAGTTAATCGAATTAGAGTTAATCGTATTAGAGTTAATCAATTAGAGTTAATCGAATTAGAGTATTTAAATTAGAGTGAATCGTATTAGAGTTAATCGATTAGAGTTAATCGAATTAGAGTTAATCGATTAGAGTTAATCGAATTAGAGTTAGTTGAATAGAGTTAATCGAATATAGTTTATTCGAAAAGGAGTTAATAGAATATAGTTTATTCGAAGAAAAGTGTTATTAATTATAGTTATTCAAAGAAAGATTTTCGAATATTAGTTATTCGAAAGGAGTTGTCGAATATTAGTTATTCGATAGGAGTTATCGAATATTAGTTATTCGAAAGGAGTTATCAGATATTAGTTATTCAAAAGGAGTTATCGAATATTAGTTATTCAAAAGGAGTTATCGAATATTAGTTATTCGAAAGGGGTTATCGAATATTAGTTATTCGAAAGGAGTTATATAATATAGTTTATTCGAAAAGAGTTAAAGGATTTATCGAATATAGTTTATTCGAATAGAGTTAAAGGAGTTAATCGAATATAGTTTATTCGAATAGAGTTAAAGGAGTTAATCGAATATAGTTTATTCGAAAGGAGTTAATCGAATATAGTTTATTCGAAAGGAGTTAATTGATAGGAGTTAATTGATAAGAGTTAATTGATTAGAGTTAATCTAATAGAGTTAATCGATTAGGGTTAATCAAATAGGATTAATCCAATAGAGTTAATCAAATAGAGTTAATAGAATAAAGTTAATCAAATAGAGCTAACTGATAAGAGTAAATCGATTAGAGTTTATCGAATAGTGTTAATTGAATAGAGTTAATCGAATATGGCTATTCGAAGAGAGATTATCGAATATAGTTTATTCGAAGGAAAGAGTTATAGAATAGAGATTTATTCGAAAGAGAGTTACGTAAGGAAGTTTGTTAAAGGTTTAAAAGGTAAACCTTGTCTGTTTCGAAGTTAGAAATGTTGTTCAGTTAAGGTCTGAGACGTAGTTATACCCTAACTTGATTGGCTTCGTTTTTAACTAAGGAATGGATAAGGTTCGACAATGAAGATTAGTTAAGTGAATTTAGTTAATGAGTATAATGTTTTGAGTTGGCACTGCGATGTTTTATTTAAACATCTGTTTAAATCCAAATGTTGGAGTTTTGGAAATGTTTTCCAAATAAGAATCAGAAATGTTTTCTAATATAGAAAATAAGAAATGGAAATGTTTTCCATTGTTAATAACGTATATTTTCTAAATTTAGAAAATAAGAAATGTTGAATATATGGAAACAGGAATAGAGAAATGGATAATTGAATAACAAATTAAATTAAAGTGGATTAGTGTTGGTTGATGATTTGCTCGGTAAGATTTCCATTTGGAAATACGACTGTTGTTTGCACACGTGTTTTCTTTGATAGTTAACTCACAGACTATCGAAGTTTTTGACCATTTTTCCATCGTCAATACGGAGAGACCAAAATTAGATTCATTATCTGAAAACCACTCTGTATGGGCGTTAGTGTTGCGATCAAGTATGATGAAGATAATTGAAGACGGAGTTATGCAAGGGCTGTCCTGTTTACAGAATGGTGCCTTCGGTTCGTCCAGTCCCAGGACGACCCGTATGGAAGAATGTCTGATAGAGTATATTTAGTATATCGCGTAAGTTGATCTCTTCAAATGTATCTACGTTTGGTGGCGGAGGAATTCGTTTCTCTTAGCTATATACCCGTTGTATTTTTGGGGAAATCAATTTGTGATTTGGTGGGTATGATGATGTGACATTCGAAGTGAATAATTGTGTGATCTGTCAGAGATAAGTGTGGCCTCTAGCCTCACAACCGGGAAATGACAAAAATGGGGCAGGTAGCATGGCTAAGTGGTTGGCTGCCAAGTAGAGTGTATTATCACCTTTCTAGAGATATTAATTTCATTCTTTAATCTATTCGATGCTGTCCCGTTCGGGAAACGGTTGCTGATCCCAACAGTTAGTGATATACATTCGATACACTCAAGCGAAATGAGTGGTCGGTCATGTGTAGCCGGGTTGCAAGATGTTCTTGTTGAACCTAGTGTATTCCTCTCTAGAGGTACACTATCGGAAGGTGGTTCCATACCTTGTCATAGTTGGAAATCCATTACCCAATAAGTACTCACGGTTTTGATTGTATACTATATATGTGGAACGTGAGATGAAAGCGTTCTGCAAGATGATTATTATATTGTGGTTGATAGACACTATTATAATATCAAAATAGTTTTGATATAAAAGATCATTGTTTCTTTCAAAATGATTTGAAAGTTAAATCAAATTGATTTGGATTCCCATAAGGGAAAAACCCGTTCCGTTATACGGCGTGGTCTTATGAGATATTGTTCTTTTCCCAAGCTGTTTTGAATTTTTTTTACTCATACCAGTCCCATGACTGACCCGGAGTTTGTTTTGTTTTGTTTTGATTTCCTTAAACTCTTGGGTGCTCAAATTTGTACAAGCAGTCAAGTAGTCGGGATTTACAGATGCACTAGAAGGAGATGAAGCAGGAGGCTTCAACAGCGTTTTTATATCTATTGTTTATTTCCGCTATGATGTAAGTGTTATACTCCGAAAATGTTACTGTGTACATATACTGATTTTATTTCAAAGCTATGTATCTATTTTATGTTGTTCATTCCGCTGTGAGATTCGTGTTACTCTGATGTTGTATGTTCTTCTTCTTCTACTCTAAGTTTCTATCTTATCTATTCTCACCCTCTATTTTCTTTCTATTAGTTTTCTGGTTTCCAGTGCAATGTGGGTTGGACTTGTGTTATTTGGTCAGCTCAAATTGTATCGGAATTTCGAGACACTACAGTTGGTATCAGAGCTTATGGTAAAGTAATTACCCTGGCTCTGTGGCGTGACTCAGTAGAGATGGGGTTAGCAATACCCTAGATTGAGTTGAGTTTATATATATGAGCGCGTACTTGTTATTGATATAAAAATGGTTTTATATTGTGTAGATTTATTTGTTGAGTTGTTTATGGGTTCTGATCGATCGGTTTGATCCACTGTATCGGTAGGAGTTTCTAAACACTCGAATACGATGGGTCGACACGATATGTTTTGAAAAGAGGGTAAATGAAAATAATTTTACCCAAAGTATATTTTGATATAGAGAAAATATATATACTGGAATTATAGTATATTGGATGTGTTGGTTGTGATTATAATAAAAAAGAATTATAATTGAAACGGTTATGTAAATAACCAGTCAAAATTCGTATAAGTGTTACGAGATGAATTAAATCTGAATTTAAATCAAAATGGAAATTAAAACCTTCGAGATTTGGAAAGGTGTTTGTAAATGAATATGGATTAAATATATGAGAATTTTAAAATCCTAGGAGATTTTAAGTTGTTTTACAAGCAGTGTGAATGGTATTTTGAAATATATTTCAAATTGGAAATGTTAGAAATGGTTTTGAAAGTGATATAGTATTGAACTCACTTCGATCGCTGGAAAATAGATTACGATGATGACAGTTGCATCATCGGTGTTCTCGAGTTGCTAAGTGGCGAATTACTACCAAGGATTTTGTTTTTGAATTGTTTTGTGAAAAGCAAGTTGGTTTGAATTCCAAAAAGAAATATTTGATTTTAGAAAAAAAAAACTAAGCGGTTTAAAACTCCCAGGAAGGAATTGTTTGAATTAAAAACAAATTAAATTGAAATTTGTGAAAGCAAATTGAAAATGGAGTTAAAGCCAGTTAACTGCAAATTGAATTGGATTAGAATGATATCGAGGAAATTGGATTTGTGTCATAGGAATTCGAAATAGTATTGAATTGATGAGTTAAGAGTTTGGAATCAAGAATGGATTTGAGATTGAGAGATATAAGGATAAAAAATGATTGGAGTTTAATTGGGATGACATTGGTATATGCTGAATTGATAACAGGTGGAAAGGATATAATGATATGCCCGACAAAAGGTACCAGTTTATATTTTATATGGGTATGAGATTTTTATGAGTCGAATTGGCAAGCTGCTTGGCTGTTTGATTTTCTTTTGGGTTGGAGAAGGCCCGGAGAGGTGAGTTGTAGTTGTACCGATTGAGCTGTACAAAGGAGGTTCTGGCGAAATTTTTCAGAAATTTCGGGTGTTAGAAAATTTTCAGGATTTTTGAAAATTTTCGTTAATAAGAATGAGTTAATATTTTAATTGAAATTTATTGGTTCAATTGAAACTAGAGATAATAAATAAACAAATAATTTTTAACCAGTCAATAGGGTTTGTTTCCTGCCTTAGCAATCTCGAGGACGAAATTATTTTAAGGGGGGAAGAATGTAACGATGCGTATTTTTTCGGTATAATAATTAATTTGTTTAATTATTAAAGTAGTGATTTAGAGAATTAAATGGCCGTTTAGTAAAATAATATTGAATATCTAATTAATATAATAATTAAATAATATATTTAATTTTGAAATATTCAGAATTAGCTGAAGTGGCAATATAATGTGAACTGGACAATTTAAAATACATAATTCAGTTTGGAATTGAATTTGAATAACGAATATATTATTTAAACGAAGTTTGAACGTAGAATTATAATATAATTATAATCGAGCTCGAAATGGCGCGGCAGTTCATTATTTGGCGATTCGAACTTCAATTGAATATACAGAATCCGTTTTAAATCGAATTCCTATGAAACAAGAAACGTTCGGGATTTCGTCGTGTAGATTTTGATTTATATCCAAATCAAATTTTCGAAAAGTCACTATGGAATTCCTTTATAATTTATAACGATTTATATATATTATAAATGGATTTTTTTCAATATAAATTGAATATCAATTCAACCGGGATTTGAATATCGAGTTATAAATCCAATTGGAGCTGTATGATATCGTATGTGAATATATATACGATAATATTTATTTATAAATATTTAATTTAATTATTTTTAAATATATTAATATTTAAATGGGTTTATTTAGAGCTTTAAAAATACCTAGTTTTGCAAACGACCTCCGTTTTCGATGAAACTAATTTTGTTGGATCCGCAATATTAAATTATTACTAGATTTCAATTTTCGTGATTTTTGAAGTCAGTATGTGGCCGTTCGGAATTTTAATGTGAAAAACAGTCGATAATTTGACTTTAAAAATACGCTGCGTGAGCAAACGGATTTGGAATTCGATAAAACCAGTTTCGTTGGGTCCGCAATGTCGAACCATAGCTGCTTGTCAATTTTCATCAAATTTGAATATTGTCTGTGATCATGGAGATTTTTAAGGACAAATATTGACAGCGTTGTATTATAAATTAATACAATATTCGAATAAAAAAATAGATTTCTCTTCTATAAATATGCTATTACCCTTCTCTAAACCCTAAACTATTCTTTCTTTCTGGTCGACGAAATTTTAGGCCGTCTGTTTTCCTCTTTAAACCTAAATCGTGAGAATAGAAATATCAATACAAATCATATAAGTTCTCTTAAATCCAAGTATATATATATTTGCATTCGTAAGACAACCCTTTACATTCTGGTATATCTTTCAGAGGGTTCGAAGTAAATTTTCTCGTGGGTATTTTCCTACAACGCGTGTTCTTCAAATGTTAGGGTTTAGTAATTCGGGAGTTTGAGTCATCGATTGAAGCACCAGTTGTTGTTTTTGTGTTTAGCGTATTGATTAGTGCATGTTATGAATTTTTGGTGGATTCCGATTTGAGTTTGTGTCGAGCGATACTGGTGTTCGTCGTTCATTTCAGGACGATGGGTTTGGGAGAGTTGATTCGAGTTGGACGTTATTGGTTGGAGAAGGAAGAGTTGAAAAGGAGGAGGAAAACGGTGTCGTGATTTGGTGGAGTTCGTTAAGTAATGATGTGATTTGAAGCTTCTGAAACTTTGGAAATGGCTGAAGAGAGCAGCGTTGAAATTTATTTTTGAAGGAGAAGACCTGTAGCATTTGGATGCGGGTCAAGAAGGGTTTGGGCCAGAGATTACAAGGGTGAATGATTGTTATTTCGGTTTGTAAGTTCATGATTTGGTGGAGTGTAATTTGCAAACATGAAGGAGTTTAGATCCGAAATGGTGAGAACAAGAAGAGGAATCTGGTTTTTAAACAAATCGGAGAAGAAGGGGGTCAGCAAGTTCTGCAATGTGGTAATGCCTGGTTCTAGGAAGGGCACGATTTGGAAAAATGGGAAGCGGGTCAGAGGAGACCTGAGCGCGGGGGGGGGGGGGGGGAGGGTGGTGAACGGTGAGGCCCAATATCATAGAATTTAATTTAAGTTAATTTTAAATGGTGCACTAACTTTTATCAAGCATAATTGACCCATGCATAAACGAAATCAAACGAAACAGGTATCATTGAAATCATATCAAAGAATGATAGACCAATCGTAAATCGTTATTTAACGATCAATGTCCATTGTGAGTAAAACTCACAAACTCTATCAGTTCATATTTTTATAACGTATATTTATAACTGATAAATGATGATTGATTGCTGTGTATTGGCTGTTTGGTTGAACTGCTAAGTAATTGGTTGAAATTATAGATCTGGTTATTTATATAAATAAATGTATATATATATATAAATTGATTCTGTTTAGCAGAATATTTCATAGTGAAATGAAACTGATGTTAAATATATTGGTTAACATCTGTGGATGCAGGGAATAGGTCGGAGGAATCCAACTGGATTCCTCAACATTTATTTTATTGTTTTTCATATATTGTGTTATATGATGTGATATGAAATTTGTTGTTGATTTTGTATGTTGGAATGATACTGATCATTGTTATATGGTACGTTAAATACCATAAGGAATACTGGAATGTTAAAAAGGAATTTTTCAATGTTATATTGAAAAAGAAACATTTATAAAATCAAAAGATTTTATAAAAAAGAAAATATTTATTTAGAAAATAAATAGATTAAAAAGGAATATTTATTTGTTAAATAAATAGAAATAATTGAAAAGGAAATATTTGTAAAACATTTACAAATAGAATTGAAAAAGGAAATATTTGTAAAACATTTACAAATAGAATAGAAAAGGAAATATTTGTGAAAACAAATAGAAAAGGAAATATTTGTGAAAACAAATAGAAAAGGAAATATTTGGGAAACATTTTTAAATAGAATTGAAAAAGAATATTTATTTGTTAGATAAATAGAATTGAAAAAGAATATTTATTTGTTAGATAAATAGAATTAAAAAGGAAATATTTATTTGTTAAATAAATAAAATTATAAAAGAAATATTTATTTGGAAAATATATAGGATTATAAAAGGGAATTAACGAGATATAAAAGAGTTATGAGAAGATTGTTTAAAGTGGATATCAATTAGAGTAATTGAATTGGAGTTAATCGATTGGAGTTAATCAAATAGAGTTAATCGAATTAGAGTTAATCGTATTAGGGCTAATTGATTAGAGTTAATCGAATTAGAGTAATTGAATTAGAGTTAATCGATTAGAGTTAATCAAATTAGAGTTAATCGATTAGAGTTAATCGTATTAGAGTTAGTCGAATAAGTTAATCGAATATAGTTTATTCGAAAAGGAGTTAATCGAATGTAGTTTATTCAAAGAAAAGAGTTATCAATTATAGTTATTCAAAGAAAGATTTTCGAATATTAGTTATTCGAAAGGAGTTATCAAATATTAGTTATTCGAAAGGAGTTATCGAATATTAGTTATTCGAAAGGAGTTATCGAATATTAGTTATTCAAAAGGAGTTATCGAATATTGGTTATTCAAAAGGATTTATCGAATATTAGTTATTCGAAAGGAGTTATCGAATATTAGTTATTCGAAAGGAATTATCGAATATAGTTTATTCGAATAGAGTTAGAGGAGTTATCGAGTATAGTTTATTCGAATAGAGTTAAAGGAGTTAATCGAATATAGTCTATTCCAATAGAGTTAAAGGAGTTAATCGAATATAGTTTATTTGAATAGAGTTAAAGGAGTTAATTGAATATAGTTTATTCGAATAGAGTTAAAGGAGTTAATCGAATATAGTTTATTCGAATAGAGTTAAAGGAGCTAATCAAATATAGTTTATTCGAATAGAGTTAAAAGAGTTAAGCGAATGTAGTTTATTCGAAAGGAGTTAATCGAATATAGTTTATTCGAAAGGAGTTAATCGAATATAGTTTATTCGAAAGGAGTTAATTGATAGGAGTTAATTGATAAGAGTTAATTGATTAGAGTTAATCCAATAGAGTTAATCGATTAGGGTTAATCAAGTAGAGTTAATCCAATAGAGTTAATCCAATAGAGTTAATCAAATAGAGTTAATAGAATAGAGTTAATCAAATAGAGTTAACTGGTAGGAGTAAATCGATTAGAGTTAATTGAATAGTGTTAATTGGACAAAGTTAATCGAATATGGCTATTCGAAGAGAGATCATCGAATATAGTTTATTCGAAGGAAAAGGTTATCGAATAGAGATTTATTCGGAAGAGAGTTACGTAAGGAAGTTTTTAAAGGTTTAAAAGGTGAACCTTGTCTGTTTCGAAGTTAGAAATGTTGTTCAGTTAAGGTCTGAGAGGTAGTTATACCCCAACTTGATTGGCTTCGTTTTTAACTAAGGAATGGTTAAGGTTCGACAGTGAAGATTGGTTAAGTGAATTTAGTTAATGAGTATAATGTTTTGAGTTGGCATAGCGATGTTTTATTTAACCATCTGTTTAAATCCAAATGTAGGAGTTTTGGAAATATTTTCCAAATAAGAATCAGAAATGTTTTCTAATATAGAAAATAAGAAATGGAAATGTTTTCCATTGTTAATAACGTATATTTTCTAAATTTAGAAAATAAGAAATGTTGAATATATGGAAACAGGAATAGAGAAATGGATAATTGAATGACAAATTAAATTAAAGTGGATCAGTGTTGATTGATGATTTGATCGGTACGATTTCCATTTGGAAATACGACCGTTGTTTGCACACGTGTTTTCTTTGATAGTTAACTCACCGACTATCAAAGTTTTTGACCATTTTCCATTGTCAATACGGAGAGACCAGAATCAGATTCATTATCTGAAAACCACTCTGTATGGGCGTTAGTGATGCGATCAAATATGATGAAGATAATTGAAGACGGAGTTATGCAGGGGCTGTCCTCTTTATAGAATGGTGCCTTCGGTTTGTCCAGTCCTAGGATGACCCGTATGGAAGAATGTCTGACAGAGTATATTTAATAGATCGCGTAAGTTGATCTCTTCAAACGTATCTACGTTTGGTGGTGGAGGAATTCGTTTATCTTAGGTGTATACCTATTGTATTTTTGGGGAAATCAATTTGTGATTTGGCGGGTATGACGATGAGACATTCGAAGTGAATAATTGTGTGATATGTCAGAGATAAGCGTGGCCTCTAGCCTCATAACCGGGAAATGAAAAAAATCGGGTAGGTAGCATGGCTAAGTGGTTAGCTGCCAAGTAGGGTGTATTATCACCTATCTAGAGATATTCATTTCATTCTTTAATCTATTCGATGCTGTCCCATTTGGGAAACGGTTGCTGATCCCAACAGTTGGTGATATACATTCGATACACTCAAGCGAAATGAGCGGTCGGTCATGTGTGGCCGGTTTGCAAGATATTCTTGTTAAACCCAGTGTATTACTCTCTAGAGGTACACTATCGAAAGGTGGTTCCATACCTTGTCATAGTTGGAAATCCATTACCCAATAAGTGCTCGCAGTTTTGATTGTATACTATATATGTGGAACGTGAGATGAAAGTGTTCTGCAAGATGATTATTATATTATGGTTGATAGACACTATTATAATATCAAAAGAGTTTTGATATAAAAGATCATTGTTTCTTTCAAAATGATTTGAAAGTTAAATCAAATTGATTTGGATTCCCAGAAGGGAAAAACCCGTTCCGTTATACGACATTGTCTTATGAGATATCGTTATTTTCCCAAACTATTTTAATTTTTTTTACTCATACCTGTCTCATGACTGACCCGGAGTTTGTTTTGTTTTCCCTAACCTCTTGGGTGCTCAAATTTGTACGAGCATTCAAGTAGTCGGGATTTACAGATGCACTAGAAGGAGCTGGAGCAGGAGGCTTCAACAGTGTTTTTATAGCTATTGTTTATTTCCGTTGTGATGCAAGTGTTATACTCTGAAAATGTTACTGTATACATATACTGATTTTATTTCAAAGTTATGTATCTATTATATGATGTTTATTCCGCTGTGAGATTCGTGTTACTCTGATGTTGTATGTTCTTCTTCTTCTTCTTCTTCTTCTATTCTAAGTTTCTATCTTATCTATTCTCACCCTATGTTTTCTTTCTATTAGTTTTCTGGTTTCCAGTGCAATGTGGGTTGGACTTGTGTTATTTGGTCAGCTCAAATTATACCGTCATTGCGTTCGTCTCGGAATTCTGCTTGAGATAGAGTCCGATTTTGCGTAAATCGGACTCCGTATGAAGAAGTCATGGCCCTCAGAAGTTTCAGGAATTTAAATAAATTAAAACAGCTCATATTTAAGTTTGAAATTCAAATCACACACCCGGGCTGGGCGGGAAATTTCCCGCCTAGGACCCAGGTCAACTAGGGGGTCGACCTGGGGTTGACCTGGGTCACATAGGTCGACCAGGGGGTCGACCTCCCCCCTATTTCCAGATCTGAGGGCTGGTTCGTTTTTCTGCATTTGGACGCCCATTCTGACCAAATTCGTTGATCCCTATGCTATTTAAACACCCCCAAACCCCACTTTCTCTCTATACTAAACCATTGTAACGCTGTGCTGCCTCAATTCTAATTAAAATAAATCAATGGCATCTCTACTCTGTTGAAACCTAAGCTAGAACTAGTGCTTCTTCTTCTTCCAATCTGAATAGGATTAATAGAGAACAACTACAACCCTTTTTCTTTTAGAATCCAACACGGTGAGTACAGTTATTTTAAGATATGAAATTTAATTATGATCTTGACATGGTTATAAATATGAATTTAGATTATGCATATTCTTGTTTATCAGATCTGTTTTTCTGTGTAGATCTATCTTATTAATATTATAGTAGATATTCTGTATCTCTTCCTTCCTTCTGTTCTATAGCCAGGCTACCATGAGCCTATGCCAAATCTCATAAGAGATTGACGCACGAACGCTAAATTTGGGAAAAATAGTGAATGATGCATAATTAGACATGACTGATTTGGGACTGATTTGAGAAAAGAATATATGTTGTAATTTAAGATCTAGATCTGGGCATACGATATATGATAGTCTGTGATTTGGAAGAAGGAGAATTATTATGCATATGACTTAGGCGCAAAGATCTATATTATAATAGGATAACCATTAAATGTGAATATGCTTAAATGGGTATTTTGGATATTATGCATACACTGAAATCAAAGGCTATAATTTGGCATAATTCGTATTGTATATCATGATTTGGGGTTTTTGGAGGATATTCTGTACTGTGTAAATTTAAGTAAAATTTGGGGCATATGTTACATTGTGAGTTATGACCATAATTTGGGCAAGTAAAATTAGGCTTAATTTTATGATTAAATCTGTTAAATTGCCTAATCTGCTAAATCTGCTGAAACTGAATACGGTAAATTTGGGGTATGAGAATCTGTAGGCTCGATCTAAAATTGAGCAAAACAAGTTAATAGAACTTTGAATAATATGATGTAACTTGTAAAGAAGTTTAGTTTGTTGAATTGGCATAATTAGTCTGATATTGGCATAATCTGTGAATGAATACTTTAGCTAAGGATAAGAATACTAAGACACGAGGTTAGACTCGGTTTGCGGTAAAAGCCTGCCCGGACCCAACTGGCTTAACCAGCAACCGAAAACTGTCAGTCTAATGTGAGAGGTCGTAGGCGTAGCTAAAAGATGCTTAGACACGATGTTAGGTCTGGTTTGTGGCAGAAGTCTTCCCAGAACCGCCCGGCACATCCAACGGCCACAAGCTACCGACCTAATGTGAGAGGTCTGTGCATTAGTAATTAATTAATGCAAATCTAGGATAAATATGATGCCTAAAACATTTTGGGTGGATAAGGTTAAATCAACTGGGTGGATGAATCTAATAAACCCGTTTCGTAAATCTGTAGACCCAATACAAGGTTAGGTGAAATAATATGTAAGTCTGTTAATCTGTATATCTGATCCGTTAGTCTGAAAACTTGTTAACCTATATGTCTGATCTGAGAACTAGTTAATCTGAACTTTGTACATCTGAAATCTGTGAGCAAGTTAAACTGAAATCTGTTAGTTTGGGGACAGAAGTTTAGGAGGGGAAATTACTTGTGTCATCAATTGTGTGGGGCCCATACTAGTCAGTAACCCTTTTCTGGTATCAAAACTATGACCCAACACTAGGAGGGGTCCGGGACACGCTTACTGAACTAATTGTAAATGGCGAGAGGTGTTGATGGCGCATTCCAACCGGGTCATGTGCATGCATGGATCCGGCCGGCTCCGAGGATGTAAGACACTGTGACATTTGTAAATAGGTCTGTGTCTATAGGTTGCCACTTTAGGGAATGATACACCCTTCTGTGGGGCTGACACAGGGTATTTATGTATTAGGGAGCCGATCGCTTGGGGTAGAATTTAGGGTACACCTAGTTCTGTCTGTTTCTGTTGGTATACCTTCTGTCTCTATTGAGGTGGTAAAGGCCCATTAGTTGGGGTAGTAAAGGCCCATTATTAGCATTCTATTTTTGTAACTTCTGTCTCTGTTGGGGTGGTAAAGGCCCATTATTAGTTGGGATGGTAAAGGCCCATTATTAGCATTCTGTTTCTGTACCTTCTGTCTCTGTTGGGGTGGTAAAGGCCCAATAGTTGGGGTGGCAAAGGCCCATTATTGACATTCTATTTCTGTACCTTCTGTATCTGTTAGGGTGGTAAAGGCCCATTAGTTGGGGGTGGTAAAGGCCCATTATTAGTATTTTGTTTTTGTACCTTCTGTCTCTGTTGGGGTGGTAAAGGCCCATTTACTAACATTCTGCTTCTGTAGAGATTATTCTGTTTCCGTTTCTGTTTTAGTTTAGACATTTGGGTAACACCTAATCCTGTTATACTAAGTATTAGTGCAAGGAAGTAAGATATAGGTAAGAAGCATATCTTGGTCTATATCATTCTGTTTCTTCTGTTTAACTTAAGCATACCTGCTACTCCTGTTGCTACAATCTCTCATCCAGCTTTATTTACATGTCATGATACTACTATCTGTTTATATGCTGAAAGTTACTGGACTCGCCGGACTTTATGTCTGACCTCGTTTGTTTTCGCCTCTTTTTCTTTCCGTTTCCCCCCAGGTGCTCAGGGTGGAAACATAGGAGCTTTGATTCATATTCTCTCTGCTTGAAGTATTGCTTGGCTTTGACTCTACCTTCTTATGGCAGTTTGCGTTGGGGATTATGGTTTTAAAATTATGCATTCTGAAGGATTTTGGTATAAGACTGATACTTGTGTACTTGGGTTTTGGTATTGTGATTTTGAAGGATGTAACCAAACTTGTTTTTGTTTCTACTGCAATAAAGTTATAAATTTTTCAAGTACTACTTTATGTATCTGTCTTGTAATATTCTGTTCTATTTACTTATAATGCTTCATGGAAGTTAATGCATTCCTTTTGTGAATGACATTAACGGACATGGGGTGTTACACTTGGTATCAGAGCTGAAGGTTAACAGATTAGATAAAAGCTTTTGAAACTAATTTCAAAATGGTTTTAAAAGGAAGTATTTTCAAAAGGAAAGTTTATTTTGAAAAACATAATCCCCCAAATCAATATATCTTTCATTCGATTCTTTGTTCCGAGTTCCATCCTCTTTCCCTTTTGAATCTCTTCCTCCGCGTATAGATGCTTTTTCTATGATGTGTAAGGACTTCTGTGCGGAAAACCGCTTCATGGGACTGAGACATTTGTCGAGGCTAGAAGTTGGCTCAACGAAGTGGAGGACTTATCGGTACCTTTGAGATAAACGATGGGAGGAAGGTTCAACCAGCTGCTTGGTTAAATAAGGATGAAAAGTCTGAAGATAAGAAGGAAAAAAGTGCTTTACTTGTGGAAGCTTGACTCATCTGAACAAGGATTGCAGAAATAGGAAGGGCATTTGCTTCAACTGTGGTAAGATGGGACACTTCACTAGGGACTGCCCGAAGAAACGAGGGCAAGGGCAGAGGACAGGACCTACTTCTAAAGGGCAGGTGAATGCTCTCATGGTTGGTGGATAGGATAGAGATAGGAAAAATTTCTGTAGAAGGTTTAACTTTCCTTATATGATTATTGAGTTAAAACTCTTTTTGATTCTGGCATTTTAATTCTGTAATTGAGACTCTGCACTTTAATACTAGTCTTGTTTCTGATCCCGCTATAGTCTCAAACCCCATAAGGGTTACGACTCATCTGTTTGTGGTAGGTTGGGGTTTGAGGGTATCTGTGTTCGGCGTTAAGTTGACTATGATGCAATTCTGGGGGTTTGTGGGATATGGTGGGGTTTTATCATGCTTTGTTTCCTAAGAATCATTTGATAATCTGATCTGTACCAGTAGTCTGTAAGTATCTGAATATTTCTGAAAAGGATAGGGGTTTTTACTCGAAACATGAAGTAGATTTCCGGTTTTGACATTGTTTAATAGGAGTAATTCTCTGAGTGTCAATCTGATGTTGATTTCGGTCTTCGGGGTTGATACTTAGAGATTTATTCTCTTAATTGATGTCTAATGGAAACCAAACTTTTTAATTGTACTTGCTGTTATCACTCGGCTGTATCCTATCGATTTAGTCTTCGACCTTTAGGTAGAAACTAATGGGTGTAGACATGTGTTTGAGACATGTTATGTTTGATGGTTGCAAGTGGATGCAAGTGGTTGCTCGTGGATGCATTTACACACACTAGGCATTAGATCAGCTCAAAAGCACTCTCATACTACATATGGATGCGTGCACATTTTTCAATTTTTGTGGATGCAAAATGATTGACTCTTCACATGGATGTTGCAGTTGGATAAATGGTTATGCACTCATATAGAAATGATGTGTATCAAATAGGATTTCTTGCATACATAATTGGACTCATGGCACTAACATAATTTGCACTGAGGAGGTCAACTGGATCAGTAGACCGCCTGATCTTTGCATTAGATAAGAGACATATACACACACTTTTGCATATGTTCATACAACATTAGAAGTTTTCTAAGGACAATGGATGCTTGTGGATGATGATGGTTGAGTAGATGGGTGATTGGATGGTAGGACACATTCTTCTTAACTTGAAGATTTCGGGGACGAAATCCTTTAAGGAGGGAAGAATGTAACACCCCGTATTTTCTGTGAACATTAGAGTAACAAAACAAAGTATACTTAAATTTTAAAAGAAGAATTAAGGGAAACGGGTTACGCCACTGCGTTCGTCTCGGAATTCTTCTTGAGATAGAGTCCGAGTTTGAATAAATCGGACTCCGTATGAAGAAGTTATGGCCCTCAGAAATTTCAGGAATTTAAATAAATTAAAACAGCTCAGATTTAAGTTTGAAATTCAAATCACACACCCGGGCTGGGCGGGAAATTTCCCGCCTAGGACCCAGGTCGACCAAGGGGTTGACCTGCGTCACATAGGCCGACCAGGGGGTCGATTTGGGGGTCGACCTCCCCCATATTTCCAGATTCGAGGACTGGTTCATTTTTCTGCATTTGGACGCAAGTTCTGACCAGATTCGTTGATCCCTATGCTATTTAAACACCCCCTGTAACACCCCGCCTCCACTAGGGTCACTCGCAAAGGAATGCACTAGCTTTAGAGGGGCATTATTGGTAAACATGCACAGAAATATCACAAGACAGAACATATATAAATAGCGGAAGTAAAATCAAACTTTCATAACATGAATAAATAAGGTCTAAAGCCTTTTACATCAGAGTACATCAAAACCTGTCTTGCAATGGTAAAGAAGCATAAAGACTTTTTAATAAATTATTCCCCAAGTAAAAACAGTAAAGTAGCCATAGCCAAGAGAAGTCCAAGCCATCCATGATGACCTCCAAGCAGAAGAAGTCCGAACTAAACAGCATTGTTTCCTCCCTGAAACCTAGGGGGGGGGGGAAACGGAAGAAAAGAGGCGAAACAAAACGGGTCAGTCAAAAAGACTGAGTAAGTCCTATCTACTTCCAGTATAAAAACAGGTAAAGGTAACATGACATGCATAAACTGAAAGTAAACATAAGGATAACTACAAGATAGATAAACCAGGGTAGCCGGTTGAACTACTGCGGCAAGGTAAACTAAGGTATCATGATAAACTACGGTGTTATGATAAGTCAAGGTATCACATCGTCAGATTTCTATCGAGTACATTATCCCAAGGTATCTACCCCGTCTAACATCCCACGGTATCTATTATGTATATTCTTCCTAGTTCTAATATGTATATTTGCTCTGCACCTCTCGTACTAGTATCCCTACCCGCGTCATGTGTTAACCCTGAATGTCCAGTGCTCAAAGTCGTGTAATGGTCCATGTCAACCTAATATCGCATATATAGGTTACTCAATCATATGTTTCTTTCCATGTATATAAGTTCAGTCCTTTGCCGTACCTCGTACGGCTTCCTCATGTCGTATTATCCTAGAAATCGTTTGGACTGTCACCCTTGTTCTAGCTAGGCTCTTCCATATAAATCATCGTTTGAACTGCTAGGACTTACGCCACCTAGCACCACTAGGGATTACGCTTACCTATTGCACGCTTTCGTATTTCGGTTTGGGTTAAACCACCTAGGCCACTAGGGATTACGCTAACCCTCAACCGCGCCCTCTTTCCCACGCATTCATCGTGAATCGTTTTTCTATAACTGTATGCACATGTATCACATCGTGCCATCCGAGTCCTGTCACAGGGCAAAACAAGAAATACAGGACTCGGTCGGGAGCTTTAGATTTATCTGCCGATGCAGATACTAAGGTCTGCTTTTCTACACGTGGCTATGGTCCCACGAGACCCCTCCCTCAACTAGTGAAAGGCAACACAAGAGAAAATCTTGCATGAGAACTACACTCCGGCCAGCCCACATCCTACGGCCTACCTCACCCATAATTAGATAGCAATTATGGTCTGTTGGGTGTTCCCTGCCTTTCCGTACGTACACGCTTGACTCAAGATGGTAGATGATCGACGAACTTGCTATCTCGGGCACCTTATGTATTCGTCGACTCACTGCTATCCACCCCAGTCTTTAGGTCGCTCGCATAGCAACCAATGCATATTCTTGGTTCTTCTACCGCAGACCTCAACCTCTCGTGAGCCTAGTATAATGACCTGGCAGCTCACAGAGGGATCCCAAGAATATCCTCACGTTCCCCGAAGTCGCTGCTTCGTTACCCAGTTCGTTGGAGCCTTTATCTAAATCAGATAGCCTGCTCCTACACGCATACTTAAACGTTGACCTAACGTATCGGGTTACTAATCTATCTAAGAAATGGTCCAAATTTCCTTGACTAAGAATTATTACTTAGTTTCCCTTAACTAAGGTTTACCACTTAGCCTTATTTCCATAATCCTTGTTAACTATGGTTATTTACCTAATCCTCCGAATTAGGGTTTATCTAATGGGTTAAGTGTCACTTAAGTTCATAACTTAGCCCGTCTACAAACCATGTCAAAATTGGCTAAGTATCCAAGTCCAAGACTTAACCCTACAAACCATGTGTCAAGTTGGCTAAGTACATTAAGCAGTCCATAACTTAACCTCGTTTAATTATCATTTTAGATTGGTTAATTATATAAATTAACTTGACCTTGTCAAATTACCGAGTCAAATCGGTCAAGCGTATTCAAGTGATTCGTGACTTAGCCTTATCATGTTTTCACGTTAGATTGGTTAAGTATAGATTAACTTAACCTCATCAAATTTACGAGTTAGATTGGTTAAGTATAGGTCACTTAACCTCATCAAATCATCGTGTTAAATTAGTTAAGTGTTTAACTTAACCCCATTAAATTACCAAGTTGGATTAATTAAGTCTAGGTTAACTTAACCCCATCCGATTACCATGTTTAGATTAGCTAAGCCTAATCTTAACCCCATCCATTAACTGTATTATACGGTTAAGTGTCATTAAGAAAATTTACTTAACCTTATCACGTTATCGTGTTGGATTGATTAAGTGTTGGTTAACTTAATCCCGTCCACTAATCGTATAAAAATGGTCAAGTGTCATTAGGCAAATCAAGTTACTTAACCTACCCAAGCTTATCATGTTTTGTTAAGTATCATTAGCCTAATCAAATTACTTAACCCCTTTGTCCATATCATATTTGGTTAAGCCTCATTAATCAAATTAACTTAACCCTATTATGTGGCATTAATTTAATTAATGCACCCTCAACCTCTCACATTAGACCTTGTTGTGGTTACTAGTTAAGCCGGGCGAGTCCGGGTAGATTTACACCACAACCTAGTCTAACCTCGGGTCTTAAGCGCGACATGACCAACTTCTCACATTGGGTCCTATTGTTTGCAACTACTAGTTAGGCCGGTCGGTTCCGGGTAGTTTTACGTTGCAAACTCAACCCAACCTCGAGTTGGCCACACTTATATTATCTAAGTTCATCATGTTTCCAAAACATGTTACAAGTTTTCAAGCATTTGGGTAGACCTAACTTAATAGGTAAATTCCCAAAGGGTAGACCTAACTTAATAGGTAAATTCCCAAGCTCATGTTTTTATGCATACTTACATGTCATCTTCCATGTTATCTTTCAAGTCATATTTTCAAGTATAAACACATGCCATATTCAAGTTAAGATTTTGCGACATGCTCATGTTTATCTAACTACCCAAAATCGTGTTTTCCCAACGCAAGCAAAGCGAGTCAACATAGTAAGGATACTATGTCATATATTGGTCTCAAAACATGCATGATGCCAAAAAGGGCTTGGCTTCCACATGCATAACATCATAAAGAGATTGGCCATAAACATGCATAGTGTCATAAGGTAATTTGGCCACAAACATGCATATTATCAAAAAGGGTTTGGCCATAAACATGCACAACTTAAAAGAGGGGATTGGCCACTAGCATGCATAATCTCATAAAGGATTTGGCCACAAACTTGCATGTTAGCATAAGGGGTTTGGGTTCATAAACATGCATAAGCCCCAAAATCTTGTCTTAGCCAATGTTTCACAAGTAAAGTGGTTCCTAAAGGTTCATGCTAGCATTTCATGCATAAAGATCCAAACTTGCAAGTTAAACTAGGTTATGCATAGCATGAGAGGCATGATTAAGTCACTCACATGGCCTAAGATCATAAATATGAACACAAGAGGCATGGTAAAGTTCATATAGGTTCGCATAATCATGTTTAGCCTCATTTTATCCCATGTCATTATCAAAACTACCGTTTCCATCTAAAAGTAGCTAGAACTTACATAGTTAGGCCTAGGGAAAGAAGCATGAATCATCTTGGCTAAGAAAGGTGCCTCCTTTGTTGAAGAATCGTCATGGAACTCGCATAGCAATGTTGATTTGGCCTTGATTTGGTGTAGCAAGCTTGCACCTTTTGATTTGAACTTGATTTGAGTGCATAGGCTCTAGGGATTGGAGATGGAGGCCATGATCAAGATTGATTTTGGCAGCACTTAGTTGCTAGGTTTGATTTTTAGGGATTTAGGTTAGGTTTAGGGTCTTTTTATAGAGATTAGGATAGTTTTAGGCCATAGGATTAGATCTAGGATTAATCTAGACCACAGAAATCGTCACAGGCCCATCAGACCAGACCAAGACTGCATCCAGGTGCACCAGGCCACAAAACACGAAATTGTGTTTTGGACCCAGTCGACACCCAAGTCGACAGCCCTGTCGACTTGGGGTCCAGGGGTGTCGACAGCCCTGTCGACTCCCCTGTCGACATGGGCTTTGGCGGGAAAATTCCCGCCTACCCCAAAACTTGAACTTCCTAGGTGATTTTCAAACTTGAAAACCCTGAAAACTTCGACGGATCATAACTTGGTCATACGGATTCCGATTCTCGAAAACTCGGACTCTATTTCGCGTATTTTTCCGAGACGAACGCAATGGCATAGCCTGTTCCACTTGATTCAGAATTTAAAATTAAATTCTGCCTTGATTGTCGTTTTAACATGTTATCGAAATACGAGTTGTTACATTCTCCCCACCTTTTAGGATTTCGTCCCCGAAATCTCTAAGTTAGGAAGAACATATCCTACCATCCATCATCCATCTACTCAAAACATCATCCACAAGCAACCATTGTCCTTAGATGATTTCTAATGCTGTATGAATACATGCAAAACGTGTGTGTACATGTTCCTTAGCTAATGCTAATGATCAGGCCTGGATAATCTTTCTAATGCAAAAATATGTATAGTGCCATGAATCCAACATGTATGCAAATAGTCCTAGTCATATAGATACTATATGCGTGCACAATCATTCATTCATATGCAACAACCGCATGATAACACATTCGATTTCATCCATAAACAAGTATAAATACTCGTGCATATGCAATATGAAATGTGACCGAGTCGATCTAGTATCTAACGTGTATTCGCGCATCCATGAGCAACCACTTGCAACCATATCAATCATAACATGTCTCAAATACATGTTTACATCCATAGGGTTCTACCTAAGATTCCCTGAAACAGGGTCGAGAAGATGAACAAAACAAACTCCGTACGGGGTTTGTAACAGAGACAGGACCGGGAGGATATCCATAAAAGATAACCTACAAGCAAGCTCAACAGAAAAACAGGGATCGAGGATATATTCCCAAAAGAGATATCATGCACGTATTTAGTCTTCAGTCTCCTGAGTCGCATTACCTTGAGCTTAGTTCCATCGTGCCTTGACCGCCCCTTTTTCTTCACGATTTCGCAGCTTCTTATTTCCTGTTTCCATATCATGAGTTGGAACTCATTTCCTCGTCGCCTCTCGTTCCACTTGCACTTATTCTCCTTCTAGAATACTTGGCGCAAACAGGACTGCGTACACATTATTCCATGCGAGCCCTCAAAATTCACTAGTGAATCCTGGACCTTGTACCATAAGGTATTCCACGTAGAAAAACTTTCTCTTGAAAGTAAACAAGTTACCGTGCGCACTTACTAAGGTAATTCCCATAACCCATACATAATCGAAGTAAACCATCCGTCTTATTAGCGAACACCATTCGATCGGGTTTCTAATTTCCAACAAAGGCATCTAGGGATTCTAAGTAACTAATCATGACAGAACCCAAAAGGTTACGCAATACTTCAAGGGTATTACCAAAGCAAGCCAAGAGTCTAACTACCCTTCTTCTAAAACCGAGAGTGGCACCCCTTACTGGATAACCACTTCATCCTTAGAATCCATCCATAGCTTATAAACATAAGCATTATTTCCAAGCTCAATACTTGACATAGACATTCTCAAATCCAAATAAGTCATGAATAAATGGACCGATCTTCCAATAGGACTTGAGACAAAAACGGGATCCTCTATTATACTAGTACTAAGGTGCAGAGACTCAACTATCGAAGCGGACTTAAAAAGATGCGGTGATCAAAACAAAGTCCCGACAGGATGATAGAGAAGAAAAGCTAAACCTTTAACAAGATCGTTACCCTCCTTCTGAGGTACCCTAGAAATGAGAGCATACTATTGCCCTCCGAATGATCTTGTCCTTGTCCTCCTCGATGGACTAAGCCATAACAACAGTTGCTTATCCTTAAGCTGGTATCCTTTATCCTTGTTCTTACTATCCTTTCATGCATAACTCTGCAACGGTCTCTCGAGAACCACCTCCATCGTGCGGGAAACACTTACGCAGCTAGAAAGACTAGTCGCAGTCAAAACCACTGTGACTACAGATGGAGGAAAGAAAGGAAAAGAGATTCAATCAAGGAAACAAGGATAATGCTAATGGCCTTTGGGGAATAGCCTTTTTCTTTTTAAAAGAAAATTTTCTTGAAAAATGCTTCTTTGTAAACGGTTTTTCAAATAATTTTCAGAAGGTCTTTAAAAACTTTTGCCCAGTCTAGTAACCTTCTGCTCTGATACCAAATGTAACACCCCGCCTCCACTAGGGTCACTCGCAAAGGAATGCACTAGCTTTAGAGGGGCATTATTGGTAAACATGCACAGAAATATCACAAGACAGAACATATATAAATAGCGGAAGTAAAATCAAACTTTCATAACATGAATAAATAAGGTCTAAAGCCTTTTACATCAGAGTACATCAAAACCTGTCTTGCAATGGTAAAGAAGCATAAAGACTTTTTAATAAATTATTCCCCAAGTAAAAACAGTAAAGTAGCCATAGCCAAGAGAAGTCCAAGCCATCCATGATGACCTCCAAGCAGAAGAAGTCCGAACTAAACAGCATTGTTTCCTCCCTGAAACCTGGGGGGGAAACGGAAGAAAAGAGGCGAAACAAAACGGGTCAGTCAAAAAGACTGAGTAAGTCCTATCTACTTCCAGTATAAAAACAGGTAAAGGTAACATGACATGCATAAACTGAAAGTAAACATAAGGATAACTACAAGATAGATAAACCAGGGTAGCCGGTTGAACTACTGCGGCAAGGTAAACTAAGGTATCATGATAAACTACGGTGTTATGATAAGTCAAGGTATCACATCGTCAGATTTCTATCGAGTACATTATCCCAAGGTATCTACCCCGTCTAACATCCCACGGTATCTATTATGTATATTCTTCCTAGTTCTAATATATATATTTTCTCTGCACCTCTCGTACTAGTATCCCTACCCGCGTCATGTGTTAACCCTGAATGTCCCGTGCTCAAAGTCGTGTAATGGTCCATGTCAACCTAATATCGCATATATAGGTTACTCAATCATATGTTTCTTTCCATGTATATAAGTTCAGTCCTTTGCCGTACCTCGTACGGCTTCCTCATGTCGTATTATCCTAGAAATCGTTTGGACTGTCACCCTTGTTCTAGCTAGGCTCTTCCATATAAATCATCGTTTGAACTGCTAGGACTTACGCCACCTAGCACCACTAGGGATTACGCTTACCTATTGCACGCTTTCGTATTTCGGTTTGGGTTAAACCACCTAGGCCACTAGGGATTACGCTAACCCTCAACCGCGCCCTCTTTCCCACGCATTCATCGTGAATCGTTTTTCTATAACTGTATGCACATGTATCACATCGTGCCATCCGAGTCCTGTCACAGGGCAAAACAAGAAATACAGGACTCGGTCGGGAGCTTTAGATTTATCTGCCGATGCAGATACTAAGGTCTGCTTTTCTACACGTGGCTATGGTCCCACGAGACCCCTCCCTCAACTAGTGAAAGGCAACACAAGAGAAAATCTTGCATGAGAACTACACTCCGGCCAGCCCACATCCTACGGCCTACCTCACCCATAATTAGATAGCAATTATGGTCTGTTGGGTGTTCCCTGCCTTTCCGTACGTACACGCTTGACTCAAGATGGTAGATGATCGACGAACTTGCTATCTCGGGCACCTTATGTATTCGTCGACTCACTGCTATCCACCCCAGTCTTTAGGTCGCTCGCATAGCAACCAAGGCATATTCTTGGTTCTTCTACCGCAGACCTCAACCTCTCGTGAGCCTAGTATAATGACCTGGCAGCTCACAGAGGGATCCCAAGAATATCCTCACATTCCCCGAAGTCGCTGCTTCGTTACCCAGTTCGTTGGAGCCTTTATCTAAATCAGATAGCCTGCTCCTACACGCATACTTAAACGTTGACCTAACGTATCGGGTTACTAATCTATCTAAGAAATGGTCCAAATTTCCTTGACTAAGAATTATTACTTAGTTTCCCTTAACTAAGGTTTACCACTTAGCCTTATTTCCATAATCCTTGTTAACTATGGTTATTTACCTAATCCTCCGAATTAGGGTTTATCTAATGGGTTAAGTGTCACTTAAGTTCATAACTTAGCCCGTCTACAAACCATGTCAAAATTGGCTAAGTATCCAAGCCCAAGACTTAACCCTACAAACCATGTGTCAAGTTGGCTAAGTACATTAAGCAGTCCATAACTTAACCTCGTTTAATTATCATTTTAGATTGGTTAATTATATAAATTAACTTGACCTTGTCAAATTACCGAGTCAAATCGGTCAAGCGTATTCAAGTGATTCGTGACTTAGCCTTATCATGTTTTCACGTTAGATTGGTTAAGTATAGATTAACTTAACCTCATCAAATTTACGAGTTAGATTGGTTAAGTATAGGTCACTTAACCTCATCAAATCATCGTGTTAAATTAGTTAAGTGTTTAACTTAACCCCATTAAATTACCAAGTTGGATTAATTAAGTCTAGGTTAACTTAACCCCATCCGATTACCATGTTTAGATTAGCTAAGCCTAATCTTAACCCCATCCATTAACTGTATTATACGGTTAAGTGTCATTAAGAAAATTTACTTAACCTTATCACGTTATCGTGTTGGATTGATTAAGTGTTGGTTAACTTAATCCCGTCCACTAGTCGTATAAAAATGGTCAAGTGTCATTAGGCAAATCAAGTTACTTAACCTACCCAAGCTTATCATGTTTTGTTAAGTATCATTAGCCTAATCAAATTACTTAACCCCTTTGTCCATATCATATTTGGTTAAGCCTCATTAATCAAATTAACTTAACCCTATTATGTGGCATTAATTTAATTAATGCACCCTCAACCTCTCACATTAGACCTTGTTGTGGTTACTAGTTAAGCCGGGCGAGTCCGGGTAGATTTACACCACAACCTAGTCTAACCTCGGGTCTTAAGCGCGACATGACCAACTTCTCACATTGGGTCCTATTGTTTGCAACTACTAGTTAGGCCGGTCGGTTCCGGGTAGTTTTACGTTGCAAACTCAACCCAACCTCGAGTTGGCCACACTTATATTATCTAAGTTCATCATGTTTCCAAAACATGTTACAAGTTTTCAAGCATTTGGGTAGACCTAACTTAATAGGTAAATTCCCAAAGGGTAGACCTAACTTAATAGGTAAATTCCCAAGCTCATGTTTTTATGCATACTTACATGTCATCTTCCATGTTATCTTTCAAGTCATATTTTCAAGTATAAACGCATGCCATATTCAAGTTAAGATTTTGCGACATGCTCATGTTTATCTAACTACCCAAAATCGTGTTTTCCCAACGCAAGCAAAGCGAGTCAACATAGTAAGGATACTATGTCATATATTGGTCTCAAAACATGCATGATGCCAAAAAGGGCTTGGCTTCCACATGCATAACATCATAAAGAGATTGGCCATAAACATGCATAGTGTCATAAGGTAATTTGGCCACAAACATGCATATTATCAAAAAGGGTTTGGCCATAAACATGCACAACTTAAAAGAGGGGATTGGCCACTAGCATGCATAATCTCATAAAGGATTTGGCCACAAACTTGCATGTTAGCATAAGGGGTTTGGGTTCATAAACATGCATAAGCCCCAAAATCTTGTCTTAGCCAATGTTTCACAAGTAAAGTGGTTCCTAAAGGTTCATGCTAGCATTTCATGCATAAAGATCCAAACTTGCAAGTTAAACTAGGTTATGCATAGCATGAGAGGCATGATTAAGTCACTCACATGGCCTAAGATCATAAATATGAACACAAGAGGCATGGTAAAGTTCATATAGGTTCGCATAATCATGTTTAGCCTCATTTTATCCCATGTCATTATCAAAACTACCGTTTCCATCTAAAAGTAGCTAGAACTTACATAGTTAGGCCTAGGGAAAGAAGCATGAATCATCTTGGCTAAGAAAGGTGCCTCCTTTGTTGAAGAATCGTCATGGAACTCGCATAGCAATGTTGATTTGGCCTGGATTTGGTGTAGCAAGCTTGCACCTTTTGATTTGAACTTGATTTGAGTGCATAGGCTCTAGGGATTGGAGATGGAGGCCATGATCAAGATTGATTTTGGCAGCACTTAGTTGCTAGGTTTGATTTTTAGGGATTTAGGTTAGGTTTAGGGTCTTTTTATAGAGATTAGGATAGTTTTAGGCCATAGGATTAGATCTAGGATTAATCTAGACCACAGAAATCGTCACAGGCCCATCAGACCAGACCAAGACTGCATCCAGGTGCACCAGGCCACAAAACACGAAATTGTGTTTTGGACCCAGTCGACACCCAAGTC